>CAWLCW010000012.1:10012500-12412500 GCA_963856015.1 Helicoverpa assulta
ATTTTATCACTTATAAATTCACAGATGGAATAATAACATTTCTTTAATAAGTATTTCTTTGGTGCCATTTGGTACCATTACTTTTTACTATAGCAATTTATTGTTAATTCGCTACTAGATATATTATAATAAGCACTTTTACGCCTGAGACACAGGTTTTTACCTAGTTCAGGCAAATCTTACATCAGCACTTTTTAAAATTAAGCAAAATATTGTAATAGTGAAGTAATAAACGATTGATTCATTGATTGATTGATTTTACGGGAGTCAATTTAGGTAACTATCCATGGACATATTTTAATATAACAACGTGAGAAAGTATATACTGTAACATGCCCATAGTACATACATTAATAGTTTGATTTTTTCTCACGCCCGTGGATTATATATAAAAAAACTACCAATATACCTTGAGCACCTCATTGATGCTATGCAGCGCTGGACTGGCTCCCAGTCCTGTACCGACTTCTACCAACACCTCCTCAGGTCGAACCCGCCACGAAGTATTGTTCAACTCCGCGTCTATTCTAGCCTGCCTGTACGAAAAGAAGGCTGTATATTATTATCTCGTAAAGAAGGTGCAAGACAGACCATAGAGAAATGGATTGCAAATCCGATCATAAATTCGGAGAAGACAAAAATGCAGAAAAACATATTTTGTAAAAAAAGGATTAAAATTCGTTCGGAATTTATATGAATGATAAACGAATTTTCTTCATTAGACAATAAAACTTGTAACACAGTATTTGAAATTTTATCCTCCATCTGGGTATTCGATATTCGATAAGAATTTTGAACTTTCAGGTTAAAAATAAATCCTTTATCGGAATAGAATACCTAAATATGAAACTGGCTGGTGAAAAGATGAAACTCGTAACCTTAAACTAAAGACAACTCAATAAATATCCCATAACAATTGAAAGGGAGCATAAACTTTCACCTATCTTTGACCGCTTATCTAGTTTATCAATTAGGATTAACGGCGGTTCCTGACAGAAGCTGGGATTAAACGCCAGACTTAAGGTGTCAGTTAGGATTAACCAGTTTATCAGGGGTCGGAGGTAAAACTTAAATATAAGTATTTACCAAAACAAACCATTTTGGAAAGCTTGCTGCTCAGTGATAAAGGAACGGTATTTTTTGTAAATGATAATATTAAGTCTAGCTTTTCTAAGCTTTAAAGGTACTTTTGGGATTTAAAATTTAAAAAATCGTTAACAATATTATGGTAACTAGCACTAATTGCCATCATCTCCGGTTTGTAGCAATTTTGGTTCTAGTATACGATATAGACAAACAACCTCATTTTACAGTTTCATATAATTCTTTTACAGCATAAATAAGACTGAACTTATTCAGAAAATGAAAAACAGAATACTTAATTTTTTATACAAAAATAAGTATTCAAATGCGAACTTGAAAAATAAATAAAGAAAACAGAATAAAGTGCTAAATAATGTATATTTGAATTATCCAGTAAAATTCTGACGGAGACGGTGAAATAATATTTTAACTTGTTAAATTCAATCAGACTGCTCGGAATTTCATTGTCTAGAATCGTTCTGCTTGCTAATCGTTGAGATATTCTTTTGTAGGTACATTTTAAATATTCAAAAGGGAAATTCAATGGGTATCGAAGACTCTAGGTAAATATGAATCTTTACAATTATTTTTTTACCATACTTATCGTTTTAACAATGTTTTCTTGAGACAGTTACCAAAATCTGAACAGCTTAGCAATCATCAATTTTCATCGTAATCCAAATGGGGCCCAAAAAGCCCAGTGCATTTAACACAATTTTCATAACTGTCCCAAATATTTTGCACGCGAGTGTACTACACTTACTTGTATGCGACGCAGGCGGCAGTGACGGCAAATGTTAGGAACACTGCGAGACCGATGAAACAATAGATAATGACTGTCTGCGCCTCTGTCCGAGCAGCGTGGAACAAGCGTCGGAGACATAGCAGTATTGGTTATGGTATGATATTACCACGGAGGAAGGAAACATGAACGGAGATGCCATAAAGCAGGTAGGCTGAGGTAGGTTAGGTTACTTCTTGTAGGCCAAGAAACGTACGGTATTGAAATAACTTCCTATTTCAATGCGTTCGAGTTCCTTAACATATCTGTCGAAGATTGGTCCGGTTTGATATTTTTTTGTTAAATATAGTACGACTCATTATGAGGTCAATAACCCAATGGCCTAAAGTGTCCGCCTGGCCATTACCATTTTAATGGGAACCCTCCTCAGATACAATCATACTTGGCTGTTATAGGAGTTAACAGGCCTGCTAGCATCGTGCTTTATGTTTATGATAAAGAAAACCCTTCTTACTAGCTACTTACTTGTTTACATACTTTAAGATAAAGGAAAGGAAACAATAGATACTCAACACTTAACCTCTTACATTATTACAAGCAAATAATTTATCTTCCGTGAAGAAGCGTGTCGAGTAGTGCTTGCAGTTTTAAGAAGATTATTTTGTTGAGCGCTGTTACTTTATATTTTGCACTGAGAGCTAGTAGGATATTGTTTTGAAACAAATAAGATGGTCGTCAGAACAACAAAGCGTGTGTTGATATTTGTTTCCCACAGAGAACTCCGTTTCAGTCGAAGATACTTAAGCTAGGATTTTTAAATAACTAAAGATTCGCAAACAAGAAATGTGTTTCATTAATCGCAATTATACGAACACAAGACTAAATAGCTATAAATAAATTCATACCACGAATATCTGAACAATATAGTAAAATACTTTATCTTAAAAATAAATTACAAAAATTGTTAAGTGCCTGAAGCAACATAAAAATTTTAAGAAGAAGAAGAAGAAGAGAAGTGTCACAAAATATTAACTTGGTCCATAAATATAATAAGTAACCACTCTGGTTTATACCCGACCTTAACAAACTTGAAGCATCCAATTTAAAAGTTCCCGAGTAAACCGGCCTCGGTTTAATTAAAAATTATTAATAATTAACCGCGAAGTAATTAAACTATTGTTTGTCAGTGAAATTGACGGTTAAATCTGTAAAGGATTTGTCATTTGTTTTAAGATATTAATGGTTTGTTAAGTTTTTTGAAAGGTGTTGCTTAGAACAATAAGGAAATTGTGGGAATATTATAATTACAAACTGGATGTCTAGATTTTAATTACATACCAATCTCACTGTGAAACCATATTTTGTATCTATGTGACAATTACTTTAGAATATCCGACAATAAATTGGTATAGTAATACTCGTAATATACTATGCGTATTATAAAAGAATAACCTCAATATACATAAAAAAAAATTACATAAAAACCGAAATAAAATCACAAAAAGGTTGAACTTATTCAACTTCGTCAATGTTTGATTTACTACGGCGTAGTCGCTACGGTGGCGTAGTCGCTACGGCAGCGTAGTCCCTCCGGCAGCGTAGGCACTACGAGCTACAACAGTTATAACTACGCTAGTCACATTGGTTAACAGACAATAATGTCTCACACCTATTGTAACACCGTGTTTGTATATTACGTACTGTAATGGAATTGTTCAGTAATCAACTAACAACACAGTTAATAGGAACGGAAGTCATCAAGGCACGAATGTAGGACTATCACTTGTAAAATGCAAAATGTTTTAAGTTTTACAACGATGCTTAGTAAAAATATATAATTTTCAACGGTTCATCTAATCTGTTTTTCGGATATCAATAAACACCGATATTTTCCTGAATCCATACACATAGCTAACAGCTAATGCTAAAATTGAAATACCTGCTGTGTACAAAACAAGGCCTTAGAGAAACCTTTTGTAAATAAGGCTTACAAACAATAAAATACTTACCACCCTGGCACATGGGGTCGTTCCACAGGAAGCCACAGCGCGGGGTGTCGGGCGGGGGGCCGCGCCTGCCCCCCGGCCAGTGGATAGCCTTCCCTGCTACTGGCTTATAGCTGCTGTTGAGGCCGTGGAAGAATGCTACCACCTAAGATACATATTAATTATAATGTAAGATAATTTTTGATGTACATAAGAGAATGAACATCCTTTTGAAGTCGAGTAAATAATTTCTAAATGACTTTGACTAGATAATGTCAAGGTAGTCGATTTTTAACGATTTGGTTTGGTCTTCAGCGACCTCAAAGTACTTACGGAATATTAAACTACTATTGATATAATAAAATGTTGATGTCTTGCTTTTCATAAATATTGTATTGAGCAATATAATTTAAGCCCTCATAATAAAATTTAACGGTTAATACTTTAAATTCAGGGTACCTATTCATTTTAAAATAGGAACATATAAGCTATGTAACATTTTTCTAGCATCAAAATTCAAAGTATTTATTTTAAAATTCGAGTATAAAAGCTATGTAACTACGTATCTGCCTAACTACTACTATATATGTAAGTATAACCAATTAAGGGTCCAGCACAGTACTTAGCTCAATGAAATCAATCATCATGTTTCAGAGCTGTCAACCTAATGCGGCCCGTAAGCCTGAAATATGATATCTAGAACCAGGGGTACAACATATTATTATACTTGATGTATAAAGTATTTAAGTAGTAGGTGTGTGATATGGGTAGTAATGGGTACTTCCTAACACTTTCTCTTTCGCTAACTCCGGTAACTATCCGACTTAGACTTACGGCCAGTTTCTTCATCAAAAGTTAAAGTAATGTCTAAAGTAAAAGTAACGGTCTAATTCGTTTTTTCAAGGCTAAAGTGACAGCAAAACTAATAGAAAAATTGAATTTGACCGTTACTTTTACTTTAGACATTACTTTGACTTTTACTTTGGCTTTAACTTTTGATGAAGAAACTGGCTGTAAGTGTTTATTTGTACTTAGAAACTACAAATAAACACTATACCACTTCTGTCTTTTCACTCTATAATATAAAAATATAAAAAAGCTTTAATTAAAGAGCTTGCACTTTAATGCCTAAAACTCGCTGAAACTCTACGCTACTGTTTACATCATGAAAAATAGACAGCATTTGCGCCTTCGGCCATAAGACCTGCAAGTCATATCGATTTTATAGATTTCAAATTCCTGGCTTACTACTACACATTCTGAATATTTAACTAGATACCTGCATAAAACAGCTAATCTAATCAACAAATAAAATTGAAAACTATTTCAAAACATCTAACACAGCGATTACTAATTCTAAGAATACATTCAAGGTTCATTTAGAAATGGTTCGCAATGTCAACTACAAGTTAATTGGCTGAAAGTTTCAGAGGTAACGCGACTTTCAAAGTAATTAGGAAAGCGTAATTCAAAAGAAAGGTCTTACAAACACTTTTTGAGCTAAGAAATATCTCGTACTTACTGTTGATAAACTAAGCAAAGATTTAGAAAGTTTGTGGGGTAAGTCTTCATCTGAGGATTATTAGTAAACGAATGAAAATGCCATCTATTTAGGCATTTATACAACTATTGGTTTATATTTAATATTTGTTGCTAATTCACGACTAAACATTGCCCTGCGTAAAATGCATGAAATGGATCGATCGAAACCTAAAACGTAGTTAGTACTATACAAAATCTTCATTTCAGTTTGTGCATTTCACCTACATATAAAGCCTTGCCCATACATTCGAGACTTTTAAACATAACCTTGCCGACCGATCAGAGATCGCACTACTTAGCCACGAGCCCCCGAGGGAGACAGCCACTGAATAAAATAAACCTAAGTCAGAAACTTATTTACAGACTTATTTTACTATCGCTAACTTTTAATAAGACCGTCGTAAGTCGCTTTAAATTTAATATTCATAGTAATGTATTTATGCACTCAACTTTATGCAGACTGAATAATATGATGTCAAACTATGCTAACTATATAAACATATATTATTGAATTTCATAATTTCGAGGGTATATTTTATGGGTGTACGAGGTATAATATATAGTATATGTATGTATCTGAAAGCACTTTCAATTTTACAGGTGAAAATATATGAACATTTTAAAATAAACTCGTCACGGGACATTATTTAAAAAATCGTAAGGCATACTCACACAGACTAGCAATGTATAAGTTATATTTTGTAGTTATATAAGTTTTACATAAAAACAACTTTAATATAAGATAGAGTAACATCTATGGATTAGCGAGCATCACGTTGCTTACTAGCGAATATTTACGCGCGACACATTCTGAGTAGAAAAATCTTCCCGCGGTTTCAAACGGCATCTTTTGTACCGGTTATTGTGTATTGTTTGCTGTCATTCGTACACGCCTGACAAAGCCAGCAACTTCCGAACACTGTCGCTCGGAAAGTCCGCCCACGGGGAAACACTGTACCGTCACAGCATACCCTTTATTTTTAACACGCTTATATTAGCTTCACTTGTAACTAACATGTATGTAAGAAAATCTTGGAATATTAATTTGACCCACTTCCCGGTCTTCGATTAGGATGAAATTTTGAACAAGCTCTGATTTCTGATGACAATACATGACTAGCGTGTCTTTTTTATTTTTTTTAACTATTTTTTTATGATTTTAGTTTCCTATTACTTGCGCGGTTCGTCACAACATAGCGTTTGTTTTTACCGTCAAAGCGTACTTTTCGATGTCTACGAGTACTTGTGGCTCACCTCGAACTTCCCAGTGACGGGATCCAAATCCAAGATGGCGTAGTCTGCGTCCCTGTCACCGACGGCGTCTATGCGAACGTGGCCGGTTATACCTGCGAAAATATTATTGAGAAAGTATAATTAATCCTTTTACGGTATAATTAAACAAAAAAAATGCACCAAACTGCCAAAACAGTCCGTTATATTTTCATGGTACTTAAAAATATGTGATCTAAATGGACGATCCATTTAGCGTTCGTAGGCAGGTACTTAATAACGTAAAATTCTACTTATACTAAAATATACTTTTTTGAATGTTTCATTGAATAAATAAATGAATCTTAAATACATACATATAATGTTGACAAAATATTCATTTGCCTAATAGAATCCCTCTCAAAGCGCTAAGTATCTGTAATTGAATAATCTTAAAAGCTTTCCAACCAAGTCTTGAATCAGTTTACTAAGATCTAGACAGTAGGTACCTAACATGTAGAATGTAGACATATCTTTAGGTTTCTTCACATTTACTAAATGACTTGGCTAGTCTAGTCTGTCACAAGAAATCCTTCACTTTAGCCAAAGTCAGCTTTATCTTGATTTCACTAACCTGTCTAAAGGACATCCACCAATGTTAACCCGCCCACTATTTTCTTAAAATTTGTAAGAAATTAATCACAAAAGTATACAAAGAGATACACTGCGCTGGTCTCAAATAAATTGGAAAGACGACTAAAAATAATAATCAGAATTTAAAATTATACAAAGATTAATTACGATATATCAAGTTAACAAAAATATTGACTCCTCCAGCTGTTCTTAATTGCTATAATAATTGTTTTGTCCGTGTTTGTGTCTACTCAAAATTATATTAACTTTGTGTCTACAGTAAACAAGTTGTACTCCTTAACATTATATTTCAAGAACTGACTTGAAATTGCTTGAAACAAAAGGCCAACGTAGCTTTCGCTTCCAAGTACAACTTGTGATTGCTTGTAATTGTTATTCGCAGAACCAAATATTCGTTTGAAGTAGTCATTTCCTAGAAAACAAGAAAGCTTGTGTCCACTTCATAGTTGCTCATTCATATTAAACCAGTGGCTGAATGTAGGTATTACATAGATAAATTATATTTTCTTGACAGTATAAACCCTGACAAAATGGGTGATCGTGTCGCTCAAAACGAATGCTTTTATTACGGAGAAAGTTACAATACTGCTGAAATTAGTACCGTTACATTTTTACAGTCGGTAAACAATTTACGATGTGAAAGATCGTCAATAATGTACACCATTGGACCTGAACGTTGTTTGGTAACGTTACAACGGCTAATAACAAGGATCGTTTTCTTTTTTTAATGTCCCTAAAAATCTTATGGAGTTTGGGTTGCTCAAAACATATATAACTTCTTACTAAATTATAACAAAATGCAGCATATAACTTACCAAGGTACAGTTATGTTATTTAACCCCTTTTCAGTTGAAAACCAGCGTCAGGCGCTAGCTGTCTGACATGATTCTGAACTGAACTAATATTTTTTTCAATTCCCTATTTATATTTTTAAGGTTTTATGCCAATCCCTCGATGATTTTTCTTATTTTGTTTCGTTCAGTACGTACTTCCAGACCACCATTATCTTATCAACCATGGCTGGACAGAAACACCTCATTCTAGAAACTTTTACGTAAATCTTACCATGGAAGTCTCGTCCCCACATCCGCCTGGTGATGTTCCTCCCGTCCCTGATGTCTCCACCTTCCGTCAGGGTCTCGTTTAGCGCCATACCCAGTAAGTAGACACCATCGTAGAATGCACCGATGAAGAAGTTCACCTGCGAAATGGAAATTCTTGTTATAGTTCTAGCAGGATATCTATAGATAGTTTGCTTTTATATTTGTATGTTAAAAGGAATAAAATATCCCAAACTAGTCAAGTATTTTTTTCCTTTGGGTAAATAGGCGTCCTTTTATGAATCCACGTTCTTTCAAACTGTTTACTATATGGATTGCCGGCCAATATCCGCTTATAGCCGTCAGACAGATAGAATAATGAGTTTCAATAAATTGATAAACTGCTAAGCTTTTTGTTTAGCTAGCCGACGAATTTAGGCCTTTAGGGATATCCATTAAGGGATAATCATCGCAATATATTTGCTAGATAGACTAAAACCTATAACTGAAATCGTGTAATCTTATTTCACATGAGTACACTATGTTCATTGGCCCAAAGATTTGACCAAACCAAACCCTTTGCCAAGTCCACGGGGTAAAGCAATGTGAATTTCTCAAGAGGTTAGAATGTATACTTTACTGAATGTATCTAAATTGCTACGTAAGTACTACATACATAAATAACTATTCCCTCGTACTCCTGCTAAAAGCAAAAGCTTCTATAGTTACTTATCTAAGTACAAGTATTTAGTATTTAATTAAATTTAAATTCATAAATTTAATTTTAAAATTGTATGCTAAGAGCGCTTCCAAACTTTAGCAGATTTTTATGAGCGATGGCGCCTTACCCAAGACACTGAGCGTGTACGCGTCAGACAGACTTTATGCCGCGTAGAACATACGCGCTTAGCCAAATCGAGCGTATAAGCACAGATTATATAATAGTTACTACGTAACAGATAAATCACTCCATACAAAAAAGTCCATACCTACTGTTATATGCACCTACAAGTTCCCCAACTACCTACAAATTCCTAGCTGCGTTATAAAATGAACCTTAAAAGCTCGAGCGCTTGATTGTTATTCCAATGCGATAGCGCACAGTTCAGTGACCGCAACCGTGCCGTGGCCGTGCTTAGGGTTGCTTCTTACAATTTATTAATATTTAAGTAGGAAAACAAAGTTACGCTTATTTTAAGATAGCCTTTTTCAAAACTGAGTTTTTAAATAAAAAGTAATATCAAGAATATTTTTCTTTAGTTAACTATTGTATTGCCTACTAAAATGGAGTATGGGTACCTACATATTACTAAATATTACCTAATACGTAAGCATAGGTAAGTACTTAAGTAAAGCTTTCGTCAAAATCAAAGGCGGTTTCCAACTATTTTTCGAGCACAAGTGCCATACCCCATATGGCACAACTCCGTCGAGTGTTGATACATACCTAAAATTGGTTTCTGCGTAGCGACACGCGTAATGTTCCGAGTCGTCATTAAGTTGGACCAGAACTATACCTACTTACACTCGAGATGTGTTTTGAGCTACAAAACTCACAATACAGTTCATATAACTAAGTCTAAGTAGGTATCTAAAGTAAAATAAGTACCTAATGATCTCTGTTGTTAAAATCATAAAGTAGATAAGTATTAATTTATTTAAACAAAAATAGAATTACTAGATAAGTTCATACATATAAAATGTTTCTAAATCTTACAATAATCGCATATAAACCAACACAACTCAAAATAATCCATCAGTTTGTGAGGTAGCTTAAAAAACCTAATAAAAACCAACAGCATAACATGCCACGAAATAAAAATAATAATATTGGAGCGCGCGCGGCGCGTGTGACTGTTGAAAGCCCTGAGCCGCGTGGGGCTACCGGTAACCCAGCGAGCGGTAGGCATTTATCGCGCGCAAGTACGTCGAGTGACAGAGGCCTGGTATAAGCGCGACAAAATCCACAAGTCCGAAGCGCTATAACATTTACATGAGATTGATTTCTTTAACACATACATACATACCTAGGTATTTGCGATATATCTTCTCGTGACAAATAAGTAGGGATTCACTTTATTGACGCTTGATATACTTATCGATGTCGTAATCTAAATAGTGTCTAGGCTAGGCCTTCAGTACAGACTTAGGCATAGGATAACACGGTCACGGTCACGCAATAATTGGGAATCGTGCCCCACGTGTAGCGGGTTCTTTACTCGGAACAAACATTCGAATGGGATATACGTTGATTACGTAGTTGCCCTCTGTCTATGTCAACAGTTAGTAAAAATTGTGGTGTGTGATTTTGTTTGTAGGCGTAAAATTGATAGTACAAGGAAATAAGTAGTTAGCTATATTCTTGTTTTTTTTTTTTTAAACAACTCTTTATCAGAAAACCGTTTCATTATGGTTACTAATAAATTGAGAGTAACAAACAGCCAATCTATATTTATCAATTACTTTAAGTAAAGAACACCTTACATAAAAGCCCTGCCTGGAATGGAATCCACAACAACATACATATAGCAACCAGTTTCTAAGCTACTTTAGTCAGTTCATCACATACCTCTTCACCATCCGAGAAGGAATAATTATAGTGTTGCTTGGCTCTCGCTCTGACGGCGTCGGCGAACTCGTCGAAGCGGTCGCCTGTGGGTAGTTTGAGAGAGACGCGCAACAGAGCCTCGTAGGCTGCGCGCGCGGCAGTGTCTCTCTCGTCATCAGCCGCCCAGCCCGTCTCGCCCCAATAGCCACCCTAGATGGTAAAATAAAGATAGCAACAACAACAGTTAGTTTACTAATATACGTTTAATTAAATGAGGTTATATTGAGTTATTCAATCTATACTAATCTATACTAATATTATAAAGCTGAAGAGTTTGTTTGTTTGAACGCGCTAATCTCAGGAACTACTGGTCCGATTTGAAAAATTCTTTCAGTGTTAGATCGCCCATTTATCGAGGAAGGCTATAGACTACTTTTTATCCCGGTACGGAAAGTAGTTCCCACGGGATGCCGGTGAAACCGCTGGCAGAAGCTAGTGGTTATATAAAAACTCAGGATCAATACGACTGTCTGATTTTAATTTGTAATCGAATATATTGATGTTTTTTTAAACTATGTACAAAGGCAGACTAAACGCCTTAGGCGTTCTCTACCAGTCAACCTTTAGGTGTAGGAGAAATTTCATGGCAGGTGCTCAAGCACTAAATAGTAATTTATTTTATATCAAAAAGTAAAATTGTTAACTGTAAGTATATATATTATTATATATAGTGTATATATCATTATAATGATATTTTCTGCTCTATACATATTCCAAATTCTATTTAAAGATCTCTCTAGGCGACTGGTTGACGCTTCTCGTGACCAAAAGGCTGGCTATTACCTCGGACAAAGAATCAGCATGGCGATCCAACGAAGTAATGCTGCCAGCCTCTTGGGCACGCTCCCAGTTGACAGCGATGGGGACGAATTTTTTGACGCTTTCTAGTTGTTTGTTTTACTAGGATAGTTTTTGATATGTATTGTAAATATGTTATATTGTAAATATATACCTGTAGATAAATAAGTAATAATAAAATAACGAGACATTAAATATTTCATAACCAATAATAAAAAAAAAAAGTCTATACATATAGGCAAATATCGGAACTTTAGTTCAGAATACAATAAATCAAAACCAAAACACAATCAGGTACGAAACAAACAAAACGATATATTTATGCAAATCTATTTAAATCCATCGCCCACATTTATGGCACGTTTGAAAAAATACCGTAGAAATACCTTCATATGTTATTTTACCTAACGTCAGCCTTCCCGGATTGGAATTGAATAAGAATGAATCAACCCGCTCGTGTAACGGGAAAAACTGATTCGAAAACCATGTTTCTTTTAGGCTGATTTGTTAAAGGTGAAAATGTATTTCAATGTATTAAAAGAACTAACTTAATATTGGGATATTTACCATGTAGAATCACCAATGAGTAAAGTACACAAAACATTTCCTCCGGATTTTATGAATTATTAACCAACCAAAACTCATCAATTAGGCAGTCAATGACGATATTTTGTGAGGCTATCTACATGGATCCTATTTCGTGGAACTATATATTTTTTTCTTTTCGTAAATCCTTAGGACAACTTCCGAACTAACGCTATGTCTCCACTTCTTATTGAAACTGTATTTTTTTTCAGTTTTACGATTATTTAACAATGCAGCACAATTAAACTTGACATCAATTAAAATTGTCTATTGTTGCGCATTTTTTTATCCACCATATTGACCACAGATAACAAACTCCAAGCTAATACAGCTAAAACCTCTTACGAAACTGAACTCCATGATGTAACACACAACATTATCCGCTATAATCAGTTAGAGGCCGAAGGTTTACCTTAAACCAAAGGTCAAGGAAGTCGTATGTAGCATACCTGATAAGAACATGATTGGATTGAGTGACGCAACATACGATTTCTAAAGGTTTTAGAAAGCTACTTTTTGAGAAAATATATGTAAGTATATATTTACATTTAACTCATCATGGCTGGTGTTGAAATGCATATTTTGTAACCAGTGTTAATACGATTAATAATGTTACTGTGTTTCGGATGGCACGTTAAACTGTAGGTCGCGGCTGTCGTTGAACATCCTTGGCAGTCGTTACGGGTAGTCAGAAGCCAGTAAGTCTGACACCAGTCTACCTAAGGGTATTGGGTTGCCCGGGTAACTGGGTTGAGGAGAGCAGATAGGCAGTCGCTTTTTGTAAAGCACTGGTACTCAGCTGAATCCGGTTAGACTGGAAGCCGGCCCCAACATGGTTGGGAAAAAGACTCGGAGGATGATGACTCTGTGTTTATCAAGTTTTGAGCGCTCGTTCATAACTCAAATCCCAAAAATATCAGTCTAGGCAGACTACGTTACATTCTACTGATTCAAGAAAAATATGATTTGATGTTATATACAACTTCTAATAACGTCCAGTAATCATCTAATGAACCAAAATGTACTAAGTCATGTCAAACACAATACTATTAGCTATTGTAGGTCCATTAAGTTCGACTGTTTTTGTACCTAAGTCTCTAGAGGTCGTTGAAAACATGCTAACAAAATGTCTAACAAGCCTAAATTGAAAATCATTAATTTTTGATCGGGCGTGTCGATACACGAAAATTGAAAATCTGTTCTCTTTAATAACGATAGACGGTTCATCAATATAGCAGGTATATATTTATTAATACTTAAAAACTTATCTTCTTTTTATTTTAAATTAAGCGAGATTTTCCTATTATGAGATGTACCTATTATATAAAATTAAGTTGAATCCCTATACTAATATTATAAATGCGAAAGTAACTCTGTCTGTGTGTCTGTTACGCTTTCACGTCTAATCCACTGAACTGACTTTAATAAAATTTGGTATAGAGATAGAGTTGACCTTGGGAAAGAGCATAGGATAGTTTTTATCCCGAACTTTTGAAGAAGTCTCTTGAAAACGCGATATAACCAAATGAAGCCGCGGGCGGAAGCTAGTTATAAATATGTTACAGCCAAAGTGATTAACTATATATTATACATAAGGGCTGGTCATTGTGTATAATACCCAAATTGACTAGACTGTGTGATAGATTAATCACTTTATCTGGATCTAATTCATAATAGCTGGTCAAAGTTAGCCAAAGTAATAAATATGGTATAATCGTCTGACTACTTCCTAATTCTTAGAAACGGCTCAAGTTATTATCGACTCTTTTTATGATAAATCATCAAATGATTCCTCCCACTGTGGGAGAGCAGCGTGAGGGACTCAGAGAGCGTGAGCGTGAGCGTGCAGCGTGAGGTCAGACTGTTAGTGGCTTAAACCCACGCGTTGAACAACGCGCACCGCCGAGACGGGTCCGTGTCTCCCAGGAGACGAAAGGCCGATAAGGCACCCGAACTCATCGCACAGGCTCACGTCTACGGTGGCTGGGAGTCGTCTCTCGACCACACAGAAGGAGACGGTGGCATCCCAGTACCTCTCGCCCCGGACCTTGGCTTGAACCAGGGCCGGGTGCGAGAGGTCGCCGCTGCCGACTGCCTCGACGAGGACATGGCGGTGCCCTTCCCGGGCAGGGCACACTCCGGGCCGTCGGTACAGTGGCCCGAGCCACACTTCAAAGAGGGGACTTTTCGCTACTATTATGGGGTGCACTGTGCTAACTAGCCTTTTTCGAATTATATTAAGGTCAGCTACCAGGCACTTTAGTTAGTTAACATGAAATAATAATCTTTACCTACTTGTTTTATTACATTATCTAAGTCTATGGAGATATTATACAAAATTGCTAGTTAATGTGATTAATTCTGTGTCAATTACCACTTTATCCAAATTGAGTAAATATTATAAATAACAGCTAGATAATATGTATAATATGCGGACTTATTACTTTGGCTGTAACAAATAAATGAATGTCCATCAATTTTTAAACTATTTTATAATCTCCTTTATGCATTTGATGATACATTTCTAAACTTCTTGTAAATAAATTATTGGTTTGCAGACTTTTCTCGTGTAAAGCACAGTTCGAACGAACTCTAAATGCAACCTTCAATCTGCTCTTGACCAGACGAGTACTGGATCAACATATTAATTTTATCGACAGCGTTGTGTAAGTTTCTACAAAGACTGTTTTAATTAAACTAAAAGCTGTAAATTCCTTCTTGTATCGTATCATGGAGATTGGGTACGTATGTACATAGTTTCTCACACATCAAAGATTAACTCCAAATATATCTCCTCAAAGTTAACGCTAGAAATATGTACAATATCATTATCAATAACATTTATGGACACACTCAGAGACATTTAATGGTTACTTAAGCCGTTCCTTCTTCTTATTCTTTTTGTTTATGGCTCCTTCGTTGCTATCGAAGATTTTGCCAACGTCAAGGTAGGAGATGACACTGTACGGAAGCCATTCCTTAGTGACGGATTTCTTTGACAATCCGTCACTAAGCAGTGACTTAAGTAATCATTAAATGTCACTGAGTGCGGGCGTCATTAGTAAATATGTTCGTAGTTTGGTATTCTTAGTTTAAACTTTTTTTTGTCAATACTTTTTATGTTTTAGGACGTACCTGAAAGATCTCCACGTCGAGGAAAGCCCAGTCCCCTCGCGTCATGCCGAGCGCGTGCGCAGCGAGCAGGAACTCGCGCACCAGAGAACCACGCACGCTCAGTATTACAACTGTGTGATAAACAATACCACAATATATGTTATTTCATGTGTTGTTTACTATTTTGTTTACCTAAAATAAATAGGCAAAGTTAATGTCTAATTAATTGCTATGGGGATGCATAAGAATATTAGCTACTAGCTGAGACAGCTAACGTTTTCCTGGCTGAAATTTTACCCGTACCCTGACGGAATATAGCGTCTGTCAACCAGTAATAGCGTAGCTTCTCAACTTTTTTTTTTCAAATATGTTGTTTAAGTACTTTCGGTGCCTTTGCAAAAATTGCAAATAAACAACCAAAGCTTTCCGCTCTATAAAATTATTATGAGGATAGATTTATAAATCGCTCAACTCATAGTAAAATACAAAAACTTACGCTACATTATAGAACGGAATAATTTAATTGCTCATGCACTCGACTGGAAATAGAAAAGAACGAGCTGTAGGAAATAAAAAGCGTAATAACTGTCAGTTTTCCAATTATCCAGAAACTATGGAAGCCAGTGGTCTGGATTTTCCAATAAAAGAATGTCGGACGCACCGATTCCATCTACTGTTAAACTAACATCCGACTTCTATCGAGCAATCGAATACGCCTCCATTTTGTTAGGTATCGATTTTCATAATAATCGAGAACTGGAAAACCTAATTAGCTTTCCCAAACAAAAAAGTAATTGTGATCTTTATCATAATGTATATTTTCGCTACATCCGGTTAGACTGAAGGCCGACCCCAACATAGTTGGGAAAAGGCTCGGAGGATGTTGATGATCATAATGAATATTTTATTCTGTGTAATAGCTATAACCATGTTGCATTAGAAAAGCAACTTATGAAGCTCGCTGCGATTAATTATCATAATTAATAAGATCTAATATTAGAACAAGCGTCTTTAGTTAAGCTTTACCAGAAGCTATCTTACCTCAGTAACATAGTATTAATGTTATATATTTGGATGAATGACATAACTACCTAATAATCTAAATTTCTTGTTCCGATAAAGTCACCTACATTTCTGTTAGCAATTATAATTTGAAATTAATTTATCAGCTCCCTTTTTACTTAACTAAAAATCACCACACACACAAAGCCTTTTTTTAATCAGAATTTTCTATTCATTCTTACACACGTAATAGTTATTCTTTTGTCAACTTATTGCTGAGCAAATGTATGTATGTAATTTATCCAATCTTTCCCACGCTTGGATCCCATTTTTGGAATTTTCCGCTAGCTATTATTTAGATAGTCTAATTTTAGCATGTTTCTTTCCAATTTTAGAAGGATGTATCTACAATCACCCACAAGGCTTCCCTAGATTAATAATTGGGAGGAAGAAAGAAGGAAAATTATGGACACATTTGTATACACAATTACCTAACAATAAAATGTACATGAAGAAGGAAAACATGCGTCACAAACACGCAATATGGTCCACGCTCTGAAAAATGCTGAGACAATATATACGACCTCCCAGCGTCGATATCATCTAATGCGGAGTTACAGTTGTGAAGTTGTACGTTTTGGTACGTTACCTCTAGCGTACATGCTAACATCTTTTAGCAGTGCCTCACAGGATTCTCTCTCGTTGCCGTCCAGTTCCCTCACTGCCTTCAGAACTCCCTTCTTGCGAAGACCCCACTCCAAGCTCTTACCTGAATGAAAAGAACATACTCTCTCTCTCGTATTTACTTGCAGTTAAACTACAGTTAAACTCAATAATCTTTAACGTTTTAAAAAACACGGTAACCGAACGGTAGATTTCTATAACTTATCTATATAAAGGATGGATAGGTTATAGGAATTCATACTACGGCATTTTGATCAACTGCGAATTCAAAAATCCCCTACTACCTTCTACAGGACTGAAGAAAATCTCATGGCAAAAAAAACTTTAGTCTTCCTCAACGAACCCTTGTATTTACAAGTTACGGTCGTTTCCCGGTACAAGTTTAGCCCTGTGTATTTTTTATTACACCTTATAACTTTGCAGAATGCTCTCTTGTATTAGAAGGCTTTTAGAAGCCCGTTTTGGCAATAAAAACTATGTTTTGGTAATATACCATGTTAGCACATTGCTTTATGGCTTAGCTTTAAGCCTAAGTTTCGTAATGTCATACACTGGTCTGGTTAAAATATTTACAAAGTTTTGTATATCAAGATGTTTGTATTTATATGCGACACGTAAATTACTTACTAAAATTCTACGTATTTATTATAATTCTTGGCCCTCGCTGTGTGGTACTGAAATATAATGGACAAAACGTGGGAGTAACTTTGAAATAGACTTTAATAGACAATGTTGATGTCTACATACAACAAAATTTATTTATAAAGTATATTTATAAATAAGTATAATATAATAGGGTCCGAAATAGAATAATAATATCGGTCCTTGTAACAAATCACTCAACCCTTTGAGCGAAGCATTCTGTGATAGGTACAGTACTTGACAATATGTAGGTATAAAAGGAATCCTAATAAAAATAATAACATACATTACTTACTAACGGTAGATTTGTACAAACTATCTAGTGTTTGATTTGTAAAAAGAGATTGAATTTTGTCAGTAGCTCCATATAAACCAATCTGTAACCGCTAAAACAATGGATAGATAGCTTATAGAAAACCGCAGTTAATTGAATAATTCTACTATTGTCGATTTTGTTAGTAGGTATCAGTACATTATAGCATCGGTTCCTTTTATAAGAGCCCTGTAATATTTAGCGAGAAAGCTAATATTAATATATTAATATAAGATGGAGACTTCTATTCGTTGCTAATGAAGGATAAATTAATCATGTGAAGATATAGCAATATCAATAAGCCCATTTAATTAAAGGTTTCCTTTGATCTACTTAATATCGTCGCTTCGTACATTATACGCACTTTACGATATGTCTGAGGATAATTATCGCGTTGTAATAATTTTCTATTAGAGTATGTATTTTCTATTAGTGTATAGATGTATCATAAAATTATTTGCTTACTTAAAGTGGGAGTCTGTGTTGATAATTTATGCAAATTATCAAAATTTTAAAGTTGGGTACCATTTGTTTGACGTACCAAAGAATATAAAACAATTACCAATAATTATAAAATTAAATCACATCAAAACAAACATGCGACTACCTTTAAAGGTATTTATAAAGAAGAAAGAAAACGCATAATCCTTCAGGGCATACAACATAGAAATTTTTAAATTTTTACAACTCGTTAAATGCATTTTATATCCACGAAGAATATGTTTTAAAGCATGTCGAAACATGGTTATTGAGATTCTGATACAAAAATCTTTATAAATTAAAATACCTTTAAGCCTCACATTCCCGAGATGAAGGAATTCGTATACCGCGGAATCTTACGTTATTTAATGGTATTTGGAACGTTAAATATGTATAAGGTTGGAGTAGGTATGCGTGTTGCTTAAAGACGGAAATCGTTCAAAAAATGACGGAAATCGTTCAAAAAATGACGGAAATCGGCAATGTTTATAACAAGGTAAAGGGTACTACTAGGTAAATAAGCACTCTGCTACAAAAACCCACGGATTTTTGTTTGAAACTTTCTTAACAACAAAACTTTTACTGCGACGTGTGTTTTCCGATAAGTACAAACTTTGGAACCTCCAATGAAGTTAGGATATCTACTGGGTATTATTCACAAAAATTGTACATTTGCTTCCCTCTCCGCGTCCAGCTCGATTATTTTTAATTTGGTAATAAAATGTTAGCTAAATTTTATTCAACCTAATACTTAAAGTATAGAACTAAAATTTATAATACTCAGAAAACTTGTAGACAGAACAAAACATTCTAGTTTATCAAATTTTAAAATTGTGTCCACAGTAATTTCATAGAGAAGACTATTGTCCATTTTTACTTTAATTAACTTTAAAAAAATATATAAAAAAAAACTAATTGTTTTAGAACAAAACTTAATATTCCTATAGGATATTTATCCATTGAAAAAGATTTTTCTTTAAAATAAATTAAACAAACAGTACTAAAAACATTTCATTTACATGTTTAATTGGAAGTCCAATAATCTACTCATATCCGTTTTTCATCTCGGTAACGGTGTTTTACAACTTTATTTCCAACTTGGAAATAAAATTATCTACTGGCAACATTACACCACAAACAGTTAACAGATGGCGTGACTGTAGATTCGCCCATTTTGTTCTTTCACTCAGTGCGATCCAGTTTAGCGCACGTCGGTAGAATTAGACATTTACTTGTTTCAATTGTTTTTGTGGTTTATTTGAATACGGTAAGTACTTTTCAGGTTTTATACTATTATGAGAAAAGAATCTTGGTAACAAAAGTGAAATTGGTAGAATGAATTAGTTAAAACTAATCGATGACGGGTATAAACTTTATTTTGTAGGTTAGATACGTGCCAAAATATTCATATATGTTACTTCTCCGTGTCATTTATCTGTTACGCAACAGATATGAAAGGTAAAGCTGAGTTTATAAGGTTTTATACTAAAGTTAACTTCAAGAATTTAAGGAGTCATTTAGTATACTTAATAAGTACTTATTTAGTAAATTATAATCAAAAACAAATATTGCTAAAAATATTGTTGCTGGTGGAGTTTGTTGGCTACTTCTTCTTCCCAGCAAAAACACATAGGAATTGGCATGGGTGGGCCTTTTGGGACCTGTCTTTTGTAAAATTGACCTTCAAAAAGTGCTGATTTTCAGCCTACTTTGAATAAACGATTTTTTCTCTTTTTATCTTTATTTTACCATGATTTATTAATTTTAACACCAGAATACCTATTTTTGTGTAAATATACAGGTAAGTAACGTAAATTATTTTTGTTTTAGGTAAAATGCCATTAAAATCAGCGGAACGAAAAAAAAAATAGAGAACTATTAAAGCAGAATAATCCTGTTAAATGGAATGAAGAAAAGTAAATTAAAATAATAGCGTTTTATTAGTATGTTGGATAAAAGTAATGACCAGAAGATCCATTAAATAATGTTTATTTTATGCGTATTATGCACTAGTCCTTACAATTCCTATTTGTTATCTTTTCTGTTACATTAAATTTCTTTTCATATCCGTTGCGTACAATTATTATGAATAACACCCTACTACGTAATTTCTACCAGCGATGCTTATCTACTTTCTTTCTTCACCTCCTTAGAACAAACGAAAAAAAACAATCCATTCCTTTTTCATACCGGCCAGTTATGTAACCTTTTTCAAATCTTGAAAATAGAACGTAGACTTACCAACAGTTAAAGAAAAGAGGTCTGACTTGTCAAGCAGCAAGGCGACATGTGCCCAACCAAAGCGTTCGAATACGCTGGTGAACACTCGAGGCAGGCGACACTGGCAGTATGACATCCTAGTGAGTGTCGGATACTTCCCTTTATCGTTGAACAATGTTTGGGGCTAGAGAAAGAAAAACGAAAAATATATTTCTCCAAAAAACAACAATATTCTGAAAAGACATAACTTACATTTTATTTTTAAGCGAAATAAACTTGTCTCATAAAATATTTAAACCGAATCTATTCGAATACACAATTTAATTTTGAAAAGATAGAACATTAGCATCGGTAGGTATTTTAATCATCTGAAACGTCTTTTTATACAAAACAATATTAAGTATTCGTCCCGACATTCAGTTAATGTTAAATTATATCTAGCCAGACTAATCTTTATTTTTCCTTCTCCGTGTGAGAGGAGGCCTGTGCCCAGCAGTGGGACGATAAAAAGGCTGTAACAGTAACTAATCTTTATAAACTGTCTACGACACTTTTATTTATTACATGAGAAACGTGAGGTTAGTGATAATAATCTAAAAATCCTTCCTTTTTTGTTACGGGAGCACAACTGATCTTGGTAATTTTACTAGAACTTGTGAATTCCTCTGCCGAATATGATTCTTTATTTATATTTTTCTATTCCAGCGGGAATGAAAAAGTAAATAACGGAAAGTTTTAAATATTTTCAAATTGCAGTTTCAAGGAACATACATCACATCAAC
Source organism: Helicoverpa assulta (assembly GCA_963856015.1). NCBI lineage: Eukaryota > Metazoa > Arthropoda > Insecta > Lepidoptera > Noctuidae > Helicoverpa > Helicoverpa assulta. Next base: position 10,033,984 of record CAWLCW010000012.1, read on the forward strand.
CTACCTCATTCTTTCACTTCAATAGATTTGCAACCTTATCACAATAGTGGAAGGTCAATGTTCGATTGGTAAAATTTTACAGACTCGGGTATGACCTACTGGCGAATGTTTTGCTACTTATGTGTATTTTAAATTGAAATATTACTAAAACGCAGAACAACGTGTGAAGAGCACTCACCCTGGTCCCTTTGCGTAAATTCCTCAGTCTGTGCATTCGACTGACGACGCTAGCCGGCGCTGCCAACTCCCCTTCCGAAGGTGGCTACAACAAAACATTCACATTTATAACATTAACGTAATAATAAGTTAAGTAAGTTACTAAGTATTAAGTATTCATTCTAAGAAAAACCTTGACATTTTCAAGAAATGGAATACTTTACAAAAGTTGTTTTGTATTCTTTCTCAACAAAAACTTAAATGAATTCTAGAATAAGACGAAGGTTTATCGTAAGGCAAGAAATACAAAAGAGGTCTATACTACATCGCCGTACCGCCGTACCGCCGTATATCGCCCTAAATAAGGTACTACATCTAATGACGCGTACTAAACAATAATAACTGGTAAACGATGTACGCTATTTTAAATCATTCGAGCTTACTACCATTGTTACCTTTATTGTAAAATCATCGATTCCAATAAAATTATGAACAATCTCTCCCTAGGATGCTGTTACCTGGATTTCCTACTGGGCTAATGGCCCATTGTAACAGCAATATAGTCCATGCGTTAGGAAAAGGGTTATACACTTGAGAGCAATGAATAAAAGCCAGATACAAATCTAGGTACAACTGCGAATATTAACTACAACGCAAAAAAGTATTTGTCGTTTAAAGTCGTTCAAGAATTAGCATACACATACCTTGACAAAAATCGAAGGAGTGAAACCGACAAGACAGCGAGGCTCTTAAATTAAAAAAGAATCTTCATCAAAGACAGATTACAGAAATCTTATCATGGCAAGGTTTACAAGGTGGAAAAGATAAGAAAATTCGAAGAAACTAAGAATACAAAAATACGGGTCATGAAACACATCACAAGGTTCCTACGATATCTCGATTTCATTTCAATGGAAAGTTTGTTCGGAAACTACTTCAAACTCGTCGGTATAATGCGATCTTTTTACACGTGGCATCGTATGACCTTAGTACACTGGCTTCTCTTCGTTATTTCTCGTAAATGTATGATGATTTCCTGGAAATGTGTATTTATTATGTTTTTCTCTTCATGGTATCAGGTGGTTTCCTGGTAGAAACATTAGCCGGTTTTACCCAAAATAGAGTTGCGACAAGAACATCCAAGCGCAGCTTTCTTTCGGTGTTCCACTAAAATAATTTGATGGGTAGGGAAGAACGAGCATCACTCGTTTTTTGGTTTAAACTCTTGCATATAGGCAAGTAATTAAACACGAGTTTGGTCTTATGGTCGTATATTCTTGCTCTAGGTATATGATTATTATATTAAATTAATTCATGCTTGACCCTCCTTCTGACTATGACGAAAAGTTTAACTACGTAAACAATTACTCACTATAAATTAAATATATGAATTCAAATACAAAGTCTCATTAATAGTGCCTCTTTAATTGTGTAAAGTTCTGTAATTCAATGTTATAACAGTGAAACAATTACTTGAATAGTATATTAAATTCACAGCAACAATTAACTCATAAAGATTACTTTGCAACTTGTGTTTGCGCTACCAAGTTTCGAGTTATTATGACTACTATGAATACACTCCATTTGTATAATAAAACGTCGACTCTGAAAGCTTACAACAGACCCATGATAAATTAATTAGTAGTGCAGAAAGTTACACTTTTGAAATTCTCTAGAGATTACAGTCACGGTTTAATTTTAAAGTTTAATTATTTTCATTGTTTGGAAAGGGTACCTTTGAATACGATGATGTTTATTCATAAGAATTGTAAGTGACTACGATATAATTTCATCTCGCTTTCAGCCTTAAAAAAATAAGTAGGTATGTATTAAATGTTAGCTAAAAATTACCTTTGTAAAACATGACTTTTTTTATACAAGCCCCTGTTGGACCTTATTTTCAACTCTCAATTATTTAAAATTAAAAGGGCCTTAAACGATGTGTAATTAAAACCCCAGCGCTCTCATATGAAAACAAGCTCTCGTTGAAGAAGCCGTAATAACTTAAAAATACTTTCCTCATAATCAGAATGTAAACAAAGACAACGAGGCCATTCCTTACAAAGAAGACCCGTTTTCCTCAACCGACTTTTCAATGTTATAAAGAAAATAAATCTCTTTCGATCCTTCGCAAACAAAAACAATTTGTTCTTTATATAAAAAGGCGGAAGAAAATGGCGGCCGTACCTGGGCCGTTAATCAGGCTCATGGCGAGAAGGACCAATAAGGAAAGCTTATTTGCTAAGCAACGTACGACGCAAACGAGGAACGTGATATGCATAGTAAACCTAATGAAAACGATGGACGAACTATTTTATTTAGTTGATTCTTTAACGCTAACTATCTCGTGTGACTTCAAATTCGTATTGAAATAGTTTAAACCAAGTTTTAATTCAGTTTTAGGCACTGGACAAAAGAGTAAAAAACAATATTGTCAAGTCAGGCTTATTTTATGATGATTATTGTCAGCAGGTAAAAAGATGAAAAAATTGGTCCCATTAGCACAATATTGTCAAGTACCTAATTATTAATTTCCATAACTTATATCTATTCGATATAATTATAATGAGACAAGTTTTTTTCTAATTTAATTCTTCAAACCCTATACGACTAAAACATTTATTAGTTCAGACATCCAGAACTTTTGTGTTATTTTGTACAAAAAGTTCTGCAAGTTGTAACGCACCGTAAATAATTCTATCGTGCTCCCTCGAGCAGAAAGTGAAAATTAATTAATTGCCCGTGATATTGCTCTGCACTGATATTACTTGATTGCACGGATAATCTGAGACAATAAAGATGTAGATGTCAATGGCACCAAAATCTTCGTACTTAGGTACTTATTTTATAGAAATATTTTTTAATAGGTACTACATAACTTAATTACCAACTTTCTGCTACCCCTATATGCTACTTTTGATGACGTACTTATTTAATAACCTTTTTTGGTAGTCATCATATACAACATGTAACGTAATTAACGCTCACCCTCAAACACTCCAATTAGAATATTATGTTATAATCATAATACATACATTGAATTTTTAATTTAACATGAATATGCATTGTTATTTACTAAATTAGTTATACCAATTGGAAAACTTTTTGGTCGTACTACTACGCACGCAAATATCGCGCCGCGCGCCGCTCGACTCGACACAACATAACGAAACTACGAAAAAAGCCGACAATACACGAAGTCTTATTACTTTGAGTTACGGTCTATTTGAATATTATAATAATTTCCGTAGTTTTAATTATTTTTGGGATAAAAAATTACCTATATTAAAAATGATATAAATCGATTCAGTAAACGATTCAGAAGCCGAAAATCGATCTCAGTGGCGTGCACTTGGAGAGGCCTATGTCCAGCAGTGGACTGCGATAGGCTGATGATGATGATGATGATGATGATGATGATGAAACGATTCTGACCAAACTAATTTCAGGATGTGCGTTAATTAAGTTACAAGTTGTATATGTCATAGCGTAATGATCGGATCCACTTGTTTCGGAGATTAACCAGAACAATAAATCAGAAGACATGTTTTTTTAATTGTAACTGATAACGCATGACATGTTTATTTTGTTACAGCTTGGAAGATAGAAATCAACATACTTAGATATGTTTAACATCATCTTTTCCTGTAATTTATAAAGCTTTCCTGTATTTACACTCCCTGTTATATTTTGACGTCATTTCCCACAATAAAGATGAAGCACACAACTGTCCTTTTCAGATGACCACAAACATGTCATCTCAATAATAATAGTTATTAAATAAATCAGCATACACTAGTATTATCCAATATAAGTGGTATATATTCGTAATGTGGTTTCTCGGACATCATTAGCAAGGTATTCATATTTTATGACCAGAATTACATGCTTTCGCTTTCATCCGTCCTATCAAAAGGAAAGCGTGTGGCTATGTAGATTGGCGGCATTTTAGTGGCCCACATTTGATAGAAATAGTGTGAGTGTATTCTCATTTCACATTCCTTGATGTTATCGAGAAAGTTCTTTGCTTCTGAGTGGCAATGTTATTTGCAAAGTAAATTCGTTCTAAATATAAATAAAAACTTCTACATACTATATGAAAACACCTCATTTCAATTATTTAAAATACAGCAAACAAGGTCTAAATTAAGCTAAGGTCTAACCTCCCCACTCAGAGATATTTAATGATTACTTAAGTCACTCCTTAGTGACGGAATGTCATACAAATCCTTCACTAAGGAATGGCTTAAGTAACCATTAAATGTCTCTGAGTGGGGAGGTTAGATACTAAATGAGAACCGTTATCCGGTTTCAAATAAAGCGTTATTGTTTTGATTTAGATTTTATGACTTTAATTTTTTTCAACTTAAATGGCATTCAAAAAGAGCGCCGTAATCCGTTTTATGTCTTTAATTTCGAGTTTTACGGCTGACACTTAACCTGTGGCTGCAGAGTTCCTTAATTACATATTTTATTTATAAAAGTTCTTATAGTTATATAGTTAAACACTCTGAAACGTTCACAAAAGTGTAAGAAAAAATCTTTCAATATTATGACGAACTAGCTTCCATCAGCAGTGTCTAAGTACCACACACACTCGGATCTTTATAATAAAGACTTTAATAAATATAAATAAGTTAATTCATGTATGTTTTGATTGCGATTAAAATTAAATATTTCCAATTCGACAAGAATGGCTGAAAAAGTAAAAAGACACAAAAAATACCCTTGTTATAGAATTGTCCTAAGTTTTGGTAAACAAAAGTAAATAAGTATGTGTTGAGTAAAGCGTCAATCATAGTGATATGGGCTCGGTTGTGTTTTGCGCTAAAATTATGACAAACGACAACATCCCAGCTGCGGAGACCCGCTATGTTCAAAATAATTTACTTTAGTTAGGGGTTTCGTAACACTTTTATAATACTACAATATAATAATATTTTTTTTCTATAAAGAATCAACTTTTTAGCGACGCTTCATAATTTTTCGTCATGTTAATAATATGTATTCATTTCCGTGCATTTACTTGTCTTTAAATTCGAAGGAGGCATCATTTCTTTTTAAAATAACATTCAGCAATCGCTCAAGCCTTGATGTAAATGGCAAAGTAACAATATTCTTTTAGAAAAAAAAAAACATAAAAGAAAAAGAAAGCGAAAACAAACCACCACAAAACGTCAATCGTAAAGCTATCTCCCGCCAAATAAATTCCCCGACCACAGATAAACAATAGAACAGAACCTTTGAAAATAGAACAGCGGTACTAAACCATGTAGTTCGCCACCTCATTACATTGCAATCCAATCACTTTCCCGCCAATGCCAAGTTCGAGCTCTCTGTTGATTTGTTTGTACCCTTGACCGTAAGCATACGCTTCTAGAACATTGAAAGGGTATCACTATTCAATCTTGTCGATATAAAATAAGTGCATGTCATACCACTCTGATAAAAAGGTATTTTATATATTTTGTGTCCTTAAGTATGGTTTACTTTGTTGTTTTCGTGAAAGGGGTGTCATTGCATGTATTTTTGTGGAAAACGGATAACTCTAGAATCTATTAATTTATGGTTGGTAATGTACCATTCCTTTGCCATTCCCTTTTTCTATCGAATTCCAGGATTTATTCAGTTTAATTAACTATAGGGATACTTATAAGCGATACTTACAACTTTTTTATTGTATTTTATACAAGGTGTTGACTTGCATTTGTGCCATACTTCAGGAGGAGGACATAAAATACGTAAATAATCGATTGGAATTACAGTAGACGGGAAATAGCTAATATGCACTGCTTTTTTTGTCATTGTAATGTCATAGTATTTCAGAAGTAATCCAATTTTATGAATGAAATTTATGAATAATCGTTGCGTATGCTTTGTGTGAGGGCGCAGCACGGTTTTAAGGCCAGTAACACACGCGCCAAGTTTAAATACGGCTAGATGACATTGACGGATTTCCGAAAAAAAATTAAAATCAAAAATTTTTGTAATAATTTTTTTGTTGATTTGGGTTGAGAATCATTAATATAATTACGTCCTTGACTATGGCACGGATGCAAATCAACAGCTTGTATTTTGATGTACCTAATTAAAATATTGCTGAAAAATTGTAAAATCTGTACACTTGCAAAATAAATTAACTCAATATGATTCAGACGCTAAAGGGTAGAATCGTTATTCGTACAAGTACACGGTTGTTCTTTTGTCAACATTCAATTATAAGACCCTTTTTTACCCGACTGCCAAAAAGGGTTATTAAAAGACTTGGTCCTTTTGGACCCCCGGCCCACTCGGCCAACGAACTGTAATGTCTATTTACAAATTGTTCACGCACGGACAACACACTGAAAAAGGGTGACGTTTCAACAACAGACTCAATTGACAATAAGCAGCAATTACCTGCAACTTATTGTATTTGAAAAAAGGCTGGTTCTTATGAATTCGCATGAAGAAACTTTGACAATTTTAATCCAAATAAAATCATACGTTTTTTTAATCATTCAGTAGCTAAAGAGCATTATTTTGGACAAAAGGCACTCTCATAACAAAAGAAAGATTACACTCCAAATAATATAATGGTGTTAAAACAAAAGAAAAAAACAAAAGGTCAGGAACAATCCGGGATAGAAGGTCAAAGGACTAGCGATCCATCGGACGAAGAGCATTAAATCCCCAGTCTTAGATACTCGAGGTATTTGTAATTGTCCCGTCCATTACCAGTAAATCGCCGGCACGATCCTTTTAACTACTCTAATCACTCAACGAGATAGCCCTGCCCTTAACCTTAGCTTTTCCTCAGAGACAAATCATTAGAAGAATTTAATTACAATAATGATCACTATGAGACTTGATACGCTAGCTCGAGTTTAATCATGGTCGGCACGCGGCCCTGAATTGTCGTGAATTAGTTTAAAATCCTAGATTTAGGAGAACAAGGGATTTTACACGTTATACATATTACTAGAAGGAACATATTTCATTGTACCTTTTCAAAGGTCTGTCAAGTATTTCTGAGAACAGACACAATGTTCTGATAGGCTATTTTGTCTAAGAATGTATTTAATCTAGTTATGTAACATACTTACGTAATACAAGGGTTTTTAATAAAAAAAAATATTCTGTAGAACTTCGCAATCCTTTACAAGTTCGTAGGTCTTCATCATCATCAGCCTATCGCAGTCCACTGCTGGACATAGGCCTCTCCAAGTGCCACTGAGATCTATTTTCGTAGGTCTTAATATTTTTATATTAATAATCATAAAAGCGGCATGCTGCAAGTCTAGAAAGATTGAATGACTCTATACATCAGAAAGTTATGAAAACATTATAGAAGTTCAGATTACTCTGAGCCTTTTCAAAAATACTGGCAATTTATTCAGAATTTATTCTGAAATACGAAAGTGTTTTAGATTTAATTTAATCCCATATTTACTGGATTTCAAATAATTGGACGCGCAATAAATTAAAGGTCTTTCTGAAATGATGATGGTTTGTTTAATCAAAAAGATTTAAAGATCACAAAAAAGTTTTGATTTAAAATGGTTCAATCAGAGGGTATTAAGATATAACTAAAAGAGCAATTAGAGAAGTATTTTGTTGACATCGCTGGTTAATTAGTTTATTCTAAACTCTATTCGAGAGTTTTGAAGCCATTAGTAGTAAGAATAACAGTTTGTGAGGCCAAGAGTGAAGGGTAAGGGTGGGGTCACAAATAGCGAGATTAAGTTTTCTTAGAGTTGGTGAGCCAGAGTGAGCCTGCAGCCGATGTCCAACGGACTGGGCTCAATTTGATGAAACTAGTGATAACAGAAAAGTGACTAGATATCAATTTTGCGATAGTCTGGGATTAACGTCACTTATCAGAGGATTTTGGACTTAGCTTTTAAATTATGATATTTTTTATTCAACTAAAAAATTTTGGTTTAAGTAATAAGTTTGTTTATTTGAAGATAAAAAAGAGACTTGAACAAGTTTGTAATTTATTACATAGCCGCTGTTGGAAAAATATATCCATTTAATCTTGCTTAGTTAGTAACAAACAAAATAAGGAGAAAATAAATACATAACCTTCAATAATAACGGCTAGTTTCAGTATTAAGTATATTAAACCCGAAAAAATATACCAACTTTTATTACAACAACACTCGAATCGGAAACGAAATAAACACAGATTTCCAAGAAAACAATAACCACAAGTTTAACTATAAGACAAACAGTTAAACCAACAAGTAATTTAACAAGTTTGCCCTCACTAACATGATGTTAGCACTTCTACTAAACTTAACTTAACTCGCTCTTGGACGTAATAAGTTTACGTTAAGTAAGGTTTACGCAGTCTCGGGATATATTCGCAGGGAACATAAAATGTACTTAGAAAGAGGCAGAAAACGTTGTTAGAAATACAATAATGATTAAATATAAAAGGGGCCTATTCTTACTAGTAGGAAATTTCCTTACTTGGAATGGTCAGTGTTAGTTTCAAATGGTATTTGCATATCATCATCATCATCATCATCTCAGCCATAGGAGGTCAACTGCTGAACATAGGCCTCCCCCTTAGATCTCCACAGATACCTGTTGGAGGCGACCTGCGTCCAACCTAATATATTTGCATATACAACATGTAACGTAATTAACGCACACCCTCAAACACCCCAATTAGAATATTATGTTATAATCATAATACACACACTGAATTTTTGGATATGCATTATTATTTACATGTATATGCATTATTATTTACTAAATTAGTTATACCAATTCTTGGAGAACTTTTTGGTCATACTACTACGCACGCAAATATCGCGCCGCGCGCCGCTCGACTCGACACAACATAACGAAACTACGGAAAAAGCCGACAATACACGAAGTCTTATTACTTTGAGTTACGGTCTATTTGAATTTGTTTTGACTATACAGGGTTAATATGACAATAATTTCCGTAATTTTAATTATTTTCGGGATAAAAAATTACCTATATTAAAAATGATATAAATCGATTCAGTAAACGATTCTGAACAAACTAATTTCAGGATGTGCGTTAATTAAGTTACATGTTGTATTAGGCATAAATCAGTTGGAAAAAAACAAGATAATGGGGCTATTTTTTTCTTTCCTGTTTTCAAGTTATGTGGGGTCGGCGCAATATGTTATTCGATTCCATTCCTGTCAGTCAGCCGTCATACTAACTTCCACCATCCCATCTTATTCATGTCATCTATCAGGCGATCAATCCACCTTTTTTTTGTCTACTGCGTATCTGAGGGCACGGCAGTGCCCCAGCCAAGACTCGAGCAAAGCGGGCACGGCCGTACCATCTTTTCTCGAAGCGTTTCGCGGGTTTTTCACCCCCCTGTATCTTCCATGTGAACAAAGCTAGGAGTTTAGGTTTTCGATGACCAAGAGTAAGCATTAGAACAAGCTCAGTCTCAAAATCACAAGACATTTGAATAAATAGTTTACGAGTTATGAGCGATCAAAGTTACACCATTTTGTCACTGACTCACTCACTGACCGATCATCAAAAGTCTAAGGTACTTCTAGCAAACTTAGAACCTTCAAATTTGGCACCAAGGTAGGTTATTAGCTACATATAAAGGGAAAATTATAAAAACCTTAAAACTTAATAAAAAAATAGGAAACAAATTTATATTTGCGGTTTTTCAAGAACATTGTGTATCAATTTTGACAGCATTGATAACTTTGTTATTTATTTATGTACAAAATGTTACTATTTGTTTTATTGTGACGTAGTGTGGTATATTGTTGTTATGTATTAAATATACATACACATGAATAAAAAAGCTAGGTTAAAATGAAATGAATAATGATAAAATCTTTCATATTAATGCAGTGCGATAAATACTGCATGCTCGCTCGATAGATGGCGTTGTCCTGGTCTAAATCGCGCTATGGTTTCGTTACATAGCTTAGTATAAGTAGTACTTAAAAAAAGTCCAATAATTTCATGTGATAGTGCCATCTATCTCTTTGACCTCCTTGATTCTAAGCCTCTTTGATTCTAAAAGATATTCGATTCGAAAATTCGACGATTTCGAAAAGTTTTTACTTTATTTAAAAAACAATGTTTTTTACGTGCTACTTTAGGTGTACATCAAAGACTACAATGTATACACTGTGTACATATTTAGTTACTTGCATGTAAGTTAATTTAATTTGTTAAATACTTAGAAAAAAAAGACCTACAAAAAATAAATTAGATCCCACCAAAAACATTAAATGTAAATAAAAGCCAAGCCTCTACGCAATTCTCGCACCGTAAAAAGTTTTGAGATCGCATAAAAGCCAAGTCCTGTTCAACTTTTTTTGTAATAATAAATCAATATTTTGTGACTATTTCAATAGTTTTGTTCACATTTCAATGATATTGTCTTGGCCATGAGCACAAGTTAAAAGTCACTCTATGTAATTATGTGTAAATACCGTTGAATTGATAAATTATACATGGACATGATTTTACGATTGGACTGATTATGAACTGATTGGAATTTGAGATCACCATGGACTAAACATGCGTCATGCTACATATGCAGTTCATTGATCTTGGATGATATTGACTGTCGGTCATTTAGTAACAATTGAATAAACTAAAAGTAGTAGTATTTAATTCTGTGATATTAAACTTTATGTTTGACTTTCACCTCTCCAAGATATGCTGTAGTATATTTGTAGTTTATTGTGCTCATGGCCAAGTCAATATTATTGTAATGTGAACAAAACTATTGGAATAGTCACAAAATATTGATTTATTATTACAAAAAAAGTTGAACAGGACTTGGCTTTTATGCGATCTCAAAACTTTTTACGGTGCGAGAATTGCGTAGAGGCTTGGCTTTTTTTTACATTTAATGTTTTTGGTGAGATATATTTTATTTGACTTCATTTTCCCATCCGCAATTCTAAACTTGATTTCAACTTAGACTATCTGAGGGCACGGCAGTGCCCCAGCCAAGACTCGAGCAAAGCGGGCACGGCCGTACCATCTTTTCTCGAAGCGTTTCGCGGCTATTTCTGCCCCCTGTATCTTCCATGTGAACAAAGCTAGGAGTTTAGGTTTTCGATGACCAAGAGTAAGTATTAGAACAAGCTCAGTCTCAAAATTACAAGACATTTGAATAAATAGTTTACGAGTTATGAGCGATCAAAGTTACACCATTTTGTCACTGACTCACTCACTGACCGATCATCAAAAGTCTAAGGTACTTCTAGCAAACTTAGAATCTTCAAATTTGGCACCAAGATAGGTTATTAGCTACATATAAAGGGAAAATTATAAAAACCTTAAAACTTAATAAAAAAATAGGAAACAAATTTATATTTGCGGTTTTTCAAGAACATTGTGTATGAATTTTGACTGCATTGATAACTTTGTTATTTATTTATGTACAAAATGTGACTATTTGTTTTATTGTTACGTAGTGTGGTATATTGTTATTATGTATTAAATATACATACATACATATGAATAAAAAAGCTAGGTTAAAATGAAATGAATAATGATAAAATATTTCATATTAATGCAGTGCGATTAATACTGCATGCTCGCTTGATAGATGGCGTTGTCCTGGTCTAAATCGCGCTATGGTTTCGTTACATAGCTTAGTATAAGTAGTACTTAAAAAAAAAACAAATAATTGCTCCTGGCTGGAGGCCTTATCTTAGAAATGGACACAGATTTTATTTAAAAAAAAAAACAACACTACAGAACAGAATCAAATGTTATATTAATATTAACAATTAACAATTAAACAAGATTAATCAGCAAATATAACAAATTCAAGTCGATGGTATCGAGCGCACGTCTGTATTCTAGGCATCCACAGGGAAAAGTCCGGGCCTCCTAGGCTGAACTGCGAGATGCCATACCAAAAAAAAACAAATAATTTCATGTGATAGCGCCATCTACCTCTGAAATAAATCTCTTTTATTCTAAAAGATATTCGATTCAAAAATTCGACAATTTCTTTAGTTTATTAAAAAAAAATGTGGTTAACGTGCTTTTTCAACATTATTTAGTTTGTTATATATTTAGTTAGTTGCATGTAAGTTAATTTAATTTGTTATATACTTAGAGAAGAAAGAGACCTACAAAAAATAAATTAGATCCCACCAAAAACATTAAATGTAAAAAAAAGCCAATCCTCTACGCAATTCCTCCACCGTAAAAAGTTTTGAGATCGCATAGAAGCCAAGTCCTGTTCAACTTTATTTGTAATAATAAATCAATATTTTGTGACTAAGTATATCAATAGTTTTGTTCACATTACAATAATATTGTCTTGGCCATGAGCACAAGTTAAAAGTCGCTCCTTGAAATAATGTGTAAATACCATTGAATTGATAAATTCTATATGGACATGATTTTACGATTGGACTGATTATGGACTGATTGGAATTTGAGATCTCCATGGACTAAACATGCGCCATAGTACATGTGCAGTTCATTGATGTTGGATGATACTGACTGTCGGTCATTTAGTAACAATTGAATAAACATTCTGTGATATTAAACTTCATGTTTGACTTTCACCTCTCCAAGATATGTTGTATTATATTTGTAGTTTATTGTGCTCATGGCCAAGTCAATATTATTGTAATGTGAACAAAACTATTGATATACTTAGTCACAAAATATTGATTTATTATTACAAATAAAGTTGAACAGGACTTGGCTTCTATGCGATCTCAAAACTTTTTACGGTGGAGGAATTGCGTAGAGGATTGGCTTTTTTTTACATTTAATGTTTTTGGTGGGATTTATTTTATTTAACAAGCAAACAAAGGACAATGGCGAAATGTTTGAATGTTGGTCTACTCCCCCTCTAGTAATGAGTCATACATAATTTGGAAGGTCTTTTCAAGCGTTACATTTTGTACTAACATACTACTTACCAATTCTTAGTACTTTACATGTTAGAACATGTTGAAGGTTTTTTATCGAAAGTTAGTTTCAAGTTCTTAGATTCCTTCTCTAGAAATGAATTATAACACTGGAAAGGCCTTTTTAAATAGAACATTTTATTACTTTAGAAGCTACAGCAGATTTTAGACATAGTTATTATTTCAGTAAACACGTTCTAACTCCCTAAATACTAACAAATTACAATCGCCGCCATACAAAAAAAAAACTCTACATAACACAAGCTTTCTATTGATATATCACTTAATGCTAGAGGAGAGGTAGACCAAAACGCTCATTGTCCTTTACTTTTGCACCACCAAAATAAATATTAGTGAGAATATACTATCTCAAATATAATAGGGAAGTCAAACAGATCATTTTACTCCTAAATTATGATCGACAGTTGTTTTACTACTGAGTGTGTGCTGACTTTATACGATCACTCAACTTGTCACCTTACGAGGAAAAACCCCCAAAAAGCCTTATCTTTAAAACAGTGTTTCGTGCGAGGCACAATTAATGTAGGCGGTAATGTATACCAATATAATAAAGAGGATTTTTTCGTTTGTTTGTTTGTACCCTAAAAGCTCCAAAACTACTGAACCGATTTGAAAATTATTTAAGAGTAAGAAAGTCGAGAAAGTTTCGAGTAACATAGGCTATATTTTTGCTCGGTAAGGACTGTAGTTCTAACGGGACGTGGGTATAACCGCAATACAACGGCTAGTTTACTGATTTACGATTATTATTTTTAATCCTGAACTATATAATAAAAATATCACCATAGAGCAACGTTCACTACAAAATAAAACTATTCGAGAATAAAATTAACAATATCGCCATCAACACAAATAATGACTAATAAACCGCATCTACAGGCTCGCCTACGCGCGCTACGTGCTACGCGCTACATACTACGTGCGTAGCATATCGCTACGGTAACAACAATTAAGTAACATTTATTTTTATTGAACTGAGTGCCTGTTGTTACTGAATTATTGTTTTGTTACCAATGTGTAATACTAATTAACACAAATTCTGATACTTTTGTTATGTTTGTTTTATTATAATTGTGATTCCAAGGACATTATTTGTGCATATTGGTTAAAGTGGCAATTATTAACGGCTGTTTTCCCATAGAAAAACAAGAGTACGTAGATTGAAAGTTTGCCTCTAAAATTAACACATAGGTACATACACGTAGGTACTCTCAGTGTAATAAATATAAGTTTTATAAACTGAAAGTTAATTTCCAGTGTAGTTATGAAGGAGTCGCTCTCCCGGGAGAACCTTCAGGCACTTAATTGAAACACTCACTGTTTGCTTATATTATCAACATAGTTATATCTATACCGGGGTTCCACTCACTTCTCGGGGGAGATGAATAAAAAAATATTCGGTGTGCTTTCCTAAGACATTGGTAGGATGATTTAAAGAAAAGAGAAATTGGTTGTTTCAACTCATTTCTAGACGAAAGAGATTGGATGTTCAACTTATGTCCATCTTGAATGTAATTTTAAAACAACTGTAAAAGAGCTACAACGGGTTCCTTTTCTAGCATTTATATGTTTGAACGAACTAATTAATTACTTTATCGCAAATACCTATTTTGATTCTTCACTAGTACTCGAGAAATATGGAGTTTCTTGCTCGTTCTTCTCCATAGGAACCTAGATTTAGAATGGGCAACTAAATTCTATGTATAGGTATTATTAAATTCTTTTGACTTTCTTGAGTGCTTTTTAAGGCCAAATTCATATAAATGATTAGACTTTGAAAATCCTTAAGATATTTGGGTTTGTAACGTAAGGAACAAAACGAAAACATCTATACTAATATTATAAAGCTGAAGAGTTTGTTTGTTTGTTTGTTTGAACGCGCTAATCTCAGGAACTACTGGTCCGATTTGAAAATTCTTTCAGTGTTAGATAGCCCATTTATCGAGGAAGGCTATAGGCTACTTTTTAACCGGGTCCGTGCCGAGGTTCCCACGGGATGCGGGTGAAACCGCTGGCAGAAACTAGTATTTTATAAAACGAGTTTCTAAAGCTAACAACTTGCATAAGGGTGCTATCTCAGTAACACTACAATCCGTCTAGTTCTGTAGTTGACAAAGAAAGATTAGGTAGTTTATTTATAGCCAGACTTCGCGAATCATGACACCTCGCGAGAATACTTTCAGAAGCCAGACTACACGTGTTGAGGCTAATTGGAAAACATACTTGCGTTTTTACAATGTAGCTTTCTTGCATGTTAATGTAATTGAGTTTTAAACTAAGAAAATACGAAAAGATTTAATTCTCCCTCTGGTCTAGTCTCGTGTTTTGAATTCGATTCTATACGTATTTAGAGACAATATTTACTTACGATTAACTACGGTGTAATAACGTGCCCTTTTTTTTTTTTTTTTTTTTTAACGACGTCAAAAATCATCAAATGACCCCTTCCGCTGTGGGTTAGCAGCGGAGAGGGAGTGTCAGACTCTTACTGACTAAAAACCCTTGATTGAGAAGTTTGAGAGCAAAAGCGAAGCTTACTTCAGAAACATTTAAATTCTCCAACATACGAAACCTGAAGGGCCAATTGGGTCCAGTATTTAACATCTGTGGGAGGCCCCTTGTTAGCAATCCCAGGAGGACAATAGAAGCTTAACTAAATCTAAGGACTATTCCTTACCTGATCTCCCATCCCAGTAATGATAGGCGTGTTCCAGTATGCCGCGAGCCTCGCCACCGGCTCCAACGCGAAGGCGCAGGCCGGTCCGATGAAGGCTATCACATCATCCTTGAAGTGCATGTCTGCTGCCAACCCTGGGGCTATGGCTCCGGAACATGAGGGGTAGCTGGGGAATAAACGGCAGGTTTTAGAAAGAAAGTAATATATTGGGTTTTTAATTAAAAGAGGTACATTTGTAGTGCTAGACATAATATAAATATGTACCTAATGCGGCTAAAAACGATCAAAACATATGGAATCATGGTTTCATCAGATGACATCACCCTTATGTTACAAACATTTGAAGGTTGGACAGATTACATATCTATGTATCTAAGTATGTTTATTTATACAAAAGTATTAAACGGATTTTGATAAAAATTTACAGTAATATAACTAATTCATGAGGGTATTTACCTAAATATGGTGGCTTTACACCACAGGCAACATCTACTATTCTATTAACCAATTTTTTGATAAAGATTGCTAGCCATCGGACCCAAATATATACCGACAAATTGGGGAGGATCTTATTTATGTTTTGTGGTCCCATGATTAATCCAGCTGGCATTTTCCTGACCTTGGCTTTACCACTTAATTCTGCTTTTGGATTTTTGACGTAATAAATAAACAAATACGAAATCTTGCTACCAGACCAGACGACAAAGGTTGACTATAAAAGATCGCTCTCAGCGATAAGATCGCTCATAGTGTCAGCCTTTGTAACTGACATGTTTTTAACCCCCGACGCAAAAACGACGGGGTGTTATAAGTTTGACGTGTCTGTGTGTGTGTGTGTGTGTGTGTATGTGGCATCGTAGCTCCCAAACGGATGATCCGATTGTAATGCGTTTTTTTTTTGTTTAAAAGGAATGTCAGTCGGGAGTGTTCTTAGCTATGTTTGGTGGAAATCGGTTCAGGTCTTCAAGGTCATCAGCTCGTTTGTTAGGTGTGATAGGAATGTTACACGCTCATTTTACTTGCAAGCATACTTATGTGGGATGTGTGTTTCGGATGGCACGTTAAGCTGTAGGTC
Organism: Helicoverpa assulta; assembly: GCA_963856015.1. NCBI lineage: Eukaryota > Metazoa > Arthropoda > Insecta > Lepidoptera > Noctuidae > Helicoverpa > Helicoverpa assulta. Next base: position 10,050,813 of record CAWLCW010000012.1, read on the forward strand.
CCGGCTGTCATTGAACATCCTTGGCAGTCGTTACGGGTAGTCAGAAGCCAGTAAGTCTGACATCAGTCTAACCAGGGGGTTTTTCGTTGCCCGGGTTACTGGGTTGAGGAGGTCAGATAGGCAGTCGCTTCTTGTAAAGCACTGGTACTCAGCTGAATCCGGTTAGACTGGAAGCCGACCCCAACATAGTTGGGAAGAAGGCTCGGAGGATGATGATACTTATGTGGGATCTGAAATTTGAAACACTAATGTCTTCTGGAACCACTGAGCTGATCTGCTGTTAGGGCACGAAGAATGGAGACGTAACCCTGAACTGCCTTTTAGTAAACCCATCGAGTTTGGACTCGTTGAATTTGTCTTGACTAGTTCTCTTCATATTTCTAATTGACGAGAACCTGATGCTGGAAATGGGATGTGGTGGATGAAACCCTGGAATGCCGGAATGAAACGGATAAACTGATTTATATTTTTGCTGAAAATCTAGAATGACCAAAGGTTAATCTTTATTGTTTCTCAATCTGTGCAATTCTCCCAGAGCCAGTTTGTCATGAGGATTGTTAAACAGCTTCCTTTGGCCGAGATCGCATATAGCGACCCCATCTTAAAATAAAAGAAATTAAATGAAAGAAGGAACAATTAAGGAGCTCCTTCAAAAAGCATGAAATAAATTAAATTATAAATTTAAAAAAACCCCCGACCCAAAATACTCTAAACCCTATGAAAACCAAGGTAAAAAGCGGTCCCCGACACGACAAAATTTAGTTTAGTCTAAAATGCTTTAGTTGGTACTTACATAGTGTTAAAAGTTATTTTTTTGCTTTTTATAGGGTTAATGTTTGTGTACTTAATAAAGAATGCGCTGTCTTGTGCCTAGATTATCGATAAACTAGTCTTTTCGTACTTCAATAAACTATCAACAAAGTTGAAAGTTCACGTTATAGATAAATAATAAGCTTTAAATACATCCTACTTATATCCTACTTTCCTACTTATATTATAAATGTGAAAGTTTGTGAGAATGTATGGATGTATGTTTGTTATTCAATCACGCAAAAACGGCTGGACCGATTTGGTTGAAATTTGGTATGTAGATAGGTGATACCCTAGATTAACACATAAGTAGGCTACTTTTTATCAACACACCATGCGGGCGAAGCCGCTGGCGGAAGCTAGTAATTTTATAAAGTGCCGCAAAAATAACTCAAACATTTTGGCGACTATATCGATTCCACGAATTTTCCCGCATCCATCACAAAGATTGACGTGGGGTTATTTACACATATTTTATTATATTATATTTTAGGTTCGCACGTATCAACTTACTTTTATATACCCTACTTAGCATAAGCTGACGACATCGCCTTTGAAAGGATAACGGTTCCATCGGCAATTGAATTAACCCCTGCTTTGGCTGCAGAAATATCAAAGATATTCAATCATTTTGAGGACGTAAAAGTTTTCCATCTTATAATCAAAGAGCGATCCCTTGCTACTCTTCAATATCAATTCCCTTTGGAGCGAAATTTATTCCATACTCCATAGTGAAAGGTTTATTGAAACATCTGTAGGTAATAGACACTATAAAGAAGTGGCACGGGCAGAATGCCAAGTAGATAGCTTTCCTGTAGACGCAGTTTATGACCATGTAAACTTTAAACTCACGTCAGAAGGTCTGACGTTCAGACACGTTTTATATTCATTTCATTTCATATTAAGTGAGTATACGATTAAAGTGCTATTATGTTGCTCTACTCTATGTATTTGTAGATAGTGCGACATTTTATCGTCTAGCAGTGTATGTTTTAGTATCAGCTATAACTTTAAGTAATAGATGGAAATTGTATGATATATTATAATTTTTTATGTTTATTTGTTTTAGTTAAGAAGTGTTTAGCCAGAGTGAGTGCTAAGCTAACGATGTCAATAACTAGCTCCGCGATTCCCACGGCACGGTTACATTCAATGTCAACCATCAGCGCAAATTCAGTTAGTCAGCGCAATGAATCATAACTTCGGCTCTTTTCAAGCTTTTTGGCATTTTTTTTAATAAAACAAAATAGCTTAATTTCTACTTTTTCGTAGGTATCGATGAAAGATCTTTGACCCGTTTTTTAGGGATGTTTGCAAACTATTACACTACAAATCAGGTTAAGTACCTACTTAGAACAATTAAAAATGAGAAATGATAAAAGAAAAGGCTTTGCTTTACGTACCTTCCTTGCACCTTCTGCAGCTCAATGCCATGATGAGCGAGGAACTTCTCATTGACTTTATCCAGAGCCAGGTCCACAGCTGGCCCGCAGCGCTCCAGGTCAAATGGCGAGTCCAAACGAGAGGCCATTAGGACCCCTACTTTATACACAACTGTTGAAGTTAGCGATCCGGATAAAACCGGCGCGAATAGGAACACACAGGAAAGGTGCAAGATATGCATTTTTAGTTCTGACAAAATTTTGATTAAAGAAAGTTTATGGTAAAAGAATTTGTTGTCATTTTTACCATAAGGATTGCAAGTTCACATACACGCCTACTAATAAATGAAAATTATATGAATCAATGAAAAACAACATGTCATAATACGATATGAGAATTGATACTTCAATTAATATTAATTAAATACCCTACTCATAGACACCACACTGTTTCACACCACATCCATTATAATCTGATACTTCTTATTATCAACAAAAAACAAGTAATCCAAAACACTACGACTGAAAAACTTTTAAACTAAATACTTCAAAACCTGTAATTCAATTTACTCCTTTAAGACAGCCCAAAATCAAAATATTTACTATTTACGACACAGAAATTTCGCGGCACCACGCAAGCGGAGATGCGTGCTCCCTGAGCCCCGGTTGGCAAGCGACTGGCTGGGATGCTGGCCAAACCTGAGATAAAGTAGTAAGGGGAAATAGGGGCGCAACAGGTCTGTTTTCCCACGAATTAAACCTCCTTGGTAATGTGTAATTGATACGACAACATGCGTGTATTGAAATTAGAAGATGGGGTATTTTTATTAAATTTAAAAAAATATATCTTTATGAAAATGAGGTGGTGTTTTTGACTTTTGCAATGGAATTCTTGCTACTCAACCTCTTCCTTTCAACTCTTTTGAAAAATCCTGGGTAATTAACCAAGCAAACCAACAGAGGTATTGTCCTTACCCGCTAACTACAAGGGGTATGTTTAGTGAGAAGCTTACCTACGTTAAATGAGTAGTAATTCAACTTTTTTCCGCTCCTAATTAGATCCTCCTTTTATCTTTATCCATACAAATAGGGGCATAATAAGATGTGATCTTTATGTGTACGCCCTACTACAGGGATTTTCCAGCGACTATCACATTTACCTTGACATTGATCTTACTTACTGAGAAGCAACGTTTATAATCCTTCCCGTCTTGCGTGACGTAAGACGTAACTATAATTAAGAGAATCTGCATAAATGTTTATTTAATCGTATAATCTGAAGCTTAAGCAAGTCTCTGTTATGAGCTTCCTAGCTTGATGGTTATTCTCTGACTTCGAATTTGTAGGTATACATAGCCACATAATTTTTATTTTTTAATTTTTCCTAGAATAAGAATAAGAATCTTTTATTTGTATGAAACACGGGGTACACAGATGTTACATTGGTTATATTATGTTCTGCATGTTTCGCCGTAGCATCGGCATACAAATATAAATAAAAAAGTATTTAACAACTACACTTTAATTTAAATGACCCTATACAACATAATTATTAAATTAAAATTAAAAACAAATAACAATTTAACCTCCTAAGAATTTGTAGTAACCTAAACCGTTTTTTCCTTATGAGCCATATACTCAGCTATAGAATAGAAACATTTCTTTAAAAGCCATTTCTTCAGTACATTCTTAAATTTACACAGTGGTAGTTCCCTTACAGGTGTAGGTAGCTTGTTAAATATTTGGATAGCCATACAACAACAGTTCCTCTTAAACATAAGTCCTATATAGTAGATATAAAAATCGAAGTAAATAGAATGAACAAATAAATAAACCGTTGAATTATCAAAAAATAAAAGAGTTTTTAATGACCATTAAACTTTTTTAAATAATCCCCATTCTAAAATCTTAATTAATCTAAATTAAGCAGCGAAAGGCTGCCTACGCAATTGAGAGGAAAAAAAGAAAGGAAAGGAGGTACCAATATTGTACAAAATTAGTCCCGAGACCCTATCGTTATTGGGTCAGTATGGTCGTTAGCGGAATTCGAATTATCTTTTTAATTACACTCCCTTTTTACCCTCCGAGGGTTAATAAAGTGCTAAGATTCCTAAATCATGTTACGTAGATACGTATCTAGGTATATCAAAATATTCAAAGAACTTTGTGATTAAAAAGGAAACACTTTCAAAACAAACACTCTAGAGAATTAACAACTACCGTATAACAAAATCAAGTACTTTAAAAACGCGCTAATGTACCTTTTTAATTACCCATATTGTTAGAACGTTATTCTACTTGCAACTTCTATTGGTCTGCAATAATATTTTAAGCACAATAGATACCTCTTGAACTACTATAAATGGCAGACACTCGTAAATAAGCACTTCAGATGGAATTTACGGTATTCAGTGAGTTACGAGGGCCAATTATTTATATAGAATAAGTACCTACTTCCGAAATACTACGATTTATTTGAAGATTTCCTACCATAGTGTCCGGCCTCTTGACAAAGAAATCACAATGGTTTGTGAAGCGTAAAAGATGGCAATACAGCTCCGCTTTATGAGTTGCTGAAGTGATCATAAATGTTGACTTGGGCAAGATTGAATAGGGCTGATAATAGTTCGTAATAGCCCAACTTTTATATAAATTATTTACACAAATGAGAGAGGATCCTGAAGTTATTTGTCGTTAAAGGCCAGCGTTTTCTCAAGAAATGAATGTGTATTTAGCTAGAGCTCTTTAACGATAATAATAAAAGTAAGAACTGACACATTTTATGGTCTCTGCACACAGCGGGCGCGGCGCGGCGGGACGGGACGGCGACGCGACGCAATGTACTAGATCGTCGCGTCGCGTCGCGCCGAGCGGGACGGCTCTGTGTGATGTCGTCCGTAATATCTAGTAAGTACATTACAACTGCTCAGCGTCGCGTCGCCGTCCCGTCCCGTCGCGCCGCGCCCGCTGTGTGCAGCGACCATTACTAACATAAATAAGTACAGCAAAAACATGTAAAAAATAACTACTTCTAACAACATGAAACTGTTATGTGGGTACCTAAATCACGGTCTAAAATTAATTAGTATCTTCAGAAAATAATAGGTAAGTTTCCATAACCCTAAACTGGAAATTAAATCTGTGCTACGTCAAGAGTGTGCAAGAGCGAGCAGCGTCGGGGTCATAAACTTGTTAATGTTTATGACAACGTCAAGTGAAGGCCGTTAACTCGTTAACTGTTGGCACTGACCACACGAAATGTCGATATAGAATAAAGATGTACAGTTGTGAAGCTACCTACTAACGTTATTAAAAATGTAACTCACACACGCATGTTCATCGACGGGCTTTTACTGTCAGCATTGAGTGTCGTGCATCAAGCACATATGCGAGTGTGAGTGACGTTGTTACGAACGTTATACCCAGCTTCACAACTGTTAACACGAGAATATATTTAAATTGTGGTGTTTATACCGTAATCCATTAGTTTATGACCTAGTAACGTCGCTGTTTTATAAAACATCTCGTTTTACCCGAATCCCGAATTGACTAATCTCCCACCAAGATAAAAAAGACGACATCCTTTCTCAGGCCCTGGGTACTAAATTCCTGATTCTTTTCTAAGAAATATCAACCTTATGCGTATAAAAATTAGAATTAGTTCTTAGTTCGGTATCAAAAGAAACTGGACTTATGGGTTCAATGAAATTACTTTTAACATCTATTTTTTATTTATAATCTATCTCTTTCATTTCGTGCGTGACGTCTTTGACGTGTCTTTTGTTTCATTAAACATTTATATACTTACTCTTTCTTTTTATAAATCTTTCTCTTTCATTTCGTGCATGACGTCATTAGCGTCTTGTTTCATTAAACATTTGTTTACTCTTTCTAATAAATCAATATTTCATGACGTTATTTAGCGTGACGCTGTTTCGAATTTAAAATTATTTGGAAAATAGCGGCATATTTTTATTTTCCATTCTTATAAACTAATGATTTTCAAATATTATTCAAATGCTCATTTAATTAAATCGTCAAGTCAATAGAACGTCTTTTAACAAATTTTAAAATTCGAATGCATGCTCGAATGTTCAACATGAGGTCAGAAGACATATCTTGTGTTTGGATTCAGAAGTTCGAATAGTTGCAAGCCCAAGCTCGTATTTTTTCAAGATTCCGGCGAATTGAGAACCTCCTTTTTGGGAAGTCGGTTAAAAACGAACGATGCAGCAATCGTGAACAATAAATGAAAAACTGTTATTGCATGTAATACATAACACTGCCTGTCGTAGTTTGTATAGTTATCGGCACGGATATTGAGCCCTGACCTTCACCTGCGCAGAAGCGATTTATTGGTTTATTGCCTTAAGTGTACAGTGCGCAAAGCGATCCCCACTCTTCCGCCGAGAGCTTAATATCCGTGCCGATAACTATAAGTGCGTAGGTATGTTTGTTACTTCTCGAGTAAAAGAAACCACAAGTTTCGAAACATGACATTTATTCAACAAAATCTCTACACACTGCTTACAATTCTTGCAATAAATATAAATACAAATCTGAAAGGTACTATTTGGTGTTATAAATTATTACACATAACAAAATAGGTAAATATCTAAATATGTATTTATAAATATATCGACCAAACAAAAATATTACAACAATTTCTTTCAACATATAAAATTTTTGTACATAAAAACACGAAATATTTTTATTTATTTATTGTTCAAATCACCTACTGTAGGGTAATAATATACTCTCTTAATAACCATCTAATCTATGGAATATATTAATTAAACGTTAAAATTTAAATACGTTTTAAGCGTCAATTTCAAGTACATAGTGATTACGCGCTCTCAACAACTATTTAGTAGACGTTAGTAAGTGCGCTCGGTGACGAAACGTTACACAAACCAAGTACGAAGTTTGTTAATATTCTCGCTGAACATAATGCTAGTTGACTCAGTGTACTCTAATAAACCATCAGTTTGTAATACGAACACAACGCTTTACCCAGTTCAACTAGCATTATGACTAGCTCACACGAAAATGCACTTGAAACTGGCAACACCAGCTCAAAATTTCAACAAATGTTGCCAACGCCAATTAGTAAATGTCTAAAGAGCTAAAATTCCGCGTCAAGAAATAAATAAACAGCTATATACGAATAAATACATACGACAGATATTATAAATTAGGCCAGTTATACTGTCAACTGATTCCTATCAGTTTACGGAATACGAATTTTCAAACATGGTAACATTCATTACGCTCACACTCAAAGTCTTTGTGTTGCTATACATACAATGGGCAGTAGAAACATCAAAAATTCGTATTCCGTCAGAGACAATAAAATTATTAGTACTCGTGGCAAAACTACTAGTGAACAACGAGGATTTGTTCCAAATAACTCTAATACTACAATATTATTTCATAATATTGTGCTGGTTCACTGGCTAAATAGGGCGACTTCCATTCATGGGTAAAATTCATTGATGGACATTTTTCCCACCCACTCACTATTCTTCTGTTACATTTTTAGAAGAATACTAGCTTTCGCCCGCGGTTTCACCCGCGTCCCGTAGCCGGATGGTGACAAAAACTATCCTAAAACCTTCTCCCGGGTCTAAGTTACCTCCCCTCTAATTTTCAGCCAAATCGGTCAAGCAGTTTTCACGTTGTCGTGACAACGGAAAGCGGGTTTCATTTTTATATATATAGATGTAAATCTATTGTAACTAACGCGTGCAAAACTAATATTCTTTCACACTTTTTATAGTTATATGTGCCTGTGTTTGCCATGTCCAAAAAAACAACTATATTTCCTTAGCAATAAAGCTCCCATTTAGCCAGCAAACCACCCATTATCAGGTTAAGATGAACATCTATTAACAGCTATACAAAACAATAATGACTAGAGTTAGAACCTATCGACACATTACTAATACAAGAACTCAACACGATCAGTGATGACAAATCAAATTGTACTTTATTCAAACAGCATTAAGGACTAAATTAGATAGTTATATAATCCCTTGTTAGGATAAGTAGGCTTTGTATGCCAAACGGCAAAGCTCGAGCGCTGTGGGGCCACGAAACGAGCGATGAATGTAATGTACGTCACTCCAGCAAAATTATTAATATTAGAATTGCATTCTATAGATTTTTAGTGCCTTTTCCAGTATACACGGTGAAGGTATCTGGTTCATTATTTATTGTGCCTATGTGTATTGTAATATAATTCAGCAATTCTGCTGGGGTGACGTAAGGCCAGCAGAAATGATTCTCTTTGATTTAATTTTCGACATTTTTACTTCTCATAACTTCGAAGTTCGGTCGACATGTGTGCGAGAAAAAGATTAACAATGGCACAATGATTTTCTTAGCACACAATTATTCAAATCCATTTTTATCACATTCAAAGAATTCTAAAGCTACTTAGATTTTGTTTCAGGCACGTATATTCAATTCCTCGCTCGTTTCGCGGCCACGCACTATACGCGCCACTAAACGATAAATACCCTAGTTTGACACCTTCTCTGGCACTCTGGCCACAAGTGTCACCCAATACGCAACATTAACATTCCCGGACGAAGCATTTGACGATACAAACTATATTAATTAAACACGAGAAATACACCAAAACCTACGCTGAAACTTCAAGTGGGGTACAACCGGTACACAAGTACTACTAATTATGAATTAAATGTAGACACAGCTAACATCCACATCACATTTAGTTATCATTAGGCGTTAATATTGCTCGTAATTAGGAATCTCTCATTAACCTTAGTTTAAGCTACGCGCTGTATGGTCAAATATTTCGGCCGCGACACATGAGACGAACACGACCGTACACGTAACGTAACGACTACACTAACTTTGTGCGTATCGACCTAACATTACAATCTCACGCCTCGGTACTTCAGTAATACATACACCGATTACACGCTAAGTTATACATAAATATATGTTTATATTTACTTCATTATACTTATTGCTGGATCTGTCACACAGATAAAAGAAGAGCTCGACACATCTCACTTATATTACTTAAATTGTACTCCGAGGTTTAATCAAAATACCAAAACTTTAACTTTTCAATAAAAAATGGTGCTTTGGTTGGGATACACGAATATGGCATTTGTATAATACGTTTGGAATTTATTTTTACCTACAAGGTCCCCTATGATTCGTATTAAATAGGCGACTAACGGTTCAGTCTGAAGGCCAACTAGACATTACATTCTTTGTAAATTCAACCTTATTCATCCCTACAATATGGAACTATAAATTACAAGCTAATAATAAGAATAGAATTATGTTTCCATAAGTGTTTGTTGTATGGTGACACCGTTTTTTCAAAAACTAGTATAAAACATCTTGCACTGAAAAATCCTTTCCCAGTCGGCTATCAGACTGCACCTACCTACACAACTACAATATAAGCTAAACATTCAAACTTGTCCTAAATAAAATATTCTCTATAACCAATGGCTTGAACAGTAATGTAAAATAACTTCTACATTTACTTATTGCTTTCGCGGGTTCCGTCAATCGGAAGACATAATATGGTCTAATCTATTAGGTACTGGAGCCCAACTTATATACAAATTTATATATTATCTATATTCTTGTATAAATGAACGTATCTGAAGGCTGGGCTTAAAAGGCTTGTGTTTAAAATGGCACGGGTCATCAATAGTTTTAGAGGAATATTAAGTACGTAGAATGATCACATTATTTAAAAAGAAATAGTCATAGATTACAATAGGTTTGATATAACAATATTTACTTGAAAACAGTTCAGTTCACACGATTGTATGTCGGACAAGATTATAGTTTACATCAATAGAAACACATCATTTAGGCCTAAATTCCTTCTTACATTAGCTACGATAAAAAAGGGGATCCTAAACAAATTACTAGTTTATCCAATTATCTAATTAGGAATTGTTTAAGAGGTAGGTAGAGGACCAAGGTAGCTTGAAGTAGCATTGTATGGCAGGTTGTGTAAATGCACGAATTAAAGTTATATGGCAACTAATTTATCTATGGCAATTTTTGTGAATGATGAATCTAAGCAATCAATAGTTTATAAATACACGAATATTTTTTTGTTTATAATTAATCAGAGTTTTTTTAAAGCAGTTCATGATTTTTTTTACTCAACTGGAGGCGCGGTAGTTCTCCCGCCAAGCTAAACTGTGCTTGTGACATAAAAACTCAAAATAGACATTTGAGCATCTCACTTTACAATTTATCTTAGGCCTCAAGAAACTAGCAAGATTCAGCAAATATTAACCACACTTGTGCTCTTGAGCAAGTCAAACGGGACCATGATGAAAATATTTTGGCATATTTTATTGCGCAAGGAAACTTCCACTGGGTTATCAGCTTAAAAAAACAAATACATATTTCCATAGACAATAGCAGCAGAGTAATGTATACTTTTGTCATAAATAATAGCATCATTTTGAGGTAGAAGAAGGGACATTTAAAATTCAATTGTTTTCTTAAATGCACTTAAATCTCAGTGAAACATTGCAACTCTTTTTGGTAGATTGGATTACATATCAAAAGTTGTAAAATGTAAGTAGTAATATACATGTAAAAGTTAAGTTAATTACAGAGATAAAACCTTTTAGAACACAGTGTTGCCAAATAAAAAAATAACTTGAATGTACGTACCTAAACCTTAATAAGTACGTTATTTTCTCTTATAGTTTTATCAATATATCTTCGTCGTCATTATTTTATTGACATACCAAAGCGTACATAACAAAAGTTACGTTGCTAAAGTTATGTTTACTTTTCATCAAATTCTAATATAGCTAGAATACCAGCTGTATTAAATATATACTTCTTGTTGTATCTTAGATTTTCATTGATGCAAATGTGAATATCTTACGAAGTTTATGTCATGATGGGGCAGTTATGGCGAGGTGTGATGCCTTCTTCTCCGTCGGAAGACTAGAGCAAAGATGCTGCGGAGACGCCGCCACCGTCTGCGACCGCCGCTCGTCGATATACCAGTCCCCATTAGTGATGCCTGAAATATATAAATTTGATTGAACTTGGCTAGCCCATACAACCATGCTCCTTGTAGTACTGCAAGAAGAGTGTTTTCTGGTGTATCCACAAAATATGAACTATTAGTTTAGCTTTCGCCAGCGGTTTCATCCGTATCCCGTGGAAACTATTTCAGGGATAAAAAGTAACTTCCTTGATAAATGTCTATTTTAGTCTACTCTCTCTACTTGTCTCTTACAGAAATTAAAAATTTGTGAAAACCCTAAGAACCCTAGCGGGTTCAAGAAAACAAACATACTCTTCAACTTTATGATACCAAACTACTGGCGTTACTGCCAAATTCCTGAGAAGCCCGTAAAGCAGTCTTCTTTAGTAAAAAAAATATCACCGAAAGTTAAGTTATCAAATAAAGGTTAAGAGTATTACCTGTCTCTGTCGTTCCAGCCGCCGTATCTCCCTGACGAGCGCGTGGAAGGCGTCGTCCACAAAGTGCCGCAACGCCGCCGACGTCTCGAAGAACGGACACCCCAGCTGCGTCGCCAGGGCTTTGCCTTCGTCTGTCGTTACCTGAGCGAATGAATATTAGAATAATTTTTATGTGCACAACTTCTTTACAATATAATACAAAAAAGTAATAATTAAAATTGGTAGCTTTACATTGCATTCCACCAATAATACCAGAACCAATATAAGAGCACTCAAATCCCCCAACAATGGGCCAAGACGTTTGTTGTAATTTTCCATCATTTTCAATACCATTTTGGTGGCAAAGTAAATATACTTCGTTGGGAAGTTTGTTGCGCCACTTCTCAGCAAAAACGCGCAGAAATTGTGAAGTGTGAGCGTTTTGTAAATTTTGATATTGTTAGAGTGCTGTTATGTAGAATAAATTACTTTTGAATGAGCTTAATCCTTATACTATTGCATGCATTACCAATAACTTAACACAAATCATTATAAGCTTACTTGTCTAAACCGTGGTGCGAGATCCAGCTTATTTCCCACAAGCACAAGCGGCAGACGTTCAGAGGGCCTCGCTTGTGCCAGCAGGCGCCGGTACTCGGCTGCCGCGCGGAACGACCGCCGGTCCGTCACCGAGTAGCATAGCACGAAGCCCTCGCCGCAACGCATGTATTGTTCCCTCATCGCTGTGAACTCCACCTAGTTTGGACGAATATGGAAAAAGTACATTAGGGGGATGTCAATGTGATTATCAGATGTTTTATGTTTACTATTGTAATCGGCGGAGAGGAGTAAAAAAGAAGAGGCACCAAAATAAGAATTCTACCATGATTTCATCCATGTTTATATCCATAATTTCATAATTTAATTACCCAAATTGAAAAATAAGGTAATGGTGCCAAGAATGATTTTGATACAGCTAACAGGATAATAGAACAGAACCTTCACACTTCAATATCTATTTTTGATACAGACTTGGACAGTTTTGTGTGGTGACTGTTTTATATTTTGTAAAAATGTGTATATCATGGAGTCAGGTCAGTACTGTTTTTATAATAAAACGAAGAGCTTTATGACTAATCCTGAAACTAACCTGTCCTGCCGTGTCCAGTATATCCAACAAAGCGGGCTCTCCATCTATCACCGCTTGCTGCTGGTAAGAGTCCTCTGAAAATACCACACAGGCATAAGATATGGAAAGGCCTTTAACATCTTTCTTATAGAGGTACTTTTTATTAATCTGCAGGATATAGTATGCATAACATAGAATAGATTTATTTGCATTTATTCATGCTTCAAATTAATTTTCATCTATTTTTTATTTTTGTCAATGTGAAATTGTTTACTTCTTTAAATTTTATTGTTATTTTATGAGACATTATAATTCCAATAAGACTAATGGTTTTCATATTCTAATACTTGTTTGTTTCCTGTCTAAACACCATAAAGCCTTGAATTTATTTCAACAAAATTAAGCATTTAATGCATATTAATTTTTACATATTTGTTTATTGTTGAATAACTAAATATTTATTAATACAGGCAAAGTTATTGTTCATTTATTTCTCAATGATTTTGTTCCCAAAGAAAATTCTAAACATAAACACTACCCCAGAAGTTACAATATTTATGTGCGATACTTATAAAACAACTGTGACTAGTCATATAATATACATAAATAGCTAAACCACTACTAAACAAATAGGTGACAGTGCTAAACTCTATCCATATGGTACCAAATGAACATGAACTTAGTGTTTGTTTCCCCACAAATGCACAAGTAGTAGTTAACTTGGAATGTAAACAATAGCGTGAAGTGCTAATTCCGTGAAGTACCTATAGTAGGGTCATGGTAGTCCAAGAAGCTGTGACTGACGAACTGCAGCGTGACGGCGGACTTGCCGACGCCGCCGTCGCCCAGCACCACGATCTTGTAGACGCGGAGGCCGCGCGACGTGCCCGCAGCCTCGCCCGCCATGCCGCCGCATGCCTGCGCCCGAGAGCCGCGCCCGCCACCTTCACACCGCAACCATCGCCATGGCCCGCCGCACACGCCCCCGCCGAAGACTAACACCACCGTGCCGAATTTTATCACACCACAGCACTAGCAATACACTTTCATTTAACAATGAACATTTTAGTTTATATACAAATAATTTATCTTCTATTCTTCAATAAAAAATCGACAGCTGATTGAAAGCGATTGACATTTCGATTTTGTTTTGATGGGTTGGCTAAATTTTCAACATAAAGTACGTTCAGTTTTTGAAGTTTTGTGTCATGCCAAATTCATAAAAAAATGGGTACATTAAAAGTGATAAAATATTATTATTCCTACGCTATTTGAAGATCAATATTCAGGATTACTAGGAACCGCAAAAAAGTTATATACTGTTAAAAAAATAATGTCAGAAGAAAACATATTCAAAAAATCTGAACGCATCATAGACTGAATGTCATAAAGTTGGTATTCCAATATTTGTAGTGCGTTCCAAAACTTTAGGAAAACATTTGATATTTAAAATATATATGTGCATCGGCAATATTGAAAATATACTGCATTTTTCTGATAATCTGCTATATTAGTCTACACTTATTGATCTTGTGCATGATTAAACATCCATAGAAATATTATTTATATTGCTGTTCCAAATGCACACCAAATCACCATGTCAAAAAAAAGTCATTGCCAAAACAAATGTCAACAAAGCCTTGGGCAGCTTCTTCGTTTTGTTTTAGAAATAAATAAATATTTTGAGTTCCTATCATATAATGGCCCACATACAATTTGTGGATGAGCTTGTGCGTGAATATCTCCTGTATCGAGGATTTACATCAACGGTGAAAGCTTTTGACAACGATTTGAAGGCAGATAAAGACAAAGGTTTTAGAGTTGACAAAATAGTTGAGCAAATTGTTCACTACATTAATGTGTTCGACTTAAATGGATTAAAGGAGTATTGGTCTCACCTCGACACCCTCGTATTTTCAAAATTAGAGGTCCATGTTCAACCTGGTAAGCATAACATCAAGTTTTTGAAATGCTATGCATGGAGTCTAATGGGAAACATTACATGACTTCTTATTTTCACAGCTGTTCGAAAACTGGAATACAGCCTGTACAAGTTATATTTAGTTACGGCAGCGCAAAGCACAGGGGGTGTGCGAAATGAAAGGATTACAGATTTCCTATCAAAAATGTTACCAGAGTTACAAGGACAGAATGAGTGGAGGGACTGGTTCAGTAAGTTATTTTCTTATACTACAGGTACAGAAATTTCTTAAATTGAACCACCAACCCTTCAAGTTTATCCAAATTATTGGTTAATCATATTGGTTACTGCATACCTTCACAATGATTGAAAATAATTGTATTAGTCATAGACTAATTATTTGAGTAGTATTTCCCAAATGAGTTTACATTTAATGACAATGTACAAAGAGTACGCAAATGCAATAGAACAAATTGACCAAAGTAAAACATACCCAAATTAAAAAAATATATTTCTTCCAGTGCTACCATTTATCCAGAAGCCAGAGGAAAGTCCGTCATTCAGCCTATATTTCACTCGCGCCTGGCAGGACAGTGTGCTAGTGTCGCTGCACAACTTGCTGGCGACTGTGTTCCAGTGCATGCCGCAGCCAACCCTCACCAGCTACGAGAGTGACGCTGCCATGGTGAAGAGGCTCCAGGATAAACTTGCGGCTGTGTCCAGCAAGGTAATGATTTAAAGAATGGAGATGTTAAAAATCTTTGAAGTAGGAATAACTACCATGGTTGTACTGGCAGTAAAAATGTCTATTGTTACATAGATAATAGTGCCTTCACACACTTGAAATGGATGCATACTTGATTTTTCAATTTCAGAGCCACATCAAATTACAGTACATTCTAAGTTGTTTCAAACTGGTAACTTAATATATTTTTCTTATTTTCAGACCCAGCCACAAACAGTAGAAAAGACGTCACCTATTGGTCACCAGTCCCGGCTGTCCCAATACTCAGAGCGGCTCAGCGGCCCCATGCCTCTAGTTGACGACTTCTGCGCGGTCCCGTCCGAGCAGCTTGACAGCGGGGTGCGCGAAGCCAAGGGCCTTCGCGGCTTACTACGACAAATGGGAGGCAGCCCCGTAATGGGCAGGAAGTCTGGACGATCTCATAGCCAAAACTAAGTTATAAGTTCCTGTATTATAATGTAAATAAACATTCCTCGTTATTATTTTGTGAAAGTCATATTCTGTGTTATTTTATTTTATGAATATAATGGTCAACAATTTTTGGTGTATCTTTTGCCTTTCCTATAGGTTCCTTACGGTTTGATTGTAATACTCAACTTTTTGGAAAAAAATTCATTTATGATTTCTGCTCATGACTTCTGAAAACGAAACAAAGCTCCATGTCACGTTCGAGGCTGACAATTGCTGTTGTCATCTCAAAATTTAACAATAGCCAATTTTAGCCACCTATTGCAGTTTTTTATATAATAAACTATGCACCAAATCCTTTGTTTTCAAATATTCTAGAACCGATCAGGATGGCTCACGCCTTCTACACGGACGCGGCCGAAAGGTCGGAGCGCCGCAACCGAAAATGGTACCAGAACAACTTACTGAAAGTATTGCAAGCCGCTAAAGAGAACCAAGTGCGGGAGATCGATGCATCCATCGTTCTCGCTGAGGAACTTATGCGGGTACGGTTTACACCTTTACATAAGATCTAAGTAAATATCAGGTTTTTTATGGTAGGCACTGTGTACTGCACCGCAGTATAATGGCGTCCACGGCCGATTGCGGCCACGGCGGCTGTTCTCATTTAAGGAGATCAGCCAGCTGCGCAGGACATATTATAGTGCACGAACATTTGCGCAGACACAGGTGCACTCCCTATTCCTTCACTTTCATCTACGACCTAGTGTATGCGGGTCTTCACAACTTGATATCAAAAATTCTTTATAGCGCCTGGACGAACCTCTGGAGCCACCGACCGTAGTCCCGATGCGTCAGGTAAAGCCCACAGAAGAGGACGGCATGATGTTGCCCGTAGAACAAGATGTACTGGACATTCTCCATAAGAGCACGGAGAAAGGCGCCGTTTACAAATATTTGAATGAAAGATATAAAAAAGCTCCAGAGGACAAGTTAGTAATACCAACATTTATATAATTTTAGTCCATTTTCAAGACGTGACTGGTGTAAGTGCGGACAATACGTAATGCTTCGACAATTAGCAGCGATACTGGTTTTAATTCTTCAGTTAACGATACGCTTTGGTCAAAATGCAGCAAAAAAACTTCTCATTTCGACTAACGACTCATACCTATTGTGCATTTAGAACAATGATAGTAATCTCCCTTGGCATGTCCAGGTATCTATACCGCGTGGTGACGAGCTGGGACTACGGCTGGCAGCAGCGGGCCGCGCGGCAGCGGGCGCGGGACGTGCACCGCGGCCGCAGCTTCGTGCTGCGCCACACCTTCTACCGCCGCAGCAACGCCGCGCCCGACCCGCCGCACTACGCCTCGCCCAGCGGCGGCCAGACCTCCATCTGCAGCGAGTATTCCTGCAATCTGTACTGAATCCGCCAACATTCCCACCTACTGGCTCAGTCTACTCCTCCTGCACATGATGAACAGCAACGACCCCAACCTCGGATACAAGATACTCGTCAAGATCGTGCTGTTCCTGATCAAAACGGAAAAGTTCATCGCAGTCACCACCAAACTCAATCCACCAATAATAAGGGGTCTTATATTCTGTTTAAACTGTGTAAATAACAGACGATATATAGCAAAAAACATATATTTTATAATTTTATTATTTACAATAATTCAACTTTTATTTACATATTAACAACAGCAAGTGTACCCTCTGTCTAAGGCCACATCTAACTGTTCGAAAGGGAATTACTAAAATAAAATATGTGTACAGATTTCTTTCAATTTTGTTTTTACGAAAGATTGTGTGATTCAAGTGTCGGTGCGTTCGATTTCAATAGAAGTCGTTTCGTGGTAAAGAAAACGGTTGTCTCTACATTATATTACAAAAATAATATGAACATGGAAAGATATCAACAGTTATTGTGACAAACTATGTAATGAAACAATCTATTGAGACCGACTGCAACAACAAAATGCTACTATAAAATTAATTAACCAGCATATCAACAACATCCGCTCACTCCTAACAAGTTACTAAGGAAATAACTAATAAAATAAAAGTTATATTAATAATAATAAATATGAGACGTTTTGTTCTTTCTCAGGTTCATATTTTGACACGTTATGTACAATTAATTTATATATCAGTCCGTATTATCTGCATAAACAATCAAAATTTGAAAACGTTTGCCCACAATTCAACTGTGTATTGTGCAAAATAAGACAATATATTATGCTCTCTCTCCTTTGGCGCGTTGTCTTCGGGTAAAGCGAGCAACAGACGTGCATGTACTTGAGGAAGTGTGGCCCCGTCACCAGCGGCGGGGGGAGCCGGGAAACATTACTGCTACATCTAAATAATCTTCTACTGGCACTCACAATCACTGAATTTACACAAGAAAGCAACAAAACTATGAAATCTCACCATGGAGTTTACTCAGGCAGCTTGGAAGACAACTGCACTCACAACTAATTGCATTACACCTCAAATTGTACATTGGGCAGTAAATTAAGTGCATGTTGATGTTGATTTGCAGTCAGTCTACAAACGAACTTTAAATTTAACCCTAACAACATTCTTAGAAATTCCGATTCATTTCCATTAAACCGAATCTTAAAAAAATACTTTTCGAAAATAAACCTCCATATTTTGAGTCAATTGAAAATGTCATTAGATACTGGTCACGGTAACTTCCCCCTGGCGTCGCTTCACGTGTGATGACGATAAATGAATGAGATCAGACATAATATATGAGAACCAATATACAACAGTATCGCGACACACCGGTGCACTCACAATACACCCAGACACATACTCGTCTGATATGATATTATTGTCACAACTTACAAACTCAACAATCACTCAAGATGATAACCTATCATGTACAATGCATAACAAACCAATTCTAAACCACACCGAGTCTCGACCGGAGACAAATGAAGGCGAAATCGGTTCAGTAACATATCAATGACATTTGGGATACAATTGAGCACTAACAATTGCCGTATTCTATAGCTAACAGATGAACCCAAGTGTGAGGATGTATGATGAGGATGATGTTAATTGACGGTTGCGATGAAGCTCGAGTACGCGGCACGGGGTAGCACTAGAGTGTCACAGTCACTGGCACAGCACGGACGCACTAGGAGCGGTCGGGCGGCGGGCCGGCCGTCCAGGGCACAGCACGGGCACGGACGCACTAGGAGCGGTCGGGCGGAGCTATGGCGGGCGGCGGGCCGGCCGTCCAGGGCACAGCACGGGCACTGGGGCACTAGGAGCGGTCGGGCGGTGCTATGGCGGGCGGCGGGCCGGCCGTCCAGGGCACAGCACGGGCACGGACGCACTAGGAGCGGTCGGGCGGAGCTATGGCGGGCGGCGGGCCGGCCGTCCAGGGCACAGCACGGGCACTGGGGCACTAGGAGCGGTCGGGCGGTGCTATGGCGGGCGGCGGACCGGCAGTCCAGTGCACGAGCGCGTGCTGCGGCAGCTGCGTCGCCTGGAAGTGGTCCTTCAGCAACGCCTGCGAGAAGTTGCAGTGCATCTGATACGCCTCGTTCTCACGCTCCGAATCGCCCGCCAGCCGGTACAGGTCTGTCGAGAAAACCACACGTTAATACAGATCCCAAAATTTTACTATGACGAGATGCCAGGTAAATGTCGATCGATAACGACACATGGAGATATTACGAAATATGAAGGATGTCAAGACAGTAGAAATGGTGTGTTGCCGTATGCAACCATCAATTCATATAAGATCGTCGATTGATGTAAAATGCTAAACGACCTTTACTCATGATACCTATTATGAGGTTTTCGAGATTAAAATGATAAAAAAGTAACGGTGTATATAGGTACCTTTCAGTATAGCGGAGGCCCACAACTGTACATGCACGTCGGGTATCTTGCTGGCGAGCTGCATGGCGGGCGTCACCATATTCATGCTCTCGCGCGAGTTGTTGATGGACAGGAATATGTGCCCCAGCAGCACGAGCGAGCATGACGTCAGCCGGTTCAGGTCTTCCGCGTTCGCCATCTTTAGAGTCTCGCGGAGATACCTCCTGTAATGATGAATGTTCAGTGCAATATTTATTTCGGTTTTAAAGTTAAGGGAATAAAATTGAAAATGATGATTTATTGCTATTCACAAATAATAATTTTCGAGAAAATCACATCTTCAATATAGTATATTTTCTAGCATTTTGTCGGGGAAAAAAATCTCAAAAACTGCAAACATTCTTAAAATACTTTATGCCTAAAAATATTTTGCATATCTCACTAAGTACGGTAGACCGCACATCAGTGGTATCTGTCGTGCACCTTAACTCAATAGTAATAAGAACGATTTTCCTATAAAACTGTTACCACTGACCTGAAGTTGACTGTACAAGTCTTTAATTATGTTAACACTATTACTCAACTGCAGCCACTTACGACTGAAAGCTAACTGTGGAAAAAGAAAGCTGGCCCTGACTCCCTGACAAACTAACAAAATGCTAGATAGATGTTTCATACTTACTTACACATAATCTGTTATACTGTGAATACTAATACTAATATAGTGTTATACTGTGAACATCTCAGGCGTCAACGACAATGTAGCTAAGCTATGTAATATGTCATTTACACTCAGCCACTTCCCTTGCCACTCGCGTCGCCGCGAATGTTGCCGCGGCAGTGTGTCAACGCGAGTGTGTCGTTTACATTCAGCCCTCATACTTCTTTGCCGGGCACCTCGCAAACATGGCTGACGTCGAGGTTGTTGCGGCGACAGCTGTATGTCTACTTAGTTTATTGAATTATTTAAACGTTTAACTAATAAACTTAATTTTTCATTACTCCACTCTAGTGGTGGTACCGTAGACATAGTCACAGATATAATAATACTTTAGTAAATGCTGACGTCTAGAAATGGACAAAAATTAAATGCAAAAAATACGTCCTTCCGCTCAAAACGCCGGGCGACAAGTGAGCGCGAGGGCTGAATGTAAACACACGCTGCCGCTCGCGTTGCAAGTCCTTTGACTCTCGCACGAAAAACCGACAATCGAGGGAGCGCCGGGCAACGCGAGTGGCAGCGGCAACGGCATGGGAAGTATCGTGTTTACACTCTCGCGCTGCTCCCTTCCTTTCCCACTTCCCTGCCCACTCGTGCTGAGTGTAAACGAGGCATAAGGTTACTCTTAGTCAATGAACATTATTTTATTTTTATTTATTATATTTTATCTGTGAATAATTTGATGGTATCTTACTTGGCCTCGTTGTACCGCGCCTGGAAGAAGGCCTGCAGGCCCAGCACGTAATAGGACGCTGCCCGCAGCCCGTGCGCGTACGTCGGCAGCGACTCCGGCCGAACCTAAGCATAGGCACGTTAAAAATATGAATAAACTAGCTTTAGCTTTTGAGAGAACTACTATTCCCGCAAATGGATAAAAATTAGTCTTTCAGTAGAACATAAATAAAAAGGACATAAAATACTTCACTTATTTAAATTATTGATTCTTTTATAAAAAATACACGTCTAATTTATTTTAATACATTATTAACACGGGGAAAATACATGTTTATTCATTACCGAAGAATATACATACTTATGGAAAAAAATGCATTTTTTTAAGTCTGTTGTATTTTACGTGCTTACTTTATATGTATTTTGACTTACGCAACGTAAAAAATTTTTTTAGGCATAACAATTGACTTACTTGTTCCATAAGTATTGTGAGTTCGCTGTCACGTCGTCCTCGTAAATATACAATAGCCAGGTTAAGTTTCGCGAACATCCATAAATCTCTTTCTTGTGACATCTGAAAAAGATAGAAGATTTAGAATTTACAACTGTCAACTGAAGCTCATGGCCCGACATTGTCTGCCATTTCTGTGATTCTTCGCGCGCAAATGTGCTCACCAAAAAGGGTTGTTAATTGTATATAATTTTTATTTTTTTAGCTTATCCTAGCTCCAAGAAAATTATCAGATTAGGATGAAAGAGAGAAATTTGCAATACTACTTGTTCAAATAAAGAATGGGATTGGAAATCGCGACAGCTGTATTTACCTCTCGCTCATACACTATAGCACATGAGCGAGAGTTAAATACAGCTGTCGCCATTTCCAGTCCCATTCTTTATTTGAACGAGTAGTACATGTAAAGCGACTCACATTAATGGCAGTGTGGAACTGCGCCTCGGCGGCGTCCATGCAGTTCATGGACATGGCGTACAGCCCAAGCAGGCAGTGCAGCTGCGGCGTGTGCAGGGCTGCCGTCGCCGCTGTACACAGAACAATATCATAAGTATCGTTTACTTTACTGCATTCCATAATGTATAGTATATTAGGTGGAGAATATAAAGTGATTGTCACAATTATGGACCCTGAAGGGCACAGCTAAAGTCGTGGGGGCCTAGTGGGAAAAGAACCAACCCCTCGAGTATGAGGGTGTGGTTTCGATTCAAAGTCAGGCAAGTACCAATGCAACTTTTCTAACTTTGTATGTACTTCCTAAGTATATCTTGGACACCAGTAACTGTTACGGATGGCACGTTAAGCTGTAGATCCCGGCTGTTACCGAACATCTTCGGCAGTCGTTACGGGTAGTTAGTAGTCAGTAAGTCTGACAACTAGTCTTACAAAGGGGTATTGGGTTGCCCGTGTAACTGGGTTGGCGGCACAGCGCCGCCTGCTCCACCAGCGCCATGCGCAGGCGCCACTAGACAGTATACTCACGTTCCGGCGCCTGTGTGAGCAGATGCGCGGCGCGGGCTATCTCGTGCAGCGCATGCGCCTTGCCGCCCGCCACCAGGCGGCACAGCGCCGCGTGCTCCACCAGCGCCATGCGCAGGCGCCACGCCAAGATGGCGCCCTTCCGGCTCCGCGCCTGCTCTCTCTCCTCCTTCTCGCACTTGTCTTTTTCGTCACTTGATTTGGCTGTTCGAAAAAATTGTCACTTTAATACAAAGTACAAACACTAGGTATTGGACTAAGCGTTGAAGCGAACACTGTAAAATAGAAACAAAAATGTGAGAGAAATAAAACTGGTCTGTTGCGATTACAAATTAAAATAATAGTATATAAATGAACAACAAAAATAAACAACATGTTAAATACATGTTGTTTTGTTATTGCGAAATAGCATAAACTCACATGTAAGCTTATCGATCTGTGCGAGCGCCTTCTCAGTGTACTTGTGTGCCTTCTCCATGTAGCCGGCCTGCGCCGAGTGCATCACGGTGACGAGATACACCAACACGTACAGCTGCTGCCGCGACAGCCACACGAACGACTCGCCTTGCGCCGTGCCGCATACCGCTGGACATATGTGTAGTATTATATGACCTATCTATCCGTTGTGCGATTAGAAATTGAGATTTAAAGGATAGATATTTTACTGAAAACCATCTTGATGAATCTTCTTGGTTTGCGAAATCGTGACTAAAGCTGGAAACATTGTATGTAGGACCATGTTACTGTCAAAGTCCTACGTTACTGTAAATTATACAAAAGTATTAAACTAACAATTAAACAAATGTCACTTACCGTCATCATCTGGCCACTGTGGCGCCATGATGGTCTGTATGCTCTGCTGCAGCTGCTTGAGGCACGGCTTCACACTCTTCACCTGCCCCGCCATTAAGTAGTGACATACCTTTCAAGTACGAAGAAATAGTGTCGTTACAAACAAAAAAGTTGTGATAGGATGTAACCCAAAACAGTTTGTGGGCACATCCATCCGATTTCCGATTAACTGTACATTTATAACGTAATCAAGGTTGTAGCCAACACCTTTTTTATTTTTGATTGGAAATGAAATGACTGCCCTCTGTGGGTTAGCAGCCAGAGGGAGTGTCAGACTCTTACTGACTAAAACCCACCATTTCCTTGGCCTTTTATGTACCAGGGCCGCGGTAACTCTTTCGAACAATCCCGCAGCCCCGGCAGGCTAGTAAATAACACCTTAGTTACTGATACAACTCGCCTTGTAAAGAAAGACCTAGTTTTTTTGGAACGAAGTTCTTTATCGCGCATTGTGAAAGGGGGCTAGACGGAAAAAATTCTTACGAAAAGTTGTCACGACACTTTTTGCTATAGTATGCGTCGCATGTTTCTCTGTCTGTCTGTCTCTCTCTCACTAATTAATCGAAAGGAGCATCGTTCCATCCGGGTGTCCCTTGACACCTCTCAAGTTTTTATCTTTGTGTTGAAAGTCAGTTTTATATGAACGAGTAGGTAACTCCTAACTAAAACGCAACTCTTTATTGTATCTCCATTCTCCTACAAGAATACACACATACAAGTATAAGTTTAAGGATAAATAAAGATATATTTTTACATTTGTATACCAACAACTAACCTTGCTGTGTCGTTTTAATAAGTCTATTGTCTTCCAAGTTATAATGAAGGTTCTATTGATTGCTTAAGATACGTACTTTTTGCCAATTTCTTAGAACCCACCTTGGATGTTTCATAAGATGTCATTAGCCTTACATTGACAGTAATTAGAGGTAAACGGCTCTTTTATATATTTATACTTAGCTTGATATTAGTAAAGTTGGAAACTTTGATCTTATTTAGTTAAAAGTTAGGGGAGAGTGCTCTCAAAACATTTATGGCCTTACTACAAAAACTTAACCACCTGTTTTACACTTGTCTTAAAAAAATTGTGGCTGCAAAATGAACCATATGTCAACATCATAATTTGACATTTTTTTAGACAAGTCTTAAACTGACGTTTAAAAGTTTTTGTGGTAAGACGGTTGGGGTCTAACCCCACAAATTCAAATTCATAATTTTTACTAACAATACTTTTTGAAATTTCAATAGTCTACATTATTTAGTGAGTATCATATAGAATATGTGCTATTTTTGTACAGGACATATTTCTCAGGACGCAGGTAACACAGCCAATATAAAGACAACATACCTGTAGTACAAGGAAGAACACTTTAAGGTACTCTTTCTGGTGAACACTGCCAGTCCAAGCGTCCACTAGGTGTCCCGCCTGGTTCAAAAGTGGTAACACTTCTGTGATCCTCTTGTCTATTAACAACAGCTGCAACAATTAACAAAATGTGTTTACTTGTTGTACAAGATTGTTTTATGACTTTGATGCTAGATGGCAGCACTGAGGCTTACAGATGTATTGACTTTTCTTATAAGTTATCTCAAAGTCTTTAAATCTCTTTAGACATAGCCGTTTTCTTTTTAAATTGACCCTCCCTTGTCGATTGGGTAGTAGAGAGTATGTAATAATGGATTCTTTGGACATTTGAAACACCAAGTTACATATTTTGACCGTTACAAATTGTACTTAGAGTAGGCTATATGTAAATTACCCCCAATTGATCAAATCAGCTATTTGACATCTGGTTATTGTAATATATAGTTACATGGTACAACTCAGGGTGGGTAAGTTGGTAAAAAAAACCGGCCAAGTGCGAGTCGGACTCGCGCACGAAGGGTTCCGTACCAGAGCGAAAATGAGCAAAAAAAATCACGTTTGCTGTATGGGAGCCCCCCAAAATATTTATTTTATTCTAGTTTTCAGTATTTGTTGTTATAGCGGCAATAGAAATACATCATCTGTGAAAATTTCAGCTCTCTAACTATCACGGTTCATGAGATACAGCCTGGTGACAGACGGACGGACGGCCAGAGGAGCGAAAACAATAGGGTCCCGTTTTACCCTTTGGGTACAGAACCCTAAAAAGGATCAGTACACTTACCATAACCCTACTGAGTAAGAAAAGGACGCGTGTGTAAGCCACATTGGATATCTGTGCATAATCCACTCCAACGCCTAGCAAACTGCTTGCCACCTCATACTCTTTCTCAGTTGCGTGGATTTGCTGAAAGTAATATCATGTTTAAACTTCTTACATTGGATGCTAGTTTTATAAGCTGTGCTTTTGTTTATTTAATATCTGCTATTGTATGTATACAAACATTTTTGGACCTCAGTTAATTAACAGAAAATCTATACTAATATTATAAAGCTGAAGAGTTTGTTTGTTTGTTTGAACGCGCTAATCTCAGGAACTACTGGTCCGATTTGAAAATTTCTTGCAGTGTTAGATAGCCCATTTATCGAGGAAGGCTATAGGCTACTTTTTATCCCGGTATGGGAAGTAGTTCCCACGGGATGCGGGTGAAACCGCTGGCAGTTAAAAATATAATTTAAAATCTCATGAATGGAATTACAACAATCAAGGCCTGTAAGATATTGCTGCGGGTTGTTCGAAAGCTGCGGGTTGTTCGAAAGAGATACCGCGGCCCTGGTACATAAAAGGCCTACGACGGAACACGACGATTTTAGTCAGTAAGAGTCTGACACTCCCTCACCGCTGCTAACCCACAGCGGGAGGGGTCATTTGATGATTTTACGTCGCTAAAAAAAAAAAGGCCTGTAAGATAGTTGCCCGGTACATAATATGGAAGAATTTAATGATCTGCAAATCACCAAAACTTTTTACTAACTTAAAACATATGAAAGCTTGCATAACTGTTATTCATATTGTTCAAAAACAAGTGCGAATTATAATTATTAATAAAGAAAAAACCTTATTCATAATTATTTAGTACATTTTTTTTTTGTTTATTTACACACCACAAATAAGGATAAATACCAAAAAAATACAAAACATGAATTACAATAGTTATTATCAACATAAAACCAACAGGAAATGACATGCATTTAAAGTGCAATATAATGGTGAAAATCAAAAATTTGCCAACAACAAACTGAGATAAATTAACTCAACGGTAAAATACTAAGAAAGTTGATTTCAAATATTCTATTCTGAAGTAAAAGTTCATAAACAAAAAGAAAATCATAAATAAAAAAAAGACAGAAAATGCTACAAGATAGTAAACAACTTCTGTAGTTGTATAAACCAATCACTTGAGTCAAAACAATTAAATTGATAGCACTAGTGTTATCAATAGTAGTAAACAAGACCAATTAAAGTGATGACTGAATCTTATTTCCTTATAAAATGTTCTATAACAACTACTTACACAAGATCACAGTACATTGCAATTATATCCTCAGTAATGCAATAAATTTAGTTCAAATATACAGAGAGATGGATTTGTTTATTTATCAAATTCATGTGTTGTCAATAATCATGTAAACAGTAATAACACTACATGTAAAGTAAAAGGTTATGTAAATGACATAGAGCATGTACTTACTGCCAGTTGGAATATAAGTCTGCAGTGCCAGTACACACTGTGCTGTGACAACTCAATGGCCTTCCGTAGGATGGGCTTTGAATGTGATGGCTGGCCCTGGGCCTCAAACAGATCTGCCAGCACACTTGCTGCCTCGAACTTAACATCGTCAAACCCATTGATAGTCTGTGACATGCACCACTGAAACCACAACACTGTTTAATCACCATATGACCCACTTCAACTTTGTTTACATACTTTCGAGAAAGTAGTATCTTATAGGGCCAAACATGTTAATATGTTACAGGTACAGCCCGCGGTGCTGATTGATTCTTCTTCAGAACACGTAATACTCCCAAATTGTACGAATAACAACAAAAAAAACTTACACTCTGCTCTAAATGCGTTCTCGCCAAGTCGATGTTTTTGGTGTGTGTCAAAAGAATATTTCCAAGTTGTAAATGTGTCCTGGCTTCGACTCTTTGTGGTGGTTTGAAATTAAATACGGCTTGTAGGCACTGGATGCAACTTTTTATGTCAGGAGGATTCGATGTACGGAAATGTTCTGCTAAACCAAGTAAAGAAATATACCAAGCGTCCTGCGTTGACGCCATTTTGACATTTCTGCTTGGAGGGAACGATGTTGCCAGACTAAAATCTCGCAGTGCAAGATTAGAGTTGCAATGAAAAATTAGGACTAAAAACCGTAAAAACCACAAGAGTAATAAACATCATTTTAGACAATAGTAATACTAATAGCATCCTGGCTGATTGTCAGCCACGGTGGCTGTTCCTTCTAAAGAGACCATCCAGCTGCGCAAGACATATTATAATTAACAATCACACGCGCAGACACAGGTAAACTCTCTTTTTCCCTATAATCATAGCCCATGGGACGGACGGCAAGCCGTCACCCGATGGACTAGTGTATCAATTCAATCACTAACTTTCAGGCTTCGGGATGCTTTATGAAGGTTATTTAAATGCCATAAACCTATTTCGGTTATATTTTGTCTCGGTTCAGACAGTACCTCCCAAGGGACGCGAGTGAAATCGCGGAGAAACATAGGAGTAAGCAGCTCCCCGCTGCTTTAAAACTACCCAACTTATTATATATGGATATTATATTATAGATATGGCGGGTTTTGATTTACTAGCTTCGGCCAGCCATTCCACCTGCATCCCGTAGGAACTTTTCCTCGCACTAGGATAAAAATTAACCTTCCTCGATAAAAGGGACACAGTTCTAAACTGTGGTTTTAAAAAACCTGTCCAATAGTTTCAGAGAGTAGCGTGTACTAGAAAGCACAACTCTTATGATATTTGTTATAGAGAGCTCTATTTATAAAGGTAGACTACAATCAAAACCATTTATTCAAACTTGGCTGCAAAACAGCACTTTTTGAACGTCAAACATTTACAAAACAACCACCTTTCACCACTTCTTGTTTTTGCTGAAGAAATGGCACAATAATCTCTTCAGCAACACAAGTGAAGGTTAGAGGAACCTTATGACTACAGTAGTGGGGGCCTATATCTATGGGTAAGCCATAAGTTGGTTGATTGGTACTTTCTTTCTACCCCTACATCTTCAATAGCAGATAGGTGTGTAAAAAAACTTCCCCACTTTCATTCTCATAGATACAGACCTGCACCACAATTACAGGTTAGGTAGATTAGGGACGCGAGGCGCCGCGCTCGCGCTCAGTCACTTGCTCTTACAGTGGGAATTGACCCTTATTTCTAGCCTTACTAATTATAAAAAAACTACTACTTCTGGTCACAAATAATAAAACAACAATTAAGTTTACTTAGATGTTAGGTTTATTCATCAATGGTAAGTGCACCAGTGTTGATGTCATTGATGAGGTCATGAGGAGGCCTGCCCTCAACTGTGCAGCCGACAGACTGTGCTGTGCCGAGGATCTCCTTGACTGTGCCGGACAGGTAGCGGGCCATTGATCTGGCTCTCATGGTCTTGGCAATAGTGATCACATCCTCAAGGGTGATGTTGCCGTTGTGCTTGACTGAAATTGGAAGAAGGAAATAGTTAATATTCATTCATAAATCATCATCATCCTCCTGCCCTTATCCTTGACATCTCACAAGCAAAATTCTTTCTTACTATATCTACTTTCACACAATCCATCCAAGATTTCATATATTATTTCTAATATTGATTCACAAATACATGAAAAAAATATTTGGGGATATGATATTATGTAGATTATTCAATTTTTTGAGCATTATAATTAAACTGTTATTTAGGGGGCCAGGGAACTATGAATAGGTAAGTAAAATCTGTAATATAGCCTTGATACATACTGTTCTTCTGCTTCTTGCGGTCACGTGGGGGCTCCTTCAGTGCTCTGATGATGAGGGCAGCGGCAGAGGGCACCACAGAGATCTGGGCCTGTCTGTTCTGTACGATCAGCTGCACAGTGATCTTCAGTCCTTTCCAGTCGCTGGTGGCTTTGGCAATGTCGTCACCAACCTTCTTGGGGGACTGTGAGTGGAAATAAGTAAGTAAGACATTTTATAGTAGACAAGAACTTTTGTAGAAGATAATTATTGCACCATGTGAGTCCATCACAGCAACTTGTTCAGTTGTCAGGTATAGTGACGTATCCATGGATTTTAAGTTATGGATTGTAGCTAGGTCCTTATCTGTAATTAACAGACTTTTAGTTATTGAAACATACTACACTAAGCTTAGGCTTTAATGGTGTTCAGGACATAATATAAATAACTTAAAAACTTACGGCATATCGCTAAAGGAGTCAGAGTACCTAGAAAGCATGGCAGTCACATTGCCTGGTCCGCGACTCCTTATTGGACATTCGGAGTAGCCGCGACAGGGAAATTATCCTGAGTCGCGGGTTCCTTCCATCCGCCACCCGGAAGGACGCGCCTGGTAGGGAGGCACCCCCCAGGATGATCAACTTTACAGCGAGACAACTAGATTTCGAAACTGTCCAACTCCATATGGAGAATCATCAAACAAGTTATATTTTACTGAAATAATCTCATCAGATCACGCTAGCAGCAAGTACATCGAATTGTCTCTGATTTTACCAATTAATGGTATTGTTATCAATAGGTGTTCGGACTGCCATGCCAAGTTTATAGGTTAGGATTCTATAAACATTACGTTTTATGTAGAAATATACTCACCAGACCAAGAGGACCGATTTTAGGGGCCAAGGAAGAAGTAGCACCAACTTCTCCACCCACGCATCGCAGGTTTACTGTAAAATAACACGCACAATGTGAAGAACACTATCACTCAAGAACCGGTCATGTTTCCCACTGGTACAAACTCTTACCGATTTTAATTTCATTTGGATCGAACTTAGGCGGCATTGTGCTATATTTTTAAAATACAAATTAAAGTATTTTAAACTATTCCAAGGCGATTAACTTGGATTAAAAAGGCGAACTGCTATCGAACGTTCTACAACGTTGACAGCTCACCGGAAAAAGAAATTGTCAGAAACTGGGACACAAAAGCTTGATTTGACAGGTTTCAGCTTTTTTTTTCTGCTACATGGAAAAAGGTCTTTTGAGCAAAGCCAAAGGATTAACTCTGATATAGAATCATCTTGCATTAATCAGAATATGTTTGACTAGTGACCCTTTCGAGCTGGTTATAAGCACAATAAATGATATACTACAACTTTCTACATCAATTCCCTCTACCTGTAAACGAAAACCCATACAGTTTTTGATTTTTGTATAATCAATTAAGTTCTATTCTACGAAACTACAATTTTCGTGTGTCTTCATAATTTATGTCGTTTTATGTATTCGTATATGTCTGTCAACTGAATCAATAAATCTTAGTAACAAAATAATTCTAATTTCCTATCGATTCGGTAAATTACTAGATCACAAAAAATCGATATCCACTTAATAATAGTCGATTTTATAAAAATCAATGTCAAGTTGTTTGATAACATCACTACAGCTGTCTATGAATGATGTGATTCTGTATGAATTTCTGATTGTGGCTTTTCTCAGTGTAATTTTCTTCGATTAATCATTGTATTTCGTTAAGTGTTTTAGTATAATAACCAACTAATCATGGCTAACGACGATGCAGTGCTTAAGCAGTATCTTTCAAAGTACAAACATCGCGACTACACGGCTCGTGAAGTAGCTAATTTGATTCAAGTGTACAGAAGTTTGACCTATCGTCTGGAAGCCTTTGTGTTCAACAACGGCGCTAGGAAAGACCTGCTGAACCTGGAAGGTACTATCCCCGTTAATTATAAAGGCGCATTTTATAACATCCCTGTATGTATCTGGCTCATGGACACTCATCCCCAAAATGCGCCGCTGTGTTTCGTGAAACCCACGTCAGACATGTCTATTAAAGTTTCAAAATATGTAGACAGCAACGGCAAAGTATATCTACCATTTTTACACGAATGGTCGGGTAACGGTTCCACTTTGCAGAAGCTTATTCAGTGCATGGTTACTGCCTTTGGAGAGCTGCCTCCGGTTTATTCAAAGCCGCGTAATGACACAAGAGCGCCTTACCCGGTTAATTCCTTCATGCCACAGCCGACCGGATATCCATTCCCGCAGGGAGCCCCACCAGGTTTCCCAGCACCGGCTCCTTACCCAACAACATCTAATCTGCCCTATCCGAGTTATGGGGCGCCATATCCTGGCGCAGTGGGTACCAATGGCTTGCCATACCCTCCTGCAGCTTCAGCTACTCCATACCCACCGGCAGCAGGCTATGGACCTGGTACAGCAGATGTCGCTGGCGGAACTATCACAGAGGAACATATCAAAGCATCCCTTTTATCTGCTGTGGAAGACAAACTACGAAGGAGGCTCAAGGAACAATCTCTTCAATCTCAGGCAGAACTGGAAACCCTTCGTCGCACACAGCAGGAGCTCCGTGAAGGGAAGTCTCGTCTAGAAGATATTCTTTCAAGATTGCAGAGGGAGAGAGCAGAATTAGATAAAAATGTGACAATATTGCAGGAGAAAGAGAAAGAATTGCATACTGCTATAGACCGCTTGCAGGAACAGGAGGGCATTGATGTGGATGAGGCAGTTGTGACCACTGCTCCACTGTACTCACAGCTGTTGAATGCTTTCGCTGAAGAAGCTACTCTGGAAGATGCTATATACTACATGGGAGAGGCATTACGCAAAGAGGTTATTGACTTGGACACATTCTTGAAGCAAGTGCGCACCCTGGCCCGCCGACAGTTCACCCTGCGTGCCCTGATGCATAAGTGTCGGCAGAAGGCTCAGCTGGCGTGCTAATAGTGGCGTCGTTTCTGGCAATGTACCCATAAGTTCTTGCCAGAAATGAAATACTCTGTGATTTGTATGTAAACGGTGGTGAGTCATACTGTAAAGTTGCATCATGTTGTGGACTTGTTGAGGGCAATTTAGGTTAATGCCTTCAAAACTATAATCCTGGTTTATAATCTATATCTATTTCCTGTATGTATTTAATATGTATATGACTTGACAGCAGAGATGAAACATGCTTATAGTTATTGTACAATTTTATGGTAAATCCTGGCTTACACTTAGAGAGCAGCATAAAATAGAAAGCAAAAGACTTTAATAGATTGATCTGCAATAACTTAGACTCATAACAGACATGATAAAAACAGGTTATTGTGTTTACATGAGGTCTTTGCTTATATTTTATGTAGCATTTCTATGAAATAAAAATAAGTAAGCATTCAAAAATGTAAATAAACTATTATCCAAATGTCTTTGGAATCCGTTTTATCATCATAGGTCCTTAATGTTGTATCTTATTCCAAATTATGAGATTCATACATAAAACCTCATTTATCACATTCAATGGTTATCATAAAAGTGCATATTGCAAGTTATATTGTTATGCACTGTGTATCTAGGATATTTGCATTTATTATGTAATCATAGACTAGAACATAGATGTAACTTGTCACTTGTTAGAACCTGTATCTTAGACATACTTGTTTACCATCATTATAGCATGTTAACCTTAGTAAAATAATTTTCAGCTTATTAGTAAAACAAATTATGTACAGCTGTAGTTTTCTTAAAAATTTGCCTTGAGACTCAATTTAGAACTGAGATGTTATCAAGTCAGTTTCAAATCAAAAACTATTTGATGTGTTTATCAGTGAGGGGAATCCTTATAGCCCATTAAACAAACGTTATATTGATAACTAGATAGAATATTAAGTGAGGGACGAGGCAGACAGACAGATAGTGAGTCAGATATTTTATATTTATCTCTAACCACGTTTTACTTCAAAGGAAATAGCTTAGAGATAACAATATAGTTTATTTGTGTGACTTTGATGGAAGCTTTTTAACCACAAAAATAAATTACAAGTTTATATATTGCAACTATTTTATACTAGTAAAATTTATGTTTTTTGCTATTACAATATCATACGAGACAAAATATTACGTATCATAGAATTTAGGAGCAATTCACACCGTGGCCTGCAATGATATAAATCTATTTGTTTATTTGTAAGTTGCCCCAGTCTGAATATTACAATTTACCTACAAAGCGAACTGCCTGAAATTGTACGGTAACAGTAACTCCATAAACACACGATCTTCAATAGTTACACTTAAACACCAAAAAAGTTAAACAGGCGTTCGTAACGTGTTTAAAAAAATAATATGGAGAATTTCCCTTAATCACGTGACGTAGTAAGATCCATGGTCTTCAAGAGCCTTCAAATAATTGAATTTAAAACCCAGCAGTTGCTCTGGTGTGCTTTGCATCCAAAATGCAGGGTTGTCGTAATTTAGTGCTAGACAATAATACGAACATCATCATAAACCGAAGTGCTATAGGGCGTTGTGATCTGGTTGTAAATCATTGTGCCATGTCGAGGCAAGGAATGCATAGTAACTAATATTTACTATTTTGTAAACTCTTATTACAGAGGCACTACATTTTGTTTATGTATCTATTTATGTAGGCAGATTTCTTTAAGTTAAAATCAGACAAACTAATGGCTGGAGCTCTTAAAGGCTATATTGAAGTCATTGTTGCATTCTAGTAATGGTAATGTTCTCATATTTTCAGTTCACTGACCTATAAAAACCTAGACGAAGTGTAGTGCCCTTTTATACATATAAATAAATAAAAATAAAGTAAGTTATTGGCACATTAATTACGCAATTGAATAATTAGATTTAACCATATCGTGGTGTTAGCATACGATATTTTTGTGTTATGTGTAAATCTTAGCAGGTACAGTCAACAAAAAATATTATGCAGGTAGATCTGAGATACCTATTACAGCCCTTATATTGAGAAAGCTGTGAATAGACAAAATCAATATTTCAGTATCACTCTGGGATAGAAAAAAAACTGACCTTCATATTATGTTATCATGAGAAGGCGGGTTGCCGCGATGGTCTTGAATATTTAATAAGACGTGATGCTATGCGTCCTCTTTTTATCCATCAATATAATAAATAGGTCAGTGGCCGATATAAATGATCGTTTAAGGCTCATGTTCTTATAGTTTTTGTCGCCAGTCTTTGCCCCCTGCTAAGAATATCATTATAGCCTGTAAACTGTGGTTTTTGTTGACTGTATAGCTCGTCTTCTAATTAACGGTCAGGATAATTGCGCCGTCGTAGTCATGATGTCATCGAGCGATCAATCTGCACATAATATAGGCTCCTCGCCGTTAGTAAATAGGTCTACTTATATACTCTAAACAATGATTGACTCTGAAAGAAATTGCACGCTGGCTCCTTGACTATTTAAGTAGAGTTTAATCTTAGTTTAAGACTATTTAGGATGCATATACCTTCGCAATGAAACGTTTGCGTGACGCTAGTAATTTATCGATTATATTAAAGTTAACCTTTTAGTTGGCAAGCAATTTCTTTCAATGTCTATAGGATTGTCTCTCGCTTCTATCGAGTTACCCCGCAATGTATGTAGGCTCTGCACTACTAAGACTGTGTAAATAAGATCTTATAAGTAAAAAAATATAACTGAATATTACTCATTGAAAACTCTTATATTAGTAGTGATAAAAGTGGTGTTACGGATTGTTTAAATGTAGCGTTATCTGGGGGCACGGCAGTGCCCCTGCCAAGTCTCGAGCAAAACGGGCACGGCCGTACCATCTTTTCTCGAAGCGGTTCGCGGCTGTTTCGCCCCCCTATATCTTCGACGTGGACAAAGCTAGGAGTTTAGGTTTTCGGTGAATAATAGTAGGCATTAGAACAAGCTTAAGTTCGAAATTACATGCCAAATGAATTAATAGTTTAGGAGTTACGGTCGATCAAAGTTACACCATTTTGTCACTCACTGACTCACTGACTCACTGATTCACTGACAGATCATCAAAAATCTAAGGTACTTCTAGCAGACTTAGAAACTTCAAATTTTGCACCAAGATAGGTCATTAGCCACATATAAAGGAAAAATTATAAAAATATTAAAAAATTATATGCCATAGAAAACAATTTTATATTTGCGGTTTGGCAAGAACATTATGTATGGATTTTGACTGCATTGTTAACTTTGTTCGTTGTTTAAGTACCTATTCAATTGGATGAATACATACATAGAATAGAAAAGAATAATATAAATGTTATACATACATAGACTATCATTAATACAAATCTGGGGGCACGGCAGTGCCCCTGCCAAGTCTCGAGCAAAACGGGCACGGCCGTACCATCTTTTCTCGAAGCGGTTCGCGGCTGTTTCGCCCCCCCTATATCTTCGACGTGGACAAAGCTAGGAGTTTAGGTTTTCGGTGAATAATAGTAGGCATTAGAACAAGCTTAAGTTCGAAATTACATGCCAAATGAATTAATAGTTTAGGAGTTACGGTCGATCAAAGTTACACCATTTTGTCACTCACTGACTCACTGACTCACTGATTCACTGACAGATCATCAAAAATCTAAGGTACTTCTAGCAGACTTAGAAACTTCAAATTTTGCACCAAGATAGGTCATTAGCCACATATAAAGGAAAAATTATAAAAATATTAAAAAATTATATGCCATAGAAAACAATTTTATATTTGCGGTTTGGCAAGAACATTATGTATGGATTTTGACTGCATTGTTAACTTTGTTCGTTGTTTAAGTACCTATTCAATTGGATGAATACATACATAGAATAGAAAAGAATAATATAAATGTTATACATACATAGACTATCATTAATACAAATTAATACATAAAGTTCATAATTCATTAAATTAATAAAGCTAAAACTCCATTGTATTGCGATAAATATTGTATGCAAGCTCGATAGATGGCGTTGTACCTGTCTGAATCGCGCTATGGTTTCGTTACAAAGCGCAGTGTAAGTAGTACTTCAAAATAATTCGATAATTTTCATTTGATAGCGCCATCTGCCTATGAAAACCCATTTCGAAACTAAAAAATATTGTAGTGATAATTGATATTCGGAGAACTTTACGTGTTATTTAGTTTAGTTTAGATAAAAACTTTAAAAGCCTGGGTACAAAGCTTCTTAAATAAAAAAGTCGCTATTAGTGCTCC
Organism: Helicoverpa assulta; assembly: GCA_963856015.1. NCBI lineage: Eukaryota > Metazoa > Arthropoda > Insecta > Lepidoptera > Noctuidae > Helicoverpa > Helicoverpa assulta. Next base: position 10,087,354 of record CAWLCW010000012.1, read on the forward strand.
TACAGGAATAGCTGCATTCAATGTGAATGGTTTGACTATACATCGTCTCTTGCAGCTGCCTGTAGAGCACAAGCAAACCCCTCAATATAAACCACTTTCTGACGAAGTCCTTCAGGTGTTGAGATCAGATTTGAAAAATGTAGTGTTGTTTATAATAGATGAAGTGTCAATGATATCAAATGTTACACTAACGTATATTCATTTACGCTTGTCTGAAATATTTGATAGCGGGGAAGACGAAAATGGGTGGTTTGGAAAAAAACACATGTTAGTTTTCGGAGATCTCTTACAACTGCCGCCAGTAAGAGAAAGTTCTCCTTTTACAAAACTGACTGTCGCCGAAACTCATAAACTCTTAGGTTCTCTGAGTATGCCTAATCTCTGGGCTGAGTTATTTAACTATGATGAACTCACTATCAACATGAGACAGCTCAATGACTCTAACTTCGTTGAAATGTTAAATAGAATAAGATTAGGTGTTACTTTACAAAAAGATCGTGATTTATTAACTAGTCGATTAATTACTCTTAATTCTCATTCCAATGAAAACAGATTACGTGAAATTATCCAATATTTATCGAATCTTCCTGATGATACAGTTTGCTTATTACCTACCAAAAATATGTGCCAACAATTAAACAGTGCTATGCTTAATTCCCTTCCCACCCCCGAAATACAACTTACTGCCAGAGATAGTATAGATTGTCCGAAACATCTATTGAAAAGGGCTCGCGAATGCATAAGAAAATATGAAGATGATGCCTCTATGACAGCAGGCTTAGAGGAGAATATAGTAATAAAAATAGGAGCAAAAGTGATGCTAAGAAGAAATATTGACGTTAGTTTAGGTTTAGTAAATGGTTCCATCGGTATAGTACAAAGTGTAAAGTATGATCCTGAGGACCCAAAGAAAGTAAAAACAATAGTAATCAAATTTAGTAATGACCACTCATATGAACTTTGTGCTGTTAAAACCAAATTTGAAATTATATCTAGAGCGTATGTTCATCGGGAACAATTCCCCATATGTATAGCTTATGCTATAACCATACATAAGAGTCAGGGGCTGAGCCTAAACAATGCAATGATGGATATAGGTTCTTCAGTTTTTACCTGTGGTCAAGCATACGTGGCCCTTTCAAGAGTGACTAGTTTGGGTGGATTATATTTAATAAATGTGAATTTTAGTAGTATCAAAGCTCAGGAGACAGCAATAGCTGAATATAATCGACTCCGAAGTATATATCGCCCAGACTTGTCTACCTTAGAAGTAACGAAGCCTCAGAGAAGAAACAAAAGAGATAGAGATAGAGAATGGGTTCTAAGCAAAGCAGTAGCTGAAGTCCAAGAAATTGTGAGGTCACCTAAAAATAAAAGAAAGAAATACACTTACAAAAAATAAATGAGATCCCACCAAAAACATTAAATGTAAAAAAATGCCAAGTCTTTCGATGCAGTCTTTCCATCGTAAAAAGTTTTGAGATCTCATAGAAGCCAAGTCCTATTCAAAATATTTTGTAGTTATAAATCAACATTTAGTAATTGTATCAATAGTTTTCTTTATATTATAATTATAGTGACTTGGCAATGAGCACAAATTAAAAGCTGCTTGCTGCCTGGAATTATGTGCAAATGTTACTGACGAGACCAGTGATCAGATTATTTGTTATGTGTGAATCATGATGGTCACTACCGACTACATGCTTCAATACAATAATTAAGAATACCTTACGGGCCATCGCTTTATGAAAGTAAATGAATCGAGAGTACACTAAGACTGACTGCCGTTGCCGAAATTCGGTTGGGACGACACGGATAAACCAAAAGAAAATTAATTTTGTGATATTAATGTTTACGCATGCGGTGTGTGTAACTTTCAACTCCTCCAAATATGCCGTTTTATTTGTTTCTTCTTGTGCTCATTGCCAAGTCACTATAATTATAATATAAAGAAAACTATTGATACAATTACTAAATGTTGATTTATAACTACAAAATATTTTGAATAGGACTTGGCTTCTATGAGATCTCAAAACTTTTTACGATGGAAAGACTGCATCGAAAGACTTGGCATTTTTTTACATTTAATGTTTTTGGTGGGATTTCATATATTCTTGTTTATAATTGTCTATTTAATATAAGTCACTGTTTTTCACTAATTTGAGAAGTGTTGTAGAAACAATTGTCACGTTGTAGAAGAATAAATGCAATTTATTTAATCGATTTTGTTTAAGGTATGGAGATTGCTTTGTTCCTTCTTTGTACAGCTTATTGTATATTATATTTTATGTACCTACGTAGCTTCAAATTGTAACTGGATTTTTGCATGACGAATATTTTGTTGATACACTACACTGTTACAATGATTATGCCCCAACACTGTTGTTATTTGATTTTTTCTCAAAGTTGTGTATTATGTTGTCATGCGAAAGTCCCGACAGGTGCCCCTGTTTGTGTATTGATAAAGTGTTCATGTTTAGTGTTAAACCACCTTTCTAAGTGGCAGCCTAGATGATCAATTAAATTATATCGTATAGATTTAAATCAAGAAATCGGGTCGAAGCTTGATCAGACGACGCCTGATTAGAGATATTCTATGAATCAACCCTCTTACAATAAGAATATCTGTAGGTGACTAATCCACTTAACACATAGTGTGCGATAAAACATTATCGTGTTAACTCTTATTGATTAACTTTTACCAATACACAACCAGGTGCCGGCATTCAAAGAGATAAACTGTTAATCATTTTTGTATCTTGACGAATGTAAATAGTTTAAGTTTGCATTGCATATAATCGGCGCTGACTGATATTTGTCACAATAAATGCGAAAATAGCAAGATGATGTTTTATTGGTAATCAAGAACCTTATTTTCATCTACACTAAAAAATATGGAATATTTTTTTTTTGAGATTTGAAATAATATTTTACATGTTCAAGGTACATCATAGGTCATAATTTGTCCTAGCGTGGGAAGAAGTTACCCCAGGTTGTGGGTAAAACCTTTTGAAACTGGATTATAGTCATGCTATGTACGCACAATGTACTCAAATGTATTTCCCATTGATAAGATAATTTCTATTCGTCACAATTATTTTCTTATCATCGCTCTTGTTTACAATACGATATTGTTGGCGGCCAGTTACTGGAATCGACTAAACCGGCGAATTGAGAAGATAGTGGAATTGCATAAACTCGCTTCGAATAACTCGTTTATACTCATACAGACACAAGCTAGTACCTAACTAGAATGGATTTGATCAGTATAAAAATTAACGATATGGGTCAGTTAGGTCATGTAATTTAAACAATAAAGTTAGTAGTCTGGCCATTCATTTAATTTACAAAATATAAGCTTAGCGTAACAAATAAATAAAATGCTTCATGTGCGGGAATGAACAACATTATTTTTGCTAGCAATTTTATTTCTTTCCTTTTTTCTTGGCGGCGGCGGCAGCTTCCACGTCGATGGGAGCTGGCTTCACGAATGGAATCAGTTCCTGGTACTGCTCAGGCATCCATTGTTTTAGGGCTTCAGGTACCTGTTAATTATAGGAATATTGACCTTGGTTCAATAGTAATAAAGATTATATTGCTCTATATACGAGCCGTAAGAGGCTATTATTTAATTAACACGTAACTACAAGATTCCTAGATAAGCAAGTGCCAAAAAAATAGTGGAACAGGAAAAAAATACAATGAAGAAATCATTTCCTGTCAGATAAAATCTTAGAGCTTGGTTCATGTTTTTAAACCATAAAATTATCAACTATTTTTTAATCTCATTAAGAGCATTTTGGGGTTATCAGGGTCAGGAACTCGTGTATATATTTTCAACATACTTTCCAAACTGGAGGAGGTTCTCAATTCGGATGTTTTTGGTTATTAATACTTCTAACTCGAGACATCTCACAGGTTGTATCTTTAAGGTCTTTTAAAGACCATATACAATGCTAAAATTTTACTGAAATGTGACATTAATTTAAGCTAAGGTAGTAGTGTTATGTTACCTTGATGCCCTCCTCAGTCTGGTTGACCTCGAGCACGGCGCAGATGACGCGCGTGGTGGCGCACATGGTCGCGTTCAGCATGTGCACGTACTCCGTGGCTGCGTTCATCTTCTTCGTTTGACCGTATCTACGGTGTAAGGTTAAGTTTAGTAAAAATACATAATCCTCTACTACTTCCTTCTTCTAAGTACATGCTTGCTGCAATTCTAATATTTAACGCAATGAATGAATATGAATGTGACTAGACAGCTTACACGCTTTTGCTCTGACACGCTTTCGCAGTAAACGGGGAAACGAATTTCGATGAATTTGGCATCAATTAGTTATCTGTACGTATGCGTTAAGTACGTCGCAACGCCGAGAAATTGTAAGCATCATAACAACTAGTATTAATTTAATTATTTTTGTATGTAAAAAAACTACTGTACCTGACAAGCAACCTCCTAGCCTGGTACTCTAGACAGTTACTGCACGACACCAGTTCGCGGAAGGCGCCAGAGCCAGGGAACCAGGCCTCCAAATCGAGTTTCTTAGCGGCCGCGTGGTTGAGCGCCCCTGACACGATGTTGACGACGCGGTAGGGGATGCCCAACAGTTGGTAGAACTCCTCTGCGTTGGTGATCATCTCGTCCATCATTTGCCAGGACGCGTTGTCGTGGGGGGAGGTTAGGACGAATTGTTCTACCTGAAGAAATAAGAGGAAGGTTAATAATTACTTTGTTCTAGCCACGCAAAAGATAAGAATTTGAAATGGATGTTTGTTACTCAGGCTATATGTTTTAAGCTAAATCAGATGTACCAATTAAGAGAAATTTAGGAGATAGTACCAAGCAGATGGAAGTGGGCTTCTCTTTATCCAGATGTGGGAAGTAAGTAATTCTTAATTATTTTATTTAAGTCGGTAAAACGGAGGGGAACATCTAATGGAATAGTGTTGATATATATTGTATACCCCACCTTCTCAAATTGATGAACCCTGAAGATACCGCGAGTATCACGTCCGTGAGAGCCTACTTCTTGACGGAAACACGTTGAGAGACCTGCATACCTGTAAACAGCAAGTGTGAATAAGTAACTATATACAAATAAAAGGTAATTTATTCTACTATTCTAAATACTTCAGTGCTCCGTTGAAAATAAACCAGAAAATGTTACTATACATGTAATATACCAAACTCACATTATACTGTGTAAGTATCGTATGCGGAGATAAAGAAAATAAAAATCATCTCTCTGCCAAAGACGATTATATGTCACGCCAGAATTTTGGAAATAAAATGAAAAGCCAAATTCTATTACCATCGTTCAATTCCCTTTAATCTCACCTTATGGGTAACGAAGCCTCAGGCAGCCACTCGTCCCTGTGGTAGGCGGCTATCGGCTGCTCAGACGTCGCGATGAGATATTTCTCCTCGATGGCCACATCGCCCTTGTTCTCAGATCCCTTGCCGACCACCTTGTATAGTTCCTCATCGAATTGGGCTAGTTGAGCTACTTCTTGCATCACCTATAAATACAAGATGTTGAAATTGAGATGAACAATCATAAAAATTGAATACAAGGAGACAAACTCCCATCTTAATGACTTCAAAAAATAAAACTTGACAACATCATATCAAATCATTTAGCTTGGTTTTCGTATTTAATTACTTTGCAGGATTACAATTTCGAAATGTAACCAATAACTTTTAGATATTTAATAAAAAAACAGGATGAATTCAGAGGAAGGCATACAAGATTGGTTCCCATAATCATGTATCATACATAAAAATGTGTCAACGAATCTCTTTCAATCATCCTCTATATTGTAGCTACCTTACCTCTTTCCTCATGAAGAACGGAGTATACAATGGCGTGTAACCCTTCTTCAGCAGTATCCTGAGAGATAGCTGGATGAGCGCCTGCTCCAGAAACACTGCTGCGCCCTTGAGATAGTATCCGCGCCCACCAGCCACGGCTGAGCCTCGGTCGCCGTCCATACCTGGTCAAAAAAAATAGATAGTTAATTTTTTAGATAACATCTTACTAAGATTTAGTTGTTTAAAGTAGCTATTTGGTAATCAAAAAATACTTTTTTGCTCATTTAAGTGTAGGTTAAGTTTAAAAAAACATGGCTGTTGAATGCAGCACATAAAATAGTCCTGGCCAATTAAAAACCAACATAATCGTTAATAGTCATATAAATGTATGGGTTATTATGAACATAATATTTTTTATCATAATAGTGATAATTTGTAAAACTAGAATAGCTTTTCTTACAGTAATCTACACCCTCAACATATTTAAAAGTGTAGGATAATAAAATGAGGTACTCATAATACTATGCTTGTTATTCATATGCATATCATTGTTACTTCTCAACCACAATGATAACAGAGCTATAAATGTTAGATACAATATGTATACACATACAGTATATGTGAATATTTACACAGGTGTGGTTGAAAAATTCCAAGCAAGTCTTGTTCAATTGACAAACTTTTTTTTTTTTTTTTTTTTTCTCTCTTCTATCTGCGATCAGCCCTCCCAGCTATAATCAGATTGTTTGTTCCTTTCCACTTGTCGTTTGGGATTGTTCACATCCTGCGATGCGTCATCCCTTAATCACCAACTCACTAGCTAGATAGATGCTAGTCTTTTTCGTTTTAGCCGTTTTAAGTGGCTTTCATTGATCAGCAATGTCTGAGCAAGTACATTTTTGTGTCCTTGAAGTCTCCGTTTATAGGACTTACAAAACTTTTCCACTTCATCACGTATTGTTAGGACCTGCAGGTATTCATGGACTTCAGTGTTCTTTGTGAACCATGGAGCGCAGCATAAGATCTTCAGTGCTTTGTTTTGAAAGCGTTGCAGTATTTCTATATTAGAGTGGCTTGCCGACCCCCAGAGTTCAATACCATATGTCCATACTGGTTTTAGTATAGATTTGTAGATGAGCAGTTTGTTTTCGAGGCTAAGTGTTGACTGTCTGCCAATTAGCCAGTTTATGTTTCTGAGTTTTAAGTTAGCTTGATCCCTTTTGGCCTTTATGTGCTCACGCCATGTAAGTCTCCGGTCTATGTGCATACCCAGGTATTTAACAGTATTTTCCTGTGGCAGATTGCTTCCATCTAGCGACACAGGAGGGCACTCTCCTCTTCTTAATGCAAAAGTGATGTGGGTTGATTTTGAGGCACTAGCCTTGATTCTCCACTTTTTCAGCCATAATTCGATGCATTTTAGATGATCCTGAAGTTTTAATGATGCTGATATTTGATCTGTGTCACAGGACAAGATTGCCGTGTCATCAGCATAGGTTGCAGTAACTGTATTTTGCTTAGTTGGCAAGTCAGCTGTATAGATAGTGTACAGGACCGGACCCAATACTGAGCCCTGTGGTACTCCAGCTTCTATCTTGTAGAATGAGGATAAGCAGTCCTCAAACTTAACTTGAAAGATACGCTCTTGCAGATATGATTTGAGGAGCATGTACGCAGTATGCGGCATACAGGTTTTAAGTTTCGACAGAAGACCCTTATGCCAAACCCTGTCAAATGCTTGTTGTATGTCCAGGAAGACTGCTGAGCAGTATTCTTTCCGTTCTAGAGATTGGCGAATTGTGTGAACAACCCTGTGAATTTGTTCTATCGTGCCATGGTGCGCGCGGAAGCCGAATTGATGATCTGGTAATGTTTTTTGCTCTTCGAGTATGGGTAGTAATCTTTGAAGTAATATTTTCTCAAATATTTTAGATAATATGGGCAGAAGGCTTATTGGTCTATAAGAGTTTATTTCTGAGACAGGTTTACCTGGTTTAGCGACCATAGTAATGATTGACACCTTCCAGATGCACGGAAAGTAGTTTAGCCTTAGTATTGCATTGAATAGAATAGTTAGCAAGACAATTCCCTTTCTTGGTAGGTTCCTTAATACTTCAGCTGTGATTAGATCAAACCCGGGTGCTTTACGTTTCTTTAAGTGTTTTATTATTTTAAGTACTTCAATTGGAGTACATAGGCGCAGGGGTAAGGACATTTGCTGATCACTGCTAAGAATTTTGTCTATTTCTGCCTCAGGAAACATGATGTCGGGGTCATTTGGCTTAAATACATCTCTGAGGAACTTGGCAAATGTCTCTGCTTTTTCAGATGGTTTTTTCGCCCAACCTCCGCTAGGCTGCCTTACCGGGGGCATGTGAACTTGTGGTCTTTTCAATGAATTGGTCATCTTCCAGAGAGTGTAGTCTTCTGCTTTGCATGGCGAGAGAGTTTTAAGTTTGTCCTGTAGCGTGTCATTTTCATAGGTTTTGATCATTTCTTTTAGTTTCTTTTGTGCATTGTTGAGCGCTCTTTTATCATTTGCATTTCTGCTTGTGTGCCAGTTGCGTCTTAGTCGTCTTTTCACGGTTAACATCTCTCTTATTTCCAGTGTGTAGTCCTGTGTTTGTCGCCTATGTTGGTCGATACATGGAGTTGATTTCCAGGCGGCTGTTTGAATTAAATTGGTTGTATACCAGGCAGCTTTATCGATGTCTTCTTCCGTTTTTAGAGGAATCTGTAGATTAGCATTTTCATCTATGAAGCTCTGAAATGCTTCCCAGTCTGATTTTTTATTATATAGCGCCTCACGAGGCTCCTTATATATTATAGTAGTACTTAATGTGCATATTGCCGGTGTATGATCAGAGCTGCCATCTAGACATGATTCAATTTTTGTGTATAAGTCGGAGATACCTTTAGTAATAAAGAAGTCGAGTAAATCCGGTGTCTTATTGTGATCAGAAGGCCAGTAAGTTGGTTCTCCTGATGCCAAGGTATTCAGTGAGTTATCATCGATTGCCTTCTTTAGCATCCTGCCTCTTGTTGTTGTGAGCCTAGAACCCCAAGAGGTATTTTTTGCGTTCCAATCTCCACCAGCAACAAACCGGCCATCAAGTGAGAGGAAGAAGTTGTTAAACATTTGGTCATCAATTCGATGTTTGGGTGGACAGTACACAGCTGCAACATTGAGTGAACCGTTCCAGTCGTCTACGGATACTACAGTTGCTTGTAAATATGATTGTTTGAAATTCGGAAGAACATGATGTCTTATACTTTCTTTTATAATTATAGCGCTTCCAGCATGGGAGGTCCCATCTGGGTGATTGCTGTAGTATATATTGTATCCTTTAATGACAATGGCTTTTTCATCAGTCATGTGTGATTCTGATATTAAGAGGATGTCTATTTTATTGTGTTTAATTAACAATTCTACTTCTTGGATGTTGGGAGACAAGCCATTTACGTTCCATGTAGCAATGCGTAAAAACTTCATTTCTTAGACTGGGCTATTACTGTAGTTAGGAGACCCATAAGGGTACCTATTTGTTGTATCAAAATGTCGATTTTTTCAGATTGTTTAATAATTATCTGCTCTAATGAGCTTGTTGGCTGAGATTTGATATTCTCTTTATTTTTGCTGGTATCATCTGGTGTGCTCCAGTGGACTGAGTGTTGTTGAGCATGGTAACTTGGCTTCAGTGGTGGAAAGTCCTCCAATTTGTAGGGTGCTACGTTATTTCTTGCCTGTACCATAGGTGCTTTCTTCTGTGCCGGTTGTGTCATTTTCCTTGCTCGTATCTCTTTATAGACTTGGCAACCCTTGTAGTTGGCTGGGTGGTCTCCATGACATAGTGTACATGTAGCTGGTGTGTTCCTATCTTTTTTAGGACAATCTATAGTTCTGTGTCCTTCTGCGCATTTCACGCAGCGGAATGGACGCATACAATTGTTTTTCGTATGTCCATATTGTTGACATCTAGTGCATTGAGGAATTTCATTCGTCTTGCGAGGATCTTCTATCTTAACTTTAGTGTTGTATATAGATTCTATACGCTTTAACTCTGGATTGTTCGGCCCTGGTTCAACATTTACAAAAAACATATTTAGGGGTTTTTTGTTTCGTCTTGATCGCGCGCAAATGATATCACCTCTTACTTTGTTTCCTGATTTTTCTATTTCCTCTGTAATTGCTGTTAATGGCGTAGTGTGGTGCAAGTTTTTAATTACAATTCTACAACATCTTTTTTCTTTTTGTGTGAAGGTGTGGCCTATGAGTCCATTCTTTCGAATAATCTCAATTATGTCCTTATACACCTCATGGGTTTTCACGATCAATCTGAGCTGATTTCTGTTAACTATTCTATATGAATAGCTACCAGGCGGCACTGAGCTGTTAAGTAGTTCAGTGAGCTTAGTTAGGTCCATTATTCCATACAGTATTATCGGCGGTGGTTTGCTTACCCTTTTAGTGGGCTTAATGTTTCCCAATATTTCGTCTGTCTCCTCTGTTAAGTCGATTGGTAGTCCACTGTATCTATTAGAGGTGTTGATGGAGTCCTGAGGATCAGTCTTGAGATTATTTTCATGTGGTGGACTGTCGGACATCTTTCTTTTCTTAGAGTTTGATTTGGTGGGTACTCTTTGCAGTGGGTGAAATGAAGAAGTGGGGGGGCAAATGTTATTTTCACTCACGTTTTTGGATGGCGGTGTAGTTGGTTTATTTACACCCTTGGTAGCGGTAGCTGGAAAAATATTTCCTAGCGAAGAAGATCTAGGTCTTGTATTGAAGAGGCTTGGGTGAAATGCCTGCTGAACAAAATTTTTCCTTGTACTTGTACTGCCAGTAGCATTTACCGTCGCAGGAGCCTGGACGTCCACTCCTGTGTGGTCTTCGGTAGCTAATTTCTCACTCACAGGCCCGGGTACCTGCGAGCGCCGGGGGTTAGCCGGATCGCATGACAAATTCTCTTCATAATCGCTCATAATTCATATTTAAAAGGTGGGGCATACTCATAGCGCTTTCCCAAGGTACTATGGTTACACTTTTTGAAGGGATTTAATCCTTCAAGGCTTGCAAGTAGCCTGTGGACAGGTTATTGAACCGCCGCCTGTTGCTCGGCGTTGTCATTGCTTATTTTGCACCACCCGGGGGACACGTGTAGGGTGGGCCTAGGAAAAGGTGGTAAATCCTACGGACGCAAGCAACTTTATCCCCCTTATATCCCAATTGACAAACTGATACAAATATTATAAAGCTGACTACTTTGCTCCTATATTTGGTTGAATATGAACTATTACTGTAGGTACTGGTTCCTTTTGAAATAATATTTCAGTGTCAGATAGGCTAGTTACCAAGGAAGGCTAGGTTTTTATCCAGATGTGCCATGTAGTTCCCACAAGATGCAGACAAAACTCTAGTATAATCATCGGCAGGGATATTGAGCCCTGACCTTCACCTGCGCAGAAGCGATTTATTGGTTTATTGCCTTATGTGTACAGTGCGCAAAGCGATCCGCACTCTTCCGCCGAGAGCTCAATATCCATGCCGATAACTATACTTAACAGAACTTCTCTAATCTGTTATTTCACTTACCATCTATCATACAAATAAGATCCACATGAGAGTACTTGGTCCTAAAGGTGCAGTCTCCGTGAGTCCTCTCTACTTTGTTGTGGTCTTCATCATCATCCACAGGAACGGACTCATGGAGGTGGTTGCCTACTTCACGGAGGGCTGCTGAACGAGCCTTCTCTGCTGCTATGAGACCCTGTTCATTCTTTGCTATGGCTTCATCTATTAATACTCTGACCTAGAATATTGAAAGAAACGATTTCACAATATTTTTTATTTGAGGAATGATATATAAACTTAATGAAGATTTTCAATTTTAGACCTAATATAAATATTGCACTCTCACCAGCTCTGGGTGTGATTTATGATTTTCTTATATTTTATTAGTTATTAAACCAGTTTTATTGCATCTCTTGCTTTATTTCATGACAACAGTTTTATTATAAGTGTCAATTTTTTAAGTCTTTATTTCCATAAGTATATAAGTTAAAGAGAGAGAAAGATAGTTAACAAATAGATAGGATAGCAAAATAATACCATCTTACTATGATTTTTTTTATATCAGTCTTAGAGTTTACAGATAAAATTACATGGCAGCATTGCAATAACTTGGTTTATCAAGTTCAAAGCTAATTGTTAGAACTTCTACTGCAGCTAGATGATGCAATATGCCATAATATCTGAGTCACCAAAATCTATACTAATATTATAAAGCTGAAGAGTTTGTTTGTTTGTTTGTTTGTTTGAACGCGCTAATCTCAGGAACTACTGGTCCGATTTGAAAATTTCTTTCAGTGTTAGATAGCCCATTTATCGAGGAAGGCTATAGGCTACTTTTTATCCGGGTCCGTGCCGAGGTTCCCACAGGATGCGGGTGAAACCGCTGGCAGAAGCTAGTCAATAATAAATTTATGACCTGGTAATGAGATTAAGTGTAGCATTATAAATTAAACTAGACATATTTAGTGCCTTTTCAGAAAGTGGCAAAGCACAGGAGCAGATTAAATACAATTCCTTATAGGATAACAATCTCTTTTGTGCTTTTAATGGTACCTTATGGTGTATGTGTGTAGAAACCATAAAAAAAACAATTTGCAAGGAGTCCAAATTAAAGAGTATAAAGTAAAGAGTTGTTTTTAAGGGATATTTTAATATTTAGTAGTTTACCTTTTTAATTTGGTTAACAGTCAAAGGCTTCAAGTCATCTCCAGTCAGGTCAACTAGCTTCTCTGCTATTTCAGCTGGTACCGGCTGGTCTTCTGGGCCAACGGGCTCTTTGCTCTTCATCTTAAGACCAATCTCCTTGCTGCACACATTCTTGAGCTTGTTGTAATTGTCAGCTTCGTGGCGTAATCTCCTCCAGAGAGTGTCCTGTTCGACCACGGTGTCAACAAGGGCCACATCTTTGAACCTTTTTCGTTGGTTTTCACGGATTTTGTCAGGGTTACCGTCTTTGTCGGCACGGAACAAGTCTAAGTCGAGCACCATGATGTGGCACTGGTACTAACTGAGGAAGCTAGTTTTATTGTAAAAAAAAGTATGAAAAGAGAGTGGACGTAGCACTGCATGCGGCAAGTGAAGGGTGTCGTTCAAAAACCAAGTTTTCTTATAACCTTAACAAATTTGTTACAAATAATGATTTATTAAAGGCGCAAGTTTATTTTTATGAGGAAGATTAGGTAACTAGAATTGTACGTTATAGAATTTTGACTATTATTAAAACAAGTTTTGTTTTTTACACCGTTAATACACTCCAATTTGTTTAAAAGAAAAAGTGAAAGTTCAGGTTTATGAACGCATTTCGATTGACATTTTAGAAACCTTTGACATTATTAAAAATGCGTTCTAAAATAAAGAAAATGTAAAATGAATTTATTCATACGTTTTACTATGTTATACGTTATATATGAACCTTGGATCATAGTCGTTATGTAATATTTTGCTTGGTAGTTTTAGCCAGTCGTTATCAGACATAAAATAGACTAAATATATTTGTATAAATAACTTAGAGGGAAATGTTTTTTGTTTTGTTTAGAAAATCTGACGTCAACTACTTTGGGTTTTGTACGTGGCCACACTGTTTCTGAAATTGTCAATTTGTTGAACGATTGGTCGGTCCTTTCTCGAGCTCTTGTTCCCATTTTTTACGTTTATTTGTATAATATGTGGCTCTTATCGGATACCAGCTGAGAGTATTGAAGATTGTTTAACCCTAGACATTTTGTGAGTATTTTCATGGTGGCTCGGTTGTTGCGTGTCCAATAAATATGTGTCGCACCAATCCTTGTTTACACGTATTCGATATCAATGGTTTCCCGATCTATTTACAAAGGGGTGGATTGTCCTCATTAAATTATGTTTAGGTTTTGCCAGTGAAGTGTTTGTGCGAAATATTACGGTTTTGGTGTGAATGTCAGTCAGAGACGGTACCAGTGGTGGCAGTACAGATTATTTGATAAACGGGTTTGTTTTTGTAACCCACTTGTTCGTAATTTGTACAATGTATTGCCGGTTGTGATCTAATCACTAGGCAAAAATTGTATCTAAAAGTTCGATTGCTGAAAATACTTAATAATAATAATGTTACACTTGCCATATTGCTTTATATTATTTTGTACCTAACAATTTGTTTGTGTAATAATTGTTATACCTATTGCTGGTACGAATCATAGATAAGGACACTGCCCCCAGGCCTGTGCCAGATATATTTAAAAAATAAACAATTTCGTAAACAGAATCTAATAAGAGTTCTGCCTATTTATTTTTTCAAATCATTGTTCAATTCTCCTGTTTATAGTTCTTGAGTGACAAACAATTTATTAATGCACTTAAGAAAACTATACAAAATATATAGTATATCACAAGTTATTTATTAATCACTTATTGATATTTTGTGGTTCTTTTACTAGTAAAGTATACTAGGAAATAGTAAGGTGTTGATAAACAATTTAATTACCTCCATTAATGTTATCTTAACTTGTTGTGAATCAAATATTAATAGTTGCGTTTTTGAGGTAAACAACTCAGCAATTAGTAATGATGATTCATTCAAGTGATTGTGAAAGGAGTTAATTACATCACAGAAGAAGTTGCATATATTTCATTAAATAAATAATTTTAATTGTTAAAAATTATCTTATGTAATCATATAAATAAAAAATGCATAGAAGCGTAATCTTTCTTGGCTGTACTGAAGATTTACTTCCTCTGGGGATTAGCATTTTTTATGAGGTGTGCAATTGTTTTACAACCGTTCCCATGCCTGTAATCATAAGACGATAGAAAATCAATCTCCAGCATACAAATAGTTCAATTTAACTGAAATTCCTACTATTAACAGTCCTTAAGTGGCAGGTTTGATGTTCACTTGTTTTGTGCTCCCACAGGCGATGTTAAGATGATGCCATTAAAAGACAACCAGGATGTGGCATCATTCCTTGTCACCAAGCACTCGTGGAAGGGCAAGTACAAGCGGGTGTTCTCCATCGGCACCCATGGAATCACCACATACAACCCGGATCGTTTGGAGGTGACCAACAAGTGGCTGTACGCTGATGTAGTCACCATAGCATCGGCAAAACACTCAAACTCGGCTGCCAATCATGACTTCACACTTGTCATGAAAAAGGATAAGAAAGTAGATTCTATGAAGTTTTCGTCAGAACATAAGTGCTTGATTCTGACTGAGGCTTTTAAGTACAGGCATGCGTTTGCTGAGAAACCTAAAGATATTTTTGTGAGTATATGTTTATGAATTTATAATGTGTAGTTGGGGTATTGAAAACACATAGAAAATTATTCCTTTAATGCTACTGCTCCATCTGCGTTAGCGTTAAAGTTAATGTCAATGTCCAACTACACGTTACTTAGAGCATTAAAAATGCGCGTTGGCTACACTTAAGTTACAATGCCGTAAAGAGTTAATCCCTCATGAAGTCACGCGTTAACACACATTAAAGAGGTTAAACTTAGACACACAAAATAATTCTAAAAACTCTAAGGTTGGAAACAGTGCTCGACCGACGGTCAGTGCTGACCGTACGTCCCGGCCGAATCACATACAAAATCACGCGCGTACCGTCAGCGTAAGTGTGTGCGCGTTCATAGACTTACACAGAAATAGCTACGTCGACCGACGGTCAGCGCCGACCGTCGGTCAAGCACTGTCTCCAGCCTTAAGCTTTCTCATTCGATCACTCCATTATCGTGCTCGTAATATGCAGTTACCGCCTTAACAAAGTACCTACACTCGTCCTTGCATTCGTCCTGAGCGCGTGCGTTTCGTGGAATGAGATGGCATTAATGAAGCCAACATCACTTAGCGCGCTAAACTACGTACTATAGTATGGCCATAACCGCTGCGCACTCCCTGAGGTACGCGCGGAGAGGCGGAGGGTGACGCCATCTGTCAGTCCGCCGTCAACGCTCGTGGCGGCAGGTAGTGTCATTTGTATCGGACCGTCAATGTCAGATGCACATGAGATAAAAATTCAAAGATGGCTCGTGCGTTATCTCGAGATGTAAAAAACCGTAATTTTTAAAGTGGCTGAATATTTCAAGAAAAGAAAAGTAGACAGAGAAAGCTTTCCGATCATGAAATATCATGTCCAGAAAAATGAAAATGATTACTGGAACCGCGATTTTAGGTTCGATAATATTATCGATTCATTCATAACAAAGCAAGACTCTGATTCAAGTTCCAATGGCGACACGGGCGATGAAGATGATGACGAAATGGAAGATGAAGTTGAAACAGAATCTATGTCGGAATAACTTTACTTCTTATACTATCTACATATATCTATTTGTTTGTAATTATAGTAAATTTTCAATAAAAAAAATCCTGATTTGAATTTTAACTTTAGTTCTCTTTCATCAACTGTCTAGGTATTTTAATACAATATCGAGCATAAAATAGATTCCGACCACCGTTCCGCCACAAGTCCTGCCTTAGAAATGAAAACTGATATCGTAAGATTTGTCTGACGTGTATTGATCTCATGTGAACTTATGCTCTTTTTTCCTCGCCTCCCACCTCGCCTTGCATACCTCAGGGAGTGCGCAGCGGTTATGGCCATACTATAAAACCCTTTGATGTGTCCAAAAAACCGACACTCGAGTTATCGCTTAACGTTTAATGCCATTAATAATGCCATTTGTACAAAATGCCATTAAAACATTGGCCACATCTACGTAACGCCTAAATTAAAGTGTTAATTTGTGCGTTAAGACGCAGATGGAGCAGTAGCATTAGATAAATACACTCTTTTGCAAAAAAAGCGGGCACTTATGCGAAATCTTGGTTTTAAGGACTTTACGTGTATTTTATAAGGTTTTAATGACTGTTATATATTACTAGCATCAGAAGGGTTAGCCTAGCATGCGTGAGAGTGTATTCTAAATTTGAATTTTGATGAATTGCTAAGAAACTGGTTAAACCTTGTTCTAGACTCATTACCGGTAGAAAGATCGTCGGTGTTTTGAAAAGTTTTTGTGATGATTTTCAGAAAAGTGATACTGCCGTTTTAATGACTGATTAATGCACTTTTCTGCTACTTCAAAACATTTTTGAAAAACTATGCACATTTGGTAAAATAATTACCTGTTCTAAATGGTATATACTGATGATTGATGACAATGTTAAGAGTTTCGTTATTTTTGAGTAAACCGTTCTACTGTTTACATATTGTTCCCACACGGTTTAAAATATCCCTTTCTCATAAATAAACACGATTTAGAAGACTATCAGTACTTTCAGCTGCGACAAAACCAATTTTAAGTTAGTGGTGCCAATCACAACTCGTCTCCTATCAGACTTTGACATTTAAAAAGTACAAAATTTTGAGATAAATGTTAAATTAACCATCTGAAAAATGATGAGGAGGGTTAAAGCTATCCAAAAAGTCAAATTATTGCCTCGTGGAAGCTCTCGATAACTCCGTAGGTCTCTGGTTACTTAACGATGATTTAGCTGAAAGGGAGTCATAAATTCAAAAAATATTGACCAAACGTATGTTTCTTAAGAAATGATCAGGTAGCCAATTATTGTTATGATACGGAGAGGAAAGTCCTGTAGATACCAAAAAATCTCGGTGCAGACAGGTTACTTTAATAAAATGTCCGTGGAATGAAAACGCACTATTTGAACTCTCAGACTCATAGATCTTCAGAGGTCTACGGGGTTTCCCAGGAGCCAAGGCTGGATAAAAATCAGTGATTACGAGACCTTAAGACCTCATCCTGGAAGTCTATGAGTTATTTTGTGTATTTTTTAATCTTTCACGATTTAAAAAAATGTCAAAGTCTGATAGAAGACTAGTTGTGATCGGTACTGCTAATTTTAAATTGGTGTTGTCGCAGCCCAAAGTACTGGTACTCCTCTAAATCGTGTTAATTTATGAGAAAGGCATATTTTAAACCGTTTGGGAACAATATGTAAACAATAGAACGCTTTACACAAATATACCGAAACTCTTAACATTGCCAACAATCATCAGCATATACCATTTAGAGCAGGTGAAAATTTTATCAAATACGCATAGTTTTTCAAAAATGTTTTGATGTAACAGAAAGGTACATTATTCATTTAATAAAACTGCATTATCAGTTTTCTGGAAATCACTGAAAAAACTTTTCAAAGCGCCCACGAACTTTCTGCCAGAAGTTAGTCCAAAACAAGGTTTTACCAGTTTCTTAGCAATTCATCAAAATTCAAATTTAGAATACACTCTCACGCATGCTTGGCTAACCTTTTTGATGCTAGTAACATACTACAGTTATTAAAACCCTTTGAAATACACTTAAAGTTCTTAAAACCATGATTTCGCATAGGTGCCCGTTTTTTTTGCAAAAGAGTTTATTTTAAATACGATTGGACACCCCAAATATGTCTTCTTCCATATACATATAACATACATATTTATGTCTTTCATGTATGTAGCTTTGGTTTGACATTAAATACCAGTGTAGAGCACACTAAAATATTTTATTACAACCAGACCTAAAATAGAATGCCCTTTCCAGAGATATCAAGCCTACAAACACCATTGGAGCGGGACACGTCTCCCCATCGTGTTGGAAGTCGGTCCATGTGCATTGGAACAACTAGACCCCTCCACACATACTCTTCTAGCCAGCTACCCATACTGTGATGTTCAAGGAATACTCCCAGTCCGAGATGTTCCTGGAGGATTCGTCCTCGCAGTTGGAGGGTACTCCAGACTCCACCTATTCTCCAATGCCATGGACCATCAGATCATCATCAATAAGATGCTGGAGATGGCCAGTTTAACTCTTAGTATTAGCATCAAGGTTTTATCCACCATGATAACCCTGGATGACTATCATGACCAGAGATTTGGGAAGTATAGGTAAGTGTTGTACTGTTTTTTTTTTTCATAAATTACTTGTCCTATCTGTCTTGCGATTGAGTTGCTTTTCAAAACTAATTCACTTGAAATTCAGCTGCACCACGCCCCCTGCTAATAAACAGTCCTACAGCGAAAATGAACCTTAAGTACCACAGTTAGGGTTACAAATTGCTTGTCTAAGCCTGAAACTAATTTGTTAACAAAAAAAAATAGGTTTATTTAGGCATTCTAAAGCCCAGTCAATGTATCTGTATCTAATCATCATATTGTACATTAGAGGTACATGTCTGTATGAGTCATAGATGTATGACGATCACGAGTATTATTATATATTTTTTACCTACTCAATATAAAATAGTAAAAGTAGTAGGTAACTAAACTGATGATGCAATTTTACCCCGATATAGTAATGAAAATGTGTCCCTTGAATTAGGTATCCTGTTAATTGCCGCTTTTGTTAATTCACACATTTGATTGTCCGCTGTTTCATACGACCTTGTGTTTGAACTCATTTATCTAACGCGATACAGCGCGTAGACGTATCAAATTCTGTATGATTGGGTCATCTATCGTTAGGAGGTGGTATTCAATAAACAAATTAATTTTGATACCAGTACCAACGAAATGGGGACGCCTTTGGCCAGTATTAACTTGCTCAATGTAGGTTGGCGATATTGGCTTTGCCCAGCAGTGGGACAATGTAGGATAGAAATATGGCGTCCACGGCCGATTTCGGCCACGGCGGCTGTTCTCATTTAAGGAGATCAGCCAACTGCGCAGGACATATTATAGTGCACGAGCATTTGCGCAGACACAGGTGCACTCCCTATTCTTTCACTCCCATAACCCGATGGGACGGCAATCCGACACGACCGGAAAGAGATCAGGCGCAGGACCGACATTTACGTGCTCTCCGATGCACGGGTGAATCAATCACCAACTTCCAGACTAAGGGCTGCTTTGTGAAAGTTCAAGAAAACCCACAAAGCGATTTCGGCCCGACCCGGGAATCTAACCCGAGACCTCGAGAACAGCAGCCGCGCTTGCGACCACTAGACCAACGGCTAGGCTTTTGAAACTGCAGTTCATCATAATAAGTATTTTCCCCTTTGGTTCCCTACACAGTCATAGATGTTGGTCGACCACGCTTTTATTATTTATTAATTGCCTTTAATCAGTGGATCAATCAATGATATTGTTTCCTGCATGCTAGAGGGAAAAGAACACAATCAATTGAGTAGCATTTTATTATTAGTACTTATACATATTTATAGTGCACTAGCTTCTGCCAGCGGTTTCACCCGCATCCCGTGGGAATTACTTCCCGTACCGGGATAAAAAGTAGCCTATAGCCTTCCTCGATAAATGGGCTATCTAACACTGAAAGAAATTTTCAAATCGGACCAGTAGTTCCTGAGATTAGCGCGTTCAAACAAACAAACAAACAAACTCTTCAGCTTTATAATATTAGTAAAGATATGCATCCTCTACTTTTCGTGTTATATAATAATATTTCCTGTTCCTATTAGCCTATCTTATTTTTGTAAATAGTTTTTAGTATAATCTATTGTTTATAGAATGCAATTAAGGACATGAATATGCTTTAGCTATTAGGCATTATTGATTCCGTTCAATTTATCAGCAAGTCTTAACAAGTTCATCTTTATTATTAACTCACTATTTTCCGCGTTTTCACCCGCATCACGGGGATCCCTTTTCCGTAGCTGGACAAAATACAGACTTGTTCCTTCCCAACATTGAAAGGTTTTTTCAAATCGGATCAGCAGTTTCGCAGCCCTTTTTTTGCGATATTCCCTCTTTATTACATTACTAGCTTCCGCCAGCGGCTTCGCCCGCGAGGTGTGTTGATAAAAAGTTGCCTATGTGTTAATCCAGGGTATCACCTATCTACATACCAAATTTCAACCAAATCGGTCCAGGCGTTTTTGCGTGAAAGAATAACAAACATACATCCATACATTCTCACAAACTTTCACATTTATAATATAAGTAGCATGTTCGATCAATCAGTCTGTTCACAACATCTACAAAACTTTAAAATTTCTTTACAGTGGGGATCAACACCAGACATCGCTGAGCGAGTTCATAGTACACAAGGTGAACCCCGCTCGACATATGGAGCCGATGCGACGAACACTCTGTTTATCCGACACTTGTATACTGGAGAGAGATCCACAGACATATTCTGTAAGTTTTGCTCATTTTATCTTAGAAGACTTGTAAGTTTTGCTCACGCAAGTAGCCTATGTAATTAATTTACGGTAAATTCACATAAAACCCCTTCGTAAGTCTGTAAGTATATGTCATGTTTGCAAGAATCTCTAACTGCAGATTTCAATAATCTATCTATCTTTGAACTAAAGAAGTACACAGTGCACTATTCTTTAGTATATCTAATATGTAAATAAGTGAGTACATAGGTGTAGTAAATAAGGAGGTAAATTAGGGAGTAAATAGGGGTAGTATATAAGGAGGTAAGTTAGGTAGCACGTGAGGAAGTTCATAAAAAGTACATAAGGAAGTATATTCTTTGTACAATGACCGTTTAAACAATAACCGATTATTTCCAGGTGGTTTGTCTACGTCCATTAAGTGACGTGTTCGCTTTAGTAAGAGACACGGAACATCCGCAAAAGTTCTCCATCGAGTATCTCAATGGACAAACTCGAACGTACTTGGCTGGAGAGCGGTAAGTCATTAAAATGAAGAAAACTTACATAAACCCCTCTGTAAAAATCCTAGTGTTTTGTGACAACCCTATTTTATGAGTCCTATATTGAAAGAGACAGAAGACTAAGGTGTACAAACTGTTATCAGGAAGTCAATACATTATTGCGATTTGTATCTTTACAAGCTCTTTGTGAAATGGGATAGTAATTATCTATTCCATATTCTATTGACCCTGAAATCCCTACTAATATTATAAACTAGCTTCTGCCAGCGGTTTCACCCGCATCCCGTGGGAACTACTTCCCGTACCGGGATAAAAAGTAGCCTATAGCCTTCCTCGATAAATGGGCTATCTAACACTGAAAGAAATTTTCAAATCGGACCAGTAGTTCCTGAGATTAGCGCGTTCAAACAAACAAACAAACTCTTCAGCTTTATAATAATAGTATAGATAGATGCGAAAGTAGCTCTGTCTCTTTGTCTGTCTGTCTGTTACGCTTTCACGTCTAAACCACTGAACCGATTTTAATGAAATTTAGTACAGAGATAGAGTTGACCTTGAGAAAGAACATATGATAGTTTTTTATCCCGGACTTTTGAAGAATTCTCTTGGAAACGCGATATAACCGAACTCTACGCGGGCGAAGCCGCGGGCGGAAGCTAGTATATAAATAACATCTTTATTTATCAAGACCGCTTTTTTACCCCTTTAGAGCGCTTTCACACTACCGTATGCAAACTGCGCAGAGTGAAAGAGCACAGAGTTGGAAACCATTTGTTTTTTACTCTATGAATAGTAGAAGACGAAAAAGGACTAAGTACACGTTTGTTTCAACCGTCATAGGTTACTTACTTTCTTAACTTTACTTGCTTTCTACACTTCCACTTTTTTCTATTCTCCAGAGATGCATTGCTAGCATCGTTGCTAGACGGAGTCAGGTCAGCTGGACAACGTGACGTACACGTCAGATCGGTTCCGACTCCTCGAGGATACCGACTAGGACCTCTGCACCAGCCCGTTGATGAGGAGACGGAATCCAACCATTTGAGGTAATTACGATACAAGTCTTGTCATTATCGTATAAACTTGTGTCATTATTTACAGGTTATGACGACATTTTGTTAAGACGTTGTGGACATTTCCCGCGAAGGACATAACTGATAATCCTTTCTGATTTTGCTGGTCATAATACTATGTGCTCACAACTTTACTGCTAGATTCCTAATCGGCGAAGAAAAAGGGTAATCCCCTTTCTCTCACCGCTCTTCAATACTAAGTTATATGTATGGATTCATAGAACTGTTCATGTCTAAGCTTTCAACAATATATTTATATATTTGTATGATATTTAAATGTGTGAGTCGCTTCCAGATTATTCCAGAACCCAGTAGGAATGGGTCGCGCGGAAGTGATAGAGCGATTCAACTCCAACGTGGGGTACAGCGGACTCATCTACTCCGTCAGCCAAGACGTAAGATTTGCTTGACTAGCTGTATAACTGCACTATACATGCATACTTTATACTAATATTATATTAACTACTCCGATTTCTCCTAATTATTCGTATTTTCATTGTTTAGGAGTTAGAATTGGTAGCGTCGATTTGCCACTACATATCACTACTTAAAAAACTGGAATCTACTTATGTGCATGTGAAGAGTGAAACATTTTCAATGTACAATAAATTCATTAAAGAAATGAGAATGTGCGATGCTTTAACGTATGCGCCCGCATTAGATTTCATCTATTTTTAATTCTAAATTCAAATTAGCGGACGTACAGATAGAATTGCGGCAAGTGAATATTATTTGGCAATTTGACATTTCGATCTGTTAGAGATAATATTTATTATTTTTATTTTATACATAGTAGGTACTGATATCACGCTACTCTCATCTACATATCACGCTTCGATTGTTTATTTATTGTATAAAACTCCTGGGACATATTAATGTACCTTGTGTGCCTTGTAGGCCCGTCCCCTGTTGTGGCTGTTTCTTACGTGGGATCTTGTAAGTCCCCTGTCAATTTATTATTTTACACCCTTACATTGCTACTCCTTAAATGAACAGTAGAGGGATTCAACGGAAATTCTTTTAATAGACTATTTTTCTATTAGGTTTTATTTTCTGTTTTTCCTTGTCCTTAGCTTAATGGCCATCGTGGTCTGGGGTTGAATATCATCCGCATTTACATGTAAATACCATAGATTTTATGCGATGTCTGCACTAACTGTTGGAATGTTGTACATTTTGTTGCATAAAGTTTATTTCATAAGGACTATTTTAAGAGTAAACTCATTTGGGATTAGCGGCACTATTTGTCAGAGTGGGACATAGAACATGAAATAATTCTCAATAATTTCTGTAATATATTTATTGGATTCGGGAATGGTTGGTCAAAAAGTTCATTTAAATTAACCATGGTAACCGTAGTGCCCATATCCATTTAAATCCCTAAATTTATGTCCCACGCCTCTCAAATCGTGGCCCAACGTAAAACGAAGTGCACTAAAATGTTGCATCGCAGCGACTGTTCGCCGAGAACAAGGAGAAGTTGATCACGGGCGCGTTGACCGCGCTCGTCAGCTCCGCGCCGTCCGGCAGCAACTTAACGCCCCGGGAGTTAGAAGCTCAGTTCCACGCGTTGAGACGACTTTGTGCTAGCAAAGTGGGATTCGCAGCGTTCACTGCCTTACCTGGGTATGTTTTGTTTGGATTGTAATCTTATCATTAGCCATTTGTTATTTGTAATGATTTGATATGAGTCATTAATAGTGTGTGATGTTTTCGTGATTATAACAGCTTAGCTTAGCTCCTTTATTTTTATCTGTCTATAGAAGGATTTATTATTCATCAATTTTAAAGGGACATTCATGCTTCAGATAATTATTAATGAATATAATCTCAATGTAAAGATTAGATGATAAATCATTATATGCTCACGCTGAGTCACGCTTTCAAAAGTAACCTAAAATCCTAACCATCTCATGCTCGTCTCAATTTGAA
Source organism: Helicoverpa assulta (assembly GCA_963856015.1). Taxonomy (NCBI): domain Eukaryota; kingdom Metazoa; phylum Arthropoda; class Insecta; order Lepidoptera; family Noctuidae; genus Helicoverpa; species Helicoverpa assulta. Next base: position 10,111,808 of record CAWLCW010000012.1, read on the forward strand.
AAAATCTCAACAAACTCGTAAATATATCCAATCGCTGCATTTTTCTTTCCGCGCAAATCTCATTAATTTCCCAAAATTTATCCAAGGTCATGCTATATTGTCCAAAATTGCCCCCAATCTACCCAGTTTCCGCGAATGGATCGGCACGGCGACCGTAGCGGCGCTGCGCCGAGGCTCACCTGCCTGCGCGCACGCTGCTCTAGACGCCGTCTGCGCACTACTGCAGCCCATGCACGCTGAGCCAGATCTTAGGCAAGAACAGCTGAACAAGGCCAGCATGCTGTCTTCTAGCACATTCCTGGATGGACTGTTGACCATGTGGGCGGATCATGTGGTGAGGATTTTGATTTGATGTAGTGAGACGTAATTATATATCTTATTTTAGAAAATAAACATTTTATTACAGACATAAGTGATCATAAAATCATATGTGACAACTTGGTTTAATGAAAAATTTGGAACTCGAATTTTTGATCATGTTTGGTACCAATCATTTTTACGCCCAAAGGGTAGATTGAAGTAATAAAAATTACACAAGAAAATTAAAATTATCTGTATTACACGAAGAAACGTTTACATGGGTGTTTATGTATTGCCTAGACGGCAGGTAGCGGGGCGCTAGTAGTGGCGGCCATGTTGGATTTCCTGACGTTCGCGCTGTGTGTGCCATACAGTGAGACCACGGACGGCAAGCAGTTCGACCAGCTGCTCGAAATGGTGTCAAAGCGTGGACGAGTGCTCTTCAAACTGTTTGAGGTAACAATTATAATGTAAATTGTTTTTGTAGAGTGATCCAGAAATTTCTACAATACATCGATGTCACATAACTCTATCTCGAAAACCAGTATTCCATCATGTCAAGAGAGTGATCAAAAACAAACTTTCGACTATAAGAGAATAAGGTCTAAAGTTGTGCGATAGGGTATAGTTGAGGTGTAGTCACATGTGCTTTATATGGTTGTCGTGTTTTGGTTCTAATTTCAAATGTGTTATATGTCAGCACCCGTCGCTGGCGATCGTGAAGGGCGCGGGGCTGGTGATGCGCGCGCTGGTGGAGGAGGGCGGCGCCGGCGTGGGCGCGCGCATGCAGGCGCTGGCGCTGGCCGAGGCCGCCCTGCCGCGCCACCTGCTGGCCGCGCTGTTCGCGCCGCCGCGCCTGCACCACCGCCACCTGGCGCGCCACCTCGTCGCGCTGTGGCTCGTCGAGCACGCGCCCGCGCATGAGCTGCTGCGCAGGATCATGGTACGTAGCGCCAGCTGCCGCCCGCCTGCACCACCGCCACCTGCTGCCGACATGCGGGACTCGTCATAAAAAACATGTTTTGGACATGTTCTTAACTCCATGATACATAACAATTTAAAACATTTCAGAAAACATTTCAGACATCACATGAATGCAGTATGTTCCCCTCCTTTCAACAGACCATTGCCCTCACTGATACTTGACCGCACACACGCGAACGCTGCTCTCTTGCTAGAAATACTTCGAATCTAGAACTAGACAACTTTACCACTCACTATACCAAATCACTTTTGATCTATCTTCCGAGCCTTTTTTCCCAACTATGTTGGGGTCGGCTTCCAGTCTAACCGGATGCAGCTGAGTACTAGTGTTTTACAAGGAGCGACTACCCTATCTGTCCTCCTCAACCCGGGCAACCCAATACCAAATCACCTTTTATAAATAGATAAATACAATTAACCCCCTCCTTCTCTCGTCCAGCCATCAGGTCTCCTCGCCTTCCTAGAGTCGACAGAAGCCCCGCCGGCCGCCGCCCTCGCCAGCGAGGCGGAGCCGGAGCGCGACAACCTGTCTCTGGCGCAGGCCAGCATCAAGCCGCGGGCGCAGCACTGGGAAGCGCTAGAGAGACAGGTCAAATACGTCGAGAAGCATATTGAGGTGAGACTGCTCTTGAAATATGTATTTGGAATTTAGACTGGTAGTAATTTACTTTTAACGATTGTTTTTATTAAACAAATATATGATTTATATAAATTATCACCTGAAAATAAACCCGAAAAGTAAACCTAAGAAATGTTTGATTTAGGTTAATGTAGAGAAGAAAAAAGTTGTGTGAAAAAAATAATCTGAATTATTGTCTATGTGTGATTCTAATGTTTTAAATATGTCTCGGTTGTGTCATAGTATTTTTCACAAAAAGACTTATTTTCGTCAGTATTCAATTCATTTCAAGCTAAATTCCAACAGGTATAACTGTCATCTATACCTCAATCTGTCAAATCTCTTCAATAAATTTTCAACCTTATCACAATACTGGAAGGTTAATTTTCGATTGGTAAAATTTGATAGATTTTGATAGTTTAACCTAAAGGCTGTCTATATGGAGCCTTAAGCAACAGTGGCCCAAAAAAACTCGTTTTAAACTCGAATATATGTTCGTAGCACTACGCGCAACTAGCCCTCCAGCACTGGGCGGCGCGGCTGGGCCGGGGCTCCGCCGAGCGCCGCGACGCCGCGCGCGAGCGCCCCGTGCTGCTGCGCCGCCGCCGCGAGCGACTCAAGTCTACCGCCAACTGGCCGCTCTTCTACTACCAGTTCCACAGGGACCATGCCCTGCCTAACCTTATATGGAATCATACGGTAACTGTGAATAATAACGTTGAAAACAATATTTAATGTATGTAAAACAATAAATAATGTTTGCATAACTTATACCTATTTTTACAAAATATAGAAAGTATCATGCATTATATTCCTCAATTTAGGTAAATTCAACTGGTCATTTAAGGCATGGACACACGCCGTGTAATGTAATATCCACAAAGATTTAATTATTTAGATTTTCTTGCAGACCATTTCTAACTTCATAAAAAAAATAAGAGGTCATAAAGTTCATCTTTTCTCTACGAACCCTAAACATACCACCATAAGATATATTCTTCTCTACCAGACCCGCGAAGAACTTCGCAACGCTTTAGAAAACGAACTTCGCGCGTTCACCTCAGACCGGGAAGTAGCTGGTACAACCCTGACTTCATGGAACCATGCAGAGCTGGAAGTCCATTACCAATGTCTTCAGAACGAAGTCAAAATCGGAGACTATTATCTGAGGATACTGTTGGAGCAAAGAGATAATGATGATAGTCCTATTAGGAAATCGTGAGTGGAATTTTGTAGTAGTTTGACGTTTTGAAACAGCTTTTAGTTCTATTGGAAGTTTCAAATCCTATGAGTTTGCTTTTGTTGTGTTGTGGCTTTTATTAGACTTGCAACACTGTTCTCATAGAAGAGTGTTACCAGTACACAGCCAGAGTTAATGTCAAAATTATTTTTGCCTTTTTTGATATTTTCTTTTTGGAAGTAAAATATTTTTATCAAAGGTTATACTTATGAAATTCATATATTAATTTTCGTTTTATTTCCAATAACATTGAATACGTTTTCTAATAATTACTACGTATACGTTTTTTAATTATTTTTCTCTGACCATTAACCAAAAGTATGTTTCAGTTACGAGTTCTTCAACGACCTGTACCACCGTTTCCTATCGACTCCTAAGGTGGAAATGAAGTGTATGTGCTTACAAGCTATGAGCATAGTATACGGAAGATACTTCGAAGATATCGGCCCCTTTGCAGACACCAAGTATATTGTGCAAATGTTAGATAGGGTAAGAATTTATGCTAATACTATAAAGATGAGGTTCTTTTGTTTCCTTGAGCATACTTTTCTAGGGAATTGCTAGTCCGATTTGGAAAATCTTTGTATGTTATAATGCTGGTTTACCATGTCCGGTATAGCCTTCTTATTATTTGGGTGTGCTAAGTATTTAAACATTTTAATAATTTTTTAAATAAGTAATGTCTTGTTTTGTTTCAGACATGTGATAGAATGGAAAGAGATAGATTAGTACAGTTTCTATCAAAATTAATATTACATAGAAGAAATGTCAGCGATATATTAGAATGGAATGGTATTAGGTGAGTATTAGACATATTTTTTGACCAAAATACCTACTATATGTAGTACATTTTTTTTGGTGAAAAAAGATTTTCTTCTTAAAAGTTATTTTCAATATGCAATATTTTTTTTGCAGGATCCTAGTAGAACTAATGACACTAGCCCACCTACACACGTCCCGGGCTACAGTGCCGGCGCAGAGCAACGTGATCGAGGGTCCGCAGCAGCAGACCGGCGGCGACAGGGAGTGGTACTACAACGTGGACCAGGGAGACAAGGTGCAGAGGAAGGGCCCGGTCAGCTTCCAGCAGGTAGGATTGTATATCTGGTGTAATGTGAGGGGTATTTAAATAATAAAGGTGATTGGAGGTGTGATCTAAAGCTGGAACCGGATTGTTTTACATAATATATAAAGTAATATTTTTTGTTCCAGCTAAAAGACCTATACAAATCGGGCGAGATAAATAACAAGACGAAGGCCTGGGCCAACAGCATGGAGGGCTGGCGAGCTGTGGGCGGAGTGGCGCAGCTCAAGTGGACGCTGGCGGCGCGGGGGACCGCTGTGCTGGACGAGAGTGCTCTAGCTGCCACCGTGCTGGACCTGCTCATCACTTGCGCTAGATATTATCCCAGCAGGTAAAAATAATGTGATGAAAAGGCAAAAAAATTTGATGTGACAGTATGTTTCAGTAAAAGGAAATGGATGACACCTGCATTACGCATGAAAAGCCTGGTGAAAACTGGTACTGTCTGTACTGTTGTGAAATTCAGGACTTCATGTTCGTGATTTTACTGACGACTAACGCAGAAATCAAGCTACTTTTTATGCACGATTAAATGTGTCATTAGAATTCAATCTCTAATACATAAATGCGCATGAGAATTAATTGTTATATGTATGGGTAGAAGTGATTATAAATATTTTTTGCAGAGATGAAGAAGACGCAGTAATAAGGCCGCTACCAAAAGTAAAGCGACTACTATCAGAGCCAGCGTGTTTGGCACACGTCGTACAATTGTTGCTTACCTTCGACCCTATTCTTGTTGAAAAGGTAAGATATTCACATATTTCCAATATAAAATACAATTTAAAAAAAAATTGGGGATATGAATTTTCATTATTAAACAGAGTGGGCTCCGTATTGTGCCCTGAGGCATTCCAATTGATATCAACTAACGAGGATCCCGTTTGCGATGATTTTCTCTCTGCAACTTAAAATCTTTGCACCGACTTACTATAAAACACACGAAGATACTATATAAGCATCATAATTATGCATTCGGTGCCAATTTATGATGATCAACACAGTCAAATGCCTTTGATAAATCAGCAAAACCATTTCAGGTAGCCACACTCCTCTACGAGGTAATGCAAGACAACCCAGAGATCTCAAAGCTATACTTAACAGGAGTGTTCTACTTCATGCTGCTGTATACGGGATCGAACTTGTTACCTATAGCAAGGTTCTTGAGATTGACGCATATGAAGCAAGCGTTTAGAGCTGATCAGGTTAGTAAAGTTAAGTTTTCGGTATATAGTTTAGATTTTTTAATATTCTCCTTATATTAGTTTTTTTTTAATGTACGGCACGTGTATGTATTTTGACACAATTCTGAGAAATCTATACTAATATTATAAAGATAAAGAGTTTGTTTGTTTGTTTGTTTGATTGTTTGTTTGTTTGAACGCGCTAATCTCAGGAACTACTGGTCCGATTTGAAAAATTCTTTCAGTGTTAGATAGCCCATTTATCGAGGAAGGCTATAGGCTACTTTTTATCCGGGTCCGTGCCGAGGTTCCCACGGGATGCGGGTGAAACCGCTGGCAGAAACTAGTAGATAATATTTGACAGAGTTTTGCAATAAAAATTTAAGCGTCATTATCAGGACAGTCTAAATGCAATTGTTATTGCAACCTTAAAACTCAATAAAACACTTTTTCCTTTTATGTAAAATATTTTTATTTTCCTTTTAGTCAAGTTCAGACATAATGCAGCGCTCGATATTAGGACAGCTGTTACCCGAAGCGATGGTGTGTTACTTAGAGAACCACGGCTCAGAGAAGTTCGCACAGATCTTCCTCGGGGAGTGGGATACACCTGAAGCTATCTGGAATTCGGAGATGAGGTATATGTTATTATTGTACAATATAATTGTTATTACGTGTGCTAAGATGTGTTCTATGTTTATTTGAAATTAGAACTTCATAGACAAGGAACAGAACTTCTCTTTTTTGTAGAGGATGATTTTATATTAGTTTCTAGTTGTATTATTGTTGTGTTGAATATGAATGTGGAAGGATATAGGAAGTTAACGATCAAAGATACGAGGGATGGTTTGTTTGAAAGATGATATGACTGCAAAAAGTTGTGACTGGGGAGTTGACAATCAGAAGGAAAGGTATAGAAGAAAAAGAAGACATGCTGTGTCGACCCCAAATTATAAATTGTATGAGCACGAGAATTGAGAGGAATAATGATGAGTTGGGTTATTATACATTTATGATTAAACTTGTTTAGAAATTTAGTGCAAGACCTTTGTGAATATATTTGTCGTTTTCCTAACAGACGCATGCTAATAATGAAAGTATCGGCCCACATCGGCGAGTTCACCCCGCGACTCCGCGCCCACATCGCGGCGCGGTACCCCTACCTCGCCATCCCCGCCGTCTGCTACCCGCAGCTGCAGCACGAGCTGTTCTGCAACATGTTCTATCTGCGCCATCTCTGCGACACGCACAAGTTCCCCGACTGGCCTATACCGGATCCGGTGAGTGTAGTCTCTCTGGCATCCATAAATATACGCAGAACAGAGTTTTCGGACTTTTTAAAGGGGACGCAACGTGAATCATCATCATAAACGTCAGTTTTTCATTGAAAATGGCAATTAGTAAACAGTTATTTTAAGAAAACGGACATTTATGCTGCTGGCAAACTTGCCTATTTAGCGCAGTTCGATCCACCCCTGTATCGTCATAAGAGAAATTAATTTCATGTGTCCTACAATTTTCTTCGAAGAACATAAGAAAATCTATTTATTATATATATAGCCCTCTGCCATTACTAGAAGCAATAAAACCACCTTTTTTTGCAAAACTCCTTAACTAATTTCCTTCTGCCCCATCCAGGTCGGTCTCCTCAAAGACGTACTCGAAGCTTGGCGACGGGAAGTCGAGAAGAAGCCTCCGTCCATGACAGCGAGCGAGGCATACGCCGCACTCGGCCTCGCGTCGGGCCAGCACGACGAGGCAGCTGTCCGCAAGGCGTACTACCGCCTCGCGCAGCAATACCATCCGGATAAGAACCCGGAGGGTCGGGTGAGTCACTCTATATACTCAAGTTACTCATTATTTAAAAATACCTGCGGTACGGTTATTTCCTTTCATCTTAATCCATCCAAAGGTTGTCTGTAAGAGATCGCTTTTAGCAATAAGACCGCCCATTGTGTCACCGACTTTAAAATCTTTAGGTTAGTTTTTTGTTGTTGTTTTTAATTGGTGTACATAATAAAGAGTATGTCTATCTATTTATTTGATTGAAATGCTCATTCAACTATTCCAGAAAAAAGGTTTTTTTTTTCTATAAATAAACTACAAACAACAAAGAGTCTGTATTCTTAAAATAACTGTTTATTATGAAATTTCACGTTCAATTTACGTATTATTGTTATAAGGAAAGTGAATGTTATGTTGTCAGTGAACTTGGGCCTAAATCTCTCACATATTTAGTGCCTAACCACCCATTCCTTTAATACTGATTGATTTATCTAATTACTTTTGTATAGGATCGCTTCGAGGCAGTGAACCAAGCGTACGAGTTCCTGTGCAGTCGCAACGTGTGGACGGGCGACGGACCCAACACTAACAACATCGTGCTCATTCTTAGAACGCAGACTATACTCTTCCAGAGGTATTCCGAAGGTAAGCTTATATGTTTTATACTTATTTACAGTGGATTTCTATGAGCTATCTATCCGTTTATTTGCGATTAGAAATTGGATTTTGTCATTAGCTCCATATAAATTATATCAAATTTCAATCTCTAATCGCAAAACAACGGATAATATAAATTCGCAGTAAAACTGCACAATATTTAAATTGTAGTCCAATAAAAGGGAATTTATAGTTTACAGTGTCAAAGTGCAACGTGCGCTGCTTTTGTTGATTTTATTAATGTTTGCTGTACGATCTCAAAATCGATAAATTGACCCAATAGAGGTACTGGCTACTGGCTGTTAGGGTCAGTAGGAGTACTTTAAGTATATGTGTTCTACTTCATTATGAAACCTAGAAAACCACAACCAATTTTCACTTTCTTCCTACAGTCCTAGCCCCATACAAATACGCGGGTTACCCACAACTCCTACGCACGGCTCGTCTGGAAGCGGAAGCGGATCAGTTATTCGCGGAAAGAGACGCCGCTCCTCTATTACCCGCCGCCTGCGAACTTGCGCATGCGACTGTCAGATGTTCTGCTTTGAATGCTGAGGAGTTGAGACGGGAGGGAGGATTGCAGGTAAAGTTTACTACTTGATAAGATGATTATTGAACATTTACAGCCTTACTACAAAAACTTAAATATCTGTTGAACACTTGTCTAAAAAAATGACAAATTATGACGTTGTTATAAGGTCCGTTTTGCAGCCACAGTTTTGTAGTAAGGCTGTTATAATTATTTTGCTGATGATATCATTGATTTACTTATTTATGTGGGGCGGATCCAGCCATCAATAAAGTTTGTGGTGTCCATCTAAGAATGTAAGTGTAGTACATAAGGTGGTACATAGGGAAAGTGCACAAGGGCACATAAGGGAATAAATAAGACAGTATATAAGAGTACATAGGCGGTCTATACAAAGGAGAAATAAGTGTGACGTCAAATATATTTACAGATTTTTTTTAGCAAGTATCAAATTTTAAATGCGATGCGAGCAGCCGAAAATCGATCTCAGTGGCGTGCACTTGGAGAGGCCTATGTCCAGCAGTGGACTGCGATAGGCTGATGATGATGATGATGAAATTTTAAATACAGTGTAAATTTGGTCACCTTCAATTATTTAAGTTTTTGACAACAACATAGAATTCTTAAGGGTAGCTATACACATAAGCGGGCCGGCATTATTCAGCACATCTGGGCGATAAAATTCGAATATGTGTAGATGAATGTTTGGGAATCACTATGCGCTCGGCTGAACCTTAAAAACTGCTAGAATCGACTCGTGCCGTGCGGCTTATAGCGATCAATTTTATTTCAGAAATGTCTCGATCGGCACAAGCCGAACGCGTGTAGTAACTGCTTCGGGTCGGCTTTGTTGTTTGATATACTGCCGAACTGACAATGCCGGCCCGCTTATGTGTGTAGCAACCCTGACGAAACAAATTCAATATTTAAAAAAGAGTGTCCATGCAGTTTCTTGCCGGTTCTTCTCCATGAGACCTAGTCTTTGGAACCGTGCAACTAGTTTAACGTTTTTTTTTGGCTTTGAATATGCATTCACACTTACTTTTAACTCTAGGTTCTCCACGAAGCCATGTCTCGCTGCGTCCCTGTCCTGTCAGAGACGAGCAAGCCGGGCGACATGAGCGCGGCGGTGTGCGGACACGCGGCGCGCTGCTTCGCCGTGGCCGCCGCCTTCCCCGCCTGCCGCGCCGTCTGCGCTGACATGCCGCAGCTCTGCGCTGACCTCGTGCCGCTGCTGAGGAGGCCGGTGAGTTGCCACGGTACTGCAGGGGTGAAGCCATGCCCCGTGCGAGAGGAGCAAGCCGGCCGACATGAGCGCGGCGTTGTTGTAAACTATCGAATATATAACTGACACTTATCGCCAAGCAGTGAAACTGGACATCAAAGTAGCATGTTTTAAACATTGTATTTATTAGTCATATGCCCATTTTACCAACAAATACCTAAATTTAGGGACCCCTAAGAGCATTTAGGGAACACATAATACGAATTTCGTTTTCACCAAAGTTTAAGTGTTCTGCTATTTATAATCTTTAGCATTGGGGGTGCCCTTATTCTTAGTGACACTTAGTTAGCGATAAGTTATGAGATTATTTGTGAAAACGGGCATAAAAATCATATTTATTTCCTAGAATGCATTTAAATAACACTCGCAAAATACATAAATAATCCTCCATCTCCAGCACCTAGGCGAGACGGCATGTGCCGGCGCAGCGGCAGTGGGTGCTCTCGCCGCAGAGCCGGAGTGCCGCTCGCAGCTCGCACGTGCCTCCGCGGTACCGGCGCTGCTGCCGCCCGCGCTGCGGTATGACTACACGTTAGCGGAGTCGGGCGTCGATACTGATGCGCAGCTTAATAAGCAGGTTTGTGGTGTATACAGATACAGAGTATTCATGTACGAATCAATGTAAATATGGGTCTTGGCTTGACATTTTGATCGAAAAAAAGTGGGGATTCTTTATACAAGTTGGAAATCTAATTTTAGTATTTCACAAAAAAATAAAACAATGTATATAGGTATATGGACACTAGCCAATGCCGTGACAACAATCTCTCTGGATTTTATGACATCAATTTGAAACAATGGAATTCATGTCGTATTCATGCACGATAAGGTTAGATGTCCCTTGGCAAAAATGCTGTCTTTTGCCATGCTGTGTGCGCTAACATAACCTTAACTAACTTTGGTATAAATGTCTCCCATTCACAGAATTACCACGCTAATAAAACAATCTTTAATCATTTACTTTGATGACTGCTAATTTACTACTTATTCATTTTCAGGAAGTGGCAAATCAGCTAGCAAAACAGTGTATAATAGCATTAGCAGCTATGTACGGTCCGCATACGCAAGCGTCGGCAGAAGACGAGAATATACGCAATGCGTTGCACACACTACTCACGCCGTATCTATGTAGACGGTTGTCTGAGCCGGATCAGCATGAGGTAAGATTACTTGATTATTCATATTTTAATTTGACTGATATTATAAGAGTGATTTTATACAAGTTTTTTGAGTTAAGGCTATTTAATTTTTCACGATAAGGTAACTACTGTTGTTTGCTGCACTGCAGTTGGACAGTGCAATAAAAAATTTGCATAATTGTGCCGGTCTTTAATTTGAATAACGTAGATATTTTGACAATAACAATAAACTTCAAAAACCTTATTACCAAAATATAAGGCCCAATTTACTATGACAACAAAAGTATTTGTTTACTAAAACAATCATCTATTATTTCTTTCCTACATGTATTATTTTCCTCCACAGCTCCTAAAAACTCTAACATCGAACTGGCGAACACCCTACCTAGTATGGGACAACAGTACTCGCGCGGAACTCAAAGACGTGCTGCGCAAGAGTCGAGCGATGGTCGAGCAAGACGGACCGCTTGTCGAGCCCTTCACGTATACTGCGCATGAAGGACTCGTGTCAGTCGGAGGAGTTTATATCGATATCTATAATGAGCAGCCGGACTTCCCTATTGAGGTAAGACTTCGTCTATAATGTTTCTATTAGCTGGCTCCTAAAACAGCGAAGTCCCTACCTAGTACGGAACAATAGTACTCAAAGACGTGCTGCGCAAGAGTCGAGCGATGGTCGAGCAAGACGGACCGCTTGTCGAGCCCTTCACGTATACTGCGCATGAAGGACTCGTGTCAGTCGGAGGAGTTTATATCGATATCTATAATGAGCAGCCGGACTTCCCTATTGAGGTAAGACTTCGTCTATAATGTTTCTATTAGCTGGCTCCTAAAACAGCGAAGTCCCTACCTAGTACGGAACAATAGTACTCAAAGACGTGCTGCGCAAGAGTCGAGCGATGGTCGAACAAGACGGACCGCTTGTCGAGCCCTTCACGTATACTGCGCATGAAGGACTCGTGTCAGTTTATATCGATATCTATAATGAGAAGCCCGACTTCCCTATTGAGGTAAGACTTTGTGTGTAGGGTGATGTTTTAAATATTTATATTCTGTTGGTGATGCAAAATATTATCCATTGTTAGCTGCTGTGTTAGAACGCTAGCATATAAAGCTTCTTCAATCGTTCAAAGGAGGATGCCGAAAAAAACAGAATCGATTAAAATAATTTACGTGCAACAAAGTAGACCATAGATAGAAGGTCACATATATGAAATTCGTTTTGCATAAAATTATAACCTGAGAACTGAACAGCAGCATCTAACAAACAGAAGAGTCTATTGAATGACTAGTTATATATTTACTGTGCTAAATAATCATTTGGTCCTCAATTATAGACAATACAAAGATAAATATTGGCTAAAATAATTTTGGGAAAAAATATCATGCCATTTTCTATCATATTTAAGTATAATACATTAATTTTGAATTGTATTTTTCCTCTATAGAACCCGCAACAATTCATCTTGGATCTGCTGAAGTTCATACAAGAGCAGACGCAGGGCGACATGACGACGGAGAGAGTGCAGCACGTCACGTACGCGCTCACCGCTCTCGCTAACGTTATTATTAAGAACCCAGGTACGTGAATATGGATAGTTTTGTTAGGGAATTTATATTGGTAGTTAGTTTCGATATGAATTTATGTAAAAAAAAATTCTTATGTAATTTAATTTCCGCACCTAGATAAAAAGCAGCATTTTTTTTTTGTACTGTACAGTATATACAGACATGTTAGTGCAAGAATTGTAGATTTTTCAAGAATAATAAAACTACACATATACGTACTTATAAGCTTTCAGATTTATGATATTATCTTGATTAATTTAGCTAAAATCGATAATGTGCTAGAGATATCATCAATGACTAATATTCAATACACGTACCTACGTTAAAAATTTGCAATTTTGTTCAAAGTTTTTTTTTTTTGGATTTTAAAAGTCGATAGCATAATTTTCGTTTGTTTTAAAAATATATTTTATCTTTGCAGGCGCAGAAATCCAATGCATAGGCCAGTTCGGTCTCATCTTTGGCATGCTCTCCGCCCGCCCCCACCCCGCGCTACAAGACGCCGCTCTCCGCAGCGTCCTCGCCGCGGGCGGCAGCAGAGAGTGCGTAGAAGACATAGCTGCCAGCTCCGTGCTGGGTCATCTGCTGGCCTTGCTGGGTGACCGGCCTCCGCGACCTGATGCGTTAGCGGCAATGGCTGCGTTGTTAGCGAATACTGCGCTGGTTAGGGAGGCGCTTAATAAAGGTATGCTGTAAATAAAGTTATCGATAACATTACAATATATAAAAGGACATATGCGTGATAACATGCGTAGGTCCTTTTCTTATCGAGTTGAAACTCTAGTGTCAGTTTCCTAAATTGTCTAATTGTCTCATGACGTTGCAATATAGCAACGGCAGTGTATAAAATTACAGCCGGGTTATGTCCAAAATTGACCTTCTACATAAGTAGTTAACACATCAGTATTTTGATTTTTTTTTGCTATAAAATATAGCGGCACTTTTTTTACTTATTACAGATAATTTACGGGCTTAAATTAAATTGCAAAACTAATTGTTTATATTTGTCCAGGTGCTGTGATATATCTGTTAGATCTGTTCTGCAATAGTAAACTGCCGGAGACGAGGGAAGCGGCTGTCGAACTTCTCGCCAGGATGATGGCCGATAAACTGCATGGACCTAAGGCAAGACTACCTCTACCACCACATTTAAGTAACATAGATTTGTAACATGTGAAGAAAATTGAATTTGGAACCAGTTATGGAGTATTTAACATCACTATTGTGATGGAACATCACTAGGCAATTAGAACACGGGCTGCCAAGATGGCATCCTTAAAACGCTCTCATATGGTGAACACAAACCTATCAGAATCTATCGACCTTAAAACCGTGCTGCGCCCTCACACAAACGCAAACACAAAGCATACGCAACGATCATTCATAAATTTCATTCATTAAATTGGGTTACTTCTGAAATACTATGAAATTACAATGTCAAAAAAGCAGCACATATTAGTTATGTCCCGTCTACCGTAATTTCAATCGATTATTTACGTATTTTATGTCAACCTCCTGAAATAATGCACAAATGCAAATCAACAGCTTGTATTTTCACACGTCGCATCATTTCTTTCCAAAAGACTATCTTCACTACCTATAATCCTCAAAATTACTTCCACCTCAACAGGTCCGTTTAACAATATCGCGGTACATACCGGGTGTGTTCGCTGAAGCGATGCGCGAGTCCGGCGCGTCCAACGCGGTACACATGTTCGATGCCCAGCACGAACACCCCGAGCTGGTGTGGACTGACGACACCAGGAAACGACTGGCGTCTCATATAGCTCAGCTGAGGGACAGGTAACTACTTGTAACTACAGGTCTGTCTAACAATATCGCGGAGGAAGGAAAGATGAGCGGAGATTCCATGACGTAGGTAAGTCAGGCGCCATCTTATAAGTCAAGTAATGTACGGTAAGCGTGATCAGTTTCTAGACGAGGCATTCGCGTTCCTTGTCTAATCAAGACGAAATCTGTCTTATTTCGCTATAACGATATCGCAAATCGGTCTGCTAACAATAAACAGTTTTCTATGTTCTTAAATTCACAGTTATTTTTTAACTTTACGAAAGTCTGAAAAAAATCTTTGTGTGAATACTGTAAAGACCCTACATTCTCATAAAAAAGCCATACTGACGTGTTCTATTTCTATTCGTAGGCACCAATCAGACCAGCTCCGCACTCCCAATGCGACATTCGAGGACCGGGAGACTCTAGAACGTGCAGCTGCTGGTGAACAAGCGTGGGCTCCAGCAGGCGAGGTGGTGGTGGACGGCGTGTACCTCAAGCTGTACCTGCAGAACCCGCACTGGAACCTGCGCAGCCCCAAGCGCTTCCTGCAGGAACTGCTCACGGAGACCATCGCCGCGCTCAACAAGGATGCTTCCGAGGTAGGTGTTGAAATCGTGAGCGTAAGTTTTGTAGTGTATGTCTCAGAAATTGAAATACTTTCATTTGATTTAATAAGTTCCTTTAGTCAGAATGTTTTCCGAAAAGTATTGGTCAAAATTGAAAAATGATGATGATGATGTCCTCCCAGACGTGTCCGTCGACGGCGACACCCTGTCAATTCCCGGCAATCTGTCTTCGCTCATGGGCCCGGTAGTGACTTGCGAACCCGAATTTGTTTTTAAAAACTCGGTCACATGATGCACAGTAGAGCTCTCCATTTGCATTAAAGGTATAATTATACGTCGGTTTAGGACGAGTTTTACGGGCCAGGCGTTTACCATCAAGATCTTCAAGACGATGGGACTCGAAGTTTTCTAGTCCTTGATGAATTTCCTTTCGCCACTCAGATCTTTGGGTGGCTAGGTCCTCCCATGAGTTCGGGGATAAGCCGATCGATTTTAAGTGGCGCTTTAATACATCCCTGTAACGTAAATATTGTCCTCCAGCTTGTCGTTTACCCAAACTGATTTCCGAATAGAAAATAGTTTTCGGCAACCTGGAGGACTCCATGCGTACCAGGTGACCGCACCAGCGCAGCTGACCTTTCATCAGAAGGCACTCCATGCCCGCCAAGCCCGTCCGTCGAAGAACATCCGTATTGGGAACCCGATCTTGCCAACGTATACGGAGTATTGCTCGAAGACACTTCATGTGGAAAGTGTCAAGGCGTTTAGTATCACCTTTGTAAAGACACCATGTCTCCGAGGCGTAAAGAAGCAGTGGTAGAATTAAAGCTTTGTATACGGCAATCTTAGTCTGTAACTTAAGATCGTGTGAGTTCCAAACACGGTGTTTGAGTGCACCAAATGCTGCAGCCGCCTTTGCAATTCGTGCTGATATCTCAGACTCCAGACGATTGTCGCTACGTATAAGACTGCCTAGGTACCGAAAGGTTCCTACCTCCTCCAAAGTTTTGCCGCTAAGGTAAACAGGCACGTTATCCGCAGATTTTCCTCTTGCGGGCTGTTTTAGAATTTGGGTCTTTGATGCACTGATTACTAAGCCAAATTTGCGGCAGGACTCGTCTAGGTGGTCGAGACAGTCCTGGAGATCAGCAATGCTGTCAGCCATAAGGCAGACGTCGTCGGCATACTGAATTTCGGCAACGGAGACAGTCGTTACTTTGCGTTTTGCCCTAATGCGCGAGAGGTTGAATACGCTTTTGTCCATGCGAACGTTAAGAGTAATCTTGTTCGTACATTTTTGCATGGCATCGTTCATTACTGCGGAGAAGTAGATTGCAAACAGTGTGGGCGCCATAACACACCCCTGTTTGACCCCACTTGTTACGGGGAATTGTTCTGTAAAACTGTCTTCGTGACGTACGCGGGCAAACATGCCTTCATGGAACTGGCGAATCAGGTTTACAAATTTCGCTGGGCATCCATATTTTTCCAGTACCACCCAGAGAGCAGATCTTGGGACGCGGTCAAAAGCCTTCTCCAGGTCTACGAAACACAAATAGAGGTCACGATGCTGTTCTAGACTTTTTTCTTGAAGCTGTTTTAAGGAAAATATGGCGTCAACTGTACCTCTATTTGGACGGAAACCACATTGGCTTTCAGGAAGAAAACGCTCGGCTAGTGTAACTAGGCGATTATTTATGATGTGTGCCATAATTTTGCCAGCCGTGGAGAGTAATGAGATGCCTCTATATGAGCTACAATCTGAGAGGTCACCTTTTCCCTTATAAAGTTTTATTATTGTAGCGTCCTTCCAATCCTGTGGGATCGTTTCAGCATCCCATGCTTGCATTACCAAGTCGAAGAGTCTGGTCTTTATTCTACGTCCTCCGTATTTAAAAACTTCTGAGGGGAGACTATCAGCGCCTGGGGATTTGCCGTTTTTCAGTCGGTTGACGGCCTTTATAAATTCCTCAAAGGAAGGTGGATTTTCCAGGTCACATGCGCTTGGTAATGCCTCAAGACTGTTGATGTATTGCAAATCTACACTTTGAGTTCCAGGATTGAGTACCTCATTGAAATGTTCAGCCCAGCGAAGAAGAACGTCAGAGGGGTCCGTAATTTTTTCAGTTTTGTCTCTCGAGTATACAGGTGCAGTTTTCCTACAGCGCGGGCCATACACAGTCTTTAAAGCTTCGAAGAATTTTGCAGTTTGGCTGGTATCTGCTAGGAGTTGTAATTCTTGAGCTTTCAGAAGCCACCAGCGATCCTTTAAATCGCGTACACGTTTTTTGAGAGCTTGATGAAGATCTTTCCGCTGCTGATTGCTATGAACACGCCGAAGAGAACACCTATACTCCTCTACAAGCTTTAAGATTTCCGCATCAGACTCATCAAACCAGTCTTGGTTTTTCTTTTGCAGATTTCCTACAACCTGTTGAGAGATCCTATGTACCCTAGTTGAGAAGGTGTGCCATTTGGCATCAATAGGTTGATCTTCTTCAGTACCAGGATCTGCGGTACCGAATTCTGTGTCTAGTTTTTGTCTAGCACCCTCACTGACAACAAGTTTTGAGAACGCTAGTTTTTTTGGCACTTTGTGTTGTGCTCTACGCGGCGGCTTGATGTTAAGTCTCAGTTTGCATCTTATGAGACGGTGGTCTGTCCACCCCTGTGCACCACGCATGGCTCGGGTAATAAGAACGTCTTTTAAGTCCCGCCTTCGTACCATAATATAGTCAAGAAGGTGCCAGTGCTTTGAACGAGGGTGCATCCAGGTCGTTTTATATTTATCTGGCAAACGGAAAAAGGTATTAGTGATGCTGAGGTCAAATTCTGCGCACAAAGCAAGTAGAGTATAGCCGTTGGAGTTGCATTTGCCGATACCATGCCGCCCAAGCACATTTTTCCAGACAATGTAGTCTGTGCCAACACGAGCGTTAAAATCACCGAGCAGGATAATCTTGTCACATTTGGGAATGTTATTGAGTACCTCGCGGAGCTGATCGTAAAATATCTGCTTTTCTTCATCAGAGTAAGTCATAGTGGGAGCATAAACGCTGACTAGATGAATGTGTTTATTCGCTGCTGTGTGAAGTCGTAAGGTAATTAGTCTGTCAGTAAAGGATTTTGGTGGTTCAATCAATGTGCGAGCTATACTGTTTCTAATCGCAAATCCTACACCACTAGCAGCGCGTTGTGTTGCAGGTTTTCCAGACCAATAGTATGTGTATCCGCCAAGCTCTTCGCAAAGTTCACCACTGTCAGCCAGGTGTGTCTCACTAATAGCGGCAATGTCTATGTTGTATCTGGAGAGTTCACGAGCTATGAGCGCTGTCTTGCGCTCTGGACATTGGCTATAGTCACTATCCAAAAGTGTACGAACGTTCCAAGTTGCTATATTAATGGTTTTGGTATAACTTTGTGTGAATTTTCGACCGCAAAAGTTGGTGACCAGATGATCGCGGTTAACCATCTGGTTGAAAAAGAGATGGGCTTTGTTTGGGCCACCTTTTCTAGGCCCCTCCCCGGATTGGGGAGAGCAGTGCTATCCCTAAATAGGGCTGCTCTGTCATTGGGCGAGCTGCCGAATCAGAACTCCCATCTCAGTTGAGTCCCAAAGCGACCATCACCGTCCAATCGCCTACGTGCAGAGAACCAGCTAGAAACTAAGCTCACCAGCTCAATCCCCACCGCCAGTCTCCATCGCCGCAGGGCTTGCGAAATCAGAATCCAGAATATTGCCAGGGGTCATCAGCGCGGGAATATATTATAGTGGGTGAATAGTTGCGCAGGTACACACCCACTCTCTCTTCTCCAAATTCTTGTGACCAGTGGACCGGGAGACCGACACGACCAGTCAGAAAGAGGAGCCGCAGTGAATGGCCACATGTCACTAATATGGGTCCAGACATGTGCCCTAAGATCAGGCATATCACAGATGCCCTGCTGCAACGCCACGATTACCGGGTGGTTTGCCGTACTAGCGGGCCCGCTTCTCGTACCGCTGCAGACTTTATGCACTATGTGGCAGGGCCTACCACATAAAACTATAACTACATAAAGTGGCTATAGTTCCCCTTCACTGGGTTTAGCCCGTGGGTCATCACGGTTTGCCGGGGTGTGGCCACTGTGTGCTTAGACAGTTTCTTAAGCCGTGCTCGACACTGCGGCGCCCTCCAGCGGACACGCCAGGCACTGTGGAGAGCCTGCTGGCGCACACGTCCGGCGCCGGCGGTGAAAATTGAAAAAAATATTGAGATAAAACGCTCTGAATGTTGAGAGTTGGGACTTGTGACGTGTCGGTTTCATAGTTGAATGTATACCTCTAAATTGTATCCTTCGTATTCATTACCATGTAAGAAGCAAATGCGTAACCAATATCTTTTGCTAATTTAAAAGTCTGATTTTTTTTTTTGCTAATTATAGTGTTGTTTATTACCTTTCGTCGTGAAATTTTCCGAATCCGTTTTTCCGTCGTATTTAAAAATATTAACAATTTATCTTGTTACCGCAGGGCAGTCGCGGCGAAACCTGTGCCCTCGCCCTGAGCGCGGCGCTGCGTGCGCGGCCGGCGCTGGGCGAGGTGTGCGCACAGCTGGGCGAGATGCCGCGGCTGGCGCGCTTGCTGCCCGCCGCGCCCAGGCTCGCCGTGCCCGTCATCACTGCGCTCGCGCATACGCAGGTGAGATATGACGAGATATGTTGTTGATAATCACTATACCTAGTTCTTGCCTAAGTAACAAGATGACGCTGAGCACAAGTGTTCAACGCTATCTGACTTACACAACCCAAGAAATTATAAATATTTTATATTTTGGATAACCAACTACCCTTCTCAGTCTACACAATAAAGATTACTTTTTGACGACCTCGATGGCGCAATGGTCACCATGCCGAACTGCCGAACCTGAGGTCCCGGGTTCGATTCCTGGTTCGGTCGACATTTCTACGATGAGCATGCGTGTTGGCCATGGTCTGGGTGTTACAATATGTATTTGTCGGAGCTACATCAGGATGGCACTATTGTCCGACATCAGCTAGGGTAATCGTACAAAGAGATAACTCAAAATAACTCAAAACTCAAAAACGTTTATTCAAATTAGTCAGAACAAAAGACAGCCCCCAAAACGCCCGCCCTTCACCACTTCCTATGTGTTTTGGCTGGGGAGAAGAAGTGGCGCAACAAACTCCCCAGCAACACAAGTCTGTCTGTTAGGTTAGAAGAACCATATCATACGATAGACATTACACAAGACACTTTACAATAAATTTAGGTACTACAACGCTAGGCAATAATACTAGAGGTAGGTACACTAGACGTGACGTAGGGCAGTTTCGAGATGTGTGCAACACGACGACTCAACGAAGACTCGACCAAGACTGAGCTCCGCGGACGCCACGCTGACCACCACGACTCTGCCAAGCGCGCCAAAATGTTGTTTCACCGGAAACGCCACCAGAGGGCGCGCTTGCGTCTCGTTTAGTGTCCGTACTAAAGACCGTCTCCGACATATTTATAAATATGTATATCGGGTGTGTCGTTCAAAATCACATTAAATTAAATGCGTTAATATACTGGTTAATATATGTTGATTAACACAAAGAAAAAAGAAAAATACGTAAAAATAAAAAAATGATTTTTTTAAACAAAGTAAATATGTAGAATAAAAATATAGTCAAATAGTCAGTCATTACAAACATCTGAAATTCTCCCTTGAAAACTGACAGCTGTCAACTGATCAAAACATTCGATACTCCTAACTTTATCTCTGCTTTACACATGATGTTGTAAATTATAAAACGAAAAATGACTCCTGTGGTTAAACCACAGGGGCCCGATTCTCCTAATTTTACTTAAGCGCCATTCGATTCACGTTCGACTGCGATCCAATCCCGACTCGATTACGATTGAAGCGTATGTGGCATTCCGCTATTTTTTCTTTGAAATAAACGTTGTTATGCTTTGCTGTACCTAATTCAATAATGAATCATTTTGTCTGCAAATGGTTTACGATTGCAAAATGATTGTACAGCAAACTACCGTATAGACCAAAATCACCGAAATAGCAGACCAATCGCACACCAATCAAATGTCAATCGAATACGATTGGTCTTTTATTAGTAGCAGAATGCCCGATATGGTTAAAACTGCTATTGCGATCATATTGCGATTCGATTTCTATTCGATTTTGACATTATTAACTTAGGAGAATCGGGCCCCTGAATGGATTAGGTTATTTTTTTACAATTCGCCATAGAATATCATAAAGTATATGCGATAGGATTTAATGTGATTGTGAACGACACATCCTGTACTAGCTTCTGCCAGCGGTTTCACCCGCATCCCGTGGGAACTACTTCTACTTCTCCCGTGGGATAAAAAGTAGCCTATAGCCTTCCTCGAAATCGGACCAGTAGTTCCTGAGATTAGCGCGTTCAAACAAACAAACAAACAAACTCTTCAGCTTTATAATATTAGTATAGATATGCAGCTATATGTAGTGTATCAGTTGTGTTAGCACCCATTACACAAGTTAATTAATAACTTACCATGTGGTAACCGACCGTGTGTGAAAAAGGTGTCCCGACATTATTTATTTATTTACATAAAATTTTCAAATACACACACTTGACAGGCTAAACTAGCTTAGCTTAGCTTAGTGTGCTTTCCGAAACTTGTTTTTCCTATAAAGGCCGTTTTCCCATAATTTCACCCGTGTTCCGGGGGGAACTTATACATCATCATCCTCCGAGCCTTTTTTCCAACTATGTTGGGGTTGGCTTCCAGTCTAACCGGATTCAGCTGAGTATAGTTATCGGCACGGATATTGAGCCCTGACCTTCACCTGCGCAGAAGCGATTTATTGGTTTATTGCCTTATGTGTACAGTGCGCAAAGCGATCCCCACTCTTCCGCCGAGAGCTCAATATCCGTGCCGATAACTATACCAGTGCTTTACAAGAAGCAACTGCTTATCTGACCTCCTCAACCCAGTTACCCAGGCAACCCGATACCCCGGGGGGAACTTATACAATCACATTAAATTAAAAATACGTTAATATACTGGTTAAACTGGTTCTCAAATCGATTCAGTTATTTCGGAAAACGACGAATGAAAAACAATCGCATGCGGCAGAGATGAGAATGTTAAGAGGAATGTGTGGTGTTACGCGAATGGATAGAGTGAGGAATGAGTATATAAGAGGAAGTTTGAAAGTTGCGCCGGTAACAGAAAAACTGCGTGGAAACCGGCTGTCATGGTATGGACATTTGATGCGGAGGAATGAGAGTCAACATGACTCTCGTGAGGAAGGTTTTGATCATGAACGTGGACGGATATAGGGGAAGAGGACGACCAAAGAGATGATCGATGGATTGTGTGAAAGTCGACATGGTTTGAAAGAATGTTACTTGCGAGATGACGGCAGATAGAACAGTATGGAATGAGAAAACATGCTGCGCCGACCCCAAATAAAATTGGAGGCTGTTTCGGAGCCTTTGGGTGCAAACAAATAAATCCTCTTTTCATCAGAAGTCTTGATGTACATCAAGACTTCTGATTCTTGTATAAAATAGTCGTTATATTCCAGGCATGCGTAGTAGCGCTGTCTCAGACAGACGTGATGTCGGGCCTGAAGAGCGCGGTGCAATCGTGTCGGGAGGTCGTCGGCAGCGCGTGTGAGGCGCTAGCGCTTATATTCTCCAGTAACGCTAACACTGACAGGCTGGTGTTGCAGGTTAGTATTATATTCCAGGTCTGCGCAAATATATTCGCGCATATTTTTTTACCAACAAAAATCTGCGCACAGCTTGCAATTTCGCGATCATTTTTGTAATTTTTGCACGCAATTTGTAAGAGCGAGTAGACCAGTTTTTTTGTTACTTGTGTGTCACACCGGTGCAGGAGCAATCTCGCCTTAACACTTTTCATGTTATGAATCCGACTTACTTTACTTTCGAATCAAACGTATCTAAAGCACTATTAAATTTTTCACAGGCATTAGAAACCGATCTAATAGGCGAGCTACTCTCGCTCCTCGATACTCGTCTAGATGGGGCTTCAGCGGCCCAGCTAGTACGAGCATTAAAAGCCATGTCTCGCTCGTCGCTGCACGGCGAGCGCGTGAAGGCGGTGCTGGCGCGCTCCGGCGTGTGGGAGCACTACGCGGCGCAGCGACACGACCTGTTCATTACCGCTGCGCCGCAGAACAACTCGCTCACAGGTATAGTGGCGCCAGACTTTATGTCGCTCTAAGCCATGTCTCGTTCGTCGCTGCACGGCGGGCGTGTGAAGAATCACCTCAGCCAAAAAACAATCACACAAAAAAAAAAAAATTTAACCAACTTCCCTAAAATCTAATGTTTATATTTCTTTCCTCGCAGGGGCTCCACACACAGCGGGCTACCTAACGGCGCCGCCCTCCAGCATTCCCGCGCAGCCGCCGCCCATCGACTGACCGACGCACGCGCACGCGACACACGCGACAAACGCGATTCGTGCGACAATCGCAACACTAGCGCGGCCTCGAGCCGCCTAACTATACACGGTGCGTTTCTGAAGGCACAGCTAACCAGCTTGAAGGCTTATGTGAGTATTTCATAGAATCTCTTACGGATTAACAACATTTTATCGAAATTTCAACATCGTCTCATTTGTAAATATTCTACTACTGAATTTGGCATTGAATATGAAAGATAGTCACAATAATTCTAAATTGAAACATTTGCCTTACATTTCTAATAAGTATTAACACAATAATTAGATTATTAAAAGTCGATGTCGCGATTTTCCAAGTTCAGTGTAACGCGCTATCAGAAACGCGCCGTGTTGAGAATTTGCCTTGGCGTACGGCCTACAGATATTATTTCGGTGTAAGATATGCCTCATTCTCATGTATTATAGCAATAATTTCAATTACGCTTAATAATCTGCATGTCTTTGTAAATCATTCGTGAGGTGTAAATTGCCACTTATAAAATGTACTAGCAAGGCAAATTCACATTTGTACTTATGTAAAAATAAACTCAAGTTTCTCACGTTATCCTTTTTAGTTTATCGACGTCTCATTGTAAATTTTAAAGTTATTATTTACACGAAATATCGCCAGTGAAGGATACGCTCGAAGTATTAGCAGCCAAAGTAAGTTTGTGTATTTAGTAGCTCTGTTGTTCTAAAATAGAATTGTAAAAAAGTTTTGATCTCTAACGAAAGGCAAATATTTACGTCATTCCTACACGTTAGCGATATAAGGTTTTTGTATTAGGATTCGCACTTTTTTATGAATTTAGATTAGTCTTTACAGAAAATGTTGCACTTGAGTGCGTTACAAATATTAGTTTGCAAATTAAATATGTAATATTGCAATAATTCTCAATTGCCCAGTTTGTAATGTACTACTTAACGATTTGATGTGATTTTATGGTAATATTTTCTTAGCAATTACTGTCGGAGTATCTTTATAAGTGACTATATACAGTGTGTTCTCTTCTTGAACCCTAACATCGAAAATAAAGACAAACACTTCACTTTGGGTAAATTGTGTTGGAAACTCAATATCCGTGTCAATAATAAATAGAATTCGCACTTTTATATACCTCTAATATCAAAGGTGTGTACGAATAGTCTGCGAGTACATGACATTGACATAGTTCGATAGTACAGGTTTATGTGTGTTTCTCTTACATACAAAGGCGTTCTTGCCATATTTAGTTATTGTATTTGAGACTGAAAATCTTTGAGAATACAATTAGTATTTTATTTCGAGTTTCGGCACTAAATGAATTTAAGTATACGAAGCCTTTGAGGCTTCTGTCAAAATAAAAAAAAAAACATTTGTCGAATATTATTACTGAAATAGACAATTATAGACTTAAATTGCTTAAAAACAATAGATTTGGTAATTATTTAAGAACTTTTTTACCATGAAATAATTAAAAAGGATTTTACTGTGTACCATACTTACCATTAAATAAAAAATATATAAAGCTTTTTTAATAATGTTACTACTTATTTACATCAAAATTATGTGTGATAATATTGTAAAGGAAATTAAAAATTATTATTTGGTTTAGTCATATCATAGAGTTTTAAGGCGTCTATTATACTTTATGGAAATTATGATGCTCTTATGTTCGCTCATTAATAATTGAGTACGTCCTAATATATATGTATTATAGCTATATTTAGTTAGTGTTAAGTATGTAATAACTACCGAAGTTTATCTACTGCAGATATAAGCTTGTGTTTTTATTATTTTTTGTGCTTATTGTACAAAGCTGTTTCGTTTATTTTCTTAAGCGCCAGTAGGAATAAATGTCGATAAATTACGGTAGTTGTCACATCACTAGTTACGATAAAATGTAAAGTGATTGGTCGTGATGTCTGTGTTTTTTGTATTTCGTCTTTTATTTCGAATTAATAAAAATATCTTTGGCCATATCTTGTTTAAAAAACATGTTTTGATAGACTTACTCAAAATTTATTTTTACGTATTTTTTATATAAAGCTGTATAGTATTTTCTTAATACAAGAATGCTTGCATCACGAATGGATGGTATTTGTCGATTGGCACCATGCAGGAAAAGCGCGGTGTGATTATATGGATATTTTTATATCTAGAGATAAGTTATATTGCTGTAAAATATACGAAGTTAATATATCAATCTAAATAGTTGTTTTAATTTATGTTTACACCTTAAATAAAACACAAAATAATTCGTTAACACGTTCTTTTAATGTACACATACTCATATCAATAAGTACTTAAAAATTGAATTATTTTACAAAAATACCTATCAGAAAAATACTTATATTCAATTTCTTGTACTTAAAAAAAGTACCTTCGTCTTAATATCGGTTTGTTCCCACTAGTTCTACTGCTTAGTTCTACCGTAGAACTAATGGGAACTTTTTTTCCCACTAGTTCTACTATATGAGATGTAACAAAATAGTAGAACTAGTGGGAATTATGGTTTTTATTGGTATTCCCACTAGTTCTACTGAACATTGGCAGTAGAACTAATGGGACATTTTGTTCTACTAGACAGAAGAAGTACAGTCGACGGCCTGAGTGACATCTCGTCGTGTCCGTGGTTATCTTTAGTTGTGATTTTTTTCAGAGCTAGAAATCGATAGCAGTCAGAAAAACTTAGTTTTTTTTTCATAACTTTCAGCAAAAATCAAATGTTTTTCTTTATAAAAGTACTAGGGCAGCAGAAACAAAGAGGAGCTAGTTAATCTTTTTGTTCATTCTGTAAAGTTTTCACCGTGGTCAATGTTACGGATCCAGGACATTTTTTATCTTTGTACCTCTTACATTTCCATATGGATTGCCCACTTTGATAAATTCGCTGTCGGTAAAATTGATGCCCCGATAGCAGCAAAACTTTTCCCCGTCCTCTAGAAATTATGACATGTTCACTCATTATTTATAAGAAAATTAATTATAGGAAATCACAGCATGCATTAAATTATAATTATACAAAAAATATTTGCTGATTGACTATTTTAATTGCAGCCCTATGATTTAGACAAAAAAAAAATAGTTTAAAAAACACGCTTTAAAAAATTACAAAATAATTCGGACATTTACCGTCGTACCACAAAAACTTTTAAACGTCTGTTGAACACTTGTCTAAAAATGACAAATTATGACGTTGAACTAAGGTCCCTTTTGTAGCCACACTTTTTTTAGACAAGTGTTCAACAGATTTGGATTAACTTTTTGTAATAAGACTGTTAGTTTCCAACACAACACTCACATCTAACTAACTTTTTAAAGCGTGTTTTTTTATCAATGTCTGATTTTTGAACACCACCACAGAGGTGTTATAAAATTAGATGAACAAAAAAGATTAGGAAACTAGCTCCTCTTCATTTCTGCTGTCCTAGTACTTTTATAAAGAAAAACATTTGATTTTTGTTGAAATTCATGAAAAAAATCTAAGTTATTCTGACTGCTATCGATATTGAGCTCTGAAAAAAAACACAACTATCGGCCGTCGAGTGTACTTCTTCTGTCTAGTAGAACAAAATTATGTCCCATTAGTTCTACTGCCAATGTTCAGTGGAACTAGTGGGAATACCAATAAAAACTATAATTCCCACTAGTTCTACTATTTTGTTACATCTCATATAGTAGAACTAGTGGGAAAAAAAGTTCCCATTAGTTCTACGGTAGAACTAAGCAGTAGAACTAGTGGGAACAAACCTTAATATCTTACACATTATAATACCTAAGATAATTTGTTTGGAACTTTACCATCTTTGAAGTAGCATTTTTCAAAAACATTTACTCCTTGACCCTACACAAACATTTACTCCTTAATTACAATATAGTTAATTAATTTTGAATTTCCTTTTATATTAAACATACTTGTGAAGTTATTCATTTTTCTTAATACATTTTATAAAAAATACCTAATTTGTAAGTAATTTACATAATTTGCTACATGTATAACATAACTACTTAATTACAGATACGTATCACAGCATAACACAGCAACATAGATACAATGTTTTTTATTAAACTTTATTAAATTCACGTTCAGATCTGTATATCACATCAACATTTTCCACGCGGTAAGTATTAATACCAGTGGCATTAGCTATCTTAGAGCTGTCCTATATCGATATATTCAGATTTCTTTATCGATACCAGAACTTTTGTCCTCAACTCTGCGAACCTTTGAAGTACCTCCTTAACCGCTGTGACCGAATAAACCACGCCATATTATTGTCATAATTTCTTCATCCGAGGTAGTCATTGTGGTTTTTGGTGTTCCAAAACCTTCCTTGAAGTTAACTGCTTATTTTTCAAATATAGATATAAGCAAGTTATACATAAATCACGCCATATTATTATAATTTTTTCACTCGAGGTAATGTGGTTTGTGACGTCACGCGGGATGCGCGCTGAGCGAGTCTGGTGGCGTGGTGTAGTGGTTAGCGTGTGGTGCTTTTAGGGGACGCTCGTACGACTCGCCTCGAGTCCAGCCCCGCTTGCCTCTGTTGGGGAAAACGTAATGTTATAGAAATCACTAATTTACTCGTACATCCCTAGATGTCGGTAGTTGTAATCGATATTTCGGTCGGTTATAAGATTTTCTTATCGTACCTTAAAAAAATATATATATATCTTTTATAAAAATATATATACTGACTGACCAATCAGTCAGTCAGTAGTTTGATATTTAGTCGATCATGAGAAAATACACTTTATAGCCCAAAAAAATGCTTGATTTAGCCAGGTAAACCTGACGATGGCGGATTCAAGGGTTCTAAAGTCGTTACCTCATAAGCATCTTGATATATCGATGATGCTTCGGCGTGGGCGGCGCGTCGTCTGCGTCGATCTCTAGCGATAGGTACTGGTCGGCGCATGCGCTGTTGAGTAGCTCATCGAGTCGCTGATGCAGCTCGGCAAACGTCGGCCGGTCGCGGGGGTGAGCGCGCCAGCAGGATAGCATTATGTCGTAACTGAGGGAATAAGGTATTTAAGGTATTGTAAGATTTGAAGCTAAATCATGTTTCAGTCGAAGTAAGTAGATCAGGCAAACTAAGTGATCAGAATAACAATAATTGTTGTGAAATTCAATGTATTCCCCCTTTTTGGAAACTTTTAGAAAGAACTTCAAGCTTGTTGCAAGTTTGTTTAACAATCGGTGCTCTGTTTTCTGGTTTCCTAACATCACTTTGTAAAACTACCAGCCTCAAAGTTTTAGAAGACATATTGTTAAAATTCTACATACAGAAGTGGACTGCAGTGTGCAGGTCTTGGCAAGCGGTAGCCTCCACGCAGCAGCCGCGGCAAGCGAGCTCCTGGTACTCCTGCGTATGGAGCACCTCCTAGTGACGCCACCTCCCATGCTACTACGCCGAAAGACCAGCTGTAGAAGTAAGGAGAAAACATAGTAAGTATAATTGTATTCTTTGTATGGAAAGGATTTACAAGTGTGAATGAGGTATCACGGTTTCAAAATATTTTATTTGTTGTTACCAATGCTGACATGAATCTAACCTACATGAATTCCAAAAATCCTTTCATTAATTATTGTCACTTGTCAATATATATTTTTTTTTTCATATACCTATATATAACACCTGTCTCGTCATGGACATTCAAGCAATATGTTGATTATTATTGCAATTGGTCTATAAATATAAGGGAAAACATGCATGCAAGTCTGTGAGCGACACGTAACGAATGGTAGTCTATTGGAGCAAAACTTACACATCACTTTGCGTAGTATATATCCTTCTCGTGAGCGACTCCAGGGCCATCCACTTAACGGGCATTTTTCCATTGCCCTTCTGCTTATACTGGTTCTCTTCATAAACATCCCTTGACAGCCCGAAGTCTGCAATCTTTAGCGTCCTATCAGCCGTCACTAATATATTCCTAGCCGCTAAATCTCTGTGAACGACTCGATTAGCAGCTAGGAACTCCATTCCCATAGCAATTTGACGGCAGAAAGATAACAGGTCTAAAGCCGTCAGTTCCTTATCGCAAATCTCTTGGAGCTCATACAGTTTGTTCACAACAAGCTTGGAGCTCTCCATTTGCGCTTTGCACTTGAATAAGTCGTTTCTGTAGTCAGAAACATCTATGTTGTTGTTGTAGTATTTTGCGTTGCGTTTGGATAACATGACATCCCATGTGCATCTGAAAATAAAATACCAGTTTAAATATAGCATAATCCAGAATACACATTTCGAAATCGTCGTCGATTAATATCGGAAAATATTTGGACTTCTCATTTAAAGTGCAAATAATTGGCGTTTATAATGAGGATACCACAGGGTTCAATCATAGGTCCTAAGCTGTTTTATCAAGATCCTCTCCACTCTCGCACATACCGCAAGTAACTGAGCAGATCTCCTCGACTGCAGTACTCGACGATGATGAGTGGTCTCCTGCCGCTGCAGCAGCCCACCAGGCTCACGAGGTGCGGGTGCACGCCCACGCTCTTCATCAGCTCCATCTCTGAACGGAACGACCTGATCTCGTCGAGCGATGGGAAATCTACAATAAAAAGGTAAGGTATGTATTATAACCGACTCGATCGGAGGTGTGGATTTTGTGAGAAACTTAAAACTAAGACGTTTTGACTCAGTCTAGTAAACATGTCTCGTGCAAATTCGGCATTTATTCTTACTGTCTATTTTGTCGATCAGTTCATAATAAGCCAACGCATTTAGGCGTAGAAAACTAAAAATGCATGTTATCATCGATGACATTATACGTTACTCAATATTCAAACCTTTTAGCATCTTAACAGCGACGGGCGTGGAGTGTGGCGCGAGCGTGGCCCTGCGCACGACGCCGAAGGCTCCCTCCCCGATGACCTCGTGCAGCACCAGCTTGTCCGCCCGCACCTCCCACCGGTCCTCCGACTCGCTCCACACTTCGAGCACCTCTGTGTCGCCATCTTTCGAAGGTTTGTCGTCCTATTTCAGTAATGGTAGTTCTTATTTGATATATAAGAAAGGTAATGCAAGAAAATACGGGTACTTGAGGTTAATTTTAATAGCCTCTCAAGTCAAGGAATACAAGCTTCAATTTTTTGGAAAAGCTTTTGGCACTCTTTACGGGGTAGACAGTTGTCTAAAACTATCCTCGACTGGGTTTATCTAGCAGTCAGTTAGGTAGGAATTTCATAAAAAAACACAAACTTGGAATAGCAGGATAAGTCATATAGCTTACCGGCTTGTAAGGAGGAACAGCCACTCGCTGGCGCCCCCACCGACATCGACACAGCAGTGCCAGAGCGGCTGCGGCCGCGCACGCCGCGCCCAGCGCCGCGCCACTCGCGCCCCCGCCGCCCGCGCCCCGCGCCTCCTTTGTGCCTGGCCACGTGAAACACTATACCACGTTAATCATATTCAAACATCGAACAAACTGCATATTCGACATACTCCATCTTAGAATTCAAAGTCAAAGTCAAAAATGTTTATTGATAATGGCACTTTTTCACAACAAAATTACAAAAGGACAGCACCCCCAAAACGACTCCCTTTCATCACGTCCTAGTGTTATGTTATGGCTGGGAAGAAGAAGAACAAACTTCCCAGCAAATTCAATAATGATAACAAGCAAAAATATCTATGCGGTCCTGAGAACCTCCTTCTTGAGAAGTCGGTTAAGACAAGCCTGTGTGTGTGTTATGATTCTATTGTAATTACGTGTAGTAAGAATTCTTGCGTTTTTAGTTATGTGAATCGCTTATGTAGTTGATTTTATACTGGATAATAAGTATATGTTTGTTATTAGCGATGTGGAGGCGTATTTTGTTGCCATTTGGTATGAGTTTGAGTTGTTTGTGAAATGTGTGGAAAGGGCAATAAGTGTCACTTTGGAAAAAATACAAATCGCTCTAGCTTCTTGGGCCCATTAGCTGAGAGATTTTCGGACTACGGTTATAATTTAATTAATAATTTTCTAAACTAGTACCTATTATAAGGAGGTAAAGTTTGGGAGGTAGTACTAGGTAATCTTTAGCTCTACATTCTAATTTCTGTATTTCTATACCTAAATTATTAGAAAGCCATGTCATATGTGAGTGTCATGAGAGCTATATTTTATTTGGCTACGGGACGCAGAACGGGAAGTTTCAACAAGAGAATTAAACTTTTAATTGACTTCAGCTAATTATAGTTGAGAATAGCGATAACTTTGATTGTTAATTTGTTTTAAAACACAATAAAACAGCTGGTGCATTAATTTGAAAGATTTTTTATTGTTTAACTTGCTTGTAGGAGTAAGTCTTGTGTGGGATGAAGAAAAGGCAGACAAAGTGTGGTGTTTAATTTATGTTTTATTATCAAATTCAGTTTTCTTCTCAGCGAGCCGCAACAAATTACGATGACAATACTGTAAGAAGATGAAGGAAACTGTGTGTTTTTCATAATGATAACATATATAGGCACTAATGTGAAAGAAACATGAGGAAAAAGTTAAATGCGTGAAGGTACTGTTAGACCAAGAGCTCATGACGGCTAACCCTTCGTTATTTTTGTATCTTCGAAAGCGGTAAGTCAAACTTCGTAGTAGAATAGACACACTAAGGCAGATGCCAGCTTTTACTCATTGACGGAGGTCTGACCGACGGGAACTCTTGGGATATCGACTTTTCTTTAGTGAAATATTTTAGGACTCCTTACGATGAAGATGACAACATAATGAAAATTGATCAGTCAGTTGTGTCTTTAATATTTGTGTATTGTGTTATTTTTGCAAAATCTATGTCTGTTTTGTACCGCACAAAAATATTTTTTATATGATTTCTTTATAATCATTATAGCTTTATATGATGTTGATTGACTTACTAGGCAAAGCAGCTCTTCTGCTCGTGTGGCCGGCCCACCTCCCAATCTTGGAGTACATTAGGACTTCATATATTAAACCTTCATCGCCCTCCACGCCTTTGACCACTGTTTCCGTTTCGTTCTGTATAATATCGAAATTAATATTAACTTCATTACCGTTACTTCTTGATATTATCATCAAGATCTTCGATTGTTCATTGATGCACTCGTTTTAATTGATGCCTACACGAGTGTCATTTGTATTACACTGTATCAAATATAATCAATCTGCAGAGTTTTGACTACCCCAACTTTTGAATATTTTCGTACGGCCCATCATGGGCCCACGCTGGCGTGCCGCGGAAAATGGTACTAACGTGTTCACACGATACCCATTTTTGTGCTCGACTCTCCTTAATAGTCAACAGTGATTTTGTCTTTAGAAAATTCACTAATATTATTCAACTCACCCCTGGTACGATGACAGTGCGTGTATTTTCTGCGTGCACAGTCACATTGTAATAGTCAGGAAAGAGCTGTGGTTTCTGCCAGAACACGTACACATCCCAGGTGCCACCGATGTCTTTAATTGCCACGATCGTTATGTTATCAGGAATCTCTGGTTGTATTTCCTCTGCATCTAGAATGAGGTTAAATACTTCATCATCCTCATCAGCCTTGGACATAACCCTTTCCTAACTTTAACCATACCTTCCGTCTGATTGTAAAAAAAAAATAAAGGGATTACAATAACTGGACCGTTGAAACTTGAGATTTATTTCAGTATATCTACTGTAATTTATTTTAAAATGTAGTTTCAGCTTTAAATAAAAAATGCAATTATTTTCGTACAATGTATTTATGATGTCCAATGAAGACCGGTTTCCCCATATAAAATTTTCAAAAATAAAAATGCTGAAATAAACAGGAAAAAAACGCGTTTATAACGTAATGAAATGACTTTATATTTTGCAGTACCTGCTTATACCTGACCTGCCTGAATACCAAAAAGAAAACGCAAACAGTTGACGAATAAACGAACATACTCATTTTTACAACTTGATAACTAGGCATTGCTATAAGTATTTCCTTTCCTTCAACATAGGGAAAATTGGCAAGGTTACTTCATATGACAGACCAAAATGATATTTAATCCCTAATTAATGACTATCCTTAAGTGTCATGCTATGTGTATGATTCTCAATTTTTGCGTCATTTGTAAACAACATGACTTACTTGGTGGACAGTGGGACTTATTGCAGGAAGGCGTGAGGTATTGAAAGTCGGTTGACCCGTACAGCCCCGTCACTCTGATACTGCACTCGTCATTCGGCTCCACTTCAAACTCTACCTCTGGGTCGTTGTCTCTGCTAATGGGCTGAAATCAAACTTCAATTAGACCCTAAACGACCCAAGGATTTGATAAAAATTATGGCTTATTGAAATATTTACCCCGACTTTAGTGGACTGGAATTTGGTTTTTACACAAGAATTGGCGACGTCGAAGCATGCGTCGTAATCTAGAACAAGACAAAAATAGGCACTTTAACGAACAACTGGTAAAAGAAAGACTGTAGACATTTTTCTGAACGACTTTCGTGACACTTACCACCAATACTGTTCCAAGAAAAGCGTCCAGTAAAAGTGGAGTCTTGCGTCTTAAGAGGAAAGGCTGGTTTGATGTCATATCTTCTGTGTTCCATAGAACTATTGTAGGATGGCGCTTTGTCACCCCCTAGCCATTCTATCGGAGACCCATTTTTGAGTACTGCGCTCCAAATCGTGTAGTTTCTTTGAGGAGTTGTGCTTATCTGTCCCTGGTGTTCAGATGGCGGTATAATACTGTAGTTTATCTGTCAGAAGACAATAAATATTTTAGTTGACAGTTACCTGATGGATAAAATTTATTCTATGACTAGCTTCTGCCAGCGGTTTCACTCGCATCCCGTGGGAACCTCGGCACGGACCCGAAAAAGTAGCCTATAGCCTTCCTCGATAAATGGGCTATCTAACACTGAAAGAATTTTTCAAATCGGACCAGTAGTTCCTGAGATTAGCGCGTTCAAACAAACAGACTCTTCAGCTTTATAATATTAGTATAGATGAATTTGAACACAGGAAGCCATCCTGCATCTATAATACAATTTCGTCACTGACCTAATTCGAGCTGTGTCGACATTGTTTTTCTAGACCAAAGAATCTCGTTGTTCAAACTTATGAATTAATCGTGTTTTATAACTTGAAATTGTAATTTTTGCGGATGCAATACGTAATGTTCTGTAAAAGTGGAACTAACCTAGGATAAACATATTTATTTTTATACAGGTATTCGTTAAATTGCGCAAAGCAACATCTTATAAGATCGTGTCACATATGACACTTGTTCTTTTTTCCAGAAGCTTTTGGTTTCCATATTCATGAATGGTTGATTAAAAACCACAAACACTTTCCCACCGGTTCGCTCCTTATCTTTGTTAAAACCCGCATCGTAGCGATTATGGACAAATTGTACGGATGCAGGGGATAACTGAAATGTTGGACTACAATGTATTTACACCAAATGCATTGTGCTGAAGTTACAGTGCCTAAAGTTTTTGAGTAGGTAGGTACATAATTATTTTTTTTGGGAAATACCACATTTTCCAAGAAAACTACGCTGATTTTGTGGGACACGAGATTTTATTATATTTTATTAACATTTCGTTTTAAGGTTTCAACAGTTGTTAACGGCCTCAGGTGCTCATTCTGCGCACTTAAGAGCGACAGCAATTACCTATAACATGTAAATTATAACGTCTGGTTATAAATATGCAAAATTAAATGGAATACGCACTACTATACCCTGGACATATCTCAATGGGTCGTGGACAAACGCTCGAGTTCTATGAACGAGCGTGAATAACGGTAACATAGTCGAATAATTCGATCACGCGACAGGTGCTAACAGGCCTCGGAAAACTGTGCGTGCCTATTTGTAAGCTAATAATATTAGCATTGCTTGAGAAAAGCTTTTTTTTTTTTAACGACGTCAAAAATCATCAAATGACCCCTCCCGCTGTGGGTTAGCAGCGGTGAGGGAGTGTCAGACTCTTACTGACTAAAAACTGTCGTGTTCCGTCGTAGGCCTTTTTATGTGCCAGGGCCGCGGTATCTCTTTCGAACAACTCGCAGCTTGAGAAAAGCCTGGGTACATGTTCTGCGCAACTGATTTCAGGTTCAGATGCAGCCCGAAATTACTCGTTGAATTCACCCCCTTATCATGAAAAAAAAAATAACTATTTCACAAGAGAGATATGGTTTCCCAATTAAGGTATTCCTCTGCGCAATTTTCACAGAAAAAGTCGTGTTACGTTAGTCATTGTATATGAAAATTCGAGGTTTCTTTTTTCAGTTTCGGGCTTTCCCATTTAGCTAAATCCTTAATACTGCAATTAGCCTGTTCTGTATAACGATGTGGTTTCATTGCGCACTTCTAAAGATAAAGCGTATGTTGACGAATATAGACAGGAAAAGTGTGATCTGAGCTATGAGTGATTAATTAGTGCTTCCACAGTTTTTCCTTATCAGGGTTGCGGTCTGTACCTGCCTATGGTGATGACTAATTGCCTCAATTACCTGATTGAATAACCAAAACTAATTAGGTGTTTCGGTGTTACTGCGACTGCTGACGGAGGGGAAGCGAAAAACGAAAAATATTTAAGTATACGCCGACCACAAATAATATATAACTTGAGAATAGGGCAGGAAGAAGTGTCGGTGCGTCGTTTACATGCTTAGCTATGCTGAAATAGCCTAAATGTATATTTTTTATACAACATACTAATACTTACTAAAGGTAAATGGACAAGCCTGTTTCTCAACTGTAGATACATAGCCAGGGAACTCGGAAGTAAGTTTTAAGTCCCTGTCCCCAATGAAAGGATTACTTTTCCTTATGGATGGTAGCTTTCTGACTGAACATAATTAAGTCACCGTCCGTAAGCAAAACGACTCATTTATTATTTCTGCAGCTAATACTCACATAGGTAATCCCAGAACTGCTATCGTTGTTCAACTGCGGGACGAGGGCGACGAGCTGGTAGTGCTGCGAGGGTTCGATGTCGAACCTGATGCTATGTCGCGTGAGGCATCGCACGCTCACCGTTGTCGAATTAATGGGCTTACTCCAGTCTGGCGCTGAGGATTTTACATTATTTTAGACAATGTGCTGATGTCGATTCAAACATGTGTAAACAATTGTTGGCCAACTAATCAATAAATGAAAAAACAATCTATTCCTATAAGTACTTAATGGACTGTGTATAAATTATAAACAGGTATAATCTGTTTATTTGTGATGTTGTAAAGGGTGATTTCTAAATCTGAAAGAATTCTCAGATTTTATGTGACTGCGCTGATTCACGGGATCTCAATATCTTATGCGCGTCCCATGGGAACCACTGCCCCTACCGGATAAAAATATAGCCTATGACACGAGGGTGTAGCGAAACAGTTTACCTATATAACACTAGCGACCCGCTCCGGCTTCGCACGGGATAACAATATTTCCCCACTATTTAATGTATGTTATTATACATATAAACCTTTCTCTTTAATCACTCTATCTATAAAAAAAAACCGCATGAAAATCGGGCGCGTAGTTTTTAAGATTTAAGCGTACAAAAGGACATAGGGACAGAAAAAGCGACTTTGTTTTATACTACTTATGTAGTGATAGTGACTAGAAGCTGTCTGTAACGTGTCTTAATTTAACCTAATTTAATCTTAATCTGTCAAAAATATTACCTGTACAAATAGCTGTATAGGAACATTAGGTATAGATATCATATTGTGGTAGTAAATGAAAAGATGGGTACTCACCCCGATAGTTACTCCTACAGGTCTTCGCAGTCTGAAACAATTAAACATATTGTGATAATTTTCTTGCAATTTTAAACAAAAAATAGTTGTACATAAAGAAGTCTGCTAGTTCATAGAGGGAGGGACTTTTTATGGGAAATCATCAACCGACTCCTCCGTTAGCAGCGTGGGCTATAAATTAAATGGAAACAAACACATAAATTGATTGAAAAAAAATCTCTTGTTCATCAACTCCAATTTCATGTACCTACTTGCCTACCTACAACTAGTAGGTATCTATAAATCATTGCTGTAATTGAATGCCAAATGGCCAGCACTACGCCTAATCTCATCCTACTCCAGACAAGTAGACTAAAAAAGCCGGGCTGAGTGCCTGCCTAGGCTAGACTGATAAAAAATAAAATGACTCAGCATTCATCGGCTTTTTATATGCTTTGGCTACATCTACCGATGAAATCAATACGCGTTGTAGGCTAGAATATTTCGCAAAGTCTAACAAACTTCCGAACACGACTTTACGGTGTAATATCCAAAATACACTCTATTTTGTAGTCATTAAGGTCTATTACTATAGATCAGTGAATCCTAGTGGAAGTGCCTTTGTTTGGTACGTAAAGCGACACGTTCCAATATGCGCGATTGAATCATTGGAGCGAAGCATTTTGTCAACAAACACAGAAATACCTCGAACCGCCAACCTGCGGTTTATAAAGGAGGATCTAATTATAACTAATTAGACGTAATACTGATAGTCGCCCAAATTATTGAGATTTAAACGGTATTTCGACAAATCTTTAATTTTACATAAGTTTAGTCTAGAAACAGTTAAGTATCTACATGCTCTAGGTAAAATAATCTAGGTAATATTACCAACATAACATTGCCCTGTAATCAATATTGAGTGTTGTACAAAACTTGTGAATGAATTTCAAGTCAGGTTCAAATATTATTTCAGGATGCCGCTTATCGAAATCCTTCGTAGTACCTTTCAGTTCAGCTGAACTTAGTAGTGTTTCAGAGTTCAATAGCAAGCGGTTGATAAGATAGGAGAAAATAGGGATAAAAACTGACGTCATCAGCTGCATTTGGTTTAAACGATGTGGGATGCAAATTGAACAGTTATTGGCATACCGCGTGCGTTTCGCTATGACATAATGTTAACTTGCAGAGAAAGTAATACGTTTGCTGCATTTTCAATCGTTAAATATGTATTTGTTCACACAGGTCATACCGTTCGCGTTGTGTACACGAGTAAAATGAATGAATGCGTGGAAATCTAATAGGTAATTACCTATGCTAACTATAATTCATGTACCTAAGTTGTCTGATTGACTAGCAAAAGGCTTACGTTCCGTTGAAACCTTGCAAAAGAATTTAAAAGAAAACATTTTATCATAATTAACTGTTACAGCCAGGGGCCCGATTCTCCTAAGTTAATAATGTCAAAATCGAATAGAAATCGAATTGCAATATGATCGCAATAGCAGTTTTAACCATATCGGGCATTCTGCTACTAATAAAAGACCAATCGTATTCGATTGACATTTGATTGGTGTGCGATTGGTCTGCTATTTTGGTGATTTTGGTCTATACGGTAGTTTGCTGAACAATCATTTTGCAATCGTAAATCATTTGCAGACAAAATGATTCATTATTGAATGATAGAAAAGGATAAAAACGTTTATTTCAAAGAAAAAATAGCGGAATGCCACATACGCTTCAATCGTAATCGAGTCGGGATTGGATCTCAGTCGAATCGAGTCGAACGTCGATCGATCGTCGCTTAAGTAAAATTAGGAGAATCGGGCCCCAGGGCACAGGCCTCCTCTCACACGGAGAAGGATTAAGCGTTAATCATGCCATAGTTAACAAAGTTCGAAAAAGCTCAAGTTCATGCTATTTTATAATTTATTAACTACTAATCTGTCAAGCAACATAATAAGAACCTATTAAAAGCTAGTTCAACAAGCACTAAACGTCAATACTTAAGATTGAACAGCAGTCAGCGACACGACTTCGCAAAACGGGACAACATAGGTACATATCTACTGATCTAGATTACCGCGACTTATTAACCGTTCAATGTGCAAAGTTTAACGACTTGCACCGGAAAGAATGCAGGTGATGCAGTCGAACTATTTCTGAGACGGGACTAAAAAACTTACCCACGACATTCATATGCCGCCTACACTAGTATTCGAATAGCTAGGCAACACTGAATGACGTTCAACCCATTTAGGTATACCTGTGATGGATTTTTCTCGGTATGTGATTATGGGGTATTTTTAATAGATGAGGAACGTTCTGCGTTCGATTGGAAAGATTGATGTTACTGGGCACGCTGGTAAATATAGTAATGCATGTGTAAGTGTGCTCCTAATCACCTGGTGAACTCGTTCTTCGAATTGAACTCAATCCGTAATATTAATTAATCGCTTCCTGCTGACTGTTTGTCTGTCCTTATGTATGCTTAGATCTGTAGTAAATAGAGGGATCTACACCAAACATACATAGCAGAGATACATTGATGTTGCAAATTAAATTATTAGCTTAATCTTTGGCGACAGATCCGCCCGGCGGTGGCGTCCACCTGAGGCTTCAGTGGTTTCCCAAGGAAACCAAGGAACCCTGGAGGGAGCAGAGATCATAATTTCGATCAAACCTTTATTTTACCTTTTACTTTGGTTGGAATTGGTGAGATTGGCTATCCATGTGCGTTTGATGATTAGGTACCCTACGGCCGGCCGGGTGCACCGTTCGGCAATAGATACGTAGATTTATTTCGCCATACTGGAACTTTGAATAACACGCGGGCAATGCCCTATAAGGTATTTCTGTGGGCGAAAAATTTCAGCTGAATTCACATAATGGAAAAAAATTGTGTTTGTCTATTATCAGGACAAGATTCGTAGGTATGATAGAAAATTATTGAAAGATTTTACAGAAAAACAAGTCACGGTGCAGGCATTTTTATTTTATGTCAACTTAATTTGAGTGCAACGACTTTCAGTTACTTTCTTTAAATCGGCCTGTTTTTCCAGTGTTATCAGAACATCTTATACGAAGATTTTGATACTTTGTGTCTCCCAGAAAATAGATAGGAGTTTGTCAAGTCCATTCAAAGGGTGTAATTGTAGCTACTGTAGGATCGTTTCAATCACTTTTTAATATTCCCTATATTATGTTCTATTTACGATCATCTCTATTATTGAAACACCATATAAACAACACTAACCAGCTTTTTCATTGCCAATGCCGTCTGAGTGCTGTCCGATAAACAATGTATCATACATTATCTGTGGTAGCAATAAGTGGCCACTTAGTGCAGTCAATATTTTGGCTTATTGATTGTGCGTGTCCGACTGATAATAGACAATATAATATCCATGGCTGGCAGCAATCGCTGATAACTCTAACCTTTAGCCTGGGCTGTTTCGTTCATAAACATCAACAAAAATGTTTTCGTTATGCGTCACTTGCGAAGTGCAAGTTTTGCAAATTACGTAAATCATCATAAAGTAGCGT
This sequence comes from Helicoverpa assulta, assembly GCA_963856015.1. NCBI lineage: Eukaryota > Metazoa > Arthropoda > Insecta > Lepidoptera > Noctuidae > Helicoverpa > Helicoverpa assulta. Next base: position 10,152,233 of record CAWLCW010000012.1, read on the forward strand.
AATTTTTTGCCCCGTTTTAAGTTTTGGCCTCTGATGATAAGGTGGAGAGGAAATCGAACGCAAAAATAAAAAAAAACACGTGCATGCACTTAACCAATATAGGCAGCTGTATCTAGGGTAGGTACTTTCTCCTTATTATAAAGATTAATTATTATTGTTGATTTATGCAATTTCACATTTTAATAAAATGCCAAATGTGTACTACAAAACTGACAACTAGGTATTTCGTTTATTTCTATCATAATTGTATTTTAGTACCGACGGTAGGTATATAGGTAATCTCTGGAAGCCTAGCCCCAGACACCAAAGCTGGTTCCCTCTAAAAATCAATTTTTGATGAAAGAATTTCTTGATATTTATTCAAAAGAATTCTTAATTACCCACTATAATAAGAAGTTATCATCAAATCCAACGAAGTAGGTATTAATTAATCACACGATCATTCATTGCATTTTCCTATACTAGCCATTTTTTTTTGTAAATGTACCTAATACAATGGCATAGTAGGTATTCGAAAAACATGTGTTTTACAAAATAGTGAAAACCCAACCAAAACGGTTAGTGGTCCGGCGATCCTATGATTGTCCTTCCCCGTTTGCGAGATAACATTGTAGCATTTTTCAAAGATAGGTATGAAGGTTTCTGAAAACCCCAAAAATACTAAAACTTTAGTTTAATAGTTATAAAGTTTATATAAAATTTAAAAATGATGAAAAAAATATCTAAAAAAATACAACGAAGGTAGATGACGAAAAAGAATCGGACCAATAACTTTTTGTAGGTAAATCACGGACATTACTTTCTTTTTAACCTTCACTTAGTTTTCGTCAAAAGAAAATGCTAAATGAAATACCTATGTGTTTTTCTTTTTACTATTTTACAATTATAATATAATAGTTATAGTGTAAAACTTACCACATTTATATCAAACTGCAAGTCGTTACACACTTCATTAGCTAAATTTTTTAATTGATAGTCCGAAAATAACATATTTTTTTGTCCAACATCTATCGGCTTAGCACTCACATATAGTGTCATAGTTATTTGTTTTATCAAACTTAATATTAGGTAGTGTTCAAACTTTTTGTAATACATTTTAACTTGTTTATCAACATGTAGTTTATTTTTCAAAATCTACTAAAATCAATGTATTTAAAATCTTTATAATGCACTGAATATAAATAATCTTGAGTTGGTGAATTTATTAAAAAAATGCATGTTGTTGAATTAATTTTAAAAATATTAATTGATAAATTGTTGTTTGCGTTTGCGTGTTCGGTAAAGTACAGTCGCGTGGCGCGGCGCTGCGGTAGTTGTGCCTTCGCGCTGCCCCTCGACTCGTAACTGGGGCGCCGAGCCACTGAGCTTTACAAATAACCGTATTGGCAGGGTGCTCCCAAAGCTCTTTTACTAGAGTGGAACACCTACGTCATCCAGTTCATTCAAGCTCTTAGTGTTTGGAAAAACAAGAAAATGGTCCTTCGGATCGCGACACAGCGTAAAGGATCAAATCTGTGGGGTTGTTGATTCCGTCGTTGTCAAACTAAATAATTTATTTTCATTTTAATTATTAAGTACTTAACTCTTTCCTTATGTAGGTAACATGCCCTATAGTTGTGTAATATTTCACAACAATTTTATTTACGAGTTCATATTTTTTTGTCTACATCCGGACTCATTAAAGAAAATTCATTTAAAAAATATATTCAAGAGGCAAGACGGGCTGTCTTTGGGTGCAAAGTCCGAGTGACTACTGCAGGCGATAAATGTGTTTATTTTATACATTGACATATATCGATGATTTTATTATAGTTAAATTAAGAATTTGACCAGACTTCTAAAGATTTAAACAAAAAAAAAGAAAAACTAAACGGAGATGCAGGTATGACGTACCTACAGTTACAGTTCAGCAGGTGTCAAATATGTCCTCAATTTATTCTTAGGGCTATACGTAGCATTCGATTTGCTATGTTTTTTCAAATGATCGGCTCCTGTAAGCTACAAAATCTTACCAAAGGTTATCAGGTTGCTCGGGGTAACGAGATTGAAGTCTTCAGATAGGCATTCGCTCCATGTAAAACAGTGGTACTGGCGTGACTGGAAGCTGACCCCAGTCAAGTTGGGTAAAGGCTTGGCAGATGATAATGACGGCTCCTGTCCTTGTTTCTCAACACATCCTTAGATACCTGGGTAACAAGAATTCTGTGCATTTTTCACAGGCTCACCTCACGGCAAGTTTCAAGTGTGGATAAATGTTAAAGGAAATGTCACTGGAGAAAAGATATGAGTTTTCTTAGGCTAAGTTTCAATCTGTTCAGCGGTTTAACCGCAGCATACCTACCTAAATATATTATTAAGAATAGGTATTATACCTCTATATAGGATATATGTATACCTATAGGATTAATTATCCTTATAGATAAGCTTATTTATATTTGAGTGCCTACAAAATCTTTATTTTTACCTGCATATGAAATGCAGTTTTCGACCAAAACTATTTAGAATATTTTCAAGGATTGGCCGTTGGTATTCAACAATGACCCATTAACATTTATGATCGAAAGGTCCTATTGTCTCTGGCAATGTGACCACAACCTTTTTTATAGCCTGTCGCGTCGGGGGATGAAACCCATTCGAGGAACATCACCTTTTATGTCAACCTTGGAATGAGACTTTTGCGACTGAAAAATGCATCGGACAAGTGCGAGTTTTACTCGTGTAGGGTTCTGCACTTTGGACTGTGGTTGAATTCATCACAATAATGTGTGTGCATGTTTGTTACTTCTTCACGAACAAACGACAGAAGGGCTTTAATTTTAACACGAGCCATGTCAAAGGTACAGTAACATAATATCCCAATTTCATTTGGAGTCGGCGCAGCACGTTTTCTTCTTGGTTGTCCATAAGAAATTTTCCTTGTATCAAATACAAACGCGTAAGGGGTGCACTCCTGATTTCTGTTGCATATAGGTATGTATTTGAAGTAAAACATTTGTTGTCTGGCGGTGACGTGTTTCATGGCATAACGGTAGCACTCATCCAGACCGCAGCGTTTGGAGGTACTGGTGCCTCAAACCAAAATCAATTAAGGATCATTAATTAAAAGTTAATGTCGTCATTAGCAGCTTGAGATGTAGGTCAGTATGAAATCCAGGAAGACAACTTCACCCTCAGGGTTTCTTTCGTACGGAACCCCAAAAATAAAATGAACCCATAATTACGCCACATTAAACAAGGTTAAGGATAAAGTGATTCATCTTATAATTCGTAGTAAAGCGTCGTCACATATAAAATATTTAATGAATGTAGGTATCGGCCGATATGTAACGTGTTGCGAATTCATACCGGATTATTTAGCGAATACATTAAATGCTACGGAAGTTATTGAACTATTGTAATTGCGCAATTGGAGGCTATTTTATGAAAATCTACAAAACTATTTATAAAAAACGTGGCTGTTAAAAATAAATCCTTCTGGCTATTCAATGCATTTTTAGTTACCTTGACGTTCGTTAGTTAAAGGTATTCTACTAATACACAATGGACCTACTACAACAATATTGTAATAATTTTCAGAAGCTTTGATATTTACGCAAAGTACATTCCGAGCTTTTGTATTGGAGATACCTAGGTAACGATAAATAAACACTTGCCTTAAAGCAAACTGTCAGATCGTTGCCATTTAATTAAAAATAAAAATATACAATATAAAAAATAAGTGCGTCAATACTTTATAAGAATTCGGAACCTATGCTTTATTACCTACTTGTTTTGTTTTTATGTCAATAAAATATAAATAATTATCGTTGGCAATTATAGCACTCGCTAGGTTATTTACGGAACACCCTTACGAGAAAAGCTGGCTTTTACACAATCGCAGACTTTACAGTTAACTTTTTCATAAATGGAAACTGGAAGCACTGTGCACACACCTACACAATATGATCAAAGTTCGGCCTAGTGATTCAATCAAACGTGAAAATGTGAATGCAGTGAACTGCGACAAACATAAGAAGAATGTCTAGGTAAGTTTAGTATAATGGTGAAGGTACTTAATAGCAGGTATTTTTGATGAACAATATAAGTTAATACGGAAGAACACTAGCACTTTTGGGATCTGGAAAAATATTTTCGGCTCCATCAACCATGGATGCAGTTGGTAGAGGCAGGTATACGGAACGCAAAATAAAATCTCCCGTTAGTGTTCAAAACGAGGCCTTTCCCACTCACGTTATTATCATTATTTAATACTTTTTCGCACTCACTAACTACTTTCGGTTTTAAGAAACTTTCGACCACGAGGTTCTTATATAATTTTAATACTTATTTGTTTTTATTTACGATCTTGGTGATTACAGTAGATGGTTTATGATCAACATGATTTATATTCATGCAATTGTTGTGTCGTTGACTGTACCTAAGAGTTATTTCTTCCTTTTATATAGTTCATATTTTTTTACTTCACTTCTTTATTCAATCCACTTCCTAAGGCCCAGCGCACACCGCTGGAAGCGCGTCGGAGCGCTTTGAAGACAACAATTTAAAACAAACCTTAACTACCTTGACTTACGGTCTACAAAAGATGCGCGCGCATGCTCTTCGATGCTCTCGCGCGCGCCCGAGCGGCTCATGCGAATTTATTCTTTTGTAGACCGTATGTCAAGGTAGTTAAGGTTTGTTTTAAATTGTTGTCTTCAAATGCGCTCCGACGCGCTTCCAGCGGTGTGCGCTGAGCCTAAGATTTGATGTCGAAGAGACACCTACACCTGCCATCTAAATAATAATAACTTAGACAATGTTTTAACGATTAATTTCGTAGATTTTCCGTTCCATTTAAAACTTATAATTTGCTTAAGGTCGCTGCTCAAATTATAAATTAAATCAGCCGCGGGCCCCTTCACACTTGGTCAACTAGGATAGAGGTAGAGAGATCGTAGCGGTCACCTTCGAATCGCATTCCACCTTCTAGTATGAAACATTTTGATAATGTCAATAATTCTTCTTGACATTTAGACTGTTTATATAGGTATTATAACATTATTAATTTATATTTCTTTAGGATGGAAGCAGATTAAAAAAACTGGTCCGCTGAGACGTATGTCCTTAATTCCTTGCGTACCTACGTGAGAATTAAGTCCCACAACGTGAGAATATTTAACTGTGTGGCATTTTACCTGTAAACTATTAGAAAAAGACCAATCACTTTTAAATAGTGGTTTATCTAGAAATTGCGACACACTGTCCCGATAGGACTTGCAATTTTTTTCATGGTCCTAAATCGGTGGAAGTTGGTGAGGATACTCCCGTGGCTCGGAACGCACGGAAATGTCGGTGCTCATCGGATCATGACAATGAGGGAAATGAGAGTGCGCAAGTGATTGAACTCTTGCCCTAAGTACCTACCTACGATATATCCTGTGCAGTTCGCTGATCTCCTTGAAGAACAGACCTACAATTAAAAGTGACATAAGTATTTACTTTTTAGGTAAATGATTTTTTCAAATATCTGAGAAGATTTTTTTTACTGAATCTTGGCTCAGGTGAATTTTGTCGTTTCACCCTATGTTGTTTCAATGTGAAAGCCCCTTTTGAGCCTATGACCTCTCTTGACCGACGTACTCACAATTCAATGCCGAACTGCCAACCCTAACGTAGGAACAGTCACCATAATATTTGAATGAATTTCCATTCAACAGTCACATAAACAAAGCTTCTTACAACCCTGCGTTGCGTAAAGTTCCGTACAAATTGTAAAAAGTTGCTAATGATCAATGAACTTTAAAGATTAAACTTATTTAAAGCCCATCGAGCTCGCTGTTGCTATTGAATTTTCCCTGAGAAAAACCTTTTTTTTTTGTTGAAAAACAATAAAATTCCTTCTGCGTCAACTTAATGAACTTTGAGGCATTAAGGTCAAAATTTAGTGAACGCCGTGACTCCACTACGACCTCTAGCGGACATTTTCTTGGCTATACATCATGTAGAAGAACTAGATTCTAGATTTAAATGTTTTTACTAGTAACGCTTTATGTATACGTAGGTGTAAATATTTGCTCCGTCGCAGGCGCCGGGCCCCACAAAAACACTAGATTTTGAAATTATAATGTCCACACGACTCGATACCGGACGAATGAAATTTGACTTTGGTATAGGTCGACGACTTATCTCCTGACAGATAAGTCTCGTATATTTCGAGGTTGTACATCTATTGAATTTAAGGAAAATAAAAGCTATTTGAACCGTAAGTAACGGGTTGCTGTCTACGGTACTGTGTGTTGAGTCTCTACCTATCTAAATAGGAATCAATTGCTTCTTTCATTTGGTAGATACCTATCCCACTATGAGAAATAGACGTACAATTTGTGTCATAATGTTTTCGTGTTGCCCAGGTTGAGCAGGTCAGATAGGCATTAGCTCCATGTAAACCACCCCAACATATAGAGATTTTCAGGCATTTTGAAAGAGGTAAAAGGTATAAAGAGCCGATTAAAGAAAACGAGTACATACGGTTTAAATGGAAAAGCTTTACTTGTAAAACAATAATGCGTGAAGCATCAAACGCTAACTTCAGTGATCAAGTTTGACCAGAACTGTGTGATCACGAATTTAATCTAGAGATTTACGTAGGTTTATGTAATTGATGGCAATATGTTCAAACAGTCACATCAAGGAATACAAGATAATTTAGATTTTATTCACCGCCTTCAGAGTGCCTGAAATGATGAAACCATACTGTTCAGGAATGAGAATTGATCGAGTATGCATAATATATCAGTGTTTGTCCCTGATAAGGAGATAATATGGTGGAAGAGTGATGTGTCTGACGGACATTGCATATATTTTCAATTTTATGGTTACCATGTTGCTACGAAATGTGCCTGCCGAGTAGGTATATTTTACTTTATTCAAATTTTATTAGGTGTAGTGGGATTATAATTACAGTAAAGTATAAGATGAATAAAACATTCAATATGATAGATAACGTTTGGATGGACCTCGCTGGAGAAGTTGCCGGCGTTACTGCAAACTCCGTTGAAGTCCCCGTTGAAACCCCGTGACCCTCAATATGAGTGAAAAAGACAAACTTACCCGGGAAACAGGGAAGTGGACAGGAAGGCAGTCTGCCGACGACGGGGCACTCGAATGCCGGCCGGCCAGCGGGACACTTTCTCCGCACTTGCTTCGTATTGTCTTTTCACGAGTCCGGGTGATCGAGGCACTAACAGACAGCACTTCTAGCGAGGCTTTTCATGGGGTTTTCATTGATTTTTTATCGCGCGACGAACCGCGGGCGATACCAATATTTGACTTTTTTAAAAAAAAGTGAAAACAAAAGCGAAACCCGTCATGGCAGGAAAAATAAAAAAGAAAGAAATGAGGAAATGACCAAGAAGTCTGAACATTTCCCCCCACTTGAAAGCCACATGGGTTTCACGGATAAGTCGAACGCAACGGAAGCTGTGCTCGAAAAATACACGTTAAACTAAAACTTAACTTCTAAGAATGAGCAATACGATATAAAGTACTGAAATCGATATTGCTCAAGTTATATCTAGTAGAATATCTAATTAATTGGCAAAGAGCAGAGCTTGACGACAGGTTGTCGAAGCGTCTTGCCATTAGCAGCTCGGAGAGTAAAAACTCTAACTATATCATCGGCACCTGGGTGCACGTGTTCTATATGAGCCGATCTCCAGAGCAAAGGTGGAAGATTTGATTCGTTGACGATGACTAAATCGTTAACTTTTAAATTAGGCGCGGTTTGAAACAATTTGTTCTTTTGTTGAAGTGTGTGAAGATAATCACGTTGCCAAGCTCGCCAAAAGACGATTTGATGACAAGCTAAGCCATCGTATACTATAGCAGATTTATTTTTATAAAGTTCATTATCGAACTCTTTGAGACATTTATTCGCGCCTAAGAAATTTTTACGACAAGCGGTTAGAACATAATAACACATATCGCGACGAGAAACAAGTCCTATTATCCAGGAGTTATGAATCAACGATCGCAATGTTCCAGGACCGCAGTGAAGATACTTTAAATGAAAATGTTTAACTATCATTCGAGATAGTGGACTTAATTTAGGTAAAAGCACAGGGTGTAACGTAGATGTGAGTAAGTTAGGCTCATCAATGCGTCCCCCCACTCGCAACAAACCTTCCTCATCTATAAACAGTGAAAGTTTTTGAATAGACTTGGAACATTGTTGCTTATCATGCACTTGATTAAATTCTGTTGTCAAATGTTGACTTTGAATATACTTCACCAAATTCCTCAATGACTTATTAAGTTCAGTGATAGGAAGAGGAAAAGTGTCCCAATTTCGTTTGGGACGTTTAAAATTCGATATAATACGAAACCACCAGGCTAAGGTTCCTTGATACTTTATACAATTAGAATGCCTAGAAATTAAAGTGGCAATTACATCTTGAACTTGACGAGAATGTAAGTTTTCTGTGATAACGATTTCACGATTAGCTGCATACATTTTTAGTAAATGAGGATTAGTATTAATCCAAGAGAGCGTACTACTGCTATAAGAATGAGCACGATTAGTTTGAATAGGAGTTTTATCCTTTAACAGATTATACATGTGAGATAGCACACGCGCTAGAAGCAAAGCAGCGCTTAGCTCGAGCCTATTCACTGTAGACGGCTTTAAGGGAGCCACTCTAGACTTTCCTATCAATAGATGCGTTACAGTAGAATTCGTACATGTAACAGCGCATAAATACACGTCGTAGCATTCATATTCTTTTAACGAACCGTCGCAAAATCCTACTAAGTAGATATCAATAAGATCGGGAGGTATGACTAGCCGCGGTAAGATTATACTTTTCAAACTTGATAAATTCGCGGCAGGCGAATGCCATTGTTTGGCTAAATGTTGAGAAATAGCATCATCCCAAGATAAATAAGGCGAACTAGTTACTTCATAAGCAACTATGCTGAGCTCATATTCTACGAGAGCTCCGGTAGGGCTGTCTCGCCATAAAATATGCTGATAGCACTTTTCTTCAGGCATTATCAGAATCTGCCTGTAAATGTTACAAACAGGAGAAAACTCAGCAATAAAAACTATTTTATAAAGGCGAAACTTTGTAACTAAATCGACTATATCGGTTTGAAGTTTAGGTCCTACATTAACAATATTATTCAACGAGTAATTATTTGTAGCTCGACTACTGGCGTCGAAAACTACACGCAGTCGTGTCGTAGTACTTTCTGGACGCACGACACAGTGATACGGAATAAAGTACCGACCAGCAGACAAAGTATCAATAGGCTGCATATGTCCCAAGACTTTGTACTGCTTCATGGAATCCTGATATTCCGTTTTGGACTCAGGTTGATTACATAAACGTTCCTCTTGGTTGAGAAATCGATTAAAAGCGTGGCGATAAGAATCGCCAAGGGAAGGGGCATCATCCTTTAACATCAAAGGAACTACATACCTATCCTCCGGAGTACCATATGTACCGGATTTATATTTTTGTTCACAAACTTCGTGAACTTCGTCTTCAGGGCCGGAAATTCCACATTTCGACGGCTCCTCAGACTCCCAGAACCTTTGAACGGTATCGTCGAGCGCACTGGATGACGCGACGAGTGACGTAACGGATTGATCTGGTGTACGAGTTGACGTGTTATGAAGAAACTGACCTGTTATCACCCAGCCGAATACACTCGATAACGCGCAGGGTAACCCGGGACCGGGAGTGTAACGAGAGCCACTATATATCTGGTCAAAACACTCAACTCCTAATAAAAGATCGATCGGACCCGATTTATAGAAATCGCAGTCGGCGAGATCTAAGTGTGCGAAATGATCCTTGACGTACATCGGCAGCGATGACGAAGGCATCATTCCCGCAATCTTTGGTAAAACTACCATAGAGATGTCAAACTGTGGTGACTCACTCAACCGAGGTATTATCGAACCAACAGTGTGACCCTTGATATTAACGAAATTTTGACCAAGCCCAGACACGGTTAAGTTGCATTTTCTAATCCGCAAACCTAATCTGCGTGCGCACTCATTTGTGATCAACGAATCCATCGACCCGCTGTCGATGAGCGCACGAGCATACTGCATAGAACCATCTGAGTGACGCAAGCGCACTACAGCAGTACCTAAGATCTTTGTACTCTTGAACAGTTCAGCTGTCGTAGATGAGCAGGTAAGCGTGGTGCTTAAACCCGCTCTCACAGTCACCTTTGAATCACCCGCCTGTGTTTCTTTACTTTGACGTTCGATATGCAGCAGTGTATTATGTCTCTCTTTACAAATATAGCAAGACGAATTTGATTTGCAGTTAACAGTATCGTGACCAGGACGCAAACAATTAGTACACAGACGCAAATCTTTAACTAATGTTCTGCGTTGATCAACCGACATTGAATGCATCTTTCTGCAACGGTACACAGAATGACTTTCATTGCAACAAACGCATATTATCCGGTCTGACTTGGTATTATTTGAGGTAGATTGCTTAATATTTAAGGAAATTAATGACGTTCGCGGACGATCATGATTTTCGACCTTATTAATCCGAACGTTAGATTTATTAAAATTGGAAGAGCAAGCTAACGCGGGTGGCTGACTTACTTCCAGAACTTTTACATAATTTTGTAAATAAGCCAGAAAGTTGTTGAACGTGGGAATTTCGTCCTTATTCTCTAACTCGAACCTTCGCCTAGTGTCAAAGTCAAGAGGTCGAGACGCAATGTAAAATAAAATAAATTCACTTAAATCATTAATATTTAGAGCACGAAGTGCATTGACACTTTCATACAGTGTGTTGGTTAATTCGGATAGATTCGATAGCAATGGTTTTTGAATTGGGGATAATTTAAGTAATTTCTCTAAATAAGTTGTCGCGAGAATGCGCTTGCTGTCGAACCTATCGATTAGCGCTTTATATACGACAGCGTAATTAGCTGATGTAATAGGAACGCCTTTCGTGAGCGACAACGCACTGCCGGACAAGCATGGAATTAGATAATGAAATTTTTCTATCTCGGATAACGAGGCGTTATTATGCACTAATGGCTCGTAGCTATCTTTAAACGTCTGCCAGTTTTCAAGCTGGCCATCGAATTTTGGAATTTGCAACTTAGGTAGCTTTACAGCAGCAATCGATGATTGTGTACAAGATGCTACTGCCAGTGGCGCACACGAACTAGAGTCAAGCGAATCGGCAAACTCAACGACCGCGTAATATAACTCGTCAAACGACAACAAAGCGAGATCATCAATTACGAACTTCGGATTAATTTTTAATTGTATTTTATTAATTTCTTTACAGACTTCAACATAAGTATCGCGAATTTTTTCTATTGACTTATATCTGGCCTTGAAAGTAGATATTTTTGCTTTACTTTCTTGGCAACTTTTAACTAAGTCGTAAATAATTTGCATGTTTTTGAACGCATACTCGCGTTCTTTAATCAACGATTTCAATTCTACTTCCATCTTGCTCAGAGACTACTGAATGAAGAAAGAAAAAGTTAACTGATTGGTTTATAGTTAAAATAATAGGGGTTAAAGTATGAAATTGCCGATTTGTACTGAAAATCTAAATTGTAATTTTTTTAAATTTTTAACAAACTTATTTAATCAAAATAGTTGCCATTATTATCTAGGAGTCCGGGATAGTTTAGCAGGGAGGAGACAATAGCCACTGGTCATAAAATCTCTGTTTACCTAGATTTTGCGACGTTGCCACACTTTTTACAACCCATAGGTGCCCCCCACCTTACTCACGTGTCGTTGTTGCGATCGGCAGTTTCGTTTTAGAGTTACAAGTAAATACACGTTTTTGAGCCCGACAAGTACTTTTTTTCAATTTTCGATATTTGACTATTGTTGCTTACTGTTTATAGATTCCAGCATGTGATGAATACATACCCTTAGTGTAATTATCCTTATAACCTTTACGACAGACAGATTTTACTTGGATATTATAGTTTCTTTTGTAAATTGAATAACGGATAGCTTGGCGTGGGGTGGGAGACATTATCATGGCGACGGGAGGAGACTTTACCCAGGGTAATCTCTCCCTCTGTTTCTGTTGCAATAATTTTAAATGAAAAATAAATGAAACTGCAGAGTCTAGAGCGAGTTCACCATCAATTTTGACGGAGGAATCTGAGCCAGCAATTTCAATAATAAGGCAATCAGCAGAGTTAGCTTCTCATCGTCATCTTCCTGCCCTGTTCCCAAGTCATTTGAGGTCGGCGCAACATGACTTTTACTTCCATTCCTCTCTGTTAGACGTCATACTTACATTCACTACCTTCTGCTTCATGTCCTTTTTCAGGCAATCGATCCACCTTTTCCTCGGTCTACCTCTGCCTCTCCATCCTTCCACATTCATACTTAGCACACTCTTTGTAGAATGCGTTTCACCCTGTCTCATCTCATGTCCATACCACGACAGACGCTGACCTCTCATTTTTTCTGTCACTGGCGCTACTTTCAGGTTTCCTCTGATATACTTACTCATTCCTCACTTTGTCCCTTGTTTGTTCTGGTAACCCCACACATCCATCTCAACATTCTGATCTCTGCTACATGCACTCTTTTCTCATCCTTCTTTTTCAATGCCCAACACTCTGATCCATACAGGACGACAGGTCTTATTACGGATTTGTAAATTTTGCCCTTCAGTTTGGGGGGCATCCGTGGGTCACAAATAGTGCTAGTTACCTGTCGCCACTTCACCCATTCAGAATTGATCCGATGCGCAACGTCCCTGTCCACCTCACCGTCACTTTGGACGAGTAAACCAAGGTACCGGAAGTCGGAGCAGACTGGTCGGGGTATGCCGGCTAGGGTTATGGTCATGGGTCTTGATATACCGCCAAAACAATGCAATGTAGGTACTCGGTTTTGCTCTTGCTGACCTTTAGAGAGTTAGCTTCTATGTTTCAAGATCTAGATAGGACAACGGTAGATTCTGATTCACGACAAAAAACAAAAATAATTTTATTAAGATATTGTTAAATGTACCAGATATTTTACTGTAGACAGACTGAAGTTATACAATTATTATATGCCATGTTTTTTTTTTAATTCTTTATTGAATTATAATTTGATATTTTTATTTTACCTAGGGTAAAGTCTCCCTTGTCGGGTGGTCAAGTCTCCCACCCAGGCGGGAGATAATAGCCAAATCTCACTTCGGTAGAAATCGTTAATTACTCAAAAAGTATTAATGATTCACAAAACTTTCTTAAGAAAAAATAAACCTTAATAATGCAGCTTAGGGTACAATTTTTTGAAAATAGTTTTTTATGAATATAAAGAGATTTATGAGCATTTTAGTCGAAGTCGGGTAAACTCTCCCGGACTCCCCCTACATTGCGGTCATCTAATAGGAAGGTCATTTATGTCTTTACGATAGAATTCTGAGGATCTAGACTGCACAAACTGTGTGAAAGAATTTTGTTCTGCCTCCTGGGAAGAAACTTCTTGTGACGCAGATAATTGTCCAAATCACAAAAAAAAATGGTCGTCCGTTAGAGCAAGGTCTGGCGAATATGGAGGAAGACGAATAGTTTCCAACTGCAGTTCCTGAAGAGTTAAAACGGTTTCTTTTGCTGTATGAGGCCTCGCGTTGTCATGGAGCAATAACGGTGAAGGTCGATTCATGAGTCGTGGCTGTTTTACTGCTAATTTTTTCAACATTATTCGTCTTCGGCTGGGTATCTGGGTAGTTTGACTAGGATCGGCGTTCACCGTCTCTCTTAATTTCTCGTTAATCACCTGTCAGGCGGTCTTTTTCATGGCTCGTTCTTCAAGTCGAAGTTTCCACCACGAAAGCGTTTAATCCAAAATCGCACGGTGCGTTCATTAGCAGACACCTCTTCAAATGCAGCATTGATATTGCGGGCTGTTTCTGCCGTTTACTTCCGCGTCGGAACTCATATTCAAAAATTACTCAAATTTTCGCAGTGTCCATCTTTCTTGTTTAAGTTGAATAACAAAAACAATTGAACATCGATAATCAAATGTTTCACATTTTTTAAAAGAAGAACATCACAGAAACCACGTGAAAAAAGTTTCATTCGAAAACCTCAAACCATGAAGACTCTATGGCAATTCAAAAACCTACTAGACTAAAACGGCAATTTCATACTTTAACCCCTAATAAAATCCCTCGAGCACAACTGTCACTACGAACTACTTATAAGAGATCAACGGCGAATGCAGCAACAATACTCTTAGGTATAAGAAGTTCTGCGAGTGGAACAGATCGAAAACTCGATAGGAAATATTATTTTGAGAAAATATTACTAAAAAATATTAGTATTTACGAGATTTTGTGAGGAAATTCGTTCCTCACAGGAGGCACCAAAAGAAGAATGGATGGACCTCGCTGGAGAAGTTGCCGGCGTTACTGCAAACTCCGTTGAAGTCCCCGTTGAAACCCCGTGACCCTCAATATGAGTGAAAAAGACAAACTTACCCGGGAAACAGGGAAGTGGACAGGAAGGCAGTCTGCCGACGACGGGGCACTCGAATGCCGGCCGGCCAGCGGGACACTTTCTCCGCACTTGCTTCGTATTGTCTTTTCACGAGTCCGGGTGATCGAGGCACTAACAGACAGCACTTCTAGCGAGGCTTTTCATGGGTTTTTCATTGATTTTTTATCGCGCGACGAACCGCGGGCGATACCAATATTTGACTTTTTAAAAAAAAAGTGAAAACAAAAGCGAAACCCGTCATGGCAGGAAAAATAAAAAAGAAAGAAATGAGGAAATGACCAAGAAGTCTGAACAACGTTAATAAACACAGTGTATCTTTCACAAATTGTTGTCTGAAATAAGCTCGATGATGACAAATCCTCAGAAGCTGCGGGTGTTCATGGGAGGTGATTATCGCTTGTCATCAGACGATCCGTATTTTCGCCGCCACCTAAACGGTCATATGTAAAGAAAACTCAACAAAAGAACGTGTTTTTGCTATCCCTGTTGAGGAGTCCTAAATAAAATACATGTCAAAGTTATGTAGGCAATAGTGTGAACAAGCGAGATATTTTCGTTAGTCTCCGGGTTTAGTTTAAAACAATTTTTTGTAGTGTTTCAGATAGGGACATAGGAAGTCGGTTCGCATTTGTATTGCAAAATGTGATATGTTAATTTGCACCCAGGCTTCTCGATCATGAATGCAATCGTGATGCATGCATGCATTGTAGGTATTTACTGAACCGGTTTAAATGAAAAGTGATACTACTGACAGTCTAGTAGAGCCTTAAAATAGATATAGGTAGGGTTGTTTCTATTCGGTTGCGGAAAGAGTTATCTCCGGACGCGGGTGGAACTACGCGGTACAGATTTTTATCTTCTACTTTCAATAAGATGGATTTCTTTAAAAACTGCTCATTAATTAACATTGACTCCAAACTAGGGGATCCTGTTTCTTGGCCGCTTTATGACACCATCCAAATTATTCGTTCGTACCTAACGGCTTAGTAATTATGCTCGAAAATTGCATCACTCTATGAGGTACCCAATTTTTGAGTTCTAAATACCTAGGCCACGTTCTCATATTTTTTGTCTCATTATTTATTAATCCGTACCAACCCAATTAACTACTAAGATTAACTCTAAGTTTTTGGAAAATATTGATTATTGCATTGCTTATTAAACGACTCGTTCGTCTCTTCTATTTTTGTTAACTATACACCTGTTTCTGAAAATTTCATAGGTAAGTACAGCTTGCCATGGATGCCGTTAATGAGCTGCGCCTGGTGCTGATGCTCATACGTACAGATGTTTATACCCCAGTTTAAATCATTGTGCTTTAGGAAACCAGAGCCCATTCCAGGTAAAGGAATTAGTTTGTTGATATTTAGGAACTGTACCGATGAATCAGACGATGGCGTCAGGACCTTTGAATAGAAGTGTGTATTTTAAATATTCCAAATCGAGTTCACGAACCTCATTTATGGTCATTATCCTAATAAAATTGATACCTTTTAAAACAAATCCTGCATTCTGTTGAGTTCGAAGACCAGGCGGGGGTTGTTGGCCGGCCTTTCGATCTACGTAACCCGCCCAAAAAGAATAAGTTCCTAAATGGTTCAAAAATCTAAACGAGGTCGTGGACCTTTGGCAAATCAGTTCCGTAAGCAAAAAATTTTTTTTCTACATATTAAAAGGACTCACGGCGTCATGACTTTACCTTGACGTGATTAAATACAACCTTCGAATATTCGTCACTAAAATAGAAGGTCGTTGAACTTCATTTACTAATGTAATGACGAGAATTGTTTTACAATTAATTTAAATTAATATTTTTAGTAACAAATGTCACGGCATCGGTTGAACACTGCCGACTACCTGTGAGCCGAATGTGACAAACACTTTTTTGCTATTCCATTAAGTTAATTTGAAATAATTTATGTAATCTTTAATTGGATTTAAGTAATTTGCATACAGATTAAATTAAAAATATATTTTATTGAACAGAAAGGTTTTGTTTAGGTTGCTAAATGTTGCACTTTGATAGTAAGGTACTCGGATCGTTACCTGCAAGTTGGAGCGGGTAAATATGCGATTGCAATAATGAATGAGTAGGTACCTATGCGCACATGGATTACACCCTTTGTTACAGTCTCTGTCTCCGTACAAGTGACCTGGCTGTTTATCTAGAGCACTGAATGCAAAACAGCCTTTCATCACATCGTGTATCACTTAGGCATCATCATTTCCGTGATATATTTCACCTATTCAGGCCCCTCATAAATAATACGAATTTCAAGAGTAGGTGCCCAGAGACAAACAACGCAACGCAGCGTCAAAAAACAAGTCACGCCATTCCTATGTATGTAGAACACATCTGCGTAGAACTACTAATAAATAAAATATTTAATTCTTTATCGATCGTCTTACATACGGCTAGTACATAATGATTAATTGTATTGTAGTTTGGCGCCAAAATTCCTTACAAAAACCAGCCTGAACGGCCGTGACTCTTTGTAGCAAAAAACTGTGAAGGTATTGAGTATTGAACTTGCCGAGATAACTCGATAGATATGGATCTATAAGCTCGTATCTACCAATAAGTAATAATAATGAGCGTATTATCCGCTCAACACATAAATAATATTGATCTCGATGCCTTTCAGTAAAGGTCGAAACATGGCAAGGTCTTTGAGGGAAAAAAGCATTTTGCATCAATGTTATGTTCTTTTTATAACACGTAATACATTTATTCAGGAACAGGTAAGGACAACACGATAGGTAATTTTGAAAATTTATTCTTTGTAACGTCTCAACACATGAGGAGCAACAAAAAGTATTTAAGTTAACATAAATGAATTATCGAAGCCCACCAATGCTGTGGATGGCGACCTGCAGAAGACGTTCAGTAGCTATCAATGACAGGTGTGCAGTACATTTTATCGCCGCAGAGCTTTTTCGCTGCAATCTGACGGTCACGTTCACGACGCATTTCCTTTAAGAAACAGAAACTAAAGTTTGCACGGATGATAAGATCCCATCCCCTATTTCCTGTTAACTTAGGTAAAACATTAAAAAAACATGTTTTAAATAAAATGCGGCAAAAAAGCAATAGTTTATTTGTTTGAATCCTTACCTATTTACGTGTAGGCAATACGTAAATAGTTAAGGATTTCAGGGGCCCGATTCTTCTAATTTTACTTAAGCGACATATGATTCACGTTCGACTCGGTTCGACTGAGATCCAATCCCGACTCGATTACGATTGAAGCGTATGTGGCATTCCGCTATTTTTTCTTTGAAATAAACGTCAATTGAAATAAACGTCAAAATCCTTTTCTGTCATTCAATAATGAATCATTTTGTCTGCTCTACTACCGTATAGACCAAAATCACCAAAATAGCAGACCAATCGCAAACCAATCGAATGTCGTTGGAATACGATTGGTCTTATATTAGTAGCAGACTGCCCGATATGGTTAAAACTGCTATTGCGATCATATTGCGACTCGATTTCTATTCGATTTTGACATTATTAACTTAGGAGAATCGGGCCCCTGTTGTGTGAGTAAAATGTGCTGCGTTTCTTAAATGCAGTATCAGTGTTTGTGATGTTTCTTGATTTTTATTATAAAACATTAAAGATTTTTTTTTAAATATCACGGGTTTTGTTGT
Source organism: Helicoverpa assulta (assembly GCA_963856015.1). Lineage (NCBI taxonomy): Eukaryota > Metazoa > Arthropoda > Insecta > Lepidoptera > Noctuidae > Helicoverpa > Helicoverpa assulta. The sequence continues at coordinate 10,170,383 of CAWLCW010000012.1, forward strand.
GTACATTTCGCAATATGCTTAACTACAGGCCCCTAAAGTAGCGTGTTACCTACCACATACGCGCATTTGACGCATAGCCAATCAAACAGTAAGTATACTTAGTAGGATCATAAGTCTTAAAACAGCGTATATTTGGATCTTCCAAGAGAATTCTTCAAAAGTCCGGGATGGAAACTATCCTATGTTCTTTCTCAAGGTCAACTCTATCTCTGTATATATAATCAAAGATTTGGATACGTGTTAATGGGCTTTCCCATCTGGAGTTGAGACTAGGACCTACCCAAATTCACCATTAACATAGCGCCTGTGAAAAACCTACATGTACGTAGGGACTTACTTAATGGAAACATTTCGTACAGGCGCTTTCAAGTCTTAGGTTCCGATAGCTACAAGCTTCCGCCCGCGTCAAGTTCGGTTATATCGCGTTTCCAAGAGAATTCTTCAAAAGTCCGGGATGGAAACTATCCTATGTTCTTTCTCAAGGTCAACTCTATCTCTGTACCAAATTTTATTAAAATCAGTTCAGTGGTTCAGACGTGAAAGCGTAACAGACAGACAGACAGACAGACAGAGCTACTTTCGCATTTATAATATTAGTAGGGAAGTAGGGATGTTAACTATGTTAAGTCTGAACTTATGATTTATATGTATTTACTTACATAAAATCTCCTGAACTGCTTCATATGAGTCTGGCATTCCCTAAAATCGTCAATCAAATAAGAGCATTTCTTGATTCCTCGGCCTAAGCCGTATGCCTCCAAGCAGTCCAACAATGCCATCTCCTGTTGCGCACAGCGTCCTAACATTTGATGGGAATGTATTCCCCCTGTTATATCCGTGAATGGGGATAGAAAAAAAGGTGACAGAAAGTACATCATCTTTGCAGCTGTAAAATTAACGATATATGTAAAATGCAAAATTAAGATCCAATTCTTCGATTGGCAGATTTGACAGGATAGACATTAAATTTTTCATTAAAATATCTATGGGAACCAGTATTTGTTCTGACAATGTCAGTGCAACGAGGTCCAATGCCTAAGAATAAAACCATTTTACTGAGATAAAATATAATAAAATGAGCGGTGCCAACATGCGCGGCGAAATGATGTGGGAACAGTCCCAGGAAATTAAAAATAGTAAATGGAAATCTTCTTCCTCATTTCAATATCTAAGCGAATTCTACACATTTGGTTATTATGACTTTCCTCGTCGCTGACAGTTCATATTAGGTCAAAAAGGAAGCGTATTCGTAATTTGCCTACTTTATGATATCCCTGAGCAAGAGCTTGTAGATGAAAAAAATATTATTTTTAAAAACATTATTACTTTATTGACTCTATCGGGTGTGTCGTTCACAATCACAATAAATGAAATGCGTTAATATACTGGTTAATATATGTCGATTGACACAAAGAAAAATGCGTAAAAATAAAAATATGAATTTTTCAAACAAAGTAAATTGAATAAAAATGTGCGAAAATTAGAACACCATATAAAAGTCAGTCATTACAAACAACTGAAATTCTCCCTTGAAAACTGACAGCTGTCAACTGATCAAAACATTCGATACTCAAATTCAAATTCAAATTCAAATAATTTATTTGCTTAAAATGCAGGTTACATTAAAGGTGGATAGGTATTTATTACAGTACCAGATACATTTTGTCGCTTTACGACATGCAAAAGTTTTTATACAAGTCACAAAAATTATAGCGTCAATATAATAATACTTAACTCTATCAACAAATAATTTAGATAGACACAGCATGCAAAATATATATTATTTATTTTTGTAACAATTCCGATACAGAATAGAAGGACTTCTCAATAAGCCACGTTTTAAGAATGTTCCGAAATTTGTTGAAGGGCAAATCTTTAATCTTATTAGGAATAGCATTGTATATAAGTCCACACATAACATAACAATTTTTTAAATACATTGTTGTTCTGGGTATATTATCTAAAACAATTCTGTTTGGATTTCTCGTGTTTCTAGGGTACAACTCCTTGGCTGTTTTAAAGAGATTAGGATGTAGCTTAACAAACTTCGCTGCTTCCAGGATATACATGCCGGCTAATGTAAGAATTCTAAACTTTTTAAAAAGTGGTTTGCAAGATTCCCAAGGTGGTATGCCAGCAATGGCTCGAACACATTTTTTTTGTGCTAGAAAAGCTTTCTGTACTTCCGTGGAGTTGCCCCATAGTATCAGACCATAATTTAGGACAGAGAATACGTAACCGTAGTATGCCGCTAGTACAGTTTGGAGTGTAGAAGTTTTGCGTAGTTTATAAAGTACATAAACAAATCTATTAATTTTATCACACACTTTTTCAACATGAGCTTTCCAATTAAGGTATTTGTCTAAGGTGATACCTAAAAATGTTGTTTCATTTACCTCTGAAATCGGTTGAGATGTGTATTTAATTTGCAATTCTTTATGTGGTCTACCATATGTGCTAAATTGGATAAAATTTGTTTTATTTAAGTTAACCTGTAAATTATTATTGCTAAGCCATTCTATAATAGAATTTATGGAATTATTTATGTCGGAAGTATATGTATCAATTTCGGATTTTTTATCACATGTCACAATTAAAGAAATATCGTCAGCAAATAAAATGGTAGATTTCAATGTTATGTCTGGAAGATCATTAATATATGTCAAGAATAGTAGTGGACCTAGGACGCTACCTTGTGGGACACCAACATTATTAACCATAGAAGTAGACTTATATGGGCGGAGTTCTTTAGTTTCATCGATATTTACTATTTCAACGTATTGTCTCCTGTCTGATAAATAAGTTTGTAACCACTTTAAAGCGGGTCCTCTAATACCATATTTATTTAGTTTTTCTAATAGTAGCTTATGGGATACACAATCAAACGCTTTAGACATGTCAAAAAAAATAACTGTGACTAATTTACCAGTATCTAGATTTTTAACCACGGTGCTCACTAGATCAAAACAGGCTAAAGTCGTAGATTTACCCTTCTGAAATCCGTACTGTTCATTACGTAAAATTTTATGTTTCTGAAAGAAGCTTATCAGGCGTCTATGCATCGCTGATTCAAATATTTTTGAAATGATTGGGACCAGTGCTATGGGTCTATAATTACCCAGGTTATCCTTATCCCCTTTTTTATATAAAGGCTTTACTATTGAAAGTTTGAGTGGACTAGGGAAACAGCCATTTATAAATGATAAGTTAATTAAGTGAGTTAGTAACGGTGTGATTTCAACGGAACAGGCCTTGAGTATATTTGTTGCTACTCCGTCATAACCTTCGGCACTGGTGTTATTCAAGGACATTATAATTTTGTGAATTTCGTCACAACTACATGGATGTAAAAAGATGCTGCTATCCATGTTAGATTTACACGTATTAAATAGAGAGTTATTAGTAGTTGATACATTAATAAAATATTGATTAAATGTTTCAGCTATTTCATATGGGTCACTTATCAACAAGCTTTCTTTTTTAATGCTAGCGATAATCTCTACCTGTTTATTGGCTTCTGATGCATGTTTTATTATTTGCCAAGATGTCTTGCAGACATTTTTTGCTTTAGTTATCTTGTCAAAATTACGGATTCTTATTGATTGGTCGATACATTTACGTAAGAGTTTCGAATATGTTTTGTATTTGATTTTGTTTGTTGTGCATTTATCCATATAATATTTGTAGCGTAACGAGCGTTTTGTTTTGCAACTAAGTTTTAGACCTTTAGTAATCCATTTAGATTTACGAACCTTATTGGATCTTTTGATTCTGGTTGTAGGAAAACACAGGTTATAAAACAATGTGAAGGTCTCATGAAATAATTGAAATGCCGATTCAATATTTTCTGCTTCATGTACCTCGAGAAATGATAGACTACGCAGACATTCTCTGAATTTATGTAAATACTCTACGTTATAATGTCTTTTATTAATAAAGTACTCCAATAGTGGCGTTTCTTTGTTTATTGCAGGAATATTAAGCAATTGAGCAGTGTTGTGGTCTGAGATATCTAAATGTAATAGTTCACCTGTAGCATACGCCATATCAGCGCCGGCTCAACGAAACTTGGCGCCCTAGGCAAAACATTGGAACGACGCCCATAAAAAAACACAACAATAAAAATACTAGGTACTGTAGGTGATTGCAATTATTATTGTTCACACTGAGTAGGGCTGCCATTTCGAATTTCGCCAAACCCGGACAAACATTAAAAAAATCCCGGACACTTGGCGTAAATAGCATTTTTTCCCCGGACGACTCCAATTTTTTTTTAAAACAAAACAAGATCTAATTTTTTATATTACCATATACTTAAATTCAATGAGGTGCTTCCTTACATGAAAAGTCAGGGCCATCTCTAGCTCATGTAGTAGAAGTATTGAAAGATTGTGACTTAATGTATTTCAAATGTCATAAATAAGAAAGCTCATATGGAAACTAGGAGTTATCTTCTTGTTTGTAATAGGACTTTAAAATGGCGCTACCTTTTTGATAGGTTAGACAAAAAAATGTGTGAAAATACAAAAAACTGAAAAGTAAAGTTGCCGCGAGCGTAGCGAGCGCGAAAATTTTTGAGTTTTGGGTCACTAAAGCACCTAAACTTGTATAATAAAGAAACCTGTAAAGTGAAGAAGCCGCGAGCGAAGCGAGCGCGAAAATTTTTGAGTTTTAGGTCACTAAAGCACCTAAACTTGTATAATAAAAAAACCCGTAAAGTGAAGAAGCCGCGAGCGAAGCGAGCGCGAAAATTTTTGAGTTTTGGGACACTTCGACGTCGGCAGCAAATGCTTGTCTATTTGTAATTTTAAAAGGTTCAACTTCCATACAAGGCAAGCAATCTCATGTATATTATGTTTTCAACTCGTAGTTGATGAAGGCGAGGCAGGCTAGGAATTGGCTTGGTTGGTGGATTTAACGATTCTTATTGAAAAACCTGTTTGACTTCTTATCCTCTCAAATCGAGTGATCGTCCTCTGAAATCTGCTGGCCCTAGGCCTGTATGGCGGTGGCGTGGGCGCTCTGCGGCGCCTCTGAGCCCGCGGCGCCCGGGTTATTCGCATACCCTGCACCATCCCTGTGAAAAATGTCCAGGTTTTCCCCGGACACTTCTTGAAACCCCGCCCGGACGGCCTCCAAACGAGGTCAAATCCGGGGAAACCCGGACGGATGGCAGCCCTAACAATGAGAGTCCGAGGAATTCACTTAGGTGATTCTCACACTGCCCCGCATGATGCAGCGTAGCGCGTGGATGCGTGTTCTTCCGTTGTTTGTAAGTATCTCCGTTTGTATGGAAAACACGCACAGTCCAACACACTGAAAATGCATCCACGCGCATTAATGCGGATCACGCGCATACACGCTGAGAAACATGCACCGCCGCGCGTAGGTGCGGGGCGAGACGCAAGGTATGGCACACCGAATCCCGCGCGCTCCGCGAGTTGCGATGCGCGTCGCTCCGCACGTCTGTCGCGCGTACGTACGATTGATTGAACCATTTTTGATCGATCCGCGTGCTCAGTGGTAACTGGTGATGCCGCTCGCATTGCTATGCCGCCCCCCAAATACGAGCGCCCTAGGCAGTTGCCTAGTTTGCCTATATGGGCGGGCCGGCCCTGCGCCATATTACTTATAATGTGATCAATGCAGGACTTTTTACGGGTGGGTTTTGTTATGTGTAAGTGTAAGTTATAGTTTTTTGCAAGATCTACCAAAATCTTAGATTCTTTATTGTTCGTTTGTATAGTGTCAATATTTAGATCGCCAGCCAATACGAGTTTTTTACTATGCCTGTAAGTAATTTTATGCAATAAGGTTGTGAGTTTCGCAATAAATAGGTTAAAATCAGAGTCAGGTGTTCGATATAAGCAAATTATAAACATATTTTGGGATATTAGATCAATAGCACAACATTCGAAATGCTTGTCTATGGAATACTCATTGTTATAGTTTAGCTCTTTGTACTGTAATCCTCGTTTAATTAAAATACATACTCCCCCCCGTTTTTGTTTTGCTTGTCTACTATATGACGTTGCTAGGAAGTAACCCGACACATTGGCCATTTGTTCATGACCTCTTTGAATGAATGTCTCAGTTAGACACAAAATGTCCACTTCTTTTCCCTTATCTAACAGTTCATTTAAGTGAATTTCTAGCAAGTGACGCTTACTAAACAAACCAGCAATATTTTGGTGTAGAATTCTTACATGCGTTTCATTTGTTTTGTTATTTACGAAAAAATACATTATTTAAAGCAGGTTCTTGGATAGCAGGCGTTGGTTCAGTTTGAGTGTATTGGTCAATCGTAAGACTGTTATTTTTGTTCAAACCTGAGCAAGAAGCATTAAGGGAGGTATCCTTTATCTGTACACTTTTCTGTCCTAAACATGCTCTGTACACAGAGTTGCTTGTGGAGACCAAAAATCTTTGATTATAATCGGTTTGATCAAGTATATAATTTATTCTCTTACATAAATCATAGAAAATATCATGAGAGTTCTCATAATCAATGTCAACGTAAGTACATCGTGTATATTGCTTACAAATTAGTCGTAACATACTATTTAATTTATATTGATTCATATACCTATTTCTGTATACCTTTAGAACTAGAACATGACATTTTATGATCTTCATGACTGAACACAGTTCAGCTGATACGTGAAAGGGATTAGAGTCATTTTGCCCTATAAATAATATAACTCTATCCTGTTCTGTTATGTCGAAAAGTTTAACACTGTTGAGTATTTCCTCTGTACTGGCTTGAGTTTTAACGATTGATATAAATTGATATTGCGAATAGGGATTTCGAGTTCTTGATGAGATGAGATGTTTTGTCAATCCTGAACATTGTTGCCCTCCGAAGATAAATACTTTGTGTATTTTTTCCTGCTCGGATTTTGCATAAGTAGTAGAGTTTGTGCTGTACTTCTTTTGTTGACACGTTGGTAAGGCAATTCCATGTTTTGGTACAGAAGCTTGAGAACTCGCGATGCAAAGCTCGTCTTTGGGACTTTCTTCGAATCGTTTATTTATGGTGGGCGCTATGTTCATCGCGTGTTGGTGATATGCTGCTGATGTTGATGCGCTGTTTTGGGAGGCTGCTTTTACAAAAGCCTCTTTTTCACAAGCCTGATGTTGAGTCCCTGAGGTGGGTTGAATTTCTGGCATACCGGTTGTATTTTGTGTTTCAAGTGGAGGGATTGTAAAAGAATCTGTAAGTCGTCTTTTGGCATTATTTTTTTTGGTAGAAGACTGAGAATTGCGTAGTGATGATAATGGGCTTCTGCAAATCTGTTTCAGTATCTCGATTTCCTGTGATAGCTGAGATATTAGTTTTTTTAAATCTGTGTTCTCAAGTATTAAATTTTCTAATTCATTTTGTGTAGAATGTAAGCTGGACTTCAAACTATTAATTTCTGTTTTCATTTCTTCTCTGTCCAGAGCTGTCATGTGCGTAGATACATCTAGACTTTTACCCAATAGATCGTCTGAGTATGAAGAGTTAAGGGATGCGCTCATATCTATTTTATCAAGTGACTTATGTTTTCGCAATGGTTTTCTAAAAGTTATATTATTTGTGTCTTCCATCGTCTAGCGCCCTCTATGCGTACAGCACTAAATTAGTGTCGTGTTTATTGATCTACGACTGACGCGGTTGTTACAGTTTCTGCTATTTGGCAACAGATGTCACTTAAGGTGCAGGTATCGAAATTAATAAGTGACTGTAATGTAATTAGTCAAGTGATGTCGTAGCTAAGCTATTCGCCAACAGATGTCGCTTGCCAATTGTAAGAGGTAAGTATATCAACGAAACCGCTACCGTCTTTTAGTAGAATGTGTCGAATTTCCAAATTACTGCAGAAGATTTACATAAGACTAGCACAGTACAATCACGGCAGGTGCGTATATGATTTTCATTTATTATTTATGAATATTAATTAAAAGTACATACGGAATTTAGAAGACTTGTGATTCTGTATGTCAATTTTAACACTTGTTATTACTCCCAACTTTATCTCTGCTTCACACATGATGTTGTAAATTATAAAAACGAAAAATGACTCCCGTCCTCCATAAACCACTGAATTTATTAGATTATTTTTTTTTACAATTCGCCATAGAATATCATAAAGTATATGAGATAGGATTTAATGTGATTGTGAACGACACACCCTGTATATGAGAGGCTATTTTACCTATTTCGTATTTAGGAGTAGTTTTGTAAATGCAAAAAAATGCCTTTTAAAATAAATTACCCTTAGCAATAAAATTGCCTATTGTCTATAATAAAATACGCTAATATAATATAACATAACGCATTTATTTGTTTAATACATTTTGAACGTTATTTCACCCTTGTAGTTGAGTATACTTTGTAGAAGCATTAAAAATAAATATGCAATGATTTGATTGTAATATTTTATTTACACAGTATTACAGTTGAGTGGCAGAATAAATTGTAACTATTGACAGGAGTGCTAAGCATATTTAGAAACTGTCTACTTTAGGTGTTACGTATTGGTTGTCTCCCTTCAGTTTTCCTTCGGATATTTGTCTGTCACGTTCCCTGCGCATTGCCTGTAACAAATGAATACATGTCTTTACTACATAGTATAAAACAAAGTCACTTTTTCTGTCCCTTTGTATGCTTAAATCTTTAAAGTACGCAACGGACTTTGATGTGGTTTTTTAAAAAATAGAGTGATTAAAGAGGTTTATATGTATAATAACATACATTAAATAGTGGGGAAATACTGTTACCTCGTGCGAAGCCGGAGCGGGTCGCTAGTTACTAATATAACAAAGATATAATCATTTTTTGTTTGAGTCCTAAAGGCGCTGAACTACTGAACCAATTCAAGTTTTTTCACTATTTCAAAGCTACACTCTTTCCGAGTAACATCAGCAATATTTTACATATACAAGCAGTAGTTATCACACGAGTGAAACTATGGGAATACAGCATAAAGTCAAAAGTGAATAGATATGTAAGTTCTGGGCAAACAAAGTTTATACTACCAATTAGAGACTGGACCAATTTAGAAAAAAACATAACCATATAAAAACACTTTACAATTTGTGATTATTGTCTTAAGCTATTCGATTAGGCTTCCCACTGATTTCTACAAGGACTGGTTGGAAGTAGCCTAGGTCCATTGCCCTATCAAATGGCAAATGAAAGACTCAGTTTTTAAGTATTAACCCAATATGGATAGTAAGAACTATTCCTGAAAACAGATTACACCATGGCACCATAGACACACAGTCAATGAGATTTGTTTTGATAAAAAGTTATGTATTTAGTTGCTAGAAAATAGTTGTAACATACCATAAATCGTTTGTATTGTTTCATTGAAGTTTGGCACTCGTGGAAATCGCTGAATAAATGGGAGCACTTGATCTTTCCGCGCTCAAGCCCGTAGGCCTCCAGGCAATCCATGTAGCGACCCTCCTCCTTCTGGCATCGTCCCAGCATTTGATGAGAGTGAATACCTCCCGTCAAATCCGTGAACGGGGAACGTAAGAACGGTGAAATCGACATTGTTGTTGCTGAAAAACCACAAAAAATACCCTGTTTCACCCTGTCTAGGTTACAAAATTACGTAAACAAATGACATCTAATAATTAAAAGTATGAGTGTTGCTTTTGAATTTATTAATTTCGCACTTTGTGTAAGTTGAATAAAACAATTGAAAATTAACAGCTTTCGTCAGTGGATAATGATTACCTTAATATTTTTCAAAAATCGAATACAATCAATGGGATAAAAATGCCAGAAGTTTTGACAGAAAACCAACTGACAGACATATTCACGATCAGAAACTTATCTATCTGCTAACATATAATAAAGTAGCGAACACAAGTGACGCATGTAATGTAAACGCAAAAACTGAGGGAATTTAATAATAGTATCTGATTTAAAATAAAAAATGGGCAAATTAATAGGGGTTAAAGTATGAAATTGCCGATTTGTACTGAAAATCTAAATTGTAATTTTTTTTAATTTTTAACAAACTTATTTAATCAAAATAGTTGCCATTATTATCTATACATTGCGGCCATCTAATAAGAAGGTCATTTATGCCGTTACGATAGAACTCTGAGGATCTAGACTGCACAAACTGTGTGAAAGAATTTTGATCTGCCTCCTGGGAAGAAACTTCTTGTGACGCAGATAATTGTCCAAATCACAAAAAAAAGTGGTCGTCCGTTAGAGCAAGGTCTGGCGAATATGGAGGAAGACGAATAGTTTCCAACTGCAGTTCCTGAAGAGTTAAAACCTCGGCCTTAGGCCTCGCGTTGTCATGGAGCAATAACGGTGAAGGTCGATTCATGAGTCGTGGCTGTTTTACTGCTAATTTTTTCAACATTATTCGTCTTCGGCTGGGTATCTGGGTAGTTTGACTAGGATCGGCGTTCACCGTCTCTCTTAATTTCTCGTTAATCACCTGTCAGGCGGTCTTTTTCATGGCTCGTTCTTCAAGTCGAAGTTTCCACCACGAAAGCGTTTAATCCAAAATCGCACGGTGCGTTCATTAGCAGACACCTCTTCAAATGCAGCATTGATATTGCGGGCTGTTTCTGCCGTTTACTTCCGCGTCGGAACTCATATTCAAAAATTACTCAAATTTTCGCAGTGTCCATCTTTCTTGTTTAAGTTGAATAACAAAAACAATTGAACATCGATAATCAAATGTTTCACATTTTTTAAAAGAAGAACATCACAGAAACCACGTGAAAAAAGTTTCATTCGAAAACCTCAAACCATGAAGACTCTATGGCAATTCAAAAACCTACTAGAATAAAACGGCAATTTCATACTTTAACCCCTAATATTTTAAAATGTTAAAGATCTATTTTAACTTGACTATTACTGGCTCTGCAGCTCTGTAAATTGAAAATGTTTGAAGCTGGCTGTCGGATGACAACTGTCAAAAACAGCTGTCGCCTCGCCAGGCACTTTAGAACATAAACTTTACACGTATTTATTAAATTATTTACATAAAAAGTACGTGCATTTGCCTATAATAACAATGGATCAGTGGGTCAGTGAAGGATTATCTAAAATTCTAGATTTTCAGATACCAGATGATATGATAAAGTAAGTTCGAATACAGAATCTTAAAAACAACATCTAACCGTGATCACCTTTTAACTTTTGAAATCCTTCCTTATGTGTATATATTCCGGCAAACGGATTCAGGTATACTTTAATCAATGATTCCCTAAATTTCAGATACATTTTATCCATAGAAAGTGAGAAAGATTTAAATGAATACATGAAAACTTTGTTGGACTTCGATAACCCTCAACATAAAGGTTTCTTCTTGGAATTGTGCAAGAAGAAGTTCCCGAGCAGAGGTACAGAAACCAAAAATATTCTATTAATCCTCTATATATTTTTGAAAAAAAAAATATAACACCTGAAGTCATTTTTATTATTGTGCAATATTATCGCAATCCGAAATAAAAGCTACCCACCAACTTACTCTTTAACATAGATATAAAAAAACTATTTAATAACCATTTCAAACATCTCTACAATTTCCATAAACCTAATATTTTTTTGTCTGGCAATTCTAGCCTCTCTGCCCAAACAGCAGAAAAAGAAAATATCAAAGAACAAGCAACAGACTGACTTTATCAGCAATGATGCACCAGCACCACAGCTGGAGCCAGTGGAAACAGACTCCAAGTCTAAGAAGAAGACGAAGTATGTGAACTTGTACTCACAGGAGGGGAAGAACGCTCAGGTTGTCATGATAAAAGGTATGTTGGCTAACTTTCAGTTATTTTTACTTGAGTTTGTCAAAGTGTTCTGGCATACATAGTTTGAATAAGGAATAGGTGAGGTCAGAGGGTAAAGATTGATTTTTTTAATGTAACGTTTTTCCAACTATGTTTTGGTCAGCTTCTAGTCTAACCGGATGCAGCTGAGCATCAGTATTTAAAAAACTCAACTCATTTATTTTGAACTAGCCGTTTTCCCGCGGTTTCACCCGCGTCCCGTCGGAGATACTGACTGCACCGGGATAAAATATAGCCTACGTTACTCGCAGATAATATAGCTTTCTAATGGTGAAAGAATATTTAAAATCGGTCCAGTCGTTTTTGAGTTTATCCACTACAACCAAACAAACAAAGTTTTCCTCTTTATAATATTAGTACAGATAAAATATTAAAGATCTTTTAAAACATCAAACTGATGATAGTTTACTCTTACAGCCCAGTCGGTGGGTTACAGAATAAACTCATTTATGGTGCTAGGGGATCTTCACACTGCCCCGCATCACGCTGCATCTTGCGTGTCGACGCACCTACGCGCGTTCCTGCGGGAGTGCAGATCTGCATCATCGTGCGGGTTTTTCGCGCACTCACGCGCGTAGTTGCGTTTTGTTAATTCACGTACGGCGGCTCTCATCGAGTTCCATTTTCAAACATACACGTCACGCCCATTTAAAATCACGCGCGTCACTGCGGGATTCAGTGTGCCATACCTTGCGTCTCGCCCCGCACCTACGCGCGGGGGTGCGTTTTTCTCCGCATGTATGTGCGTGATCCGCATAAACGCGCGTGGATGCATTTTCAGTGTGTTGGACTATGCGTGTTTTCCATACAAACGGAGATATTTCCATACAACGGAAAAAAACGCATCCACGCACTACGCTGCATCATGCGGGGCAGTGTGATAATCGCCTTAGGCTTCATACAATTAAAGTGTCTATTCTTTATTGCTATAATCAATAGCCTGTAACTTTATGTTGTTGCATAGAATTGAAAGGCAAGGTTCAACACCTTGTATTGTTTATTGTAATTTTATAAAATATGAATTTGCAGGGCGCCATCACTGCGACTGCCAGGCGTCTAAGCACGAGCTAGTGAACAACTGCATTCAATGCGGCCGCGTCGTCTGCAAGCAGGAGGGCTCCGGGCCATGTCTGTTCTGTGGGAATCTGGTAATTACAAAAAAAAATATATAAATCTATTTACTGCATTATTTGTATACACTTATACAGCTAGACCAGTTACAAGTTAGCATATTACCTGCTCGATTTTTCCGGGCGTGTTCTCTTTTATGCGTCTATGTAATTATTTTTGGATAGTTTCTAACTATTTTGAGCAAATGTTCAATAAAACTTTGTAGCGGTGACCAAGTTTGATAAACTGAGAACACTCTTAGTGCTGTGCAATGTTTTTTAAAAGCGTAAGTGGGAAGATTTCACTACCACTAATGAGCCATATTTTACCTGTAGAGTACTCCAAATTAGCCCCTATTTCAACGGGAAAATATTCCCCATTTCTCATGCCAACTTTACCTAGTAGTTTTTTACAAATAATAAGTAATTGAATTCATGTCCACTTTCAGGTGTGTACCCCAGAAGAGCAGAAAGAGTTGAACACAAAGACTAAAGGTGCTGCTAAACTGATGGAGACACTGATGGAACGCAGCAGACCTAAGGGGTGGGAAGCTGCCGTCTCACATAGAAATAGGCTGCTGGAGTATGATCGTACCAGGTATGAGCAACTGCGTTTAAATTTCAATATCTCCTTGGGGCTGTAGCAGTCTTATTTATAATCACGTATTAAAATCTCACCAAGAAAGTGAAAGTAAATAACCATACATCTTCAAAAATTTTCACAGGCTTTACTCAATATGTTATGTCAATTGTATCAATTTTATATTCAACAACATTCATAGTATCTCATACAGACTATAAGTAGCGTCTTTTATTTTTCGTATGTATGTGGGCCTAGTGGGTAAAGAACCAACCTCTCGAGTATGAGGGTGTGGGTTCGATTCCAGGTCAGGCAAGTACCAATGCAACTTTTCTAAGTTTGTATGTACTTTCTAAGTAATCTTAGACACCAATGGCTGATAAAAAGGTGAAGGAAAACATCTTGAGGAAACCTGGACTATATAGTCTGAAATCACCAACCCGCATTGAGCAAGCGTGGTGATTAATGCTCAATCATTCTCCGTGTGAGAGGAGGCCTGTGCCCAGCAGTGGGACGATAAAAAGGCTGTAACATGTTCTAACAACTCCAACTTAAACCGAGGCACTGAGAAAGAGAATTAAATTAAAATCAATCCACCACCAAATCAGCAACAATCAACTCTATTCCATTCCAATAAGGACCACTTTCCCTTCCCCCCCAGCGAGCGTCGCACGCGCGTGACGGACGACGACAGCGACTACTTCAGCGCCAACAGTGTGTGGCTCAACTCCGCTGAGAAGGGCAAGTTAGAGAAGTACCAGCAATCGCTACATGAGAAGAAACATGGTTCACGGCTTAATAAGAAGATGACTTTCGATTTTGCTGGTGAGTTTTATATTTTATGTGCATTTCCAGAGAGAATATGAAAATCCAGTGGTCATTACGATAGGGATATCAGAGTCATTAAGTTGAACGTAGAACACGTTCAACTAAACTAACTAACTATGTACTACTATACAATACATATATCTTATTTATTTATATTCCACGATTCTGATATCGAGAAATGTAAGTTAAGTCACACACATCTTATCAACACACAAACTCAACTCTAGTATTATGGATATAGATGACATAGTGAGTTACTACATGATTTTAAAAAAATCAAACCATAATATGGCTAATGGGATTCTAGGGAATTTTTGCTTTCCCAAAAATCCAAATGTCTAAAGATTTGGGCATCTGAGACTAAATAAAATAAGAATTAACATACAACTCTAAAACTTATGTTTCCAGGCCGCCAAATAGTAGAAGACACCACGATAGACTACGAGCCTGATGAGGAGCAGATCAGACAGATGACCAGCTCCGGCACCGACAGTGGACGGCAGCAGCAACACGACTTGTTCATAGGGGTGCCCAGTGACAGGGATGTGGCGCCAGGAGTCAACGCGCCACTGCTGCAGGTAACATTTACTGATGAGGAGCAGATCCGGCCTATGACTAAAATCCAAAATCATTTGTTCAAACTTGGCTGCAAAACAGCACTTTCTGAACGTCAAAAATTTACAAAAGACAGCCCCCAAAACGCCAACCCTACACCACTTCCTATGTGTTTTTTTAAATGCTCCCATGTTTACCAAATCCTCTGAAATCCCCATGCCTACCGGTTATTTGCAACTACCCTTACAAAGTAAATCGGTAAGGGTAGTTGCAAATAATAATTTAATCAAAAAAATACCTAAAACATTATTTCCTCCTCAGTTCGACCCTTCAGTGGAAAGTCAAAGCTTCGCCGCGGCCACTGTCGGTCACCCGGGACAGTACGCCCCGCGCGTGCAGGACGCGGCGCTGCAGGAGATGAGCGACACCGCCCGCTGCCTCTCCATGCACCAGCCCTGGGCCTCGCTGCTCGTCGAGGGGATCAAGCTGTGAGTATCATAGGATAAACAAGGACTACGCCAGGGGCTACGCGAGTGCTACGTTGGGGCTACACAAGGACTACGTCGGCGCTACGCCAGTGCTACGGCAGCACTACGCGAGTGCTACGCCAGGGCTACGCGAGTGCTACGCTGGGGCTGCGTAGTGGCTATTTTAGGGCTACGCTATGACCACGAGAGAGCTACGCGAGTGCTACGAATGGGCTACGCTTTTAATACGCGATTACTACTCGTGGACTACGTTAAGGCTACGCAAAAACAGAAAATTCTCTTAAAACACAATCCATTAAATTCGTACCCTCGACCTCTCGTAACCCTTAGTGCATTTAGAACACTGATGATATTTTTTCTGTAACTTTCAGTCATGAAGGTCGTACATGGTACTCAAGTCATCGCGGCCGGCTCTGGATCGCGTCAACTGTGAAGCCGCCTGATCAAGAGATTGTGAGGGCCATTGAAAACCAGTACCGTGTGTTATATCCAGGTAAATATAATATCAATGAGAGATCAACAGATTCTAGCATCATCAGCCTTTTCTCGATTTGGGTGGCTTCCAGCCTAACCGCATGCTAGCAGTACCAGTGGTTTACGTCGGTGACTGCCTATCTGAACTCCTCGCTTTTAATACATGTGCAAGAAGTAGTACTTTTGGTATACGAGTTAAACCGCGAGAGCTAGTAATAGAATAAACAAAAGCATAAAATTGCATCCTAATTCATCCCTTGTTTTTTTTTTTAAAGAAAATGTTGTTATTGGTTTCAGAGACTGAAGTAAAGTTTCCATCGTTCTATCCAACTGGGTGCCTGCTCGGGTGTGTCAACGTGGACGACGTTTTACCGCAGGAAGAGTATCAGAAAAAGTAAGTTTATCTCATACTAGCGACCGGCCCCGGCTTCGCACGGGGCAACGCTATTTAATGTATGTTAATATAAATATAAACTTCTCTTAAATGACTCTGTATATTAAAAAAAACCTCATGAAAATCGGTTGCGTAGTTTTGAAGATTTAAGCGTACAAAGGGACAGAAAAAGCGAGTTTGTTTTATACTATGTAGTGATTAGCACAGGTCCAGCTGTTCCTAAGATTAGAGCGTTTAAACCATATCTTTGGCGCTATATTATATCACTGGACAAAAAATCATTGATAGATTTTTTTATAAACATCTTTGGATGCTTTGGTATTACTTAGAAGTTGATTAATTCTAAAAGCCGTCAATATTTCAGTTATTTTATCCTATAAATGAGTAATTATTCTATTATATTCGCAGGTACCCGGGCGGTGAGAGTGACAGTCCGTATGTGTTCATATGTTCCAACCCTGTCAGTCTGAGGCTGCGGTTTCCGGTCAAAGGAGCTCACAAAATATGTAAGCTATTTATTTATATATTGGGTTTAATCTATACTAATATTATAAAGCTAAAGAGTTTGTTTGTTTGTTTGTTTGAACGCGCTAATCTCAGGAACTACTGGTCCGATTTGAAAATTTCTTTCAGTGTTAGATAGCCCATTTATCGAGGAAGGATATAGGCTACTTTTTATCCCGGTACGGGAAGTAGTTCCCACGGGATGCGGGTGAAACCGCTGGCAGAAGCTAGTTATATATATTTATGCCGGATGTGAATAAGTTACAGTTACTATTTAACGATCAGATGTATGTTTATTTGTTACAAAAATGTATATTATGGTCAGGTAGGTTAGTATTAAAAGGCCCTAAAACTTAAAAAAAAAAACTACATACGTTTATAGGCTTTAAGTGAAAAAAAATAGGGCATTAATATCGATACCTTATTTGGTTTTAGATGCATTGGATAAGACAATCCACCAGGCGGCGGTTAAATGTATACAGAAGATGTCCAAAATACAGGCCAATGCTGCTTAACATTACTTTCTACAAAAATTGCTATAAAATATTTATCTATGTAATATGCATACAATAAAACACACTTTATTTGTAAAGAAAGTTCTTTTATTTACACAATTCATAACTAAAAGTATAAATATTTCATCCTTTTAATATTAACGTTCAATCATCTCACTTTTACACATATTTACTTCCATATTCAAATATACTAACATATTTGCATTTAGATCATTAATTTTACAATAAATGCTTAACAATTTCGAATATAAACGTAAAACAAACATACAGACACATAATACTACATTACAGTTGATATTATGTATGAACAAACATATCACTTATTGTAACGCTTATAAACTAAATGAGCACTATAGACGACCAATACTAGATGCTGAAATTATATAAATAAATAGTCTTACATAGTATCAGTTCTTGCAAATAATAACTGTGTAAAAAAATTATCCATTGATTAAGGTACAATCTGGACATTTAAAATCTATAAATATCAAATTCTAGCTAAAACTCTAAATGCGTTTCAAAAAGGCTCGAAAAGTTTTCAATATTAACAGCTAATTGCAATAACGTATGAATTTATACAAAAAATAAATCCACCAAAAAGTTGTTACCGAATTCTCACTGAGAAATAATAATGATGTCAAAAAAAACTTACAGTCTACCATTGTGTACTAAAATGTTATTACTCGTGCAAGTTGCATGTAGATACCTATAGAAAAGCTTTGGCAGTGAAGAGGATTTGGTTTGTAAACATTAACTTAGGAACGTTACGATTCCTTCTTTTGATTCAACTGCGGAAAAAACGCTTCGATAGGTAAAATAGGGTCGTCCGTCGCTATCGTAAAGTAATTCGGTATTCGCCTACTGCTCGACGAAATAGTCTTAAACATTCCTGGCTTATTGTAATCCTTGCTAGCTGCTAAAGTTAGATCTGAAACTCTCTTCGAATGTTCAAACAAATGTTCTAAGTGATCCTGATGTTTTTTGTCAGCGATTTTCATGATAGCACTCTCCGATCGTGTCCTTTCTGACGTAATTTCGTTTCTATCGTATACTGCAGTTTCGGTGACTGATACGTCTTGTACAGATTCGCCTATTTCTGAGTCCTTGATCTTCTTCCTTAGGGGTCTTTTGCTGTGGACTGCGGTTGGTGTAGTGGTTTCAGGTTCTTCAGTGGTAGGTCTCGGTCTACGTTGACCATTCCTTATCCTAGCTGAAACTCTTATTGTAGTCGCTTCCACTGCTTCTGTAGTCTGCCTCTGCCTGTTAGGCTTGTTCACGTGTATATCTTTCTCTATCGATTCACTGTTCTCACCATTTCCATTTTTGTATCTCGGGTCTTTAGGCGTGAAGCGTTTGCGTTCAGTTGTATTCTCACTGTCATTGTTATCGTTGTAAGGCACTCGTCTCTGAGGGAATCGTATCTTAGGTGTGTTTTCAGCAGGTTTTTCTGTAGTGCTTGTGGTGGAACTTAGCCTGTTTCTGTAGTCTTTGACGTTAAATCTCGTCCTGTTGTACTTGTTCCGCAGCCGGGGTCGTTGAGCGCGACCTGTAGTTGTGACGTCTAATCGGGGGGTAGTCGTGTAATCTGTTCCCTCTTCCTTGTAAAATTCAGTTGTAGTCTCCCACGCCTTCACGGGTTCTAGTTTAGCTTCAATAGGTTTCACATCTTTGTGGAATGAAAATTCTTGTTCAGATGCCACAGTCGTCTTCAAAGTGTCTGACAAGCTTACAGCGACATCACTTGTAGGAGTGTCTTTTTCGTCTTGTTTATGTGAGAAATCATTTTTGAAGTCATAACCGTTTAGTTTCGGGAAATGGGGACGATTTGTTATTTTCATTATCTGGGATTCCTGGTTTAAGTCTTCCTTAGTGAACACTGTAGTAGTTTCTGGTCTGTCAGCAGGCGTTGTGACTGGTCGGCGATGAGCCAACTTCTTCTTCACAATAGTAGGTATGGTCGGAGTGATGGTCGGTAATGCGCTGGTGGTCAAGTCAGTGGTGACGGTCGGAGTCGTCAGGTTCGGCTGGGACTTAGTAGGCCTCACTCTAGGTCTGATCGTGTAAACTTCGTCGGAGTCTGTGGTCGGTGTCGGCTCGGTAGAGGAGATGTATGTGGAGGAGCGGGTACTTAACGTGCTGGTAGTCTCTTCCTTGGTGCGATTGATGTTAGCTAGCGGGGGACGGCGCCTCCTCACCTTATTTCTTTTACGCTCAGGCGCGTTCGGCCGCTTGAAATGCTTGTTCGGTGGCAACGTAGGAAGGGCTTCAACCTGAATATCCCCGTTATTCTCCTTGTTATTGTTGAATTGAGTAGTCGTCTCTTGTGTCGAAGTATACTTGGCCGCTTCAGTCGGCTTTTTCGTTCGTCTTGACGTGCTGTAGTCATCGTATGAAGGAGTTGACACCTTATAGTAGTAGTCTTTAAGCTTGTGCTTGCCGATAGGTTCAACGAAGTCGTCACCCAGAGGCCGCCTGCTTTGAGATTCGACTTTCATGTCGTAGCTCAAAGAGTTGTCATGGCCATTCTCTGCCTCGGTTACGATGGCAAACTCTTCGGGAAGGTCTGGCACGGGAGTAGGCTCGGGCCTGCGGTACGTGTCCGGATAGTCCTGCTGCTTGGCCGACTCTTCAGTAGTTTTCTGATTGTTGTAGTCATACACTTGAGAGGTCAATGTCCAGGGTGCAGTTGATGAATGGGAGTGAACATCCGACTCCGTAGCTTCAGTAACTTCGTAAGTTTGTCGGTGAGGAGTATTCTGTGCATCTTGTGAGTCTTGAGATTTCAATGGAGCGTTAACGTACTGTTTCGATGGTTGCTGGTTGCCCCCTGCGGCGACGCTGTCGTGTATCTTATGCTTCTTTTTCTCGTAACTGAAGTTAACGTTCTGCGGTTCATGGCTGATTTGGCCCTGCTGGTTTTGGTGAGCGGGGAAATTGTAATCGTAGTAGCTGTCAGCTAACGTCGTCGTCGGAACTGTCGGGTTGTACGTTGTCACAGACACTTTGTTGAAGTCACTCTGATGGTTCTTTGCGAAGGGATCTTGAGGACTTGGTTTGAATGTATCTTTGGCTCCTGCATTTGGATCAATCTTGGGTGGAATATATACCTTCGTTTGCGGTGTGGGTGTAATCTTGAAATCACTGTATGTAGTCGCATAGTGAATTTGGTTTGGAGTTGTCGGCAATCTTGGCGTTGTTGAATCGAATATCGTTGCGGTTGTTTTGTAGTTGGGGGAGTAGCTGAACGAGTTAAATATCGTCTGCTTCGTTGGTTGGGGAGGCAAGTAAGTAGTCTTCGTCGTCGGAAGCTGGTACACGGGGTCCCTTCCTTTCACTGATTGGACTCCGAATGTGCCAAACGAACCTGTGAAGAAACGCACGTATTAGTTGACCAAAGTATTAACATAAACAAAATAGACAGACATTAAAATGAACTTGCCTAATATACTCGGTGGGAAAACAGAATCCTGGAACGAATACTGTGGATAAGGATTGGCAATGTTTGGTATGCCGACCAAACCTTGCTGTTGCGCTGTCTTTACTTGCTGTTGGCTGACTGACTGGGGTGCTGTGTCACTGTCTTGCAGCTTATACAACTCCTGCTTGTAGATTTCTGTACCGCTGGTCTGCTGTTTCTTAGTTTCCGTGGGCCTCGCGTAACTTTCAATCGGTTTCCCAAACAAGTCCAAAGGCTTATTCGTCTGGTACTGTCCGAACTGTATCGGTTGTACGTTTGTGAGCTGCTGCAGCATCATGTTCTGAGCGTGGTTATTTTTATTTAACTTACTCGTGTATTTGGAGTAAATGGGCCGTGAGTTGTACGGATTATGAGGGTTCCTCACTAAAACGCTTTCCACTGGATAGTTCTGGACATACTTGTAGTTTGAAAAACCGTTTTGGAAAGCGAATGGGTTGTGATATGTGTTGATTGGTTGGTTGATGGCTGGCCCTGCGGATGCTGGTACCGTTCTAAGGGTAGTTGGGCGGTACGATTGTGCTATGGAGGTCAGTTTGTTCCCGTCTTTAGTCGCGAGAGGGCGTGTCGACGATTGGTACTGGTATTGGTCGATGACTGGGACGGGGATTTTGTAATGTTGGGCGTGGAGTGGAGCCGTGCCGAACGACCCGTATAGTAGACCACCAGATCCGACCACTGGTCGCCAGCCACCTTTTGATGCTAGACCCTGGAAAACAGACAATTCTATTGAATCTCTGTTGACTTTTATGGAGAGTTTAGTATCGGCAAGTTTATACTGTAGTATCCCAGTCTTGTTGTATGATTACCTGTTGTTGGCCGGCCATAGAGCGGCGATGGTTGCCACAACTGGCAGGCAGGAGGAGCGCCTGCAGCGTGGCAGCGAGTACCCACACCCGCACAGCTGCAACAAATATATAAGGCTGTTTGATATCAATCACCCAATGAGTTTTTTTCGAAAAATATTACGTATGACATTATATCTAACAAGGAAAACCCTTTTGCTGGCTTGAGTTCCTATGTTTAGGTCCTCACAATAACTATACAGATTCAATTTGACAAGCGGAGCCAAATGCTTTATGCGTTTATGTAAGGCTCCCTTTGAATGAAATTTATTGGTATTACACAAACAAACGCATTTTACAAAGCTTAACCTTGATAGATCGTTTGGATTATATTCCGTTTCAAGTTCCCTGAGATCCACAATACCATAAGTATAGAATTACTTTCATTCATGTTCGTGACCTCCAAACGAATCATTGTCAATTCTGAATGAAGCCCATAATTCTAGAGTCGCGAGTCATCGCTTATTGCCTCAGTCATCATACTTAAGTACTTTGAACTTAAAGTAACTTAGGTACACCTAACTTTTCATTATTTGAAAAGTGTGTTCTATTCTATTCTTGGTTAATGGCAAGTGATTCGTCGAGAAAAGTGTGTTAGTCGAACTACACCTTTTCGATCTTACTATTTTGTAAAAATGCATTCACATTGCCTGTTTTGAGTACACAGAAAAAGAGGTCCTTTAAATAACAAGTATTACCTTTCTATGCTCATTTATTTTACAAAGTCCGTTAAATATAGTCTATGCTCGGGATAGTGAGGCTTCCAAACAATGAAAGATTTTTTAAATTTGGTTCAGTAGTTTAGGATACTAACAAACAAACAAAAATATCCTCTTTATAATATTAGCATGCGGATTCCAAGCATAACTTTGGGAAAAAATACCAAAAACAAACCGTTGTTATCTCCAGCACCACAATGTCTTATTTATGAGCACACCTTTACAATACAATTCACTAGGCTTACAATAGGCATCCATTTTCATTCATTGTTCAGTAATTTCAATTTAATAATATCTATTATTAAGTAGCTGTACTTTCTACTTCCATAGGTGCATTACACTTTCGGCCACAAAAACCTGTCGTATCATTGTCAATTGAGTTGAATTATCTCCTATTACAAGTTGTGGGAAAGTAAACCTAACATTATATGTACGGCTAACATGGGAAATATAACTTGCAATTTACTTACTGTTTTTGTTACTTTATGGCGAAATTATGTGAAATTGTTGGGTCAATCGGCGTACTTTATTTATTTCTAACTCTTGCTGTTAGTTGACTAGATTCTTATGAAATTTTTGGTACTTGTCGTCTATGCAATGACGTTTGTTTTCCCTTATTCTTATGGTTGATAAGTATGGCCAAATATGTCGCTTTTAAACCACATCCGTCTCCAATCCTACTTTTGTATCTAAATATCAAGTTTCAACTGTAGAGCGTAATAATCTTAAAGCTTTTTCTTGCACACATTTGACGTTACATTTTACGCTGACTCATAATAAAATATCTCCATTACTCAAACAATAAAAGTTACATAAGGACGTGTCCAGAATGTGTGTGCGCATTAAAATTTCAATAAGCGCGTGGAAAACTAGTAGAAAGGCTACTGTAATTGTATGTATGTGTATGGTATCACTTTCTTTGCACGCGGGTGTACGTGCCTCTCGTCGACCACTGGGGAGCACGTACTGTTTTCTATCATAACTCGAAAACTGACCACCTCTGCATAAGATGGTATGGAGGTAGCCCAAAATGGTAGCCTAACGTAACTTTATGGCGAGAACCTGTCTTGTGTGGGAAATGATTTTCGAAATGGTTGAACTGTCAAGTTACGTTGGTTAATGGTAGGGAAGTAGCCTGTGTGGCTATGTGGTGTACGGTATTACATCAGCGGATTAAGTAAAAGACCAAATACTAACAATTGAAGTAAATAGATTTAGTTGGAGATTATTGTACTGTAGAAAGAATGTGAAAAGAAGAGTCCTACATGAGGATTTTTGAGTAGCAGCACGAATTTAACTGGAACCGGCTGATTGTCGGCTAATTGCTCTACTACACTGTGTACTAAGGTAATTTTGAAAAGTGTGTGTAAATAAGTTATTTCTCTACCTCTGACTAAGTCTTTGGTAAGATTTATCCCAGAAGAAACTGTAGGTAGTGCATTGAAATAAGTTTTACCTAATCACTTAAATTATGAGCTATCAGATCTCAAACAATTACTTATTACCCGGTAAGGTTTTATTGCTTATAGTTCTGCAAATATACTAAGTAGGTACACCATGTATTTTTTACTACATATATGGCATATGGCAGGTAGTTTAAATCCGTTTCGAGTGGAATTTCCCGTTCCATTCATAGTTTCATGGCGCCCTTTCTTACATCACAGCCATAACACTTCAAGTTATGGTTTTGATATCCCAGTTTATTGCAACACAAGCTTCGTAATAAACACGTGAATACAAACGCGATATTATGATATAGTGCGCGTTTATGGAGATAGTGAAAGTAAAGTGTCGCCTGGATGTTATATTGTAACTTATGTATGGTGCCAGTTATCTGACGAATTAATTTAGTTGTTTAATAAAAATTTATGAGATGGGTTGTTAGTTGCAGGCATAAAGTAATACTCTTTGGTTGCGGGTGATATTTTATTGCTGCGAGTTTTGTACACCGGTTCTATTCTCTTCAGCTGGATGGAGCTAACTGCCAGTGATTTAAATGGAGCTACGGCCTCTGAACCTAGTAGGTACGAAACCCGGGCAACAAGCCCATTGGTAACATTGGTTGCCTTCCAAAATACCCCCATTCCTTTACAACAAGGCAAGAATAAATGTCACCCAGCCTAGAATAACAAAAGAAATTCCCGGCAATTTGCGGCGCGGTAAGACATAATGACTCCATTATCCGAGTCGCTGACAGCTGACTGCAGCCACTTCTTCCGTGTTGCTATCATGTACTTCAAGGAGTTGAACAATGGAAGACATCGTAACTATCATCAAGTGGGTATGTGCATGTTGAACATAAAAATGTAAGTAGGTAATATGTAGGTACTTGTTTATTCCTGTATTGTGATGCTTTCGCTTTATGTTTAAAAGTGATAGCAATTTATAAAACTTGATTTTTAGACAATCTTTCGCGTCGTCGTCACGGCCGATATTAAAGTCCTCTGCTGGACCAAGATGGGCGGATCTTTAGGGCCTCCGTATTGCTCTTCCTGGACGTTCTGATAATCCCTGAGCCTCAGACTGAATTTGACTTCTGTATCAAAAAGACACCGGTCAATTCATGGTCCCATACCTGCTCTGTAATGTCATAAAATGAAATCTGGATTACGAAAATTGATTTTAAAAAGTTGGTAAGTAGACATAAATGAGGGATTTTGGCTTGAAACGGAAAGCATAGCAAATGGTATCTCGTTTAAGAGATATCTTTAAAAAACTTAGCGTGGACTAATTTACAATGCCGCGGAAAATTGTGCATTTGGCACCTAATTTAGACATGGTTCTGTACGTGAGTAGTGAATGGTACCTAAAAGGAAATTATTTCGATGGGTGCTCTTCATCTGACTATGTATAAGAATTTAAAATACTTATATAGGAAAAATTGTTGATGAAGGGTTATCGGATAAGGTTCAGTGGATTTCCAATAATATAATGAATCTACAATTGCAACAATAACCGAAAAGAAAACTTTTCTTGGGTGATTGATATGTACAAGTAGGTATACGACACGATATTTGCGTGCCTGATTAGAATATAAGTAATCCGTCAGTTTAATTCTTATAATCATTTTAATCTCAAGTAAAGATATGGTAATTTGGGATGCATGTTCATTTGCAAGCAGTTAACTCTTATTAACTTAGTCATGTGTCCAATTATGCAATAATCGTTTGTTTCGACGTTCAATCCAGTTGTCATAAGAGTATTGCGTGAAGCAAGTTTTTCACAGAAGAATGAGTGGTTGGCCGGCCTCCACGTGACCATTCGTGCCTGCTCCACGGACCGTGGCCCGTTTCACTACAGCTATTCGACTCGAGAAAACACTACCAACCACATTTTTATGCTTTTATCTCGCTCGAGAGAGCACACCGCATATTCAACCACCGTCTAGGCGGGCTCAGATAAAAATCCACTTTACACACGTGAAAATAAAAGTAGTTTTCTTTCAAAGATTCGGGTTAATGCACTCGATATATGCGTCACGTATCAGTCTTTGTACACGAAATCTGTATGTAAATAATGTTAATGAAGTTAGATGCCGTTGTTTCGGTTAGAGAGATTATTGGCATCGTGAAATTATATTAAATTGCACTTTACTGCGATTTATGCGCGCATCGCGCGACCACTTATTTGCGTGTTGGACGGACGTGTAATGCATTTCTAATAGATATTTAATGCTATATTTGTGTTAAAAAAATGTACGCACGTTTTAGTTTCAATTTTGCTTATGTTGGTAAATAAATAGTAAGTGATGTCTTCATTTATTTCTAGGAATAGGCGGTAAAGTTGATGCCTAGAGAGCACTATGAATAACCTGCAATAAAGGTATAAGGAATAAAGATCGCAAAAAGCAAACCTGCTAGTTACCCTATTTCAAACGGCCGTGGTCAAGCTAATTAACCTATTTTAGGCCGTCAGGCGGTAAGAGAGCATCGTAAGCCTCCTGAAGATCAGATTTTTTTCATGAATAGGTGATTGATTGACTTGTGCATTACGATTGATTTATACATCTGCTATAGATTGATTAACATTAATTCTTGGATTCTGAATTGATTTAATAACAAACCGGATCACAGTAGTACCTTATAAGGCATAGAAGACAGTATTACTTCTGAAAAAAATGGTCTATCACCATGCTACTCTTCTTTTCTCTGGGTAAGATGAGTCATCCTACTTTTATGGCGGGCCATGATTTGAATAGCTCATGCACAAATGTCGAACTTTAGAGGCATAGACACCTCGTTGTCACGTCTGTCTATGGCAAGCCGTCATAATGTTTACCATCAATTATTTCCGGTAAAGCGCGGTTGTGCCACTTTTTTTCATTCTCAAGCCATGGGCCGTGCGTAAAATTGCCTTATTTATTTAGTCGAGTTGTTATTTATAGATACGTTTTTGTTTGATAGTTTTTTATGGTAAGAAAATGCTAAGGTTGATAAATCTGGCATGGTCCAGCAGTTTTATTTTTACTATCCAAATGGTTAAGAAATAGTATTTACTTATAATTCTTTTTTTATAATTTATCTTCATCAATATAGAATCTTTCAATCCTTCATGGAAACCCTTCTTTAAACTAAAACTTTCAGACTCAGTCTCAATCTATTCAGGCAGACTTAGCAGTAGATGATTTGACTCCTTAACTTGGCACATGTAGTTAAAATTCTTGTCGCTCATAAGAATTCCAAGCACGACCGTAGTAGTTAACTTAAAAAGTGTACTTAAACGCTCTCGAAGGTATTAATGATGTTATTTTATGCGAACAAACAGTGAACTTGGCCGTTTAGAGAGTTCCACGCCCTAGTTGTCTCAACATAGATTAGCTTGCGCAGATTGCTTCAATATTTTACGGTTAGTAGCGACTGCGCCAGAGAAATGATACTTATTAAACATGATGATAATATTTTTTTTTATGTTTTCACTGAAAGTTTAGTGTTTTTGCATTTTGAAATGGTTTGAAAAGTTCCTTGTACTTTGGCTTTCCTGTAAGAAAATCAAGCAGTTTCTGCCGGTCAAACACTAAAGGCTGTTTGAATTAGTCAAGTACCAAATTGGGGTAATAGGTCGTTTCATCGTTACATGCCGTATAGGAATATTTCTTGATCACAATGGGACTTCCGAGAAAAAAAAACAAAAAAGTTTTGAGTCTAGTGGCCGGTATCTGAATTGGCGGTTCATTAATTACATCGCTGACCAAGCTCAGAAAAAGGCCATAAGGTAAATGTACACGACAGTTTTAGAACAAGGCTCAGAAACCGTGTCGAAAGATTATGCCGACTCTTAATGCACCAATATAATAAAATATATTCAGTAATATATTATGTGTGTCTGTGTGTAAACATATTAGCCGAAGAACTGATAACCGTTGGGGTAAACGAGTTCTAGAGTGGAGACCACGCCTCGGCAAACGTAGTGTAGGACGTCCTCAGGCACGGTGGAGTGATGACTTGCGCAAGACGGCTGGCAGGAGCTGGATGCGAGAAGCCGAAAATAGATCTCAGTGGCGTGCACTTGGAGAGGCCTATGTCCAGCAGTGGACTGCGATAGGCTGATGATGATGATGATGATGATGATGTGTGTAAACATTGCTAAAATCCATTGCAAAGCTCTGGTAATAGTGAACTGACATGATTTTTAGCTATAAAATATTATACGTGTAAATTATTCTTGGTGATTCAAATCGTAATGCACTGACACGCATAGCCGGTATTTAGACATTTCTATCTAGGTAAAGTTCAATATTTACGATTAACAGTTTCAAATGCTTAAAAAAAATTGCTAATTTCAACTCTTCAGGTGAAATCAATTTTAGATGCTTAAGAACCCAGTGTTTTGCTGCCCACTCACTTAAAACTTCAGTTCATTTAGAAAAAAAAACTTTCAACTGAAAGACAAATTTTTGCAGTTTTATTTCCTTTTTTAATTTATTTTTCGCACATCAAATGGCTTTAAGTAGGTGATTACAAGAATACGGTTCAATGAACAACAAATTGCCGTATAATCTAATAATTTCACACGACGTCAACAATTGATTGGATTCACATCGCGACAATGATTTAAAAAATCACTTTCATTGCCTTAGGAAAAAGTAGGTATTACGTTGATGAGTTTGTCTATGTGGGAACGCCCATTGTGGACTTTTCTATGAAAAAAGTTTTGCAGCATTGTGTACCTAGGGGACGAAATTGTAGTTCTAAGTAATCTAGTGTTATGAATGGTCTTCTAGTTTTTATAAGAGCTTTCGTCCATTTGTGTAATTTCTTTGAGAAAAGCAGGAAGTTTTTTTTATTGCTCCCTGCTTTCTTTTCTAGTAATATCGTGATGAATAAGAATTACCAAATATATCTTTTTGGAACTGGTCCCCGCATAAAATTAAAGATTTTGTCTGAGTGCAAAAACTTAATCTTCTCAAAAAATCAAATAGAAACAAATTGCAAAGAAAAGAAAGTAGCCAAAAACGAACAAAAATTTATCGTTGATTCAAATTCAGAATTTAACAAAAACAACAACACGCCTCATTGTAATGCAGACTTCACGCGTGTCTCAGTTGTCTGTGGTTTGAAGAACGAAGTACCTATATACGGAGCCGTAATTTCATTACCATTCTCTGGCCGTGACCTTCGGGGTCCTAACGTCACCACTTTCCATGACGACGCGGCCAGCATACTGCACACCCGTTACGGATGTACGATACACTTTCTTTTGTTTTGATTACCAAGGGTCCCGCGTTTCGTAATACGTACTTTTTATGGGGGAATCGAAAAGGAAAAGTGAAATGCTTTGGTGCAGGAAAAGTTTATGAGGAAACTTTCGTACGGTATCGGTATTGATAGTGTCGGAAATTCGATTATAGATAAGTCGATCTATTAGATTACTATAAACCAAAGCGATGCAATAGGATTTAGGATGAATTTTTGCATTGGCTGTTGATTTTGGTTGGGCACCAAGGCAAATAATTGAGTCATCTTCGGATTTTTCCTGACTAAGCACTCTATAATGCAAATCACTCCTAAATCTATACATTTTAACACCACAATGTAGTAAATGTATGTAAAAGCAAGCCTTCGTGAGGGATTGCATTTATTTCTAATTACATATTTTCAGGTAGAAATCGTATGTTCGTGTATGACTTACATAAGGGCGGGATTGTGTAAAGTTTGCATGCAAACAATTGTTCATTTCGTGGTTATTATTACAATCAAACATCACAATAGTTCCAGGAAACATTTATTTCGTTAGTAATGCCAGCGTAGAATGTGCTGCGTGTTTGCTTATGTGCAATAAATATAACTCAATCATTTGTTGTGGGTCACCTATTTGCGCCATCACAGTTACATACATACATTAACAATATTGGTTTATTTTGAACTGTTCTGTCAGGTTGAGAACAATGTCACTCTGCATAGGCGTACTATTAGTTATACAAGTATTTCATGATTCTGTACATAATATTACCATGTTTGAAGTAGTGTAGAGAAATTATTATTACCTAAGTATAAAATTAAAAGCAGCTCCAACATAATCCAAGTTGAAACAAGAACTTGCCAACGTAACTCTTTCTAAGAAAGTTGCTATTCATTGCTAAAGAGAATTAAAAATTATCCACGTGTCATTTTACTTGACAAGTTACAACAATATGTTAAAATAACTTATTACATAAGTTATTTTAACATATTGTTGTAACTAAGTTACTTTTGCCAAGACTAGTGAAACGGCAAAATTAATGTTAGACCACAGTATTTAGACATAAGAATATAGGTTTTGCAACCTGTCATAACAGTGTCTAGGAGAAATTATGACTTGCATGGAAGATATTATTTAAATATTCTTAATGAAGTGCATTCATGTTTCTAGCTTCAGAATTCTACGAATTTATCTGAGTGACATAACAGTTGGAAAGCTCCGTCTTTTCCCGTAGAAAATGATAAATCTTTGTGTCCAACAAATTATTAGTGAAAATGATAGAATGAAGCCAATAAGTATCAATATTAACAAAGGTGCCTAAAAGTAAAGCATAAAATATCAGACTGAAAAAGCCAAAAGTTAATTTATAAAACTAAATTTTGGATTAGATATTGGATATCGTAGCTAAATATACAATGAGCTTACTAAAAAGTTTCTGTAATACGATTAAATGCGAAGTGTCCCGATTTAGTGAGCCCTCAAGTCTGTCTAAGATTTAGAGCAAGGGCCTTTCTGAGTAATCCATCAACACGTTTCAATAGGTAACAGTTTACATCACAGTATCAGTTACTTCACCATTAACTGGTAACACCACGCTACTATTAACACGATTTATTGGGCAACACCAATTTGAGCCCTACGCTTCCTTGAGTGAAAGTTTATTACCTCTGCAAAAGGTGCCGTGGGAATCATTAGCAACTCCATGTTTAGTCTAGATATATTTTATTGCGTACCTACATAAGCGTTTTTGACTCGAACATGTAAATTAACTAGGAACGGTTGCCTGAAGGCACTATCACAGATTACTAGCACTATGCTCTATTTATGTAGCCACTATGTTTAAGTACGTCAATCTGAAAAGAATTTGCTAGACTTTCATATCCCGAAAGAATAATAGTTTCAGATTATGAATTGGCATATTTTTTAAAGTTTAGCATTAATTTCCATGTTTAAGTAGGTATATAATTAAATATACGTAAAATCAAAAATAAATAAAAATAAACACGTACCTACGTGGAGTACTAACACCAATCTCACTTTCATAAACGTTGTCTTAAAATTAACAATAATTTCAGTAGGTACGTTTTCACACACAACAATTCTATATTTGTGGTTAAATTATAGAGCGGTTAAGGAAAGTAAATGAGACCCTATTCAGAGTGCGGACAAACGGCCTGGCTGTACGGAAACATTTCCTTCGCCTCTATAATTAGAAAGCATGCGTGGACTTGTTGGACGGAAAGGATTTTTACCTAGAATTAACATAGACGTAATATTCTTACGTTACTTGTTTGTATGATTGAAGGCATTAAATGTGCTCTTGGAAGTCAGTTAAAATAATAATCTTGCTTCATCTTCTCATAGTTTTTCACAGATCAATCAGTCCATTTCACAGCTAAATATTCCTAGATAGTCCCCGTATGAACAGAAATTGGTTATTTAGAAATAATCTTCTGAGTGGAAGTGGAAACCAGGATGCAGACCTACGACGAACTGAGCTCATACCTAATGCATGTGTTTAGTTCAGGTACGTTACCCACCGAGTGGCAACAGTAAGCATATTACAGTCAGGTAGGTAGGTACCTACACCTATTGAAATCGAGCTTGAAGTTTAAATTAGACACCATCCCAAAAATAGCATATTGTTCTTCAATAACTCTTATGCGCTCTAGTTAACGATGGCATTAGGTCGAGTCGGCCGGTTTAATTTAGGATGTTCCCAGAAGAGTTACTATTAATTGCATTTGTTTAAATCTAACCGCTTCTATGCTGGCACAGGTAATCTCAAAAGTCACTTAAAAATTTTCTAAGTTTGTATGTACTTTCTAAGTATATCTTAGACACCATTGACTGTGTTTCGGATGGCACGTTAAACTGTAGGTCCCGGCTGTCATTGAACATCCTTGGCAGTCGTTACGGGTAGTCAGACGCCAGTAAGCCTGACACCAGTCTAACCAAGGGGTATCGGGTTGCCCGGGTAACTGGGTTGAGAAGGTCAGATAGGCAGTCGCTTCTTGTAAAGCACTGGTACTCAGCTGAATCCAGTTAGACTGGAAGCCGACCCCAACATGGTTGGGAAAAAGGCTCGGAGGATGATGATAGGTACTTGAAAATTATGTAAGCTGAAAATGTGTTGGAGAAAACGGATTTACGGTAAGACTTTTATATAACTAAGTAGCCTTTCAAAGTCCCGAGTAATTAAGCTTAAGTACGTAACAAATTACCCATCGATCAAGCTAGATGGCTTTTAATATACAAAGACTGGTTTTGCGGTCAGTAACCTACAGTACTTCATGGATATTGTTATAAAAGCTAGAAAACGAAATGGCTAAAACAACGGTCGAGTGACCGAGGTCATGGATTCGTGTAGGTTCAGTAATGTCCTAAGACTTTGAACATGGATTTAACTTCGGAAACTCATATTTTTTATATATTTTTTTTTGTTAAGAAATTAAAACTTGTCCTTCGTATTTTTATCTCAATAGCTCGGAAAAAGCTTTTTCTCTTACAGCTTCACAAATAAATCTTTCACACAAATACATCAGAACTCAATCACAAACTGGGAATGGTAAGATACGTGATAGTTTCCGTCCGGGAACATTTACGCATCATGATCAGTCAGTCATCCAATGATTTTATAACAACAACACGGACCACGGTGCATATATGTATTTGTCAATAAAATTGTTATGATACTTGCCTATACTAATATTATAAAGCTGAAGAGTTTGTTTGTTCGTTTGTTTGAACGCGCTAATCTCAGGAACTACTGGTCCCATTTGAAAATTTCTTTCAGTGTTAGATAGCCCATTTATCGAGGAAGACTATAGGCTACTTTTTATCCCGGTACGGGAAGTAGTTCCCACGGGATGCGGGTGAAACCGCTGACAGAAGCTAGTTTATAATAAATAAATAACAATAAATAATTCTGAGATCGCCTTCTGGCAATGTTACCCATATCCAATAGTTTGGTCTATTTGCGGTCAGCAGCTTTTCTATAGCGGATATTGGTACAACGCGGTAGGTAGCCCATTTCTTTATTATTAGATTCAATTTCGATCGTTATAAAGAAAGTTTTGTCATTTTGCTCTGCATAATAGAAAGACTCGCCGTTTGTGGGGCTAGTAAGAATGCTTGTGCTGTATTGGTGTGCAGATAATTTGTGTGCATTATCTAGAATTACCGCAAATGCATAACGCGTGGCGATTCCGTTACAGATACTTACTGCAGCAAGCATTCGCGGTATTATAAAACTAGCTAATCATCCAATTAAGATTGATTAAAAGATCGTGAATCAGACTTATGTTGTCAATCTCGTTGCTGACCAGTTTTCTCTCTATTGCTGACTCTTTGAGCTATCAATCTTTATCGCAAAATGCCCCTGTCACATAAATTAATAAACAAGATAGATCGATACATATTTCTTGCGCTGATATTCCTTAGTTTTTCTTGTGATTATGGAATATCCACTTTGTTGTTTGATGATGTCAGATTAGAGCTTTTTATTAAGATCTAATTACAATTTAAGTTTAATGTCGCTTTCTATAGACAAGTTCACCTACAATACGTTACCTAATGATTGCGGATGGAAAACTAGTTATGAGTAGGTGCCCGAAAAAGTGAAATGTTTTTCCTTGTGGAAATCATTTATCGAGTAAGTAATACAGCGCACTTTTTAGCCGTTTTATTACTTAAGCGAAGTCTAAGGGTGGGTGCAATCTTCATTCCTATCTACTGCTACAAACAATGCGCGAATTGAATCTAATTTTGTATAGTTTAGAGAACAATAAAAGTGAAAATAGCTAATCGATCACGAC
Source organism: Helicoverpa assulta (assembly GCA_963856015.1). Lineage (NCBI taxonomy): Eukaryota > Metazoa > Arthropoda > Insecta > Lepidoptera > Noctuidae > Helicoverpa > Helicoverpa assulta. The sequence goes on from CAWLCW010000012.1 coordinate 10,204,175, forward strand.
TTGCTTTCTATTTTTCCCAACGGTGACAATAAAAATGTCGAGACAAAGGCATACTGTTCAGTATCTGATAGCTGAGTTAGTATGTGAAATGTTTGGACAGTGTGTGTTTAAACCTAATTTGTGATAAGGATTTACGGTTCAGGTTCGTCTGGACTTGAAACTGACATCAGAATCTATAATAGCGGAATAAAAAGTTGACTGTCCTACTGTTTCCATTTAAAAAATTAATTAGAGGTGTGGTTATGGTGAAAATTCATAAGCAGTATTAGGAGTTCTATTCTATAAAATTTCTTTACGGCAAGGATACCTATATAGATATGACGTCAATAAGAAAAAAGAATGTCAAAAATAATTAAAGCAATGTGGAACAAAATTATTCATAAGATTTTTAACCATAATTTAATTTAAATTAACTATTGTGGAACGGGAAGTCCAATTACATTATGTCAAAGTCTTTCAATAATAATTATCTTTGAATTGCGGACGGAAGCTTCAACTCGATAAATAAGCTTTCGTGAGAAAAAGCGCGATATGTCTAAGAAACATCTACAAGTTGATACAAACCGTTACACGGAGGTTGTCTGCCACCGGACTTATTAAATCGATTGGGGCAAAAAATGAGCCCTACTTATCTCGATATGTGCATCCGATCTAGATATGCTTCTGGTTCGTGGGCAACTTGCGCACGCGCTGCCGGCTGTAACGGGCCTTTTCGCATAAAATTATGCACGTCTAGCTTTTCCCATAAGTAAATTGTATCCGTTTTCAATAAATTGTATGCATTAGTTGTAGTTGATGACATAAAGACTGTATGGGAACTCAGATCGCAGAACGTTGATTTATTATTGTTGTAAAATTCTTGACTGCAATTTACGGTTCTCATAACAATTCTTGATGAGCCGCACGCGAAGTTCTCATAAAACTTCATTGGACCAAACAAGTATGGGTACTAAGTTTTAATTAAAAATATTGTGAAATATACTTCAATAAAAAAATATATTTCATATAAAAAAGCGCGCCAAAAATCTTACCATTCATTTTAACACTGCAAAAAGTCCTAAATAAAAACATGTCGATCACTAATATGCACACAGTTGCATCACTGTCACTTCACAAAATATTCAGTAGGCTTCACTAGTGTATTACTATTGAGGTGCGCAGGAGTCGATCGGTGGAAAGTGGCGCTTGCTCAGCGGTTTGCGGTCGACTGCTCCATTCGGTACTGCCGACGGGGGAGCAAGCACCACCACCAAAAACTGGTGGTAGGTCTGTGACGTTACTGTTTAGTGGTAGAAGGCATCGTTGGTAAGGTAACTACGGTTTTAGGTTTTCCCTGTACCAGGTTATAGTAAGGCAATAGATCAAGTGAGGTTTTGCGGTCTCTAAAACATCAGTTTTATTTAGTTTTGTTTATCATAACATCATTGTCAGCCTGGTATTTGATCAGTATTATTCAGTCAGTATTATTGTTTCTCTCCTAGCTAGAGGATTTCTCACCCCGAGAAATTGTGAACACAAAATACTTGTCTTTAACTCTTAACTGTTATACTTAGTTACGTTCTATAGTTTTGTCTATGTTTTAATGCAAGTGTCAAGTTTCTTTAAACTACAAGACTTATGGGATCAAATAGATCGTGGAAATTAATTTTAATTTAGAATAAATAATAATAACGATAAGATTTTCGCCTTATTATTAAAAGAACGGAAGGGATATGTCACCGTAAGATTACAAACATTGTTAGATTACAATCTATCTCGAGAGATTGTAAACTGTCGAATTATTGTGAACCGTAACATCTGATTGCAATTTAACGCATTATTTTTCGCTATATTATAATCTATCGATGAGAAATTGTCAAATTGTCAACTGTCCGAAAGCTCTCCCTGATTGGTCAGTCTTTTTGTAAGATCGACCAATCACGACCAGCCGTTCTGTTCCCATGGAGTTCCCGTAGAGTTAGGAATGAAATAGAGGTGTCAGTTAAATAAAATAAATGCTCTTCAAAAATTCTTCAAGTATTTATTATTTAGTACGAGTATGTAATTAATATTCCTGATATATGGAGGGAACAAATTGTAACGAAATATTTATTCTTCAAACACAAATTGAAATTGGAAAATTATAAGAAACTTTTACAAAAAAAAAAAACAAATTTACTATTTTCATTATGCCCACTGTAATATTTTTGTAGCTCTATGGTAAATTCGTTCGGATTAACAATATAATTTTTTTCTGAGTTATTTTGTTGACCAGGCTCAATATCCGACATGGCTAATATTATTTAATGAGAACACGTAAGTTTCCACGCATATACAAATATTAAAACACGAGAAATTAATGTAATTTAGGTTATGTTCGGAAACTAACACTAATTTGTTGGTTTATCGTTCAAACTGCTTTTCTTTGGTTAATCACAGATAAATTTTACATCCTCAACACTTTTATATAACTAATTCTAAAGATATAAGTTATTTTCAACAGGAAATCAATTTATAATCACGAAAACACAGTTGTTTACACAATCGACAACAACCGAAATAAACAAACAAAATGGCGATTGGCGAATGCCGGAGCGGCGGGGGCACATTACGTTCTACCAATCAGCGCGCAAGATGCATTCCGTTCTACGCCAGTTGACAATTTGACCGCTTTACATTGATAGATTATAATATAGCGAAAAATAATACGTTAAATTGCAATCAGATGTTACGGTTCACAATAATTCGACAGTTTACAATCTCTCGAGATATATTGTAATCTAACGATGTTTGTAATCTTACGGTGACAGATATAAGCTAACTGTAGGTACAGCATTTCCTTATTACATTATGCCACAGTTCAAATGCCAATAAAGCCAAGCTTTCTACAAATAACGAAAGATAAAATTTTATGTTTAGTCATCAAAACGAAATTACAAATGTGCTTGCAATGGTCGGACATTTAATCTGAAAAGGTGCAATATCATGATTGGTACCTACGACTACTTCGTCGGTATCTCTTTGAACGGGATCAGAAGCCCTCACATGTAACTTAACTACCAGTTAAAGTAGTTAGCTAACATTTCTCTATGCAACTTCACGTTATTGGTCGTTCTGAGAACTAGAGTTAATGTTTCCGTACAAAGAAATTAAGTATTATGGCAGGTGAAATCTTTCGCATTATAAGTTGTACTAACGTAATAACTTTAGAAAAATATTTAGTCAAAGTAAAGCTTAAACCGGGGATGGTCCAGATACCTACATTTTTTACAGTGTGTAACAATTGGGTATGTTGATTAATTTTATCTCAAAAAGACTGCAGTGTCTCAGTTTCACTTCGAGGTTCGTCTTGTAAAAATCGGGTAAGTATTTGATATTCTCATTGTAGAGAAATACAAAATTTTATCGATCCTATATAAATGACCTGAAGTAAAAGTGCATTAGATCTTATCGGATCTTTCCGAAGAGTAACGAAAATAAAATAAGGTAAAAAATAATTAAAAACAGCTCATAAGTGTAATCTTTATAACAGGCTTCAAGGTTGGCATGACAACGGTGCCAGTGAATCACAAATAACAATCATTACATACCCTACCTTCGCAGAATTTGCAAGCAACATTAACGCGACACGCTTCAAGCATTTTATCATCTGCTTTCTAACCTGGCAATACAGCATCGACCTATAAATATTTTCCTTAAATTTAAGGTCCGCTGGTCGTCAACTGCACACAAAATGCGATTTTTTTGAAGTTATAGTGGGTACCTACTTGACTGTTGCTGAAAGAGTCCTTGTAACAAGAGGCTAATGAAGAAAATGAGAAAATTATGAGCTTACTAGCTGATGCCCGCGACTTCGTCTGCGCAGGTTTAGTATTTCGAACAATATGTTTACAAATTGTAGCCTATGTGTTATTCTGATGTATAAGCTATATTATTGTAAAGTTTCATTAAAATCCATTCAGTAGTTTTTGCGTGAAAGAGTAACAAACATCCATACATCCATACATACAAACTTTCGCGTTTATAATATTAGTAGGATAATGTTAAGACAGAGAGTGTAAACATTAAAGATAAAGGAAGCGAATATTTAATTAATAAAGCAATAGATGAGTTGCATCAAACTAGAAATCTTGAAAGTTTGAACCTTTGGGTCAGAAGACTCAATGACGGTGCAAATCTGACCTTTGCAATTAATCTTGTAGGTACCTCATAGACTAGACAGATTCCGACAGTAATTATGTTCAATATAATGAGCATATTTAGTTATGAATGAATTAATATAGACTTGGTCTTTCGTGCTTCGAACATATGCAACATATTTTCCTAGGCATTCTATAAAGAAAGAAGTGTTTATCTGTGGAAACTTAGTCAAATAGAGACTTGGTCCAGTAGCCACGAGGCTTACGAATCATCTGCTTTCCCCAGCTACCGATATGACAAAATGCCATATAAATTGTTCGCATAGAAATACGCGGCCGTTAACTGCATCAATAAATAAATTAATATCTATTGTGTTTGGTTTTCACGCTCATTCCTATTCAGTGTGAGTATCAACACCTATGGGCTTGTACGATATATAATTTCTCTCGTCCTTTGGAAAGCGATGCATGGAAAGTGGTTCCGGAATATTTTGGACAATCGTTAAAATAGAAAGTTAATTAGTAATTTTGCATACACGTTACGTTTGAATACAATGTATTTTATAATGGTATTCGTAACCGGGGTGTTACTTTCCGTAAGGGCTATTTTGATGCCAAGGATTACACAATCGACTAAATGCCGACATAAATAGCAATACGTCGGAATGTGAAAATTGAAATGTTCTGAAAATAATACTACCTCTGGTTACTCTATAGTTTATTTACTATATATCTATAGCTACTCTGTCTGAACGTTATGTGTAAACATGAACCTGTTTTGTTTATTTTCCGGCTGTGACACAACAACAACAATAACGATTGTTTGTTTGAACTCCTTAGTGTTTGTTTGCAAGTTTTGTATTGTGTATCTAGACTACTCTACTACGGTCTGACACTCGGCATAGTAGACAATGTAGATAGAACAGCTTAACCTTTAAAATTATTTAATCAGCAAAATCTCGCATTTGTTACTCCGTTAATATTTAATAGCAGCCTCTTCCAAAATCTCATCAACTAAACCCAGCACTTTCTGATTCATTTCTTTCAGATCCCCGTCCACTGTCAAGTTCTTCTTCATCAACATCATCGTTTTGATCACCAAGCTCTGCTTACAAAGCTGAACCCGGTTTATCTCTTGGCATTTCTTAATAGTAATCTTTAGCAACGTGAGCCAATTCTGTGTAAATGTTAGGAACTCTGGTGTCAAGTCTTGTGTTAATTGAAAATGTATGAGTGTGTGAGTCCAAGGTTGAGATGTTAGGGTAGCTATCAATTTTGTATCGTTCTTTGTGACTATTGCATGTTTGAAGATTGAGCTTAGAGTTTTCCAACCGGCTGTGGATTGGTTTTTGGAATCCTGTAATGAAAAATAGTAATGTTTTGATAGGGATTTTTAGCATGAAAACTAATAGAAAAAAAAACTTTACAGAATTCAATCATGAACCACTGCAGAAAGTAAGAAATTACTTTTTAGGAGATTCTAAAACTGTCACAGTTAAAACTAAACAAGGACTCAGGTGTATTCTTTAAATGTCCGACTATTTATTATACGGCGAGGACATCAAAAGCTGTCGTCTGAAAGTCTGAACCTTAATAAACCCAAGCTCATACAAAATAAGATCGTAACTAGGTCTAGTAATAGAGGAAGTTTTACTCAACCCTATAAATACAAGGTGTTGATTTGCATTTGTGCCATACTTCAGGAGGAGGACATAAAATACGCAAATAATCGATTGGAATTACAGTAGACGGGAAATAGCTAATATGCACTACTTTTTTTGTCATTGTAATGTATTTCAGAAGTAATCCAATTTTATGAATGAAATTTATGAATAATCGTTGCGTATGCTTTGTGTGACAAACGCAATTGTGTGAGGGCGCAGCACGGTTTTAAGGCCAGTAACACACGCGCCAAGTTTAAATACGGCTAGATGACATTGACGGATTTCCGAAAAAAAATTAAAATATTTTGTACCAATTTTTTTGTTGATTTGGGTTGAGAATCATTAGTATAATTACGTCATTGACTATGGCACGGATGCAAATCAACAGCTTGTATTATAAATACGAAAGTTTGTAAAAGAGAAACTTGACAGTAATATAGCTTACACATCAGAATAAAGTCCGGGACCCAGAAGTAGTTTCCGCTGGCGGAAGCTAGTAAATAATAAATAAGCATGGTTTAACAAACTTACCCTACAACACAACATTAGCTGTATTCTAAACATTAACGCTCTCAACGCGTTACATTGTACGTTCACCGTCGGCTGATCTTCCACACTATAAGCTAGAGCCAGCGGTGAACTGGCTCCGGTGTTTAACACCATATATACTAGTTGTAGTAGTGAAGCACCCCTTTCGCTTGTACTGTCGCGCTTTAGAGTCTTTATTATCAAGTGCGTTTGGATTTGCAGTACCGATTTTGGCTAAAATGGTAAATGTAATAAAGCCAAAATTTCAAAGGATAAGGAAATTGATTTTTTTGTCATCTTTGAAAAAAAGAGTAGTTAAAGGTGTTTTTGGGATTTTTAGATTAATTCTCACAGCCAATTTTATCATCACATTGAATGACTAAAAGAACAGCTCATGTATGGTAGAATGTTGTTACCTGATAGTTGTTCTTGGTGAAATAGTGTATGACGTAAGAGAGTAACTGTAGTGCTGCACAAGCAACTCTTTCATCTGAACAATCAGCCGCAGCCAACACGGATTGCAGAAAGCCAGCGCGATTTGTGTAAGTTAAAAGAACTGAAAAAATCATGGACATTAATTAAACATACCCCCATATGCATTCCTCGAAAAATAGATTTACTTTCCCATTTAGCATCAACTAATCAAGAAATTTTTAAGTGCCCCATTCAAGTTTATCAAATAAAGTATACGTTACCTCTGTTATCATTCTGGTTATTGGCCAAACTAAGCAAGTACAAGCCCAGTTTCAAACAGACGTATTCGTAATGATGTCTAGTGCTTTCCTCACACTGATCTGGAAGGTTCTTCGAGTAAATTGCAGTTATAAGCACAGCGGTCTTCAGGCAAATTGTCTGGTCTATTTCTAGAGGTGGTAGAGTTGAAGCTAGGTCTAAGAAGTGACATATGTTTGTATCTGAAAGAAGATAACAATAATTGTAAAACTGGAATTTCAATGTATGTACATGTAGGAAAGTATATAAAAGACAAAACGAGTAATTTGAAGAATGATGGTCAATTGATGATCCTAACGAATATAATACAATATAAGGAAAAAGGAAATCATATGATTAGGGCACGCAAAGTTATAAACATACAATTTAAAGATAATTGTACAAATTCACTTTAATAGCGGAAGTTATAAATCGGAAGAAAGAAAACAAAAATAATAAAAAAGATACAAATTATTTTTTTAAACCTATCTGATATTCTGTGTCTATCAAAACTTTAGACAGAACATTTGGCAGCATAGACCAAATCAACTCAGCGAATTCCTGTCTAGCATTATCATCTCCGTCTTCCAAACAAATATGAAGTGCTTCCATACAGTTTCCCACAATGGTTTTGTCTGTACACTGTATCAAAATGTTTAGCAGAAGTTCCCAAACTGTTGGCTGGGTTGTAAGGTCGGCTGGCAGAGAGTCTTCGGATTTAAACCATTGAGATAGCTAAAATGAAACACGAGCTTAAGACCTTATCTTTTACAGATGCTAGCAATATGAAGAAAGCAATCTTGGAAAAACAACTAAATCAAGTGCAAGAAAAATAAATTTCTGGAATTATAAACTACTATTGTAGGTTACAATGGAGCTTGTAAATAAATATTTCTCTTTAGTACTTACCACGTGTAACCTAACGAAATTGGAAATTCTTTGAGAGGTAAAAGCCCAGAGCAGTATCGCTGGATTGTGGGTGTAGAACACTGAAGGATCAGGGTTCAACATCGCCACTAAACGATCCGTCGCCTTCTCGAGGTAAACTCGTTCGCCCAGGGATTCTAGTGAACCGTTTGATATTGTTGACATCTGTGTATAACTACTTATAAGTATTGTAATAAAAAATAATGTGCATTATTTTAAAGTTATAAAAGAAATCACTAGAAATAGAAAGAAATCCCAAAGTCTAATCTCAATATTTTTTGTCGAATGTGATGTGAGTATACTTGAGAGATATTTCAACTTCGCCTAAAAAATCACGGAAGATTTTAAGATCAATTGTATCGATGGTTGGGCGTTTAATATAGGTAAATTAGAGTTCTATATTTACAGCAAATACAAGCCACAGAGCTTTAATGATATACGCAGGTGGCTTGAATGTCTTGGGTAATTTTAGTATGTGTTCCACTAGATAAGGTAAAAGTGGCGCTGTTGCTTCTTCAGGGCTGAAATGAAATTGAATATAAATTTTCAAAAATAGCAAATTCTAATATACTGATGGATGGAAATAATGATGACGATATTAAAACAAGTTATAAAAACCATACTTTTCAGAAGATTGGCAATAGAAGTACATGTAAATGAGCAAACTGTAAGGTTGGTTCTTCTGCAGTTGCGAGCCGATGCGGTGAGGTTTCTCTATGCCGTACTGTAGTTCTACGAGACCCATCTGTAATGGATAGATTTACAAATAAGGCGTTATAAAATTCACTAAAATAGTTTGCCAGTGAAGTTAGGTAAATTTTATACAGGCTAGAATTATTATCATCTATCAGGGTGACCTATCAGCAGGTGGATGCATCTAGTCACAATGTTTGTCCACTATCCAGAAACTGATTACTAAGATGCGTGTTACTTAAAGCCAGATAGTCTGGCTTCCCCTAGTATCTTATTCTATATGAATATATCCGTCGTAGATATACAAATGTTGCACAAAAAACTTACGTGAATATCTTTAGCACATGTCTCACTGTCTTGTACAGCGTTCACATTGAGATATTTCTCAGCCAGCACTTTTAGCATCTCACCCAGAACTAGGGTGCTTACTTTGCGGACAGAGACATCATTCCTAAAAACAGTTTCATCAAAGCGTAAAATTTTGAGAAAATATTGTAAAGTGTTCCACAAGGGCCGATATTTGGACCAACGCTAAAATTATTGCCAAATTAATCTGATTTAAGATGAAGCAGAGAATTATAATCCTATTTACCTTGTTATTTGTACTTGAGGCAGCATCATAAGATACCCTTTCGAAAAGAGCATATCACAGAAGTCTGGTAGACATTCGTTGTTAGTGTTAGAATAGAAATACGTCAACAGCAGCTTTAGAAATACGTTGTATTCTTCCGTGGGTATTGATGATTGATGTTCCTATAATTATGCGCAAAAAGACTTGATTTAATTGAAAATATACAATCGACCCCGAGCAGGGGCGGATCCAGCCCTTGAAAAATGTTGTGGGAAGGTGGTTAAGGCATGGTTTATTCGATATGGCCGAAAGTTCACTACTACAAATACTTTCGCATAAGGGAGTATATGTATCGGTGCAATATAGGTACAAGAGAGTATAAAGGGGCAGTACATAAGGGTATATAAGGGTGGTAGACAAGGGAATATATACGGAGAGTACATAAGGGGAGTATATAAATGAGTTCAACTGACCTTAGTAAACCCAACTAGTTCAGCTACAACTAATCTGACAGCCTCTTCCATCTGTCTTGAGCACTGCTTCAGAGCATTCACTTCATGATCATCACTTAATATCGACTGGACGAAATCCGCTTTCTGAATGCGACCAACCAGTTTTATTAATCTAGAAAATTGTTACAGGTCATTTCTTGTATACTTCAAAATCCAATATCGGCACGGATATTGGGCTCTCGGCGGAAGAGTGGGGATCGCTTTGCGCACTGTACACATAAGGCAATAAACCAATAAATCGCTTCTGCGCAGGTGAAGGTCAGGGCTCAATATCCGTGCCGATAACTATATCTAGATTGAAATCTGGAACTACATGATTAGATACCTAGATTCCTTATCTAGGTAGGTAGCTGTGGGCTGCGGCATTGTTCGAAATAGTTACCGTGGCCCAGGTAGGTACGTAAAAGGCTTAAGAAGGAACATTTTAGTCAGTAAGAGCCTGACATTCCCTCACGCTGCACCCACAGCGGGAGGCGGTCATTTGATGCTTTCTATAAAAACTTATAGTAAAAATATATAAATACATATACAACATGTAACTTAATTAACGCACATCCTGAAATTAGTTTGTTCAGAATCGTTTACTGAATCGATTTATATCATTTTTATTATAGGTAATTTTTTATCCCAAAAATAATTAAAACTACGGAAATTATTGTCATATTAACCCTGTACAGTCAAAACAAATTCAAATAGACCGTAACTCAAAGTAATAAGACTTCGTGTATTGTCGGCTTTTTCCGTAGTTTCGTTATGTTGTGTCGAGTCGAGCGGCGCGCGGCGCGATATTTGCGTGCGTAGTAGTATGACCAAAAAGTTCCCCAGGAATTGGTATAACTAATTTAGTAAATAACAATGCATATACATGTTAAATTAAAAATTCAGTGTTTGTATTATGATTATAACATAATATTCTAATTAGCGTGTTTGAGGGTGTGCGTTAATTACGTGACATGTTGTATATCATCCTCCGAGCCCTTTTCCCAACTATGTTGGGGTCGGCTTCCAGTCTTTACAAGGAGCGACTTTGACCCCCTCAACCCAGTTATCCATGCAACCCAATAGCCCTTGGTTAGACTGATGTCAGATAATATTTATATATATTTATAAAAAGGTTATATGCCATGTCTCTCTCCGTCTTAGGTCTTCGAAAGCTTTAGCTAACCCATTGCCACTTAAACTTAACTAAAAACAAATAGCAGTCACATACCCAAAAATATCCAATCCAATCTGGCAAATAACGACGTAGAACATTCCAGAAACTCCATCGTCTCCTACCAACATTGCATGATTCAAGGTGCCCATTAGTAGACTAAACCATTTCTTCAGCACTTCAAGCAAAGAGTTCGCAGTATTAACGCTGATAGTTAAATTCTCAGGTTGGTATGAAATCAGCGCGTGCAGCACTAAAGCGCTGGACAGAATCGTGTTTGGGTTCGTACTGATGTGTGGGGCTAGTGCGTTGAGACAAGCTAGTAGCTGAACAGCGCTGTAAGCGCTTTGGTGGGAGAGTGCTGGTGTGGTCTTGTTGGCGGAAACCCTGGAATGGTTAAAACTTACGTTTATGGCATTAAGAATACGATCATTTATGCAGTAGCGGCGTAAGGGGGGGGGCGGAGGGGGCGGTCCGCCCCGGGTACCACATCTAGGGGGTGCCATCTCGGTCGGCACATGACAAGTCACGGAAGCTGTCACTCTAATCTGCAAAACCTAGGTTCACTACCAGTCGCTGCGCAATAGTCAAATTTCGCGAGACATCGAGACACAGTTCGACTGTCACCCCTATAAATAAAAAAAATGCGCTCGCTTCGCTCGCGATTTTCATCATTATTTTTAATTTATTCTGCACTTACTTTACGGTGATTTTTATAAGCTGTTCGGATACTTTTGTGTCCAAAAACTCGAAAAATTTCGCGCTCGCTACGCTCGCGGCTTTTTCGAATTGCTTGCAATGGCTTTTTATGTCACAGTCAAAAACGTTTATTGAAATTAGGCTAGTACACACAGCTGCCTATTACAATTTCATTATAATATAATTTTATCAGTTGTTTAGATACTTTTGCGTCCCAAAACTCAAAAAATTTCGAGCTCGCTCCGCTCGCCCAACTTTATGCACTTCTTTTCGATGGCTTTGCTTTTGGTTCTTAAACTTGTTAACTTTTTGTGTCCTAAATTCTAAAATTTTTCGGGCTCGCTTTGCTCGCATAAAAAATACGTCAAATATTGGGGGTGCTCAATAGGTAGTCGCCCCGGGTACCACCCGATGCTACGCCGCCACTGCATTTATGTACTTCTTACAAATTACCAGGGATAGATATCAAAATATTTATACCTTGACTTCTAAAACTGCACGCAGTGGTCTTCATACCACCCTTGTGTTCGAAGTGAGCGGTGCACACAGGCACCAAGGAAATGCTGACACGCGGCGCCCCTAATTATCTATAGCAATCTCCCCAATAATTATATACCGCTATCGCTACCTCTATCGCTGTCGGTATCGCTGTCGGTATCGCTGCGGCTACCGCTGTGTCGGGGAGTCAGTTCGGCCCGGTCTTCATACGCTAAGTCCCTAAGCAATCAAGTCATCTACAAAAAAATAATTAATAAAAAATACCTTCATCATCTTACCCATTTAATAAATCACACAAGAAGTGCAGGCAGGCGTCTACAGGCGGCTTGGAGCCGCTGCCCGCGTGGTGCGCGAGAGCACGTAGCACCGCTGTCATCGCGTGCGCAGCGTGCTCCTCCGAGAAGAACTCGCGCGACCGCCACAGGAGACGCAGACATGATAGGATGGATCTGAAAATCAGTTTGTGATTGTACTTTCGATGGAAGGTAAGAGAAGCAAAAAAGACGAACACGGAATTTGAAAAAAAAACTGAGGTTTTCTGCATTAGACTAGACATTCAAATCTAACTAGACCAATGTATGTAGGTAAGTATGTTCTAAATGAACGCCTAACATAAAATATCATACATAGTACCTATTTATATTTAATGTTAGTTAGGTATTACTGGTTACGATTACTTAAGATGCGAAAAAAATTGCAAGTAAGGTTGTTTTTATGTAAGTGATAACTAATTATAGTTAATTAATTCAACTGCGGTACATATCTGAAAATCTAAGTTGTAACAGATATAATATATTTTTTAACTTATTATCTACTTAGGTATGTACCTACTTACTTTCACAGAATTATATAACAAAAATGCATATTTACCTAAAAAGTGTGAAATCTAAGTTTGAAGTGGCTTCGCACAAAAATACTGTGATATCATTTTCGAGTAAATATTCCACCATACGAGCTCCTTCGTCCGATTTTTTATTGTAACGGCTAATCACTTCTATCAAATATCCACACGCTTTATTTTGTGCAGCCGTGTCTCGGGATGTAAGCAGTTTTTTGATATCGGATAAAGCATTCCGCCTTCCACTTGGATTATAAGTTCTATTAAAATTAGAATTAATTAAACTATACATAACGAATATTATGAAAAGTTTTGTGGACTATCTCGTAAGATTCTAATAGTCAAGAAGAAAAACTGATTCCCTATTTGAAATTTGAAATTCCCGCTTTGTTATTTTTTCTAAGTGCATTATTATATAAGGCAACATTATACATACTTATTGCTTCTCGGTGTTCTTGGTTGACAATAAAATAAAATTAATTAGAGATTTCGTTTATTTATATGTGGTACGCTTTCAATATTTATTCATAATATTCTTCATCCCCATTTCAATAACATTGTTATTGAATAATAAACAAATTGTTTTCATTTGTATTTTTAACAACTGGCAACTCGATTTTATCTGTCATTCTCATCTGGTTGCTCGTGTAAGCGATCGTTGGGGATTTTATTTTTGATTATTTTGGCTTTATTGTTTGATTTATCAAATTGTTGATTGTTAAGTAACAAGCTCTGACCATATCATTATAGGAATACTATGGTGAGTGCAAGACTGCGTTCATATAACGGGCCAAAGTGATAGTATTGCGCACCATGCTTGGGCCTTGATGTTGTGCCTTTCGACAAATTGTTTGATTGAATTCATGAATTGTGATATTTCGGCAGTCGGTGATGGAGTTTCTCAAGGATCTACCGTCGTACGACGAGCACAACTTCACATTATTCAATACGGATCATGGAATTAGAAATTGTTCTAAAAGACCGTCGATTTATTTACCAACTAAGGATATACCGTCTGAACAAAGTTGAGTATGCGATCTTACTACTTCTTTCTAATCATAGCTAGTAGAGTTGGTTAATGTAAATAGTAATTAAGCAGGTCATTAGTCAAAAGTAAAAACATAACCTAAAGATGAGTTTACAAATTATTGATTATTCTTCACTTGTGTTTGTTAAAGTGAACAATTCTAGTTTTCGGTTCTTCAATAATGCAATGAAATATTTTTTCTGTTTTCAGTAATTGTAACAGAAAAAACAAATATACTGTTAAGATACCTACACCAGCAATGGGAGAAAAAGGTAATTATAATTTAATTAATTCATAATTAGATCTCCAAACTTGGGCATGAACCAATCTATTCACAATGAAACTATTGTTTTTATGGACCCTTGCATGGGGCTAATGGTAAATTACAAAAACAATAACAAGTTTTAAATGAAAATCAATTCTTCAGTTCTGATTGACAATGCATTTGATTTAAATTATCATCTCATTATAAACCATTCACAAATACCTAATTTACTTGAGGTTCTATACTAATTGCAATGATTCAGATAATAGTTGTGATACATTTCTGTTGTTTTTTAATGAATTTAAAACATAATTTCAGAACAACAACTCACCAAAGAAGCGTGACCAGAGCCACATCGAACAGAATGGTGAGGAGAGCCGACCTCGCAAGAGGCCGTGTCTCAACTCCCCGCTCAACTGAAGCCCTGCCAGCGAGCCAGCAGTTAGTTTGTGCTTCAGTTATAGACTTTACAGAGTGTACTGCATTTTTGTATCAAGATTTGTATTCCACATTTTTAGGTCAAATTATACATTGATTCTCGAAACGCATTGGTCTCATGTTTTTTGGGAAGAATAACACTATCACAGTCAAGTGCCATTACATAGGAATCTTTGAATAAGTTCTCATAATGTGTGGCTGTAAGTTATTATTATATTTCAGTGGAAAATTGATAATCAAAGTATGAATTATATTCATTCCATGTTTTATAATTAAGTTTTTTTATTGAACATAAACCTCTTTGGAGATTTCATGTGTTTTTGAAAACACCTGATAATATGAATATCATAACATTTAACATCTAAATTAAGAATGTGTTCATAATTTAAGTGCTGCAGCAATAATCTTGAGTTTTGCAATATTTGATAATGGCTTAGTGAAATATTGTTTTGTATAGCTTCATACTCTTTTAAAGTTTATTTACATAGTTTGGAATAGCAAAATGTGTTGTATTGTTTAAATTGGTATATTCTATTAACAGAAAGAAATATTTTGGTACAAAGGATGCAAAACTGGTTCACCATCTTAGATATTTTCCAATAGGAAATTCTCTTCAGTCAGGCACTTGGAAGGATAGAATGTCACTATAATAGGATGTGTACAAGATTCTACCATGCCTGAGACAAGAGGAACTGTAATGGAAATGCTTATTGTTAGGATAAATATATTTAATTTCTTGGCTTGATTTAGGTATTACTTGTATGGGCAGCGGATGTGATTAATCTGATTAAATTCTCAGAGCAGCAACATTTTAACTGGAGATAACCATTTATTAGACACTGCAGCAAGTAAAATGTAAATTACATATTTTCTGAGTTCAATCTCTTATTTTATAATGTTTACTTTAGTACCTTTGTGATTTTTATATTTAGAACAACTATCATTTAAAATAATGATGAATGAGCACATCCTGGTTCAAATTGATCTAAAATGTTTGATTGTGTATCTATGAAGATGCTTGTGGAGTAGAGTAGTATATCTTGAACCATTTGTCTTCTAAATTTTATAATTAAAATCCCCAATATGCAAGCTATTAAGTATGTCTGCTGATTATAACGTAGGTAATTCTTCCGTCATGTGATTTCTTCAGCCTTGAATTATCTATTTAAAATTAGCTAATCCCAACCTTTTCGTAATGTATCTCTAAAATATTTATGTTCATAATTAAATATTAGGTATTGTAAATGAAACAGGTTGGTTTTGCTGTAAATTGTCTTTGGAGCCTGGCTTGTGGAAAGATGATAGCTGAATTCCTTGTTTTCCTAGACACTGGTGAATAAAGTTTTAAATATTGTAACAAGTAATTTTATTTCTACTGGATAAACATGTTATAGATAGTTCAACTCAGATTTGCGCGCGGCCCTATGTGTGCGTCGGCTTGTAAATATACAACTTTCATTCGTGTGACAGTGACGTCGTCCGAGCATGACGTGTTCTTATCACTTTTTCTTATGGGTACAGTCGTTTACGAAAATACTAGTTATTCACGGAGAAATTATTAAGGAGTCAGATAAAGCGTTTCAAAAAATAAAACAACATTCAAAGCTTTTTATTATTAAATATAGTGTTTCATTATTTACTTTCAAATTGACATTGACAGTATCTAAGAATTAAATACTCCTTAAGTACATATTTTCTAGCTCGGGGTACGCGGACAATAAATAAAAGTCATCATCATCATCATCATCCTAGCGTTGTCCCGGTTGCCCTTCCGGGCCCGGGGTCCGCTTACCGGACAATAAATAAAAGTGTGGACTAAGAATCTAAAAAGAGGTATAATCTAGTATAATAATGTAAACAAAATGTGTGGCGAATTTTAAAAAGTTATATTGCTTCGCATAATGTCGACCAAAATAACAAAATAATGAAACTCATAAATGAACGTTTAAGTCAAAATGATGAAGGGATGTGGCGTAATACTTATCGACATGTACAAAAGAAAAAAGAAGAATACTATAGACATTTTGACATGGAGTCAGAATTTATAATTCACCTTGGAGAGTAGCGAATCCGAAATTCATCATTTGTATTTTCAAATAGCGATTCATAATCATTATAAATAAATACACATTAAATTACGTAATAACTGTTTTTCTTTAAACACCCGTTTACAACCCCTAAATAACTGTATTGTACCCGACTGTACCTCTTGTCACGCACACAAAGTTACTGTATATGTACAAGGGTTACCCACACATAAGGCCGCGTGCACGACTGAGTTGAACTTACTATATTTATTTTTAGTTCCAAAACGTCATAGCAGAATGTTAAGTGACCTATTTTCCACTCAGAAAGGGGCTAAATATTTTTATTTGAAAAATACAACCAACTGTGTGCTTTTTTTTATTGCATTACAAGCTCTTGTTAACAAAAGGGTACTCTTAGAAAATAAAACTGCATGTTGACTGAAAAATAACTTTATTCTAATAATTATACTTATCTCACAATTTGCAGAAACATTCCACAAGCTGCAAACAAATAGGTTATGTGTACCTAATGGAATTATTCTCTTATTTCAATTATGATACCTTATCTATAATTATAAACACCAAAATAGTCACTAGATTGAGTTTCCTAAAAGCTTTCTTACATATATTTAACCCTCTTGCTGTCTTTGATGGGTTAACTCTCCAATCAGAATTGCCTGCAGTTAAAACTTGTAATCTGACAAGAAAACAATGGAAACCAAAGATCAAACTAAAATACTTAAACCAAGTTATACATAATAAATTCAAAATAAAATTTTTAAATTTATCCAGTTCTCATGAAGTCATAGTAAGAGATATAAAACTTGTAACTGTCTCAAATTGAACATAATTTAATCCTTAGCGGGCACTTCAATGACTCGGGGCTTGTCAATGATGCGTGCAGTGCGGTTGCCCTTCTCGACAATACCAATGATCCAAGCTTGGTAGCCTTCTTGCTTCTCAATGTCTTTGCAGTATGCGGCAGCCTGTTCACGTGGCAAGCAAATCAACAGTCCTCCGGAAGTCTCAGAGGCATGTCCTTGTAACAATTGGAACATGTTTCCGCATGCTTTAGCCACTGCTGCCATCTTAGCAATCACTGGCAGATTATGAATCACAAAGGAGACCTCATTCTTCTGATGAGATGCCAAGTTCTGTGCATGACCAAGTAAGCCAAACCCAGTAACATCAGTAGAACCGTGGGCATTATATTTATGCATCAGGCGTGCTGCAATACGGTTCAATCGGCTCATAGAGTCCATAGCACGATGATAAGCTTTGCGCACATCTTCTTCAGATACCACCAACTTGATACGGTTCCAGCGTTCAGGTTGATCCAGCCACTGATGAGCGTTCACAGCCACTTGGGTGCCCAGGGGTTTGGTAAGTACAAGCACGTCGCCCATCACAGCATTATCAGGAACAATATATTCATTAGGTTGACAAATTGTTGTAGCAACCCCACCAATAGCGCACCAGGGGTTAATAACTGTCTGTCCTCCAGTGACGGAGGTGCCTGCCTCCAGGGCAGAATCCTTGAATCCACGCATTATTAGAGGAATGACAACGTCACGTTCTTTCTCAGTCATCTTTGTTGACACGCCGAGCAGCATCAGCATGTTGTCACATTCAGTAACACCCATCGCGTATAAGTCGCTTAGTACATTAGCACACGCAATCTTGCCCATCATATAGGGATCATCCACTAATGGGTAGAAGAAGTCAGTAGTCTGAACCAAACAAAGTCCTCCATGCCTGAGTGGCGTTACCGAGCAATCCAAGCCAATGCCAATGCGCGGGATCGCCACATGCATGAACTGATCTTCTTGCTGGGAGTAGTCCTGCTGTAGGGATTCCACCAATTTTCCCAAAACATCTTGCGGGACCTTGCAGCTTCTTCCTTTTAGGTCAGCGAATCGGGTCAAACGAAAACTCGCTTCCAAGTCGTGAGCCACCGGGTCGAATGGCCGACGCAACGCCAATGCATTGGGGTTACCGGTCATCTCCAACTGTGCCGCAGCTAAAGAGTCCTGCGCTACACTTGATTGATACGACATATTACACGAAACAAAACAATATTATGATTTTAATAAGGGTATATCGGGTCAAAATGCGGAAACCCGACACGCCGCCAAGTGACGCTTGCAAAATGGCGTCTCCGTTACAAAGAGAAAATGGTAGAAAAAATTACATTTGCGGAGCGTTCTATGATTGGCAGTTAGACCACGTAAACAAAGATGCGTGTTGTGTGATTGGTAGAGAAATCCAAACATTTCGTTTTAGTCAATGAAAACAGGCTAATGTCATCAAACCGTGTTACGTTTTACGCTAATAACATTATTTTAGCTTCAGCATTAAAGCGTATGGCATATTTTTTTAATATACAAATAATAATTAAATAATATAAACTTTGCTAAGAGTAAATCAAATTTAAAATTTCTGGAATCAGAAAATTCATTGACAGGGAATTGTTCTTGCTCGGAATATCATTATGTCAAAATATCCAACCAATGCGAACTGTGCTTTAGTTTGTATTAACCAATCAAATACTTCATAACTTTTACGCTTATCTTTTATTGGCTATAATAGTAGGGATTAAAACTTAACACCACTTTACAGCAGAAATAAATAGTATAACTTTTTGAATAATATATGACGGTTATAGGACGTAGATTGTGTTAAATAATATTTTAATTGGAATTGCACTTAATTATTTTTTATTAAAATGTTTAAGTGAAAATAATCATTAGATATGTCTGTGAATAATTGGAAAAAGGTGGAAAATGAGGCGGGATATCCGTGTTACATCGAGTACGTATAACTTTCACCGACACAGGTGCTTTTGTGTACGTGAAGTGATGTTTTTGAAAACTTTGTTTTAGCGAGGCGGCAGGGAAGCAACAATATGATCATCCCGAATTTAGAAAGATTATGGAATCTCTTCAGGAGTATGATGGGATCAAACAAGGCACCTATCGAGTCGCTTTTAAAATTTACTCCCTACAAAAACACCTGAGAGGTAAGTTCTACCTGTTGACACTTTTGCAGCTATTTATAGCAAAGTATCAAGTTTCACACGTTAAATTTTAATTATTAAGAGTTCTATAAGTTTCATCGGCTTAAATCTTACGTCAGTTGTGACTCAGTTAGCTTTTGTGGGCATAAAATATATAAAATTTCTGAGCTATCGAATATTTGTACATAGGTTCAAAAGTCCTCATTGAATAGGGACTCCTTGTATTCATTTTTAGCAGATTTCAGCATTTAATTGTCTGCCTGATAAAGTATTTATTTCAGCAGTTCTTAAAAAGTACATCAAAGTCTTCAAGTGTTTATAATATGCATTGTGATATATAAGACAATAGGAATTCTTGTTATGTACTGTAATTGAAGAAAAGTTTGAAGAGTTATGCATTCCTAATGTGTAAACAAACAACCTATTCACTGTAAACAATTGTCTTAAGACATACTTATATTTTCTCATTTGGATTTCAGGCTGATAAAATGCTTAGTAGATGAAAAAAAATAATCCAACTAAAATTTATGATATGAAATTATTTAGTCTATTACTAAATAATTTTGAGCTAACTTAATATAAACTTCTTGTGCAAATTTTTAATCCTGATCCTTCATGAAACCTTCCAAACTCAAAAACGTTCATTCAAAATAGGCTGAGAAATAAGAACTTTTTTCATACCCCAAAACTTTTTACTTCCTATGTGTCTTTGCTGGGTAGAAGAAGAAGTATTTTTTACATCTTAGCATGAGTTGCACTATTTAACTATAGCAATACCAAACCATTTCAAATTGCCATTGCCCATTGATAAAATCGGTAATTTGAAATGGTTAATGTATTGTCATAGTTACATGCTGCAACTCACCATTAGACTTGGAAAGTATAGAAACCAGGTACAGGTATTAGACATAAGATAAAATTACATTCTTCTTTCTTCTACAGTACCACCTCTTCGAATAAGTTCAGGAGTATTTGCAAGGCACCGCCTTAGCTTATCAGAAAGCAGCTTGTCTCTGGACACAGTAGAGTTAGAGTCTGTTCTTGCAGACATTTACTTTGCTGCTGAGAAAGAAGGTTTGTTTACTGGAGACATAGACCTCGCTGTGGACTTGCTGATCAACCTGTTGCTCAATATTTACGATAGGTAAGTTTTGGTGAATGTATACCTTACTATAAAAAAAAGTAAGGTACTAAAATGATTTTAGGCCACATCAAATAATATAACATTTATCTAGTTTAAAAAAACCTTAAGGGCCTGCAAATGGCAAACATTACGTCTTTTTTTCGCACTGTTGCCTTCTTCATTAAAGTATAAATTTTTTCCAGTGAAAGAAAAGAACCAATCAGAGTGCTATCAGCGAAGACACTCCTCATAATCTTAAGTGAGGAGTCAGCTGCTGACAAATGGTCATCATTAGCTAACTGCTGTATGGACCACAATGGCTGCGTGTCACCCAAAAGACTGGCCGCCCTGTTGGCCCAGGTGACAGCACTCTCTGCCTACCTTGGGGTGATCAGCGACCATGCCGAGGCTGATGTTGAGGCTTGTTTTGGTAAGGTAAGGAATATTTGTGGGATTTTTTTGGGATTTTTATCATCATTTTATTCACAGTCTGGTTTGTTTATTTATTTATCTTCATCGGAACACCAACAGCAAAACAAACATTAACAAAGTAAAATAAAATTTCTCATATGCTATGCTTGTATGATGTGTATTGTGTACACCTCATGTATAATAACAATTACATAACATTAATGATGACAAACAACAAACACACACAGAACGGTAGTTAGTTTATCTGACTACATTTTCTTCAATCTTTCTCTCTGATGTCAAAATATTTAGGGAATGTGGTTTCTTCAAAGAATTTGTTTAAAGTTGCTATAGTTTTGCCGATGCATCAAGTCTATGACGAGTATGAGACCTCAAACATTATTCACTATGTCTCAGAGCGCTGGCATGCTGGGCGCCCAGGCGCGAGCGGTGGCGGAGTGGGGCGTGCAGCACTGCAGCAGCGCGCGCTGGCTGCCGCTCGTGCAGCGCGTGGTCGCCAGCAGGAACAGTGCTGACGTCACCGCCTGCTGTGCCCTGTGTGTGCAGCCACTCATACAGGTGAGTACATGCTGGACGACATGCCACCGGCTTAAACAAGCTGACCGGCAGCAAGGATCACTCGTCACCAGCATGCCAGCAATACCAGTAGTTTAGCCGGCACTTTAATACCCTTCAAGGCATCTTACAGAGTCATAAAAAAAAATAAGAGAAGTCAACTTTTGAACAGAAATATACGGCGTCACAGAAGAAACTGATTGAGCATTAATTATAACAGGTACATACTTAGTCGAAAATTAATCCTAAGTCAATCCAACAAAGTGTCATCAGAACCCCTAAAATATTTATAGCATTTAACTAGCTAAATTGTACTCCAAAATCCCGACAAAATACAATAATAAACAGCCATACAAAAAACCCAAACAGTTCCATACTATACTACCTACCTGTTACCCACACTTGCCGCCCACTTGTAGCTACCTGACATTGTTTACAGCGCTCGACGGAGGTTTTACCTGACGCCGGCGCCTCTACTCACGTTCATGATGAATAGCATAGTGGGAGTACAAAGAGTACTGTTAGTTGGCTATTGTAGTCTGTAAGTATGGGGGTGGTAGTAGGTAGTAAATATCGACTTTAAAATGCATTATTTATATTTTGTAAGCCACTTAAGTGTTATGAATCGGGTCTAATTGCAACTTCACCCTAAGTGATTCACCCTAAGTGATTGAGACTATGCTAGCCGCTATGACCAATGGGCGACAAGTTCATGATTTATAATTCGGTTATCGTTATAGTTGAATGGTGCAACCGACCATTAGATAAAGTTTGTAAACAAGCATGAATTAAGTACCGTAGGTGGCCGGTTATTATCATCCTCCGAGCCTTTTTCCCAACTACGTTGGGGTCGGCTTCCAGTCTAACCGGATTCAGCTGAGTACCAGTACTTTACAAGAAGCGACTGCCTATCTGACCTCCTCAACCCAGTTACCTAGGCAACCCGATACCCCTTGGTTAGACTGGTGTCAGACTTACTGGCTTCTGACTACCCGTTACGACTGCCAAGGATGTTCAATGACAGCCGGGACCTACAGTTTAACGTGCCATCCGAAACACAATCAGTGGTGTCTAAGATATACTTAGAAAGTACATACAAACTTAGAAAAGTTGCATTGGTACTTGCCTGACCTGGGATCGAACCCGCGCCCTCATACTTGAGAGGTTGGTCCTTTACCCACTAGGCCACCACGACTTTTGTTGGTGGCCGGTTATCATTTGAAAAATTTGTTTTGGTGTACATACCCTGTTTCTATAGTAAAAGATTAGTGAATTTAACTTTTTTTTACTAATGTTTACAGGTGCTGAAATTCAAATGTGCAAAATGCAGTGATGTGTACTTCTGTGAGAAATGTTACTTGTATGACAAAAACTTGACAAATGTTAGCGGACATAAGAAGACTCACTTGATATATGAGATCATGGAAGGACAAGTAAGTATAAGCAGTTATGCATCTATTTATCTTTTAACATGTTTTCCCGCGTCCCATCGGAGATTCACCGCGCAGTCAGGTAAAATGTACCCTACAATCTCCCGTCTTAAATGGGCTATCTAACATTGAAATAATTTTTCAAATCGGACCAGTAGTCCCTGATCAGCTCATTTAAACAATCAAACTATTCAACTTTTAATATAAATTCTTAAAATAACAACATTCCAGCCAAAATCATCAGAATACATGAACTTCTTAAAGGGCATGAGACGTCTATTCTTCTGCACTAAAACCAAGAAGAAAGGGCCAGGGTCCAAGAAGGGCTCTAAGAAGAGTATAGATAGGCCAGAAGGGTCTGACCGACGTAGGAATGGGCCCGTCATATTTACGTCCACCGTTGGCAAGGCTTCGGGCAATAATGCTGGTAATCCTGCTGTGATGCTGCAAGATATTATTACACAGTTAGAAACACAGCAAAAGTAAGTTATATTTTCTCATAGTCAAAATTAAAGGTTTCAATAGAGACCCATCACAGGCTCTCAGGAAACGTTAAATTTAGGTGCACGGTTCCAAGGACTGGGTCTTGTGAAGAAGATGTGGCAAGAAACTCCAAACATATAAAATCCTAGCATAGCTTTTATACAGTCAATATAAAATGTTTATTTTAAAATATATGTCTACTGAATTGACTCATAGATTTCTAAATGCCATCTATGTATGCCATCAAGTGACCCCATAACTTGGTAGGACATTGAAAATAGATATCTATAGCTTGCACTATGGGACCATTTCTCTTATACAACATCATTTCATGTAAATTAACATATTCTATACAGATCCCTTCAAGAGGTATCAAACCGGATTCAGAAAGTGTATGGGCCGATGGACAACGATACGAAAAAGGAGGTGGAAAATAACGACCTTCTAACAAAGTTAGAAGCGCACTGGACTCATGTAACGACACAAATTAATCGACTGAAGATTTTGAAGGTAAGTTTATGTTTATTGCTACAGATTTCTTAAATGTAACGCATTTCGATCATTGATCATAAGTTTATTTTGGTCGAAAATGTCCATAGAATAAGAAGGATTTCAAAGCGTTCACCAAACCAATACTCAAACATACTGTAAATTAAGATATCAAGCACTATTAAATCGATATCTTAAATGTTCAAACATTGTATAAATTGGATGATTAACATTGAACTAATCAATTGTTTAAATGACGACATTTAATTTTTCATCAAGAATTTAACTCAACTATGTTCTTGACATTATTACAGGAAAACCTATCATCAAGTCAGCCAACGATACCTTCAGAAAATGCTTCAAAATCCGACAAGACTGATCGGCCACAGGCTTTCGACTTATTCAGTCCAATACCGATCTTAGAAACAGAAAAACAGTCAAAAGTGACTGATGTTAAAAACCCACCGAGGGTACTGAGTTTGGATTCTGGGAATTTCTCCGCAGTGTCCAAGCGGGACAGTCAGAATCTATTGACCATGTCTGGAGATGCATTGAAACCTGTGGTAGTACATGCGACTTCCGATAGCATATCTACTGTGTCTATGAATGATATTAGTAGCTGGCATAATGGTGAGTTAGTTTCTTATAGTTATCGGCACGGATATTGAGCTCTCGGCGGAAGAGTGGGGATCGCTTTGCGCACCGTACACTTATGGCAATAAACCATGAAATCACTTCTGCGCAGGTGAAGGTCAGGGCTCAGTATCCTTGCCGGATACATATATTAAGTATGTAGCTAGACGATTTTTTGAAAGATTTTATTATTGTTTGCCTTATAAACACATGGTTGTTTCAGTATTGAAATTACATCATCAGACAATCTTTACTTCTTACACGAAAGAAGACACATTTTACGTCTACCATCGGTTTTTTTTAAACATATCAGTTTCGAAATATTTAATTTGTAAAAACCTGAGATCTAAACTAGTGGTTATTACTAACATTTCAGAAACAGACACAGCTTCATCAAGACGGGGTCGTACATCCCTTCGTCACGAGAACTCTACGATTCGGTCACTGGCGGCCGCCGAAAGAAAGTTTGCGGCCGACATACGTTGCGTCGAACACTCCAACGATAAGATGAGGGAACTCAACGCTGACCTGGATACCGTGCTTGACAGGCTGCAGCAGATATTGACCAATAACTTTGCAATGGATGGTAAGTTTTTTTTGTATGAAGTTTATGTCGATTATCATTATGTAACCACGCGCCTAGAAGTATGTACTTTACCAACCTTTCGAACCTACGAATACCTGTCTGTTACGATCGTGTACTTATATTTTTATATTGTCCTCAAGCGTGGGTGCATGTACAAAAATACTCGGTAAATAAATCGTGCAATTTAATTGGGAAGCCAGTTTCTTCATCAAAAGTAAAAGCCAAAGTAATGTCATAAAGTAAAAGTATTGATGAAGAAACTGGCTGTAAGTCTGTTAATAAAACTTTAACTAAAGCATAATTTTACCGTCGTTTGGCAGAGGTGTGCTATAGTCTTTAAGAAGATTTTAATTGAGTAATTAATATTCTACTTCAGAAATTCCTACATTTATACATAAAAAACCTTTTTAAGTTAAAAAACATGTATTTTTCAGATTCCTGCTTCGACAACACGCAACTGCGTGAGACTGCGACCGAAATGGAAGGATTACTCGGCACCTTAATACGCGGAGTCGAACAGCGGGCCACACTCAACGCTACTAAAGGATTAGTATAAAATACTCAACTATCAACACTTACCTACCAATATAATCGGGTTTTTGTATAATCAGAATTATTTGTAAAAAGCCGAGGCTACATGACTAACTTTCTGCGTTACTCAAAGTTAGCCGCCGAAAGTACGTCTAACAAAAATTCTGCGGCTCATTTTGAGAAACTTGAATTATTTTTCCTTTTAAAAGTTCCAGTGATTGTAAATTAATAAAAATAAAATCGTGTTTGTATATGAAAATATTTATAGAAGAGTTACGCACTGTTTTTCTTTGTGTGATTTGCACTGATTTGGTTTTGCTCATCTCAGGACTGGTTACGTAAATGGCTTGAATTGACGTGTTGATAAAGGAACGTTAACTTTGACGACTTGTAATAAAGTCGAAAATAAAAAGTTAACACAGGCTTGCGTAAAAAAACAAGTAAGGATGTTCACTAATTTGACGAGATTAGGTACTGCTGGATACTGAAAATTCACTCAATTTTAAGGACTGCTCAAAAACCATGTTGTATCGTAAATTGCGACAGAACTTTTAACAGAACTTAAAGTTAAGTAACGTTTGAGTATTTTGCTAGTAAGTTTAGTAAATTGACTGGTGGAAAAGTTCTCAAAATAATTTGTTCTATATGACGAGTTTTTAGAATAAACTTTTTAAATGGAGTACTTAATTAATATTGTGCTATTTCAAGAATGCGGGCCATATGAGAACTAGTTTTTTATATAAATAACATCGAAAATTACCTGCTTGTGACTATAAAATTGGTTGTGAACATTTATTAATGTTTTAAGACTAACAAAATAAAATATATTCTTATGAATCTCTTACACGAATCTCTGTAATGTTTTAATTTATATTGTTTTTGTGTTTTATGACTGAACTTGTGTTTCTATGTAATTATTTTAGATAGTGCTGCATGCATATTTCTACACCTACTGATTTCTTTGACTATACATACTTGCTTTTGACATTTGTATAACCAAAAATAAGCAGAGCTCTTAATCTTGATTAGCATAGATAATGTACTTAATCTTAAATTGTGAACAAATCTGGATAGTATTTAATAGCGTCTTCAAAAATCTTTGGATAGCATGTAGGTAAAATATTTTGTATAATTTTAAGAAAACTTAGCCGTCCCTCCTAATTTGGTGCTCAATTTAATAACTTTAAGATCTGATAATACAATAAAACATACATTTAGAAAAGTAACATGCCATATATTTTATATAAAAAATTTACATACATTTTTTCGTGTTTATTAAATAGAAAAAATAATAATATTGTCATATAAATTAAACATATTGTTAAAACTACTCTAGGTTTTAAGTAATAATAAATTGCTACATTTCATTTGTGCGTTTAACAGGTAAATAAAAAATATATTAATAAAATAGAGCAATCTATTTTTAATTCACATTATCAGTAAGCGTATATCACCGTCTTAGCAAAAAAACTGGAATTATCAAGACCAGGCCAAAACCCTGTAAAAATAATAAAAAAAACTGTGCTTTTGAAAATTGCAGGATCAATGGCTCAAAGAATCAATTCCAAAATATATATTTTTTTTTCATCAAATGCTACTGGTTCCATGTATTGGTCTTGACAATCCTGTTTATAATAGTTAGGAAGAAAAAGTGAGAGCCACTCTGACACAATATCAAGCAAGTGTAATAAAAAAAGTAACATTATAGTTCATAAGTGGAAAATGTAAAACGACGATGACAATAGATCTGCCACAGCAGATAACATGTATCTCAAAAATGCTCAATCTTTATACAAAATCAATATAAAAATATATAAAAAAAAACGTACAAAAAAGCAATTAAATTGCTTCGGCACAACCTTAATCCGTACTTAAATTAATTAAATTCAAATAATATCGAATCATTTACAATTAATAATGTTTATGTATAAATGTTAGCATAATCTATAATTAATATAATAAATGTTTTATATCAGCGGACGGATTTTATTTCTAAACTATTACGTATCTACATTTGGGTAAAGATTCATATAAAATATCGTATGCAACATAATTGTTGTAATATAATGTTTACAAGTTACTTCATTCTCCACAACCTATCTTTTTGAGTATATTGCATTGTAACGTTATGTAATTGATATAATGTACCTATGTGCTTACATTATAGAAAAATATATTTTAAATTATTGCGTAATTTTCTGTATTTTTCATCCATGGATATAACGGCTTTTTCAGTTATTTTATGTAGTTAGTTCTCTCTAAAATCATACGTAAATAAATGGTTGTGACAATCGTAAGTCTAAATACTATTATTGCATTGTTTCTGCTACTGAACACTTGATAAAGGCATTCTTACAGACAACTTATACCTAATTATGAAGTGGTGCCTACTGATGTCACAAAAGCGTACCTACGGACCTATGAAAAATCTATCAGGCCAGACTGGGCAAATCCAAACCATTTTTTATGTAAATACAATTACATTTGGTAAGTTTCTTCTACTCTTTGAATTTCTTTACAGCTGATTAACATTATGATAGCCTGCAGAGTTAAACAAAAATGTCCCCATTATACAAATGGGCCGGCAAAAAAGAGTTCTAATTTTATTTTACCAACCATAAATGGTATTTTTTTACTGTTATTCCAAATTCAAATATCGAATTTCAAACAGTCCAGAGAACCTTTTAAAAATAAAACAGTTCAAGTAACCGAGGAGGTTCGTTGTGTCAGACATCAGCAAGCACCAGGTATGTACTCTAGTTCCTCTTGCTGCTGTTGATGAGGTACTTGCAGCAGTGCGTGAGGAGGTGCTTCTCCTTCTCCGTGGAGCCGTTTTGGTGGATAGCTGTGGGGCCGCCGCGCTCGCGCGTGTAGATGTCTAGACCGTACTGACCTGTGGAGTAAGAAATATTGCTTTATTGTTTTAAACATCCAGAATAACATGGAATGTCAGCTTGGATGAATTGGTGTTTATTTAGTTTGTAAAATTCATAGGGCAATTCATAAAGTGTACATAAGGAAATACATAGGGGAGTTCATACAGGGTACATAAGGAAATAATAGTGGGAGTACATGAAGTGTTAAAAAAATTGTACGCAGACGAAGTCGCGGGCGACCGCTAGTATAATATAAAGCTTGATATAGGCACTCGAAAGTTGTCTTTTAAGTCATATAGAACGTTATACCAAAAAGAGAGAAGGGTCAAAATGTGACCTCGTTACATTAACACATCACTAAAGTATGAGAGAAAAACATATGCAGTTGAATTTCTGATAAAATGATTCTACTGGACAGATTCACAGACTAAACAAGAATAAACTGAAACTAATAAATCAAAGTCATTTATTCAAAAAGGCTGAAAATTAGCAAAATTAGTAAAATTTATAAAAGACGCAAACGCTCGTCCTTCAACACTTCCTATATGTTTTTGCTGAGAAGAAGAAGTGGTGGAACAAACTCCCCAGCAACACAATTCTGTCTGTATGGTTTGAAGAATACAAGTATGAACAAATCTAAGTTACCTTTTTAAAATAATTACTATAAATCGTTGAGTACGGTAGACTGCACATCAGTGGTAACTGTCATGCACCTTAACACAATAGTAATAAGTACGATTTTCCTATAAAACTGTTACTACTGACCTGAAGTTGACTGTACATACCTTCTTCAGGGAAGGTGATATAGAACGACACTATATCGTCCGAGACGTTTTGCTGCACGTATTTAGAGAGGCGCTTCTCATCGACGCCGTTCTTGTGCAGTGTGGCCATGAAGTCCGCCAGCGGCCGCGACATGCGGAACTGGATTTCCAACTCGCGACCCGCGAACACTAACGCCTCCTGAAATAGTTAGAATTAAATATCTGATGTTGAGAAATGGGTTAGTTGTATAGGCAAGGAGGTACCTAAGACATAAACTACTATCATTTTTCACATGGCACTTTAGTTTTATCGCTGGTACATTTCGGTCCAAACAAACAAGTATGATTCAAGGTACCCACTACTGGAAACTGGGTAGGGGGATTTAGAAACATAAATTAATTCTTATGGCCCTACTTTAAAGTCAAATGAAATCACAGAAATAATCATGTGTATCTATAGGTGTGCATTTTCGTCATGGATTTCAAGAACCTACTACCAATTACTGAAAACACTATTATGGGAGCTAATAATTTTCATAATCATACCTGATGTGTGATAGGTACGAGTCCGAAGAGGCGGGTAGCCTTGGTGGGTCCCCACTCGCCGCTCGCGCAGTCTGGCAGCGGCACCATCACTGTCTGTAGCTCTGCGCAACATATCTGCAAGGACGAGGTCATTTTGGTTCACTCTTGGAACTAAGGAACATGTTTGAAGAGTTTTTCGGTGAGTTGCATCATTTAACTTTAACGATAATAACAGACCAGACCAATGTAAGACCAGGCGGCAAGTATATCAACGGCTGGTTATGGTGTGGTTATCTAAATAGTTGAATGGTGCAACTAGATTTTCGTAAAAAAGTCCAATTTGCTGACCGAAAAGATTTAATTCATCTTTGAGATCGAATCACATAGTATTCGGCTGTTGCTTTTGCAGTAATGCTTCAGCCTACCCTTTTCCTTCTTGCATGTATTTAATTACACCCACTATTTTTCTCATATCTTATGTCTTGTTTCTTAGTTTTTCATTTTTCTTGCATTGTACTGGTTTTCATATAATATCTATCTTCTTCAAATGTGCAAAGTTAATTAGTCACTAAGTAGTAACTGCTTACCTTAAACTTGCAAACGCTCTTGAACTTCATGGGCTCGCCGGTGAGGTACTCGCGCGGCGTGACGGCGTTGGCGAAGATGTCCAGCAGGAACGCGCCGCTGCACGGCGCGTGCACGCGGAACGACACCACGTTGCCCACCACCGACTGGAACGCAAACAAGGTAATTGTACTGACCAGCTGTACTTTGAGTATTTTCAGTAGGTAAAGACTATACCGTATAGCTAGTATTTTTTTTGTCTACTGCCTTCATATAGTAAAGCTTTGCGTAAATGTGGTAGTGGGGCGCGTCACTTCAGTTTAAATGAACCTTATCTAGCTATATTGTCGGCTTCTAGACAAGGCTATTATTTGAAATGATGTGCAGTGACTGCTTGACCTATATACAATATTTTTGTAGGATTTTAAGGAGTAGATAAAGTTATATAATTGTAAATTAATTAACTCCGTGGGTCCACCACTCGTTTTGTTGTTCCGTAATCCACAAGCAAAAGAAATGAATCGTAGTTGATAATTCACGATCAGTATAGCGAGCATCACTGGAGCTCGAGCATCGAAAAGTAGATTGATAAGAGGACACCTACCTGCATAACGAATCTCTTGAGACTGACGCCGTCGAAGCCGTCTCCCTCGGTGTCGTAGAACTTGAGGTTGTAGTGAAAGATCAGCGAGCTCTGCATGTGTGCCGGCATGGCTATGCGCATAGTCGCCGCACCTGCAAAGTGGAATGTGGGTTAGTCAATAGTAAATACAGTACAGACGCTACCAATACACACCACCACCATTACAGATGATTTGTTCAGTGCTTTGCAGGTTTGCTTATCGCTAGAGTAATTTGGAACCTGCCTCGGTTGCATTGCTTATCGCTATTTTGGTGCCTATAATACATGGAAGAAATGTATTGTTTGTTTAGCTTTTTGGCATGGCATTCGTTGTTTTTTTTAACAATTGTTATTGGTCTATTTCTCAATTAACCATTTTTCCCAAGACTATTCATCAGGTCACATAAACAAAGTTAAAACTCTAAAATACAACTTAAAAAGTGTCTAACTCACCAGTCGAATCAGTAAACATAACTGCCTTCGTATTCGGGTCACTGAAGTACAGCCCATATCTAAAGAACAGCGACCTCACGAAGGGCAGTTCTTCGAAGTCATGCAAGGTGATGGGCGTCTTCAACAGCTGCCAGTCCGGCTGCAGTGGGAAGAACTCGTAGATGAACTCCCGAGGGTCCGTCAGGAAGTAGTGGTCATCGTACTCGTACCTGGGACAGTAGTTGGAATTTTTGGAGGAAGTCCTATGTGGTAACAGAAAGAGCAGGGTTTGAAGAGCGTTGAGAGGTATTTACATAGGGATAAAGTACCTAAGCGTTGAAAGTATAGCAGTTTTAAAAGTAAGGTTTTATACAACTAAAGAATTATCGGGATAGAAAGTAGGAAATGGTAGAAGAAACAGCGAATATAGACATAATATTTACAAAAACTTAGGAAATAAACCATCCTCTTTGAATATGCAGCCTCTTTTATTGAGTTTGATATTAAATCACTGAATGGTGGATTTATTAACCTTAGATGTACCTACCTATTTGTATTTTCTGTCTTATTTTCGACTATATACCTATCATCTTATAAATATGCCTCCATGTTTAGATCTAATACGTAAAAAGCAACTAACCTCAAGCTATCACTCTTCCCCCTATTGCCGGGCTTCGGGGCATCCTTCGCATTCACCAAATGCCTCGCACCCCAATTACACTGCACGAACCGCCACGCACCCGCCACGAACACCGCGTTCCAAGAGTTACGGAACCTGTTGTCTTCGAAGCGCACTCCTGGCTGGTAGCCCGCGGATTTGCTGTAGCCTTTGATTACTACGCAATGAAGACCCGCGTAGCTGGAAGGATATTTTAGTTTGGTTAGAGAGGTGATAGGGGTCAATTTTCGGACTTTTAGAAAGAGGTATTCAGAATTTTCTAGGAATTGGACTTGTGTCCAGTTTTCCACTTTACCCCAAATTCTGAGGCAGTGGTTGCGGATGTTGCAACGACTAAAGTTATTTATGAGAATATGAAATATTCTAAGATTTGAAGATGCTGTTAAGAAAACTTCACATATTTACTTCGATCAACAATATATTAAACTTTTGCCTAGGAAATGTAGATGTGCAAACGTAGCCACTTGAGCGACGTCTTTTTGTCCCTGATTCTTTAGTATTGTTGATCTTACCTGCACAATCTCTTAAATAGTACGTGGTAACTTTCAGTTCCATGTTTGATGCCTCTTAGTAGGCCTAATGGGGAGTCTCCCCTCAAGTTGTCGTCAAACTGAATGTTGTTCAGATTCTTGACGGTGATCCAGCGGAATATGGTCCTCGCCTTCTCAACGTCGCTTGCGCATCTACCTACTAGCTGTCGGACTAGATCCGTAAAGGTTTTTTGGTCTTCTTGTGCCACCTGCAATCAGAGTTTGCAAAAGATTGAAAAACAGCTTGATCAGATTGATGAAGTCTTCTTTAATATCCTTAATTTTAATGGAGTATTTTTAAACAAACTCCTGGTGCGTCATCATGAACTAAGCCCACGACTTTTCCGTTTAGGTGCTTTTATTAAGCAAGCTTAATTATCTAAGTTCTTTATTTATTTTAATGATCATTCCAGTTGCTTTTCAATAGAGAAAAGCATGTGCTGGATGGTAACTTACCGAAATAGCAATTTTATCAACATCAGCGAATTCGGCGGGGTCTGTGTAGATGTGGAACTTGGAGACGAGCGGTGGTTGTGGAGGTGGCGCGCGGGCGGGGTAAGGCGGGGCTTCTTCCCCGTCCACGAATAGGGAGGAAGCTGCCATATATTCCGACCGACGCTCCTGTATGAGCTCCATCATCTCGTGACTTTGCTTTTCAACTA
The DNA here is from genome assembly GCA_963856015.1 of Helicoverpa assulta. Classification (NCBI taxonomy): domain Eukaryota; kingdom Metazoa; phylum Arthropoda; class Insecta; order Lepidoptera; family Noctuidae; genus Helicoverpa; species Helicoverpa assulta. The sequence continues at coordinate 10,237,776 of CAWLCW010000012.1, forward strand.
GAGCTGCCGTCGCTGCCCTGAAAAGTGAAAATAAGGGTCATTCTGTATATTTAACTCAAGCTAATTTTATTTATATCCCTATATAAGTACTGTAATGTAGTGTAATTTTATTATTTACAGTGTTTATGGGTTTCCAATTTTGATCTTTTGTAAACATCCCCGATGTTGCGTTAAGTTAAGCCATTTATGTCACACTTAAGCAAATACTTCGTAATAAATTATGAATATACCTCTCATGTTCCAACATCTTCCTAGTCAAGCTCTCCTTCTTCTTGTCCCTCCTTAACGTCATATTCTTCTCCAAGTCTGCTCTCTCCTGCTGGTGACGTAACGTGAGGGCGCCAATCTCGGAGTCTGGTCTTCTCTTCTTCACTTGCATTTCTTGTTGGAATCTGTTCGTCAGCCTTTCTAGTTCGCGTTCCCATTCATCCTGGAAGTTTCAAAAGAGTCTGTTAGTATTAAGGTCTACTTATAAGAATTTTTACTGTTTTGATGATCAGTAAATTATTAAGAACTCCATGTGAGAGTTTGAATATTCTCGGCTATTATTGGAAATTGTTGGTGGGTTGCTTGGCGCTTGCTTAGACAGGTCTACATTCAGCAGTACCTAGATAGATGGTAATATGCTGACACGAATGTTGTTATTGGCCTTTGCAAGTTGACTTAAATGCTTTATATTATACAAACTTCTTGAGACACATGTTATATATTTGTATGGGTAAAACTAGGTCAGGTGAAGACCCTAGCACGTTGAAAGAAGTTTAACTACCTGTATTTCTTCTCGTATTCTTCTGTTTTCCTCTTCACGATGTTTGGAGAATTTTCTGTACAAGTCGTCTTCTTCCTGTCTGTGTTTCATTTCTAGTTTGGTTTGTTCATCGCGATCCTGAGAACAAAAAATAAATAAATACGTAGTTAAATAATTTTCTTGGTAGGTGGAAAGCTGGAAAATCTGGCATCTTTCAGAATACAGGGATTCTTTCTTTACTATCATTTGATAAGGTAGTATATTTCTTTAAAGCAATAGAGGCATCTATTGATACAGATCTTGCGTGTACATAGTTAGGTAACTTGTACTATCGATGTTGACAAAACATAATTGGCCTTACTACAAAAACTTAACCACCTGTTTTACACTTGTCTAAAAAAATTGTGGCTGCAAAATGAACCATATGTCAACGTCATAATTTGACAATTTTTTTAGACAAGTCTTAAACTGACGTTTAAAAGTTGTTGTGGTAACACGGATTAAGTTTATTAACAGTAACCTATTATTTAACTAATAAGACGTCATCGGTACATTGACCTAGCTCTTTATCGACCATTACAGCATAAAGCGACCACTTTCCAACATTTAAGATGGAAAAAAGATAAGTGGGAGCCTACCCATAATTACCGCCATATTTATCTTAGTTATAAATCAAACTATAGCATATATAATTGAATCTAATTTAGCTTAGCAATATGTCAGCAGAGATTAGCGGCAAGACGAGCCATTAGATCGTCACGATGGAAAGTGTCGCCACCTGGCGGCCGCCGTGGAAAGTGAAACGATTGTGTCGTTCACCTGCGCGGACGCAAGGTAGCGATTAGGTCATAGAGTAAGTTGGTTCAGAATGCCAGAATAAATTGGACGTAGTTATGCAGAAACGTTCCAACCCACAAGTCACCCGAAATCGAGTTATTGTGATTGAACAGCCTAAAATTTAGCATATGGTTATCTAAACTCAATATAATTCAACAATAAAACCTCTAGTATATACCTTTACTAGTTAGAATAAAAAAAAGAATACAACTGAAACGCGTAAAATGCTTATATCTCAAATTCAACTTACAGTGGGTTGGAACGTTTCTGCATAACTACGTCCAATTAGGTGAAGTAGCAGTTAATTTAATTCTTCTAGATATTCCATCATTGTACCCTAATCTGTGATGTGTGGGTAATTTTAGGGCAGTAAAACACGACATTAAGCTTACTTTAATTAATTTTTTTATCGTTGTGGTTACCCCATCTTTTTAAATTTAAGTTTAATGGAGTTCATCTTTAAATCGTAGGAAACCCGATCACCAAGTCATAATGTTTTATTTTTACGATATTTTCGTTTCGTTCGTGCATGCGAGGTTTACTCAGGTCCATTTATGTCCATAATGATTGGCCTGCAGCAATGCAAACTGAATAAAAGAAATTGTAGGCAGATTTCGTGCGATAAGTCGGTGTGACGGATCTTATCTTTCTCCTGTCGCATCTACTCTATGATTAGACGATCGTACTCGCTCATTTATTGATAGATCGCCTACAGGTTTATCACGGTGTTCACGGCAATTTTCTGTCTTTTAATAGTGTTTTTGCGGTAGCGTGAATGCCGGAAGACTTCATAAATTGTTCAAAGCATCGTAAATCGGAAAGTGTTTAGCAATTTCCTAGTGTATTCTAGACAAAGTAAGATTACTTTCTACACTATAAATAGGTATATAATTTCATAATTTGTGTCTGTTAAGAAGTGATGAATTCATCAATGAAGAGTCATTGTCTTTAGTCGAAGCAATTGAACTATATGTTATAGGTTTTTCAATAATATTAATGACTGCCATTATACATTTGGTACATAAGCTTGTCTTTGTAGATACCGTTGGAAAACAAATTCTCGTCATATAAAGGTCGCCATTGATTTTTTCTCATGGCGTTCAAGATATCCAAATATTTACTGTGTTGTAAGTCGTAAAGATGCATGATATCACCCATGTTCTGTTTTATATGACACATTCATTCAAAAAGCGAGAGATATAAGTACTATAAGCGGCTACAGGTGTTCTAGCAATAATATTCGTAGACAAAGCAAACAGGTCTAAGCTCAAATGAAATCAGTGACATACATTCCATTTACAGCCAAAAACGTGTTGTCAACCATTTTAAGACACCGTGCCGTTTTCAACAGCAAAAAAATGTGCAGATAATATATCTGTAAAGTCCATAAAAATGTCCAAAGATATTAAAAGGTAATTATATGTGGCTACATCATCTGTAGCGCCAACTGTAATGGTATGCCCCAGTGAGTGTGTAGTCCATTCCGATGAGATTTTTTGCTCTATATAACAGTAACTATTATCAGTAACAACGAAGCTCGTCGCCGATTTTAATGATCCTCCTTTTTTGATATTATAGAATGGAAATATAATTGAGTAACCGTTGTCAATCATAGGCGTGAATATTTTAAGTTTTTGCGCGCCGAAGGTAGGCCAGTTGCGAATTTGGACAGGTTTTTATGCACACATAGATTTGCGGTTTACAGTAATGTATTATGACTGTAGGTAAGGTTTTATGAAGATTTGATTAATTTGTACGTTTTTTTAGAAGGGAGGTGTTTCATCTTTGAGACATAATATATAGGTAAGATGCCAAAGGCATTGATCCTAAAGGAGCACTTTTGAAAGTCCAAATGTTTTTAAAGTGTCTAGAATTATATGCCCGGAATGACAAGAGCAGAGTCCATGGTAATAACAAACGTGGACATAGAATTCAATATCCTGGTCATTCAAATGCTTGAGGCGTTGAACTGGATTGCCGGCACTTATGTATTTAAACGCCTAGTGCATTATTACGTTTGGCTCAACTGTTGATCTTGTATTGTGTATTTACTTCATCATACTAAAATGAAACAAAGGTGCGTCATCTTACAGAATCAGTATCTTAAAGATAAGAAATGCGACCTACTAAATGAGTCAGCCATTAACGGATTAACCAACAGATGTGAAAAGGAAATAAACAAAGTTTAAACACTCATTCAAGGTGTTCAAGGTTGGCTTCACACAACATAAAGTTATTGCAAGTAGGTCATGACACGATCATTGAATCATTCAATAAATATCCATTCACACTGAGACAGACTGCAATATTACAGGCATTTACTTTAAGTACGAATGAATGAACCTAGCCAGAGCATCTTAACTACATGTAAATATTACGTAAATGTTCGCTGAGTAACAATGGCAACACATTATCATTTCATACATAATGCGAGTTTTTATCATGCTTCGGGAGGGCGAGCGAGCGAGGAATTTGTTTTTGTACAAGTTAATCGTGTAGATAACGGTACTATATTATCGGCAGTAGCGCGACAGCGACTCGCCGACCGGTCGTGTTTCATTCTGCACTTAATATACGTTAAAAATGCTCAAACTAGTCAGAGGGATACGGCGGTTGAACCAATGCCGGCACAATCACGCTGCCGTCATCGGCACGGAGCCGAACCGAACAGATCCTTACTACCAAGAGAATAAGGCCAGAATGGACGAGCTGGTCGACGAATTACGGCAGAAAACCGGTGACGCCATCAAAGGCGGCCCGGAGGAGGCCGTAAAGAGGCACACGGCGAGAGGAAAACTGCTCGTCAGGGACAGGATTAACCGGTTGGTAGACGAGGGAAGCGACGTTTTAGAACTGAGCACGCTGGCCGCCACCGACATGTATAAAGGGCAAGTGCCGAGCGCCGGCATCGTCACCGCTATTGGCAAAGTTCACGGTCGCGACTGCATGATTGTGGCAAATGACGCTACTGTTAAAGGAGGCACTTATTTCCCTATGACGGTGAAGAAACATCTGCGTGCCCAAGCGGTGGCGCAAGAGTGTCGTCTTCCGTGCATTTATCTCGTTGACTCCGGAGGCGCGCACTTACCTGATCAAGCTGAAGTCTTCCCGGACAAGGAACACTTCGGAAGGATATTCTACAATCAAGCTAATATGTCTGCGGAAGGAATTCCTCAGATCTCAGTAGTCATGGGTTCATGCACTGCTGGAGGAGCGTACATTCCCAGCATGTCTGATGAAAGCATCATAATTAAAAATCAAGGAACTATTTTCTTGGCTGGTCCACCTTTGGTGAAGGCGGCTACAGGAGAATCAGTGTCTGCTGAAGACTTGGGAGGTGCTGATTTGCATTGCCGTCAGTCAGGTGTGACAGATCACTATGCTCAGGATGATGAGCACGCACTACATTTAGCTAGGAATGTCGTTGCTAATTTAAATTGGAATAATGAACAGCGTACTAGAATTCACACGCCAAAAGTTGATGACCCCGTCCATGACATTAATGATCTTCACGGCATCGTCGGAGCGAATATTCAAAGACCATTCGATATTCGCGAAGTTGTCGCCAGAGTAGTTGACGGAAGTAGATTCCATGAATTTAAACAGCTTTATGGAGAGACATTGGTATGTGGTTTTGCATCCATCTATGGACATCCTGTCGGAGTGATCGGTAACAATGGTGTGTTGCATTCCGAGTCAGCTTTAAAGGGATCTCATTTCATTCAGCTTTGTGCAGCCAGGAAGATTCCTTTACTCTTCCTACAGAACATAACTGGTTTCATGGTTGGCAAGGATGCAGAGGCCGGAGGAATTGCCAAGAATGGTGCCAAAATGGTGACAGCAGTCAGTTGTTTCAAGGGTCCCAAGATCACAGTCTTAGTTGGTGGTAGTTTTGGTGCAGGAAACTACGGCATGTGTGGTCGTGCGTACTCGCCGAGTTTCCTTTACATGTGGCCCAACGCGAGAATATCAGTGATGGGTGGACCACAGGCTGCTACAGTGCTATCCTTAGTAGCCAAAGAGAAGGCTTTACGAGATGGAAAGCCATGGACTGATGAAGATGAGAAGAAGGTTAGAGCACCTATGGAAGCCATGTTTGAGAAGGAAGGAAAGCCATACTACAGTACTGCAAGACTTTGGGACGATGGTGTGATTGCTCCAAAAGACACAAGAAAAGTGATTGGACTTAGTTTATCTGCAGCCTTGAACGCTCCATTTAGAGACAGTAAATTCGGTGTATTCAGAATGTGAAGTGATAAGACAGAGTGTATGACGAAATATATCGTTATCAGTAATTAAGTAGGCGTGAACGATACTCTGATTTTGTTATTTTGAGTTTTACTAACTTTGAGGAGGGATGATACGCATGCAACAAAGTGTGTGCTAAGTATGAATGTAGATGGATGGAGAGGAAGAGGAAGACCTAAGAAAAGATGGATGGATTGCCTGAAAGATGATATGAATAGGAAGAGAGTGAGTGTCAGTATGACGAGTGACAGGGGAGAATGGAAGAAAATGACATATTGCGCCGACCCCAAGTTAAATTTGGGAACAGGGCAGGAGAAAGAAGACTAACTTTGTGATTGTGATAATATTCGCCTTATGATTTGATAATTTCGGGTAAATTAAAGTGTGCTGTATCATCTTTGGCTTATCGTTTCTGATAGGGTTTCTCACCGTTGATAGGGCTAGTAATCGTTGTGATTAGAATAATTGGACAGCATAACAGATGTATTTGAACATTGCCATTACTTTTGCCTTCGATGTTTTTACTTTGTTATACACGCCTACGTCTAATGCATACGTAATTAACATGTTTGTTTGACATAATGAATGTAACTAATATTTAGAATAGTTACCTATTTTTGCACGACTTTTCGACATTAGGTAACTTCTATAACAAAGTCATTATGTTATTTAAATCATACGAAAATGCGAAGTTATATGAAAATGTTTTAAAATGACTTTGTATATTCTGTTTTATCTTATTGTGTGGAATAATAACAATCATGAGATAATATCGGTGTAAATTGAGACATTCGTTGCTTTTGACTGAAGTCGGCAGTTTGTATAAATGTTATTCATTGTTTCTGATCATCATGTCAATGCAAGTATTTGTTCTGATGTTTTTGAATGAATTGAGTGGGCATGACGTTGACAATCCCTTTTATATTTGAAGGTTGAAATTGTACATTTTTGTGTATTTCAAGAGGACACTACTGAATATTATCACAGATGTTTTTTCAATGGCAGCATTTATGTAAATACGAGAAATAGTATTTATTTTTGTATTAAATATACCTACCTACCTTTTCTATTTGGTTTTGTTTTAGTTAAGTACCTATTGATTCTTTAATTATCTGTTATAGGTCCTGTCTTTAGGTTAAAAGACTTGGGTGCCTTCACAGACAATAGAGATACAATAATTATTTTTTGATTCGCCGAAAACTAATGAATGAATTATAATGAATCAACATTCAACTTCTAGAAGTTGATCGCCCGTGTCTAAATAATGAATAAACAACAAAAACATTTTTGCAAAACAGTGTGTAATGTTTGCTCTGCCTAAATCATAGGAAGTCTAATTAGACGGAACAATAGCAATAATAAAAAGAGACCGTTGGGTTATTAACATATGCAAATGTAATACAATGACCCCACGCCATTAGTTAAGTTCAAGTTTAACAATAGAGTATCAGCCACTCACTTTTAACATCTAGTCTAGTTTGTGAATGACAAGGCCGGTATTAAACTGCGGGTTGTTCGAAAGAGATACCGCGGCCCTGGTACATAAAAGGCCTGTGACGGAACACGACGGTTTTTAGTCAGTAAGAGTCTGACACTCCCTCTCCGCTGCTAACCCACAGCGGAAGGGGTCATTTGATGATTTTTGACGTCGTTAAAAAAAAATAAAAGGCCGGTATTAAACCTCCTTGCACCGATAAATACTATGCTTAGGTACTTTTTTCAAAATGGCCGCTCTCAAAAGGTTGACGGAGAAATAAATGGCGGGAACTAAGTTAACCTTTCACGAATTATTTTGTGTTCATTTTGTTTTGTCAATAAAATATTTTTGACCGTTTTGACGATTAAATATTAAAATACTTTAATAGACTGTGAGAAGAAAAACATATTATTAGGATCACTTTTTTAAATGCAAATGAAACTTTACAGAACAGCTAAGGTTTTTTTAAATATGTTATTTATGGTTCATGTGCCGTTATTACAATGTAGGTTATGATCACGTCTTTATATCCGTCTCTTCGCCTTACATTCACAATCACAAGCTAAATTGGCTTTATAGTTTACAATTTCACTGTAAATCATAATAATAAACAATTGATTGGTAACAATATGTCCGCGCTTACGATCGAGGCTCGCCATTTTACGCTTTCCAGTCGCAACGGTCGACGCGTGCATGATTTTTTTCTAACTGGAATTCTTCACAAGAAAATCTATCCGGAGCAGTAGTCTATTAACAGAGTTAATTGCCTATTTATATGGCTAGTACACGGCGTTGGCCTCATTTTCAAAACGTTTTTCTTCCTCAAATATCTCCATATTGAAATAAGGTACGTTTTCATTACGTTGCCTGCAATTACCTACGGCAGTCCAAGGAAATACCTTTGCTATAAAAACAAGATTAGATTCTCGTTGGAATAAAGCCAGTAATAGTAGAGAGCTGCCATTAAAGAAATTTATGTTTTATTAAAGTTTAGTTGTAAATTATCCAGTTATTGTGCATGCATAAACATTCCAATGCTGCATTTGTGTTATTAAATCAATTTTAATCATCAATCAAAATTTTCTTAAGTTGCTCTCGTTGAAATTCTTACACGTATGTAACGTAAGGTTTTATTCCAAACAATTCATAATTTAGATGGTAACTTGTGAACAATACATCATAACTTGTTATATGTTAAGGTTCGTTGGCAGGTGCTGGTAAATTCTAAGAAGCGTGCTCCCAACGCTGTGGTTTTATGAATAAGAAACGGAGTCACGCGGTATTACGACCTATTCGACTTTTATTTCTTGAGTCTATGGCCAAGCCTATGTAACTTTTTTGTAATGATTGCTAAATGCGGTTTTTAGCTCTTTATGGCTTTTAGTCCTGCATGAAAGTTTCTGAAAATATTTTCTTAGAATCAAGAAATTGATTTGAAATAGATCATGCAACTGCAAAACAAAACAATTATTAATTAATCTTAGGGTTGCCAATCACAATATTTAACCTCAACATCTAATTGTGCTTGTCAATCTTCATACTCGTGCCGACATTTAGGTATGCACAAAGTGCAACAATGTCACAATGTTAACCAGTTTCCCTGAAACGCGATCTCTTGCAATGAATCGTTGCTCATTGTTCCTCGTGGTATGCTGTTCTTGGCTTAACAGATTGATATTTATGTGAAAATGCAATTGTGCAATTGCGTTGAATGTTCTTTTATGTCGCGAGGACATTGTGCCCGATGTGGTGGTAGTTTACATTGATTAGGTCATTTGTTAGGTACTATTTATAGATTTTTTTTTATAAATTAGACAAGTAAATGTTGATTTTTAGGTGACCTAATTAAAATCGTATTGTCACGTACTTACATCATCATGCAATGTTCGATTTAGTAACTTGCATTGTCATTAACATATTGATTATTACATTGAAATCTGTCTAAGCACATAAGTACCTACAATTTGAAAATAATTATTGTTAAACGTTGCCTAACCTAATTCTATTATTTCGATTTTATCTAATGAATAAGCAAAAAAAAAACATCTGAAAAAATACTTAAAACTCTATGATCATTACGTCATCACACAAAAGAAAAATGACGTGTCCACTTTCTTTGGCAAAGGCATTTCCCTGTTCAGCCACATGGTTGATCTGTTGCGTTCGGTTACACAATCGGCCGCCAATCAGACGCGTTCTTAATTAACAACTTTCTATCTGCGAGTCAACGAACGAGCCCGTAGGTTGGAATGACGTTGACTTATAGATTAAAAAATATAATTAAAAATGTGTGTTACATGTCTATTGTTTTTTTCTCAATTATTTTTTGCTGACATTATCTACTCTACTCTGTACAGAAAAGTTCCTTTTACTGAGACTTAAGAGTCTAGGTATTAAACCGAGAATATTTTACGAATATAGAGTTATTTTCATGTCAATAGCAGAAGATTACAGGGCCTTTCGCTCACCAATCCAAGCAATAACTATTTATTCAAGTAATAGCTTACGGTCTGGAATGTAGAACGTTATTCTTGCTGACCACAGATAAAACTAATGTCCCACAGTTATTCCGCAAATCTTTCCGTCTACGATTTCTTGTTTTGGGATGCAATACACGAATTGAATGAAAATGGCATAAGGTAACTGCACCAGTAATGGTAAGCGTTCCGGTAATGGTCAATTGAAAAAAAAACCTTTTAAATAAGAATCACACATGTTGTAGAGAAAATTGCAACACTCAACAACAAACTATAGACTATTAGCTAGTCAAAATATGATATGTGAGGTCTAGATGTCGTCCATTTACAAAAATGGTGGCCACGTAAATAGACGCTGTCGGAAAGTTACAAATATTTGTTAATCCTTTTAGTGGAGTGAGTACCTATTGAGAGTTGTTTTTACTATGATAAATAGTGTTTGATTTGTACCTTATCATTAATATGCATGTTAAGATGTTTAGGATACGATTAACAACATAAATTAATTAATTTACTTTATATCTTTTTTTTAAACTGGGGTGTTCATTACTGGAACTTTTAAAAACGGTTAGTACCAATTATGGTCAATCTGACCATAACTGGAGAGCTGGCGTTTTAACCGTTATTCATCAAAGGACAATGGGCGCTTTGGTACCCTGTCCAACAGTGTTGATTCTAGTACCATTGCGTAGGTCTTGGTAAGGCAAAAAATGTTTACTATGACGACTAGTCCCAAATCCTTGTCCATTTCGCGTGACATCGACTAATAGAATGTGTAATGTTCATAAATCATCAACGTAGATGTAGTTCTTAAATCCAACTGTATTGAATAAAAACTGATAAAGTAACAAAAAAACAGGAATTTGGCCTTCTTAGAATGTTTGCCTACCGACTAGGGAATGCAATCCGGACTATCCGTAATCCGAAAAATCCGGATATCCGCACATTTTTACTCGACTTGTAAATCCGGATTCGAAAATCAAATCCGCGGATTTTCTGAATAATAAGAAACCTAAAAAAAAACGGACAGAAATAGAAGAAGTAATTTGCAGAACTGTAGAAAACCGTAGGTACTAATCCTATAGACGTGTCTGTTGAATCACATAAAACTATTTCCAGAGAACAAGAGTCTTTAGATCAAGAAATGAGTTTTCGAGAGAGATTAGCATTTGAGTTAAACAAAAATATCTGGGTGTAACTCTCGACAGGTCACTTTCGCTCACTTTTAGGAAACACTGCGAGAATACCAAGCAGAAAGTTACCTCCCGCAACAACCTGTTGCGAAGGCTGACGAGTACGACCTGGGGTGCCTCACCATCGGTGTTGCGAACCACTGTCCTGGCACTGTGCTACTCCGCGGGCGAATATGCATGTCCCGTGTGGAGTCGTTCCGCTCATGCCGGGCAGGTGGATGTAGCACTGAACGAAACGTGCCGCATTATGACTGGCTGCCTCAAGCCGACCCCGGTACAGATGCTGTACCCACTGGCCGGCATTGCCCCACCAGATGTTCGCAGAAGCGTGGCTTCTGGCATCGAGAGAGCCAAACTCGAGGCAGACCAACGACACCCCATGCATGTACAATTACACCCCAGTGCCGCAGCGGCTCAAAAGTCGCAGGGGTTTTTACAAGAGCGTTGCTCCTGTCGATGGTGAGGCCTCTCTAGCCAGACGGGAACTTTGGCGGTCGAGGAGTTCACTGCCCACAGTTTGTCCCGCTCTTGGAAAGACTCCTTCTTGGACACGGCAGATCGTGTTTTGAGAAGAGTTTGGCAGTCCTTACACAGACTCCGAACGCAGGTCGGCCGAAACAAAGACAATCGGTCCAGGTGGGGTTTCAAGGGCGGGGCGGACCTTGGGTGCGAGTGCGGGGCTGCTATGCAGACCATGTCCCACCTCATCGCATGTCCACTGTGCCCTGAAACTTGCTCGCGGCAGGACCTCATGAGTGTATCCGGCCGTGCTCTCGCTGTGGCGGCATATTGGGCTGACAAAGTGTAGTCTCACTATAAGACATGTCATCGACACGAAAGAAGAAGAAGAATTTGTACTTATTATTTTACTAACGTTACTCAGCACGCGAGTTACAAACTGATTTTTTTTTTTATTATATACTGCGATCTGTCTCCAGTCCTGTTTTGGTATGTTTTGGTGTGTTTGCGTATTTTATCTTGAATTGTAGATATTTTGAGGTCTTTGTGAAGCTGATTGTTTGTCGCAAACCATGGGCATCTGCTATTATCCGCAACATTTTGTTTTGGAACCGTTGTATTATTTCTATGTTAGAGTGTGAAGCAGTACCCCACAGCTGGATACCATAGGACCATACAGGTTTGAGGATAGCCTTGTAAAGTAGGAGCTTATTTTCTAGTGATAGCTGGGATTTTCGGCCAATGAGCCAGTAGAGTTTCCGCAGCTGAAGGCTTAGCTGCTTACGCTTGGTGAAGATATGTTTTTTCCAAGTGAGGCGTTTGTCAAGATGCAACCCTAGGTATCGGACATGGTCTGCTTGGGGGACATTGTTTAATCGAACAAGTGGGCAGGATTCTCTTCTCAAAGTAAATGTGACATTGACAGATTTAATTTCATTGGCCTTGATTCGCCACTCCTTTAGCCAAGTTGCTATGTCGTCTAGGGCAAGTTGGAGTTTTCTGGTTGCTATGTCTGGCTGACTATCAACGGCTAGAATTGCTGTGTCGTCTGCGAAACTGATTATTTAATAAGAATATAACACCAAAATATTCGTATTAAAATTGATTAGTATTGAAATTGAATAATTCTAAATAACAATAATAAAATCATATGATTTGATTTTCCAGTGTTTTTATTTTTTTAATCCATTTACACAAATATAAGAAACATCATATTAATAAACTGATATAAGTAGGTTTGTTTATTTTCATGAAAAATCCGTAATATCCGGATAATCCGGATTGGACCAAAAATCCGTTCTTAAAAATCCGGATTTTAAAACAGAACGGATTTGCATTCTCTACTACCGACTGCTTTAAAAAAAGACTGTGCAAACCTTTGCAGTTCACGCAGAACTAGCTTATGTATTTGATGAAAGTCTTTCAGTATTTACAATCAATTAATGGTTAATGATTATCGTGTTTTAATAACAGGTTTTTTTTTTATTTCATATAATGTGTGGTACATGGAAGCCAGAATGTTTAAAGATAGTATGTAAAATGATTAGTTGTGTTTTCAGAAATGATTTGGTTATCATTCGACTAAACACTCGACAACAATCAGTGGCCATAATTTCATGATTAAAAAAAAAGAAATAGTCTGTTTTGAACCACATTAAAGCTTCCCATAGAAGGCGAGATCTCAGTTCAGATATTTGAATGAAAAAAGATTAACGCACTTTCTATAATTCTTTACGAAAAACTTAGATACTGTCGATTCTGAAAAAGCATGTCCAGCTGGCTTATTCGCTAACTTTCCGATTTTCAGATGTCAACTGGCCTCAGTTTTCATCCGAACTTTGATGTCAACCGATAAGTTCAAAACATTGGTATTCTGTATCGCATGAAGTGGACATCGGTGGATATCGTTACACGGTTGCTGACGCCAAAACTACGATGACAACTTGACAACTCTATTTTTTTATCGACTATTATATTGCTAAGTAGGAAATACCCTATTAGCATTACATTACTACGTTTGAGAGAACGCTTTATTTTCAGCGTATTATACATTTAAAAATAATCTGTGGCGGTAAAATTCAGTATTTGCTTTCTATTGTGTGTGAACTTGGTGTCTAAAGTTCCGTGTGGATGAACAATATTTTAAATGAGAATATTGTGAGTATTGTAGTTATTGTAAATTTAACAACGTAAATAATATTTTGATACGTAGATTCCTACGTTTTGCATGCAAAATAAAAATTGGTATACTATTTTATTATTATTTAGGTTTAAAATGCTAACATACACTTTCATGATGGATTTTGAGAGGAAGGAAACTTTATGTACTTAAGTAGCTCGTCCCATACACTGAGAGCATCGGTTACCTCATGTAGGCACTCACTAAATAAAAGTTGAGACATGTTGCAAATTAATGAGGAGTTCCTTTGGTATGATCCGTTTGCATAAAAGTTTAAGACTGCCAATATCTATACATAATAAAATTTGATGTTACAAACTTTATCATCATATTATTATTAGTCATCATCATTTCAGAGTGTTTATGAGTAACATTAATTTATGTAATATTGGTATTTATTTTACTTTTAACGTTATACATTCTTACTTTTAGCTCAATTGCAACAGCAGTGTTTTGTTAAGCATGTTGCAGAAACGGACGTAACTCTGCCGAGAAACCCTTATTTGTTGATACGAAAATTTGCCATGAATTCCTTCTCCCGTAAATCCAGAGAATTATTGCAATCCCGCAGACGACGTTTCTGGATTCTGGATAAACTTCGTTTTGTCTCTTATTCCACAAATGCCAGCAAAAATACACGCGACATTTTTATTCCACACAAAAAAGATAAAACAAATTGAAATAATACAATTAAAAATAACACTATCAAAAAATAAAGGAAACGACTCAGGGATTGTATTTCTATTGGATTCGCAAAATTAGAGAAATCTTATATGTCTGATGCTACTATATAGTATAGACATCCCAGTGATGAGGCATAAAACACTGCTATTTGTAGTGTATTTCAAAAAATTACAGTGGCCATCAATTTGATGTCCACTGAGCTTACGGAATCGCAATCTAACGTTTATCGATACAGAAACAGCTGTCAAAATGAGTCATGGTGGATATCAGCCTGTGTCGATGCTCATGACGTCATCTCAGATGGTCACTGGCGTTAGCGAATAAGAAAATAGCTGTTTGACAATTTACTGATGTACACTTTACCAAATGATGATATCTGCGAGCTGTCAGTGGAGTTAGCGAATAAGGCTACTGATCAAGTCAACCACTGTTCCGGTTTTTATTCAGTGTATTTTTTAGACTCCTTATTTTAGGCTGAGAATGTATGTATACAGTCCCGGTACGGAATGTATTAGCTGGAACACCTCAATCTCAAAATTCTGCTCGGATATGTGACATTGGTAAAGTAGTACTGGGAGTTTGAAGTCCAGTTAAATTCTATTGCAAGCCTGGAGACCTAGATACAAAGAAGGCGATATTTTTTTATTAATGGATACCATGTTCTTTTACAAAGACGGACGTCGTCGTCACCATCGTCGTCGTAACAGCCGAAATATGTCCACTGATGGTCTGCTACCTACCCCAAGCAGGGGGGGATTTGCCTATAGACACCGCGCTGGGCACGCGTGGGTGAGCATCTTAGACGGACTTTCATTTATTTATATATTTTTGTCTCCATTATGCTTCGGATATGGATCAGGAACGTGTATGGACTGCTTCAAGTCGTAAAAACAATGTTTTTGCCGCACGTTCAAATAAATTGTCAAAATAAAGGACTCGAAGTGAAGATTGTCACAAATATTTTGAACATAATGGAAAATCATCACAACTGTGTAATGTGTCGCCGAGGTCGATATCATCATCATCATCATCTCAGCCATAGGACGTCCACTGCTGAACATAGGCCTCCCCCTTAGATCTCCACAGATACCTGTTGGAGGCGACCTGCATCCAGCGTCTTCCGGCGACCTACGCTGCGCTTGCCTGTCCGTGGTCTCCACTCCAGCACTTTTCGGCCCCATAGAGGTCGATATCGTATCGTAATTTTTGATAACAATAATATTTCACTATAAAATGATCTTCTGATGGAAAATCCGTTGTAAACTAGTCTTAATCACATATTTTTCTTTAGGTATGTTTTGTTAATAATATGTTTCTTTTTCTTGTCGTGTTTTGTATTATTAACATCCACCATATTAGCAGCCAGCATCAGTCTTATCATTAAGGTTGAAAAGTCAGGAGACGATGTTAACATAGTACATATTACGACTCAATCTTGCAAGAGGTGTTGAGATAATGATGAATTTCTTCTTAAAATAAGATGAATAGAAATGTTTTGAACTTTTGTCAAATCAGATGACGATTGTGTTTGCGTAGTATGACTCCATAGACTATTACAACCTTTAGATTATAATAAAGTGTATCTCAAACAATGTAAGATGTCTATTAACTGAGTTTAAAATTATTACACTGACGGCATAAGTATGCCTCTTAATGAATTTGCATATATGGATGACATACTTGTATGTCGATTCAATTTTTATTGTTACTCGGATCGGACAGCTAATTGAGGCAAGCCCCATCGTTTTTATTATTCTTCACGTAAATACCTTTCCAATGATATATCATACATTACTGTTGGAGCGGGTACCAAATCCCATACAAAGTGCCCATTGTCCTTTGAATTTTAAATATAACGATCATTAATTTGATGTTTGTTACGCAATAGTACAAACGACGATTCTAGTAATGGTCATCATTGACCATTAATGGTGTGACCATAACTAACACATCATCACTTAAGAAAAAGCATGGTATGGTACTCATAATAACTTGAATAAAAGGATTGTTTGAAAATAAAATGTTTACTACTTATAATTATCACCATATTTTGTTTTAATAAACCTATAAAAACTTACCTGGGTGAGATTTGATTCGATTTATGTAAGTATATTTTTTATGACCATTACTGGCTGTGCATTACTGGATTTGACCATAAATGGTGGTCCATTACTAGGTATTTACCTGACCATTATTGGTGAAAAAAATTAAAAAAATATTTATTTTATTTGATTTATTCTAATAAAGATAAATTAGTATTTGTAATTTCCACGGTTAACTGATACCGTCTTTCACAAATACCACAATAGAGCAGACAGATGCGGCAATAACTACTTTGATAAATATTAAATAATACCAAATATTTTTCTACTATTCACCATGATTGGTGCGTAATTACCTTAGGTATTTAATAAACTGAACGAAAATTCAATTATATCAACTTAGTCTTCTATCTTTATCATCTATAATAATGTAATAAAGATAAAATATTTTATTGATTATTTTTCTGTACCCATAAGGCACCGAAACAACTGAACCGATTTATAAAATTTACTCGTCAATTTTCACTCTTTCCAAGTAAATACAGACCATATTTTATTCCGCTACGAACAGTAAGTAGTTCTCTCAGGACGCGGGCAAAACCGTGAAACCGAGGGAAAACAGCTAGTCTATATATATAAAAGAAAGTCGTGTTAGTTACTCCACTTATAACTCAAGAACGGCTGAACCGATTTAGCTGAAAACTGGCAGGGAGGTTGTTTAGAGCCGGGAGAAGGACATAGGATAGTTTTTATTACAAAAAATAAAAATAAAAAATAAAATTTATTCCGGACATACAGCGCCATCTATTGTCCAAACCAAAAATCTGCCGGATGCCACTATTCCACGCGAACGAAGTCGCGGGCAAAAGCTAGTATACTTATAAAAACGTATTTGTACTGCCTAAAAACTATATAAAAGTCTACATAAATACGAAAACTATTCTTCAATAAATGAACAAATACGGCAACCTCTCCGTTGGCGCAGGACAGCGGTTCCCAAATTAGGAAAAATTACGTCACTTGGTCATAAACCTTGTATTCGCCTTACGAGAGGAGAATGGTACAAGTCTGTGTTACCAGCAAAAAATAGATCACGTTTGAATGAATTCTGATCAATGACTGATTTCTCAGAAAATTATATTAACCGTTAACCGTTGAATGACATAATACAGTTACTTTTTTTGAATTAGGCCATGCGGGATTGGTATTCATGAGTCATATAAATAAAAATAATTTGTTGGCCTCAGTAGAAACAGAAAAATAAGGAATCGAGTCATAATTAAAAAAAAATATGCTGGTTATTCTGCATTACGAATTTAAAAAAAGGAAAACGTCTTAGAAATCAATGTCTGCGTAAATACCTAGATTATAAATCGTATACCATTATATCTTCAACTTTAATAGCCATCGACATGTGGTGGAAACACCATAGATCCTAATAGTTAACGTGGACTGATCATTCGGTACCTCATTTATTCTGAAAAAAAAACATTACTAAAACCACGGATTACGTCTGGCAGTACTTAAAAACAATAGAACATCAATGAGACCAGTTTCCCAAGGGACAGTTATATGAAGTACTAGCTTTTGCCCGCGACTTCGTTCGCGTGGAATAGTGATTTTTGGTTTGACCAATAGATGGCGCTATATGTCCGAAATAAATTTTATTTTTATTTTTATATTTTTTTGTAATAAAAACTATCCTATGTCCTTTCTCAAGTTCCAAACTATGTCTGTACCAAATTTCACACAAATCGGTTCAGTAGTATAGGCGTGAAGAAAAGACAGACAGACAGACAGAAAGACAGACAGACAGACAGACAGAGTTACTTTCACATTTATAATATTATATAATATTAGTTAGGATTAGGATTAAGTAGCATAGCATGGTACCTACATATACATGGCAGTCGGTGCTGTGTCGGTTCGGACGCAATCAGCGGACCGACATGCCTCGCGAGTGTCGCTCGTGTTTCTTACCGCGTTTGTAGTATTTTTGCGGAAACCATATCTGTTTGGGATTGTAGACAGTCTTTATGTAAAGATAATGGCGAACTACGATGACGTTTGGGAATTCTTGATGAAACATTCTAGCAGTATAACGCGTATAAATAATACTAAGTTGAACATACCTATAATTGGGGTAATAAAACCTAAGTTAGTTCTAATCTGATTTGTTCATCATTTAATTTTAGAGCACAGAGCGTCCCAGTCACCTAAATCTTTAATTAAAATTCCAGCCTTTATTAAAACCCGATAACGTTGCTAAGTACATGCTAAACAAACAATACACAAACAAAGCGAGACATTCCTCCAAATACGTCAATCCTACACACCCTACTTACCCGTACTTAATAGCAGATGCAAATTACACAGTGCCATACACAGTAAGTAATGTTAGTTTTTGTGTCCAACGCTTGTAGGTACTTGTTTAGAAATCTTATTTAGTTCACGATGTCTTTGGGCCTTTAATTACGGACGATGTACCTCTAGATTATGGGGGTTTATGTCCCGTGAAATGTAAACACCATGGAATTATGCAAATTATGTGATAGTATCATCGAACATCTTTAGCAGGTGCTACGGGTAGTAGGTCTGTACGTTTGACAACCAGGGGCCCGATTCTCCTAAGTTAATAATGTCAAAATCGAATAGAAATCGAGTCGCAATATGATCGCAATAGTAGTTTTAACCATATCGGGCAGTCTGCTACTAACATAAGACCAATCGTATTCCAACAACATTCGATTGGTTTGCGATTGGTCTGCTATTTTGGTGATTTTGGTCTATACGGTAGTTTGATCTACATTCATTTTGCAATCGTAAATCATTTGCAGACAAAATGATTCATTATTGAATGACAGAAAAGGATAAAAACGTTTATTTCAAAGAAAAAATAGTGGAATGCCACATACGCTTCAATCGTAATCGAGTCGGGATTGGATCTCAGTCGAACCGAGTCGAACGTGAATCGTATGTCGCTTAAGTAAAATTAGGAGAATCGGGCCTCAGTCTTACCTAGGGGTATTGGGTTCAGGCCCGCCGTAAGCGGGCGTGCAGCGCGTGCACAGCACGCGGGCGGCACGTCCTGGGGGCGGCAAATCTAGCGAGTTATCACGTAATATTTAAAAAATACAATATCTTTTTACTAATGATTTGATTTCAATATTTCCGAACACAGCAATAGCGCTAGGAATATTACTTACACTGCCGGTTTCAGTTAGGTACATCTGTTGAAAGGACATTTTCAAAATTAAAGATTCTTTAAAACGATTTAAGATCGCTATTTAGGGGGCGGCAATATTAAACCAAAATTAAATTTCAGAAAAAGCCGCCCTAGCTTTGGTCGTCTCCTATTAATTTTGACTGTTTCACCCTTTGCATCCCTAAAAAAATTCGCGCTCGCTGCGCTCGCGGCTCCATGTGAAATAGCGCATTTTATCTTTGTTTAATTGTTGAGACATTCAATTCCGAAAAAACATTTTTCGCGCACGTATGTTATGGCTTTTTATAATATGTTTACTTCATGAAAACTCTAAGGAAAAAATCGCGCTCGCTACGCTCGCGGCTTTTGCACTTCGCTTCTGTGCATATCTTAGTTTTTGACTTTGCTTTGTTAATTTACAGTGGTTTTTATTTGTTTTGTGTCCTTAGACTAAAAAATTTTCGCGCTCGCTCCGCTCGCGCTTCCTTACATATGAAATGTATCCTATAGGTTGACTTTTCAACGGGAAACCCACCAAATAACATATTTTACTGACTTTAAACATTGTTAAGTATATATATTTAAGTGCGTTAGTTTAAGTTAATCACAATCTTTCAATACATAGGGGCCACTTGGGTAATGATTGCACTGCATTGATGCCCTAAGCAATTGCTTAGTTTGATTATGAGCTAACCCACGACTGCTTAGGTTACTCTGAGCATTTCAAGTAAATAAAAAGTTATGTGTAATGTATGTTATGTATTGCAATAGTTATTTATCCAAAAGTAGGTGGGTTTTCTGCAAAGACTATAATGGTTTTGTACATATTTTTTTCTGTTGGACAAGTAAGATGGATATGAATCGCGGACCCCTGGATCCGAGAACGTTTTGTTAAAAAAATATATAAGGGGGGGCCTTATATATTTTTTTAACAAAACGTATGTACCTAGTCGTAGGGCGGCATAATCAGTTTTGCACGCGGGCGAACAAACAGCTAGCGGCGGGCCTGATTGGGTTGCCCGGGTTGCCCAACTGAGTTGAGGAGGTCAAATAAGCAGTCGCTTTTTGTACTCAGCTGGTAAAAACTTTGGTACTTACTCAGCTGCATTCGGTAAGACTGGCCGTCGCGAACACAGTTGGGGAAAAAGGCTAGGGGCTGATGATGATATCAGGTTTTGTTCAGGAGCCCGTGGGTAAGTAACAGGTTAAGCAACGCATGGCGCGGTCGACCCGTGGATGGGTGTTTGGATGGCACGTTAAATTGGTGGATTCCGCCTACACCGCGGTCAGTTAATGGACTGGGAAAAGGTCACAAGAGATTCCCTGATTTTTCGTTAAATATACTGAGTGGTTAATTCGTTGAATGTTAGAAAACTGAATATACTTACTGTGGATACCGAGACGCAGACATTACGTAATACAATTAAGTTACACCATAACAAGACAGTAATTTATGTATTCTGATTTGGAATTTTAATCCTCTTTAAAAGTCAAACTGGTCAGCCTACGATGCTTAAGTTTCAATGTGAATCTATGGCGGTGTGTTATCGCCATGTTCGTTCAATTTATATTTTAATATAAGTAGAATTTACACTTGTTCAAAATCAAATATTAATATACCTAAACCTTGAGATTCAGTCCCTATGCTTATTTTGAACTATAGGTGTGTTACTCTATCGCTATTCGGGAAATCCTCTAATTGGCTCTTTGTCTTCTATTAAATTAATAACGCCTTTTGTACAGCTATTGATTTCCAAAAATAAATAAACTAGGTAGGTACCGTTAGCAGAAAGAAAAAACCGGGAAATTATCCATCTAACCAGAAAGTCAGCTAAGTCATTTCTATTAATTTTGCTGTCTGTGGAAGAGAGAAAATAACGTAGGATGACCACATTAGGAAATTCTTATAATTTATAGCATTCTGGCACTTCCAGTTGGCAAAAGAAACTGTCTAACTTATTTTATAAGTAGTGCAAATGTTGAGTGGGATTTGATGGTCTTGTGTGGGCTTCATTCTAGCTTAGTAATAATAAATGATACGATTTTGCATTTTTCTATCATTTAAGCTTTTGATTTATTGTCACCTTATAATAATTTGAATGCGTAAAACATTATTGAGTCTAGTCGTTGATAGTTTTCGTCTCTGTAATAATAATGCATAAATACATAATACTTACTAAGCTTTTTTAAAACCACGGTTATAAATTTCACTGTTTTTCATAAACTAAATAAAAAGCGAGTCAGTAAATATCTCGAGGCAGAATGTCACATAGGTATGAGTAACAACCAAACGAAGAGAAAGAAAATGTGAATGAATATTATTTTGACCCGGATTTAAAAGAACACAAATGAATTTTGGTATTCTACAGTAACGTGGGAAATTGGTCAAAAGGCGTTATTTATTTTAAGCGAAATATCCATGTTTGTGGCTTCCAAGAAAAAATATATTTATTGTGTATGCAGAAAGAAGATAGTCCTTTAGTTGCTATATATCATTTGCAAAATATCTGCCTTAAAGTTATGTAATTTTGGTACTAAAAACTGCTTTCTTCTTTACTTGCATAACCCAGCACCTTCCCATATACTTAGCTAACTGACTTTTTGTTTAAAAGTCACCGCTCAAAGCTGCGGAAACAGCGCTGTTAATTTAACAGTTATTATTTATTCCCACGGCGAAGTGAGGTGCACTGTGCACTGTCTGCACTCTCGCTAGGTTCATAACCCGCCTCTAGACTATAGACTAATTCTCTGTCTATGTATTTATGGTAGCAAGCGCCACACTAAGTTGATCGTGACGATCTCAGGAATTATACAAATCGGAAATAAAATACATATATTTTTCTTTTATTTCATAATCCATTTTTCAATTAAGGCATGGTTTTGGCAAACTCGATTCCGGCTTGCAAGTAATTTCCGAGCTCAAGTATGCGCATGGGGCTCATACCCTCAAACACCTTCGCTCGCCCTTTGATATCATAAAATGGTTTTCGAACTCGTGCCATTTTCTGAGTTTAGCTAGAACTATATATATTTTTTAATTATTTATACCTTTATAGTTATCGGCACGGATATTGCGCTCTCGGCGGAAGAGTGGGGATCGCTTTGCGCACTGTACACATCTATACATATAATAAATCTGTAAAAAAACTTTGTCTGTACATTGAATATAATAAAAAAATAATAATTGAGTGGGGTTCAGAAACAGTAATAGAGCACAAATCCAAAAAAAAAATTCTGTCTGTTTGTCTGTATGTCTGTATGTCTGTTTGTTTGTACACGCTAATCTTCGGAACTACTGGACGGATTTCAATGATTTTTTCTTTGTTGGATCGGTATAAAGTCTGGGCAACATATAGGCTATAATTTATCTTCGAAACTTGAAGAACTGATGCAGAACTGCAACAGACCAACAAAACTATAAGAGATACAAAAATGGTGCCATGGCAAAAATTGTTCCACGTGATGAGCATTTTCGGCTGAGAGAATAAATTTGAAGATCTGGAACACCTGATGTGGAACCCCAAGAGCCCAGCTACTCTGTAGCATATACGGGTAGGACGTTTTAGCAAAAGTTGTTCAATCTGATAAGCACTCTCTGTTGATTTATAAAAATTGAAGATCTAAAACACCTGATGTGGAACTCCAGAAGCCCAGCTAGACTATAGCATATAAAGGTATGACGTTTTAGCAAAAGTTGTTCAATCTAATAAGCACTCTCTGTTGACTTATAAAAATCGAAGATCTGGAACACCTGATGTGGAACTCCAAGTGCCCTACCACACTTGAAATGTATAGTAATGACATTTTAGCAGAAGTTGTTCGATCTTTGACATTTCCTGTTGACTTATGAGAATCGAAGATCAGAAACAACTGATTTGGAAATGAAAGCTATCACTAATTTCACTGTATAATCATATAATAAGCTGGAATTAGCTCCAAACGGTGAAGGTGGTAATAGTTTAGGACAGACTTTCAATGATGATGGAATATTATCGTCAATTTTACTCTATTGACCCAAAACGTTATAGAATTAATGTTCGAGTTTTAATGCTATTTGAGTGTTGTATTCTTTTCCATTTATCTTCGTGACACGGTAGCCTACTCAGTAAGGTGGGGGGCGAGGGGGCAGTCAGCTAGATTTTAATTGATCAGGTATCTTCTTCACAATAAAACTATTACGATGGCTAGAAAGAGGTCGAATCTTTTCCAATGTTCCTAGGGAGAGAATCATAAGATCCCAAAAATATACCTACCGAAGAACGTTTGGAAGGACTTGATGCTGTTCGAGAACATCAGTCTGCAACTTGCTCCGAGGAAATCTCATCGGATCGCGAAGCGCGCCTCCGTCATTGGCATATTTACGCATCTACATCCATATCTCTAGAGAACTTCTCAAGTAAAGAATATGCTACGTATTGTCTCGCGAGTCGGAGACGTTCACTGATACAAAATAAGCATGGTGAATCAAAGAAAGTAATTAGTCCGTCTTTTAGATAACCCTATTATAATGGACGAGTATTTTTTCTTTTCTTTCACAAACAAATAGCAACGAAGATACAACACGCTTGAATTTTGTGTTAAGTCACTTCTTAGTACAAATTTTAAATAGACGTGACGTCACGAGCCCCCACTATTTGAATTTGTTGCGTTAAATCTCATTGTTGTTATTGTTATTACCTCAAGAGCCTTTTCCCCAACTATGTTAAGGTTGGCTTCGATGCAACTGACTACCAGTGTTTTACAAGAAACGACTGCCTCCTGTCCGATCTGACCTCCACAACCCGGCTCAATACCTCTTGGTAAAACTGGTCACACTTACTGGCTTCTGACTACCTATAACGACTGCCAAGGATGTTCATTGACAGCTGGGACACACTGGGAATGACAGCTCCTCCAAAAACCGGTCATTGGTGTCCAAAATATACTGAGAAAGTACATACGAACTAAGAAAAGTTGCATTGGCAGGTACTTGCCAGACCTGGAATCGAAGTCACACACCCATACTTGAGAGATTGGTTCTCTAAATACTAGGTCACCACTAATTTGTTATCTAAGGGTCCGTTCAGAAAGACCACTTAAATGCGGACTAATTAGAATCACTATTTTTATCCCTATGGTCACGCCTATTGCGCTTTAGTTCTTAGCGTTTTGTTTAGTCTGCTGTGATTTTGCCGTTGACGTACAAAAGTTAAATATATGGAACGTTTCGAATGATTTTGCGTATCCCGTTGTTTTCCCGTCAACGAGAATTAAAATCGTCTGATGTTGAATTAAAATTCAACATCAGACGATTCAGATCTTTAATTTTGCTGACCCCGTAGTCGCTGGCATAAGGGACAGGATCCGCGTACGAAGTCGCGGGCAGAAGCTAGTAAGGCAATAAACCAATAAATCGCCTCTGCGCAGGTGAAGGTCAGGGCTCAATATCCGTGCCGATAACTATACTAGGCAACTATAGCCCATAGAAGATAGCGTAACCTCCCGCGGAACTAAACTTTTGACCATTACGACCCGTGCAGAAGGAAAAATGTACCATAGACAGTACATCGGATAGGTGAAACTGCGAGGCAAGACTTCTTGGCAGAATGACGAAATGATTTATTGACTGAATCGCTTTAAACTTGTGGGAACCCGCAGCAGGTTTGCTACCATGTATTTGTCTTTATGTAATTGTAAAGCGGCTTGTGATTATAGTTGTTAGTTTTTGAGCTTTTGTTAATGATACGGCTTCTAGTCACGATAAGACCTTGGAAATTACGAATCTCGAATTCTTTGGGAGAAGCTGTGATAATTCAGTTTCTCGTCAAGTGTTCGCATTTTCTTTAATGAGTGCGTTCCCTAACTATATATTCTGAAAATCATCAAAAACGGCGTAGCTTGAAATAGAAGACAAGGCATTTTTATAAAGAGTCTACCTACTTAAACATTTTTGGCACCAGTTGTACCTATTTATATGTATAAGTTTATCTACCAATACATTACATGTACTAGTCGTTGTTTATACCTATGTTGGTCGCCATAATGCCTCAAGTACTTCCCAAGTGGGATCTCGTTGGAATGAAGCAACAGTCGTTGGAACTAACGCACCATTGTATACAGTAGCCATTACAGAGAGTCTTACGACAGTCCCTTGATTTATTATGTTTGCCAACTACCTATATTACCATTCCACTTGATATCTAAACTACGTAGATACTTATAGTGCTTTTTGCGATAAAGTGGTGCCTACAATTAATTTAAGTCAAGCAAAGGAACATTCCATTCAGCCTAAGATTGGGCAATCATAATCTGCATTGAGAGTCGATTGCAGATAATGTCATAATTTAAATTGGTGTAGCGCGGAAACATGTTTTTACTTGTTCGCCGCCGCCGTCGACCTTATCGCACCACGCGAAACAAGTTCCAACCTGACGGCTCCGTGTAACTATACATCTATCTCTCTCTTTCATATGTTATTAGGTATAATTTTGTCGCACTCTTCCTCGCCCGCTCGGTCTGCGTTGCCGAAGCCGCGAGCGCAGTCAGTCTGAGTCTAGCAAGTAACTGAGAGAGTCGCGAACGGTACAGACGCTAGTCTGTTGTTCTCACCGTTTCTGTTTAGTTTTGTTCCTTTATTTTAAAACTATACTAAATGTTGTCACAGTTTTGTCATTAGTTTTCCTTTAATACGAAAATACAGTGATAACTATATTTACAGTCAACAATTAGTTTTATTGATCACGCTAAAAGTGGCTGCCCAACGTCTGGCCGAACGTAGTTACTTAGGATTTGTTTTGGACCTAGATGAACCTAGACGTGAAGTGTACCATTGTAGGTATTAGGCTTTATTTCGCGAGTGTGCGTGCCGAATTCTCACTCTAGTGTTTTTATTACCTAGGATACCTAACGCCTAAGACTGTTGCTGTTCTGCTTTTAAACTTTATGACTTTTAACTTTAGTGTATTGTTGACCGTAATTTATTGTAAATATAGTTTAGGACGTTAAAATCCTTGTTTGTGTATAGACTATTGACTGTGTGTCGTATTGTAACTGTGACCTGTGTTTTGTGACATTTACGTGACTCTCTCGGCTGGTGTCTTGTGTGGTAGCTGCTTTGTTCGACCCGTGTTGGTTGTGCGGTACCACATCGACGGAGCCCGCGGTTGGGTTGCTGTCGAGATACCGACGCTGGAGCGCTGCGGCTGCGCTGCATTGTGTATGCGCGCACCTTAGACCTCGCGCTGCCACCGCTGCCGTAAAGGGAAGTAAACCTTTTGTTTGTGCCTTCTAATTACCGTCGGACTCAGAACTATTTAGTGTTTTCACTGTGATTAAACTTTTTTATTATTATTGTGGACTTGGATTGTTTTTTGTTTGTCACAATAATAACTTTTATGGACACGTGTTAGTAGTGCATTTATTTATTAAAGACTTTTGATTTTTGTTTATTTTTGGACATTCTGCATATCATTTATTTATTGTGTGGACTATAGTCGGACACTGTGATAGTGCTTTTTAAGACTCATCATCATCATCATCAGCCTATCGCAGTCCACTGCTGGACATAGGCCTCTCCACTTGGAGGTATTTAGCCTACTGCTATCACGCTGGCCAGACGGGTTGATAGAGGGTTTTTTTCGAGTTTTCCTTCTCTCGCACTGGTGTTCGGTGCATTTTTTTCCATTAGTCGACTTCTACGACACCCACTGGAAGAAGGGGTAGCGACACATGTATTCTTAAGCCGTCGCTACACGGCTTAGCCGCAGCTTTTTAAGACTATATTAGGTATATCGTGTAACGTGTAAAGCTATATCTCGTCATAATGGTGCTAACGAGATCTCGCGCGAATAGTCCCGGCCAGCGTTCTGACCCGGCGCCTGCTGGCGCTGACGCTGCTCAGAGTGGCCATGTGACGCCACCTGCGACTGCACAACCTGTGTCACCCTCGGTGCATGAGGCACCCACACAGCTGTTCTCGCCGTCCTCAACTTCGACAATCACCATGACAGATCTTCACCTGCAGCAACTAATAGCTGCACTGCGTGTACCGACCCCGCCCTCTGCTGCAAACGGGATGGGGGTTCACAACAATAGTAACTTTGCAAAATGCACTACTCGTTTTGATGGAGCTCAGAACTCTGACGTGGTTCCATTCATTGACGCCATTGAAATTTATAAGGAATGTGTCACCATGGAGGACAGTATTGCTTTACGAGGCCTTCCCATGCTACTCACCGGGTTGGCTGGCACATGGTGGCAAGGCGTCAAACATTCTGTCGCGACCTGGAAGGAAGCAATTCAGCTCTTACGTCAGACATTTGGTCCTCGTCTTCCGCCTCATAAAATATATAGGGAATTATTCCGAGTTGAACAGTCGAGCGAGAGGACAGACGTATTCGTGTGCAAGGCAAGAGCCTTGTTAGCTCAACTTCCAGCGCATACGCTTCCGGAGAACCCTGTCCAATTGGACATGGTGTATGGCCTGCTACATCGCCGAATCAGAGAGAAGGTCTCCAGATCATCTTTTTCCTCCTTTTCGGAACTGCTAGAGAAAGCACGTGCAGTAGAAGATCTTCTAGAGGAAGGCCATAAGACCATTCAAGGGCGACATTCAGAGACGTCTTCTTCAGCTGCAACCGAGGCAGTTGAGACGGTTCGCCCCACGGTTTCGTCACCGTCGTCATCACCAGCACCTGCACCTTCGAGCTCTTCTGATAACACAACTTCAAAGTCTAGACCTCGTTGTGTTTATTGCAAGAAGTTTGGCCACGACAAAGAGTCTTGTAAGAAGTTACAAGAGAAGAACTCTTTGACGCCGTCAGGTCACAGAATGGAGGCTGGACCAAAGCCCGCAGCGCCTGTAGTATGTTTCGGCTGCGGAGCTCCCGGCGTTATCAGGTCGAACTGTGGTACCTGCAACAGAAGGGGCGAGTCTTCGGCATCGACATCATTCCAGTCGATTTCGGCGGTGGGCACTGCGCCGATTGATGCGCGTGCGCGGCCCATAGTCGACGTCAAGATTTGTGGTTGTAGTGGTCGTGTTATAGTAGACACTGGTGCTCAATTGTCTATAGCTAGTGATAGCTTAAGAAAGGTTTTAGTAGCTAAAAATGTTAATTTAGTTAACACTACTTTAGATTGTAAGTTAGCTAATGGCTCTGTTTGTAAGAAAAAGGTGGAAACTGTATCTGTCGATGTAGAGCTGCAAGGAGTCGTCATACGGACGATGTTTGTAGTTTTACCTGGTGCCACTGACTCTCTCCTAGGCATGAACTTCATCCGAGACGCTGGGATGGTACTTGACTTTTGCCGGAATAGGTTTTATTTAGGTCATAGGTACTTCCCGTTGGACTTCGAGAAAGGCGTTTCTCCCGTAACTTATTCTTTTGTAGCCCTTCGTGAGGAGGAGAGAACTAAGTTATCTGCGTCGAGAAAAGAAGTCCTTTCGTCTTCAGCGAGGAGAGACAGCTTCACACAAGGGGGAGCGCCAACGGCTGTGGCGCTGCATCACATCGACACCGGGGGCAGAGCGCCAAGGGCAGTTCCCTCGTACAGGTTAATTCCACAGAGCACGAGAATTGTTCGTGCAGAGCATCGTACCAGCATCGAACCGGGGAAGAAGAACGGCGTCGCCGGGTCTTTGGTTCCTGTGCTGCCTGTTCCGAAAATAGAGGGATCACGTGATTTTTTACCTGTTTTTGCGGACACATCTCATCGTACGTCAGATGTATTTCGTGAGGCGCAGCACGATATTCAGGAAACCACCCACTCCCCAGGTCAAGTAAGGAAACGTACTCCGCGTCGCTTAGGCCCATTCAGAGTTAGCCGAGTATTTTCTCCTACTACCTGTGAGATAGTACACGGCCAGGTTCGAGGTAAAGGAAGGTACCATACCGGCTTACTCACTCCATGTGTAGGGGAGTCCGAACTGGCTGTTACCAGGGTAAGGAGTAGTCCTAAGTCACCACCGGGTCGGTCTAGTGACTTAGAGGGGGAGGATGTAGCGCGGGAACATGTTTTTACTTGTTCGCCGCCGCCGTCGACCTTATCGCACCACGCGAAACAAGTTCCAACCTGACGGCTCCGTGTAACTATACATCTATCTCTCTCTTTCATATGTTATTAGGTATAATTTTGTCGCACTCTTCCTCGCCCGCTCGGTCTGCGTTGCCGAAGCCGCGAGCGCAGTCAGTCTGAGTCTAGCAAGTAACTGAGAGAGTCGCGAACGGTACAGACGCTAGTCTGTTGTTCTAACCGTTTTTTTAGTTTTGTTCCTTATATTTTAAACCTAAACTAAATGTTGTCACAGTTTTGTCATTAGTTTTCCTTTCAATACCTACGAAATACAGTGATTATTTCCCGTCAACAATTAGTTTTATTTACTCACGCTAAATTGGTTTGTGATGGTTATTAGTTCAATTTTGCAGCTTTGATATCAGTGATTAAAATTGATTATTTTGTTTAGCTAGAACAGCGGTTCCCGAATTCTTTTGGCTTCGGAACCCTTTTCGTTTCACCATTTTTCGACGGAACCCTAGCTTAAGTAAGAACTAAACTAAAGACGTAAATACACTTAGGTACGGCTCGTGGCTTGTGGTAGCGCACCAAATGGTTATATGGTTAGAGACATACTCAGGCATAGCATGGCTATCTGCCGCACGAGCCAGAAAACAATTTAGCCGCTCTTGACTTTATATATTATGTAAATAGTTTTCAGTAATAGTTTTGGTATATATAGGTGTGAGGCGAGCGAGCGCAATTTTTTTAACTAAAAAAAAAAGTTCCAAGCACCCGCTAGTATTGAAAGACAGTCAGAGGTAGCCGGTAGCGCGAGCGAAGCGAGCGCAAATTTTTTTAAGTTTAAATAAAACTGCTGTAAATTAATAAGGTCTCAAAAAGTACAATATCCACACAAAAAAGCAAATGAAAATGAATAAGAAACAGCTAGCGAAGAAAGCGCTATTGTTTTTTCTGAACAAGAGGAATAAAAAATAAATATATCAAAGGAAAAATTAATAAGAAACCTCGACGGAAGAGCGCGAAATTTTTTCGGAGTTGGATACCTGACCAATTAAACGAACATAAAAGTATCACGTAACATGGAATCGCGAGCGCAGCGAGCTCGAAATTTTCTTAGTTTGGAGGGACAAAAATTGGAAAATAATGTCACACTTTGATTCATGGTAAAAATAGCCACTGGACATACTCGTATGCCGTGTCATGTCACGTCCTGTCAAATGTATGAAAAAGTATCCTGGCGATGAAATAAGCCAAAAAAATGCGGTGATTTTTGGCCGACTCGCTACCTTCTTTTCCCGATTGCAGAAGACCGAGGTATTGAGTTAATCTACAATTTGCAAAAAACGGAATTAAATTATCTGCTGCCGTGGCCTTCCCCCGCTACTTGTCGCGAACTCGTAACTTACACTCGCGAGTGGTACCCACCTACATGGTACCTAAATGGAATTTTGGAATGCAATATTTTAAAACAATTTAATTGGAAATGAATAATAATTTAATATTGTCAAAAGAGAAACAATTTACTATATGGAAATCTTGGATTTTCCGCGGAACCCCTGAGGGCTTGTCACGGAACCTCAAGGTTCCGCGGAACACCATTTGGGAACCGCTGAGCTAGAATAATGGTTGAAACCTTCATTGTAATGGTTCTGTGGAAGTTGAAAGAGCTATTCCGTTTTGACAGATTGTGTATTTATTGTTGAATATGCGAGAAGCCGAAAATAGATCTCAGTGGCGTGCACTTGGAGAGGCCTATGTCCAGCAGTGGACTGCGATAGGCTGATGATGATGATGTATTTATTGTTTCCGTTGTTTAGTAAAAATGTAACATCCGATATACAATTACGGTGTTTTTATTTATGGTTAACCACAAGAATGAGTTCCGGTTTTTACCCACGACGGAACGGAGCAGGTATATGCGTTTAGGGTGAGAGATGTGCGTTTGTGTGTTTGTGTGTTTGTGTGTGCGTTTGTGCAAAGTAATGTTCCCACATATCTTCTAAACTAATGATCTGATTTTGATGCGGTTTTCACTATAGGGTTTGTGTTCGATGAGTTCATGTTCTTAGACAGGTGTCATGGCTGTAACTCACTAGGGGGCGCCACAATATTAGTCCAAACAGCAAAGTAATGTTCCCACCTACCTTCTAAGCTAATGATCCGATTTTGATGCGGTTTTCAATAACGTTTTTGTGTTTAATGAGTTCATGTTCTTAGATAGGTGTCATGGCTGTAACTCACTAGGGGGCGCCACAATATTAGTGCAAAAGAGCAAAGTAATGTTCCCACCTGCCTTCTAAACTAATGATCCGATTTTGATGCGGTTTTCAATAACGGTTTTGTGTTCGATGAGTTCATGTTCTTAGATAGGTGTCATGGATATTAATCACTAGGGGGCGCCACAATATTAGTGCCAAACAATGTTACAATATAATCAAAACGTCCGATTACAATTCTGTTTTCATCAGCAATGTGTACGTGCTTAATGCATGTTCCCAAATAATAAAGATTACGCCTGTAACTCACTAGAGGGCGCTACAATATCGGTGCAAAATAATATTGCAATAACATATTATATAGACTATAATTCGTATATATTCTCCAAAAAGTCTGAAATAAAATTAAGCAAAATTAAAAATTTTGAAAAAACCCCCGACGGTAAAAATCTTATTGAAAAATAATAAAATAACTCAAAAACCCCCGACTTAACCCAATTATATAGGAATAACCGTCGGGGGCTGCCTTTTTCAACTTTCAACAATTAATTGGGTGTATTTTATGTCATCGTTAAACATCTACAATTCTTCAATAATTGTATTCACGACACTAGAATCCTTTTGCTGGTTTAATGGCAGCCCCCGACGGTTATTCCTATATAATTGGGTTAAGTCGGGGGTTTTTGAGTTATTTTATTATTTTTCAATAAGATTTTTACCGTCGGGGGTTTTTTTATAATAAAATGGCAGATTACAAGATCTATTAAAGCTAAAGATGAAATTGTGAGATAAAATAATACATTTCTATTTCTCAGTGTGAATTAAGTAAAGCTTATCTCGACGACCTAAAACTTAATCATTGTGTTGAATAATGTTACGGTATTTTTAATATACACAGACGTGAGAACTGGCGGTCCGAAAGGTCACCGGGTCACCAGCCTTTTCAAAAGATTCAAGTTTTTGGCAGTATTTTCCCAGACGGTCTTAGTACACGTTAATTGATGTTCTAATTAGACCTAGCAAGTCCAACTTTAAAACACTGTTATTAAATATCTAGCGGAATTAAAACAACACAATTTGTAAACATTCCACCTTTTTGGATACAAGTTTCGATTATATTTTATCTGTGGTCGTGATTAATGTGAACATCTGTCAATATTTTGGCGCAAATTAACGGTGAGTTGCCAGATTACTTATTGTTACAAGTTAATTATTGATGATGCTAATTTATGACTACATTTTGTATTTTTATAATACAACACACATATTTGGGTATTAAAGTAGAATTCACAAAACGGCATAATAAATCTTGTACAAAGATGTCTGACAAGTTGATCAAATAGAGTGGACAGTTCAAATTGTTCGTGACAAATGGCGTCTGGCGATACATTTAATTAAAAAAAAATGTATCATAAATATCTTGATTGTAGTCTCGCACAATTAATTGTCCATTAAGTGTGTATGAATGATGTGTTCTCATGCAATCGCGGAGATATATGAACAGCATACATAAATGTATGATTTGTTATGAATGATCACTAATTTCTAATACTTTTACTGGCATTAGCTTTCACTTGTCCATCTGGTCTAATTTAATGGCGTTTGTAATTTCAGTCGCGTGAGCTGATCGTCTTCAAACAGTTTAAAATAAAATTACGTTTCATTACGCTAATGATTTATACTCCTAGTTATTATTCTTGAGGTTTATTGGAATGACATCTCACTTTTATTGTCCGTCATAAAATTGCTTATTTCAAAGAGTAAACAGCTAGGTACTTTTTAATCCTGAATTGCCCGAATATACTGCGCTAATAATTCCCAAAAAGCCGCTAACAACAATATCATATAAAACACGTAAAAACTTTAATGGAGTGTTCAAAATTAATGAATGCAACGTATCAGTTACATAATAAAACAACAAGTTAATACACCAGTTAACAAGATGACAATTAAGATAAACTCTGTACGGCACAATCAAATTGTACTCAGACCCTTTTAATAGCCTTTCTCTTTGCAAGAAAGAAATAACGTGTGTTGTCTATGATGACTACACATCTTGCAACACATAGCTGTCATCTAGGCTTGCAACTTTATAATCTGTGCGTTATACAACTATCCCATTGTTGCCTTTTCTTCCTTACGATAAAACCTCCTTCCGCACTGACAATCAAGATCCGTTATCTCTTTCTCACAATTCAGAGCTTTCATAAGGGGAAATGGGACGGAAATAGGGTATTTAAGTGACGCTGCAAAATTAAGTTTGAAAGTAAAAGTGTTACCAAACAGTTGGGCCTCGTTAGTTGTTATTTTTTAAATGTTATGTCGTCCTTTTGAACAATTTATTTGATTACGAAAGTTATGGTTATATTCGCTTGTTTATGGTTCAAGCCATTGGCAATTTACCTACATATTTGGTGGGTCTACCGAGTTCAATAAAGTCTGGCGAGTTAGTTTCTTGGCACGATTTTTCGTTAACAGATTTTTTTGTAATGTATTTGATACATCGTCAGTCATCTCATCATCACACAAAAGAAAGCCCTGTGCCATTTCGGTTCGTTCGTGATATACTCAAGTAGGTACCGAACCATTCTGAAGGGGTTTTTTACCACTACATAAGAAGAGATACATGAGCAATGGTTTTATATAAAATTTATTCATAGAGATTGCTTCTTTCATATCTAGATATCCTGAAATACCTCTATAACTGAAAAACTAACGAAAACGAGAGTAATCTAATTGCACCCCTACTTAACTCTTTACGTTAATATTGGTGTCACCTCCATACAAATAACTGAGACCAAAATCCCGTTTACTTGCACACCGAAGATGTCCAATCCCACGTACAATAGCGGGGTATCGGGCACGCTGCGTGGGCGCAAGGCCGCACAACACCCGACACTGCCATTCATAGCTGACACCGATCTGAACGTCCAGTGCAAGACTCGTACTTAAAGACTGTGTACTTATATACCTACTTAAAGAATGTTGAAGCAAAACTAAGTATATTGATAAAAATCTAAAGATGTGTAGGGTTATTTTTGTGATACGAAGACCGGGTAGGTGTTTTTAAGCTTTTTGAGGGTATAAAAGAGGAATCAGTAAGAACATATCAGGTTTACTACATCGATATGGTACCTATCTATATGTATT
Source organism: Helicoverpa assulta (assembly GCA_963856015.1). Lineage (NCBI taxonomy): Eukaryota > Metazoa > Arthropoda > Insecta > Lepidoptera > Noctuidae > Helicoverpa > Helicoverpa assulta. Next base: position 10,272,690 of record CAWLCW010000012.1, read on the forward strand.
ATAAAAATATAGTTGTGTTAGTTACACTACTGCTACTACTACTACTCAAGAATGGCTGAGCCGTTCAGCTGAAAATTAGAGGGCAGGTAGCTTACACTCGGGAGAAGGATAGTTTTTGTCACCATCCGGCTACGGGAAGCAGTTATCTAATGATCTAATAGAACGCGGGTGAAACCAAAAAAATGTTCAGTCAGATGCGGTTTGACCTTTTTTTTTTAACGACGTCAAAAATCATGAAATGACCCCGCTATGGGTTAGCAGCGGTGAGGGAGTGTCAGACACTTACTGACTAAAAACCGTCGTGTTCCGTTCTAGGCCTTTTATGTACCAGGGCCGCGGTATCTCTTTCGAACAACCCTCAGCCCCATGCGGTTTGACCTGAGCTTACTTTGTCGTAAAAAATCATTAATTGTTGTTGTAACTGAATAAATAAATATATATCACGTACTTATTTAATTATTATCCCCTCTTACAAACAATACCAATACTATAATGTCCGGTTTTCACTAGCTCAGGCCAAAGGAAAGGACTCGGCCTCGATCACTGCTCATCCGTGCTGTGGGTCATATGATGTTTAATTCAGCACGCAACGTCAACTCATTGTACGCTTGCCGAGTCCGTAATATGGAGACTGGATTGACATCTTAAAATATGAGCTTCTCCAAAAATAAGAGTGAAAGCAGTTGTTAATTTATCGGTTACTAGCTGTTCTTCGTGGTTTTACCCGGATAAAATATAGCCTATGTCACCCGGGAATGGCACAGCTCCACATTAAAAGATTTTTTTTAAATCGATTCAGTACTTTTAAAGACTTTGGGGTACGCAACAATATTTCCTCTTTATAATATGATTATAGGTAGATATCGATAATTTAGTTTTTCTTTTCTACTTTTGACAAATACCTTGTAGCACATAAAGACATATAGGTTGAGATAACACAGATGTGCGAAGGACGCCATTACTTTATGGAGGTGTAAATCAAAGCGAGCCTTATGAAGCTCGAGTAAGGCTAAACCTAAATAATGTTAATTAGTACCTATTAGCTGTTAGCCGTGACACAAGCAATTAACGCTACAAACCACACAAAATCCAAACAAAATGAATCACTTAAACAAGAAACAACCTCGTGTACAAGGGAAAACTTATGAATGATATTCACATAAACCTTCCCGCCAGATTCATTCATGGGAAAGATTCGCTTACTACGTAATTTCTAGCTACAATTACTCGTTTTTGCTGGCAAAAGAACTGGGTCTACCATCGTCTCTCACTCCTCGGTAACAGTACATTTATTACGTAACTAAGAAAATCTTCCCACATGTTTGACAAAGGTGGTCGTGTCACCATGTATGGGTAGCCACCATTGGCGTTTGGATTCAGTAATGACCATATATGATTGACGTGTGAGCCATAGCTCCAATTTTATTGCTGTTTTGTTCGCTGACTGCTTTTGGTAGGAATCGGTACCTGAATAGAATATAGTCATCGCTCCTAAAGTAAAGAACTATTAACTGTTTCATTGCTGTTTGTTTTACATGAGGTTGATTCGTCAACCTTACGTTATCTGTACTCAGACTCATGTCTGTCTAAATAACGTTACCGCTTACCAGCCGGGACTCACCAATTTAAAGTGCCTTCCGAAACACTATAGATTTAAAAACATTAGCCGGACTTTGCTAGAAGATACCTATTTACATGTATGAAATCTCATATGAAGGGAAAATGAAAGCCAGTACTAATCATGTAAAACCAATCCCATTAGGATATCCCAGCAATAAAGTTAATAAAGGAAAGGGTGTATTTACCCGTGGGTGGACAACGTTATAAACCATGATTATGATACTGAAACTTAAGCTAATATTCATCATAAACTGTTCAAAATTATTGCAGGCCTGTAATATGATCGTGAGAATATACCTACCTATTGCAGAAATCTGCAGTTAAGCTTGATAGAATTTAATTAGGTCTAGATAATATGGAGCTACGCCTACACGTTAGGGTGCGTTTGAATCAGACCTGACCTCAAGACCCAGGGCATTCTTACATTGTTCTCTAAGCGTTTTAAAACTCATTATTTTTAAAGATTCTGTACCTAGTGTACTACAGGATAACCTAAGTTAGAATGCTCTTGTTCTAGCTATAGTGCGATACTTATTCGTTTGGTCTAAAAGCATTCTTATGGAAAGCTGTCAGTATTACCTACTGTATTTGCGCCCCTTGATTACGAAGAGCTTGAACAGATTCCGGCATATACGTTTCGCTTCCGAAAGATTCCAAGAAAGGCCCAAGTAGGGCAGAGATTTTTCATCCGGGTGAATAAACTATGATAAAATAATTTCCTAGGCATGCGAGTGAAACCAAGAGCAACACATATAGTACAGAATACAAAACGATCTGAGACATTTAAGGCGGTTTCTGATAGAAATGTCATTCGGTGAGTCAGACTAGGTAGAAAGGAGATGTGAGTGGGAGTCATAATATGGCTTGACCGGCGAAGAACTCATATTATGAGGGCTATGTAAAGACTAGTTTTGTTACTTATTAATATAAGAATTAGAAAATAACCCCGTCGCTTTTACGCCCAAACTACTCAACTACTGAACGAATAGTCTAAAGTCTGAGAGAGGCTACTTTTTTTCTAAGTGTGGGAAGTACTTTCCTCAGGATGCAGGAGGAACCGCAGCTGGTATTCTCACTGGCGCGCGACTAGAAAACGAAATACCTTCCTTTATCGCACTCTCCATTCAAATTAGCAAGAGCTACAAAGAAATGCTGGAGAAAGACTTAGTTTTATTTAAAGAGCAAGCTTATAAGCTAAATGATATACCCACATACGAGTTTATGCATAAAGAATATTAAAATGATCCAGCTTGAGACAGACCTATATTCAAACAGCGATAGGCTGAGTCGATTGATTCAAATGTCACCTCCATCGTCATCCCGCATTGACTATGTATGTACCTTAACTTCAACAAACGTCTTCATTAAACCGTGGTATACAATGGCCAGCATTGGCCATCATGTGAAGAGGCACTGTGTAGCCAGCACGGTACAATAATTCCTTTGTCTCATCAAGTATTATCTGCGATGATCATTCGTACGTAATCGCCGAGTCACGGCAGATTTCTCGATGCTAAATGATGGCTGCCTATTCGAGAGAGTAGCTTTGTCGTGGTGCAAGTTATGAGAAATGGCGGAACTTGTTTTTGACAGTTTGTTGACATAATTCAAGCCAACCCATAATGCAACCAAGTTTGCTTGCTCAAACAAGCTAATCTAAAAAAAAACAGCGTTAGGTATCCACTTTCGAGGGTGGTAGGTATACTATGCAAAAGATATGACATATAGGTATAGGTATATATATTAGTTTGGATGAAGAAGTGGTAGGAATATGAGAATCTGATCACTTCTACGTTAAGGGATATTGAACTAGATAGAAAGCCACTAAAAAGCCAGTTGCACTTTATCTTTTTTTACGTTATAAGTTTAAATTGATTGATCTAAAATACAATAGACATGGCTGCTGTTTCGTGACAAACATTTTCCACTTAATTCACACGCATTTTGATCATTAAGTGCGTGCGTTTCGTTAGAGAAATACGCAATGGATAGATAATTTGTATTGCATTAGATGTATTTGTAACAGATTGCGTGCAACAATCGAAATAATTGAATGATTGAGAACGCGTATTAATGGACATGTTTTTACATAATGTATATTTACTTAATTTATTTTGTCACGCATGAAAACAATATTTTAAGCGCAATTACATAGCAGCTGTCCCGGTTTCACTCTCCTGTTATGTCAATTACAAAGACGTATTTTATTTTCTCTATAAATCTGTTAATTGGCTTAATTGATTTAGATCTAAAAAAGTATAGTATACTTAAAAGTATAGTATTCTAAAAAAGTATAGGTAGGTACTTTAATTCATATAGGTATCGATTAAACAGCAAAAATAGTAGCAGATAAGTTTATATCATACAAAAAGGAGAGTGCTGAAATATTTTCTCGCGTCTTTATCTCACTGAGTTTCAGTTTTTTTTTTAATTACACCTAAAAACGAAGTCCTGTCAACCCGTCTGCTTTCCTTACTTGGGCCACACCCCACAAGCGCACATTCCGCGAACACACGCGATATGTTCTAGCCCAGGGCACAGGAATGCGAGGCAGATGCGCCGATATTGCACCGCAACGCCAGGAAAATACACCTTAATACATAATTGGCGCGCAAAAACCATTCGATTGTTGCACTAGACGAAGGTAATCAACACTGCTGTAAAACTGTGTTGGAGCAAATACACGGAACTATTTGCTTTGAATTGTTTTGGTATTTGTTCGGACGGTAATGATACAATTAGAAAATAATGAGGGATTCCGTCAGTTTTGGATTACACGAATGTGCGCATGTAAACTTAATGTTCATGTGTGATTTTAAATCAATGATACATTTTGCGCTAACAACTTTGCCCTTAAAATTCTGAAGTTAGCTAGAAGTTTGGCTTGTCCGAAAATTTGCTCCTATTGAGATTACAATATAAAAAAAAAACACTTATTTGGCACGAACTGTACAAAAGGTAAGTTTCGTTCAATAAAGTATAACTACTCGTTATAAGACATCATTAAAAGAAAGATCCAATTTTGTAACTAAAGTTATCTACTCTTTTTTGCTACCAATCAGTTCACTGCATTTACAAAACAACAGCATAACAAGCCCTTTCGGTAATCAACTACAAAAACCGCTGTTTTTGTTTACACCAAATTGTCTGATTATCCAATTATAAAATACAATAGTTTCGTAAAACCACAAATCGATATAATTTAGCAAGCAGTTGTTAGGTATAACAAGTTACAAAAGATCTATTGTAGCGTGGACAATTTTATCGATCCCGTCATGCGATGCTTAGACGCATTGCGATAGATCTGTATGCAGTCAAATTAGATTGATTTACTTTGACAACACGATTGATAAATGAATCTGTTTTTTATTGTCTTAATGCTTGCTTTTATTGTGGTGCTAAGACCTCAGAAATCTTGGAAATCGCTTCTACAAATATTTCAAGCAATAGTACCTAAGATAATGTTCAATTTAAAGTACTGTCTCTTCTCTGAAAATAATTTTCTACAATTTGAACATGTATTAAAGTCTGAGGATGAATGTACTTTAAACAATGACAACTGTTCTTGAATAACTCCACTTCAGAGTAGCCCACAAAATTCTTCTACGACAATTTACACCTATCATACATATAATTCATACATATCATCAAAACTTGGGTGTCATCATGGATTCCCACTTATCATGGTCTGCGCAGGTCAATGAAGTCAGTCGCAAGGTGCACTTCACCTTTCACACCCTGAAATGCCTCCAGTACTTTTTGCCCTTGAAAACCAAAATCTCTCTTGCTCAGACTCTCATTCAACCCATCATAGACTATGCCGATGCCTGTTATTTGGATGCCACAGAGGAGCTCTTAAATTAGCTTGAGCGGTTGCAAAATTTATGTATTCGCTTTGTTTTCAATCTCAAAAAATATGATCATGTTTCTCATTTTCGCAAAGAACTCAAGTGGCTCCCTATTCGTCTTCGCAGGAACACTCGCATATTGTGTCTCCTATTTAATATCCTTTTTAATCCCAAAACTCCTTCCTATCTGCGAGAATGCTTCTCATTTGTTCGCTCGCCTGATGCGCTCTGTAGAACGCATCTCAAATCTCTCCTTAAAATCCCCTCCCATTCCACTGACTTTTATTCCTTCTCCTTCACAGTTCACGCAGTACGGTTGTGGAATTCGCTGCCGCCTGAATTAAGGAGCTGTCAAACTGTTGCTACTTTTAAACAGAAACTTAAAAACTACTATTTGTCCTCCTCTTCTTCATAGAGTCATTTTATAAAATATGTATTTTTGTATTTATATATTATCTTTTGCTTTATATATCTGTATATATATATATATATGTATATGATTAATTTATATCTTTACTACGTCTTTTTACACAGTCTATCTACTTCTCTTTATTCTAACTCTCCTACTACGGGTCTGCTGGAAGAGATTTCGTTAGAAATAAGCAGTACCTTTGTACTATTTTATGCTATGTCTACTTCTTTTATATTCTTTCTGTGTACATAAATGGTTAAATAAATCATTCTAATCCTATCAATTATCACAAACAACGCGAAAGAAACCAGTTCTCTAAGCGGTACCAAAACGGCTCATCACAAGACGACTAACATTCAAAACTAACTGCTCATTCATTAAGTAAACATATTCCCACAACCGGTATAGGTACAAATAGCAGTCAGGTTAGGCATAACGGTGGATTATGACCTTGTGACCGCCGGGTGAGGCCAGCGAGATTCTCCACTTCTAACGCCCAAGTTCACCGACAATATAAATGTTAGTTTTCTTAAGAGAAATTAATAGGTTAAAAAACACTAAAAAAACACACTTTTATAAATGCACGTAAAAATCATAATAATACTTTTCTAACAGGTAGGTACAAACACAGCTATGATACGATGTTCCATCATGAAGTCCCAGTTTATATTTTCCGACTCCATCATCAGATCAGTTCGATAGTACTATATTATATACTAGCCGTTTTCCCGCGGTTTCACCTGCGTCCCGTGGGAGCTACTGCCCGCACCGGGATAACATATAGCCTATGTTACTCGCAGATAATATATCTTTCTAATGGTGAAAGAATATTTAAAATCGGTCCATTCGTTTTTGAGTTTATCCATTACAACCAAACAAACAAACAATGTTTTCCTCTTTATAATATTAGTATAGATACGGTCCTTGGATGATGGGTAAATTAGTTACCTTAGATTCCTTTACGTAGTTAGTTATACATACAGGTCGACCTAATAAAAGCGTGTTGACAAACGGCTTACTATGATTTTTTATGTTGAAGCTTCAAAGTAAACAGTTGTTTTAAGAAAAACGGACGTTTATATTTTAGGTGCATTTGGGCTAAGTTATGAAATTAGTGTCACAGGTGTTTTATGTCCTGTCGAAACAGTAGCTAATTCAATGATTGCTGTCTTATTTGTCATGATTACTAGATTATACATTGGCATTATAACTTATGGCAAATATGTCTATCAAAATGGTAGCCTTAAATTCCAGATGTTTCAACTCAATATCTTCGAGTTCTTTTGTCTAATTTCGCTATCTGCAGTTTATTCTAGTTTTACAGATATGTCCCAATTTTCAATTGTTTCTACTTCGAGTTAGGAAAATATTGTTTCCGTAGCTAAGGTTTGAAGGTGAAGTATTGTTGCACTATTTCATGAAGGGAACATAGATCTGGATCAGACCAATCATTCTCGATATACTTATCCGTGAAAAATCCTTAAAACTAAAACTCACCAAATAACAGTCAATGGGCTTCTCCCTGGGTCTATGGTACGCCTTCTGCAGTTCCGTCTGTTTGAGCGCATGCGCGATGTGGAGCGCGCTCGCGTCGAACCGCCCGTACTGGTAGTCGGGAGTGTCGCGCGACAACTCGCGCGCGGGCGACGCATGCGCACTGCCGCCATTTGTCGTGCGTGTCGGGGATACTGCTGACAAGACTGGAAAAGAGGAATAAGCATTATTTTAAGAAGTTTAGAGGGTCAATATTTAGATTAAAAAAGATGAGAATAAAATTAAGGAAGTCCCTAAAGGTTAATAAACCGGCCAAGTGCGAGTCGGACTCGCGCACCGAGGGTTCCGTACAAATCCTGTATAGATAAAAAGTGAGTTTCGCGTCAACCGTTAAGTTTAGAACAATCATAGTTATGGTAATTTCGTGAGAGTCAAAATATTAATATTTTTTATTTTATAATATAACTAAAATAGTAGGCCAGTACCTTGTAAAAGTTATTTTATTAAAGTTATTTATATATGTTATGGACCAAGTGATAAATTGGGCATTATACATAATGCCCGGTCATTATGAAAAATGCCCAATATGAGAGTGCAATTTGATAATAATTATTCAAATAATCAAATTGACCGGGCACTATACATATTGCCCATGACCTTTTGGGCAAAGTAATATAAACATATTTAATTTCATTTTTTTTATTGTTATTGACATTTAACTTAAACTAAATATTAATAGCATGCAACATGCAGCAAGCATGGCTTCTGTCACGGCTCCGGCGCTGCGGGGCTCCGGCGGTACCATGCGAGCTTATCGTCGCAGATGGTTTTCACGCTCACCACCGCAGCTTCGGTTTGCTGGCCGGCTCCGCCGGCCAGCCTCAGCCGCGGCGGCGAGCGTTAAAACTACCTGCGCCTCAGCTCGCAGGCCGCCTTGACCCTCCGCGCCTACGCGGTTTTGAATTGCACTCTAGGGGTAGGGCAGACAAGACTACGTGGAGTCGGGTTTGCAGCGATTCGTTTTCGTCACTGACTTCAATTTTTAATACAATGTTTTGAATCCAAATTAAATTCTACCATAAAAAAAACGAGCCAAGAAAAATGAGATCAAGAAAAACGATGCCGAGTAAGTAAATTAGATGACAATTGTCCAATAAATAATATTGTGATTAGACTTAAAATTTCCCATTCAAAAAGAACATATAATTTTCGAAACAATAATCATAAAATATGTAGCAAGTAACAGAATTTATTTATTAGAACAACTGCCACCCTCGCACCGCATAAAATATAGCTTTATTATCAAATTGCCCAACTGTCATTTAGCAATATAATAATGCCCGTGCAATGTGATAAATAATGAAGTAAAGATAGTTATTAATCACTTGGCCCGATAAAGCTAGACATTATTCATAATGCTCGGGCATTATAAATAATGCCCGAATTAATCACATGGTCCATAACATATACATAATTTTATAGTCATCATTCAGAAATTTGATTTAAAATAACTAATTATGTCTTAAAGGTCATTGGGCATATCTGACCCGCTTTCTAAAAAGTGGCGGACATGAATCAAAGTAGTTTTAAATCGTGGAGAATGGTATGACGTTTCTTTTAATATAAATATTTTATTAAAATTCCATGGAGACGAATGTCCAGGATCGTTTAAAAATATGAAAGACAAGCAGTTTCAGAGGATTGTACAGGATGCAATGCTAGTTTTTATTGTTAAAGACTTTTCATAAAGAAGGAAGATGCCAATTCGGATGACCAGGATCTGATGAGGATCTGGAAACCCTGAGAAATCGAGGGCAACTCTTGAATATTATAGGTACGCATCGAGTCGAAACCAGACATGTGAGTGTATTTTTGAGGGTACTGGTAAACAGTGAAGGTTCTGTCTTTTCTCTTCTCTCTTCTTCACAATCCCAACGCTCCAAATTATCTTAGGGAACGCTTTGAGTTCCTTGTTCCTAGAGGCAAACCCTGTCGCTCCTCTTCATCTCTTTTACTCCGTATCCCTCCTCATACTTCGAGCCGTTATGATGGATCCTTCACTGTTCGCGCTGTAAGGCTTTGGAACGCTCTGCCTCACTGTATACGTGAGAGCACATCGCTAGATGTCTTCAAGAGACGAATTAAAGAACATTTCCTGTCAACATGACCTTATTTGTATGTATGTATTTATTTATTTATTATATTTTATGTTTTATTTATAGGTATATATTTTATGTTATGTAGTTTCATCTTTGTTTTGTTTAATGTTGTGCACTTAAAATTTTCTCTTCCCTATCGCATCTCTCTATCGCTCTAAGGTTTGCTGTTAGAGAACCCAGTTCTGGGTTAAGCTCGCCTTTGTACATGTCTTCTCTGTGTTGTGTGTGTCTTTTAAATGTTTTTGTGTACAATAAAGAATAATAAAAGGTTTGGAGCTGATTTGATTATGAAGACTACAGAGAGTCGAGGGAACTCCTGAACGGTATGTTGCAACTACCACGTGTTTGGGCTTATTTTATTCATATTGGCGAAGACTTTCCACATATATAGGTTTGACTGCCATTGTGGGATCGATAGCAAAGATCAGATGTAGTTATGGGAACTCCTTTACAATTTATAACGTATCCTTGTGTTGGCGCTTATTTTATTTTAGGTGATGAGAATTCACTACTTGATTTTTTGAGAGATTAATCACCTAACGAGCCCCAGTTTCAGGTTTTTTTCGAAACTGCCTGACGACTTGTAACTGTCGAATTGTAACGACGACTGCTAGAGAGTAGGATTCGGGGCTGGTGGCTTTACGTTTCTAGAGCCTTGACAAAAGTGTAATTCTGTCCCTTTCTTTGTTTTATAAAGTCGGCTTTATTTTATTTTGTAGCCAATCCAACTTCAAAACATATAAAAAGCAAAAAGAAAGAAATTAAAAAGATGTTAGGTGCATCGGTCTAGAAGTCGGTGTCTACAAGATCTATATTTATTTAACCACCGAGATCTAGACCGATGCAAATAAACAGTTTTCTTGTTGTTTTTAGAAGTTGTTTTTTTTTTGTAAAAAGTTTTTATTTTTAACTTTTGTGAAAAGTTCTCGTCAATACGAATAATGTAAGCCCAAACACGACGTAACTAAAACATACCGTTGAGGAGTTCTCTCGACTTCCTCACGTCTCCATCATCAGGTAAGCTCTAAACCTTCACTGTTTGATAGTATCAACAGACATACATCTGAGAATCAAGTTTTAATCCTATGCATGCCTACAATTTCTGATAGTTGCCCTCGATTTCTCAGGATTTCCATCATCAGATCCTGACCTGATGACAATGGAAATAAACGTCGAGTATACTCTTTCACTACAAAGAAATGATTTCTCAAATCCGTCAAACTTGGTCGTTTCAATTCCCCATTGAAATGAGAAAAATATTTGATGTTTACACCTGATTTTCTCTAGATTCCCATGGTTCACATTGATGCGACTAATGCCGTAGTAAATCAGAGCCTTTATCATTATACTGTGCTATGTTTCGTTCGTATCCGCCGTGGGTATGGTTTCCATACTAAGGTGATGACCTTTGAATGATTTAAAATTGTTCATAGTTTAGAGGCAATTATTTTTAAGAATGATGATATGAATTTCAACTTTAATATCTCTACGCGTTCATGTGAAAAAGGGTAGGTAGTAAGTTTATAATTAAAGGGTAGGTAGTAAGTTTAGAGGTATAATTATTAAAAAAATATTTTATGTCATGTAAGCAAAAATAATATTTTAATATTTTATGTAACTTCAAATTTATCATTTTCGCAATTTTTCCTTTATCTGTACTATATAACGTTGCTTCGTGCCGAATTTCAAGATTCTGAGTTCACGGGAAGTACCTTGTAGGTTTTGATTCCCTAGCGTGTGACGGAAATTCGTCTAAGGTGTCGGTATAACTGCTTTATCTTTTGATCGCGTTAACATAGAAGTTTGATTTTTTCACTGCCTAAAGGTACAATAGACCTAGGTATTTGGCATAAATTTCAATTTGGTACCTTTATTCGTTCGTGAGAAATAAGGTAGTAAGTTCCATTTTATTAAAATATATTTTTTTATATTATATAACTAAAAAATTGCGATTTTCGTAATTTTTCCTATATTTGCATTATATGACAATGCTTCATGCCAAATTTCAAGACTCTGAGTTTACGGGAAGTATCCTGTAGGTTTTGATTCCTTTGCGAGTGTCGAAAATTTGTTGAAAATATCGACATAATCGGCTGTATCTTTTGATTGGCTTGCCTTAGAAGTTTGATATTTTCACAGCTAAAAGGGACAATAGACTTGAGTATTTCATGTAAATTTCAACTTGATACGTCCACGCGTTCTTGAGATAAAGGGTCTTGACAGACAGACAGACAGACAGACGGACAACAAAGTGATCCTATAAGGGTTCCGATTTTTCCTTTTGAGGTACGGAACCCTAAAAATGGGGCTGTTTCGGGCATTTTTGGGAATTGAAGCTGCCAATCATTTGAAGATTTAGCACGTTGGCAAGTAATGTAAACCATTAAGGTTTATATTGCAGTCCGAAAAGAAAGGGCTGTCCTTCCCGGACACGATAATCGTGACGGATGTGAAGTCAGAAATTTAAATTCATCCTCTGACTAACGGCATAACAAACTCGATATAATATTCAGTAGTAAACTGCGCAAGCTATGCAAAACATGAATACAGTTGCATCTTAGACTGCAAGACGACACGACCAACACGAAGCTAGTTAGAGTAATCACAAGAATCTCGATTCATAAAATGAAGACCAATCAAAGCTAAGGCTGCACTAACGGAAAATGCAATAAACGAATGATTAGCGATCGTACGCACAGCCGCCCGTGTGTATCGGACCGAAGGCCTGTAGTTAAATTAACTGGATTTTGTGTACAACCCGTAATAACGTGGTAGAACTGGACATTGGTAGTTAGTAGCTTATCTTGTAATCAAAGAAATATGTTGGTGTTAGCGTAGAAGAATGAAGAAAAACATGAAGATTATTGTAACATGGAGATATTTTAATCGCTTCATTACACAGCGAGATCCGATACTTAAAGGTAATGTAAGTATAGGGGTCAAAGAAGTCAATATGAAGTGGAAATCTGCGTATATCTAAACTTATTTATACTAATATTAAAAAGCTGAACAGTTTTTTTGTGTACTTGGTTGCTTAGACGCACTCATCTCAGTTCATGACAGGTTTGAAAAATTCCTCAGTGTTAGATGGAGGCTATAGGCTCCTTTTTATTCTTTGTATTAAAAAAAATGACATAGTATTTTACACAGGAGATAGAAAGGCAGTGATGAAAAAATATGCACAACATGATAAGGATCTAAGCAATTAAAATAAAGATGATATCATCAGTTTTGTAACTGTCTAGAAACCTGCGTGTCCTTGCGTGCAGTTGGCAATTTGCCAACCTAATAATTATGTGCATTTGTGATCTTTACACCTCATATTAAGTATATTACACCTTATTATCATAGTTATTTTACATGCTACATATGCGTGATGCTTGTAATTTTATTAGTCGCTAGCATATGAATTGCATGTAATTTACTCTTCTCAGATAAACTGCCACACTGGTCCAGTGAGGGGGCGAATTTCATGCATATTTTGATATCATGCACGTATGTACTTATTTAATTTAGACTTCATCCGCAAAAACTCTAGATAGGTATGCAAAAAGTTTCAAAAGGGGATCAATTGTTTTTTATACGGTCACGAATCAAATGGTATTTCTTTGTGTAAATTTATTTACTTTTACTTTATTCTAAATCCCTGCATAACTTCGTAGTTAATCACATGACACCTAAGATATAGGTCAACAAAATAATAGCACATACAGTCTATTTTTCAAAAGGACTTACCTATTTTCTCCTCCCCATAGTCCCAACACACTAACACATAGTAACCAAACACACACCATACGCAAACCATCACATAACCTACATAATAAGATAAACAAAATAACAGCAAGTACAGTGGTTCATTCAACATTAATTGATAGTAATTAGCATATTATTATATTCAAGGTGGACTGCGGCAGCATTCTTGTACGTTCATAAAGTTTAGTTAATAAACATATAAATAATGACGTGGGTGGTGCGTGGTGCATGCGAAATGTGCATTGATTGGTTTTGGTACTGTTAAGTTTGCCGACGATGAAGATACGTATTAATTTTAATTATTGTTGTATTAATAGGTACCTATTTTTAATAGGATATAACTAGGAACCTTTTTATGTAGTACTTATCTATACTAGTCTATACTAATATTATAAAGCTGAAGAGTTTGTTTGTTTGTTTGTTTGAACGCGCTAATCTCAGGAACTACTGGTCCGATTTGAAAAATTCGTTCAGTGTTAGATAGCCCATTTATCGAGGAAGGCTATAGGCTACTTTTTATCCCGGTACGGGAAGTAGTTCCCACGGGATGCGGGTGAAACCGCTGGCAGAAGCTAGTCTATACTAATATTATAAAGCTGAAGAGTTTGTTTGTTTGTTTGAACGCGCTAATCTCAGGAACTACTGGTCCGATTTGAAAAATTCTTTCAGTGTTAGATAGCCCATTTATCGAGGAAGGCTATAGGCTACTTTTTATCCCGGTACGGGAAGTAGTTCCCACGGGATGCGGGTGAAATCGCTGGCAGAAGCTAGTTAAAGCTATAAGGGCTTCATCATCATTATGGTAGTCATTAGTTTTCGACTTCTTCCTATCGTGTATCTTCAGTCTTCAGTTCAATCATAATAAAAGTCAAGTCAAAAGTCAAAGCTCTTATAAAAAGATAGACATTAGTTGCATGGTTTTTAAAAAGTTAGTCCTAAACAACCCCTTGTATCAGTCTTTACAAATCTACCTCTGATATAATTCGTTTTAGGGTATAAGAGGCCTGTTTTGCGGTAAAAAGTCTTTGGTCTTATGAAATAGAAATTCCTTTCACGTTGATTTTCTACTTTTCAAAACTGCTCTGCGTTTCAAATTTAGCTTTGTGTTCATCACAATATAAAGTTATATCAATCAAATTACCTACATAAATAATTGAAACATTGCTTATATCTTGAGAAAGTTAGAACCCATATATATTGAACATACTTAACTATTTCTTAAATACCTTAACAGTCAAGAAATTACAAGAAAACATACTTGTCAGACCTCAAAAACCATTTAATTTACTACCATATCAATATCCATATACTCGTAAATCGCAGTTATATAACAAGAAAAGTCAATGTAAAACCCACCTTACCACTTTCAAGATAAAGTAAGAAATCCAACCGCATAAGTTACGTCGGAATGGTGTCAATGACCCGCCTTACTCCATAAGTTACACACTATTTGGCCAGCTGAAGTGTAGGTACATGCTTAACGGAGTTAATGAAAAACTAGGCAAAACGTTATTTTGTGAGTAAAACTAAATATAGTAAGATACATTAAAAAGCGTAGTATGTATTACTATTTGTATATAATTAGTGGCCTATCTTCAATTCTTATTTTAAGAGCTCGTGGATAAGTCAAAGCCGTGAGGTTCGTGGATGGGTGACCGTCTGTCTTAACGAGTTCTTCCGTGGTTCTGAAGGCACGATAAACTGTAGGTCCTGGGTGTCAATGAACATCCTTGGTAGTCGTTACGGGCAGTCAGAAGCCAGTAAGGTTGAGTCAGACAACCAGTTAGATAGGCAGTCGCTCCTTGTAAAACACTGGTACTCAGCTGCATCTGGTTAGATTGGAAGCCGACCCCAACATGGTTGGGAAAAGGCTCGGCAGATGATGATGTTGACTGCTGGTTTTACATTAACGAACTAGTTTCGTTATGTTTCAAACTAGCTTCTGCCAGCGGTTTCACCCGCATCCCGTGGGAACTACTTCCCGTACCGGGATAAAAAGTAGCTTATAGCCTTCTTCGATAAATGGGCTGTCTAACACTGAAAGAAATTTTCAAATCGGACCAGTAGTTCCTGAGATTAGCGCGTTCAAACAAACAAACAAACAAACTCTTCAGCTTTATAATATTAGTATAGATAAGGATCTTGGAAGAAAGTTACGCACGAGAAAATAAAGCCTAAATGACGCCATAACGTACGACGAAGAAAGTACAATTAAATGTGCTTACTGTGCTTACTGCATAAACAGAACATTAGAAATTCACACACGTAAGATGACAAATTCATCTTACATTTTGTGTTCTAAGAAACCGGTATTAATACCGGTAGAAATAGCTAAACATTAGGCTCTAAGTTACTAGCAATCGCTCTCCATCATCATCATTCTCTTGCCCAATTGTATTTCTGGTCTCTGGCTACATTCGCAGCATGGCTTCTTCCTCCATACATCTCTGTCTTATGCCATCTCACAAGTAACATTCTTTACGGCCTAATATGTATGTACATATAGTGTTTCCCACAATGCCTGAACACTTAAGAACCACCATCGCTGCTCTAGGTGAATCGAAATCAGGATTTTTTTAGCCAACGAGAAGAAGTGCTCAACCACTATATACTTAATCTCTACCTTTGGTTTGCAGCAATAGTACTTTACCTAATTATTTAGCACCTTAAAAGTTTGTGTTTAAGTCTGGGCCGATTTAAGGTGGCACAAAATTCAAGGTCGTCACGGCTATTTAGGCACAATGTGTTGTTTTTCTTTGGGAAACCTTATTGTTTAATTTGTCTCTGTCCGGATAAGAGTTTTGGGTTTTAGTGACAGACGTTTTGAATGTCAAGTGTTTCAATTTGTACTATTCAAATATTGTGTCATGCTCATAAGTTGGCAAGTAGATTTTGTAAGTACCTAAATTATGTGTGTGTGACTGATCTACCAATAAGTATAAATATTTCAATATGCCAATTATTTTAGAGATTATCAAATCTACAAGACTGTTATTATGCCCTTAACATTTATCCACATCCTTTCTCTTTCTACTCCTATTTTCTTCAAGTTTCACGGCATGGCATGGCAAAGCAAGATTCTCTCATCTCGGAGCGTAAAGGAGTTCCCTTAAGACGCAGGAAGACTAGATCTTACTGAAGCCAAAATACAACAAGATCACAAGACATCTTAACAGCCCAATTACGTAATACTTCCTTACCCAATATTCCATACAAAATCCCCAGGATAATAAAACGATGTATTCCGAGCAACGCGTGCCTTTCTCAGGCATTGCGTTATGCAGAACGTTACAGCAATGCATGGTGCAACAGAGCAGCAATTTTGTGTCGCGTTTATCCCTAAATATGGCAGTGGTGCGAATATGGGTATACTGCGGAAAGCGATTAGACTGTGGCAAGATTTATGGTATTTGGAAGTGGACTCGTTATTGGTCAGGTATATTATATGGGTCATTTTGGATGTGAAATCACGGAGATATACCAATATGTACTTAAATCCTTGTAAAACGATAGGAATTACTTACTTTATTATGGATTATCATCAAATGACCTCTTCCGCTGTGGTCGCAGGGTGAGGGAGTATCAGACTCTTACGGGGTAAACTCCACCATGATCTTTCTGAAGCCCTTTATGTACAAGGGCCGCGGTAACTCTTTCGAATAAACCTTTGGATTCTGACACATACGCGAATATTAGACATTTAAATAAAACTGTTTGTACAGTCTGCCCGTGACCATGGATGCTGTAAAGGATCAGAAACGTCGGGATTAAATAATATTAACACAACTGCGATAAAATCCGTAAAAGTTGTTTTATTTAAATCCCTTTGAATTTCAAGTTGAGGGAGAGCAACCCAAAGGACTCTTTGAATGGAATTACTCCCTTAAATCGGGGCAAAAAAATTTAAGGACTAGAACATCAGCGTCGCAGGCTTGTTGGAAATAGTGGGACCACCGGGTTATAAAGCATCTAAATAACAGCAATTTATACCATTTAAATTATATACATAACCATATCGGAAAACCCATAACAACTTCTTAAGTAACCCAGCTAAAAACGTCCTACAAAGCGTACATAGTCATGTGCCACTATAAATTTGTCAAGTTCCTTACAAGTTACAACTGACGGCGACGCACGATTCGGGAGCTGCGCGTGAGTTGCGAAACTGTCGTCGGGTGACGTCACTACCGACCTTCTTAATGTCGTTTACTTGGAACGTTTAGATTTGGAACGTAGGCCTATATGTGTTTTATTGCTTATTGGAGTAGGTTTTATGCGTTAAGTGGGTTTAATAGTGGTAGTTGAGGAGAACAAATGTATTGAGACTTTAATTCGCTTTTGGATTATATTTTTGGGGTTCTTGATTTGATTTATGGCCGTTAATTGAGCAATATACATAATAAAACTCCCATATGTGGAGAGTAGTAGTGGCTTCCAGACCGATTTTCGGCATCAGCATCGGTTCTATCCAAGGAGATCAGCCAGCTGTGGAGGACAAGCGAACTCGTGTACACAGGTGCACTCCCTATTCCTTCACTCTCATAGCCCGATGGAACACCTATCTGACACGTCTGGAGAGAGATGCTTGACCCATATTTACATGCTCTGCAAGGCATGGGTTCATATCAACGAAATGTTCGAATGTCCGTTCTAAGATCTATTACTAATTAAATAAAAATATCAAAGGTACTAGAAATATTGTGATAATTATGGCCATACCGGTTTCAAAGAATTAAACTTGTGCCGTAAAGGTCCAGCCTGTTCATTAAAAACGTCAGATTTCCTTCGCCAAAGTCTGAATCCAGACAATTAATTACGGTTTCTGTTTTTGTGACATAAACCTCTTTTTGCGTTCATTACGAACGTTACAAACTTTTTGCGTAGTTGCTTTAGTAATTTAATAAATAGTTTCTAATTTGGCCTTAATTAGTTACCAGCCTAGTGGAGACCTAAGTTACTTTTAAATTAAAAAGCTTGAGATATTTTGCCCTTGTCTTTTAAAACATTTTGACTCAAGGAAAATAATTTTGAATAGGCTACGTGGTAACAAAACCATAAAAATATAAGTACAGTACGGTAATTTACTGAACAACGGCGAAAATAGTGTCGTCACCTTAATTCTAAAAGGAAAAAGTCTTTTTTTTTTAAAGAAGTCAAAGAAAAACAAAACCGAGATTAGAATAAGAATTTTAAACATTTCCCGGAAAACATTCCACATTTGAAATAGGCTAAAAAACCAGCCAGCTTCACCGTTTATGTAGTTCCACATTCAAACGGAAAATGTGGTAACAGTTGTCATTTATGGAATTCCTGTATCGCCTACGACAGTTGGAATAAACCAAGTTACTGGTGACTGAATATTTTAGAATTAACTAACGAACGGTTACGTTCGTCAATTGAAATATAGAACTGGATTAATCAAACGTACCTAGGTATTTAAGGTACGAGATTGACATGAAAGACTTAAAGGCTCTATGGTAGCTCGGTATATGCAACCTTTTTCGACGTACTTATTTTCAAAAGTTTTGAATAAGATCTCGTCCTTTCATATTGATATGACCATTCATATTTTAATGCTTACTTAATGGATTAATAAATGTGGAATCTGTACATGTTATGAAAAAAAAAATAGATTACATAAACATAAATATAATAGAATATTACATGTTTGAGCCGTTTGGGGTCGAAACCTTGGGACCATGGGGCCCAAGTGCCCACAGACTTTATCGCGAAATTTCCAAGCGATTAGTGGAGTCCACTCGTGACCTATACTTCGGCCAAAGAATATGCATTGCCATCCAGCGTGGCAATGCAGCCAGCCTTTTGGGCACGATCTGAAAATTTTGATACATAGTTTTATTTTTTTCCCCCTTTTTTATTTTCGTAAATATGTAAATGTAAATATACTTTAGAATAGAATAGGTATCTACTATTGTTAATAATTTATCAAATTCCAAAATAGATGTTAGACATGGTAATCAGATTAACGTTTCGTCATACGCATCAAAATTGGTTGACGACATTTGCAGATTATAATGCTATAATAAGATTTCGCTAAAATATCTAGATCCGGTATATTAATATGTAAATTGCTTACAAAATATAAACAATAAAATTTTGACAGTTGCATAAAATATTTTCAATTTCATAAGACACAGTAGTTTATGCTGAAGTAAATTGGCTTATTATAACTGGGTAAATATTTGCTTAGCCTTTTCCCAATTATGTTAGGGTCGGCTTTCAGTCTAACCAGATGCAGCTGGGTATCAGTGTTTTCTATGGACCGACTGTCTAACTGACTTCTTCAACCCAGTTACTTGGGCAACACCATACCCCTTGGCAAGACTGGCTGTCTGGATATACTGACTACCCGTAACAACTGCCAGCGATGTCAAATGACAACCGGGACCTACCTATTTCACACACCTGCCAAAACATGGAGGAACTCATTAAGTATGTCATAAATGGTCGCCCATCATCGTATGCTGTAAGTTAGCCCCGAGCACCTTCAAAACATGATGCAACTAATTAACATAAATTCTTGGCGTTCATCATTATATAACTTGGATTACGTCAGCTTCGACATATTGATAAATTTAGGACTTAAGGGAAATAAGAACGATGACCTTTTAATTGTAGATACTGGTTGAAGGCTCCTGTTATACTCGAAGATGCGTAGTACCTGTAGAATACTGAAAAATACTGTATAAACTGCAGATTTTAATAACTAACCTATCCGTTGTTTTGCAATTGGAGATGATTTTTGACAGAAGCTTCATATACATTTCTGGCCATTTTCCCTTTAACTACCCGTACCGGAATAAAATATAGCCTACGTTACTCAGAAAGAGTGTAGCTTTCAAACAGTGAGAGTGAATTTTTCAAATCGGTTTCGGAGTAGTTTCGAAAAACAAAACAATGTTTCCTGTTTATTACAAATTAGTATACATAAATGTATTTAGATCTGTATTCGAAAAACACTGGATGGATCGGTTATTGCAATTCACAGCTAACGTAAGTTCACTTCACATAAGGTCCATCGGTCCAAATGGTAAAGCTTTAGGTCACTGGGCTGCCGCGCGGAATGTGGCCGGCTGTTTTGCAACAAGTTCTCCCGTCCCTTTCGAACATACCACCTCTCGCTCTACCACCCGAAGTAGCCCGAACGGTGCCGAAGTTTAAGAGCTTTCGTACCGTGCCTTCTTCGGAAGTACGACTGGATTCTTGCAGGTTTTGTTTGTTATTTATGCCTTTTTGATGCGGATTTGTGATAGACATTTTAGTTTGTTAAATAACGGAATCTTAAACGGTTGGTTTAAGCACATTCCTGTTTAAATTATTTGGTCGTTTATGCTGTGAAGGGTAATCAATTTGGTGGTTATGTGATTTTGATGTTTTAAATGCGATTTAACATGCTTGTTTAACTTAAAAACGAATTCTCAATTTATCCTTCATTATTGAATACTACTAATAGGTAAATAGGATACTAATAGGTAATAGATAAATAACATGTGTTTGAATTCCTCGTTCCGAGGCAATGAAAACTTGGACCCGAGGTATTTTGTCAAGTCCCAGGAAGGTTTCAAATAAGTGATATTAAATTATAATAAAAGTTGTTAGAGAGTTCCACTATCATGTGACCTTAAAGACATTTAACCTACTTACCTAAACAAAAAAACTATAAAAAAATATATAAAAAAATCTATGTTATCTCATACACAATCAAAGGTGTAAAAAGGTTACAATCATAAAACTGGCCAGTTGGTCATCAATGAGAGGTACATTGAATACAAGTGACACTATTTCGCGCTGATAACGTCACAGACGCATGCGCAGCGAGGCTGGGCTTCATTCAAATTTTATGTCAAGCTAGCTTAACTTTTGTGGTTTCAATTTCCATGTAGAATTTCGAGGGTTTGTTTTGGATTTTCTTTCTTTTTACTTTTAAGCTTTTGTCTAACGTAACTAAGAATCGCTCAGTTCTATTAATTTGTAAACAATTATTGTGACCTATGAAGATATCAGTGCTTGGTACAAGTGGCACAAATAATACTGTATAAGCACTATAATTAACAATACCCAACGCAGATAATTACTTTAATAACTGCAAATGCATAATTAGTTGTTGTTTTAAAATTCTTCTAAGAAAACGTGACGTTGGTATTACATCTCTATGCCAGGAATCATTGGTCAGAAGGGCTTGCCGAGCCGGGGCTTCGAGTTATCTAACCATTTACCACAGCCCTGGTACATGAAGGACTCTATTAGGAACTAAAATGAGGATCAGTAAAATCAAAGTAAACGCTGCACAATTATTTAAAGATCCGCACTGCTGTCAGGGACTTATTAATTAAGGATTAATATACCTAAGTAAGTTAGCACATGTTTATACAATAGATAAAGTAAGAACATTACACACTTATTTATCTACCTAACTATTAACAAACTAACTAAATCGATTGAATAACCGATTGAATGATTGGCAGCCAGTGATTCGGACTATTGTCTGATTGATATCCGACTGCACTTAAACAATGGATGCCCTTGCACGATGGCATTGTCCTGGTTTGTTGACCACTGTGCACAGCTGCGCTTTTTTTGTTTTTAAATGTATTTTGTTGTTTGTTTGTTTTGTTTTAAAGAAGGTTGTATAGATTGGGTTTTGAGCTAGATTTAAACGAGGGTCAGACGATTTTTCATATCTGATTTGGTATTTACTGCCAAATTATGTTTCCCCGTGTAACCTATTATTTACCAATGATGACAGCAAAATTCGGAAAAGGAAATCGATTAAAAATCGCGAAAATTGTTTAATTGGGCAACTAAGAAACATCAACTGGCTTCCACCAGCAGTTTCATCCGCATCCTATGATAACTAAGTACTTCGCAAACTCTGAAAAGAAATCGAATAATCGCCTTCCTGGATATATGGGGTATTTGGATAGTCTTTCAGTATTTGCACTGACAGACTTTTTTTAATCGAACCCCTACTTCCAGAGATTTGCAGGTCCAAACAACAACCTCTTCAGCTGTATATTATCAGAAGGTAAAGGCTGTCAACCCTACTTGGTGGGAGGTATCAAAGGATCGACAGGTGTGGAGACGAAGTGGGGAGGCCTTTGCTCAGCAGTGGGACAGTTCAGGCTAAGAATAATAAAGGCTGTCAAAATCAAAATCAAAACTCATGCTGCAAAACAGCACTTTTCGAACGTCAAAAAAGAAATTACAAAAGGCAGTCCCCAAAACGCCCACCCTTCACCACTTCCTATGTGTTTTTGCTGGGAAGAAGAAGTGGCGCAACAAACTCCCCAGCAACCGAGCTGTTCAAATGACACCACAGAACATTCCTACCAACTGAAGAATATACTCACATTCATTATCATGACTGTTCCTCGCCAATCCTCTGATCTGCTCGTTAACATAGTTATTACTCTTGGGCACGTTGAGCGCGCTTCTGATGCCCACTGAGGAGTTGTCCAGGTGACCTGGCCCGATCTTCGGCACGTGGCTCGAGCAGTACACTTCTTTGTCTTCTGTCCAGTGCTGGTTGTTGTAGTATGTCTGGGGAAGAAGAAATTGGGGGTTAAAAAGGGATTTATAGAAGAAGTCAAGAATGCGGTAGACTTTTTAAGAACATTTAAGACAAAAATTGGTCCACTGTGTAGCCAATATATTAACTTAAGCCTCGACTTATTTCGAAACTTTGCTAAGCAGATATGTAAGTATAAATATGTATAATTCTATCACAGGGCGTAAAGGCTTAAGTAAAACAAAATCCTAACTAATATTATAAATGTGAAAGTAACTCTGTCTGTCTGTCTTTCTGTCCGTCCGTCTGTCTGTCTGTCTGTCTTTTCTTCACGCCTAAACTACTGAACCGATTTGTGTGAAATTTGGTACAGACATAGTATGGAACTTGAGAAAGGATATAGGATAGTTTTTATTACAAAAAATATAAAAATAATAAAATTTAATCCGGACATATAGCGCCATCTATTGGTCAAACCAAAAATCTGCCGGAAGTCACTATTCCACGCGAACGAAGTCGCGGGCAAAAGCTAGTGAATATATAAAAGCCAAGTAAAGTTTGAGTATTTCGAGGTTATACGCAGTTATTATTTAACCATTTTGTAATGCCTATATTAAAGGCCCTTTCCGTAAACGATTTTAATACGTTCGATTCAACAACTCCAATTCTCATTCAACCATAAAAATATAGGTACCTGTTCAAAACCCGAATACAAATAAAATGTCAAATTACGTAGCCTTTTTATTCATTTATCGGTGTAGCTGATTCATTTTACACAAATTATAGGTAATACAATAGAGAAGAACCAATATAAAATGGCCCTTGGTAATTCTGGCTATAAAACAAATGAAGGGTCAAGATAAAATGGTGTTTTTACAAAAGATTTCACAGACAGAGCGATATGGACAGTTAATTTGTGACAAAGTGAATGTTTTCATTGAATTATACGTTGTACGTTTATAATAGAAGTATGTATTGTCACTTTAATGTATAATTTTCTAGTGGTTTGTTGTTACTAGTATTACTAATTCGTGTTATAGTTATAAATCAAGTTTGAAATGTCTCTGTAGCTCGTAGTACGTAGCTCCCGAAAGGATGGACTGATAATTTAGCTTTTTTTTATGAAGGTGAATTCATTTCAAATCCCTAATAACCCTCCCATGTTCTTCTCAGTAGCCTCACTAGTCTAACCGTCGCTAAAAACGACATTTTTTTGGCTAACTTCAACAATCAATTAGGTAGGTATGTTCTCAATAAGTATCACACTGCCATACATATAAAGCTTACCTAGTTTACCACAAAAGCGCCCACAAACAATAATTCCCATAACAAAGTGTAACTAACTGTTAATTATCGCTTACACATCAAACTGTTGCATTAACTGAACAGTTACAAACGTGTGTACAGATTAATTCGACCGAATAAGGGCGTATATGCTTGTAACGGAATCCTTAATAATGTGATGGAAAGTGAGTTTGTTACGCTTTCATGCTAAAACGGCTGATTTGATTTTGATGCAAAATTGCACGGACATAGGTTTTACTCCAGAGAAACTTATAGGTAAATATTTGAACTAATTTGAAAAATTTTCAATGCGGGGCACAGCTTCAGATATTCGGGGTGACGTAGGCTACATTTATCCAGGTACGGGAAGACGTTTCCACGGGACGAGAGTGAAACTGTTGAAAAGATCTAAAATATTTCATACAATGATAATTATCGGACCTAACTAAACCTTCATACATATGCAGTAGCGGCGTAAGGGGGGGGGGGGGGGGGGGGGGTCCGCCCCGGGTGCCACGTCTAGGGGGGTGCCATCTCGGTCGGCAAATTTCTGCACGACTAGGATGGCGGGCAGAAGGGACAAGTCACAGAGGGTGCCATTCTAATTTGCAAAACCTAAGTTCACTACCAGTCGATGCGCAATATTCAAATTTTCAACAAAACTACTACAGACTATACATGCGCGAGACATCGAGGCGGGACTGAGAGGGGTGACACATTCCGACAGTCACCCCGCCCTCTTTTTTCCTTAAAAAAAAAGGTCATCAAATATTTTGGGGTGACCAATTAATTGCTACTCGCCCCGGGTGCCACCCGATGCTACGCCGCCACTGTACATATGTCAAGCAGACAAAATCTAGTAAGGACCTAATGACATATTACGACCGTATACTCCTAGAGTAGCCTAGCCAAGTCGTTCATTCATGCATAACTTTTAATGTGTTCCTTTAAATGGTTACAATAAAAACTAACTACAGGATATAAGCTATCGTTATGGAGATACGACAGACAGGTAAAGGAGCATAAATAAGAGTAAATTACGTCTTAAGGGGGAGAGAAAATAATTGTGATACTGTCTGGTCTGACAAGGACACTGCGTACGCATTGTGTTATGAATGAATTCACTTTTAAAACAAGCGAGGGACAATGTCGCAATCATTTTTAAATGGTTAAGTGCACGCCTTTTTTTAAGTGTTTCTTTTTTCCATCTCGGGAAGTAGGTACAGATATAACGGGTACATAATTTCAAGCGGTGTATCGATGTAGTTTGTGAATTATATTTTTATTTACAGGCTTTCAGACTGGGCTTCGGGCTAAACAACTTTATTAAAAAAATCTTAAAAATAAGGCATTGCTCAGTTATTTTCCCATCCTTCTTTTTAAAGAAAATAATATTTATGTAAGTAGATCAATGTTATATTTTTCCTCTTCTCAACCATCTGTACACTAAAAATTATTAAATTACTAGCTTTCGCCCGCGTCAATTTCGGTTATATCGCGTTTCCAAGAGAACTCTTCAAAAGTCCGGGATAAAAACTATCCTATGTTCTTTCTCAAGGTCAACTCTATCTCTTTACCAAATTTTATTAAAATCAGTTCAGTGGTTTAGACGTGAAAGCGTAACAGACAGACAGACAAACAGACAGAGTTACTGTCGCATTTATAATATTAGTAGGGATGAAAATGAATAACATCATATCTGCTTTGTTATTACAAGTACAATTACAATATTAACGGAATAAGGTCGCAAGTATGACGCATTGTAACACATCCCCACTGTTAATAATGACTCATTATTTGTTTACAAATAATTTATAGCCGTAAAACTGCGTGAGCAAATATGTATTTATTACATGAACTTTGTTTTAATTCCCTTGACCTTGGATGTAAAAATTGTTGAATTGCTTCTTAAGACTTTATACCTACTCATTTACTTACAGCGTGAGAAAATACTGGCGTTTTAATTTTACTGTGGTTTTGTGTTTTTTATTAGTTTTATCTTTGGGAAGTTATGGTTGAGTATTTAAGAAGCATGATACGAAAGATGTAATGACGTACCTTTTCCACATTGGGCATCAGTTTAAATGACACCCGAGTGAATGGCGGCGAGGGATACCTACTTACCATTGTAGAGCATCGTAATAATTTTCGATATAGGTATAGATACGATAGTAAAGATATATAATATGCAACCTTCTCTAGAATTATGTGACCATAGATTAAATACCTAATTTTTTTTTTTTCTATGAAGTCAAACCCATTCGATATTTGAAATCCAAATACGGCCTCAACGTGCAAACCTCTTTAGTTGCTACAAAGTTGCAAACGAGGTAGCAAGCAGGAAATAAAGAAAGACATAGAGCATTAAAGCTAGGAATTATAGCTAGATTGTAATCTGTCTGCATGCCTAAGTGGTCTGTGACGCAAGAGGAAAATAACTTTCATAAAGCTGGGCAGGAATTAATAAGACATTACGACCTATTATAATGTGAAGTTATATTTAGATTAATAGATCAAATGTCCGGGCATGGTACACGAAGTATGCTTAAATAGCTCAGCTGTTTGTTTTGGCAATGAAGATGATATTTTGCATTAATAATTTCATTGTTGTCTGCACCTTTGCATCTGCTTATTTTTTCAAAGCGACTTGTAAAGAAACTAAAAAGCAAAAAATAACTCTTTTAAGCGCTGTTGTGCTGTGTTTATATCGAGTTCGACTTCAAATTGAAAAAAAAAAAGTTACATCTGAATTGAGATACTCCTTTTTGGGAAGTCGGTTAAAAAGAAAAACTATTCAATAACAAACTTACTAGAGAGTAGAAACTTGAAATGAGGTGAAATAGTTTAAAGGCCAGACTAACCGCATTCTAGTGTTAAACTATCACCGATTTAAATAGCGATTACTTGTAAAACAGTTAATTAGGATAATGGCTGAACCTCATGTCTATTCTACGACATTTTTCTGCTTAATACGTTTTGCATATTCAATTGGAGTGGTTAATTTTATTGACGTACAACGGATCTTGAGTGTGGGTCACATTTCTTTCTTATAGGTACTTATGTATTGTTTGTGTTGTTTTACTTTGGGATGAAAATCTCTTTAATAGCCTTTATCTGTAGGTAACCAAAACAAGTACATATTACCAATTTTGGACGATAAGTCACAATGTGATAGAATAATTTATATTTTCAAAAAAAAAATGCACCCAGTGGGTAAATTATGTAAGTTAACTTATAGGCACTTAAGTACCTAAGTTTCAATAAAAAAGAAGTATAGAAACTTTTTAGAACTTCATCAACAGAAGATATAATAAAAACATCACCGCCTAATTTGATAACCTAATAAGAAAATTTTACGACTATTCCCTTAAATCAGAGCTAAAAATTAGCATATCCATTAAGAATTCCAAAAAAAGCAAAACAATAGAAACTAGACTCTATTAAATTATACATAGAGAAGATTATACAAATGTCTTTTTATGGACATTGGTACAAAAAGTTGGAAGATGTTGCAAGGTCAGGCAAATGCCAACTGGTGTTGAAGGTTGAGGATGCCTGGGAGCTAGGAAATAACGTCATTGTCTTCCAACTATTAATATAATATTACGGTAAACAGGTTTCTTTGGTCAAACCGTTTTGTTTACACGGTGGCTTGAGGATTATTTTAGTCTCAATTCAATTTGGTATGATTTAAGTATAAAAATACAGTCTAGGTACTGATTAGGTGACAGTCTACTGTCAGGACTGAACAGAGGTTTCTCTTTCCATAGAATTTCACTTCGAAGGAGGATATTTATTTTGTTTATTGATAACATCTCAGTTCTATCAAAATTAACCCTGTTACAAACACACCCTAACGAACATAGAACTAGACTTTCATATTTCCCCAAACAAATAAGGTGGATGCAAACAGATTCTAAATATTCTTGATTCTTTGACGACCTCGATGGCGCAATGGACCATGCCGGACTGCCGAACCTGAGGTCCCGGGTTCGATTCCCGGTTCGGTCGACATTTGTGTGATGAGCATGCTTGTTGGCCGTGGTCTGGGTGTTATAATACGTATTTATAAATATGTATACATATATGTAGCTATATGTAATTTATCAGTTGTGTTAGCACCCATAACACAAGTTAATTAATAACTTACCATGGGGCTAACCGACCGTGTGTGAAAAAAGTGTCCCGGCATTATTATTCTCTCACTATTCGCTAGATATGGGGATAGAAGTGCATTCGCTCTTTTGAAATATCAGACCCTAAGATTAAGGTTGCAGTACCTAGCTGTTAATTAAAAAATAAATAAAAATAAAACTCACCTTCAAAGTCAACTTAGTGCCACAGACAGCGCATTTAAAACAACCACTGTGGAAGAAGGTGAAATCCTTCAGCGGCCCGACCCGGTCCACTTGGTACACAATCTCATTACACCTAAAGCACGTGCTCTCATAGAAATTCGGCCGATACATGCTGGCTGATGTTCTCTCACGTCATATTAACTACACAGAACACATGTCACTAGTTTGACACTTCACTGACACTTAAACACTCATTAAAAACATGCCTGTAAACAATTTTTACAATTATTTTCAGCTCACTTTTGATGGGAAACAAGATTCGTTCAAGGAAAGTTGTGTTGTAATTCTTTGGGAATAAAGTCAGATTTGAAATGAAGTAATTATGTAGTTTACGTCTTTGTACTTAAATTGGAATCAAAAATTATTATCCTTGTAATTTTAATCGATAACCTAAAGCGGTCAGTGGGCGTTTGATTTGACAATTAATAGTTTTTTAATTGTTTTTTTATGGCGTTCGCAATTTGAATGAACAATCGAATGAGGTTTATGTCTAAAAGGGTTATACGCATTAAGTGTGAACAGTAATCTGTGTTTATTGGTTTGTCCTTTTTGTACCTATATGAATGAGCATAAAGGGAGCGAAAAGTGGAAGTTTTGAACTTTCATTTTTCAAACTGGTGGAGAAGCAAAAATTATCTGTCACCTATTTCTCAAAAAATTAATTTGTAATTGGATTTAATAAAAAAAAATGACTTCTTCTTTTTGAGGATTTGAGGATGTCTAGAAACAATAAGTTGGAAAATTTGCAGACAAGGAGTGCGATCTTTAAGAATCAATTATAGAAATACCATGCAATACTTCTGCACTTTGTCGATCAATATGAATTGCTCGATTACTC
This sequence comes from Helicoverpa assulta, assembly GCA_963856015.1. Classification (NCBI taxonomy): domain Eukaryota; kingdom Metazoa; phylum Arthropoda; class Insecta; order Lepidoptera; family Noctuidae; genus Helicoverpa; species Helicoverpa assulta. Next base: position 10,301,985 of record CAWLCW010000012.1, read on the forward strand.
CTGCATGATTCACAGTTACAAAAATATTCAAATACGTAGTTACATGCGTATTTAAATACACCGACCCTTGAGTGGGCACGCGACTTTATTGATCCAGAAACACCCTCACTAATGTCCACTCACGGACGTTGACCTTATATTTTGAAGCTCTATACAAATTACAGTTCCTTAACTTCTACGTAACTTAAACTTAGAATAAGGAAAAACACAGGAGATGGCAGTGACTTCAAAGATCTTGATTTTTAGGAGCTCCTATCAGTTATCAATGAGTAAATTCACAGTAGCTGCTCAGACTCTGGGTGTGTATCGCGTATCGAACTTCTACCTATCGCTTTGATAGCAGTAAGTGCAAAGATTTACTCAGAACTTGTCGAATATCGGCAGATATGAATAGACTGTCTGTCTGTTGATTTGTTTAAGCCATAGTCAAAGGTGTAAGGTCAAAATTCTAAATACAAGTAAAACAATAGATCTTACTTCTTACTTCTTACTTCCTACTAATATTATAAATGTGAAAGTTTGTGAGAATGTATGGATGTATGTTTGTTATTCTATCGCGCAAAAACGGCTGGACCGATTTGGTTGAAATTTACTATGTAGATAGGTGATATCCTGGATTAACACATAGGCTACTGATTATCAACACACCACGCGGGCGAAGCCGCGAGCGGAAGCTAGTATATTATAAATGTGAAAGTTTGTGAGAATGTATGGATGTATGTTTGTTATTCTTTCACGCAAAAACGGCTGGACCGATTTGGTTGAAATTTGGTATGTAGATAGGTGATACCCTGGATTAACACATAGGCTACTTTTTATCAACACACCACGCGGGCGAAGCCGTTGGCGGAAGCTAGTACTTTATAAATTACAACAATACGATACAACTAAATGTTGTTCTAAAACCATGACCTAATCGAGCAGTGACACCTAAAATCTCCACTTCTCATTCAAAAAGTCAAGTGCATGAAACATTTTTAGACCATCGACCTAGTCTAATAATCTAAATACTTCTAGCATGCAACAACGTCATTCGCGTTGCATCAGTGCAGTTGTAAATTTTGTAACGTTAACGCCTTATGGACGAGGTTCTACAATGCGTGTTCTTTATAACCTGCCTCTGGGTTTGTGGGGGACAAGTGTTAGGATTTGGGGATTTGGTTCTTGTAAATTTAAGCTTACAAAAGATAACAAATACATACAAACAATACCTGTCACATTATAATTTACCACATTTAGGGTTTAAGCAAAAAAAAATGTAGATAGTGCACAGGTTATGTAGAGGTAGAAAATTGTTTCAGTAGTTTTTAAGTATTTCAGTAACAATCACTTATAAACATGTTCAATATTTTTCTTCTTTACACTTTTTAGTACATGTTTAATGTCTCTGCGATTCAGTAAACATTAGTGTAATAAATAAAGATTGATTGAGACATACTCAGCTATAATATGTTTAAGTACTTTTTCAAGTTAGCATATGAAAGGCATTACGTGAACTTTTTATTCATCCATCCTCCGAGTCTTTTTCCCAACTATTTTGAGGTCGGGTTTCAGTCTAACCGGATGTAGCTGAGTACCAGCGTTTTACAAGGAGCGACTGCCCTATCTGACCCCCTCAACCCAGTTACCCGGGCAACCCAATACCCCTTGGTTAGACTGGTGTCAGACTTACTGGCTTCTGACTACCCGTAACGACTGCCAAGGATGTGAACTTTTTTATTAAAGGTACCATATTGAAGTTCACCCACACTCGCTAATCGCTTTTAACTTGCACCACACATCAAACACAGCGGCAAAGTATTGGAACGTGCCGGTGTAATGATACCTTGGCAACTATTCATGTGCTCCATACGATTAAATGGCGGCAAAAACTGTGCCAATTATGAAAACTATACGAGTTGTACTGCTAGTAGGTAACGATGTGTGTGTCACGATATTCGTACAAATAATCGACTATTATGTTTTGGTACTTAGCTTGTTTAGTGAGGTTAAGTACCTATAGCTTCTACTGTTCAGTCAATTTCTCTTTATCACTCGACTTTAGAATCATCATCATCATCATCATCTCAGCCATAGGACGTCCACTGCTGATCATAGGCCTTCGATCTCTACAGATTGGCGGCGACTTTGGAGTAGGACATGCGTATTTTTGAAGGGTGTCCCCCATTTTAATTTCAAGTGTGTTTAGAGTAAATTGTGTCAGAATATTACGTAAATAATTTATTTTAGGTGAAAGGATATTGAAATATTAATTCTTCTAAACTCTTGCGTGTGTAGTTTTTTCATCCATTTAGTTTTGATATCGGTCTATTATTCATAAAAATATTTACTGGTATTTTAAATGAGTTAGTTGTCTAAGATAACAGAGCTCTTATACACCTATATGGTCTTCATTTATGGTTGTTTACCACATAAGTCAACGTGTGATCTTTATCGTTTCATAAACGCAATAATTCGGCGATTTTCTGGTTTATGTAAAACAAATGTCATGTGAAATTCGTTACCTTTCCAAATCAAACTATGCAATATGTATTACGTAAATGTTATACTATACTGACGATAAATGCACTATCATGTTAAAGCTAGCTTTGATTTTCATACAAAACGCAAATAAATAAGATAGTTAATTGATAAGTAGGTAGTATATAGAAAATTAAGGACACATTAAAAAAATGTTTTACGTTCATTTAGCTCTAGTAGTACTACAACTATAAAATATAAAATAGAGGAAAAATAAAGCTGTTTGTCTATGAATTTGTTTTGAGTTATTTAAATAATAATTAGATTAGTAAGATAATTTGAAACCTGTTGATATTACTTCGTTAAAAGCGTCGTAGCCATCGCTTGTAATTTTATTAATTTGCATCAATTAACTCTGGCAATAACCATTAAAGTTTAATTTAAATAATTGATCTTGAAACACTTAAATACACATAACAAAATAATTACGAATTAAAAAAATGTTTCTCTATCCTTACTACAACAAATTAAACATCTGTTGAACACTTCTCTAAAAAAAGTGTGGCTGCAAAACGGACCTTATTTCAACCTCATAATCTGTATTTTTTTTTTAGTTTTTGTGGTAAGACGGTAAGTTCTTTTCTCTTCAACAGAACCTTAAAAATATCTTGCTAAATTGATCGAAATTGATTATGAAAGCGACACTAAACATCGACAATCGTAGGTGATATTTTTGGCCAGCGTTGGTCAACGCTCGATGGCCACTCGTAGGCGCTGCGTGGGCGCAAATCAATGATCTTAAGAACTACTTTTACTTTAGATTTCTTAATGCTATAGTATTGTACGAGAACAGGTGGTATATGTACTAGGTGAAGTTTTGGTGGTGAGAAATGGCTTGAGGCTGTTTTGAATTTGTGGGAAATTGAGAATGAAAGGTATATTTTTTAGGGTTGTGACATAGATTTATCGATATTAAAGATTTTATTATTCCTGTATCAGGACGTTACTAAATAAAATAAATACAGAAAACATCGACAGGTACTTGAAAACACGTAAAAGAAAAAACCAAGGTTTACTGTTACTGTTACAGCCTTTTTATCGTCCCACTGCTGGGCACAGGCCTCCTCTCACACGGAGAAGGATTGAGCATTAATCACCACGCTTGCTCAATGCGGGTTGGTGATTTCAGACTATATATATAGTCCAGGTTTCCTCAAGATGTTTTCCTTCACCTTTTTATCAGCCATTAGTGTCTAAGATTACTTAGAAAGGTTTAGAGGAGACCCAAAATAAATAGTTTTTATCCTTGTACCAACTGAAGATTTTTATTGCGAACTTAACTTCCTAACTAAGAAAATCGTACTCATACATAACCGATTGAACATATAGTATTCCCCATAGCAATGCATACTTGCATGTGCTTATCAGCACAAACCTATACTTAGGTACTTCAGAAACTATTTAGACCAACCAACGCCAACTATTTCAAACTAAACTAGGGTAACCATGTGTTTAGTGGGACAGAGGACTTATAAGTGTATGTGTCCGTCAAACCGCAAATGTGTGGTCATGATCCTCGTGTATATTCATGAAGCATGTTTGGCTTATCGCGGGGTATTTGCATAGTCGCTGTCACATGGTGATCTCGTTTTGTTTTAGTGATGTGACTTCGTGACAAGTGACATTTTCTGGGTCTATGACAACATGGAATGTCGGTTAAATATATTTTTTGATATTTGCTGAACAAAAATTCTATGTTTGGGTGGATAGGCACTGAGAAATTGTGTTATGATCTAATTAACTTGGTAAATGTCGACATTGTATTCTAATAAGTTCCTCATTAGATATTTTTATATGTCAAACAGTTACATTGGCCAAATTAAAGTTTGCGGTTTTAGCACTGAACTCCAATTATCTTTCCTATTTTCGATATGTTTCACATATACTATAAGCAAACCTAACTATCAACCATTGCTCTAGTAATTTAAAAAAAATCTTAGCTCTCGATATAATTTTGAATGTAGAACACCGTTGGCTTCGCATCACTAGTGCTGCGCGCACGCAAGTAGTTGCCATTGTGGTGGCATGCAGTTTGCCCACATCTCGGTTATAAGGCGAAGGTAACCGCCGGCTTGAGCCAAATGTTGCCATTCATTGCACATTCTCACAGATCCCTTAAATTGATTGGTATCTTGAAGAGCTTACATGTTTATTAAATAGGCTGAAAAGTTTCAATGTCTGTAAACACAAACAGCTTTTTTGGTGCATATTGATAGAGCTATGCCTGGGGGTATTTTTTACAATTCTTATAGTTAGGGCTTATGAGAGCGACTTGGAAATTGTACGGTGAAATGTCCCTTTTTTTTCAATTAATGGATAATCATCACGTTTACTGTTGGACAGGAGACCTTTCCCAAGCTTGGGGCATTAGCGCATACTCCACGCTGGGCATGCGTGTTCTTGATGCTGATTAATGAATATGTTAGTTAATCGCTAGATTTTGATGAAAATATGTATAAGTTGTGTAAACTTACGCATTTCTAGTAGTACTGAGAGCAAGATCTAGCTAAAATCAATGTGTGGTCATCACCCTTTTCGTAACGGCATTTATCCTTCTTAATACATCTAAATGCGAAAAAATTATACGAAACCGGTAGTGTTTCATAAAATGTTAAATTCTGAATTGATTAAGTTATAATTTTGCATAATATTTGGACAATATCCGGCATAATATTGATCGTAAAATAATTTATTATCGACAAGAGACCCTGACATTTTTTATTATTGCTCAATGCACTGGCTAGTTAGTTTCATTCACAATTTGAGTTTTATTTGTTTATTGCTTACAAAATATTATAGGTATGTTTATTTATTTAGTTTTCATTTAAATGAAGGCCGATTTTATTTTCAGTCAAGTATTCAAAATTAGTGAGTTAAGAACATAATGTCAATGATTTTTGTATAAGTTTTGAAATGTATTTGTAACTTATTAAATACTTCTGAATCATCACAATATAATGAATAATATAATCTTATATTTTTAATACCACAATGAAATTTTCTAAAAAGAATATTATCTAAACAAAAAGGATTTATTCCCAACATAATATAAACAAATGACAGACCGTTACTTGTTTTAACATAATTTAACCTACAATTTTGCTAAATTATTTCTTTACCTTCTCGTCCAATGTTTTTAATTTCTCATTAAATGTGTTAAGTGACATTTAACGTACTATACTAAATATAACGTAAACGTACATAATGAGTGTACTTAATCACTATGCGGGTGTTGATAAGAATTTTATTACTGTTTCATGGTTCCTATGCTGTTATTTTCAAGGTCGGTTATTGCTCTAGAGTAGACCCAACTCGTAAAAGAGTTCCAATGTTTGTTATAGTTTATATAGGTACCTAGATAATAGGTATGTGGGGCTTTCATGCAAAACCTACTGTATAGATTTGGATAATGTTTGGCATATTTGTGGTTTAGAACCGGGATTGACATCTATACTAATATTATAAAGCTGAAGAGTTTGTTTGTTTGAACGCGCTTATCTCAGGAACTACTGGTCTGATTTGAAAAATTCTTTCAGTGTTAGATAGCCCATTTATCAAGGAAGGCTATAGGCTACTTTTATCCGGGTCCGTGCCGAGGTCCTTACGGGATGCGGGTGAAACCGCTGGCAGAAGTTAGTTTAGGATACTTTTGACCCCGGTTTCTATTACGACATTACTACAATTTTCTTTCAAATTACACTATATGAAATAGTTAGTCTTATAGTGTACCTTTGGAAGTTCTCCTAAGCCCTTTGGGTTATTCTTTGATTGAATGATTGCAGGTTCAATCCAATCTCGTTACATTATTTGGGTTATTTCAATTTTAACTGGGGAGATTACGAAAGAGAGTCATTTAAAAGTTATTTAATCTAAAAACATATTTTCGAAAAAATAATTTGTAGAGTCGGTTTTGCTGTATTATGAAATACATACGTAACAACTGTTGCAAGTATTTGCAACGAGACACAGATACACTCAGCTCAACCTTGTAAGGACGTCTTGCTTATAACTTCAGTATTAAACTGTACAAGTCTGTCTAAAACCATTCATAAACCTCTAATACAAGTTTATAAACAATATTTACTAAAATAACAGAACAAAAAAAAAACTATTGGCACAGGTCAAAAGTAACACTACCAAACCTATTCCATACAGCCAGAAACGTCAAACAAACGTCAAAAAAAGTATACACGCGAGATGCGAACTAAAACCTTTTTCCACGACAACAGTTCATTCGATCTTTGAATCTCACAGCACAATACACACGGTTAACGGCAACACAACAACGGTACTTGATAAAAAAAAGAAAATGTGAGAAAAATTTGGATTTGAAAAAAGAAGGAACGAATCTTGTTTCTTTTTTTTTGTTTTCGATATTTGAATTTGTATCACAGACACCTGTTGGGTCATTTATGGTGTAAGAGAGCGCGCGGCTCACGCGGGAGGCGGGCGAGAACTGGTCGCGAATGTTTACCGTGGTTCGTCGTCGACTATACAAAGAACCTTTCTAGAGGACTGGTCGTTTGTGGGTACATGTGTGATGCCTCTGTGAGGAATTGGTAGGGTTTTCTTGTAACGGTGTTAGGTATTTTATGGTTATGAAAGATGATTGCTAATAATAGGTTTCAATATAGTTGTTTAAAAATGGAAACGTTAGTCAATTACCTAAATTAAATAAATACCATCAGGAAACCAAGTATACTTCCGTGTAGAACACCTTAATTTTGATCATATTTTGAGCTGGAATTATTCGGTATTTGTTAGCATAATCATATATGATTATATGGTATTTGTAACATATTAAAATATATATTTTTAGATACGTAATGAATTAAATAACTTTTTTCTTGGCTTCTAATTGTAACCTTTCCCAATGTATTGCAAGCTTATCAAATCGTTATGTTTCTACTAGATTTTTTTTGTATGTACATATACCTATTTCATAATTATATTTCAGTACTCGTACTCGTAGAGGTTTTGTTATATTTAAGTTTTAATGATATACCTATTTTTAGTTACACTGTCTTTAGCCAGTGCTGCATCGATGATAGTTAATTATATTCATTTACTTAAGGAACTTTTTCTCTAGAAATAGTCAATGTTGCTTATAAAAATACTAGCTTCTGCCAGCGGTTTCACCCGCATCCCGTGGGAACTACTTCCCGTACCGGGATAAAAAGTAGCCTATAGCCTTCCTCGATAAATGGGCTATCTAACACTGAAAGAAATTTTCAAATCGGACCAGTAGTTCCTGAGATTAGCGCGTTCAAACAAACAAACAAACAAACAAACAAACTCTTTAGCTTTATAATATTAGTATAGATTACTATCAACACAATTTAATTTTAATAATTCTGAAACTGTTCACTTATAATCTAAGTAGGTATATGCACATAAAATACCTTGATCACCCTCTACACACACCTAATCTATGTGAGCCGGTAGACACGGCACCGTGGCTAGTCGGCACATCGGGCATTCCGACCAACATCGCCCGCCGGCGAAAGTAAACCTTACCAATCTTAGGCGAGCCTCTTCACACGCAACCTCCAAACAAAACCACACCTTATCCCCTAAACTATAGAGACCACTTTCCAATGACAGATTTTCTACCTCTCTTTTAGTACAAGGAAATTTAATTTGAGCTTTATGACGTAGAAAGTAAGGTTGGGTTTGGTTTGATGGTTTGAACAGGTATTGTAATATGATGGTCAGCGTATGGTGGTCGGTGAAATAATGCCCCATAAGGCCTAGGGATTCGTTTCTTATTGTGTTTAATTGTATGTTAATAATGGAGCGATGGCCGCCGACTTTCTGATGAAATGTTGTTTTATGATATGTATGGTGAAAATAGTATCGTTATTTACTAATTACAAAAGTAGAGTTTTACGTGTTTCCGTGGGAACATGTCTGAAAATATTCGAATGAAAAACTGTTAGTATATAAAATCGACGTAAAACGGCTATTGGGATTACTTTACGAAATGAAATTACCTACATATTGTAGGTTAATCAACAAATAGTCGAAGAACACTTGGTCTACCTGCATTTAAAACGTTAACTTAGGTTCTTAACGACTTATGCCAGGTTTGCTGTACAAAAAAAAAATCGCGAAAACCTTCTAAAAACATTATTTTGAAGTCCCAATACAAAAGACATCAACGACTCGATGAGCCCGGAAAATAATTTTCCTTTTAAATACATGAAACTGACTTGATATTCAAAATAAGTTAATTGGGTATTAAATAATAACCTGTATCTCATATTTCATTAACCACTCTATTAAGTCTAAATTACACAATTATTTTAATAACCACTGTAACAATGGCTCATAGTACTACTGGCCCGACTTGCTGGGATCTTGAATCCCGACTAAAAGACCGACTAAAAGTTTGTAGTGTGAGGGTATTTTTAAACTCATGGTAGAGGTCTACAGGCAGTCTTAAAATATAATAGCCACCAGTTTCGTATAAACCGATTGCTATAAAAGTTTTTGCAGGCACAGTTTAAGATCGAAAAAGAGTTTCTGCTTCTTATAGAGTGAGTTGCAGGTTTAATCACGGAACAACCCCAAAGTATGATCAGAGTTTTGGGAAATCCGCCTATCGGCTTCTGACGTAGACTTATAACGACGACTGCTACTAGTTTTCGGGAACGCCGCCTTTACGTGCGCTCCCAGACACGGGGCACACCACCAACTTCCAGACTCCAGGCTGCTTTGTGAAAGGTTTTAAAACGCACAAATGCACAGGAATCGGCAATCGATACCGGGGCCCTGTCACTAGCACAAAAAGTCTTCAAAACTTCATTAATAAATATTACTAGTCTACCACATATTTAGACGATATACAATTATAACAAAAGTTACATCAATACTAATATTATAAAGAGGAAAACTTTGTTTGTTTGTAATGGATAAATTCAAAAAATACTGGACCGATTTTAAATATTCTTTCACCATTAGAAAGCTGCGAGTAACATAGACTATATTTTATCCCGGTGCGGGCAGTAGCTCCCACGGGACGCGGGGGAAACCGCGGAAAAACGGCTAGTAAAATATATAGTAATTTGTTTATTCATGTTGTTACAGCTACATCTATCGACATATACCAGATTTATCAAGTAGCTCTTTAAGACTGACTGAATACTGTTGCGTTGTTTAATAGCAACGATATAGATGGCGCTGTTAAATGAAAATATGTAGGGTACAAGTACTTTTTTACTAGTCCGTGGGGTGCGAGAAGTACTGTCGACGAATTAAATGTATGAGTATGGCCCACTTTGTCGAAAAATCTTTTGAATCTGTTAAATCAATACAGACTTCTTTATAGTGCGTGCTGAATTTTGACCTTATTGTATTTGGTTGTGTCTACGAAAACTTGCTCATAAAAGTCGATTGATAGTACCTAATAGGTATGAAATTAGGATAAAGGATGATGACACAACTTTTCTATTTTGCGTTTTTTTCCTTACACTGCACTCCGCATATATATTTCTTATGTCTCAGCTATATTGCTGCTAAGTTTCATCAAAATGTAAAGATATAACAAAAATACATCCACTTATACTCACCAACTTTAGATTTTTAACAAGTTGTACTAAACTGTTTTGGACAAGAACACAAACTTTTATAATTATGAGATTTTATTAAATATCATTCATCAATTAATCTAAAAATAATAATATATCACATTAAATATTCATTTTCTAACAAACTAGACGTTGATACAACGTATAATACACAGCCTTCTTAAATTAAATAACAAGTTATTAACAGAACTAATAACTATTACTTCACGCTTGTTGCCTTAGAGTAGAAAGTCAAATTGGATAAATTCAATAACTGAATATATTAAAGATAGAAGTGGTCTGGAAATCTCGGTTAAATGGATAAAATAACGTAAATATTCCTCTTCAGCATCCCATCATTTTCATATTTTCAGACAGACACGATCGCATTCACATAAATATACAAGATTTTACGATTTCACGATTTGTAACAATCGTAAAAAATATTTTGTCATAAAAAGAATATTTAAAAAAACTAAGCAATTCGTTTTTTTTTGTAAATGTTAATGAGATATACTTAGTTATTTATTCTTATGTCGTGCAAAAGTCGTTATCTATTTTATTATTACCAGAAACAAAAACCACTTTTATCTTATTTTCTGATACCATTCATTCCCATACTGATTTATAAACTATTGCTGGGGAGTTTGTTACGTCACTTCTTCCCAGCAAATGCACAAAGAAAGGTGGACGTTTTGGGGGCAGGTCTTTTCAATTTTTGAACAAATGATATTGTTTTTCTATCAGCCAACTAAAAGTTAGCAGCATGCTGTTCTCTAAGGCAACAAAGTCTCGAAGAAATAGCTTATAACTTAGTTTAGTAAAACATGTTATTCAATGCTGTGAGGGCACCGCCTGGCTGGAGACCGTCTCGAAAGGCAACGAGCTGCTGTTCTTCTTCTTCAGAACGACATCCGTGCCCCATCGCCACTGTAACAACAAAGAAATATGGATTTAATTTGGTAAAATAAATATTTAAAGGTCGTTAGAGGATTGGTTGTTGAAGGAGGTAGAAATGTTTGTTATTGGTCTAACATTGGGATTAGATTCTGTAAAGGCATTATTTATACTCTTATACTAATTGATATAATAAAGAAGAAATATTTTTTTGTTTGTTTGCACTATAAAGGTTCCGAAATTACGTAAACGATTTGAAAAATTATTTCGCTGTTGAAAAGATTCACTCTTCCCGAGTAACATAGGCTATATTTTATCCCGAAAAGGAAATGTGAAATGAAATGGAAATGGAAAACGGCCATTTTAAAATAACTTCATTAAATGGTTAACCATTCATTAGATTATAATATAGCGAAAAATAATACGTTAAATTGCAATCAGATGTTACGGTTCACAATAATTCGACAGTTTACAATCTCTCGAGATAGATGGTAATCTAACGATGTTTGTAATCTTACGGTGACACATACATATCAAAAGACTGTTTAACTTTTAAGTAATAACACCAATACCTACTATATGAATCGATTTATAATAAACGAACGACTGTTTACATATTTATCGATAAATTCCTCGAATATTAATAAACACCTCCAATTATAGAACAAAAAAACAAAAATAATCGTAATTCAATCTTCACAGGTGAATAATATCATTATTGAAAAACACTAATTGGTATAAAAATATCATTATTTTATTTTTAAAAATAAGTAAACATGAAATCAGACAGTCAATGCACTCGAATGGATCTTAAATATGCGATAGTAAAAACAAATAAGTTTGGTTTACGAGATCACTATTGTTTTGCATTGAATTTTTCATCGAACACAAACGTAGGTAGACTGTACCTATATCGATTAATGAACTGGGAATTTAGGTAAAAAAATTATCAAGTAGGTACGATAGTGTTTTGCGTAGGTACTTGCTCTTTAGTGGTTGTCGATAAACCAAATGTAGGTTGGTTTTCTGGGTATTTCAGTGGTATGGTTGGAGGTAATTAAAATAATTGACAAGATTAAATACTGGGTTTCCCAAAAAGTCGTCAGTGTTGGTTGTAGATTGAGTGTACTTTGATGCTTAGGTATCTGCAATTATATTTCGGCTGACGATGATGAAGTAAGTCTCAGAGCCTCTACATACTACGAACAGAGCCTCTACATTCTACGAGTCGGCCCATACTTTTAACGGGTTCATAAATCGGTATGGATATGAATGATAGTGCGTATACTAAAAAATTAGGTCCTCTATCAGACTGACAGTCTTCAAAATAAACTGCTGGCCAACTATCGGCTCAACTAATCGGGTAATTCATAAAAAAACTGAGAACCCTCTCTCTATCATCATCTGCCTCACTTCTTCCAAAATGTTTTCATAAACTTCCTATCTCACTAAGTCTTTCTATATCAACAAAAAGTGCTAATATTATAAATCTTTACTAACCATAACAACAGCAAACACGCTTCCCAAGAAGTATCCAGCGAGCACATCGCTCCAATGATGCTTAAAGTCTGTGACTCTAGAGAGTGCAGTGAACCAGCTCAGCAGGAATGCTCCGAACTGAAGCGCGTGGCGCAGCGTGCGAGTGCCGGACCACGTCATGCGCCCTTCTAGGTATAGCTGCGAGAATGATCTTTGGTTAATACGGTGAACGATTTACTGCGAATTGCAGTAAGTGATCCATCCATTGTTTTTGGATTAGAGATTTTTCATAATTTTATTTATATGGAGCTAATGTCAAAATTATATCTAAAAACAGCGGATGGATCGGGTATTTCAGAGGTGAAGGATCTCTGAGTGTTGTTGGAAGCAGGACCGAGTTTCCTGTGTAGGCAATGAAAAAATATCAAGAACTCGATGTAAAACAGGGTGTTTTTACGAATTTTCAAAGTAGAATTGCAGGCTCTAGGGTACTAGAAGATGGGTCTTTAGGTAAAATCTTTCTTATTATATTGCTAGACTTTTTGTGCCTAGAATTAAATGAATTTAAACATTTATAAAAAAAATATATAAAAAAAGTATATAGTATAATAGATAATAAGTACTCACAGCTAAATAAATCATGCAGTAAGCCGCCCAAGCGGAGTGTCCACTGAGGAAACTCTTGCGCATGTCCTCAAACCTGTCGGTTTGTGGGCCGTTGCAAGTGTAGTCAGTGGACTGGATGTACTTGTTCTGCCACTCCGCTGAATTGCAGTCTATTGAGGGCTGGCAGACCTGGAAACAAGATGGCGAATTGAGTAATACAGAAATTATAAAGAAAACAAGCACTTTTTACACGATCAATCGTTCAAGCCATTTTCATGTTATGTCGTGACAACGGAAAGCGGGTTTCATTTATATGTATATATATATAGATTTTACCTGTAAATATATTTAAAAAAAAACTAAGTCAGCAATTAGTTTTGCTCCATTCATTAACTGTTGATAGCAAACTTAGCTATATCAATATAAGTATTTCTACTCCAAGATACTTCTTATAAGGAAATTAACAATAATCTACTTGACAACTAAATAACGTTGTTTCTTCACGATTTGTACTTATAATTGTTATTACAGGAAACATTGATATCAATTTATATGAATAACGTACCTACTACTATCTATTAAATTGATACGGATTGTGGTTATCACTGCTACTAGAGTTAATTCAATTACTTCTGGTATGTAATGTAATAAACTAAAATGTTTCATACTTATCTTATTACATACATGTAAATGTAACATATGTATGTGTCGTCAAGACGATTTAGATATTTAATAGAATGATAAATTAAAAAGTTAGTTTGAGTGTTGTATTTTCACCACAAAGGGTTGAGATGATTAAAATGTCATTTAGTTTTAGATATATAGCGTCCACGGCCGATTTCGGCCACGGCGGCTGTTCTCATTTAAGGAGATCAGCCAGCTGCGCAGGACATATTATAGTGCACAAGCATTTGCGCAGACACAAGTGCACTCCCTATTCCTTCACTCTCATAACCCGATGGGACGGCAATCCGACACGACCGGAAAGAGATCAGGCGCAGGACCGACATTTACGTGCTCTCCAATGCACGGGTGGATCAATCACCAACTTCCAGATTACGGGCTGCTTTGTGAAAGTTTAAGTTTTAGATAAGTCAAATATCAAAGAAGGTTTATAGGCTTTCTATCTATGTGCGCAGAATATTTCCACGCAGGTGAAGCCACTAACAGAAGCTAATAAAGACTACAAAAATTACTCACATCCAAGAAATGAGGTCTAGGTCTTCCAATGATGTTTTTGGAGAAGTTCACAGCGATTTCCACGAAGCAAGCTCCAATGCCGAAAGAAGCCAGGCTACAGTAGAATCCTTGGACCCAGGCTGGTATGCGCACGCCCAAGCATCGGTCACTGCTGTCAATCTTGCGCAGGAGTCCCCACTCGCATACTAGGAACTGGGGACAAAGGAATAATAGTTGTTATAGATTGGTTACAAGATATAACCGTTTTTTTTTTGTTTTTTTTTTAATGTACATATTTTCAAAATAAACTACCTTTAAATCTACATATATTATTTACATAAAAAAGAAACTTTAAATTAATAATGAGCTTTGAAAACGTTACTTTTGTTAGGGTAAACCCTCTTACTAAGACTTTGCTGTGTGTCCGTCCGGACCATTTTTCTCAGATGATATTAGAATAAAATAAATATTTTAGAAGCAAACGTGATTTTTTTGGCCGTTTTGTAGATGGTCCGTATGTTAGTGTGCGAGTTTTAATCGCCGGTTTTTTTTCAAATATTCCTGTCTAACTGGAATGTTAATACCGCATAATATGAATAAATTAATGTCCGTTTTTGAAAAAGTGGTGAATCAGTCTCTAGTTATAACCGCGCAACTACTAATACTTTGACGACACAAGATATTGTTTTTAATTTTACGTACATATTCACAAACCCACTGCTTGGTTTTGAAGTAACCTGGCAATTTATAATGTTTAAAATATAGACATATATTGATAATACCCTCAATGCCTAAATAACCGAAATTTGGAGATTTTAATATCGTAAAATAAACGAGTTTTTGATGACCATATATTTTAGTATCTTATCTTTGAATAAGTTAATTGAATGTTTAATTAAAATAAATATTAAGAGCAATTTCCTCGTTATCTATACTAATATTATAGAGGTAAAGCTGAAGAGTTTGTTTGTTTGTTTGAACGCGCTAATATCAGGAACTACTGATCCGATTTGAAAATTTCTTTCAGTGTTAGATAGCCCATTTATCGAGGAAGGCTATAGGCTACTTTTTATCCCGGTGCGGGAAGTGGTTCCGCGGTGAAACCGCTGGTATTTTATAATCATAAAGTGACAATGTCTTGTTCAATATGTTTATATAACTTGGAGATGAATTGTATTGAATTAATTTTGTATATACGTAGTATAATAAGACCTAATTAGTATAATTATTTAACAATATTGAATGATATTGTAAGGTTTTGCTGTTAAATCATTGTTAAATACATACATGGTTAAAGGATTAAATATTTTATAATACTCGTATCGTGTTTATGGCTGAAAGATTAAAACTATCTTATTTGTTATCCTTGTGCATGTTTGCACTTAGTGCTATAATTTGTCATGAACCAACATTAAAATATATAATATTTATTGTATTTATACAAATTTCAGACCACAAAGTATTAAAATAAATACACGATGCAAAATATATTTTCCATGGTAGGTAACACTTTCATTTTTTCATGCTGATAATAATTAGCAATCACGATAAGTCGTAATTTCAGTACAAGATCCTTGACTCATAATGTATTACTCGATAGCTGTTATCTTTAAGCATATTATTCAAGCGTAAACAGTTACTAATGAAAAGAAACTAATTGCCTATTTCAATTTTGACTGAAGTAGGTCCAACGAAGTTTTTGTTTCTAAATATCAGACTGACATATTACAAATATAATTTACATTAAACTAGCTTTCCTCGCAGTTCCACCTTACTGAGGGAACTATTTCCCGCATTCGGATAACTGCTGTAATTTCTCGATAAATGGGCCAACGGCGGGGGAACAGAGTAAGTAACTAAATAAATGCTGAACCGACAAATTGAAATTGAGATAAATTCAGCATTCGTATTGCACTAACCCAATTTTATTTGGGGTCGGCGCAGCATGTTTTCTAGTTCCATACTCTTCTATCTGCCGTCATCTCACAAGTAAATAAATCATCATATGCCAGGCTTTTTCCCAACTATGTTGGGGTCGGCTCCTAGTCTAACCGAAGAGTACCAGTGTTGTACAAGGAGCGATTATTTCACAAGTAAATTCACGAGGACAATAATTTTCGCAGGTGCAAATCAGTCCGACAAATGTATTTCTTATCAACGGCCAATACACAATCAATGCCTTCGCTAGATACTGTGTATGCACGTGTGCACAATGGTTTTAAGTTCATACAAATGAACAAAATGACGTCATCATCATTCAGACGGACTTACAATAGGCAATCGGTTATCATTTCAGTGCCAATGTTACGTTAATACAAAATCGTATTGGCAAAGAGTATTGATTGAATCTAGAATTGATTTTTTGATTAACTCTGGTCGGAATTTATTTGTAATTCAAGTTCATCAATCTGGGAATTTTTAATGATTCGATTTTTAAAGTAAATAGTAGATTTTTGTTCATTTGTTAGTAAGCCGTTTTGTTGATTTCAGATAGCTAATAGTTTTTCTTATCGTAATTGTTACCTGTGCAGTGAAAAACAATATGCCTAATAATTTAGTAGACCGTACCTTTAACAAACATGAATAAATTATTTACAAATAAGCGGCCATTCCCGTGGGGGCTGCGGGATTGTTCGAAAGAGTTACCGCGGCCCTGGTACATAAAAAGCCTACTAAGCAATACGATGGATTTTTAGTCAGTAAAAGTCTGACACTTCCTCACCGCTGCCAACCCACAGCGGGTTAATTTGATGATTCTTGCCGTCGATAAAAAAAGCGGCAATTTATCGTTATGTACTAGTTTGTTTAGATTTAAGTGATTTCAATCAAACGTATTGGTATTCTAAGCTAGACATTATCCTGGTGCAACAGATCCCCTAGACGCGGAAAACATATATTGACTTTGTTACAAAATATCCTTATTATTCCACGGTATTTTCCTCCATCAGTTTACCATTCATATCATTGTCCTGTTAATAGGGTAAGTGCATACAATACGGATGTATTTAGAGCACAATGCCAATGGAAGTGTACTACGTACAACGGAAGACGGACAGACGGGACTTGAGACTATTTCTGTCAATTGGTTTGATGTAAGTGTGCACTACTGCTTATGTTGCACTAGTGTTCAATGTTAAGGAATGTTGAACATGACATTGAAATTAGAATTTATCAAGACGCATGGTGACTTTGTGAAATCTATTTTATCTAGATTTGAAATAAAAATTTCCGCAATCGAATTGATAATGTCATGTCTCATCCTCTCTAAAAAATAAACCATTCAAAGTAAGTATACCTTATTTTATTAACAACTTATTTTGGCACTTATAAGACATAAGAAAATCAGTTGTGCTTCGCGTATATTTGTGTACCAGAATACTGCGGGTCTTACTGACTAAAAACCGTCGTGTTCCGTCGTAGGCCTTTTATGTACCAGGGCCGCGATAACTCTTTCGAACAATCCCTCAGTCCCAGCATACTGCGGGTCTTTATTTAAAACAAACGTTTTCCGTTTATATAGTTGGGACCGGTTAGGTTTTTGACCTCATTTTGTAATCTATACTAATACTAGCTTCTGCCAGCGGTTTCACCCGCATCCCGTGGGAACTACTTCCCATATGAAATTACTGATGATACGTTCTTGACTATGGCACGGATGCAAATCAACACTTTGTATTTAGCTTCGCTTATGAAAATATTATGTCACATCAATAATACGGATTTAGTGTAAGCACACAAGAGAGGTATGTAAATGTTTATATACTTACTGAAGTAATTTCATCATTAAGTGTTAAATCATATTTATACAACGAAGGTAAATAAATATATGTCTGCGAGAATAAACGCCGGATGTCTGAGATTAAGTATGTATGTTCCGATACACACCTCTAGACGTTACTCAGAACGTTTATCTATTTAAATACCTCATAGATTTACACAATTGATAAAAAGCATTATCTCAATAGTTTCAGAAGATAAAAAGGTATATTTGTATAGATAAATTGAAAATTTGTAAACTTTATTTAAAAAAACTAAAGTCTAAAAGCCATACTAATCATTTCTTGACTATATGAACATTGCATTATCATTCAAAATTGACCTGTCAGTATAAAAAAGCTAGTGTAAATACATGCAATAAAGTATACCTCTATATTGTCTAATAAGATCCTATTTTGTTTTTTGCCATACTCGGGCCCAAGTTTACCGACAGCTTAAACTTCCTTTTTCTTAAAATAACTGTTTAATTTGAAAATTGAATTTGAAATTTCATAGCAAACAGTGGTTTTAAGAAAACTGACGTTTATGTGTTCGGTGAACTTGGGCTCTTTAGTCTATAAAACTGACGTAAGTGGCGTCCACGGCCGATTTCGGCCACGGCGGCTGCTCTCAAAAGGAGATCTGCCAGCTGCGCAGGACATATTATAGTGCACGAGCATTTGCGCAGACACAGGTGCACTCCCTATTCGGGGATGGGACGGCAATCCAACACGACCGGAAAGAGATCAGGCGCCGGACCGACATTTACGTGCTCTCCGATGCACGGGTGAATCAATCACCAACTTCCAGACTACGGGGTGCTTTGTGAAAGTTCAAGAAAACCCACAAAGCGATTTCGGCCCGACCCGGGAATCGAACCCGAGACCTCGAGAACAGCAGCCGCGCTTGCGACCACTAGACCAACGAGGCAGTTAAACTAAAACTGACGTAAGTATAAGTTATGTGACTCCTGGAGTCCGCGCCACAGATGACGGTTTTTTGACAGAGAGCTCCTAGAGTCCGTTCAACAGTCGAGGGGAGTGTTAAAGTATTTAGTTTGAGTCATACTGAAATTACCGAAAACTCACTATTTGTTTTCCTTAAAACTTAATGAGTAATCAATTGGTTTGCACTGCTCAGTTATAAGTATTTGTTTAAGGACACACTGGCGGTATAAAATCAACAGTATAAGACAAACAGATAAGCATATATTTTGGTTGTGGTTTTAAGTCTCGATAAATATAAAATTTTCCAAGAGATGTGACTTCTAGAGAAGACAAGATAAACTAAAAAAATGACAGTAAAAGTGTCAACTTATCTTTTGCACATGACACTTGCATAATATACTTTAATCTCTATCATGGGATGCAACATTAAGTTTACATAACATTACACTTAGTATTTTTTTCTGTGACGTATCTCCGAAGTTAAAAATATCTCACTGCACTCACCAACACTCATGCCCAGCGCGGTGAGTATGGGCAAATCCTAGCTTGGGGGAGGCCTCTGTCCAGTAGTGGACGTTTTAGGCTGATTGACATATTTTATTTATTTTTATGGGACATCATCAAATAACGCTGCACCCACACGGGTCAGACTAAAACTAGAAGGCTATAGTCTTTATCCGGCTACAAGAAGTAGTTCCCGATAAGCTTGTTCATTGAAAAGGTTATACAGTGAATATTATTCCTTGTCCCCATCTCAAATATCTACATGAAAAGTTGCAAACAAAACTGCAGCAAATGCCCAGACTACGGAAACAGCACTATACCTAACTCCCTACTTTGTATATTAACAATCTAGTGCACATTCTTACTTAATTAACTCTGAATCTAATTAGAAATGTGAGTGTTATAAACGTGCTAGTTATTATCATTTACTAGTCACGTGTTGAACATTTCATCAGCTCGAACTACTAATTGAATTCCCGACCATTACGATTACGGACCTAGGTAATTTAGTTCGGAAAGTTTATATCAGTAGTAAACTATATGTTATCGATGTATGACTGAGTTTCTTATCAGGCTTCATTTTCAGCTATTTTCAGATCTGATGATGACTTTCGTTTTCGTATCCTGTCCTGTAGTAGCGCCGGTACCAGAAAAACTGCGTGGAAACCGGCTGTCATGATATGGGCATGTGATGCGGAGGAGTGAGAATCATGTTGTGAGGAAGATGATGAGTATGAATGTGGACGGATATAGTGGAAGAGGAAGACCAAAGAAACGATGGATGGATTGTGTGAAAGTAGATATGGTAAGAAAGAATGTTACTTGTGAGATGACGGCAGATAGAAGAGTATGGAAGGAGAAAACATGCTGCGCCGACCCCAAATAAAATTGGGATAAGGGCAGGAGGATGATGATAATGATGATGATCCTGTCCTGTCTATGTATTTTCATAGGGTTTTGCAAAAGTAGATAGAGAGATTTATGAGAAAACTAATAGAGACAACCCTGGGTGTAGCTTTTTTGAGGTTGGAAATCATCCGATGACCGAGTGCCGCTGTAGTGATATGGAATAAAACTTTTACCGAAAACCTACTTCATTTCCTTCTCAAAGCCCTTTATATACCAGAGGCTAGGTAATTCTTTCGAAGATAAGAAAGCCGTTAATTTAATCGTATTGTAAAGACATCAGGAAGTAAATATCGCTTTTCCTGTATTTGTTAGCCAGATGCATCCTACAGATATATTATTTTCCTGTTAAGATAGGTTTACAATGCTAATAAATATCCCGACTGCCTGATACTTAACATGTATTGCCTTATATTCGGCCTTCATAAACTACCGGCTAATATCTTTATATCCGACTAGCCGTTTGCCCGCGGTTTCACCCGCGTCCCGTGGGAGCTACTGCCCGCACCGGGATAAAATATAGCCTATGTTACTCGCAGATAATATAGCTTTCTAATGGTGAAAGAATATTTAAAATCGGTCCAGTAGTTTTTGAGTTTATCCATTACAACCAAACAAACAAAGTTTTCCTCTTTATAATATTAGTATAGATGAGAACTTATTCATTACAAATCAAAGCAGGTAATACCAACGTCAATATACGCTTTGACAGTTTATTTTCCTGCTTAATGTCAACAGGGTACTTTGCCTGCGTTATAAGTACACTTAAACTATAAGGAAAATTAATTGCGACGTGGGATAAACTTAAGTATAAAAAAGTCTGCGTGCGATTTGCGTGCATGAAAGTTCTTCACTTATAGAAGTTATGGCATTCGTGGTTCGGCTATCATTGAACATCCTTAACAGTTGTTACGGGTAGTCAGAAGCCAGTAAGTCCGAGACCGGTCCAGCCAAGGGGTATTGGGTGGCCCGGGTAACTGGGTTGAGGTGGTCAGATAGGCAGTCGCTCCTTGTAAAACACTGGTACTCAGCTGCGTCCGGTTAGACTAGAAGCCGACTCCAATATAGTTGGGAAAAGGCTCGGGAAATGAGAATTTATGGCAATCCAATCTTCCTATCCATTGTGTAATTTTGGACCGGGGTCTACATAAACCGCACGTTATCGTATATGCCTGCTATTTTCAATTGTCAATTTCTTGCTTACATAGTTCAATCAAAACTATGCCCCCGGGGGCAGCGTTTTGATGGTTTTTGTGCATACTTCTTATGTACTTTGGGTATCTTCGTCGAATGATGCTTTATGGAAAGAAAACCTTATGTAGCAGAGTATAAGGTGTAAATTCTCTTGTAAGGTACTTACGGCTAATATAGGCAGGCCCAATCCGACGAGCCTCAGCATGGGAACTGTGACGGTGTCATGCTTGTAAGGGTACATAAGGCTCTGGTCTCCGCAGAAGAAGCCTCGTTCAAACGGCTGCCAGAGTAGGGAAGTCGCAAATATGCCTATTGTTACTGAAACAAATGAAATGAAATCGTTTAACAAGTTGGATGTTACGAACATACAATCTAGAATGTCATGTCGCCTCCAACTGGTATCTTTGGAGATCTAAGGGGGAGGCCTATGTTCAGCAGTGGACGTCCTATGGCTGAGATGATGATGATGATGAATCTAGAATAATAATTTGTAAAGCCATAAGAGTTTGTTTGCTACAGAACAGTTGGAGGTCAGATAGGCAGACGCTCTTTGTAAAACAGTGGTACTTAGCTGCATCCAGTTATACTGGAAAACCAACCGCAATATAATTGGCTAAAGGTTAAACAACTGATAAGTTTGTTGGCTAATCTCAGGAACTACATGTCAGATTTTAAATTTATTTCAGTTTTAGATAGCCCATTTATTTTGAAAGGTTATATGCTATCTTTTTATGGGTGCGTGGAGTAGTTCCTATGAAACACGCGTGAAACCACTAGTGGAATCTAGTTAATAATAATTTTCTTTAGGTATAAGGAAGTTTATCTACTAATTCTTTATTTTCTCGGCCCTTTAGCTCTGACTTCCAGTTTTTAATTCTAGTAGGTAATGTTGTCAATTTCTGTCGAATCTGTAGCAGTTCCTAGTACTTATGAGGTACTAATGTGTTTATACATATTTTCTGTCTTTTTCTTTCCGGTCGTTTATATTTTCACAAACGTAAGAGTGAGTTTTCTGCCAGACATAAAATTTATGTATTTATTACTGGGGTCATTGTGTTTGATAATTAAAAATGAGAAGTGTTTAATACAATGTGATCTGAGTTTAAGGAAAAATATGTAAATTCTATAATTAGCTCGTAATATTACGTTCCTATTAATTTTCGCAATGAGAGATGTGTTTATTTTTAAGTATGACAGCATTTAAGCAAATATTAATGTAAGTTAACGACTTAATGTTAGACTTAGGCATTTCAGAACTGGTTATTTTTTATATGCAAATTCCGATAGATTTTTAAACTTTTAAGTTTTTGAATTCTCGATAAGTAAATTGGATTTTTATTTTAATTAGACATTTATTAATTGGAGAACTAGTTTGACTTATTTTTTGTGATTTGAACTGTGGTACATATCCTACTACAATTCAAGACTGCTATTTTTCTACTAGTATAGTTAGTAGGTATGTATTATACTATATGATGATGAACTTTTAATTTAAGTCTGACACCAGTCTAACCAAGGGGTATTAGGTTGCCCGGGTAACTGGGTTGAGGAGGTCAGATAGGCAGTCGCTTCTTGTAAAGCACTGGTACTCAGCTGAATCCGGTTAGACTGGAAGCCGACCCCAACATAGTTGGGAAAAAGGCTCGGAGGATGATGATTTTTTTTTTTTTTTTTTTTGTTTATATGATGTGACCTCATACGGTAACATCATAAAAAATTACAATCTAGCTTTAATGCTAATAAGTAATTCAATTTTGTCTTAATTTGCTAGGAAAGTATAACTAAGAATGTGTCCATTAACACTTTTCTTATTGTCTCTATTAAGGGGAAGGCACTTTGTTATTGTGTTCTTTGCGAGTAGCACTCACTACTTTACACTAACACTTCACTATGTTAACTCGAAAGGTTTTGTCCTTTTTAGCCTTCTCACTATGTCCGTGTTGTCGAGGAGCTGGATAGCCTCGATGTTCACATGGTGGTGAAGCCTTCGTTCATGGGCTTCTGCATACTTTTTAATTATATCTATGACGAGGTCTACTTTGAGGTCCCGATGAAGGTCGTCATTTCGAATGTACCAGGGCGCATTGACGATTCCTCTGAGTACTTTGTTTTGAAAACGCTGTACAATTTTGATATTGCTTTGTTTGGTACAGCCCCAAAGCTGAATACCATAAGTCCATACAGGCATGAGGACTTGTTTATATAAAAGAACTTTGTTGTGCACTGACAGCGAAGATTTTTTTCCTATCAGCCAGTACATCGACTTGTAGCGAAGATCTAGCTCGTCGCGTTTCTTTTTGACATGAGCTTTCCAGCGAAGCTTTACGTCTAATGTCATGCCTAGGTATTTGGCTGTATTTTCGTATGGTATTACATGGCCATTTATGTTTACCGGGTGGTAATTTGTCCTTTTGTTTGTGAAGTCTATGTGAACAGATTTTGATTCATTTAGTTTCACACGCCATTTTTTTGTCCAGTCAAAAATGATATTGACGGCTGTTTGAACTTTTTCCACTGCTTCTTCTTGAGTGGCACCTGTGGCCATAATAGCTGTGTCGTCTGCAAATGTGGCAATGGTATTGTTTTCTAATTCAGGAATATCGCAAGTGTACAATAAGTACAAGACGGGACCTAGGACGCTTCCTTGCGGTACTCCAGCTTTTATCGGTTTGAGTCCTGAATATGCATCATCATGTCTTACTCTAAACATACGCTGTGATAGATAAGACTCTAAGATGTCAGCAAATTGCTTAGGGAGCATGTTTTTTAATTTGTAAATAAGGCCTTTGTGCCATACCTTGTCGAATGCTTGCGCTACATCCAGGAAGATCGTTGAGCAAACTTTTTTTTCTTCTAGAGCCTTTTCAATAATGTTGGTTATCCTGTGTACTTGATCTATAGTCGAATGTTTTTCCCTAAAACCAAATTGGTGGTCAGGGATCAAATTTCTTTCTTCTATGATGGGTTTTAGTCTTTTTAAAAGAAGCTTTTCAAATAATTTTGACATTATCGGTAGCAGCGAGATCGGCCTATACGATGTTGTTTCGTGAGGTGGTTTACCAGGTTTTGGTATCATTATAACTTCGGCAACTTTCCACTGATCAGGTACATACTTAAGTCTGAACGTTGCATTGATATGAGTCGTAACTTTTACGATGGCTTTACGTGGGAGGTTTTTAAGAACTTCTGCAGTAATAAGATCGTAACCAGGTGATTTCTTTAGTCTAAGGCGCTTGATTTCGTTGTACACTTCTCTAGGTGTTACGAATTTTATTTCTTGCTCATCATTATTTAATGTTTCATTTAATAAGTCGCTATCTTCATGCTCTTCATTTGGCTCAAAAATGAGTTCTAGATGTTTTGCAAACCTTATAGCTTTTTGCTCGTTGCTTATTGCCCACCGCTCGTTAATATCTTTGATAGGGGGAATATGCAGAATTGGCTTTTTTAAGCTTTTTATAGATTTCCACAGAGAGTAATCTGTCGTGCGATGGCTGGTTAGTTGTTGTAGATAACTACTCATTGATTCGTCTTTGTAATTCTGAATTGCTTCACTTAGTTGTTTTGTAAGGTTGTTCAGAATTCTTTTATCTTGTGGATATCTTGTCTGATGCCATATTCGTCTCTGTCGCCTCTTTTCAGCTATAAGTTTTGTGATTTCTGCTGGATAGTAGGTAATTCTGTTTTTTATTTTAAAGGTGGGCGTGTTTTTCCAGGCGCATTGTTGTATTTGTGTTATAAACTCACTGATATCCCAGTCCAGATCTTCTGGTTTCTTGAGTGGGACTCTTAAATCTATCATAGACTCCAAATCTATTTTAAAGCTTTCCCAATCAGTGTTCTTGTTTACCAATGTGGGGTTGTATTCTTTCAGCAAGATAGTCTCACTTAGAGTAAGTAATATAGGTGAGTGGTCTGAACTCATATCATAACCTTCTTCAATGCGAAGAAGACTAGGTGATATATTTTTATATATAAAAAAGTCTATAAGATCAGGAATCTTTTTTGTATCAGTAGGCCAATAAGTGGGCTTGCCTGTTGATAAAGTTTTACCTTGTGTTTCTTCAATTGCGCACAGTAGCTCTCTTCCTTTGGTCGTTGTCAGTCGAGATCCCCAAAATGTATTTTTAGCATTAAAGTCACCTCCCAATATGAATCTGTTTCCAAGACAGTTAAGAAAAGACATGTACTGATCTGTTTTTAGTGAGTATCTAGGTGGACAGTATATGGCTGAGATGGTGACAAGACAGAATTTTGTTTTGACACAGACAGCCACTGCTTGTATTTCTTCTTTTTCATGTTTCAGTTTTTCGTAGTGAAAAATATTCTCTTTTATGATGACAGCACTACCACCTCTTGGTGTGTTATGAGGATGCAGTGCATGATATACTTTATACCCTTTAATTTGAATATGAGATTCTTTAGTGAAATGTGACTCTGATATAAGGCACACATCAATTCTTTCCATATTTAGGACTGCCGTAAGTTCATTCTGATGTTTCAGCAGTCCATTTGCGTTCCATGCCATAATTCTAAGTAAACTAGCCATGTATACTGCTTTTTTGTTGTTTGGCAGCTGTTTTAGTGCTGCTTTCAAGTTTTTTCAGCCTTTCGTCGAATGTAGTTAAAAGATTTATAATTGTATTAATCTTTTCATCCATGTTAGGGTTTATAGGTTTCATATGAGATTGTGGCAAAGATTGGACTCCTTTTGCCATTTGTGCATACGAAACACTTTTAGTGACAAGGTTGGTGACACTAGGTATTTTGTGTTTGGTTATACTTGGACCCTGAGAGTTTGGTATCGGCTCATGCTTTTTTATATTTTTATTTTTAATATTTTGTAGCTCTTTAGCTACTATGCATCCTCTATAGTTAGCCGGGTGGGGCTCACCACAGTGAACACATTTTGGCTTTGCTTCTGCAGGTTTATTGCAGTCTCTGGTTAGGTGCTTGCCTGTACACTTTACACATCGGGGTTCTTTGGAACAGTATTTCTGTGTGTGGCCATATGCTTGACACCTTTTGCATTGTGGAATTAATTTTGAAGTTTTTAAAGGCTGTATATCTACTTTACAGCCCAGTATGGATTTGATTCCATAGATTTTCTTTATGTCTTCATCCTTTTGGAATGAGAGCATGAACATACTGAGGGGCTCTTTGCTCTTCCAACTCAGTTTGTTAACAGCATCTTCTATTTTAAATCCTTGAGCTGTCAGATCTTCAATTATTCTATTTGGCAGGCAGGAAGAATGAAGGTTTTTTGCCATCACCCTGATCGGCCTATCTTGTTTATTCTCATATGAGTACCAACAGCAATTATTCTGTAACAATAGCTTGGTGATGGATCTGTATGAGTCATCATTATAGGAGTTAATTTTAACTTTTTCTCCATTCATCATTTTCGTAACGAAAGAGTCTTTCGTTACATTAGTTGAAAGAAGGTCGTAGAACTCTTGGTAGTTCTTGACATTTTCCACAACTATAGGTGGTGGTGTGGGCTGTTTCTTTATTTTAGCTTCTTTAGTTTTCTGGCTAGGATCGTCTGCTTGTTGAGTTGGTGAGGACAGTGATGACGAGTTCAATTTCCTTTTTTTTCTGCTCTTCTGTCGTACCCACTCTGTTTCCTTTGCTAGTTCTTCTTCGTCTGTCTCATACTCGATTGGCATTGGCTTCTCGGTAATGACATTTTTCTTGTCTGAAGTTTTTTGCTCCTTGATGGTTTTAAGTTGATGCTGTAGTTGTTCTAATTGACTTTTGAGGTCATTCACTAAGCTTTGCAACTTTTCGCGTTCTAACTTTTCTTCGGTATAATATTTATACAACAGATGTTCCGTTTCAGTTTTGATTTTAATTGAGGATGACGAAGCCATGATTATTAGAATAACTTCGCCTTAACACTTTGTTTATACAAATAATTGTGCAACACTTTCGGTAACTGGGTCATCGCGGCGACCGCGCACGGCTAGAGGTAATGAACGGTAGGCTGCTGCGTCAGCGCTACACTTGAACATAATCTAGCACGAGAGTGTGTGCGACGCGACTGTTCTTAGCGGAAGTCGATCGATCACTCAATGAGGAGGATGATGATGATGATGAATAATATGTATGTACCAACTATTGGTACCAGTAAAAAACAGGGGTCTTCGACCTGAGAAGACGTTGTTAAATATGTGCTGATGTCATTTATGTTTAGTGTAACCGCACACTGTAGACTAAACAGTCGGCCCACAGTTGGCCCCATAATTTTAAATTGGTTTTCAATCAAAGTTTTTAGTCGGTCTGATACCCGCCAAGTACCTGATCGTTGTGATGTGCGTTCATTTCATTCTCATACTGATTTGTGAGCTCGAATAAACTGTCGGCCGACTAAAAGTTTAAAGTCTGCGGGCGCTCTAAGTTAAGACTTTTTAATGATATGATAGATTTTAACGGTTATTTATCTTATTATATAAGGGTTTTTAACCCCTTTTGGGATTTAATTTGTATTTCAATTGTGACATAGAAATAGTTACAAAAAGTATGTATACAAATACAATGGAAATTTTTGTAGTGTCTCAAAACATTTCACCTTACAGTATGCATCGTATTTTTCTATTTATTTACACTACCAACTTCTTTGGTTAAAAATACCCTGGTCAAATAAATCAATCAGCATATTTTAAAAAGCTGATGATTAACTCCGTAACTCCGATTGAACCGAGTTTAACGCGATTCGTAATTTAAGTTTTATGGTCACAATCAGAGTCTAGTTTAAATGCAGTTAAGATAACAACAATAGAGGTAGAGTGATTTGCAGTAATTGTGGTATATTTAAACTTGTCACTGTAATTCACGCATTGTTGGTTTCGAAGATTGCTGCAATTATCGTCTGTGACGTGTAGTTAAACCATTAACGATGGTTTAAGCCTAGTTAACTTCTAAACGGTTGGTTATTTTTAGAATTTGAAATACCTTCGTGCAAATTACAGATCTTTTTATCTACCTACACTAACATAATAAAGATTTTTTTCTCTAAAGGCTCCGAAAGAACTTGATTTTTGTTTTCTTTTTTCTGAACTGATTTGAAAAAATCATTCACTACAGGAAAGCTACGCTCTTCCCGAGTAACACAGGCTATATTTTATCCCAAACACGGCTAATAACAGTATATTTAAATACAAAAAAAAAACATTTTTTTACACTTGTATCTAAGTTAAAATTGACCTAAAATATAAAGAAAAAAAAGTACTTACGTCCAATAGCAATAAAGCAATCGATGACGAACTTCCTGAGGATGGGAATCGAACTCTCTTCTTTTGTCATGATGATGATTTTCAAATGTTTTCACGTTCCGGAGATATTTTTTTAATACCGCTACAACCGCGACCGGAATTTCCGAAAAATATTTAGGAATTATCCCGAAATAACCGCAAAAAAAATGTTAAAATTTTCTTAATTTTTTTTTCGTGTATAAAATTATTTTTTTATTCGCGATGTACGCGTCGTAAAAGGCTTGCGCGTGAGACGACCGTCCGTGCGATCGGCAGCGTGTCGTCTGACTAATACAGATTACCGACCGACTCGATCTTAAATACCCCTATCAACGCGCCCATTGATAGCGTTTAGTTTATAAACGTAATTAAAAATATACGTTTAGTTTATGTCTTTAGGTAAATGAGGGTGATGGCTGATTTGGTTTTGATTATTTTTCTTCTGTATTTTAGGTAAACAATAATGTTTGTGTTGACTCTGCTCTAGACCATTTTCAGCTCTGAATATTAGAATAAGGTAAGGTATTTATTGCTGGAGAAAAATATAAAATTTTGATATTGATTGTTAGTGGTCCGAATAATTTTGATTTTTTGTTTTATCCTCAAGGGTTTTGCTTTTATATCTATAGGTAATTTAGACATAAAAAAACGGACATGCTAGTTAGTTCTAAATTACGAGTATCACAAAGTATAATGATTTAAGCAGTTTTTTTTTCAAGATTTTTTGAGAAGATATTCCGGAAAAGTTAGTATGTTCATTTAATACTTTGAAGGCCATTCAGAGTTACTTTTTACAAACTAGATACATGATTTGTTTGAAAATCATGACTATCAAACATACTTGTTTTATGTTTCTGATATCCACGTGCCTCCCAGTTAACAATGTAGTTTAAACAATTAAGATGCCTACTGTTTCTCTTATATTTTTCCTTAGACTTCTTTGATGGACGTAATTTTTCCTGTTATTGAGATTATGCCTGACTAGCCGTTTATCCGCGGTTTCACCCGGTGAAACTGCTAACCGTACCGGGATAAAATATAGCCTATAATGGTGTCCACGGCCGATTTCGGCCACGGCGGCTGTTCTCATTTAAGGAGATCAGCCAGCTGCGCAGGACATATTATAGTGCACAAGCATTTGCGCAGACACAGGTGCACTCACTATTCCTTCACTCTCATAGCCCGATGGGACGGCAATCCGACACGACCGGAAAGAGATCAGGCGCAGGACCGACATTTACGTGCTCTCCGATGCACGGGTGAATCAATCACCAACTTCCAGACTACGGGCTGCTTTGTGAAAGTTTAAGAAAATCCACAAAGCGATTTCAGCCCGACCCGGGAATCGAACCCGAGACCTCGAGAACAGCAGCCGCGCTTGCGACCACTAGACCAACGAGGCAGCCTATGTTACTCGGGAAGACTGTAGCTTTCCAACAGTGAAAGAATGTTTCAAATAGGTTCAGTAGTTTAGGAGCCTTTAGGATACAAACAAACAAAATCGTTTTCTTTATTATATTAGTTCTTTATAAATTGACATGCTATAATGGCGTGCCTCAAATCAAATTGAGGATAAGAAAAATATCCATTGACGTTGAAAGAAATTGTTTTTATTCATTTTTAATTGTCCAATTATTTCAGCCACATAAACAAGACTATATTTATATAAACACTTAAAAATACTATAAATATCGTGGTGACCTATATATTTTTAAGGCTTTCAATCTTCGTAATCATCATAATTGATTGATTATAGAGGTAAGAGCATGTTTACTCTATCCAAGTTTTACACTTCCCCAGCGGGGCCCAGTAGTGCCAAGGCCTGCCAGGGCTGCGGCTTGTTCGAAAGAGATACCGCGGCCCTGGTACATAAAAGGCCTATGACGGAACACGACGGTTTTTAGTCAGTAAGAGTCTGACACTCCCTCACCGCTGCTAACCCACAGCGGGAGGGGTCATTTGATGATTTTTGACGTCGTTAAAAAAAAACTGATTGTTCCCGATTTCTACTTTCATCGCTTATATTCATTCTGAGATTTTAATTTCAGGACCCGTAACCCTAACCGCGGCATATCATTATCTAATGCGTTTGCGCAGTAATGTGCTTAAAACTTATGTGTATGCGTCATCCTAATGGACTCAAGATAAGTTCGGAAAATTTATTTTTGTCTGGTCATACGCTCTATATATTTATTTTTTCCTAAGTGAATAATGATATTATGACATATGTATTATCAGTGTATTAGTTGATAGCTTTTTTTTCAGTTAATGTTTATAAGCTTGCCATATTTATTGCGCTAGAAATACTCTCGAAAAGACCTCGCAGACCAATATACGAAATATATAGGAAACCATCGACCCGTTATGGGAGCAGTCAGACAGAACAGAACAGAACAGTCAGTGGGGAGGAGTGTCAGACTTTGACTGACTAAAACCCAACTTTTTTACTTCTGCAGGTCTTTCTGTAACTCTTTCGAATGAACCACAGATCCAGTAGGCTGAGGTCTGAAGGTCCCGCAGAATTTAGCGACTGAAAAACTGCCTTCAAAACAAATGTTTGTAAACATAGGTTTTGGCCTATATTTTGTAATTTTTATTTGATTTTACGATTATTTAGACCCTTCATGTTTCCTCTCCATATGATTAACATAGGTGTCCAATCTTTACCGAACTTTACGTATAATAATAATCTATTTTATCATAATAGATTACTAATTAACGACTGTCTGTAGATTAAAATATGCTTACTGTAATACATAAAGATAGGTATTAGGGGTTAAAGTATGAAATTGCCGTTTTATTCTAGTAGGTTTTTGAATTGCCATAGAGTCTTCATGGTTTGAGGTTTTCGAATGAAACTTTTTTCACATGGTTTCTGTGATGTTCTTCTTTTAAAAAATGTGAAACATTTGATTATCGATGTTCAATTGTTTTTGTTATTCAACTTAAACAAGAAAGATGGATACTGCGAAAATTTGAGTAATTTTTGAATATGAGTTCCGACGTGGAAGTAAACGGCAGAAACAGCCCGCAATGTCAATGCTGCATTTGAAGAGGTGTCTGCTAATGAACGCACCGTGCGATTTTGGATTAAACGCTTTCGTGGTGGAAACTTCGACTTGAAGAACGAGCCATGAGAAAGACCGCCTGAAAGGTGATTAACGAGGAATTAAGAGAGACGGTGAACGCCGATCCTAGTCAAACTACCCAGATACCCAGCCGAACACCGAATAATGTTGAAAAAATTAGCAGTAAAACAGCCACGACTCATAAATCGACCTTCACCCTTATTGCTCCATGACAACGCGAGGCCTCATACAGCAAAAGAAACCGTTTTAACTCTTCAGGAACTGCAGTTGGAAACTATTCGTCTTCCTCCATATTCGCCAGACCTTGCTCTAACGGACGACCATTTTTTTTTGTGATTTGGACAATTATCTGCGTCACAAGAAGTTTCTTCCCAGGAGGCAGAACAAAATTCTTTCACACAGTTTGTGCAGTCTAGATCCTCAGAATTCTATCGTAAAGACATAAATGACCTTCCTATTAGATGACCGCAATGTATAGATAATAATGGCAACTATTTTGATTAAATAAGTTTGTTAAAAATTTAAAAAAATTACAATTTAGATTTTCAGTACAAATCGGCAATTTCATACTTTAACCCCTATTACTATGGGTCACCATGAAGTGATCGCGTGGTTATATTACGTTCGGGAGATAACTGTTAACCCCTGTTTTGATTGTCATTTATTTTGTTTATTAGGCGTTTAAAAATTATGTTAAAATAATATTTTTAATTATATGAATAATAGGTATATTTTTAACTTTGTTTTTTTTTTTTATTATTATTTTTTGGATGTGACTTTCGAGATAACATTGCAGTTTTACCTATGCCTAATCTTATACACTCTTTTGCAAAAAAACGGGCACCTATGCGAAATCCTAGTTCTAAGGACTTTACGTGTATTTCAAAAGGTTTTAATGATTATAGTATGTTTCTAGCATCAAAAGGGTTAGCCAAGCATACGTGAGAGTGTATTCTAAATTTGAATTTTGTACAATTGCTAAGAAATTGGTTAAACCCTGTTTGGACTAATTGCTGGCAGAAAGTTCGTCGGTGTTTTGAAAAGTTATTGAAGTGATTTTCAGAAAAATGATAATGCAGTTTTAATTAATGATTAATGTACCTTTTTACTAGATCAAAACATTTTTGAAAAACTATGCGTATTTGATAAAATTTTCACCAGTTGTTATAGCGGCAACATAGCTATAATACATCATCTGTGAAAATTTCAGCTCTGTAACTATCATGGTTCATGAGATACAGCCTGGTGACAGACGGACGGACGGACGGACAGAGGAGCGAAAACAATAGGGTCCCGTTTTACCCTTTGGGTACGGAACCCTAAAAACATGCTTCACCTTCCTAAGCATTATCTCAAAAACTTGTACGATATAAATATATAATCCACCTCTTGGAATTTACCTGAAAAGTTTGTCTTTGAATCTGAAGCATCTGTCAATCACAATGTAATCTGTTATCACTTATCAGCTGTAGACAGTCTTTATTAACTTCCGGATGTATTTCAAGGTTCCATTTTGATTCAATTCATTCATCATTCATTTCCGTCCCTAAGTCCCTTTGTACGCTTAAATCTTCAAAACTACACAACCAATTTTCATGCGGTTTTTTTTAATAAATAGAGTGATTAAAGACGAAGGTTTATCTATACTAATATTATAAAGCTGAAGAGTTTGTTTGTTTGTTTGAACGCGCTAATCTCAGGAACTACTGGTACGATTTGAAAATGTATTACAGTGTTAGATAGCCCATTTATCGAGGAAGGCTATAGGCTACTTTTTATCCCGGTACGGGAAGTAGTTCCCACGGGATGCGGGTGAAACCGCTGGCAGAAGCTAGTTTATAATAAAATCACAATTAAAGGAGTCTTTATTGGATGTGATGTACACTTATGTCAGATTAATAAATTAATTTGCTCATTAAATGCAAAAAAACTTTCCTTACTGAAGAGTTCAACTACACAGCCTATTAATATCCGTTTATAAATATTCCCAGTTGTTTGTCCGTTTATATAATGAAGCCTTATCTGAGTGACACACATGAATGGAATCGTCCCGGGGGGTCATCTGTAACTGTTTATCGGAAAGAAATAAGACCACGGGATGAGGGAGTGTACCTATTCCCTTTTATTGTAACACTAGCTGCTTGCCCGCGGTTCTATTCGCGTCTTGGGAACTGCTGGAACTGGAATTAAACAAAAATACAATTTCGTCGTCTTTATAATGCATTAAAGTACTATAGTAAAGTAAAAACCAGCCAAGTGGGAGTCGGACCCGCGCAGGAAGGGTTCCGTAGGTACCATTATATAAAATTAGCAAAAAAACACGTTTGTTGTATGGTAGCCCCCAAAATATTTATTTTATTTTAGTTTTCAGTATTTGTTGTCATATTATAGCGGCAACAGAAATACACCATCTGTGAAAATTTCAACTCTCTAACTATTACGGTTCCTGAGATACAGCCTGGTGACAGACGGACGGACGTACAGAGGGGCGAAAACAATAGGGTCCCGTTTTACCCATTGGATACGAACCCTAAAAACTACCTTCGGTCAGCGGTTTCACCCGCGTCCACATATTGTGCGCTGGGAAGTTCGTTGCTTTTCTTACCAGTAAAACGCTTAAGAAGTGGTGACGGGTGGGCATTTTTGTGGAACTTGAAGGACCCTGATGAAAAGTAGCAACCATTCTCAATAAATTGACTTTCTACCACAGAAATAATTTGTTTTATATAATATTGGCGTCCACGGCCGATTTCGGCCACGGAGGCTGTTCTCATTTAAGGAGATCTATCAGCCAGCTGCGCAGGACATATTATAGCGCACGAGCATTTGCGCAGACACAGATGCACTCCCTATTCCTTCACTCTTAGAACCCGATGGGACGGCAAGAAGAAGAAAGCGATTTCGGCCCGACCCGGGAATCGAACCCGAGACCTCAAGCACAGCAGCCGCGCTTGCGACCACTCGACCAACAAGGCAGTCAAAATTTATAAATTATTAAATTACGGCTAGGTACCGTAAGTTGACCAATTAGCTAAATTTCAATACGTTAAATAGTACATTTCAAATGCCGTTTATTATTATCCGAGAGTTGATCAACTACCTAGAAAATTGATCAACTGACGAGTTTTGTTATTTTCCGGTGACATATACATACACCCTCAAGTGACTACTAAGTCACACGTTCAACCTTTGTATAACAGTGGTCCAAGAGATAATAAATAGGCACAACTGATAATGTGTTTTTAAAGAATATAAAGAGGTGTGTCATGATTTATATTATCGTGTAATTGCGTGGAGATAACGCTATAACCAATACCCAATGCATGAAGAACGAGAAGGAATTAATGTTTAATTTTTTAATTAAGTTAATTATCTGTTAGTACCTAATTATTTACATAGTAGTTTTGCCCGCACAGCTGTCATTTAACATACTTGGCAGTCGTTACGGGTAGTCAGAAGCCAGTAAGTCTGACACCAGTCTTCCCAAGGGGTACGGGGTTGCCCGGGTAACTCGGTTGGTACTCAGCTGCATCCGGTTAGACTGGAAGCCGACTCCAACATAGTTGGAAAAAGGCTCGGGAAATGAATAGTTACATAGTATGTAGTTTTCGATGAATTGACCATTTTCATTATGTAGTTAGTATTTTATGAGATTAGCGTGAACCAAACAAACTCGCCAAACACGCTTGTGATATCAGGTATGATTTATGTTCTTTACACAATTTTTCGATGTTCTCGTAACTTATGTCTAACTTTTCTTGTCTTTTCCAGTGGTTAATAAATCTATGATTAGATACTTATTTTGGAATGATTATTATGGATGTTAAACTTGTTTTTCTGTTATTAAATAAATGATTGATAATAATTGAGTATCTATCTTGTTTTGCTCGTAGTTTTTAGTGATGGTCTAGTTTTTAGTTGCGAGATAATTGATAAAATTAAATATTCTTAATGTTTTTATTGCGACTGTTGGCTCATGCAGGCAATGTTTTCAAATAGGATGTTGGTATAGTTTTAATGCCATACACAATCATGCTATCTAAGTATATAAAATAGTTACAAAAAACTGTGCTTATGGTGGCACTTAATTTTTAAGGAAAAATGCAAAATAAATCCTACTTAATATCATAAATGCAGAAGTAAAAATGTATTTATGGACGGGTGTCGGACATTTGTACCTCTTTCAGGTTATAACTACTAAATGATTTTTTTGAAATTTAGCGGTAATATAACCTATACATCAGAATAATAATATATTCCTCGTGAAGTGGGTGAAATAACTTAAGGAACCTACTTAGTCGTAGGCTACCTTTAAACAATTGAGAAGCGGGTGAAACCGTGTGCAGAAGCTAGTAAACAAATTGTCTCACATTCATACAGCATCCTCATCTCTTCACTTCCCTGCCACGCCCACCGCACGCTTCAATCACAACTCTGAACGCCAGTGACGCAGACGATAACTAGCTATTTATGTCACCACACTTGTTTTGATAAACTGTTGGAGATAAGTAAGTATTTTAACGGTTATCGTGTGCCCCCTAGTGCCGGGTTTAGGTGATGCAACTTTTGACAGATGGTTCATTGGGAATCATATTTTTTTTTTGTATGTTTAAGGCATGTTCTGGCAGAAAAAAAAAGAATCTTTGCTGAATGCAACCAAAGAGGGTCAATCTTTTGCTTTGCCACTCCCGAACTGGGGCCCGATTCTCCTTATTTTACTTAAGCGCCATACGATTCACGTTCGACTCGATTCGACTGAGATCCAATCCCGACTCGATTACGATTGAAGCGTATGTGGCATTCCGCTATTTTTTCTTTGAAATAAACGTTTTTATCCTTTTCTATCATTCAATAATGAATCATTTTGTTTGCAAATGATTTACGATTGCAAAATGATTATATAGCAAACTACCGTATAGACCAAAATCACCAAAATAGCAGACCAATCGCACACCAATCAAATGTCAATCGAATACGATTGGTCTTTTATTAGTAGCAGAATGCCCGATATGGTTAAGACTGCTATTGCGATCATATTGCGATTCGATTTCTATTCGATTTTGACATTATTAACTTAGGAGAATCGGGCCCCTGTTGGGTCCGGCTTCCAGTCTAAAAAATCAGTTCAGACATTTCAAAACTATGTTGGGGTTTTAGCCTAATCGGATGCAGCTTATAGTGTTCATGTTACGTGTATTTTTGTTACTATTCTTTACACTTTTGATACATCGTTTTAACTACAAAATGGTGACGCAGAGAAATAAACCATGACTGCACATAGGTATTCCTCCAAAAATGTATTTACTTAAATAATATATCAAATCAATATGGAAAAAGTACATGTATGACGGACAAACAGGCAGGAATATGGACGTCACTGAATTAAGCTAAAGGAAAACTTAGGTAGGATAATGTTGTTAGAAAATCCGTGGTAAATAATCAATTAATTGGTCAAAGGTACTTGAAAGAGACCTAATACGATTTTCCCAATTTTTTTTTTTTTTAAGTTATTATGCTTGGATGTATACTTAGTAGTAAACTATTGTTACACTAGCTTCTGCCAGTGGTTTCACCCGCATCCCGTGGGAACTACTTCCCGTAGCGGGATAAAAAGTAGCCTATAGACTTCCTCTATAAATGGGCTATCTAACACTGAAAGAAATTTTCAAATCGGACCAGTAGTTCCTGAGATTAGCGCGTTCAAACAAACAAACAAACTCTTCAGCTTTATAATATTAGTTTAAATAAAAATCTGATATCTATACATAAAACAAATCCACACAGCTTTTAGTCAGATTCGCTAAAAAACAATCTTGGAACGCATGTGTACCTAACCACGCGATATGGTTTATATTTTATTATCTCCTACACTGTTAATTGTTTGTAATTAATTTGTACCAGTAGATTATAATCATGTAGACATGGGTGCCATAGCTCTTTGACCCTACTGGATTATCATATCACATTTAATGCTCTGACGGTGGATTGCTTGTGAAGATAGATAGAATTGAAAGTACCTACCTACAGTTTCTTCAAGTCATTAGACATCTTTAGCAGTAGTTATGGGTAGTCAAAAGCTAGTAAGTCTGACAACCAGTCTTACCAAGGAGTATTGGGTTGCCCGGGTAACTGGGTTGAGGGGGTCAGATAGGGCAGTCGCTCCTTGTAAAACACTGCTACTCAGCTGCATCCGGTTAGACTGGAAGCCGACCTCAACATAGTTGGGAAAAGGCTCGGCAGATCATGAGTTTTCGCTAGGCAATCTACTACGTTTAATTTTATTAAACTTACAATGTTTCAATCTCACTGAAATGCTTGTTTTTTAGAACAGATCCTATTCAATCTATACTTATATAACAATGAATAGTCCCCAGGCCGGCGAACAAAATTTTTTTTGATACATATACATTTAAGACTTTGTAAGTGCCTTCCTTACGATGAGTCCGACAAACTTTTCGAATGCGCAAATTTTGGTGCCGCTGCGTTTTTTAATGCTTGACTCCTGAAATTGTCGATATGACGTCACTATGGCTCTTCGTACATACACGTTTCATCTTTTGAGATTCGTTTAATAAAGTTAACTAGAGAATGGTGGTCAACTTGTCCGATAAAGATCGTGCTGGGTTTGGAGTGTCCACCATCCTGAAAATGTCGATATGACGTCACTATGACTCTTCGTACATACCTGTTTCATTTTTTGAGATTCGTTTAATAAAGTTAACTAGAAAATGGTGGTCAACTTGTCCGATAAAGATCGTGCTGCGTTTGGAGTGTCCACCATCCTGAAAATGTCGGTATGACGTCACTACGACTCTTCGTACATACCTGTTTCATTTTTTGAGATTTGTTTAATAAAGTTAACTAGAAAATTGTGGTAAGCTTGTCCGACAAAGATCATGCTGCATATGGAGTGTCCACCGTCCGGAAAATATAGATATATTTTAAGATTTGGTATAAAGTACTGACAATTGGTGTGAAGTATGTTAATAGTAAATGTTGCATTTAGAAAGTCGTTTCGAATGATATATGTATCATTACTACAGGAGGGATTTATTAACTTGAAAACACCTATCGATAAAATAATCTTATATAAGCTCTAGCTTCTGAAATACTAACAATTCGCCGAAGTTTTTTTAATATGAAATGTTGCATTTAAAAACGTCTTTTGAATGATGTATAACTCATTACTAGAGATGGGATTTATTAAATTGAAAACATCTATCAATAATTATAATTTTAAATAAGCTCTAGCTTCTAAACTACTAACAATTTGTCGGAAGTATGTTAACACGAAATGTTTCATTTGGAAAGGTTTTTCAAATAATATATAATTTGTTACTAAAGAAGTAATGGATTAGCTTGACAGAACCTACCGATAATATATTCTTAGAAAAGCTCTAGCTTTTAAAGTACTAACAATTTGTCGGAGTTATGCTAATACAACCTTGCGCTTAAAAAGATTTTTTGATTGAAATATGGCTCATAACTTCAAGTGAGATGTTATTCCTTAACACAATGTAAAGTATCAATAATATGCCTTAGGTCAGTTATGTCTTCCAAAATACTAAGAATCGGTAAGTGGTATGTTAAGACGGAATATAGCACTTAAAAAGATCTTTCGATTGACATATGGTTCATACCTAGAGGTGGGACATTATTCCCTAACATAGTAAAACCTATCGATAATACGCCTTATTTGGGCTATATCTTCTAAAATACTAAGAATTGATAAGTGGTATGTTGAGACAAAATGTTGCACTTAAAAAGACCTTTTGATTGATATATAGTCCATTAATAGATGTGGGATATTATTCCTTAACATAATATAAACTATCAACAATACGTCTTAGTCAGGCTACTTTTTCTAAAATAGTAATTAAAATTGGTAAGTAGTATGCCAATTTAATATACTTAAATAATGCACGTGAATATTTAAGTCAGAAATTGACAAAAAGAATAAACTTCTTCCAATTGTAATATTTTTTTCTCATTTTCTTGTCGAACTGACTATTTGACTCACTACATTTGTCGGACAAGTCGATATTTGCAATAAGAATAGTATTATCTATCATTGTTGTATTTGTCCGACATGTATGTATGGGGAGACACAGTGACGTCATATCGACATGTTTCGGATGGTGGACACTCCAAACGCAGCATGATCTTTATCGGACAAGTTGACCACCATTTTTTAGTTAACTTTATTAAACAAACCTCAAAAAATGAAACGTGTATGTACGAAGAGTCGTAGTGACGTCATACCGACATTTTCAGGATGGTGGACACTCCAAACGCAGCACGATCTTTATCGGACAAGTTGACCACCATTCTCTAGTTAACTTTATTAAACGAATCTCAAAAAATGAAACGTGTATGTACGAAGAGCCATAGTGACGTCATATCGACAATTTCAGGAGTCAAGCATTAAAAAACGCAGCGGCACCAAAATTTGCGCATTCGAAAAGTTTGTCGGACTCATCGTAAGGAAGGCACTCACAAAGTCTTAAATGTATATGTATCAAAAAAAAATTTGTTCGCCGGCCTGGGGACTAAAACCCGTTTTCCGTTGTCACGACATAACATGAAAACGGCTTGACCGATTTGGCTGTAAATTAGAGGGAAGGTAACTTAGACCCGGGAGAAGGTTTTAGGATAGTTTTTGGTCACCATCCGGCTACGGGACGCGGGTGAAACCGCGGGCGAAAGCTAGTGTTTTATAAATA
Source organism: Helicoverpa assulta (assembly GCA_963856015.1). Classification (NCBI taxonomy): domain Eukaryota; kingdom Metazoa; phylum Arthropoda; class Insecta; order Lepidoptera; family Noctuidae; genus Helicoverpa; species Helicoverpa assulta. The sequence continues at coordinate 10,342,606 of CAWLCW010000012.1, forward strand.
TAGAGCGATTGTCTTCATTGAAATTGCTTGGTGCTTACCAAGCAGGGAGATAGGTACCTACCATTTACAAAGAAGATGTGTCAAAGTAGTAAGTATCAAACATCGCATGTTTAATGAAAGAAAGTAACAATTAAAACTAAGTAAGTAAGTGGGTCGATGGGGTCGAAAAGTGCTGGAGTGGAGACCACGGACTAGCAAGCGCAGCGTAGGACGTCCACCAACAAGGTGGACAGACGACCTTATAAAGGTCGCCGGAAGACGCTGGATGCAAGTCGCCTCCAACAGGTATCTGTGGAGATCTAAGGGGGAGGCCTATGTTCAGCAGTGGACGTCCTATGGCTGAGATGATGATGATGATGATGAAGTAAGTGGGTAAATATTTACAATTAAACTTACGACATAAAAATAGTATCATACCACTCATTCAAGTTTTTGAACATGTAATAAAAATAGAGTAATTAAACTTTGACACTAAAAATACGTAGATATAGATTGATTGTTATTTATTTAAGTAGGTATATATGAATACATTTTTATGTAAGATAGGTTAATATCATTGTACCTAGATGTTTGTCTTTATAGTGATATCGAAAACAGAATAATTAAATATGAGGTGACTGGCTTTGTAACCTAGAAACTTTTTTCCAATTTACAAGTACCTACACTTACACAGGTTTTATCTCCGAAATCAAGAGCATGGAATATAAAGGTCAAGATAAAAGGTATTATATGTGTAACAGACACAACACCAGTCATATTTTGTACCTGGCTTGAGGTCCTAAAAATAATCAACATAACCTTGGCTTTTTCCTACCAATAAAGATCGCCAAAATAATCGAAACAATGATCATTTCGAATATTGTTTCAAGTTGACTCATAAAAACAAGTGTTTGGTGCACGTGACAACATACACACATACATAGGTACATAGGTACTAAAAGTTATTGACGAAAGTAAAACCAGGAACGATACTGTTTTCGGCCTTATACTGTGCTTATACGCCGTCTTTGGACCCGACCATTTTTTTTAATAGATACCAAAAATCGTTGACACATGCCACAAAGAACCGCTTCGTTAGTTCACTCGTAACTGATCGTTTTCGTCATGCCCATGCGTACGAATTTGACCTAGAAGAAGGCGCCTGACCTACCTGCATCCTGATCTACCTGCATCTCCGCTCACCTTTCTACTCCGTGGAATGTGGTATCGCTTGCATGCCGTGATATAGTGTTTAAGAGCAATTAAGATGCTCGATACATGCATGCAAATAGGCAGTTCCTAGTAAAGTTCATCCTCCGAGCCTTTTCCCAATTATGTTGGGGTCGGCTTCCAGTCTAACCGGATTCAGCTGAGTACCAGTGCTTTACAAGAAGCGACTGCCTATCTGACCTCCTCAACCCAGTTACCCGGGCAACCCGATACCCCTTGGTTAGACTGGTGTCAGACTTACTGGCTTCTGACTACCCGTAACGACTGCCAAGGATGTTCAATGACAGCCGGGACCTACAGTTTAACGTGCCATCCGAAACACAGTCATTGATGTCTAAGATTAACTTAGAAAGTACGTACAAACTTAGAAAAGTTGCATTGGTACTTGCCTGACCTGGAATCGAACCCGCGCCCTCATACTCGAGAGGTTGGTTCTTTACCCACTAGGCCACCACGACTTTCCTAGTAAAGTTGTAGATTAATAAGTATAGGTGAGTCCTGGTAGTAAGGTTTTTCCCTAAGGTTGATGCTACTGAAGGAAACTTCTTAATGTCATACAAGTTCTTTAAAATGGAGAGAGTTATATCGGAGCTTTTTACGCAAAAATAAAATTCGACAGCATCCCCAAACATCTATCTTTCACGGGTTTCCTTGAAAAAAAGTAATTAATCAGCAGTAGTTATTCATATTAACAATCACATCAAAACATATATACCTACATTGCTGTCTACATCTTAGACTTTGATCGCTTTTATAAGATCTAATACATATTTATCTTTTGTAGTTTGAGCCCACAGAAAGTTGCATTTTGAACTTTAGACCATAATATTATTAAGTCGCAAATAGCTTTTTGTGATAAACTTAAGATCAAGGGTTGTCTGGGCTTATGCTTAGTCATTGCACGTTTCTAACACTATAGTGACCATGAATGTGTTAGGACAAAACGTGTGGGAGAGGTATGCCTGCAACTTATCTTTTAGTTATTCAAACCGCTAAATAAACATAAAAACCTCGTGTCAATAGACTAAATAATTACAAATTTAAGTCCTGCTGAGTTTTAATTAGGTACCTACGTCAATCAAAGTCAAGTCTATCTATCATACTCAATTTGTACAAAAAACATACAGACATTGACACGTGTCGAGAAAAATATGTGGATAATGACTTAAAGGTTTAATACCAGGTTTAACGGTTTAATACTAGGTTAATACCAGTCTTTATGGTTTAGTTAGAGTCATGGAAATGGCCAACCACTTACCTAGATATTTTTTAATTATTTTTCCATGAATTTTAATAGCAATATTTTTTAATGACAAGCCGGTCATAGTAAATAGCATGCAAACATTCAGGCTACAACGACAACAACAACAACGGCTGGCAGGAGCTGGATGCGAGAAGCCGAAAATCGATCTCAGTGGCGTGCACTTGGAGAGTCCTATGTCCAGCAGTGGACTGCGATAGGCTGATGATGATGATGATGAAACATTCAGGCACAAGTAAACCAATGATTTTAGTAGACAGTACACATTAGATACCACAACATGGTCATCCTATTTACATTGTTATCAATTGATCTATCAGTTAGCAGTTGTTTTTCTTCTTAAATTGCATCATTTCCTTCATGAAATATAGTACGAAAATATTTTTAGTTAGGTACAATAATAATTAAATATATGTACGCCATTCCTCGTACGATGCCCGTACTTAATTAAAGTAGTTTTGATACGTCATCTGTAGTATACGCATCTTGATAGATACGTTATCATTTTGATAATATTTTCTATATAATGTTATTATTATTCATAGGACATCTAAGTACTTGTGCATATAGATAATGGTCTTAGAGGCTCGTTATTTAGATTTACGAATGTTACCTTTGGCATGCTAATAGATATCGATAAGCATTTTCTCGCTGTTACTTTTCTGCATTCAGTTGTGACTATTTGATAATTCGTTCGTTAACACATTAGTTTATTATAGTTGCTATAATTCTTATCTCGTTTTTAACATCTGGTACTTCGCCTGACCTCTCTGGTCGCGTAGTGCTCTTCCAAAAATATATTACAAATTGAAGGGAATACCTAGTGTTCAGCTATATCTGCGTACTGCATATAGTTATCGGCACGGATATTGAGCTCTCGGCGGAAGAGTGGGGATCGTTTTGCGCACTGTACACGTAAGGCAATAAACCAATAAATCACTTCTGCGCAGGTGAAGGTCAGGGCTCAATATCCGTGCCGATAACTATATCAAATCAAATCGTTTATTTTGCAAAGAATATGGGTAGAAAATAAGATGTTAAAATTATACATAGGAGTTCCAACACATTCTACCTTACGAAATGCAAAAGAAAAATGAAAACCTACACTCATGTAAGTATTAGTTAGTTTCAGTTTCGTTTTACATTAAGACAATATTTTCCAGGCAGGTATAACGTTGAAATTAGTTATACATACGCATAGTATTCGCAATAGGTTTAACTGAAACAATTCATCAAAAATATCTTATGACTTTATTTTTATTTAACATTCATCATACAAAACCGACATAGGTAACTTCAAAAAATATGTTTTATTGTACAAAATAAATAATTCTACTTAAATTCTACATTGTGACCTACAGTTAAGACTACATTGTGTTTCTGTAATGACTGGAATGTTATTTATTTCCTTAATATATTTCCCTGTAATTTAATTTTTCTAAATAGGTAAGTACATCTCACTCATTTCAGTCGAAAAGCGATTTTATTTACTGCCACATAAGACTCATTATATCTTTGATAAATATTATTTTTAACCTATTTCAGCTATACTTATAAATACTTTTTAAACATTTATTTGGCTCGCAATTGTTAGGAAAAGTAATTTATTTACATTGTTTATTTAAAGCCTCGTGAAAATTTATATTTTACGTAAATGTAAGTGTTTTGCAATATTGCTTCAACTGTAATATTTTAGTTACAAATTGGTTTTTCCTAATTTGTACTTAGTAACACAAACTTCTTTATATTTTTAAGTGATCCACACTCTTACCAAAAAGCTGCCATGAAGCTGTTTTTTTCAGGTATTTAATTTATGAAATAAACTCAGCCCCACCAAACCAAACCGAGACCAAACCGAGCTTTTTTACTTTTAATAACAATATCTAAGTATTTTCTATGCGTTGCAAAAATAATTTTATTTTCATAGCTTAAATTCTTATTGCACTATTGGAGCGAATAAGACGAAATCTTATTAACCATAGCAACATTTTTCATATAGCACTGTACTAGCTTCTGCCGGAGGTTTTATCTCAGAACTACTCTGCGCACACGGTTCACAAGCCCTGTAGCATTCTTCGATAAATAGGCCATCTAAAACTGAAAGAATTTTATAAAAGCAATCTAGTAGTTCCTGAGCCAGACAAACAAACAAACTTTTCAGCTTCATTACATTAATGTAGATTACAATTATTTAAGCTATATTGTTCAGAAGGCTTCTGGTCATCGCGCTAGAACAGCTCTGGGCAGCGTGTTGGTGGGGACTTGGGGCTCGTCCCAGGATACCGGCAGACCATACTTCTTTGGTTTCAGTACGTAGACGAACTGCAAATCAAAACGGCTTACGTTAGAAGTATGGATGGTTATTCAAAATCTACTTTATAATGCGTAGAGCAATTATGTGATTCGATTAAAAATATTCAAATCTTAATTAAAGATGTATTTATTGGGCCTGATTGTATGTTATTTTTTTTCATAGACAATCTGAACTGTCCCACCGTTGGGAAATTGTGTCTCCACACTTCTCGATCCATCGAGTGTTCCACAGTTATAGGCGTCCAGGTCGTCACGTCATCCCTTCCGAGGCCTATTAAGTCTGCGGTGGCCGTCTTGGGGTATCTATTGGATGACAATATTGACCTACCTCTCTCCATCACTTCAACACAGGATCACTAAATTCAGCAAAGAATCTCATCACCATTGCCGAAATTCCTCATAATAATCTTTAGAAGAAACTTACCACTATACAAGCATAGACAGCGCCGATAAGGAAGCCGACGGCGACGTCGCTCCAGTGATGCATGTGGTCGACGACGCGCGACAGCCCCACGTACCACGCGCCGAGCACGGCCGCGTACTGCACGCCGTGCCGCAGCAGCTTCGAGCCGCGCCATTTGCCCTTCACTTGCACGTAGAACTGAAATATAGTATGTTGTTGTGTTGTTTGTCTGTTTGATAGATGTTTTCTTTAACACTTATCAGGAGGATGTGGCTTATGGGGATATAGAGATTACCTATCCTCAAAACGTAAATAAATAAACACTGAAGATTAGTCTGCAAAGATCATTAACCTACCAGCAATTTAAAAGCCGAGTCATATTTTGGGGCTTATCTTTAGAGCGATATTATAATTAACACGTTTTGCTATTTGAACAACTTTAAAAATCGGATTAACGGCCTCTAAAGCTGACTGTCTGGACCAATCCCTTTTCTTTATCGCGAACTGTCCCTTCGTTGGGCAAAGGTCTACGGCCCAAAGGCTTTTTTTCTCGACACATATCGATCTTTTGATTCTTCCCACCAGTAATAGTTATACTCACAACGAAGAATATGGCACAGTACATTGCGAAGCTGGCGTGAGAGCTGGGGAAGGAGAGGCGCGCCTCCTTTATCTTGGCGTCATCAGGTCCCGTGCACGTGTATACTTGGATGTAGCCGAGAGCGTTCGCTGTGGCGTTCGGGTTGAAGGACGGGTTGCATACCTGCAATGGGTAGTGGTTTGGATTATTGTAGTGCTGAGATGTAGAATGGGTGTAGATATTAATAGTTATTAATTTATTTTAACAGCTTCTAGCTTCTGCCAGGGGTTACAGCACAATGTCGCGTCTTCTGAGCAAGGGATTTGAGCCTGGCAGTTAAGTAGGTATTCTTCTATACTAGTTAATTCACAAAACTACCAATTGCCTTCTATATTAAGTTCCGTGTTTATCAAGTTTATCTTAATGATGATGAACCTTACCTCATAAAAATGCGGTCTCAATCTTCCAATGACGTACTTAGCCAGGTCCGAGGTGAGCTGCTGGCAGGCTGCTCCGAAGGTGAAGACCCCTATGGCATGGTAGCTCTCCCACACCCACCCTGGCACCACGCAGCCGGAGAGGAACTTCTCTCCAATACCCTTGCCTTGTCGGTCGCGAACTATCTCGATTATGAGGATCTGTAATTGGTGAGAGTAGAAGTTAGTTGTTGGGAAATCGTCTATGATGGCACATAGGGATTCGAAGAATGGTCATGACTGATCATAATTGAGATTTTTTTGGTGCGAAATTATGAAATGATCACTCCCGGTTTGGGTGGAACATCATGGGTGTAGTGGCAGAGGCCGATTTTCACTGCCTAAAATCTACCATGTTTTCCTTCTGGCGTACTTTGTTTAACAGGGCAGCCCCAGTAGGCTTCTAAAGAGACCGTGTTACACTTCAAATACATAATGCCCAAGACGTAGTATTACCCGTTTCAAGGATTAGCCTCAAAAAGCGATTCAGATTCTAATCTGCATCTAGGTGAATGATCTTTAGTGTTTATTTGGTTAGAAAGTTCTCATTCCTAACTAGGTTTTATAGCTATAGGATAATCTTTATAGCTATTTGTGTCGAATTAACGTATTAAACATGTTTGCAAACGCGTAAATTACGATTAACTTCAAGAAAACTTCTATTTACTGTGAATTTAAGAAAAACGGATCTATGAAAAATGTGAAGAGTGGGTGAATAGGATTAACTGGTGATTGTTGTTTACCCAAATGCCAGAAATAAGGCTATGTTTTTACTATGGGAAATCACATCAACAAGAGGCATTTCTTTTGTCGAGCACCTACTATCTTTATTTGTCGCAACCAGCGAGCGAGGATACATATTTATTTTGGTATAGCGAATCAACATTCTCACTAAGACTTTAACAAATAATTAAAGTACATCCTAAGGCCTTTACGAAATGGTACCTAATTTCTGAAAGAATTAAATCGATTTTGACGAGGCTTTTACTCGCACATAGCTGATTATGACAAGCAGTAATGGAGGCTACTTTTTACTTTGTACAGTTCCCTGTACAGCTAGCTAGTAGCATGATTTAATTTGAGTACATTATGTAGAACTTACCGTAGCCACCATGAAAGCAAAGCCGATCCCCGCGAGAGTCCCCACAGAGATCATCTGCTCCTTATACGGCAGTCTGATGGAAGGGTCGGTGATGAAGAAGCCGCGCTGGAACGGCGTCACCCATAGAATCAGCGCTAGCAGCGGGAACGATGCTGGAAAATTAAGAATACGATTATTAATATTGTTTTGTTTTACTTAGGGCCGATTTTTCAACCGAAAGATAACTTTTATCCGAGGAATAAATATGGCGGTTTGAAATATGTTCTATACAAATGCTGTCAAATCTTCATACATGAATACTTACATATTCTTCAGATTAAAGTTACCTGGCAATTGAAAGATCAGCCCTAAGAAGAGTAGACAAGTATTTTTGTAAGGGTCGGCCTTTTGTCATCTAAATGATGTAACATAACCTAAATCTGGACTTTTACTGATGTATGTATGTTACGTGTACGAGAACCAATTGAGCGGTGAGATAAGTATGTTGTAGGTGCATATTGTAATTTAACACCTGTAATATCGTATACCTGAAATTCTTTAAATAGTGTGATAAAGATATGATAAAGATAATAAAGATGTAATAAATGAATAAAGATTCTTCAAACAGTGTAATTTCGGTAGCACCACATTCATTTATCTAAAAAAATAATGTTTTTTCGTGCAATGGAAGTTAATTCTTTAGGAGCTCTGGCCGTTTAAAAAATTTACGGCAACAGTAAATATTATTGCCTATTCAAAAGTGTGTTTGTCATATTAACACATTCTAAATATGTTATTCATACCTACATAACACACGAATACTTATAGATAAGATACCCACTATATTTCTAAATACGCACGTATTTGAGAAAAGTCTGAGATGTACCTAAATTTAAATTGCACGATATTTTTATCCTTTGTACAGTAGGTGAAAAATAAATGTGTCATATATGGATTTGGAAAGCCTAAGCCGGATAGGATTTTGTAATTATCGCTTAAACATTTATCAATTTGGGTTTTTTGATGTCACTCGGGGATAGTGTATCTTACCGATGCTGGTGAAGTAATTTTTAAAGTCGGTTCCGTAGTTTCGGAGCTTTTAAGATACAGACAAAACAAAAAAAAAAAACATGTTTGTAACATTATATTAGTATAAAAGATAGATAGAGAAGTATGCATTAGTAAACACTTGTTTTATCATTTCAACGCCAGGTTTTTTAAAATCAGCATGCATTTCAAAGTAATAAAATGAACAATAATATTGGCATTACTTAGTCATTTCAAGCAGTAATCAATTTTAGTGGTATCGCCAACATTGACTCAGCTTATCAACGTTATCAACTTGCATGATAACTAAGTTCTATATAGAAGATAGATACTGCATGTTTGTACTGTTTATCACAAAAGGGGTATCGGTTTGGGTCCCACGGTGGACCTTAATTTCCAGGTTGGGGGGTGATAACCTTAGTTTATGAATAGCGTGGTATGAAACTATACCTAATACCGGCAGCATCACCAAGATTGGTTATTATGCATAGGTAAATATCAGGAGTCCTTTATTTAGGTATTTGATACCTATCTACAGAAAAAAAATTGAATATGGAATTTGCGACAAACAATAAGTATATCATCATCCTCCGAGCCTTTTCCCAATTATGTTGAGGTCGGCTTCCAGTCTAACCGGATGTAGCTGAGTACCAGTGCTTTACAAGAAGCGACTGCCTATCTGACCTCCTCAACCCAGTTACCCGGGCAACCCAATACCCCTTAGTTAGACTGGTGTCAGACTTACTGGCTTCTGACTACCCGTAACGACTGCCAAGGATGTTCAATGACAGTCGGGACCTACAGTTTAACGTGCCATCCGAAACACAGTCATTGATGTCTAAGATTTACTTAGAAAGTACATACAAACTTAGAAAAGTTGCATTGGTACTTGCCTGACCTGGAATCGAACCCGCGCCCTCATACTCGAGAGGTTGGTTCTTTGCCCACTAGGCCACCACGACTTTTCGCGACAAACAATATAAATAAACAAAATTTTGTTATCATGGTAAAAATAAATGTAGGTACGGTACACAAACATTTATACACAGTTTTATCTATAAGCAATGTATTTTGATCTTGAAACGTTTATCAAGTTTCTAGTGGCACTTATGCAGGGTAAGTTACTATGAATTAGGTAGTAGGTCGATACCTACTTACAAAGAGAATTTATACATACATAGTTAGAGGCAAAAAAATAGGCATGTAAGTACCTATTTACATTTTACAAAAGTACCTACGTACTGTTTCCCGGATGTTCTACTGACGCTTTTGGTGAAAATTAACCGCAAAAATGATTGGAGTAAAAAGGTATATAGGTACCTACCTCTTCGATTTAATGCGAACCTATCCACATGTTATCAATGTAGAAAACGTAATCCATAGTATTGATTATTATATTGCATTCCATTGCCATAATGCGGTCTAATTATAGCGCCTTTAAGACTAATTAGATATCTACTTTATTTAAAGTTATTCATTTTCCTTCCTTCTTCTTTGTTAATCGTCAAGCAGGATAAATGCACTTGCAAGTACTAAGTAATTAATGATTACTGAATTTATACTGCCATTCAACGTGGCAATGCAGCCAGCCTGTTGGGTGCACTGCCGGGTGACAGCGATGAGGATCAATTTTTCGACGCGCTTTATTAGTTTTAAGTTTCTTTTTTTAATGTAAATATAAATTTAGCTTTTTTTTATATAATACTAGCTTCTGCCAGCGGTTTCACCCGCATCCCGTGGGAACTACTTCCCGTACCGGGATAAAAAGTAGCCTATAGCCTTCCTCGATAAATGGGCTATCTAACACTGAAATAAATTTTCAAATCGGACCAGTAGTTCCTGAGATTAGCGCGTTCAAACAAACAAACTCTTCAGCTTTATAATATTAGTATAGATAGATATAGGTAAAATTGTAAAAAAAGCTACATTAATGATTTGTTTGCGTCAATGTATCTTTTGCTAATACATTTTAATGTAGCTTTATTATTAAGTTACGGAAAAATAAAATAGCTATACTTAAAGATCATTCATACTTCTTTTCTTAATGTTATAACGCTAAAGAGTTTGTGGGTTGGACACGCTAATCTCAGGAACTACATGTCAGAATTGATAAATATTTCAGTGTAAGATTTCAGTCCATTTATCGAGGAAGTTTACTTTCTATCTGAGCGCCTATAGATACCTATTTATAGCAGAGCCTAGGCTACAGCTTATAGCTGAGTACTGTAATTTAAGTTGATGGTCGATTAGCCTTAATTGATAGTGAACCAATTTGTACGAGTAGTATTATACTAGGTATACTTATCTACCAGAGGTATATATCATGTTATACTAGCTTCTGCCAGCGGTTTCACCCGCATCCCGTGGGAACTACTTCCCGTACCGGGATAAAAAGTAGCCTATAGCCTTCCTCGATAAATGGGCTATCTAACACTGAAAGAAATTTTCAAATCGGACCAGTAGTTCCTGAGATTAGCGCGTTCAAACAAACAAACAAACTCTTCAGCTTTATAATATTAGTATAGAAGTATAGATTATTCAATTTATAAGTGTGTTTATTAATCTTTAACATATCAATGTTTGTAGGCATGCAGTAGGAAGGATTCACGAGGGACAACTTTCATATTCACAATACTAGTAGGACAATAATATTAGGTAGGTACTAAAACAGAATTTAGCACCGTCATAAACCCAATCTCTTGTCAGTATGAATCATTCTTATCGAATCATGTCAAAAGCTAATAAAAAAGATAAATATTTTGCTATCATAGAAGGTATCAAGGATATTTTATCTATGTAATTCCGGTGGATAATATGTAATTTCCTATTTAATTAAGGAATTAAATGGCGCTAGCTTGTAGAACATGTTTAGACACAAAATTTAAAGTCCATAGATAAGTAACAACCTCATGATTTTTATGTCTAGACATATTATTCCACTTTCCTACTAGATTTTTTTGTTGCTATACTAATACATAAGTCCTGTCATGCAGCAGGAAAACATCTATACTAATATTATAAAGCTGAAGAGTTTGTTTGTTTGTTTGTTTGTTTGAACGCGCTAATCTCAGGAACTACCTACTGGTCCGATTTGAAAATTTCTTTCAGTGTTAGATAGCCCATTTATCGAGGAAGGCTATAGGCTACTTTTTATCCCGGTACGGGAAGTAGTTCCCACGGGATGCGGGTGAAACCGCTGGCAGAAGCTAGTATAATAATATTTTTAGAACGCCTCCCCTCTTATTATAAAAACTGCCGCAAGTAGTGGTTTAAACCAGACTGAAGACGTCTTGGTTTGTTACGGTACTTACGATAGTCTTTACATCCTTATTACAAAACGTAGACTAAGAGAAGACTGTTTGGTACTTCGATTTGTCTGTGGTTCGAATAATATCCACAGATTATAAGCAACAAATATTTAAATCATTCGTTCAATCGTTCCGAATTCTATGCGCCGTTCCTTTTTACATTATCTTATTAAGTGTATTTTGATGAAAAATTAATATCTATGATAATAAAAAAAATATCTCTGCAGTGGAAAATATTATTTTTTATTATTTAAAGGTAATTTTATATTTCTAGTATCTTTTAACGATATACACGATCCAATTATTGTATTTTAAACAACTATCGAGTTTGCGCGTATAGCGGAACGTCAGCGCGCGTATTCGAGTTATGTTTTGTTTTTAGGTTAGAAATAACTTGAATTATTTTCATCCCGATTTATATGATGAAATAAGACGTTGTGCATCTAATTAGAACCTCTTCAAAATTAAATGCACAATAACTTACACACAGAATATCGTATTCATTAAATTAGCAAAAGAAAACGAAACAACATAAAAGTAGAAAATTATATTTTATTCCGATGTCTATTTATACAGTCAAACGCACTGATATATGTTGGAAACTGTTCTTCATACAAAATCTGGTTCCCTTTCTCATCTAGGCATTTTTGTACATTTTAGCTAGCTTCCAGTCTTTTACAAACATTGCATATTACTGGCAGAGATACGGCGTGCAAACCGCCAACATAGTCTTGAATCTGTAAATAAACAGTAGACTATATGATAATCTGATATATTTTCCCAGTTTCATCAAAATCCATGTGGTAGTTTATGCGTGGAACATAAACAAACATCCATAATAAAAACTTCGACTCTTATATAAAATTAATAGGATGTTTTGGCAACCTACTTGCACTGTAAAGACTACTTACCTTATGGCGAGCCCAGTTGAGCATCATAGGATCGTCATGGATTATCATCATGCATTCAATTGACTATTATTTCGAAAAACGTAAATCGATATTTATATCGAAAATTGTCGTCAGATAATTTGAAGAGATTTTGTTGATGACGCACACTGTTGGGTCCCCGGACACTCTCAATAGTATTCTTACACATCCAAGTATTCCAAATCACACATATTTATAACCACTTTCGTTTTTTTTCATCACAAAACAAATAACCTCAAAAGTAAATAATGTCGGAATTTGACGTTTGTCGACTAAGTACTGCAGTTAAACTAGGGGGCTCGATGGTTTATCTTTTGTACTACAGATAGTAATAGGACTTGCGATAAACTGCGTTTTGTAATAACGTTTTTTCAAGGTCGTACTTACAGCTGGATTAAAGGTAGTACAAAAGCCGATACTTATTTGATACCGCGTTTTATAATAAGAGGGCTCAAGTTCATTGCAAGGAATTTTTAAAAAGATTTTCCTTTACAACCAAAGACTTTTAGCGCATTCGATGAACTGGAGACTTAGACACTTCGGACACGTTGACGTGCCTTAGTTCGTTTAGAAATGGAAATGACCTCTTAGGTCAAGTGTTGATGAACGCTCCTTATCATAAAGCATTGAAGTAAATCAAGACCTAGATCTCCTTGTATCTCATTAAGTGGGTTGGTATGTTAGACATATCCATGCACGAGTGGTATCAAGGAAAACAATTCAGCAGCATTCCTTGAGATACCTATTTAGATAAAAAGACTCATAATAAGAATTGAAGAGTGCATTATATAAATGGTTAAATGAATATATTTTTTATAGTTTAAAAGAATTTATGGATTATAAATGTTGATGCCTTAAATAATTTAGTTTAGTTTACCTAATAATTTTGCGTGCTATGTTCTTCTTAGCTAAACATGCTTGTACCTACTGTATTATTATTGAACACCTTTGTATACCATGTTTAATGCAAATAAACGATTTATTTATTTATTTATTATAATAAAAGTGAAATCTGTGAATAGCTGTAGATTTGTTTCTCAGATAAAATTCACTTTATCTTTTATCTCTATACCAACAGATGAGCAAATACCGTAGAAAAATGTTCGTCACATATTTCTTTGTGACAAAGTCACTGGACGCAAATAGAATGCACTAACCAAAAACAAAATATGAATTTACATTTAAAAATGGAACTCAGACGTTGGCGTTCGCCGACACATGAAAAATGCATAGTCATTCATATTACGGTGCGTTCAAAATCCTGTAGTTTTGAAAGTGAAAAATGTTCCGTTTGCTTGTATGTTACCGTTTATTGTTAAACCAGAGAAACAAGTAAAGTAGGTACATAAAATCTGGTACACATTGCAACCGGAGACAAAATGACGTTTGCGAAAGAACTCCAAGAATTTCAAAGGACATTTATATTCCGGTGCATGAGTGGTTTCTTTGGAATGAATACAAAATCGTTTGGAAGCGGCTTATTAATCATCCTTCTTTTATCCGTTTTCTATTGATAAATATAATGATTACACATTTTTTTTCCTAAAAGTTTAGGATTTACTGAACCAATATTGAAAATTCTATCACCAATAGAAAGCCTCTCTTTTGGTGAGGGATTCCCTCGGAAGACGGGTGAATCCGCGGGAATCGGTTAGACATCCATGTACCATTTGGAAGTGTGGACAAAAAAGGGCCGTTTCAGAGAGAATATTTTGAAGAGTTCTCAAGTTCGTGAGTTCGTCACACAGGTTTTGCTCAGCTGAACGATCTAATTACATCCTGGTTTCAAACACTGCACACGTTAAGGAAGTTGGTACTGAGTTAAGGAAGCTGTAATGGGGGTTTTGGTTTTTAGGTGGGAGATGATTTCGACTGACTTAGCCTACGTTTTTTTTAAATATTACGTACCTAATTATTACCATTAAATCGCTAGTCTTCTGGGATGTAAGTTTACCTACCTAAAATATTAATAATCTTATGAAAGCAATTCAATAATTTATTTATTTAATGTTCTTTCAGGATTTAATTATTTTTCAAGAGGTTTTACTAACAGCCATTGTATAAGTATTTCCTTGCCATGGATCCATCCATGTTATGGTGATGCTAACTGAGCGTCACCACACCATTCAAATAATGGCTTATTTGCACAACTACCTATTCTTTTTAGAGACCAAACTATTCTAGATTTATTAAAACAATGACCTTCATTTCTTTAAACCGAGTCCGAGTTTATGGCCAATCTAAGCAAAATGCACTCACGAAGTCTAAACACGCAAACGTGAGAAACTGCCGATAATTACAAACGATTAAAAAAACAATCGCACATCTTGTAATTCCATTTGCATGTGTGTGTGACTTTGTTGACGAATGCATCCAAATCACGGAGTAAGGAAAGATGAGCGGAGATGCCATAAGGAAAGTAGGCCAGGCGCCTACTCGTAGGTCAAGCAACGTACGGTAGGCGTGATCCAGTTGCTAGAACTGACGAGACGTCAGGGTTTCTTTTAAAATTAAAGCCCATCTGTCCCAAATTGGTCTTGATTGATTGGTGATTATATTTTGAAAATTATGGGTGGGTTCCGTTCCGTCGTCCCCAGAATACAAGCATTTTGCGCTACGTTTTAGAACATTCTACGTTATGACATCTCCGCTAGTCATTTTGTTCTCCTTGTGATGAATGCATCCAAATATTTATGAATTTGCATTCTGTGAACGTTCTCATTTAAGATGGCTTATGACCTTATCGTTCTAACCTGCTTGAACTCGCCTGCTCTAAATGCAATTTCGATAAATCGATTCGACACTATCGTGGTATGTACTCGTATGTTGTAATCGATCATTCAAGTATGCCAGTTTTGATTATTGTTTACTATAATGTTGAAGTTAAGAATGTGTTAATAAGTATTTGGCTGTGACAACGGATATTTGTATGAGATCATTCTTTCTTGTTAAATAAAAAAGTACTTGGTCAATTTAAATGTTATTTGGAAACTTGTGACAAATGTATTGTGTAACAGTTGTTCAGTTGTTTCTGATAGGATTTCATGCAATATATGCAACAGCCAGATAAAAAAGTTGGGGGTTCCCTAATGAAGAGCTAATGTGGGTTCTTGGTGATATCATCGTGGTAGTGTGAGTAAGTCGAAGTAGGTACTTATCTAAGTACTTAAAAATGCATCCTTGATCGTACCTAATCTTATTGAAAGAAAGAGAACTGGCATAACTTTACTTTTTGGAGCGGGCTCCTTCACGAGGATTGTAATAAGCTAGCCATATCGGGAGGGAGTTATTAGCAAATTAGTACTACTTTGAGTCTAGCGTAAGGTAATTCTATAGTTAAAAAAAGACAGACATAAACATTGGTTTAGAAAACAAATTCAATAGTCGATTACGTTCCACGAATACTTCCTAAAACGTAAGCGACCACCTGTTAGTCTAGCAGACCATTTCTAATATCTAGTAGCGCAATGCGGCAAAAAAATATTTATTTATACCTAATAGGGTTTGGGCCTACCGCATTGTGTTTCACTACTTATTCTCATAAGTTATCGATTAACAATTCTAATGCAGGCCAGTCGGTTACAAAACAATTGCTGACCAATGCAGTGAGCGAAGTCCTTTACCGTTAAAGCTATGTAGGTAAGTATACCTACTAATATTATAAAACTAAAGAGTTTGTCTCTTTGCTTGAACGCGCTAACCTCAGGAACTACTGGTCCGCTTTGGAAAATTCGTTCAGTGTTAGATAGCCCATTTATCGAGGAAGGCCATAGGTTTACTTTTTATCCGGGTTCGTGCAGAGGTTCCCACGGGATGCGGGTGAAACCGCTGGCAGAAGCTAGTACCTAATAGGTATTAATATGGACGTTAGTCTCTACGGACTTAAACCAATTATCTTGAAGGCTTTTTTATTTGTATTTTATCTTGATAAAACATGCTAACTAGAATATTGGAGGTCATTGTTATGTTATGTTTAGTTTAAACATATTTTTAATTAGATAATTATGTTTAAATATTTTATTTTTGTCTCGTAAAAAACTAATTTAATGAGCAGTTTATCTCGGTTTGAATAAAAAAATAATTGGCGGTAGAATAACTAAAAAAAAAGTTAGGTAAGAACCATAATAAAACAGAAAATACTATTTTCAGTATCCAAATTTTCCAGCAATGGAAAAACAAGGAAAACAAAACCAAAATCCATTATCTGGCCATTGATTAACACTGTAATCTAAATTCATACATCGGAAGGCAACAAGTCAGCATTAAAATCGAAACATATGGTCAACATAACCACATTCTCATTTCTCCAGTACTCACCGCACGCTAAAACCAAGAAGTCCAGTATAATCTTCCATATTAACCTGTCCACAGCCATTGTTACACTACAAAAACATTATATTTACGTAAAAATGTTCGTTCACAACCACGGAACACACCGTGACGCGATAACTACTGGTACAATACTGATAAAAAACCAGCCATCTGTGGGTAACTTGTAGGCGGTGTTAGTCATTGTCAAACATTGCAAAAAGCACCGTTACCGAGGTCCTTGCTCTGTTACATTTCATCTTGTTCGCGATAACGACTGTTTACCCACCTAGTTAACAGACTGTAAATATTTATAATTGTGGCTGTGAATAATTTGGTATTGATATAAAACCTCTTTTGTGTAGTCTGTGGATAGCGCCATCTTTTGCTCAAACTCGGAATCATGTGAAACACGTTTGCATATTATTTCCATCGTAAAATAATAGATGGCGCTGTTCACTATTGTATTAAAAGTAGTAGGGTAACCAGTTAATGCAAAAATAACAACAAGAAAAACTTTATACAGATTTATTATTATTATGCTTCATAAACTTTTAACCACGTTTAAAAATAAGTAAATAAATAGCTGCCTCAAAGCTACAATACATCAAGAAATCTAAAGGCAGTGCATTTTAAGTTTCTATTATACATAAAAAAAAAACATACAAACAAGTAATTTTACTTAAATTTAAAAAAAAAAAACTGTAGACATCTTGACATCTTTGTGTCACAATGAGTAAAAATAGGTATTTTAAAAACTATATTACACTTATCTAGCACCTAATTGGACCTAAAACTAAATTTCTATTGGGTATTTGTAATAGAGACGTACTAAATAGATAATTAGTCGTTTACTGTATTTAGGATAATAATTGACTTTTGATAACAATCTGAATTCACAGATTACAAAATATATATATTTTTTTTAACAGACCCCAAAAAGGAGCAGGTTCTCAACTTGTTAACGGATAATCGACTAAATATCTTTTCAAACATCTCAGATCATTAATTCCTTGTATTTAAAAGCCTATATCACAGTATAAAAAAATACGTTTACAGCTGTCTTCGAGACTTCAGATTACGTTTTCTATGACTAACATAAATATGTAGCTGTGTTCAATATTTTTTTGGAAAAACTACGAGTTCTTATACGACGGTTTTTGACGATGTTTAAAATGTTAGAACATATGACATACTATAAACGAATATTTGAATTAAATGCAATTAGATTAGCTCCATATAGCTTTAAAAAGTCTCAATAAAAATAAACATAGGGTAATAGTTCCAGTCAAAATAATTCTACCCCTCTGAAGTTAGCATTCGATGCATTACGCATGCTCAGTATTATATTCTTCGTTCATTTTGACCAACGTGCAGTCATATATGGCTAACTTCGGAGTGGCAGAGTTATGAGACAAGAACTGCAGAGTTAAGAGTAAAAGTACTCAAATGCCTTCGTATTCTCTACCTACAGTAATTAGTGTGAGATTATTTATGCTCTCATATATTTTAGAACCACATGGAGCAAGATCCCAGCTTGAAAAAATCGTAAAAATTTCGACGAAACAACTACATGTGATATATCTATAAATAGCTTATTATAAATTGTACTATAATTATAAAATGTGCAACTAATATATTTTACATTGTAATTTTAAGTGTAAATATTTCGATCTTTATTTGCATTAATTTGCGGATTTAAGTAGATTTGAAAGTTCCAGATTTCGCACTGGTTATTTATTTTAAGTATTTTTGTATATTTCTGTCAATTTAGGTTGATCACCCTTTTAAGGTCACCCCAAAAGGGGAACTTTTCGAACAATAATGATAAATAGAATGTCCTATAGCTTTGATCCAATTAATTCGGTAAAATAAAATCGTTATTTTTTAATAAAAAAAAAATATATCTTTTGTTGGATAAAAAATAGTTCATAATTTTTAGAAGTATAAGAGTGCACCCACTATAAATTGTACTGTTTTTAAAAATACATTATGTATGTACATTATCTTTGTTTTATTTCCACTGTTTCTCAACTTAAATAATTTAATTTTCGTAGGGACTACATTTTGTTTGTATAATAAGGTACTAGGTGCACCTTTTAGAAACTAAGTTGAGAAACAATGGATCACTTTGAACACCTAATTTAGCTTATAATTACAAAATATACTCCTATCATATAAATTATCTGAAATATTCAACACTAATCATACGATTCGAACAAGTTCACATAAAAGTGAGTGAGTCACCACTCATTTTTATGTGAATCGTTTTTATTGATATTCAATTTAATTGAAAACAATAGAAAACTTCTTTACAAAACCTCTTTCGAAGCAGTCAACACTGGCAGTTAGGCCGTTGCCACAGATAAAAAATACCAACGTCAGAAATTGAAAATGGCTCCCAATGTCACATTTTTGTGTCTAGTTTTAAACAAATAAAGCAGTGTATTTTCAATTCTGTTAATTTGCATTTTACATGACCCAACTGTCCAGTTTCTAATAACACCATTCCTAAATAGCCTTTCTTAAAAGTCGGTTAAATCCAGCTTATGTAAATTAGCTGCCTCTAGCCAGTTGTAACCGACTTCAATAAATATAAATACAGCAATATCTTAACACAAACTTACGAGCACTGTTAGTAATACTTCTAGTACCCGGTAGTAGTTAAATATATACATATATATGTTATCAACTCCTATATAACATTGCACAATCCTCATAATATCTTGTATTATTATGCTTTTCTTGTAAACACTTGACTGTTAAGAATATTGGTTAAAGTATAAGGAAAACACATTTATTTGTGATATGACTACTTTTAACTTTTACCAATAGGTCATGAGTCTCATAACTCAGCAGCTGAAAATATAATCGGAAACCAAACTAGGCTTTCAGCAACCAATGTCAAGTGTACGCAATAAAATACCACGAAACTGCAATCTACCACGCATCCAAAAAAATAAGCGTTATTAAGCGAAACTCGATAATAAATACACGAAGTCCTGACATAGATACTCTATGTCAAACAGTATTCAACAGCAACAAACAAATGACTATCATAGTTGCAAAAATCAGCTGCAATTATCCCGCCCTAAACACCGCTGCAGCGCTTTAGAAGAAGTCTACTTACAGCGTTTAAAACATCCAGCGCTTTAAAGCGACGCGTTCGAAGTAGTCACAAAGACACTCACTAATAAACATTTGTGCTCACTGAATGTCACTGTTCTGCCTGCAGGCATCGATGTACTCATGGGAGATCCACGAGACGGTCGGTTGTTCGTATCAAAGTTCTTCAGCGTCGCTTTCGCATCGGGAGCTGGTGGGGGATGACTGTCAGACCTGCACTCGCGTGTTGCCGTTGGTGACTCGCAGCTCGGCTTCGTGGCTGTGCTGCCGGGAGCGAGGTGACTTGCGGAGATTTGATACGAAGGAGAACTGGAAGTGAGAAAAGTAAGTTATAAAAATCCTTCAAATAGAAAAACGTTAGCAGATAGAAATAAAGGAATAGAAAGTTAACTTTGGCTGTAGAATAGACTATCAATAGCATCTTGTAATATTTTAATAGAATCTTATAGTTGTGTTTATCATTTCAAATCCACCGATGGAATTCATAGCCAAAATTATCTTCGATAACCTACATAATAATGATGTAAGAGTTACTTATGTAGGTAAAGTTATCAATACTACTGATACAGATAATGCTGGTCTAACCGATGATATTGCTATTTCAATTGTAGCCGGTAGATAAAATGTCATTCCATTTGGACCCCCAAGTATTAACAGTCTTGAAGAAGTAGTCGTCATCGTTTCAGCCGACAGATGTTCACGGCTGGTCAAACGTCTCCCCCAAGGTTCGCCAGTTTTCACGTAGAGTAGATGAAATAGCAAAATACATTTTAGAAGACAATACTCACAATAACGATAGCATAAAGCAAGCCAATGCTGAAGCCAGCCAGCACATCGCTCCAGTGATGCTTGTAGTCAGACACGCGAGTCATGATCGTGTACCACGCGAACAGCATAAGGATGAACTGGATCCCGTGGCGGATCAGCTTCGAGCCTCGCCATGTGAAGCGTCTTTGGAGGTACATCTGGTAAAACAAAATGGTATGAAGATTGAGGTAAAGACTGAAGAATGACTTAAAGACATAAAAAATATGGAAGTAGGTCAACTGTGATCCTAGAAGAGTGGATTGAAAACAATGGACATAATTACATACCAGAAAGGCCATTTACTACTGAACCAGTGGCAAGTAGCCTTCTTATCTGTATGTAATCCTATTATTTACAACTATAGTATTTTTATTCTTTTGATAAGGATAGCATTTTTTATAAATTGTTGATAATCTGTTTCTTCTTTCTGTTCACGAAATTAGTATATCTTACCGAACACCTGGTTGCCACAACCTTATAAGTAACACCGGCAATCTAAGTTTAGACTAGATGTCTCACTGCGCTCTACCTTTAAGGACTGACTAAGATAGATTTACGCTTAGACATTCGCGGCGAATGATTGCATAATGTGTTCTCTGTAGTACGGATTGAACAGTGACATCTCATCAATGTGTCAAGTATGGCTCGACGGTAGTTAAACTTTAGCATAAGATGGATCACCACCACTGTTATTTATACCGGGAAGTATTAACTGAACCATTGCCGTTGGTTTAGTGGCTGCAAGTGCGACCGCTGTGCACTGGATCCCATTTGATTTCTGGGTCGGATTGAAACCGCTTTGTGGGTATTTAGAAGCTTTCACAAAACAATGAGTTGTCTAGGAGTTGATGGTGTTAAATTTCTATGTTTGGGTACGTTAAGACAGCGTTCCTGACCGTTATATAGGCAACAGCAGCTATTTTTTTAAATTTCACGTCAGCGGCAGGCGGTTTTGAGGAAACTCCTACAGCTGATTCAATAAGAAGATCAGTGAATGGTTAAACTTACACAGAAATACAGCATGGTATATCCAGAGAACGATGAATGGCCGCTAGGGAAGGACAGCCTCATCTCCTTCTTGAGTTTCTCGTTGTCACCGAGGCAGGTGAACACTTCGATGTAACGCCATTTGTTGGCCGGTGAGGAACAGTCTATATCTGGTCTGCATACCTGGAAAGAAAGGAGAAGAACTTTAGCAAATAGTGTTACTATTATAAAAGTGGAAACAAAACTGATGTGATTTTTTTTTTTTTTTTATTGCTTAATACAGGTACAGTCAGCACCAAAAGTCGATGAACAGAATCAACATAACAAAACACCTGTTCACAATAAAATGCCATAAGTTATAGTCGCAACTAGGAAACAAAATAGCCTGTACACCAGATATTTACAAAAGTCGTTAAACACGAGTATTTCAAAAGTACCTGTGCACTAGTATTCCTAAAGTCGCTGTACGCCATCAATCCAAATGTCGCTGAACATGATTGTATCAAAAGTCACTAAACAGCAGTAAATACAAAATTAGGTTAACAAAGTATATTTTTAATGTTGCCGTGTGTTAATATACTTTTGACGCTTATGTTGTTCAGCTACTTTTGGGACAGTGCTTGCTTGCCCAAAGTGCTTTAGTATCCAACAAAACTGTATACCACAGTTTGTCTGTTGGATCAGATTTTTTAAACTATTGACTTAGGTACATTGGTATTAACTATAGCTATTAAGTTTACAATTAATTACATGTAGTATTAGTATGTAGATAATTTTATTATTATTTCTAAATATTATATATTGGTAGGTATTATATAATGTTATGTATATAAGTAGTATTAGAATGTTGATATTAAGTACGTAAGTATGAAAGGCGAAAATTATATAGTAAAATTAGTTTAGATATAGATTAAGGATATTTAATACAATAAAAAGTTAAGGCAGTGTACTAAGTAGGTATTTTTTTAGATTAAGCTTAAATTTATTTTTCTTTTTTTTTCGTCCCTGATGTCGTCTGGTAAGCTATTGAGTACGTATGGGACACGCTTTTCTAGCGTTCGGTCTCCATAAACGTTATTGACTCAGGGTACTACATATTTACCAGACGACATCGTTCGGGTGTTGTATTTGTTAGATACATTTATTAATAATGATGAAACATGCTCCTGATTATCATGATTATGAGTTGCGAGTAGGTACTTATGTTTAATGCTGACCGGTAATACCTTGCAGAGTTTATATAATTTATAATAATCTATTTTATATTTATTTTTAGTTTATTTGGAATAGTTAGGTCCTGCTGAGGAGTCTAAAACTATAGTAGCCCTACGATGAGACAAGATCTATGCTGGAGTATCACTTAGTATATCCGTATCTTACATTGTTAGCTCAAGACTCTACTACCAGAAATGAAGAGGAATAAGTGTTGTTATGCATATTTACCACGCGAACAACTATGTTTCTATTACGTATTGGTGACGCAAATGTCTTCTCCAGACTTGTAGCAGTCCGTCAACAGAAAGATGCTTTAACTCATTCAGCCAATAAAACTGTGATCGATTTATTGTTTTGGCATAAACACAAAAATAATTAAACAGTTACGCAAAGTCGATAGTCAAATGTTTTATTTTCGATAAAACTTGGCAACGCAGTGTCCATCTGTTTATTGACGTTCGAAAACAAATAATGCCGAATGTTCAAGGTCGAGAGATATTATCGATTTGTAAAAAAATGCAACATGTGAATATCTGCATATGACAAGATGTGGGGAATCCCAATCTTCGAGAGAATTTCCGTGAAACGAGAATCAATCGCAGAAATCCCTAAGAACAGTTTATCCCCTTATCCATTAATAACAAAGATCTTACGCGTTTTTTCGACTGGAAGAGTAAGAGCTATAAATATAACTTGTGCATCAGGCGATTTCATCACTATACAAGCTGTTGATTTGCATCCGTGCCATATTCAAGGACGTAATTATGCTAATGATTCTCGACCCAAATCAACAAAAAAAATTGGTATGTAATTTTTTTTTTTTTTCGGAATTCCGTCAATGTCTTCTAGCCATATTTAAACTTCGCGCGTGTGTTACTGGCCTTAAAACCGCGCTGCGCCCTCACATAAACGCAAACACAAAGCATACGCAACGATCATTCATAAATTTCATTCATAAAATTAGATTACTTCTGAAATACTACGACATTACAATGACAAAAAAAGGAGTGCATATTAGCTATTTCCCGTCTACTGTAATTCCAATCGATTATTTATGTCCTCCTACTAAAAAATGACACAAATGCAAATCAACACCTTGTATTTTCGCCAGCCTCATCGATGTTCAGCTGTTCACTTTGTTATGAAAAACTGATGCAATATTTAGATCACCTTCCAATTGGATACGAATGCTCATTTGTTTTTAAGTGGTATGTCCCACTTCTACGTTCCCAATATTTTAGCCTAAGGCTGTGTTCAGACCAAACTGACTGTCAGGCGTCGAATGTGAGCGAACGTAACGCAGTTTATTATATGTCCTTACATATTCACTTTTTCATTCAAATTTAACCGACGAAACGTTATCCGTAATATGCATAGACGCTGACATTCGTCGGCTGACAGTCGGTTTGTTTTGAACGCAGCCTAAGTGGTGATGCTATGAGGCCAGTTAACAATGTCGGAAGCCTGTTATTGTTGAGTACTTTTGTTCCTGACACCTCATCACCTGCCTTTTAGTAGGTACAGACAATAGTTTTAAGGTCGTGCATACTTTCACTTAATTTTTTAACGAGACTAAATGCTATTGTTGTAGTTAAATGTATGGCGAGTAGTAAAACTTATGTTAATATTATTTTTACTGCCCAGAAGTAATGCCCAGTATATTTACATACATATTTATTTAAATAATTTTGAGAAATTAGTATGCATTAGATACGTTTTGGTTTTCACTAATTAAAAAACGTTTGGTTAAGTTATCGAATAATTAATAGGACGTATAAATTCAAACAACTCATTTCCTACAAGATAACACAAGACATTAACGATACAGTTATCGCTTAATTTGGAAAGGATATACTTCCTAAGGAACCTGTTTCAAATAATAAACTTGATATAAAACACCAAATCTTAAAAGCACTGGATAATTGGTATCCAAACAAAACTTATAACGGAATAACTTGACTTGTTTGGTTCTTTTACACTCACACGTAGAACAAATCTAGGAGATGTTGTGATTAAGAGAATATATATCCAAGTCTCCACAGTAAAAACAATAACAGATAATTTTAATAACGTTTGAAAAACCATATTTAATCAGTGTTTATCTTTCACGCACGTCGAACAAGTCAATTAAGTAGAAATTGCTAACTGCGGCACTAGCAAGCTTAGCCGCTTATCGATAAACTTATCGATAAAGTATCGATACTTATGTGCATTGCGATATTCTAATGCGAAACTTGTTTGATACGTGATTTCACACTTTTCTGTGCCTAGAATTAACTCTGATTGCGGTAAAAGAAAACAGATTTTCGAGATGTGAACACGTTGTTACTTTAAATATTGAAAGTTCCTAAAGGTTGCAAAAGGAAGTGCTTAATTCATAATTCTTTAAAAATTTAATAAAATAAGATGGGTCAATGTGATATAAAACTTAAAATTAACCTTCCAAAATAAGTTGTATAGCATGTCATCCAAATATAACAACCAAAATATTTGTATGATATTTATTTAAATTGTCTTCTTACACCAAGTCTAATTACACTCACAACAATTGACAACAAATCATCCATATACCAAACCATAAAAAACATCAACAATATAGCAACAATACATGCAAATGACCATCCTATAAACACTTGATGGAAAGCCGTGCGAAGTTCCAATTACGGCTCCATGTCAGTCTTTCGCGAAACGTTGTAAATCGCCCAACAATTAATATTATTCTGCTCTTAAACAACCTCGTGATTGACGTCTGCCTCCCGGGCATATTCTTAACTTACTTTTGCTCAGTACTTAAGTATCATAATTTTATTTATTTGGGTTTAACAATTAACAAATAACTTTTTACAATATCTTAATAATCAAAATATATACAACTAACTTATTACCTAATATATACACTTACTATTTTAAAAAATTGCATCAAAAAACTCCTCCTCATCGCTGCCCACCGGGAGTGTACCCAAGAGGCTGGCAGCATTGCCACGTTGGATGGCAATGCTTACTTTTTGGCCGAAATAAAAACCAGCCCTTGGGTCACCTGAAGTGTCAGCAAGTCGCTTAGCGATATCCTTATATAGGAGATGAGCACTTGGACCCCACGGCCCGAGAGTTTCAACCCCAAATGGCTCAAACGTATAGTTACCCACCAGGGTACTATATTTGCGCCGTTTGAGGTCCTCTGCAGCCGCAGCAGCGGAACCAGCACATCGCGCCGAGCTAGGAAGGTGAGATGGTGCAAGAGTATCGACACAGGTCGCGTCCCATACTAAAGACCTACCCATCTTCCACGGGAACAACGACATACCGTCTGGTCTCTTGCCATCGTCGCGTGCCAGACCACTGGGTTCTAATATGGCTGGAACTCCGACGGCAACAAGAGCGCGACGGATTATGTCATTGATATTCGCATGCCGTGCAAAACGGCCGGCGCTGCGGCTACATGACAAGCCGTGGTGTCCAAGGCTGCTGACAGCTTCACCACATGGACAGCGGTGAGGAGAGCAGCACGGAGCACCCAATCGCAAGCAAATAGCTAGCCGGAAAGTGGTGTCGTCAAACAAGGTGCCTATGTTTGACGACGGAAGTGCCAGAAGCCATAAACCCGACTCCCATTCGCCCACAGCCAGAAGGCGCGCTCGCTCTGCAGAAGAAATTGACGTATTAATCAGATTATTCCGTATAGCTCTGCAGAGCGGCTCATCCCACTGTCTCTGAGAGGATGGATTGGCGGGTAGATCAATATTCGGGCAGGTGATTTTCCAAGCCTCTACAGCCTCAGCCAGGCATGGTACCTCGCAATTGACCAGTGTGGAAGGGAGAATTTTCCTGGTCAATTTCTCAGTACCATGGACGGAGGATATAAAGGCCGGTAAACTTATACTAGAAATTTTGCGGACGCCAAGCCCTCCAAGGGAAGAGTAGCCGTCTTAGTCTAAGTGTAATTTAATAGTTTAATGGCAAATTATTGGTCTGTTCTGTAAGTCTATTCATGTTTCTAATGGTTGTTTATTAACGGTCTGATTCAAAAGCTTTAAGGTTCGTATTGCATGTCTGATTAATTCGTAATTTATGCGTGAACATTCTCTTGAAATGTCCGATTCGAATCCTTTATGTATTTTATGACATCTACGTATAGTATAACGAAATACAACGCAAATAAATAACTACTATAAATCATTATTATTCTTATTTACGAGTCTATAAAGTTTGTAATAGTTCTTTTGTTTCATGGATAATTCTATCTTAGTTTATTCTTTAGCCTCGCTACATTCCGTTGGTATATTTATATCAACGCATTTTCTAAATTATAAAGCTTGATAGATGAGCAATATATCATAATCTTTTTCGAGATAACGTGATAAATTCTATTCTGCTCTGAAAAACACGAAAACAATGGTATTATGTTTATTCATTTTGATATTGTTATGCCAAAAACAAGCAGGCACTAAACTTTTACTGCTTGCGCGTGAATGTTATCCGTGGATCTAACACATTTTTGTTTGAATCGACCTCTATTCAAATATTTTAAGAAGCCATAATTTTTAAGCTCTTTAACATTCCTATTTGGATTAGCATATAGTTTTCCACAAAAATATGACCGTGTTGGTAATCCAACTATATCATAGCATCAAAGACATCGTTTGGTAACTAAGAGCGTATGGCTTAAAATTATAATTCCTAGTCTCCTAAAATAACTAAGCAAAAGTGGGTAAATGGCATGCTAAAACGTAACGTCTAAATTCCAGAACACGTATAGACAAACACGGTTAAAAGTGACCATTGTCACCGGTCATCAGCTGCCAAGAATGTTGTCATCGAAGTCAACAATACATCTTTCATAACTTCAAGCCTGCACTTAAACTAGCCAAAGCCATATTTACGTTTTAACGTCTTTAATATTGCAACGCCACTTAAGCATATTGATTTTGCAGGACCAAGAGATTTTATTGCAACAGGTGAAGTTAGCGCATAATAAAATGTCGGAAATTTATAATTCTGTTTACAATCTCGATAACATGTTGTTAAGTGCTTTTATGTGTTTTTTTCGCCATTTATGGGCGAGTCAATCATCCAACCAAGTGGGCCCTTCTCTGGCCTAAAAACTCGTTCCTCAGTTGGTGGAAGTAAGCTGATGCCTGTTTTTCTTTCTTTTTATAGCAATTTTTCCCCTACTAGGTGAACAGCTCGAGGCTCAAGATAAGAATGAAAATAAAGGTAAACGCTACTGGCTATAATTGTATGGAAAGTTATGCAGTGAATTTGCAGGCTAGACATGTCAGTTAATATTTACCTTATGATTTATTGAACAACTTACACGCTCATATTTATTTAATAAAGCAATTCTATTTTAGGAAACTTATTGGAAACTTGGATGAAGTTATCAAAAGTAGGTGTCAAAGTAAATGGGCAAGTTATGCTTGATCATTTAACACCAAATAAAATCTTTTAAGCTCATAACATTTCACAAAGGCAATCAATTATTACAGGACAGTTTAAGCAATCCATAGTATTTATGTGCAGTTAGCTAAAATAAGTTACGTATTCACCATACCTCAGCTATTTATTTCAGGAATGGCCTCTGTAAACATACCACTAGCGTGAGCTCTAAGCTATGACCCGGCCACGTGATTTAGCTTGCCACCCCAAGCACTCACCACTAGTCACCACTAATTGGCATTGAGTGGTGACAAGCCTTTTTTATAGAGGAAGGAATATAAAAGAGTTTAGTTTGAAGCAGATCAAATCAATGGATCGCGAACTCTTTATTCGGTGGATCATTTCCATAGTTTGTTTTTCCGGGATTGTTTCTAGGGCTGCGGAATTAATCGAAAGAGTTACTGCGTCCCTGGTACACAAAGGGGGATCATAGGTGGGTTTAAGTCAGTAAAAGCTTGACACTGTTGAAATCATTAGATAACTTCCACAAACCCGGTTATTTATTACATTGACTACATATGTATATCTTCCTACAAATCTTAAGTAGTACAAAACAACACCTTTTAAATCCAAATACTAATTAATTAAAGTAATTTCATACGCTTTACTGTACCACATATTCAATTCACCATATAATTGGCCCATAACAACTTCACCTTAACAAGGGCATTATACGGAATATCCCAAAATTGGTGGTTTTAAAACGTGTTGTTCATAAACGGGTAAAGTATTTATTTTTCGTGTTTCGCATATCTAAAGTTGCAGTAATTTAGTGATTACCAACGAGGGTGGAGCCGCGGGCTCGCGGTTACTGAGGCACTGCGTGAGAAACACGATATATGGAAATAGGTTGTTGGAGAAAATTGATTTTTGTTGTTATATTTGATTGGTAGGTTCAGTTTTTGTAGTTTTGGTACCTTTAGTAGGTAGAAATAAGTTCGTCTGAGTTTGTTTCTATGTTCTGTCAGAGACTTCTTGTCAAGCACTAAAATCCTCTACTAAAATTTTTTCACCAGTTCTTTCTTTTTGCGGGCTTATTTTCATTCAACCCTGCCAGTGGTCCAAGTAGTAATCAAAATCTAGGGTAACTTCTGATTAAGTAATTACCTAATAATACAGCCAAACATTCTGGACCTTCCTCATAACATCTCAATCAAACATTTACAACACCATACAAATTAATAACCAATGTAAAATTTATGGCTCCCACAATCGCTAACTCAGCGAACGTGAAAACGTTAATGTCGGACATTATGGCGATTTTATGCGCAAGCGCCGATGGGACTTTCGCTCTCATCGAACTAACAATTTTATCATTACCTCCTTCAGTTATCGCTGCATAAATTAACGAGATAATCGTATGGAAAACTGTGGCCTTTATAGTTTTCTATGCAAATTAAGCCTGCGCACACACTACAGACTATTTAGTCGGCCGTTGGTAGAAAAAACATTTTTTGTGGAATTTGGAATCGTGCAAATAGTGTGACGTTTCATAGGTGCCTGCAAAAGCCTATATGAAATAAAAAGATTTTGTGTGATGTCAAAGAAAATGAATTCAATCAAAGTTTTTAGTCGGTCTGATGCCGAACAAATACTTAATCGTTGTTACATGTAGACTTCCATTCATTTTCATACTGAATTATGAGCAAAAATCAGACGAAATCTTTGTAGTGTGCGTGCGCTCTAGGACCAACATGTAGCTAGGATAGGAGAATTTGTGATTAGAGTTGGTAATACAGATTAAGGTTTGTATAATGTTAGGAAGGCAATTATCTAGAGTGCATTTTGATGTTCTTGTTCCAATGATGCTGATATGGTTACGTGGGTGGCGCTTTTGAAGCAGGCATATTGAGGAAGTGGATATTATAGTGATAGTTCGGTATAATTTCATGTAATGATACAAAGCTGAGCTGTAGTTCTCTCTGTAATATCCTAGTAAATTATATTCTATATGCATGATATAGGTACCTAGATAGATAAAATTATCTATGGAATGGACACAGAAATATTGGGACATGAGCAGGAAGATGATAAAAATATTGTCTACTTAAACCAACAACGGGACGGGACACTGAAACCACTTAATTCGAAATTTAATCGACCAACAATCGAGACAGGCCATCAATATTGTATGAAAAATTACAGCTACCTGTCCACGACCAGGTCATCACTTCTGAGGACGGAAACCAAGTACGACAAATTACCATTTTTATCGCAGAATACATTGACACAGTTGAGGAACACGTTTCACTTGTAAGTGAATTAATTTCGTGAATATTCACATGTAAGGGAACGGTGAATATGTAGTGAGAATCACTTTAGTTGGACGACATCGTGATCGTGTGTGCAGAGACGGAGTTTAGACTTGCCTAAAAGTAATAGCAATAATAACCTACAATATCTGTGACGACCATTATTTAAAACATTAAAAAAACGTGTATCAAAAAATTATGCTGCTTAATCGTCAATTTATTAACACAACAAAAACTTATCGTAACTTAAACAAATTACAACATGTTCAAGCTGGCAGCTCATTAGCTTAACATATCCGATTATAAGCAGTTTGCATGAAATAACACTACATCATTGAATTCTAACGGTGAGGTGAAAGAAACACCGTGACCAAACGCGTACAAGCATGATAAAGTTTAACGTATGGATGCCTTGAGGCACGAAGATAGTAAAGATACGTAGGTTACACCATGTCCGTGGACATGCAAAGCTAATTTGGCGTTATGGAGATAATTGATGATAGCCACACAAATAGAAGAAGAAAGCTTACATAATCAGCGCATCTACCAAAATGTATATAAAAGCTTATACAACAAATGAGCGTTTGGGAGTTATAAATAATATCAATTATCAAGAAGTACATAAGGTTCCCAGTAAAGGTATTCATAAAAATGATAAGTAGGTATGGTAAAGACTAGACAGATTGGGGATAAGAGATTCTTACTCTTGTAGCAGAAAATATGCCTCAAGTCTTTCGCACAATACATTTTGAAGATCTAGAAGAGCAATTACTAACAAAATTTGGATCATCAAATCCCACTCTGGCCACCTACATAGACAACGTAAAATCAGGAGCGAGTCAATTATCGGAAACAATCGTGTTTGCATGCGTCATCACGTACAAAGGCTTATTGATCTCTGGTCACGACGTGATGGCACGAGGGTTGAATATCGTCACATCAGTGAGAGTGTATAACGTAGAAAGATAAAGAAGGCCTGATTCTACATAATGTCACTGATAATATATTTATAGGAAACAAAACCGTAGTATGTCATCTCAGTCATACTTGTTGCCTAAGTTGTCGATGTTAGTTCCCAGTAGCTTCTTATTTTATAAGTGTCAGGAAAATCTTTGCCATTTAAGAATTTGGCATCGTCAGATAAACCAATGAGGCAAGCAGTTGCCAAACTTTTACTACCAAAGTGTCCGACACCTAGCAATAGGGTACAGATAAAAATCTGTATTCTAGTCAAAGAAAAATCTGCTTTACTGCAAAGATGACTCGAAAGATTTGGTTTATGTGTTCATTGTAGGCGCGCATTTTATGCTAAACATTCAGTAAACGATATCTTCTGTTTGTGATCTATTCCATGTTGTTCAGATAAAAATAAAGCATTGTTTTCAACCGCGTGTATTACTCGAGTGTGTCCAAGAATACTGAATAGTGTCTGACGGAAAATTGGTGTATGCAAAGTTGACATTTCAATTAATGGCGAGAAAATTGGTTCTATAAACAAGTTTAAACCAGATTTCGGAAGCAGTTAAACGGAATAGGTAAACTACAAGATAACGTAACCATTAAATGGTAACAAGCTCTTCAAACAGGAATACCTGATACGGTCAATTAAAACATAAGTAACATCTTGATTGACGCCATTCCATTAAAAGTTGTACTCGAAGAACGACTTAAAAATCTATTTTTATTAAAACTGCACTTATAAAAGGCAAGCTGTCATAAGCTACACAACAGGAATTTAATCAGCAAGTTATCTAAGCGGAAGGAAAGATTTTATCGATAAGCGTCTATGAGGCTTTGCGTGTAAATTGCACGGCCTTATCGGCCAGCGTTGGACCGCGACGCATAATGTCATGTTGAATTGATTCACGCGCTTGCGCAGCGTGGCGGATTTCAATATTAATCAGCGGACCGATTGTGTGGAGAGACAGCTTCGGGGTAGTTTGGATTAAGTGCGTCTGTGACTGTGCATTTGGCAGCTTTATAATTTTTACTTTTTGATGCTAAGGTGATTTATTTAAAAGAAGGCAGCTAAATATTCTATCAGATTCCTATTACATATTTTTATTTGCTGAATATATGGATCAAGGACTGCCTTTGCATACCGAATAGTATTAGCACACATAAGATCCAGGACAACGTTATGTACCGAAATTACGTAACCTATAGACTGATTGACGCCAGGAAAAATCCTAAACACGAATTTACCAAAGTTCTCTCATTCCAAATATAGATCTAGTCTTGTTAGAAATTCAGAGAATGTCTGTAGGTATGTCCATCGCTTTAAACACGCGGAATTGAAGGCGAAGCCGTTCCCTGGAGGCGTAAGATTAAGATCACGTCATGACACGAGTATTAGACGAGCTGTAACTAAACGCAGCCGAGATATGCTTGGAGAAATGTTTAGATTTGAAGTGGATTGAGTTCTGGCAGTCTGTTTGAGGATCTTTAGTGTAGGAGTACAACAAACATTAATCGTAACTAAAGGATGAGGTTTTAGTTGCTAGATAATTGTCTGATGTTGACATGCCATCATGTCATCTTTAAATTAATCTAGTTGGAAAGCTTAAATTACCACTTAAATAGATATTACCTGATAGATCAAGTAATATCTGTGCTGCAAAAGTTGCCAAAATTGCCTCAACGGCCATTACTATTGCTATTACAATCCGAAATGCAGATTGCTTTAGAGATTTTAGGCATACACATTCTCATGCCAGTCACATTTCAATTTGGTTTTCGAGATACCAAAAATGGCATAAACTTAAATGGTTCTTGTTATCCTCATGCTGGTATAAACAGCTTAGCAAGTGAAGCACGCTTCATGAATTTACAAATACTTTGTAACTGTGCTAGGTCCGATGATGTCATAGGTTTAAGATGTCAATGGAGCAATGACGACCTTAAGGTACATAAAAAATAATAAGTGGTCCTACGCCCCAATACTGAAAAGGCCAGGTAACTTAAGGTCATTCACAAAAATGAAAGTGATGACAGTTTTTGGATATCACTAAAACAGTGGCTTCAAACAAATTAAGCTCGCAGCCATTACTTTTAATATCACATGTCTTTATATTAGCTTTAGAAAAGGTATCAAAGTCCAAACCAAAAATTATTTGAAAGTCAAAACCGCCACTTAAAACATATCGAAAAAGAAACTCAAACCATTTGTGGCTTTCCAAATGCAATCCATAATTCTATATCATTACCTAAATCGATGGCGAATATCGAATTGAAATAGCAACTCAAATAAGACAAAACGATCAACGGTCACTCAGTGACTGTGTCGCATGCTAATGGCGGGTTCCGTACACTTAAAATTCTGTTCTTATTCAGATTTGAGTTTGATAGCATTGTTTTTGAATAACAATGTAATTTATTAACCGCACTGGCTGAATTAATTGAATTATTTTTAAGAGACGAATTAAGTTTGAATGGTTTCTAGATAACTATTGCGTATTTATTTATGTAGGAATGCTTGTTTGCTAGCGTGTTTTAAATCTTAACTACCCACTATAAATCACTCATACTTTTATATTGCTTGGGGCCAAGTATTTAAACGTCTTTGGCTAGTAAAATGTAAGTATTAACTTTTACATTAACATAGCAAATCTTAACTTAATTTAAAACTTTCAGCACACATAAACACATCATGCAATTCGATCTTGAACTAGCTACGCAGCTGCACCTAGATAATAACTATCTCCTTAATAAAATAAATTCTAAGATAGCCATTTTAATAAACACTCTAAGCGAACGCCCTCTTTACAGTACACTTTAATAACTGGATAGCGTGTACCCTGTACCAAGCCCATTTCCTGTGACACCTCGACAGAATTACAGCCAAGAAAAGGCCGTACCTTCATATTTGTGATATTGACTCAGGGAACTCTAAAATGGTCGGGAATAGTTCCATTACGAGTGGTGAGTGTGAAAATATTATGGCAGTCATGATACAGCGTATTATATCGCTTACAAATGTGCTTGGGGCTGACAGGACCGGTATGAAATGGTAGGTCTAAGAAGCAATTATAGGCATGTTAGGTTTAAATCCGCTGTATATTAGTTGGGTCTTGGATCATATGAAGTAACGTATGAATAAGTATGAAGTAAATGAAGACACACACATACAAGGACATAGGATATAGTATGACATTGTTGTTGAAAACTGGAAAATGGAAAAAAGGCTTTCATGTAAGGGTTGTTGACCAGAATATTTTCAATAAATAAGATATATGACGATTGACGTTCACTTGCTTTCAACACGAATATTTTTGCAGGGACAGAACACGCCCAATTTGAAAGTAACTCTAAAACATAGAACACGTACTTCTGATCTGTATTTAATCTTTATCTGTCGTAATACACATTGAACAATCTTACAATCAGTGGCTCATTAAATAGTGTGAAATGAACATAAATACGACTTTTTTATCGCACTTACATCAGACCAGTCACATAACTTGCCAGTATAACGAGACTACAGTAAATTGTCATGACCCACAGGTCAAGATCACTTCAATACGTTTTTTGGGTAAAACATTTAAAGTTCCGTACGCAATCGTAAAACTTAAATAACTATGGCAATGATGTTCCATAAAAATGCCATAATAGATATAATGGGAATATTTGGAGTGTATACGACTTCAAAAATAACATCAGAAGATGGTTTTATTGTTGTTTTGAGAGCATCAAAAGAATCATAACGGTCTCAAACTTGAATGAAATATAAAAATATATGTTTGTTTTATTATAATATTCTATGAATGTTGTCGTATTCTAAAATGTGAATTAAATTGCAGTTTATTTATTTTTAAATCTCATTTGAATTGAAAAGTCTTGTATTCTTTCTAAGATGAGTTTTACCAGCTTGATATCAAACCAAATACGACACTTCACTCAGATCATAAAAAATCGTTTCTTTCTCGAAAAAGTGATTCCATTTTTAAGGTTCTATTTGATAAAAAAAAGTTTAAATAAGGAACACACAAATCCAAAAGCAGCACGTGCCAACAACATAATCAAAAAATAATAAAAAAGTCCGTATATCAACTATTAGCATAAACCTCCAATATCCAGTCAGTGGCACTAGAATGACAGCTGTGACGCAATCCGACACAATGGTAGCATTGATGCGAACGATTGAGACCTCAATGGACGATCAACACGAAGATGGATCGTATTATACGTAATTAGGTGGCAAATGGGCTGTGGAATGTGTTGGAGGTGAGATTAGAGGTGTTCGCGAGATGGAAAGTTTCGTTGATGACGATATTCATATTTCATAACTTGAGACATCTAGTCTGATTTGATTGATCTTAGTGGACTTAACTGTCAACTGCACTGAGTCTTAGGTGTATTAGATTGTTGTACAGTGTCGCATTTCGGAATACACATATAGGGCTGCAAAGAAAGGTGTTGACTAACTTGTGTACTTCATTTAAGGATCATGGATAGGAGGATTAAAAAGCGGTGCCATAAAAAGCAGAAAAATGAGATACCTATTATGTCATCTTATAAAAATATTTTTACTCCCACTACAGCTTCTGCACAAGTATAATAAATCGCAACAAAAAGCTGTTGACTTGACAATCAGCGACTGGCAGTGACATTGAGACACGCAATGTGGGCGCTGATTATTCCAAGGTAAATAGGAGAAAAACTAAAACACAATCAGAGTTAGATTGTGTCATAGAACTGT
The DNA here is from genome assembly GCA_963856015.1 of Helicoverpa assulta. Lineage (NCBI taxonomy): Eukaryota > Metazoa > Arthropoda > Insecta > Lepidoptera > Noctuidae > Helicoverpa > Helicoverpa assulta. Next base: position 10,379,042 of record CAWLCW010000012.1, read on the forward strand.
AATCTATCATTTGACGGCACTTTTTAATTTATTTATTTATTTTTTTTATTTATTTATTTATTTTGGTTCACCAACGATTATTTACACTGATGCGACTAAGATAACATGTAATGTAACTAAATAATAGTGTAACAATCACTTATAGGTAAACTCAGCATGCATTAAAAGAAAAGAAAAGAAAACGACGTTGTACATACTGCACTTAACTTAAAATTAAACTAAATTAACAAAACAAAAAAAAAACATAACTATTTAAAACTTGTGTTAACTTTAACTTATGGTGTTAACCTATGTAACCATATAATTTTATAATAAATAAACTATTTAATTATTTAAAATAAAAACGAGTTAATCAGGTAAATATTTGAGGAACGAGGTTTTTAGCTTGCCTATCCCATCATAGTTTAAGTCGATTTGGTCACTGCAACTATTCACAACTTTGCATAATCTGGCAATTGGAGAATTAGCACCTAGTACAGTTTTTCTTAGCGGTGGGTAAAGCGGTGTTATTGGACGGCGAGGAATTCTTGAGGGTGCACGGAAACTGATATAATTTAATAACTGGGGACTGTCAATTTTGTGCTTTATTACTTTACATAAAAATATTGCATCGTTGAGGCGACGTCGTTTGTCTAGCGTGATAATGTTGAAGTGCTTTATTCTACCTCTGTACGATCGTATTTTCTTACAAATACCGCTGGAGTACGATAGATGCCACACGAAACGCTTTTGAACACGTTCCAGACGCAAGGAGTGCGTGGCAAAGTGCGGCCGCCAGATTACGCTGCAATATTCCAATATTGTGCGAATTAAACTATTGTAAAGATTTTTTTTTGTTTTATAGTCTTTAAACTGTCTAGCATTTCTTATGACGAACCCGAGCATGGAAGAGGCCTTTCTTATTATATGGTCTATATGTGGAATAAAGGTTAATTTACGATCAAAAATTACTCCCAGATCTCTTATTGAATGTTTTTCTTCCACTTTTACCCCGTTGATGAAGTAATCTTGTTCAATTAGATGACGCTTTCTAGAGAATACTAAATGGTAACACTTGCTTGTATTTAAATGCATTTCGTTAGCTTGGCACCAGTCAGCTAGCCGTTCTAGATCACTCTGTAACGCTAAGGCATCGTCTGAGGATTTAACTACTTTAACAAATTTCAAATCATCCGCATACATAAAGACGGTAGATTCACGAAAGCAGTCTGGTATGTCGTTGATGAAGAAATTAAATAGAACTGGTCCCAAATGGGACCCCTGAGGCACGCCAGATGAGATATTTCGTAAGTCTGATTGAAATCCATTGACAACAACAAAGAAGGACCGATTCGAAAGATATGAACTCAACCATGACAACATCATTCCTGTAATACCATAAGCCTCTAATTTGCTTATCAGTATTCCATGTGAGACTTTATCGAACGCCTTACTAAAATCAGTATAAATCACGTTGGCTTGGTACCCAGAATCTATGGCTTTAGCTATTAGCTCTGTAAACAGTATCAGGTTTGTACTTGTAGATCGAGATTTCACAAATCCATGTTGCTGTTCAGCCAAGTACAGCTTCAGTTGACTATGTATGTGAGGACATACGAGAGATTCGAAAACTTTACCCAGTGTTGACAAAATCGAAATTGGTCGATAGTTTGAAATTATATCATCATTGCCAGATTTATGGATCGGTACGACCTTTGCTACCTTCCACTTTTCGGGAAAAACCCCAGAGCTTAACGAAGTGTTAAATATAAGTGAAAGGGGTTCTACTAATTCAGCTGCACATTCAGATATAAAAAACGGCGGTAATCCATCGGGCCCGGCTCCCTTAGTGCAATCCAAGTCTTTTAATCTCTTATGTAAGTCCTCACAACCAATAACTAAATGCGACAACGTTAGACTATTATTTTGTAAATTATGCATGAATGTATTATTGCTATTATGTTGATTGCAATTATTTTGAGTTGGATTGTAAACAGAGAGAAAGTAGTTGGCAAAGAGCTCACAGATCTCCTTTCCCTCCATTGAGGTGGTGACACCGTCCGACATAGACACTGGATATGAACCTGACCCACCCCGTTGATTTTTAACATATGACCAAAACAATTTTGGGTTACTTTTGAGTCCATCCTCTATGTGCTTGATGTAATTGTTATAGCAGGTAGTGGCCAGGTCATCACAACGTTTGCCAATTATTTTCAACTCAATGTTGTCTAGTGGATTGTTGTACGTCTTGTAACGTTTTCTGATTTTGTTTTTACGATTTAACATTTTTATTAGCTTCCGGTTAAACCATAGCGGATATTTTCTGTTATTTTTATGCCCATATGGTATAAATCGTTCTATAACCGAATTCACAACGTCACAAAAGATATTTAACATCTCATCAACGTCCTGCTTCCCTTCAAGTAATTCCTCCCAGTTTAGTTCCTTTAAATATTTACGAACCGGTGTGTAATTTACTTTGCGAAAGTTGCGGTGACCACATACAGAGTTATATGGCAATTTAACTACTTCTTTTGGGCAAAGGGTAATATCAAGGGGTGGATGATGCTTATCAACGTTACAGAAAGAGTCATTACTAAGATTTACGTTGCACATTGGGTGATTACACAACACAAGATCGAGTATGCGATCAGAGCTATTTTTAATTTCGTTACATTGGCTTAGCTGATTGACATACGTAAATTCCAACAAATTAACACAAGTATTAGGAAGTTCATTGCGGTTAATTGACTTAAAATCTACTTTCCAATTAATACGACTCAAATTAAAAATCGCCAATGATACATACGCTCGAATCATTAAGTTGCTCAAAGGCAGCATTTAATGGCAGCAAACTCAATGAAGAGTTGTTGGTGATGGGAAATCATAAGACCAGTGTAACACCCAAGCAGTAATTCCCTTTGCCCCAGACAAAATCACTTAAGGAACACTTGCACTCTTGGTGATCACGATCCCAAGTCACGAGTTCTTAACAAAAAGAAAAAGGCATGTATACCGTAACGGGCAATTCAAAACTGTTGGCGCCTCTGTACAATGGCCGTACCTAATAAATATTGGCGTGACTATCATCCGTACACATTAAAATGACCCATTTCCTTCATTAAATAGCATAACTTTCAATTTGTTTCAAGTGGAACAATCTGTGATAATGACAGTAGTAATTTGCCGATGACTGTATGAAATCTCGTTTAGCAAAGGGCTGAACAATTAGTTAATGTTTGAAATGATCCTACGTTTGTTCTAGTATAAAGTCCTTTTAGATTGGTCAGAATTCCAGAGGCTTTACATCAATACAACCTACTTTTCAAATGACATTTGATACTCTGTGACCTACATCGTACACAAATATTTAGTATATGAATCACAGCAAGCTTGAGAAACAAAACATTATCCACAAAGGAAACTTCTAATTAGAACGTAATAACAACAGTTTGTTTAACAAAACTTCATAGTACTAATTCCATAAAACAATTTGAAGACGTGTCTATAAGCAAAACATGCGCTTACGCGTGTAGGAGGTCTATAGACTACACAATTGATTTGGCAACAGTAGACGATATTGATCTTTTTGCAATTGATGTGGGAGCCAAGTGTCTAAGATCATGCGAGATATGTAAATAAGTTGAGGATATTAGCAATCTGTCGATCAAATTATGATGAACTGGAGAGTTTATACTTTAAATCGATCTAGGTGAGGAAAACAGGGTGATAATTTTTGTTGTTGATATTGGAATACTTTGGGATGACGTAGATTTTTGTTTATTGTACAGAACAGTAAAGAACATGGAGGTTATACATAAGAATTTGATTTACTCATTCTCTTCATGAGTAGAAATCATAGATTGTATAAGATTTTATTTATACTGAAGTCTTAAATTCTAAGCAGCGTCCCCATTAGACTTTCAAACGTATCTAAGCTGAGGACATAAAACCATAATTTCCTTTTTCTAGACAGCACGTGTCTCTGCATTTATCGCAAACACACGTGTAGGTATGTAGGCTGTAAAGCTTTCCATAGATTTCGAAAGCAATATAAATCTAATAGCCATCCATGCTGAGGTAGACAGCTGTCCGTCAGACAGAAAGGTCCATAAAACAAACGCTTAGCTTGACAGTACAGAGAAATGTTTGCGAACTTCGAGGAATCGCGTGGCTAATATTTGTTTGTGTTGGGGACTAATATTTGTGGCTATTGGATGATTGGTGTTACTAGAATTCGTGTGTGACAACGTGCTTAGGAAAAGTATCTATTGTTTTCTCGAAACCTTATTAGGAAATCATGACTGATACCTATTGTCGTCATCACAACAGTTTCATAGTCAAAAAATCTTCCTAAATCAATTTCATACAGCAATTGTTATAGTATGTGCCTAAATGGCTTTAAATTAGACCACATCAATAGTCTTCATCTCTATTTACACCCGAAATCTCAGCAATCATCTCGGAGTCAATCAAACTGTTTATCTACTATTAAATTCCCTTCAATTGTTAGGCAAACATAACCCAAATCGTAGTGAACCCGTTGGTAAATGTCATGACGTCATTTCACCGTCAATTAGTGCCGAAGCTAACAGCGACAACAGTAATTGAGGACTCTTAGTAGAAACAACAGAATGTTATGAACATAAGAGTGTTAGCTGAAGAAATTACTCGTGATGTTTGTACTGTGTTCGGTAAAGCTGTTTGGAAAGACTTGGATATTTGAGAATCTGCAAGATTGTATGAATTGCAAGATTTGTTGATGAGCATGCTAGTAATTATTACGAACAAGGAAAGGCTCATGAAGAAACAACTGTGCAATTTTAAAATATGAAGCTATTTTATTTCCACCACTATCGCACCAATAGTTTTTACAGAGATTGCATCCAAGACACGCTTTTTTACTTGGTAAATAGTGCAACAATACGACAAGCAGCTTATTTCAATAAATATCTTTTCACTCGAACCCTTACAACGCATTCATTGCTTCACAATGCGTCTACGTAGTCTTGGGTTTTTTATTCGCATCGGTCGAAGCATTAACAGCAGTTCCCCTTTTGTTTACTAATCACAACCAATTGTTAGTAATAAAAGTGCAGCATCAACAATCACTCAATCAGCTGCAAGGGGCACATGAATGTCGACCCTTTTGTTTTAGCCGTTAGCGTGTTGGATTTCAAGAGGTTCCTTATTGAGATTGGGGCTTCTCAATAAGATGTTAAGGACGAATTGAGAGGTCGTTAACATTTGTGCTGCTGTAAATTTTGTCATATAAAAATTAAACTTGCGAGGCATTGTAGAAAAAAATATATATAAAAGACACAATAGCAAAAATCTGCAACCCAGATGCAAGGATACCGCCCATCCTTACATCAGGTGTGAACAAAAAAATGAAAGAAATGATACAGGTAACTTGTACAATGCACAAAACACACGACAATCCTCAACTATTTGATAAAGCAAAAGGGAAGAATAATAAAATAGGACAATTTCACGGTGATTCCACTAATCCCTAAGGCAACCATGACTGCGACACCACAAAAGGTGCAAGAGAGACGGACATGAATTCATTCAAGCCGACAGACATTGTGAACACAAAACCAAAATCCATAGAACCCCTAAATGTATATGGTGTTAAAGATAAGAAATAAAATACAACAGGTCACAATAAAATGGATGGTATAGGTCATGCGAAGGGGGAACGCTAACAAATCAACGCTTATACAATGGAAGCGCTATATTTTCGTAGGGGCAACATTGATGCGTCATAACTTTTAATTAAAATGGAACATTAATATGGGGCGACTGGCAAAATAGGTCCAAGTGTGAATGAGACAACATCCATGGACATTGACGTGTAATTGTGAGGAAAGGCGATGGGAAGATTGGGCTATAATAAATTGTAGGGGATGATATTGAAAACGTTGTCACGCGTGATTCTGAAAGGGATCCCGCTGACAGATCTCTTTGTGTTGCCTATGATAATGATGTACGTACATTATACGGCTATAAATTACTATTGAGAAACAATCTACTTTGTAGTACATACAAACGGACTAGAGAGTCGAAAACAAATGCTATTCATCTTAACATTGTTGAATATGTTATAAACTCTTGCGATAGTATTTTCCTGTACTTAATCCAAATTAAGGGTTTTACTTACACATGAAAATACCTTCGGTTTCGAATAGTTCAAACTATAACTGCGCTTACAAGATACCAAATCCGATTACCCACAAAAAAAAATTAACGTTACTAAAAAAAACTAATTACAAAACCCATTTCTAATACCGATAACAGCTACTTACAGAACACCATAATATATCCAATTATTTTAAATATATTGGTTACAGGCGAGATACATATGGCCCATAATCCATTTGGAACGACATTAAAGAACATAGAGGCACATTGAAATCATAAAGAAGAATGATCTCGTTTACTGTGAACTAATGTTTCAGATATCGGTAAGGCTTTAGACAGGTTTATTTAAAATACGTCTACAAGAGAGCTTTTTATACGTAGACGATAAAACAGAAGTCGAAGGTATAAAACGAAAGGTAATTTATGGGTTTTCGCTGTCTACTTTAGTGGTGGAGAAAGTATTCACGAGGTTGTTCATTTTTTATGAGAATAAATATAAAAAAGAACAGTAGTAAACACTTAATACCATTGCCTCTAGGGTATGGTTGAACGATAAAGTTAGCTACATTAGCAGTACAGGCGAAAATGGCATTTCGAATATGTTATTAACAGCTTCATCTAATGTTACATTTTCTATGAATGTCGGCTGAAAACAGATAGCATCTTCGTAGTATTCTGCAAATTCTGCTAGGATGTACATATATTGCCACGGGACGCCATTAGAATACCCGAGCAATTTATTGAAAACTATTTCTCATAGGTGTGGATGGAATAATTGAGGTTCAGATTGTATCGATAAAAATAACTTAAGTGTTTCAATGGTCTCTTGAGAAAAGGAAAGGTATAGAAAATAAACTAGTGCTAGGATACAAGGAAGGTGGTTAATATTTACCAAATTATGTTATTAGTCCCCTCAGAACATGAGCAAAACTATGAGAATTACATAGTTTAATATAAGATTATCCTTTAACAATGCAAATAATCTGTTAATAACTTAAACATTTGAATAGTTCGGTGCTAAATTTGACTGCAAACATCACACATTATACAGCCTATACATGATCAAATAATCGTGACTTTTTGTCGTTTGTTTGATTCTTGTCTACCAATTTATTTGCTATTCTCAAGACCTTTGGAAGAAATTAACTATAGTACCTAGACCTAGCATATAAATAAACCCGTTTTAGTAAGTTCAGTGAGATAGCGAAAGAGAAATATATTGAGACCTATCATAACTACCAATTTCGACAATCAATTGTTTTATTTTGATGCTGCAATTTTTGTGTCATACACCGAACCATACGTATCAAATGGCTTCAAACACATGATGGCCGTAGAAAGTAAGACCACTATAGCTAAGAAGGGTATAGGAAACAATGTATGTTCTCGTACATTTATGTAAAACTAAGAGGTCACACTTAAAAACACATAAATTGTGACATAAAATAATGCAGCCAGGAAGCAGGGGTAGGCGTTAATAAAAAGAAATTGCTCGCACTGCAACGACAATAAACATGTTTATGGGACCAGGCCACTGAATAAGCGGGGCAAGGACGAAATAATCTATCTGAATCTTGTGTTACAAATACATAACTTTATTAAATTGATTTGCCTGTAGAATTACTAACAAATTAAAATGTTTATTCAAAAATAACAAAATGAAGATTTAGGGTTACTTAGAACCGTTATTTTAGACAAAAATAATAATAAACGACCCTGAAGAATTAGTCTTTCCTTAATTTCCATAACAATTTCATAAGACTTCACTAAAGAAATATCGGATTGAAATGTCAAAAACGATAAGAAACCGCCCATTTCACAGCCATAACATAACGAAATGAGACCGTTGACCCATTTAACATAAGGCACACACATCATACTCGCCAGCTTAAAGGCCGCACTCGGAACTAAATGGAAAATTGACATTTGAACACTTGAAATTATACATTTGTTTATTCAGAAGACAAAGATCATAATAACGGTACGTAAAAGATTAATTATCATGGGTGTTTTCTAACAGATGCTTTGAATGCTAAGGTGAAGTTAAGTTTGAGTTTAAATAAAACTACATAAAACATTTCAAGTTTCATCTACGAAAGGTAAACAAAAAGACGGCGAAAAACTACGTTTACCGCGATTAATTACGTATTGAAAAAGAATAAAACAAATGTGTAAATCAACCATCAAAATGACTGTAGAGGTCGTAGACATTGAGTAGGAAACACAAAAAATCATTTAACCCAATAATCGGCCACTCATCCTTCTATCAAAGATTCTTATCAAAACATTCATCATTCGAATCGGAAGATCAGTTAATTCTATATTCAAATAATTGATCTCTACATCATAATTAAATTGTCTATGGATCCATAGAGCAATAAACTTGTTTGCAAACCTCAATCCTCTAACGTCCGTGGGCGGATTATGAATAGCGGGTTTTAAGATAAAGGTCACAATCTGAATGGCTAAAATCATTTCATGATTGACCTTTTCAGATTCAATCAAAGACATAAAGACTAATTAAAACAGACAAGGTGTTTATGTCGTTAGATTCTCCAAACAAGAATAGTTGATGTGAGAAAACGAACACCTAGAGTCTAGGTCCTAGACCCTTCAGTGTTGTGCCTAGTATTAACAATTATGATAGTATTCGTTTATGTGAAAATGGACTTGACAAAGCTCTAAAAGAAAACATATAAGAGTAAATAAACAACAATAGGTACTTAGCTGCACGCTGCTACACATCTGTCTAGTCCTTCTTGGGTAAAATAAACTTAGCAGGGACAGGTTTTCAACTATGAAGCCAACTGTCAATACGATGTAGCAGATTATCTTCATCAAGAATGTTACATGAGCTTGCTAATTACTCCCTATCTTACTACATGCTTTAAATAGCTAGCCACTTATGCAATCCCACATACATACTAGACATAGGATTGGTTTCCTGCCGAGATTTCTGCTTGCTTAACCAGGAAAAGGGCAGGCTTTACGTATTAGAGGAAGCGGCATAGCTTAGCATAATGCTCCAACACTCCGTTAATCTTGAATATAATTAGGGTTTCTAATAGTCAAATGCGGAAAGGTCAACGATAGGTGTTGGAAGGTGTGAAAATATGAATATAGCGTAAAATTAAGTCTGTTTTCTCCTAAAGGTTTAGGTAAAATTAAGAATGTACTAGGTATAATTTGCACCAGTTGTGTTCCAGCCTTGCGCATACTTAGATAGAGAGAGCCAGTTCGAAAATAACTATTTATTCAGGACTCCTGTCGTTACAGGGAGAGATGAGACTGAAATTTATAGAATACTAGCTTCTGCCAGCGGTTTCACCCGCATCCCGTGGGAACCTCGGCACGGACCCGGATAAAAAGTAGCCCATAGCCTTCCTTAATAAATGGGCTATCTAACACTGAAAGAATTTTTCAAATCGGACTAGTAGTTCCTGAGATTCTTTAGCTTTATAATATTAGTATAGATAAGGGTTTGACTTGTGAGTTTTTTAATGTTTGCTTTCAAGGTATATCTCTATACAGGAATGAATTTTAAGCAGTGCACAAAAAAAAACTGGTGATCCAGAATCATTAACAGAACATATCTGCATCATCAGTAAAAAAAAATTTTTCATTCTTTTGTCCGCCCTAAAATCAGCAAAATATGGATACCAACTATTCTTACGCGCTTGGAGCAGCGCTCGCGTCAGTAAACCGGTTTCGCGTTGCCGCCGTGCCTACTACGACGACTATGACCGTACAATCGGTTACAAAGTAAACATCTTTCGATATCAATAACTTTTCTTTTTTGTACTAAAGCTCGACAAAATAAAAATATACGTATCTATAAAACTTATTTAACTATAAGTTGACAAAGTTTGCGCACTGGATAAAATTCATTCCTGTATGTAGATTTAAGTAATCCTCAAAGTTCAAAAAGTTTCAACAGAAACCATAATTACTTAACATGTACGAGTAGCTTCAACATCAATGAAAACAACTTAATCAAATTAATTCGATGACTCCTCAGATTCAAACTAATCACGCGATTCCTATTCGCCGTACGATCACAACACGTATTTTATTGAACAGTACCATAGAATATAAATAGCTTGGTCATACCCCATGGTTCTATGGACATTTTGTGGGAAACCTCAAGAATCGATCCGAGATCCATTTTAATGGTGCTTAAGTTACCTACGCACTTTTGTTATGCATTAGCCGTTTGCCCGCGGTTTCGCCAACGTCCCGTGGAAACTGCTGCCCTAACCGAGATGAAATATGGCCTACTAGCTTCTGCTCGGGGCTTCGCCCGCGTGGTGTGTTGATAAAAAGTACCCTGTGTGTTAATCCAAATTTCTAGCAAATCGGTCCAGCCGTCTTTGCGTGAAAGAATAACAAACATACATCCATACTTTCTCATAAACTTTCACATTTATAATATTAGTAGTAGATAGTAGGATGTTACTCGGGAAGAGTGTAGCTTTCCAATAGAGTTTTTCAGGACGGTTCAGACAAGACAAAAAGTTAAGACAAAAAAGGTTCCTATTTATTAAGTACTAGCTTCTGCCAGCGGTTTCACCCGCATCCCGTGGAAACTACTTCCCGTACCGGGATAAAAAGTACCCTATAGCCTTCCTCGATAAATGGGCTATCTAACACTGAAAGAAATTTTCAAATCGGACCAGTAGTTCCTGAGATTAGCGCGTTCAAACAAACAAACAAACTCTTCGGCTTTATAATATTAGTATAGATGTTATAGTTATGCATAACTTGTGGTCTTCTAGAAATTGAGAAACGAAGATATACATACATTATACATGTACCTAGTACTCACTAGTTTTTTTTTACTGTTTTACTTGAAAGCATTAATTATGTGTACGGATCGGAATATAAATGGAGTACTTATATTGATAAACGTGAGACTATTGGATGGTTTATGTCTCGTTTTACGTTTGAATATTCAGAAGCTTAAGTAGAATGTAATCGTATACACTGATTAAATTAAAACATTTATATGTTTAATGGACCTCGAGTTTTCAAACCAGAATAAAGTTATAGCTGTTAGAAGCTACTTAATATTTATTTTAAAAGTTAGTAACAGTTATTTTTCAAACAACTTCATCTTTCTTTGAACTTGATAGCACTTACATATTTTAAAACTAAATCATAAAAACGAGCTTTGATTTATTTATTACAGATATTTATTTTCAAAAAAGACAAACACACCCATCTCTCAGAAATATAGAAGCTGTATTTTGATACGTCCAACGGGAGCTTTCTTTGATCTCTTTACAAATATCTCTTCATTCGACTGTCCAAGTAAAAAATAAGGTAAAAATCATCCAGGAAATGTGACAGCGAATGTGATTCGTGGACGTATTTACACTGAACATTGTTCCAACATAAGCGTGGGACGAAATGGCCCATAAAACGCCCTCCAACGAGCCACTCCACGCGATATTACTAGCACCAACTTATTAGCGAAGATCATAAAATTAATTCCATTCAAATTTCAACCTTATAATACTGGCTATAGAAGTCAAAGGTTCTGGAAGCGAGTGCAGGTGATGCTGTGTAGATATCAGACAGATGGAACGAGGCTTATTGACAGATTGTCAAGCTCTCGAACGTGAATAGAGATTAGGGCATCTATTCCTATCAGAGGAGAAAATTGTACAGATATTTCAGAGATTATGTGAGTAGAAAAGTTAATTTCTTACACCATAAATTATGCTCTACGATAGGACCTGTCACCGATTGTGATAATTTTAGATAATGATACTTTATGTTCTCGATATAAAACACAATTTTTACTTAATTTATACAGTTTTTTTTTTAAACAAAAGATGCGAGTAGGTATGTGCTGGCTCTTAGATGAATAAACATTTATATAGGACACAAAAAATAACTTCCAATATTTCCTATTTTTTCCTTTTCATAGCATAATAAGTCATATGATTTTAATTCATAATGTCAGTTGTTATTAATTAAAACACTTACAAAATGCACTTTGTATAATGATTCTACGCCTACTAATTCCGATCTTAAATATTCAACTACCTTTTTATGCATGGGTGGTCTGACTACGATATGATTACAAAGTTTTAATCCATTTACTACACACATATACCATAATTATATTTGCAATCAAACTGATTGTAGTGTAATTTGTAGCTAGCTTCATGTATTCTTGAGAATCCTACTTATATTATAAATGTGAAAGTTTGTGAGAATGTATGGATGTATGTTTGTTATTCAATCACGCAAAAACGGCTGGACCGATTTGATTGAAATTTGGTATGTAGACTACTTATATTATAAATGTGAAAGTTTGTGAGAATGTATGGATGTATGTTTGTTATTCAATCACGCAAAAACGGCTGGAGCGATTTGATTGAAATTTGGTATGTAGATAGGTGATACCCTGGATTAACACATAGGCTACTTTTTATCAACACACCACGCGGGCGAAGCCGCTGGCGGAAGCTAGTCTTCAATATTTAAATTCTTCAAATAGATAGAAAAATCCATCTCTATACATGCACATTCAGTTCTTTTGGAGTTCGCTAATAAAGATGACTACACCCGTTACATTTTACTGGTTAAAATATCTATAAATAACTATAATATACCTACACAGTAACACTTAACATTTGACCTACAAAACACATTTTTTCTAAAAGCCCTTTCGACACGGTTGACATAACCGAATCTGGTACGAGTTAAGACAAAGTGGTACGGCTTTACATTTGTTACCGATTCGATTCAATTACAAACTCATGTTACAAAACAAATCCAATTAACTTGTTGGTGGGGACGAGCGATGAGCGACTAGCGATTTATGGCCTTACTACAAAAACTTAACCACCTGTTTTACACTTGTCTAAAAAAAATGTGGCTGCAAAATAAACCATATGTCAACGCCATGATTTGACATTTTTTTAGACAAGTCTTAAACTGACGTTTAAAAGTTTTTGTGGTAAGACGGTTTGTGTTTTCCCTACTACTTGATCATGAGTGTGTAAGGGAATAAGAACGCAGTATGCGTCACCTGAATTAAATAAAGAATCTTGAATATCCAGTCTTACAAATTATACTTTACTAGCTTCCTTCCGCGGTTTCACTCGTGTCCCGAGATCACTGCTTACCGTAGCCGGATGGTGACAAAAACCCTTAAACCTGCACTCGGGTCTAAGCTACCTCCCCTCTAAGTTGCAGCTTAGTCGGTCCAGCCGTTTACGCGTGATGGCTTGACCAAGGGATGTAAGGATTCAATTTTTATATTTATAGATTTAAAAAATATAATAACTTATGTGAATAATTCACTAGCATTTTAAAAATATATTTATCAGGAAAAGTACAGCTCCAATAAAAAAAATATTAACGCGATTCTCTCACAACTTGTACCACACGTAAATTCAGATGGCGTTTCAATCGTCGGCGGCTAGATAGCGCTAATTGATCGTTTGAGACGCGCCGCTAATGTACCTACAGCTCGCGCAATCTTTGTACGGAACGTTGACCGGAGGATTCAGATTTAAATCAAGGGATTATGGTTGACATTGGGCAATTTTAGAAAAATATTGTTATAAGTAGGAACTTATTTAAAATCAAAGAAAGAAGAGCTACATACATTATTCAACTTTAACAATAGGTACCTTGCAACTCTGTATAATTTTAACATAGAAATAAATACTACTGAAAAGAAAAACAAATATGTAGTATAAAAAACTAAAAAGACGCTTTTGTAACGTTTCTTAGCTAGTCGTGTATTGTCATCAGAACTCAGAGCGTGTGCTTTCATCCTAGTCGAAGTCCGGGAAGTGGGTCAAATTAAGATTCCTAGATTTTCTTACATACATCGTTACAAGTGAAGCTAATACATGTATAAGCGTTTTAAAAAGTCCTCAAAGTGGTTGTGACACAAACAAAAAGAAAGGACCTATAATATACTCTAGGTAAAATTATTTAGCAGACTCCAAGGTAACTTGAAGAATCTTCAAAAGTATACTAGCAGACAGACAAATGATATCCCAATAACCACACACACAGTCAAATGTTTATCATTATTGAGAATCATAACAATACGAGGTTGTCGCCATGTGGAGTGTCGACACGGCTGTTGTTGTGCCGATTGTCGTTACGGCCAATGGTTTAATAGCCAAGAGCCTCGACGAACACCTCAGGAGGCTCTCGTTGGGCGGCTGGATCAAGGGACTGATTCAGAAGGCAGTACTCCTTGATACGGCACGTATTGTGAGGAGGTTTCTGTCTCTGGGACCCTAACCACCGGTACCATGGACCCTGTGCCCGATATCGGTGGCAACCTATTTTTTATATTTTTAAATGTTTTTTTATTTTTATATTTAATATTTAAAAATGTAAATTATATGTTCTAAATAAATAAATGACAAATAATAAATGCTAAATAAGGACGTGACACATGACCTATGGAACATAAAAATATCGAGCGAGCGTAAAATGAACCGTGGTTCAAGATTACCGACCGATTCGATAAGGCACTTGCGAATCGATACAAATAACTACGTTATCGATTTAGATCAATTTATGGATTACCCGTAATACCTACTCCTATAAGTCATGTCACATGAGATAATAAAAGAATATTTAAACAATTAGAAATCAGGTAACTGAAAGGTAAATCAATAGCAGGTCACACTTATATGAAAGCACTAATAACGTTTTCAATAAACATTAAAAAGCTATTAAACAAGAGTGTGAGAAAACAGAGAAAACGACATAATAATGTATTTCTATAATACACACTGACATTTACGACCTAACGTGATAAAGTGCAGAGAAAATTATGAAATAAAATCCGATTTCATGAATATACTAAATTGATTGTCATGCTGAAAATATGTTACAGTTATCAAGGTCGATAGACGTTCGTGATTTATTAAAAACGATATCGAATATGTAGATACGGACGGAATAATAATTACAATTTAAATGCTTATTGTGATCGAATACGAATAAAACATAATGAAAACATACCACCCACGTCGTTAGAACTTAATTTTATTTGCGATGCTATCGTATTACTCAGAGAAAATAAACCAACGGCTGATATTTATACTATCTATTTTAACGATGAAGATTCGTGTTTAGATTATATTCTTCGATCAATAAATAAGCTGACGAAAGTATCTTAAACTTGGATAAAACCAGCAGAAGTATATTTTTATGCGCCCTGCATCTCAATTAACAAAAACAAATTATAACTACATAAATTCCTAATTAATCAAGGATTCCCTGATGAATTTAAACAGAATGAAGTCCTTGATGGATTTATGGCTATAACCAAACTTATGGCGAACGAAAATAAAATATAGGAGGGCAATAAATCTTGAACCTCCAACAATTTGTATAGCACGCGTCCAAGAATATCTTATAATAAACTAAAACAGGACGATGCGCAGGATTGCCAGACGCCGCAGACATTTGTCAAGGAGTAAAGAGTTAAAACAAAATAAGTTTTTATAGTCGCGAGGTAAATGATACGCGAGATCTGAGGAACTGAATTGATGCGAAAGGGAAACGGAATGAGAGATTTGTGGTGCGCGAATAATTTGTGATTTTAAAATAAAATTTAACCCAAGTAAAGGAGATTAATTTAATCCAATCTGGTTTATTTTTTAGGAAAGCTTATGAAAAAATAAAATAAGTACAAAAAAAAAACTAAAATATTGATCCTTTAAACTATTGCGGAATTAAATACAAAAACAGCATTAAATAAGAAGGCAACTGCCAACAATAAAGATACAACACATTCCTATGCTGTATATCCAGCCAGAGCCATACATTTTGATATTAATACAACAAAAATTCGACTAAATCATGTCACGCCCTCTAACATAACAAACACTTTCGCAAATCATTGTCATTTGATGTGACAGAAAAAACAAACAATGTATATGACACGACACATTTAAACGATGTACGATTCCTAAATACACATCAAAGTGAAGCCGAAACAGAGACTGACAAACGGATTCAGGAAATAAATGTTATTGTAGATGACGATGGACGTTTACCAACAGGAGGCTAAAAAGACACTACGACAAACAAAACTGTAATTGACAATACCAACGTTCCAAGTGCTACGTCTGATAGACAAGGTGTTCAAAATAAATAAGTTTGAAGAATCGTTTTATTTGAAAGCACTCGCAAGCCCATATGGCATCCATTTACGCTTGGCGTGTTAGGGGAACGTGACATTATATTAAAAATAAATTCTATGATAGAATTTAATAACAAAGGTATTACCGCCAAATAGTTTCCGATCACGTTGGCAATTTTAATACAAAAAGAGTATTGAGATGGTAATGCAAACGTGAGTCTGTTGCGATATTCGAAATAAATATTTTTTCATGGCAAGCTTTATGCAAAAACGTAACGCACTTTATTTTTCGCTTGGTGTGAGTATGCAAATGTTTGTAAGTGAATTTTACGACTTTGCTTGAAGAGATAAAATCTCCATGATATAAACATAATTCAATGAATGAAAGGAGAAACCCAAACAATACAAAAAGGAGCCGCCATAACAGTCATTCTCAATTAAAATCAAATCCAGACTAAAAATAACAGCTCGTCACATCAGACATGTCGTTTTGCCTGCGCCGGCGCAATGTCACACGTCATCGGCCAAGCGTGAACCGTTTCAAACGCACCCTTGTTTGTATTAACCCTTTTTGCCGTTACTAATACGGTTTCTTGGTATCTTTTTTATTGGGTTCCAAATTGGTATCTAATATGGTTCATGGGGCGAAATGAATAGCTTCAGACTGATTTGTTATTTCTTTATTATGATATGTTAAATTGTAGTTAGGTTCATTAACATCGTCAATGGATTGGATTGACTTCTCTGCATTTATGCTGTGGGTGTAACTGCATATGAAAAAGTTTCATTTACATTAATCAAGGCTGGACATGGTCAAACCCTACATATTTATCAAAACATACTAGAATCAAGTTATATCGACTTCCCATTACCTATCCTATATTACTAAACTGACACCATAATTCATAACCTGCCCACATCCAAAGATTTATAAACCCATTAAAATGATAGAGGGAATAAACTTTTAACTAATATGATTGAAGGCAATGAATCTTTGTGAAGACTTGAATCTCCATTAAATCTGTCGTTCGTGATAGATATATTGATGAAGCTTGTTTAATTGTAGGCGTGAAGGCTTTTAGCCAAAGCCTTCACGCCTACAATTAAACAATCGCGTTCTGAGCGAACGGTAAAGACTGACAGCCGAACGGAAACGGTAATGAACTTTGATATTGAACGATGATGTGTGAGGATATTAACATTTTGGAGTACTTTCAACCCGTACTTTATGACTGTTTTATTATGATGCGCTAAAGTAATCTAAATATTGGTGCGAGAGTGTGAGACCACTATAATAAGTTTTTATAAACACTTCCCGTAACGACATAAGTGAAGTTAGTAATAGAGAGTTAAACTGATGATCCTTGGCAATAAATTGTGACGAAGAAAAGCTTTCTAAATAACCCTATTCAACGAATCCGTGCAGAATAATCAGGAAGTGCACAAACTGATGACAGTGACAATGACAATGCTAAAGTAGCTGAAGGTGACTAAAACACTAGGAACGAAGATAGTACCATGTCTGAGCTGAAGCAATAAGTCAAAATCACACGGTCGCGGGCGGCGAAGCGAGTAGCCGCACAAGTATTATTTATACCAACAGCTACTTAGATCGGGAAACACACTGAACATGGATGGAGCGTGCCCGCCGTCACACTTGGCATTTTCATTTGGATAGCATGAACTTTAAGCTTGCGATTTATACATTAATTTTCGTTGAATGATCACTAGGGTAGACAAGATTATACACGGAGGAGATTCATCTTGATTGAGGTCGTGGTGGCCTAGTAATAAAGAACCAACCTCTCGGGTAGAAAGGTGTGGGTTCGATTCCAGTTCAGGCAAGTACCAATGCAACTTTTCTAAGTTTGTATGTACTTTCTAAGTGTATCTTGGACACCAATGGCTGATAAAAAGGTGAAGGAAAACATCTCGAGGAAACCTGGACTATATAGTCTGAAATCACCAACCCGCATTGAGCAAGCGTGGTGATTAATGCTCAATCCTTCTCCGTGTGAGAGGAGGCCTGAGCCCAGCAGTGGGACGATAAAAAGGCTGTAACAGTAACAACAGTAACAGTAACAGCTTCATCTTAAACTTCTCAAGTATTCGATAAATGAAGTCTTTAAAATATTAGCCAACCATATGACAGATAATAAATTACTGACGTAAATAATAAATGCAGTTATACAACGGGTACTACTTATAAAGATTCGTGAATTAACGACGATAAATGCAAATATTGGCACTCAAATCAATCTCAGTCTTTAACACCAATTAAGGTAATCAATTAATGACTTCGTTTACCTACCAATCAAAAACACTAACAAGCTTCGTAGAACTGATAAGGTATTTATGCAACTAATTTGCGTACCAGTGCGAAAAGGAAAATAAAGAAAAATATTGCTAAAGAAATGTGACTCCCGAGAACAGTAGCAGGTAAATACATATATGATTTTACAGAGAAAGCCTTAGTATAAACAGTAATTTCGCAAAAATGGTTACTTACAGAGAGTAGTAAGTTACACTGTAATGTAAACGGTAAATGACAAATTAAAAGGAAAGCGTAAAAAAATTGTCAACGTATTAAAAACAATCTGCTGGCCAGTTTAAGGGGCAACGGAAAAAATGTCTTTAAAGGCAAAATCTGAATCAAAATCCAAGCATTCAAAAGTTAAAAAGGACAGGATACCAACGAAAATCAGCATACTAAAAGAAGGAGTGACGGACACGCCCACACAACATCCCTGTATTTCTCCAACCTTATTTACGAGAACCACCCAGACTACAAAACGTCATAAGAGAGTGTACGGTAAATATAGAGTGGACATCGCCAAGCTTAACTTGGAATAATTTAGATGACGCTCAGGATTTGTGGTAAGATACGTTAACTAAGTTATTGGGTTTTCTTAAGTCCAAGCTTATGCTGGAATCTGAATTTAAGGTGTTATTTAAGTGAATATTACGTTCGAGATATTAGATGGGGACCGTTTGAACCGTTTTATAGAGGATATCTTATTGGTTGTTCAGCTGTTCAGAATGTAACCGTATTAAAGCTTGACTTACGTGTTTAGTTAAAGATTTCTTGTATAAAAAATAAACTGAAGACTTCACAGTTAAATTCGGATAGTAAAACCGACGTTTAAACAAAACCGTTAGACCAATAAAGCGGCAAGAGACAAAATAACGTCTTATCAATTACATCATCGAAGTAATAAAACGGACATATAGCGATAAATATAGACGTGAGGACATAAGATCTATGACCTGACTGTGCCCAGTAAACTTCCCATTAAACAATTAAAAAATACGACGTCTAGACAGCAAAAATATTTTTTACAAAAGTTTTCATTGCAGTAAACAGGTCTTTGTGTTGATCTGTATGTACCTCTAAGATTGTTGATATTTTTTTATTGATTGATTTCGAACCCTCCAAAATTTAAAATAAGGTCAGAACTTTGCTTGTCTTCTGCAGTAGCCATACTCTCATTATTGTTTTGTTTAACATCGAAGATTTTACATCGGACATTTATCAAAACTAGTATCCCATCCCAGATTAATGCGAGCAGTCGTGCCAGCTGCCTCAAGCCACATCTCTATTCGCGAGGCAATTCGCAAGTTGATATGTCGATTCAAGTGGTTCTAATTAGATAAACTGAGGTCAAACGAATTATACAAAGTGCATGGATGCTTATTGCCTTGGTTACTCGTAATGTGCATCGGAGTCTGCGTTTTGAGATCAGCAGTGTAATTGGTCGGTAATTGAATGATAAGTGTGAGATCTGGGAATTCGGAGGATGGGAAAATTGCTTGTTTATGTAGTACAACGTCACGGTAATATGTGAATAACACTCGTGTTCTTGGAATTTGTAAATAATGAAGACTAAAAGTGCAAGTTCACTGTAGTCATTTCTAGTCTGATATTAGACTGAAGAGCTTGAAGAAGAGAAAGAAGTATATCATAACATGGATCCAAAGCTAAAGATCACTGTAGAACACTAGGGTCAAGGGAGAATCAATATAAAGAAAGGACACACACATTAAATCCAAACCATTTACTAATACTACTTACACCTCCTATCTACTTTAACTAAGCTGATATCGATACACCATTAAAACCCTCTAATAGCAATAGTCATCTCATTACCAGAGCATAAACCAATCCTAGAATTAACACTTAACCAGGATAAACTGTTTACGAAGCAATATAGGGCCGTTTAGATAGCGTGGCTCCTAGTTACGGGCATTCCGTACTTAAATGTTGGTTTATAGTTGAAATAGTAGCACTTTGCTAGTTCGCTGCTTACGACTCCGTGTAATGAGCCGTTTCCTCAATTGAATTGCAACTTGTGTGGGATTCGTGCAGATCGAATTTTATGCGTGTGCTCGTGAGGCACATTTATTTGGTCTTGTTGCATTATTTTTGGTATGAAATAAGTTTTCTTTTCGTAGTTGTTTTCCTTCTTTGATTAGGTATCTTTCTTTAATCATAAGATTACGGCATCTAATGGAAAAAGTGGATTGATGCTTTGATTCATAAAAATCTTGTCTAGATTTTCTGTCGGGAGAAACAACACCATAGGTAATTCACGCAGTCTTATGTTCTTATGTAATGTTAAATGTGAGTAATAATATAACATTAAAGGACAGTTTTATACAATTAACAAAGAAAATAACATACACGTCAAACAGTTTGCAAACCTCATTAAAAGCAACGAACCATTCAAAACACAACACCCAGAAAAATAAACAAATTAAGAAAAAAATGCTCTCCTATTATTAAGCACGTGTTTTCGAGAAGTAGGTTTAGTATAACGATGTTACGGTTTTTGACCACAGCCATTAAGAAAACCGTCATCACTGCAAACGTAAATATCCATTCTCTAAACATTTAACGAGCATTTGTAATTATTTTACGAGTGGATAAAAATATCAACATTAGAGACTTTACAGACAGCGTTTTTTACGCTCTGTCGACGCGCGTTTCTATCGATGCAGCAGCGATACATGTACGTAAGATCAGAAGAATACAAAGATCGTAGAAGAGTCAGGTGCATCTTGTACGCCTATTGTATAACGAAAATCGCGCGTTTCAAGATCCCGGTGTGTAGACACCCTTAGTGTTTTCATAACTTCAAGGAAAAGCCATAAATTAATCTAGCACAGCGGGTTAGTGATAAAAATATTTTAGTTTTAGTTTAGCTAGGTTGAAAGGTTGGACAAATTTTCAGAAGAAAATGATGAATATACAGACAAGCAGCTCGTTCGTAGAGCTTATCATTGCTTATACATGTGTAAGTACTTTATTAGTTTGGACAAGCAATATAGGGAATACATATTGCTAATCATCACATACTGAGAGAAACATGCGGTTAGGATTCGCCCACTTATTACCTCAACAAACACTCGTATAATTTACTTCATAGAAAAAAGATGAATAGAACTTTCATATAACATATCAATCTAGGAAATATCTCAATGAAATTTTGAAATATCGGTCAGTCATAAATCCAAATTACAAATTGCGTGCCAAACAAACCACAGACAAACTTAACGGTAAGTTCACACATATTAGAAAATTCAGTGTAACATATTATTTATGTTTTACGACTGACCAATAATTACGCTGCGGTCGCTAAAGCTGAACGTAAATATTTTGGTTCCTAGCACTTCAAAGAAATCGTGAGTAAGGGAGAACAATCGTGTATTGAATTTGTTATTTAGAGAAAGTATCATTTGAAAGATCTTTAGGTTAGACTAAAGATTTTTCAAAAACAAAGCTACAGATTAACTGCAATATTCAATCAAAATGAAGCAGAATATAAAACAGTTGGCCAGGTAATAGAAAATAACAATGGGAAATTAAGAGCAAAAGAAACACAAGCGATAATGGAAATTAACAATGGAAAAATAACAGTTTCCGAAGTTGACTAAAGGAAAAGTGACCATTGTGACTCTTACTTACACTCTAATCTAATCAAGCAAAATAAGAAAAGGTTTGATTTAACCGTGTTAATTCTAGAAAATAAGTGACATCTTAAGACCGAAGAAAGCGACGTGAAGGTGATTTTTCATGAGAAAAATCTTAACTCAAACAATAATTATCTCATCTTCCATGAAATACATAATTATATTTGTTTAGAGGCAGGCATACGTGAAAACTGGCACGTTCGCCTACTACACGTGCCATAATCGCGGAAAACAATGAAAATACAATACAATATTACCCTTGTCGCGACGGCTCAATGTTATAACATGCGCAAGATTACGTTTACTTAAGGAGAAATTTGCCTTTTGATAAGAGTGAAATTACTAAGGAATAGACCACACAACTTGATTAACCTGCAGACCCCGGTACTGGAAACCAGAATTGACTTAAATAATAAAATTGACAATCCGTCATACACGTCTTTAGGATGCATTATGACTAAGACTGTCAACATGTAGGTATAAGTAAGGCAGAGAACAATACACAGACATTTCACGTCTCAATGATCCATCAAAATAAACCGCTTCATTTCTAACAGCTGTATCATGTATGTTACAAAATGAATTAA
Organism: Helicoverpa assulta; assembly: GCA_963856015.1. Lineage (NCBI taxonomy): Eukaryota > Metazoa > Arthropoda > Insecta > Lepidoptera > Noctuidae > Helicoverpa > Helicoverpa assulta. Next base: position 10,401,860 of record CAWLCW010000012.1, read on the forward strand.
ATTAAAACATAATGTAGCATTCATATTTACTCGAACAAGAACACAATGCGTTTGCGCCGCCCACACGCTACCGCTGTGTCATCAAGGATTACGTTCTGTCTGATTTCATTTAAAACCCTGCCAAATAAATGAGAATCTTTATTGTATGTTAAGAGAAGGATAGCAAAGTGCAGCGATCAGTCCTACCACATGCGAACCTCACAAAGGACATAAATATAGTAATATTTCCAGAGGAGACAAATTATATCCTTTGACCAAATAACATTATGCTCCACACGATGACAGAACATGTTAAAAGTAATAATACAACCTCATTCAACGTACATGTGTTGAACAAACTAACAATAATTCGTAATCTACAAAACAAGTCGTCAACTAAATTGAATTTGTATCGAGAATTTAAATCTATGATTTTCTTGAACGGTTCTCGGAATCAGCATAACAAAGTCTCCATCAATTCTGATTTAGTTTAGTCTAGTGAAGCCTTGTTTGCATTCGATAAGCCTTCCAGAACATTCCAGGCTTGCCTTTCTCTTGATAAAATCTATTCTATATTTGTCAGCTTCAAAGCTCTGTTGTGGGGAAACTCAAAGGTTCCAAGTTTTGGAGTAGTAAAATAAAGAAAACTTACATCAAAGAAATGTGGCCTCAGTCTTCCGATAGTGTACTTGGCAACATCAGTGGTGAGCTGCTGGCAAGCGCAGCCGAAGAGAAATACTCCGATCACGTGGTAGGCCTCCCAGACCCAGGCTGGGATCTCCCGGCCTAGGACCTTACGGGATCTCCCACCAACGTAGTCCCGAAGTCTTATCCATTCCGTGAGGGACATCTGTGGAAGAAAGGAGGGATTCATTAAAATGTCTTTGGTAGTCGTATGTCTAAACGTCTGGTAATCAATTAAATATTTTTGTAACCCGACATTAATACAAAACATTTTTGAAATCCCAGAAACGAACATAGCTCTGACAACAGTGAGTTATTAAGATGTCCACAAAATTAATCTCCACAATATTTCAACAGCATCATTCTAATAAAACATAGAAGCTACACACCAAAATATCATGTCGGACAAAAACGTTGAAATACAAAAAACCGACGACACATCTTATACAAGGGAAGTCGTCTACCAATACACGCATGTGTCAATATTGGCGATAAGCCAACATCATTAATTAATTACTAACTAATCACTGGGAGGCGGTCTGCATACAAATGAGGCAGAAGGCGTCGAAGCGTGACCCAGCTTAGCTGAACACAAGTCATTACTTCTCACGTGAAATCATAATTACCTACGATAGAAATGCAACACAAGACTCGAAGACTTTATAATAAGAAGATGCGTCATCCCATATCCTAATGAATATTTTTTGCACGTTCGACTTTGTCAAAATAAGTATGACGCAAGCCAAGAAAGGCTTCAATAAAATAATTTGCAATGTGTTCATATCCTGTGGTTCTAGCTACATATATTTTAGCTTCCTTTGTCAATACTTTTCAAATTATACAAAATGCGGAAATGACAAGGTTCCGGAGGAATATGTCACAGCCCCAACCTCACATTGCGTGTCCATTTCATCCCAACAAAAAATCTCTTATACACCCATACAAGGTCTTTGGCAGATCCCCAAAATTTTTATCTGGAGCATTTCCTTCGCGTAATTACATAGTATTACAATTCGCGTCTGTTGCAACTAACCTTGTACTGCATACGACTAAGGTCAGGTCACACGCGCATGGAATTTCATACCATATAAGTACTGCTGCTAATTTATCTGATTCGTTACCATATTGATTACAGAACTGCATATAATCTAGTAGGTTATCTAAGGGAATCAGTACGTAACTGTTTCATGGGCTATTAAAATTAAAGATCAATGTTTGAGGATCTATTAATCATCACATTCATCACCTGTCGCGGGTTAACATTAATTTCTTTTGGAGATTCATGTTAATTTCATATTTGCAATCTAATCTGATGCAGTCGATTATCTAGTAGAAACTATACGAACTGCACAGCTCAGTTACCATGTCATACCAGACCCAAGGCTCTATCAATTCCCACTGAATATATTTGAACTATTTCAGTTCTACAATCTGAGCTTTCGTGACCGATATAAATGGTTATGTATGAACACTGTTCGCGATGTCGCCGAGGAAAACTAGTAAGCACCAATAAAAGTTTTGGCAACAAATACGACTTTAACTGCTTTGCTAGACTTTTTGACTTGCCTGTTTTTTTATTAATGGTCTTATTTGTCTTATATTTGGTCTCCAGTTTTTAAGTTATTCCAACATTACCTTATAGAAAGTATATGGGCATTTATAAGTAGTGGTCTTCTATGTGCATATCTTATGATCGTAGTAGGTATCAGATGCTAGTTCCTACACAAGCCTAGAGCATCATAACACTAAGTTCACGAGCTACGATCCATTACCATATATTTCGCATATCCTCAAATCTAATAGGGTCACCACCCACATAGTACCCGTTACTGGGTTTCATGTCAATTTCGCATATGTTATCACCGAGCCAGGAAACTTGATAGCTAGAATAGTCCTAGATTCAGTACAATTCTATAATTGTGTATATGAGATTTATGTCATTTCTAGTGCAAGAGAAATCCAGGACAAAGTTTCATTGAAGGTTCTTCACTATCTTTATAAATTGTTAGGTAAATAGTTGTTCAGATTGTGCTAATAAACTGTTGAAACACGATAGCAAATATATTGCAGTACATATTTACTTCGTAATCAACGGAAATTGGGTCAAGTTGGTTCTTTGGCACCGCGAAGTTTGCTTGCTTCTATTACAATAATGGGTTCATTGATAGGAGTAAACTTTGAGACATCCGCATATGAAATTGCTTCAAGAAATCGCAAATCATGAAGCAAGTTTTCCAGAACCCAGTGATTATAAAACAGCTCCATAATCTCAAAACCATCCAACAGGATATTAAGACCCTATTTATTATTCCGAGCATGCAGGAGCCTCAATTATGAGCCCCACCACTAATTATTCTGAGCTGAGAAAGCCATAGAAGTAAGCAGATGATATAAAACCTTTTTGACTCTTGAAAGCGCACACCATAGACGACAAACGCCAATGATATACTTTTGACAAGACAAGAGAACGACTAGAAGAGATGGATTGAAGTCTTCATAAAGATGTAAAGAGTAGGTGAAATCTGTGTATTGTAGACTTACAAGGTGCAAAAAACATGTTTATACAACAGAAATTCATAGGTTGTAGTGTACCAGTACATAATAGCAAACTGTTATTACTAATGCACTATTTCACAGTAATTAACCCTAGGCATTGTTTGCATACTATTGTTTTGATCAGCGTTAATAACACTGCTTTTGTTCGGAAACTAATTTACTAAGAAATAATGCAAAACTTCATTGAATTATTAATTGAGTTGTTGAACGCTGTGCAAACGTTTGTGAATACACTTTGATTATTTTTCATTTGGCCTATGCTTTTCACAGATTTCATGATTCTTAATAGTGCGGTAAAAAATCGGCAACATCTGCAAAGTTTTTAAGTTAGTAAGTCCTTCAAAAACACCAACCCTTGTTAGAAGAGTTTCAATGGTAACGGCGTTTGATTTCCTCGAGTCAAAGTTTCATACAGCCTCTGCAGATTTGTTTAATTACTAGTTTATCGTTTGTCAATATTTATACCCCAACATATGCGTACTGTAAGTGTAAAAATACAAATACTTATTATTTGAGCGGATACAAAATAAGTCAGCAAAGAAACTAATAGTCAAGAGAAAGTATAATTCAAGTCAAGACTGTCTAATCTTTAATAAAACGATGACAAATAAGGTAATAAGAACCACAACAGACAGACTACATACAAATATTACATAAGAAGAATCTTGCATCTTACCTATGGTCAAGGACGTAAAATATAAACAGTGACTCATAGTAAACATACTACTAATAGTAAAGGGCTTTAACCGTTTGAGGATAGAGCAAAAATACTTAAATAAGCTTCCGATAACAAATATCAGAGTAATGGGAAAAAATGCGGAAGGGGTATAAACAACAATCCTTTTCACTTAAACTTAGTGACAGATTTATTGACAACTGTCATTACATTTCTTCCTTTAACTTTCAAATCACCAAGTTTTGACCGGTTGTTAGGCAAAAAAATAACAACTTAAGGCGAACGGTATTTTACTGACATTCCTTGCCTTTACCAAATGTAAGCCATTTGGTAAAGCACAGTCAATTTCAGTTTTTTGGAAGATTGCCTATTTAGGCACTTTTGGATACACGTCCATAGGATTGGAAGCTAAAGCAAGAATATCAATAACATTGCCTGCATTTTGGAAATAGGACGAGCAATCATGCTTATGGCTGACTTCAAACATAGATAAGCTTGCAAAAATACTTTCAATGCTAAATAGAAACTTAAGCATTCTAATACTAAAAGGCGTTTGCCTTAAGATGTTGTCCGCAAAAGAAAAAGAAAGATAAGGTGTGTAAATGGGTGTTAATGGGGTGCTAATGGTTGCCAGATAACGTATGCAAACAAGATTCCGTAGTGTTTAGCGTAGACAGTGCTGAACAAGTTGGCCTTTGGAGCTTTAATAACAATAGAACATGTTTAAGTTATTATGTTTTATACTAAGAAAATGAAAATAAAAGTCGATAGAATCTTAAAATTGAATGCGACCAGCAGGTAAAGAATTCAGATAAATAAATAACAACAAAAACAAATAATAAAAGGAACACGTAAAAGCTTTAGAACATTATTTTACTAGTGCAACAAGACGGCCAGTGATTCTTTGCACTCAGCAAACACTTCATTACTATCCCCCAAATTATCTCTTCATTTCTTTCGAAGACAGCCTCATAATTTGCTTTGAAAGAATGTCTACTATCACAGCAAGTCTCTTTTAATTAGAGTTAGATGCTCGTATTTCCCTCCATTGCTCACCAATTACTTGATTCACAGTACTTTATGTTTCTTAGTAACGATACACATCTACATCGCTCTGATAACCGTGGAATCGCACTCGTAGATCTATCATACGACATGGATATTTATTAGTTTTCACAATACAGAAGAAACTTTCTCTACTACGGTTTAGCTATACATTAGTAGTACGGAACTACGAGATTTGATAGAATTGGAATTCAGCTATCAAGTCTAACATGGCTTCAATCTTTCATTGATGTTCAATTTCCCATATTTGTCACTTTTGCCCTTCGGTAGTCAGCTTTCATTGCGTTTAATCAAGAATCATCAGTTTTAAGAGGTTAAATAAAATCCCGGAAAACATTTTGCAACATTTCCCGGAAAATAGCGATAAAAGTATTTTAATGAACGTCGGGAATGAGCAGTTGAGTCGGCATCCAATTAAATCATACTGCGAACATCTATCCGTTAGCTTAGCTTACACCTAAAATAATTGCTACAAGGTTCTAGCTTACTACTTGCTTTCATAAAAACAGAACATGCCTCAAGCAAAATAAGAACGTACTAAACAGTCAGCAACTATGAAAATGAAAAAGTAAACAAAACAAACAATAGTCAATTACATAAACGAACACACACGGGAGCAATTACTGAAGAAAACGAAACGCACCAAGAAACCATTGATGATATACAATCTTCATTTAAACTGTGTCTGTTAAAGATGAATATATTAGCAGCACGCTAAGTACGCTAAATTTAGCTAGCTATTTTCATGCCAATTAGCCTATATGTGAGTGGGCAATTGTAATTATCGCAGTGGTTACATAAACCTGTCGTGTAGGAACCCAAACTGGGTCTGGCTACAGTCTGTAAAATTTCACAGAAAGGTATAAAGCAAGATATGTTGTACCCACAAAGTGGCGACTAGATGAAGCTGGAATGGATGGAATTCCTATGAAATGAAAAGCAAACCAAATGGTGTAATTGCGATTGAAATTCATCATGGTAGAAGAGAAGATTGATCTTAAAGCTATAATAAGCATATCGGTGCGTACATCGTCACCTTAGCTACGAACATGTCTTACATAAGCTGAACTGAAGTGTTCAAGCATGCTATTTCAATTCGTTTAATAACATGATGAGAGGTGAAATATTAATAAATTGTTAAAAAAAAAAAGGTTCACGTAGACATTCATTTGCACTCAGCTATTATCACCCAATAATAAAATATAAACACAATGTTATTTATTAATAGAGGTTGTTTATTTATAAATGCCGTGCTAAAATAGCGTGCAGGCACGATTAATTATGTTCATGCAAAAGACGATGGAGAGAATCGCATGAATTCATATGTAATATTCATTGATGCATCGACCCGAGATAATGTTTTTGCGCGACATACCAAGGAAGCAATGGAGCACGTTGAACGAGCGTAAGATAAAAGATACGCTTTCCTCACGATACGGATACTGCAATCATCTTGATTTAAATGTATCGGTCTGACTCTAATGTTTACGATATGAGTAAATATGAGTAGGCTGGGAAAGATAGATGATTAGCGTTTACTACAATGTCAGTTTTATTGAAAACAATTGTGCGTATGAGTGCTTTCCAACATGCTAAGCGTAAGCAAAAGTACTTAATTTTATCGTGAAGTATTCGACGAGACTAACATTAGATACATAGTTCCTTAATCGAACTATGTATATCTGGAATATTATCATTTACACAGACGTTTCCACTAAACAGTTCCATTATTTAAGCAAAGATTTCGAAAACCTTTCCAAAAGATTAGGACTTATCTTTTATTTCTTGCTCTGGTATTTACTTCGGAGCAATATTGTTATCTTGACAACACAGTTTACGGCTTGTTCAAGAATTCCTGTTGCTTAGTACGAAACCAGAAAGGATTATTGACAAAATAGTTGTATAGACCGTAAGTTAGGATTAACACCCTATTTCTGTGGAAAGAGCAGCACATGGCAACGGTTAAGACAATTCACATGATCCTAGAGATTTGGCTGTTAAAATAAATATTGTTAATTAAAATAAACAAAATCACATAAACGAGAATAAGCTTTTCATAGAATCAATTCCCATAGCGAAAGGATTATCACCTAATTATCATTGAAACGCCGATCTTATAGGTATTTGAAGTCTACATATTTAGGGAGAGTATCCACCGTGTTATGAATATAAAGTTGATCGACGAATCATAACACAAGACTATAATGTCAAGGACTCGCCTTGGCATCTGATAATGTTCGAATTACTTACTCACCTACATAAAATAGGGCCTGGGGATCACTATGCCAAGTTGCCCGTGAATTATGTTCTCTGCATAGAATCGTAATATTATTAGTCTGGTTTGTTTGCGTATCATAAAACCAACTGTACCTACATATTTAAATGTAGATTGAACTTAGTACCATAGTAAGATTCCCTATCATAAAGGAGTATCTTTATATTCAAATTAAGTATGTGCCTATTAAGTTTAATGCATTATGAAATCACCATTGATAGAATCAGTATTAAAATAACAATTTGCAGCACAAACATAACAGATAAGTTTAAAACGCTTAACATGTTTGTTGAAATTCCAAGACTCGTTTACGAGCAAGATAGAAATCACAAAAACAATGCATGCTGAAGTTGTATGGATGCGATTTATTTGCTCATAAACCGATGAGGCATGTCAATGACATTGCACACTGCGTATTCTGCCGACTATTCTTACTGCAAATTGCGAAACTGCAGCTGAAACTATTTAGACTCCACACAATACATGTAACTGTACAGTTGATGCTGCTGATGGTCCAAGATTATAAATAAATACCGTCTTTTATATATTTAAGCTATTCTACTTTACGTCTCGTTTGTTCGTCTTATATTGGCTTCTTTCAAGATCTTCTTATTAAAGACGAGCCATATAAACTCATACACATGGGATATATAAAATCCTTCAATTTTATAGACATCGGAATTTGTAAGTAGCCACCAAAAACATCTCTGGACGCCTTACTTTATGGAACGCTCAAAACACAACGACAAATGTCAGCAGACCAAACAAACATGAAGAACTCTATAAAAATCTATTTACGTTGAGCAAAGTCAAAAAATCGGACGTAGTACCCGCATGCTAAATTTAGAATTCAATGCCGTCACAACATAGTTTGAACTAGGCAACAATTTCCTAGTTACACTAGATTAATAACTGTACTATCGCTGTTACATAGTATAGAAATGGAATCGATAACGTTTTCCCATTGGTATAATAATAATGGCGTCCACGGCCGATTTCGGCCACGGCGGCTGTTCTCATTTTAAGGAGAACAGCCAGCTGCGCAGGACATATTATAGTGCACGAGCATTTGCGCAGACACAGGTGCACTCCCTATTCCTTCTCTCTCATAACCCGATGGGACGGCAATCCGACACGACCGGAAAGAGATCAGGCGCAGGCAGGACCGACATTTACGTGCTCTCCGACGCACGGGTGAATCAATCACCAACTTCCAGACTATGGGCTGCTTTGTGAAAGTTCAAGAAAACCCACAAAGCGATTTCGGCCCGACCCAGGAATCGAACCCGAGACCTCGAGTACAGCAGCCGCGCTTGCGACCGCTAGATCAACGAGGCTTCCCATTGGTGTACTATGCAATCGAAGCACATTTCCATGTTGACATTGTTAAAATAATAGCTTTTGACCCAGAATTGCCGTAAGCTGAAAATCATAGTGCACGTAACCAGTTTGCAGAAACACAAGTAAAAGTTAACTTTGAAAGAGTTTTTGTTATCTGAGATTTGCATCACTGCGCAATGATTTGGCTTTAAGGAGAACTTGATTTTCTAACAGAGGGTGTTATTGATTTCTATATACATATGTGGATTAACTCGAAAATCCATGTGTATTTCCAGTTAAGGGTTCTTGAAGGTATTTGAACAAACTGCTATTTCTGTGTAACTATTCCAGGTAAAATGATAATATTAACGATCTGCCAAGTAAATACCCTAGGCACAAATAATACTAAATATTTGTAAAGAGATTTCCTAGACTGAAACATTTTAGGAATTCCGTAAATACGGAAATAGTTGTTTCAGGGTTTATTAACCCAGAACGTAAGCAATAAAATAATTTAACGGCTATTCGTATAATCAACGGCTTGTAGCCGTTCATTATACGAATAGCTTAATAACTGTCTCAAGGTTACTCAAGACAGATATGAATATTTTTGACAATCCTGCTTGGGTATTTGAGGAAGTTATTTTCTATGATGAACTAAATAAAAAAATAAGATTTCTTGAAGAGCAGTTAATAGCTATAAACATGTGGCAGCTATTGTTTTTGGCACTAATGCAGCCGCTGCCGGCTGCGACCAGGAATGCCCTCAATCCAGCGTTGTGAAATGAATGGCACGAGTCCGAATTAACTTTGAGTGACTTCTTAGACTGACAGACTCCATTCAGTAAGACCTACTTTTGAGACGGTTTGTGTTTGATCAAATATATAGCGTACTACTACAACCGAAAGAGAAAATCTTGTAACACAACCTGGTTTAAAAAAAAAAGACTCAAAAACTTATAAAAGATGTGTCTCGTGTACCTACTGGATACTGTTCTAAAATTTACAGGTAAGGTACACCCAGTTGACAAAAAGCTTTGTTTATGCTGAAGCAGGAATTAGGCATAATGTTTTAATAGCTAATGAAGTGATGTCCTACTTAGCATGAAACGTATGAAAATCTAAATATCTTTTGTTAGATTTTGTCGCCTGAAAAACAACAAACGTGGTACTCATATTATTATACAAACAGTAACAAAACTTTTTCCTACAATGATCTGTTGCCGCTGAAGTGCAAAATTTCCTACAGCACCTTTTTAATATCAAGGTTCATAAGCAAATTGATTGCGTTGCCCAAAAAAAATTGATTTAGAGAAGTATTCAGTTGTTAATCTTAGGACGTGTTTTACAAAAACACAACCACATGTCATTATAAACACGCAATAACCATAAAACTATAGTTTCACACATGGCACATTAAGACTTAAATTATAGAGCTATCTACTTCGCAACAACTATTTATCTTATTTTAAAGCACTTGGCGACCCACACCAATTATTTTTGTTAATTCCCACCATTAATTTCGCAGTGTGTGGTCTGCACATTAGCGCACTTCATATCAAAAATTCAATTAAATTCGACGAAAAACAAAAATAGCTGGGTTAAATAAATAGATAAGATAGTTACAAGGTGTATCAAATAGCACACGTTGAATGTACGCAAATATTTGTTGTTAGTAGTTGATATGAACAAGGACAAAAAGACTATAATGCGAAATCAAATATTGCTGATAGATTCATAGTTAAAACAGATGGCACAAGTGAGCGTCAAGTGTTTTTCCACAATAAAACGCCCGCTTTATTTAGTTCTTAATAGCCAGAACAGATCTACTGGTCGTTGATACCAGTGCCTACGTGGTTTGTATCACGCACGAGGATTTTTTATCCAGCCTCAGACTTGAAAGCATCCATCAAATTAGAATGATGAATAAGGGTAAACCAGTTAGAGATTTGAAGAAGACCAAGAAGTACCTATAGGCAAACCTGATTGTATTATTTTTGATGATCCACACAACCAAAATAACACAATACCAAGACCTGTTCACAGTCATGGAAAATATAATGACAGATGTGCGTGTATTGTAAATACTGAAAATGCAAATGATGAAATGATCAGAGTTCCTGATAACGTGGCTAAAAATAGCAGAATAGAAATCTATTTCCAAATTGTAGGAAATAACCTTGATAAGTATTGATTTGAATGAAAATTTAGCACCCACATCATGTGGAGTTCTGCCAGTTGGTTACCATTGTATGCCATTGTAGTCATGGTCTTTGTGCCTAAATGGTATACCATCGAGTCTCCATACTTGGGCTTCTTATGCAGTTGCTGCTGAATTATTTTTACCAATGGGTTTTCCTTTTTAGCAGGTTACGTCAGTCACCTTACGGACATCAGTATTGAATTCGGTGTCGATCATAGCAGTAGCGAATAATGTTTCTTTAAAATAATCTATAGTAAGCTTTTAAAGTCCATTTATAACATGTTCCAAATAATTATAAATGAAAATAACTTATTTTCCAAACCCTTTCTTGCATTTCCATGCATTGATAACGTAGTTACATACTTCTAAATCAACAATACTCTATTTACAGTGAGAAATATTTAAAAATAAACTGTATTGCAAAAAACATCAACATTTTTGCGATATTCGTGGGTGGCACGGTAGCAAAATACACAAGTGACATTGGACTAGTGAAACAGTTTTCAAAAATACTCTGTTGACGTAAGGGAGTAAAAAGAATCAAATCTTTTTTATTTAAAAGATATATTTTTTAGGCTTCCAGATTTGTACCTATAAAAAGTGCTCCCAAGCATGATCAGGATCACATCATCACAAGATCATCAAACGAAGATACCTAAGCACAAACGTATACCACTACAAAATAGTTTTACTAAAGCTCATTTTTTTATTTTTCAGGAAAATTGTCACGCGAATCAGCAGTTAGCAACATGTCAGCAAGATCATATACCAACACCGAGGAACAGAAGATTAAAATGAAAATAAACTCGCCATTAAACAATGGAAAATTACAACACCTAAAAAACAACCTCATTATAAAAGACATAATTAGGTAGTCATTTAAAATAACAATCCTGAAGTCGCGGTTAACAGAAATAAAAACAATGCCAGCAACTTGGGTGGTATAATTATATGATACGCAAATGACCTACAGTATATTTTCGATGATAAAAATTAAAATACTTGGGTGTCAACGCTCAATGACGAAAATGCCATTAGTCTAGATAACATTTGGCTTACAGTTTCGGGAATAGCAGATTTGGCAATTAATTAAATTTTATTGCATTCAGTCGGAAAAATATTGTTCAATTTAATAGCAGATATAAATTAAGGAAAAAATATAGACCAAACTTTGCACGTGACTGATTGGCTGTATCTACGTGCATTTCATAATGAATGTGCGTGATATCGCTGAATAACTTGCTGTGGAACATGTGCTTTACTTTTCTTTTTATTTTTTTCTGGTCAAGAGAAGACAAATAATCAAGAAGCTTATGAGCTTCTATTATATTTGAGACTTCAAACACAACGTCACAAGGTGTCTCACGAATTCCTTTTCTCTTTTACCAAACATTGACTCTAGCACTAACAGACACTTCTTCAAAAGCAATAACATCATCAACATAAACACAGACACTGTTATCATCAGTATGGTCAATATCCTCATACTTAAAGCTTATAGAACTATATAGGACGCATAATCGAGTATCGACTGGCATCGTGCCAAGTACCGCCATCTTAGCGGTCAAGGCTAATGGAACGGTGTGGTCCAAATAAATACTTGTGACAGCCTTATGAAGTGTTTGTGTGAAATATTTTGTGAATCAAAAGCTAAGAGTAAACTGTTAAAAACATCGCAAAGAGTAAGGCTTGTTGAAAAAGAGGATGATTCACATTGCCTTATTTTGGAGCAACATAACCTCTTAAGTATATTTTGTATCAAGAGTTTTTGAGGAGTGAAGAGACAGAGAATTTTTCATACAAATCATGGAAGAAATTCTTTCTTGTAATTGCACTAAACATAAATTTCAAAGCCTTTCACATAAATTACCACCTTATTGGTTCATATATGGAGTTATTTAATGAAAACCGTAAAACGTTTAAAATATTGGCTAATATTTATTGGCATGTAAGCGTAAATGTAGCTAGTAACCACATTGTAGGTTTCTTACGAACTCGGCTGTCGTGCATCGGCCAGTAAAAGTCCTCGTATCTTAAAGTAAAGGCTGACCAGTTACATGCAGTACTAAAATTTAATGTCATTATTTAACGCGGCTGTTTACCATGGTGAAAACATTCATATTTATATGCCTATTCACACGCAAAGCCTTTTAACACTAGCTTAAGTTATGGGAGGGGTCAGTCGTACTTAAAATTTAGATAGATAGTTTAGCATAAGGCCTACCACAAAACACTATGTTTATGCATTTATCGATGAAAGCAGTAAGATAAAGAACATTATAACATCTTAAACAAAAGGTCTTAAAACAAGAGCCAACACGATAGACCACGCACAAACTTATAAAATCAATTTAGCTATAAAGACAGTCTATATTTTCGCCATCACTCAAAAGCCAGACATGAAAGCAATAAGTTGATTCGCCCATAAAATTGGCTGCACGATGAACAAACGTCGGCTTGCCATAAAGTACTCACGCCTGGTTTCAAAAGCTGTGCTATGATAAGTAAGGATTTTTCCTAAGCTTAGCCAGCATTATATTTCCCAAAATTATATTTAGGCCACCCTTTGATAAGTGAATGCACAGGACTGAATACACATACATATGTGATTGGTACATTATGATATGAAGGTATAGTCCAGTCAGACTACAGAAAATAACATAGTAGGTATAGAATACGGGAGTTGACGAGCCCACGTTTGAAAAGGTCAAAGCCACGGGTAAAATATTGGTCTCAACGGATCACCGGGCAAACCTTCACGGTACGATAAGTGGAGTATGTCATCATCCTTATTGTGTCAACTAAATGTGTCATTTAGGTGATGTTTCAGCATCAGACACATTATATGGATGAATGCATTATCTACGAAATGATTCAATTCACAATACGTTTTAGTGTTTGCGAATATTTTAAGGGTGTCTTTTTATGAAATACATACGTCTGATTAGTCTAGAAATTCAACAGGCAAATACTTGATTTGTAGCATTACCTAGTTAAAAACATGCTTTTGTAAAATTGCTTCAACAAAGTCATTAAATGCATTAATTTATAAGACTGTTATGGTTTTACTGCGGTATACAACGTCGAAATTATTCAAACATTCGTAATAACCTTAAACTATTGTTTTATTGCAAGTTGTTAAGCAATTTCCATTGAGACTGATAACGAGACAGAAAATCGTGGCTTTAATTAATTTTAAGAACTATAGAACGTACGCAAATATAAATCACGATTATTAAGTTGGGTCATAGATTAATTAATTGCATTTAAATTATGGTCGCATAAAATGGGAAAGTAGAAGAGCGAGTACCAAGGAGAAGATAATATCAAATATAATTAAAATATTACAATAATTAAGTAGAAATGCACCAGACTGCATAATTATAAATAATCGCGTTCCCTGCAATTTATACACAACATGCGCTGATTAACCAATTAAACTATGCAACCATGGTGACAGTCTAATTTCTAATGAAGACAAAAGAATGAAAGCGTGAAATCGTTGCTTTGATTCCGGGAATTTCTTTCATATTGCCATTCTAGTCTCGTAACAACGAAAACAATAGAATGGACTAAACTTAACTAAACATTCACAGAAAAGCTCAATACAATAAAAATCAGAGTACTAAGTGCTTTGGTTACAGGTGCAGTGACATAACGAGTACTATCTAAAATAAAAATGTCTTTAACGATTAAGACAATAACAATCTCGTTAAAAATCAATCATTACTATTAAGTGACCCCAGTTAACATAGCATACGCAGTAATCCAATTTTAATTTCTATCTATTACTTAAACCCAGCCTTAAAATGAACTACCACGCACTTGATACTATAATTCAAAATATTGTTCATTTCTTGACTAAAGAACCAAACACAACAAATTCAATAAAAATAACTCTGCAGCTACGTTTCTACAACGCCAAGTTATTTAACCCAACATTCTTCTGATAAATTTCTTAATAAACGAAAATAGCTAGATTAAAATAATTAACGTATCCGTTGTAAATAAAGAACATGCAAAAGGCGTGCGTTTACGCAAGCCTATCCTTACAAAGTAACCATAGCAAAATAAAAAAAAAACAACACTAAACTTGTAGTACTACGCAGTTAATTTGAAATGCAAAATGGTAGAACATTTCTTCCATTCAGGTTCTTGGATAAACACATGATGCATACAAATAGATCGCGTCAGGATTTCTAAATGCTTCACACTGATGCTAGGAATCCAATAAACGGTATTACAAAACACAAATCACTTGAACAAACATTCGGCCCGTTTGGTATCAAAGGCGGAATCTAAATCAGCATAGTACAGACATTAGACATTGCTGCTAGGACACTCAGTGCTGCAGTGTAAATAAACGACATGTCAGCAAGTTAGCAACCATGTAATGCTGGTAAATCTACTTCTCATTCATTCATTTTATTTACAGCTTTAAAGCCTGATAAATACGTAACAAATTACAGCATAAAGGCAAGGCAAGATTGAATGTACTGCCAACCAAATCGAAACAAATTTTAATTACATTTCTTCGTTACAATTTAATTTCATCCCAATTAGAAGATATAAAAACGGTCCCACAAAAACTATCATTGATCTACATAAACGACACTTCGATACGTGAGAGGCAATTTTTAACCCTGCCATTAACGATGAATTTTAAACAGTTAGTCACGATAAACATATCATAAACGCTGATGTTGATAATTAACCGCGTAATTTCGGTACGGAACTTAAAAGGAGGAAACTTAATAGTGGCCATAATGATAGTAAGCTGCAACGAATAGCTGTAATAGTAGACGAAGTAGTATTTGATTGCCATCAAGCTATTAAATCCATAATTCAGGTCAATGGAAACAATCGTAATATAATTAATGGGATTCAAACGTGATTGGTACATGGTGAAAGTAAAGGGCTAAATCGTGCAGAAAGACTCAATCATCGAGTTAGATCGTGCTAGTACTTAATTATATGGAAACCATGCACTTAAACATAATGGAAAGGGCAAAGGTAATAATTATGATCCAATGGATATGTTCAAGTCGGAAATTGATGAGATCTCTCACCACAATTTTCCTGTTGATGCCAATTTTCTCTTCGTTATAGAAACTTATTTCCAGACATGTGCACGTATTTGATAAATTCAGGTCAATTACCTGCCAGAATTTGATGTTAAAAAATGGTTTTAGCTTCAGCAAAACATCAATACAGTTTTAGTTCTTTTACTCTACTTTAAAGTGCAATCATCTCACGCGGTTCGCCGCAATTCTATTTTTCTTTACCACGTCCGCTCGCCGCCACTTTTTACATTACTTCATCCACATCAACAAAAAACTTGAGCAAATTGCTAAACGCCTTCATATTTTTTCCACATACGTCAGACATCAATTAAATGGATCTAGCAATCGAATCTTTCAAATGAAACGTTCACTCAACGATTGGTTATCTGTTATTCGATATATTATGATCTATCGAACTAGCTATAAATATTGAAGGTATTCAAGAAGTGTTTATAAAAGTAAGCACTTGAGAATTCGATAATTTATTCCAAAATAAAGTGGATGTTAGAAATATTTCAGTAGTTACTTATTATTAATTTATTAACCAATGAATGAATGATAGACTATATTCATATTATTTTTTTCTACAATGCCTTAGTGTATCTAAAGATTTCAAGCAAGAAAAACAAATGCTATAAGTATTTCAATCTATAGCATAATTGTTTTTTTGTCCCGAAAGACGCAACCGAAGTCGGGAGTAAAACCATGTCGGCAATAAACGAATAAAAAAAATCTAATCGAACACCGGATGGTCTGGCAAATAAATAACACGAGTACATTAACGGACTTGTATGCCAGGCGATTGATCTCAATGTCTTGTTTGCATCGACAAAAAACTCAGCAATAAAGCAATTTACTGTTTAAAGATTGTTGATTTTAATGTCACAAAATAGGCAGCCACAGAACTAGATAATAACAAGATCCCATCACGAACTAATCTAGTTCACGATAATGATACGTTCCAGTAATTACGGAGATCAATCTTTTTGTGCGCATAGATATGTTAACATGTGTGCTATAAGCAGATATTATGTTACTCCGACTTAAAGATTGCTTTCAACAGGGTAACTGATAGCGAAATTGAAGTTCACATAATATTATATGACATTTATAATTAATGGGAATCATTTTTGCGAAATGGTTGTCACAAGGTTTTTAAATACAGTGTGACATTGTACAGATGTCTGTGATTACGTTTAAAATAAAAAGGCACTTAGCGTTGGACCGTTCATTAATACCAAATCTGTTTCGAATGAGGCCACCTACGTAGCAGTAACGTTCAGGGATGACACTAAAGTAAATGAAAAAAAGGGGGAAACATGCAATCTTTCCCGCATAAAGGACAAATCGGATCTATAATCAACAAGTCAAGGCCGATCTTCAATGTCCGATCGTTATTTATAGCTATTTAAGTGGGTGCAATCGATAACAACGTGGGAATCGAACCCACTTGTCCTGTTCAACGTATCGTTTTCGAATGCGATGGACAAGAACGATTGGAAGGGATCGATTCTGAAGTCGATAACACTGTATTGGACTATGTAACGGTTTGTTTTGAATAAATTAACGAAAACGGTGTTAGAAGAGACACTAAAATTAAATTTATTGAAACAAAGACGCATTTACATTAAACAAGAATCCCAAATACAAAACAGGTAATTCGAGACCCTTTAAAAATTTTATGTCAATTACGATTTCAGAAATAGAAAATCTATATCATTTATACAGTTATTTCAAAATACCAGAGACACTGATATAATTATAACAATTATTCAATTTAGTGATTGTAAACCTGTTGAAACCTAAGCCTAATCTCATAACAGAAACTCGTTAAAATATTCCTAATCTTGATCTCTAACCTGAAGTTAAGGCTTTAATTATAGTGGCCTTTAACTAATGCTAACAATCACCAGCTAATGAGGCGGTGTAGATAATAAGATTGACAATCTGGCACTGAATTATTCAACAGCTGTTATTGAATAAATTAATACAAATAGTGTTAATGAAAACACTGTAAGATAAAATATCCCTTGTAGGGTATGGAAAGATATGGTTAATGACAGCCCGTGGTTGATGCTTCGCATTCTATATTGTCCACTTTGCATAGTTAATTGATGATCAACTAGACAGGTGCCGTAAACATTGATAGGTGAAGCGATTATACGTGTGGTGAATACGTCCTTCCATAGGTTCTTTGTGAAGAAATTTTTTATTGAGATCATTGCAGATTTTCTGCAGAATCTAAAGACTTAAGAAGGTTAAATTGTTTACATCTTAATCCTTGATACTACTCCTACTTGATACTTGATCCTATTGATCGAGAATAAATCAGAAGTCCTAGTTATTTATAACTCCAAGATGAATTAATCACCTTTACAGATATACTCCCACGTGGAAAGTTGTTTCTAAAGATACAAGAACAGAAAGACATCATAGATGAAGATTTTCAACGAATAGCAATATTTCAAGAGCTTACAAAATACCGGTAAACATTAGAATTAACAGAACAGAAACAGGAAAGCACTTCCTTTGCTGACATGGTGAAGGGTACAAAAACCCTTATACGGCCTCATGCAACCAACTCAATCGCTATATATCCCAGAGACAGTACCAAGACCAGTGAAGAGACCAAAAATTTAGTACAAAAAATAGTTTATCCTGAAGAAATGAATTTGAAGGTACGTGGACTACGGAAAATAAGAAACGGTGGTGTAATAATAAGCACTGAGACCAAGGACGACATCCAAAAATTGAAGCAGACTGTCGAGCGTTCTACATCTGGACTTACTGTTGAGGAGCCTCGTAAGCGGAAGCCCTGTATCGTAATTATTGGGGTCCCTACTGACATGGCAGAGAAAGAAGAACAAAACATTGTCGACAAACTACCAAAGATACATTTTTATCCTCAATCAAATTAAGCCATAAATCAGGAAAAAGGGATGCTGACAGCTGCAACTTTATTATTGAAGTACCAGCCAGCGTCCGGAAAGCTCTATTGAACCAAAACAGGCTCTATATAAACTGGACGTCATACCCGGTACGTGACCCTTGTGACTCGGTGCTTCAAGTGTCAGCAGTATGGTCATGCATGCAAGACTTGCAAGTCCGTCACCTCTACTTGTAGCCACTGTGGTGCAGAAGGACACGCGACTCAAGAGTGCTCTTCGAATGAACAACCACCGAAATGTGCAACCTGCAAGCGCTACAATAAACCCCACAAGCATAAGACAGGAGATATGAAAGCCGCTGAATACAGGTACATTAGATTAAATATCAATTTTACACAGTACATACTTTTATGTTTTACTTAGAGATAGTTTGTTTACTGATTCTTTTTAGAGCCACTTTTATACGCCAATTGTAATAAATCAAAATTACCTAAAGATAATCGGAACATTTAGTTTTAAATTACTATGTAAGCATTATAATCAATATGTGTAATAATAACACTGTATTTGTCATATTGACCCAGTTTTTAGTTACTTTAGAAATTTATTGTTAATTCGCTATAAATATTATAATAAGCACTTTTACGCTCGAGACACCGGTTTTTACCTAGTTCGGGCAAATTATACATCAGCACTTTTTAGAATTAAGCAAAATATTGTAAAAATTATCCCACCCAAAACAAAAATGTGAAAGACTGCCAAGTTCGATAATATGGGAATGCTTCGCCTATAAAAGAAGTGAGATCTGAATAAGTACCAAGTTCCATACACATACCTCAGTTAAAAATAGTTACTTTTTAATGATGTTACTTGGCAAGTTTTCACACACCTTGTTAAAAAACCTACTAAACGCAGGGAATCAAGTATTTAATTTTCTATTAAAAGTTGCCAAGTAACATTATTAAAAAGTAACTATTTTTAACTGAGGTATGTGTATGGAACTTGGTACTTATTCAGATCTCACTTCTTTTATAGGCGAAGCATTCCCATATTATCGAACTTGGCAGTCTTTCACATTTTTGTTTTGGGTGGGATTTCATTTATTTTTGTAAGGTTGTTTATTTTATTTTTTTCTTATGATTAAGTTAGTTAAGAAAATGTCTCATTTATGCTATCTTTCACATTTTTGAATATGCACTATGCTTCTTACAAAGAAATGAACTAGAATAACTAAATGGACTAGATTTACCAACTGACTGACATGACATGTTATCATATATTATGTTCGTGGATCAAAGTTACACATTCATTATTTTGAAACCGACTCACACTTGGCCATTTTCAGATTTTTTCCTTTACCTTGACATAAAGACCTACCTCCATGCCAAATTTCAAGTCAATACGACCATTGGAAGTGGTCTAGGTTTTTGATGAGTGAGTGAGTCAGTGAGTGTATAGTAAAAATAGCGATTTTCTGACGTTAATATCTGAAGACCTACAATAGGTATATTAATGAAATTTTGTATTTTAGATAAGTGAGGGGGTCTCAACAGATACTAGAAATTTGATATGCGTAAATAAAATAGATTTTGAGTTATAGGGGGGTCGAATTTGGCCCGAAATGGTTCGTGTAATATAACCCACGGCCGGTGTCGCTTTTTTTGCTCGAACTTGGCGGACACACTGCCGTGTGTCTAGATGTACAAAGTGAAGTAATAAACAATTTATTTATCTATACTAATATTATAAAGAGGAAAACTTTGTTTGTTTGTTTGGTTGTAATGAATAGGCTCAAAAACTACTGGGCCGGTTTTTTAAATTCTTTCACCATTCGAAAGCTACATTATCCACGAGTAACATAGGCTATATTTTATCCCGGTATTGGCAGTAGTTACCACGGGACGCGGGTAAAACCGCGGGAAAACGGCTAGTTTATTTTATAATTAAGTACATTGGCAAATACCATTATATCAAAATCACGACAGTTGCATATTTGTCAGAACTATATAATTTATGTGTTTGCTAATATATAGTAATGGCGTTATGTAAATGATTTAAGTAGTACTTGAATTCGTATTTAGAATTTGTAATAAGCTGTGGAAATAATTGAGATAGAAGGAAATATGTTGATAGATAGAATAATAGATCCGGTAGTAATAAGTAGAATGCAAAACAAGAAATAGCGTTGACAAAGCAGTTGTGCTAAATATAATCGATGTAAACAAAGTTCTTAAGATATAAAATCAGAAGAAGAGTCTTATAGAGGTAGTATCGTTGTGAAATCACGCGAGATCCAAAATAAATATTAAGCCAATGCTCTTTAATGGCTTGTGTGGGAAGATAACTTACTGATACAAATCCTGTCTATGAAGCGACGTTAGGTAATATGTTCAAAGTTACTCAATACCGTGGGAAAGCAGTCGAACAAAAAACTATTAATACAAATGTAAAAAGAAAAGAGCTACCAATTTAGGTGTGCGAAATATACAGAAACCCAAGTCTAAATATAAATATCGCTTTCGAATTGTTCAAGAGTTGTTCCTAAAAGTAATATAATCGGAGTTCAAACTTTTGGTTCTTTATCAGGTGACAGTAAAGAGTTTGACCAAACATTGGTCATATTTGTCATTCGAATTCTAATCGACCCAAAATGTGTACCAAACATGTTGGACCAATATTGGACTGATAAGTGTATGGACATAGAAATTATGAGCAAACATTGATCGATGGCCCACTAAGGCTGTATGTTTACAGAAGATGGTAAATAGAAAGAAAATAACATTTCACAGGTTGGAGATCTAGTTTAGTGTGAAAGTGTTACGATTTTTGACCATAAGTTTTTTTTTAGTAGAAAAAAATCAACTTACCGTAACGACTGGAAGACCAAGCCCAACAATGTACAGCATGACATTGGTGACGGTGGACTCTTTGTAAGGGTGCTTAAGGGACTCATCGTCGCAGAAGAAGCCCCTTTTGTAGGGGGTGCCCCAGAGGTAGAAGACTAAGATCAGGAAGCCAACTGCAACAATGAAAACAATCTTATCTCAAATGATGAGCTAGTAAAATGCAAAGAATAAACGTTGATTTTCTATCTAGGAATTAAACACCTGGCTAAACGACAAAAGATAGTCAAAACACACTATAAATAAAGCAGTAGAATTTAACCACTCGAAATTCCCTAAGCTGCCAGCATCACGGCACGGATCACGCCCTGCGATTTATTAAGATGATTTTAAACATCTTTTAATTGGGTT
This sequence comes from Helicoverpa assulta, assembly GCA_963856015.1. Taxonomy (NCBI): domain Eukaryota; kingdom Metazoa; phylum Arthropoda; class Insecta; order Lepidoptera; family Noctuidae; genus Helicoverpa; species Helicoverpa assulta. Next base: position 10,423,823 of record CAWLCW010000012.1, read on the forward strand.
ACGAACGCCGCTTAAAATCTTCACTCTAAAATTGTAGTCGCTGCTATAACTCTTTCATGGCTTGCATTAACAATGGCAGATATTCCTTTTACATAAGTAGACACTTCCTATCTAAACTAAACATAAATCTTGGTATTTGATAAATCATCTTTAAGTATATATATCTTTAAGTATAATCAAGTATATATATTTATTAATTCTAATTCCACGTGGAAATAATCCAATTCTCGATTGCAGAAACTAGGACCATCAACCACGTCATCCAGATCAGTATTTGTAGGAAATATTTTTGGTAAAACAATGACTATTATTAACATCGACACTAGATGAAAGAAAATCTTAATATAGGACGCTTGAAATGTTGCTAACAAGTTTACAAACTACCGAAGGTATTAAAGGTTTACCATACTGCAACAGTTGGTTCCCATCTATGGGATAAAGATTTAAACCCGTAGGAGTCGTACTAAACGCTAATGGTGTATCCATATTCCGTCACGAATACCAATACAGTCCCAATAGATTATTGGTATGCTAAGGGGATTCTAATATTGTACCTACTAATTGGTACTACTGACCATATACAAAAACGTGGGAGATTCAAAGCTTGGGAAAAACCTTAATATAGTGAAAGATAACATGAATATTAATGTAATGAAGAATTTGAAGTAGATATCCAAGAAGCGATTGAATAAAGAAACGGAAAACAACCAGTCTATAAAAAAATTAATAAACTCGTAGGTCGTCAGAACAACACGTAACAAGATACGAGAATTATTTTAGTTACATTTATTGCTTTAACTGTCCTTGTACTAATCTCGGAAGAAAAACAAAAGAAACGTGACGACGACGATATAAAACAATTAAAATAACACGCTCCAGTTTATAGGAGAACAAATATTTTCATCGACAACACCTCATAAATTCCAGAAGATGGTGTTCTAGCAATAAATCTAAAAGAGCAATTAACGTTCTCAAAAATAATAAAAAACGTTAAAATTGACTGACTGTCAGAGCGGAATTTAAATTGGTAGAAACTAACCCCATTGGTACAGAATTAACTATTGTTTCACGGATTGTTGGCTGTCCAAACATTTGTATGGTTGGACAAAAAACAGCAGGTACCACAAGTGGGGTGGCCATAGAGATAGATCGATGGAAACGTCACGATTATTTCTAAATAACAGGTTTTTGTGTTACGATAATGACGTAAATAGTGGTTGGTTTAATCTTATTTTGGGCCGGTGTCAATTTAAAGACCAATCTTTAAAATCTCTAAAATTGGATAGGCATAATGTTCCTGGACCCTTTTTATCATAACATCTGTCTTAATCACAGTCCACACATAATGAATATTAATTTTGGGGCGAGTCATCCCCATATGAATTTATTTGACTAGATTATAATGTTTTGAACATAACAGCCCTAAAAATACCCAAAATATGTAAGAAACCTAAACCCAAAATTATTCGGTCATCTTATTTTAAAACACTTCCAGCAAGTTTACAGTATGCTAAAAGGACTCGGGTTTGTTATTGATCTGGTTAAAATAACAAACAGCGTTTTATGGCTACTATTATCGAGTTACAGCCGTTTCTATAAACAAGTGAGTGGACTAGTCTTGCCAGCTGGTTCCATAGATTTGACGATGAGAATCTTGTCAATGAAACAAAGAGAGACATTTTAAGACCCCTAAAATGGCATTTAATAGTTATAGCTAGGTTTGCAATAAAACATTTCAGATTCAATAATCAACAGAGCGAACAATCAAGCCAGTAAATACGGAGATCCCATGAAAACGACACAAAGCAAATAAAATAAAATTTTGAGTTTACTCTAATTAGTTTTTAAGGTAGGGCTTATAATGCCAAACAACTTTCTAAAACACATGGTATACATTCAATGAGGGTGTGTCACATTCCGTTAACACCTGCCAAACGCCACTAAGGTAATAAAACACAAGAAAACTATTTCGACGACGAAAATAAAATCAAAATAAACAAAAAACCTCATTACTTTGAGTCTGCACGAAAATCTAACGACCATATCAAAGACACAAACGTAAGACTGACAATTAAAAGTAATTGCACACAAACTATAAAAAATGAAAATTATGTCAGAATTACGAGTAGGTACAAACGCGATACGGTTTGTTAGAAATAACAATGAAATGTTTGTACTCAAATCGATCATACATCAAATCTTTATGTTTTTGAATTGGGTCAATAGGAATACTGCCGAGTGAGAAAGAAATGAAATATTGCAAGTATTAAATGCTAAGTGTTGAAAAATGTGACAAGGACTGTGCTATTTTATCAGTAACTGCAAAGAATTGCAGACATCCTTGCAATAGCGTCAAACCATGTAGGATGGGTAACAATGTGACAACAATTTACATACATACATTAGTGCTGCTTTACATTTCAATAAGGTGCTATCATAAACCTGTCGTTACCGTCATATGACTCAATTTCTAAGACACCAACAAAGCTGAATCTCATTAAGTGAGTTTAAGGGTCAATTCCCACTGAAAGAGCAGCGGCCGGCAGCGGCCGGCAGCGGCCGTAAATGCAAGTGATTGAGCGCGAACGCGGCGGGCCGCCTGGCGCCGCGCGGCGCCGCGCCACGCCGCGCTCTTACATTGTCCACTGCTCTTACGGCCGCTGCCGGCCGCTGCTCTTTCAGTGGGAATTGACCCTAATGCGGCAAATAAAAAAGTTCAAGACAGAGGACGCACATGCAGTGCATGAAAAACAAATTAAGGAACAATCTTGCCAAACTCTAAACACAGCCAATCGCAGCAGCCAATCATAAACGTTAATTATCTTCTCCTTCAACTGTCTTTTCCTAGAAACACTTTTGCTATACTGCCCTACGTCACCCGCCATCAGATACCGATCGCCACGGAGTCAGCCACGCGTGGCAACCTTGCATCAACCTATACAGTTAGCTAACAAGATAACTCACTAATTCTCGTAACTACATTAGAAGTAGTTAATGTTTTAACTGCTACTGGTTAATGCCAGTATAAAGTAACTGTTAATATGTTGTGAAGGCCGAAGTTGAGTACCACGCCAAAAAGGTTTTGTTAACTCAAAGAAATGTCATTTTATGTGTTGGTGTACATAAATATGATAGAATTATATTAAAGTAAGTAGAAAATAAAATCTTATAGCAAAATGTTTACAGATTGTACAATACTCGTGAGGAACCGAAACACAAAATTACTAAAAAGAATGTTGCACAGAAGACGCATTCGTTCGATAGAACAGGATATGATGATACACAGTACATATTTATATAGGTATCAATTCTCATACATTCTGGGATATCCCCAAATTGCCATCGGAATATTACTGGCTGCCACGTCACTAGTTCTGAAGTCCAAGAAGCAACGTGTAGGAATTCCAACAGATCTTGATTGAAAAATGATACTAGTGGAAGTTACACACGTTAGTAATAAAATTCTAATGATACCTGACCGATTAGCAAGTCTTAAGTGCAAGCAGCTACTTGAAACCTTTGGCGTGAAGTCTGAGGATTAAAACTGATCCAATTGTGGTTTGCTGTGACGGCTGAGCAACTTTCCAGGTCTTAAACAGATTTCAAAGATTAAGGACTGCTTGTTTTTATTTACTACTCTATTAATACTTATATTCTTTAGGCTGAGGACATGACAGATATTGAAGAAGAACTTCTATCAAAAATATTAACTTTATAACTGCATATACCTACCACCGATTAGTAATAGTTACCCTTGCAATATCATAGCCTAGATAACCCCTAAAAAGATGCCTATTTATTTAACAACGCTTAAAAGGAGTTCCGCAAGGAATCAGAAGAAACAACATACCGTGAAGATCATAAGCAACGATTTTGTGCTGAGAACGAACGTACATTGAATCACAATTGAATGAATGAATTATTCACTATAGAAGACTTCCAATGTCAATCCCATTATGTAAGTGACATCGCTACAAACGTTAAGTGTGGCGTTACCTGATATATTAATTGTACAAAGATGTGCTCAGAATACGTTGACGTTCCGAGTCTAAAATATTGCGTAGATATCCCACAGCCAACATGGTTGCGAACAAATTATGACTTATATCTCATCTACAGTCCAATCCTTACACGCGGATTTCCTGCGACGTCGCCATTAGAAATACAAATCAGAGATAAATTTCTAGTCACTGGGATATGATTTACAACCTGCATAATACACCAATCAAGACTGGATATGGATAGAAAATTATTGGGAATAGGGAGATGATACCAATGAAGATTTACACAATATCTTCAATTGAAGGTTGATTCTCTGATTTAAAATTGTTCGTAGTAGGATCTACATAAGTTTGCTTAACGAATATCAACAATCTCTTTCTACATTTCATCATCATATGTTACTTTGTTTAGCAAGACTGATTCACGATTATCTTTGAAGGCTGTATACATAGAAATAGCAGGATTTAGCACGTATTTGCCAAAGCCTATTCAAAAGTAATTTACATTCACATCAGCAACACAGGTAATCCTCAATTATACACGCTCAGAGATATTTAGCACCAGCTGTCACCTCTGGCATGAGCTACCGGTGTTTCGTGGTGCCAAGTCAACAGCAAACACATTAAGAAATAATCGCTTATCTATGGCTGTCCTGTGAAAGATATTAGAATGTTGAACTGTTGCGTCATTGAAGTTAACACTAGGAAGTTTTAAAGACCCACATACATGAAGTGTTATTAACTAAAATACTAGCAGTGCTGTCTGATGAAAAAATATCAATGGACTTGCATATAAGTGCATTGTCAAGTTTCAAGGTTACAATAACAATACTTCCGAAGAAATCCACGGGTCACCGTATTGTTTTACATTTATAAATAAAATCTCGACTTTCCGTTGACCTCTTATGGCTTTTGGGGGATTCCTCGCGACAGCGAAAAACCTGATGACAGACTAGTTTTTACTTTTTTTCTAAAGGCTATCGACGCAACAAAACATCCTCATTAAGTAATATAAGTTAAACTATCTTTGGCTTTATACTCGTAATAATATAAAAGCATTGTATCTGCTAGGACCGGTCTAAGGTTGATTTATTATTTTGTATTATCTTCTGATCCCTCGAGAGAATTTGACCTGCCGAGCCCAATGCATATGCAAATATCCTTGAAAAGTACAAGCGCAGCAAATATTTCTGAAGGCACGGCTTATTTTATATGCACTTGAACTATTTAAACAAGAGGAATACAGACCATGACTTAAATTTAGATCTTTGAGATAGGCGGGACCAAAACTGATCGTGAATATACTTTTGAAGAAATAGTGTTAGAAGAAACGAATCCTTAGTGACAATGACAACAAAACACATATCAAAAATAAAATGCAAACGCCAAGGCCGCCAAGGCTGACAACAAAATACAATACCTTGCAAAAGGAGACACTAAATTAGCTTCAGATAATAATCCCCACACTTCATTCACTCCACAGATTATCAAAAGTTCTAAACATCCTATTCGTTCTAGTAAGGCCATAAAACCGCAGTGAGTCACCGGCGGTCTCGGCAGTCTACAAATTGGGCCGATGACCTCTCTGTTGCATAATGACACCGTAATCTAAGATTATGGGTGAAACAAACCACACGTGGGTATCGCTCTATGTTAACATTTGCGGAGAACTTGGCTCGTTTTTTTTTTCATATTTATGACTTTTTTGTTTGGTTTTATAGCGGTTCGTTATTGATTTAGCATTCATAATTTTTATGGGGGTATGTGAAAAAATATTGCATAAAGACTGTATCAATGAAAACCTGTTTTTTTCGTTTGGATCGATGCTTCAGGATTTAATTCAAGTCCGTGTAATGTTATCACGTTTGTAGGTTTTCAATGATTTTCATACAAATTCAGCTAGCGTATATAATAGTAAAGTCAACAAGGAAAACAACGCATTACAACTACAGTTCTAAATATAACAAACAAGTTTATTCATAAAACCCAAATGAGAACAATTTGATGAACGTGTAAGGACATTCCGCATTCTTCAAATGTATAGGTCACCTTAAGCGTAAAATAATACCACTTAAGTGATTTTTTTCTGGTAGTGAACCTAGCAATTGTGTGATGGTAGATTTCCCTTGTACCACCATATAGACCTTCAGATTGAAAAATCTATTTTTTACCTGCATCCTTTCATAGATCGTCACTTCATTTTACCGTAGATACGTCCTACACGCTTGCCTATTAAATCTCCACTCAAAACTGGTTTTCAACAACAGTAGTTACAAGCCAGATATCAGGACACTACTATGACATATTCAGGCAATCAAATTACATGATATAATTATGTCTCTTTACGTTTTATGGTATTACAATCTGCAAAGGGCAGTAACAATAACATGTCCAATTTAAGATATTGAAAACTGATAGTTAATCCTTTATGGGATTGCGCATTTAAATGGAAGCATGACTTTAATTTATTTGTTAGTCATCCATGCCAATTTTACGATTGTGCAATTTCAAAATTCCTTTGAAATAACAGAATTAGAACCTTATTACTGTTAGGATAAGCCTGGGGATAAAACTCCTGAAGTAGGTATTTCAAATACTAATAATGATTTAGATTTAAACATAAAAAACTAAACGCTTCTCAAAGATCAATTTCCTTTCATGTTCACAGCTCTCAATCAGACAAACATAATATTAATTACTATCTTCAAATGATTAACCATCTCCTGTCCAACATGAAAAGAGTAGAAAGGAACGTAAACATCGATCGAACTAAACTAATACAACAAAAACGTACTGTTTCTAAGACAAGATCAAAATATTATAACACGCATCAATTAAGAAAGAACGAACACATAAAAAACAGGAAATAATCTTCAGAGTGCACTTTCAAAAGAAATTCATTTTTGTTTAAATCACTGATAGCTTAGCTAGAAGCAGTGTTGGGCAAAATTTAGTTAACTAATGATTGATGACTAATGATTGAATGTGTTAGTCATGATTGAAGACTAATGATTATTTAGTTTAATCACGAGGTGATGACTAACGATTGATTAGTTTTAATCTTAATCAAATAATCATGATTACTTATTTATGATTGATATTTTTTAATACCGGGTAAAGTAAAATATTTTTCTGCATCTTAAAAAAATACTGAATTGCACACAAAACGTTACTGTAGGTTAGGTTAGACTTAGTGTTTTAGTGTAAAATTCAGTATTTTTTGGTGGTCAGATAAATACATGGTAAAATACTCGTAAGGCTCTAAGAGAAAATCGTTTGATACAGGGTGTAAGGTACAGCCCCTGAAAAGTGAAACCATGGACTCAGACAATCCTCCTGAGCAAAGTCCACAAAGAAATTGTTCTCGGAAATTAAAAGAATTTTTGACATCTCCATACAAAATTGGCTGCCGAGTCGCATATTTTGTATGCAGAGTCAAAATTTTTTTTCATTTCCGAACCTAATTCCTTCAGTACTTTACTCAAGATGATGGTCTGAGACTTCGGTCACCTGATCCATACACCCTTTATGTGTAGTGTACCAACACCTGTGCATCGAGCTTAGTCATACATTCATGATTAAAACTAATGATTGATGATTTGCGATTAACGAATTTAGTCATGACTAATGATTGATCTCGTTAGTTATGATTAAATTAGTCATGACTAAATTAATCATGATTAGATCAATCATGATTGATCAATTGATTGAATAAATTAGTTGATTTGCCCAACACTGGCTAGAAGACACAGTATTGATCATCAGATATATTTTTATGTGCGCATAAAATATTAATGCAGCTATTACGTAATTGTTAATTGCTTGTACTGATTAGGGAATTTTGTAAAGTTTTTTAAGTCGTCATAAGTTTAATGAGAGAAGGCTATTTAACGTTATAGAAATGTGTTTAAGTTTCTTTATCTCGGTATTTAAGCTTAACGAAGGTTTCGGTTGAAATACCTCAAGCTACGGTGAAAACTACTTCATCTACGTGCTTAATAAAAATAAAATTCTATTCTATTCTTTTAAGTATTTTATCTACATTTCTTATAATTACATAATATCACACGTTTTCCAGAGTGTAAGCGTGAATGTGTATCTCCAACTTCACAAAATCTACTGTAACACGACCATTATCATTAACGAGCATAGCTCCTGCCGTTTAACCAGGCCATATTTATAAATCCCGCGTTAGAAACGAAAATTCGCACAGCACAGAAATAGTGATTGGCACACCGCACAACCGCAGTATAATTATATTGAAACACCTTTATAATTGCAAGATCAAATTACCATATAGAATATCGTCGCACAATATTATCTACTCAGTACAATGTCCGTCACACCCATAGTTAATAGAATTTAACGCGCCCGCCTAAGGCGTGTCATATGATACTAGTTTAGACTGTGATACTAGTTCGTTAATGAAACAATGATAAACATGATTGTCTTATTTCCATACATAATCTTTACAATTAGAAACTTAACAGAAATTAGGAACAGCTAGAAGAACTTAGATTGGCCACTGCCTATTTTATTAATATTGTCCAGATTTCTTAAGGAGCTTGCTTTCAACTACGTTTTGAACCTGAATATGGACTTCTACTTAAAAAGCTCAAGCTTCTTATTCTGAATCCCCACTGTTAAAGCTTGCCGGAGCTAACGCCTCATTAAATAACGTTGCTGATAACACCGCTAGACTTCAAAGTACAAATGCACCTTCATTAGCACCTCTCAGTACATTAGATCAAGTCAAACATAACAAGCTGAACTACCCTGATCTGCTCGCTGATAAGAGCGCACATTAACGCCACTTCAAACAGGTAATCTAGGTCAGAGCAATGACATCACGACACGTTCAGCGCACACTTACGTTTTTTAGTCGACACCCAATTATGTCAGGTACGGGAGCTTGCTAACAGCAGCATAAAGCAGACAATTTAAGATGACGTTGACGATGTTAAGCTTCAAGTATTTTGAAGTCCTCTTGTAACATGACAGTTTGTAATCACTTAGGTTGCTTGCAGTGACAAATCAGTATCAACTTGTCAAACGGCCATCCATTCATAACACACGTTATCCGTTAGACGGCTCGTGTACGATTCCAGTTCTGATGAAATGGATTCGTGAACTGAATACGAGACACAAACGCACGTTTTGCATTATTGATGACATTTATTGGATCTGCTTCGTCAGTAAAATTATCGTAGTAACAATCTTATCATGTCGTGTTAAAAAGTCGTGGTGGCCTAGTGGGTAAAGAACCAACCTCTCGAGTATGAGGGTGTGGGTTCGATTCCAGATCAGGCAAGTACCAATGCAACTTTTCTAAGTTTGTATGTACTTTCTAGGTTAAATCTTAGACACCACCAATGGCTGATAAAAAGGTGAAGGAAAACATCTTGAGGAAACCTGGACTATAAAGTCTGAAATCACCAACCCGCATTGAGCAAGCGTGGTGATTAACGCTTAATCCTTCTCCGTGTGAGAGGAGGCCTGTGCCCAGTAGTGGGACGATAAAAAGGCTGTAACAGTAACAGTAATCTTATCATGTGCGCTAATCCTTAAACTCAGTTCCGACACATGAACTTTATCTTGAGGAAGAAATCTAGTAAAAACAAAACATACTATCAAGTAGTACGTTTACTTGTCCAAAAAAGCTGTTGCGAAACGGGTCATTGACTGCAATCTGTATCGACCTTAATGGTTCTTTCATATGAGTAAGCATGTGTATGGTCAAACCACCTATTCAAGAAACCGGTTCCAAGGATGTCTTTGGATAGCCGCAATGAAGATGTAAATGAATTCGCGTATACGAATGCTTAGACGAAAAGAGATCAAAGCAAATGTAGCCTTATGCTCTTTTTGTATCAATACATACTTGATTGAATGCCTATTGTTAACCAGGTGTGCTTACAAAGCCTTAAGATTCGACACAGTTCTATTCAAGGTCTTTCCTTATCTAGACAATGTTGTGTGGGAATCCATTCAGACTGCTTTTCCTATTTGGCAGATAAAGCAATCAGTATTAAGGTACAATTTCTGAAGAGATTTATGCAGAAAACTGACTTAGTTGAATAATGTCTTTCACAAACATAAGGCACATAACCTAGACTAAACAAAATTAGCCTTGCTCCTGACTCGTACAGCTAACAGAAATAGGTCGTGTCATTTGAATTTTATAATCGTCAAACAAGTTCTTATTCTCATGATCTTTACACCTACGATCACAACAAACACATTTTCCTCAAATCAATTCAAGGAACTACAATACATAGGTATAGTAGTCGCTCTATCAGAGAAGTATTGATCATATTAAGCGTTATATTTATTTAGATACGAGAATACCTATTGTATACAGAATGAACCCGTATGACCTTAGAAACAGCATCGTGGTAACTATATTTCCCTATAGATCGAATGACATCACATAGGGGCCAGGCTTACCAAATTTTTCCACAAAAATGTGTAATTTCGCGACAGTATCTCAATTCAAACATATGTACTTTTACAAGTGTTTTCAAACAAAAGAATAGTTGTATACCTACAAGGCCAGAATATTTATTTGCGTAACATAATTACATGACCTCGAGGTTTGAAAAGGTAAAATATCGTATTATTTTCATTTCGGTATGTATGTCATTTACCTGAATATGGTAACGTTACACATTTATTTTGACCTCATTATATAAAAGGCTGAAACTTGATTAAATAATCTTTTATAGCACTGGACCCTATACATTACCCTGGGGAACGCCACTGTCCTACATTGTAAGAATCGGAAATGAGTAATTTATTTATGATTAATCATTTTACTGCCCATTTAATTTCCCTACCACAAAATAAACACATACTAATTTGTAAGTAATAGCCCAACATACCCATTCTACCTTAGCCAACGATATCAAATGCTTCTTATACAACCAACACTCGCGTTAACAGCCGTATTGACAAAACTTCAATATTCACAAAAGAACAGTTGTCTAAACAGGTGCTGATCAAATAGAATACGACCACACAGCATCAGAGTATACAGAAGCATATCTTAAGCATTCCATGTTTCGTAATACTAAAGAAACGTTGCATTCTATTATGCTTGCTGAGATGTTTGATAACATGATTTTTGAATCGTTGAGAAGTTCCGAGTGGTCTTTAAATGGCTTCTTTCAAAATGAGTGGCTTTTTAAATATTTATTTTTGAGTTCGCTTATATTTTTATGGGGTGATATAAATAACGTTTTATTTGCTTACGATATATTTTTGTTTTTGATTTGCCTGCAGCAAAATATGTGAATAATGAAAGTTCTCCACCACCTGGTAGGCTCTATAATAACACTAATATTAATTTAATGTTCAACCATAAACCGAAGCATTGTGTAGCTAAACATGGTTGTACTGCGAATATTTCAAAATACAAATACTAATTATGCCTGTAGCACATTTAAAACAATACCCATTTGTTACTATAGAGAGTTCGATACTAAAGTTATATGGAAACATTAAGCTTAGGCTACACAATTGAGGTGTCCTGTTTCAGAGGCGATATATGGGTAATTTTATTTAATATGTTGTGTGGCAGCGTTCAAATAAAAACATTGCTGGATGAATGGTCCCGCTGTTTTCTTCAAATGGCCTTATTACGTGTTGAGATGGTGATGCAAGTCTGTTTCTTACTGAATGTTTCAAATCACGAGCTTGGCCTCTAAAATGTCCCGATGATATAGATGATGAGGTACTGAAAAACCCACAAGAAAATTCTTATGAATCTGCGTAATCTCTAACGAAAATTAAATTAGTTTAACGATAATTTATAAGATAACGTGTACACTCATAGCTTGCTTAATGATTCAAAAAATTCAGTGTCATCGCACTAGGATATATGTATTTACCGAAATTGTTTATTCACTACCACGTATAATGAATCACCCCTTTTTTATCGATCTATTGATTGATCGGTATGTGCGTAAGATATGACAGTATTTTCAATGCTAGATAAGCAAGTACTAATCACCCCAAATCAAAGTTTCTTTGATAATTCTAAAATAATTCAAGAATTCTTCTAGGAAATAAGTCATCAATAGTAGCATTTTTTGCCTGATTTAAGGTTATTGTTGCGCCTCTGTATAAAATCAACTTTGATTTTCTTTTTGTGCTAATCGTTTTTAATTAAACTTTTGCAAAGGAATATAAAACCCACAACAATGACTTACATAAACGTAAAAAAATTGCGCATTTTATCTGATTCACACACAAAGCCATTACAATAACTACCCAGACTCAGTATAAATAATAAAGTTTACTTCCCAGAACACTATTAATATCAGCCAGTTTAATAGCCATCAAAACATACGCCACGTAATAGGGACGCTGGTCATTCAATGTAGTCGATCGCGCAATGACCCCGCCTCTGCGCCCGCGCCGGGAAGCCGCACCATTTGTTTTTAGGATATAATCGACCAATAACTGTGCGAGTCGATGACTTGCGTTTGGAGGGTTGGGGAATGGAGCTGTTGTTAATTAAAAATGTAGTAAAATTTCGGTTAAATTTAGCTTTTTAAGTGGCTCTAATTTTTTAACATGTTCCGCGTCTAGCATCCGTAGGTACATGTTTGTTTTGATGATCTTAATAATTAATCAAAATATATCTGTTCTTTTTGCTATCAATTTACTGCCGAATGTCTTTTGATATTTTAACTTCTTCATATCCGATTTCAAAGATAGGGGAACATGAAGAGGACGTCATATGTATCGTCAAGTAGTAGATTTCAAAAAGTCATGTCGGCGCGATCAAAAGTATCGCTAACCCTACCGATTTTAGGATAGAGGCCCTCTCATAAGATAATGACTCTTCATTTTGATGACCAGTAGTGGCAGGGTCGTGAATTAAAGTTTTTTTAAACGAATGATGACTTAGGATTTATCATGTAGGCGCCATGATACTGAAGCTAAAATAGTGTAAAAGTTTAAAGAGTTCAAAGACTTAGTAGAAGTAGATGTAAAGATAGACGAAGTTACCATAGGGTTTCAAACATAAAATTATAATAGGAATACCATAAACGCAGACTTGTACAAATGTTGTAGCGTGGGGACACAATATTTGATAATTATGCAAATGTAAACCCGGATGCAATGCACGTAGGATCATTCATTTCTAGATTTATAACCAGACCTGTTTCTAAAACTAGTGAAGGATATAAATCTCTAATAAGTCTTATAGTTAGTTAATTACAAATACAACATAGAATAAGACAGGTGTCATATTTTTGTAAAGTAAATTACTTCACACATGAGTCTGTGAACTCATGAATGCAAATTCATCTATAAATTTTAAAAAATTCTATAAATTTGAAGAGTGAAGCCTATTACTTGAAAATTTCTTCTGAATGATGATCTGAAAAAAAAAACACTAAACGACACATTCAAACGGAATAATCCTCCAAACCTAATACTTGCAAATGATTCGGTGCACAAAACTTACAAACGAACAATTTAACATAAATTACAATAACAATGCATTGTAAGCAAACAGATTTCTACAAACAACTGTTGTTCTTGTTACAGAGATTCTGTTGAATATTTTAAAAGTTGGGGCGCTTGTTTTATTTTTAGATTTAACTGTACAAGTTCTGACGCCCACGAAAGTGTCGGGGAACCAAGTACGAGTCATGGGGTAAAGTTAAAGGTTAAGATTTTAGCATTGAAATCAGAGATAAGGTAGAAAGATAAAATCAAAACGAAATGCCTTCATGAACAATAGCGAAAAAGCCAAAACCACAGATGGAAGACCATTAGGTAAGCAACATATAAGTCGTTGAAGGAAGAAATACAATGACCTAACCTAACTCACTGGCTATTTCTGGCCATATTATCACGCCCGAGTTATTTTTATCAAAACAAAACAAAAATAAAAGGCCAAGAAACTGGCTCCATGTTCGCTATAATTGGTCTATTAAAACGAGCAATTAATCAAACTTATAGCACAATTGCACCGACAGCATACAAGCAATGACCATTGATCTTAATAACGGCACGAAGTTATGTCAGTTTCGATACAAAAATAACCGTCTTGGTGCAACAGTTGTTTCTAATGCAAATAGTGTAAAATTCTACAAGTGAAATGGCGCGGAAGAAATGAACGATGATTTACTAAATATTTGATGAACAAGCGAACGTAAAGAGACGTACGTAGTGTCTAAGTCAAAGTTTCGCATCCCATTCCATCATCAAACGTATGAAAAGATATTACTGAACGCACTGGTTTGAATGAGGTAGTAACATCGAAAGAATTTTTACTTCTATTCATAATTTCTTAGAAAATCAAAAAGACAAACAAGTGGTCGTACTAAGAATCTATTTTCCAGTTAGACACCCTGAATTATATACGCACATCACATGAATACTAATCTTACAAAAGCCTTGTTAGAAGTCCAAGAATTTGATATTTTTTTCCACATTTATTCAAATTGACCACCAACAGCTTCGCTTATAGATGACACTTACGTTTTGCATATCAATAAGCAAGAAGATGAATATATTTGAAATCAAAATAGCAACTATCACGTAGGTCCACTACAACCAAATGCAGTATAAAATTACGATAAATATAAACTAGCCTTTTTCGAATATCAATGGAAGCTCATTAATACATCATCATAGCAACATTAGCCGAGTAATAAGCAATTGATATTGCAACATTTGGCAGTCAAATTTTAAAATTCAATACATAGCCAAAAGCATACGTGATTGTATTGTGTGTTGCAAATTGATAGACTATAGAATCATCGTCCTTTCATAGGATATGCAATAAATCAACCTAAAATGTAGCCGTTGAGACCTGAATAACAATATTAAAACGCAATACTGTAAGATATTAGAATGCGTTTCGTGCATTTTAACTAAGAGTTTCATTTTTGGACGGACGTGCAAAATTTTAATGAAATGATTTGACTATTTAATTAAGTCAACTCGTGTGTTCTGGCTCTTCTTTGCGCAAATGCCAATGCGAGTAATAAAATTGAAATAAAAAGATAAAACGTGAAATTTGTACTAAGTGCTATTATAAAAAATCTAAGAATTCTGTTTTAAGATGTCTGACAAATCAAATGAAAACCTAGCAAAAGAATTTATTTTATATTATAAGCATTTTCTCCTATTCATATTGAGAAAGCTGTTTCGCAGTCAAAACATGACAAAACCCATAAAGCAATGTCTAAACGGAAATTACTTGGGTTTCTCTTGTTAGCAAGCGACACACAATCAGTTCCTGCGCTCACGCCTCTATAGGATTATAGGCACCATAGCCTTACCCTCTCATTCATCTTTTATCATCTATAAAACTTTCTCGAATATACATAATTCAGTTTCCGTCTATAAATATCGGAATATATCACAGTGGTCTTAATTCACGTTTCTATTCACACCATAATAAAATGGTCGTTAAAATACACCGCCTTTATGTCCCCCCCCCTTGTGGGTAGTTGTAAACGGACCACAAGGAACATTAAAGTGGAGAGTTTGTTCAGTGAAGGGAAACGAATCACTGACACCTACGTAAAGGACGTCATTTGTTTGATTGTACGAGATGATAACGAAGTTATAGATGGGCTTGCAACAATAGCGAAAATTGTAGTTAAAGGATTATTCGAAAGTGGGAAGATAAACTTAGTTCCCAGTGACGGGTGGGAGTTATAAGCTGCACACAGAGTGGGGAATGGAAATACAAATATTGCACAAAAACTTAAAAATCCTTATTGCATTTCCGATGATGGAAATGAAATAGCAATGTCAGTAATGAAAAGGTGAATACATAAGTAGACCAATTTATTCAACTACAGATGTAGTTATGCTATCAGATTTAATCAAAACGGCACAAACTTCCGCCTCTATCAATACCTAAAGGTCTGCTCATGAAGTTACATTATGAATATAAACTGCAACCAATATTAATAGTCCAATGCCACGTGCAGCAACATAATGTTCTGGATTAACAGATCACAATATTGTACAGAGATTTGTTGCTCCTTTACGTTCAGGAGCACTTAGATGACTCATGCTGGACGTGACAAGGGCTGGGACCAGGTTGATATTGAAATTATTGTAAATGGAACCAATAACCTACACTTTCTCCATAACTATAAAAGTAGTTCTACAACGGATGTTAGAATACAGCACATAAAAACGATGTCCCTGATAGAAATGGTTCAGACGATATTATATGTATAATACTGGTACGCAAATCAGTCCTATGACAACAAAATTAACTATCGTCGATGTTGGTCTGATTTTGGCTGCGTTCAGACATGCGGGAATCGTGCGTTTTCGAATCGCGCGGTTTGAAACCGCAAAATTGTGATGCTATTCAGACACGCGCGGTTAGTATGCGATTTCGTGCGTGTTAGCGTCAGTTTCAAAATGGAGGTCGACGAAGAAGTGTGTTTACTCTTGCCAAGCTCGGTTCTTGATAATTTTATTTGAGTAATCATCACACTGAATGTCCCATATTGCAGATCTCTTCTCCACCTCATCAATAAATAGTTCAGTGTCGAAACGATCCATGGCTAACTCACGAGCAGTGACGTGCTCACCGCGCGGTATCCACAACGCAACTGAACGCGAAGTAAAGACTCCATAGTAATAGAAACGCGCGGGAGCAGCGCGATTCTATTTTCTGGCGGTTGGGTTGCGGTAACCGCGCGGCTTGTTTAACCGCGCGGTTATGTCTGAACGATTACTAACTAACTCATATAAATAAGACCCGCGCGATTTCCATGCGATTCTATAATCGCGCGGTTCCCGCTGTGTCTGAACTAGCGCTTTTAAATAAATAATCAATACCAATGATAACTAAAGCCATTATTAAAAAAATAGTGGCCACTAACGAGACGTTAAAAACCGACAAAACAAACAACGCACGGAAGATCAAAGTAAAAGCATTAATTAACATACAAACACAAATCAACGTATACTTAATACACGTAACTTTAATTACGAGCGGTAGGTAACATAACATTGACATTGGTAGTTCTAATGAGTCAAACGATGCGCTCTTAGATTTTAGAGCAAACACCCACTGAGGTATAACACGAACGAGTAGACAAGTAGCATCGGTGAAAGGCCGATAACATGAGTAGTATGAATTTTATGAAGAGAGTATAAAAGAGTATTGGTGGGAAAGGAAAATGTTGCTCCAGTAAATATTTTGTTCTAAATGTAGGTATTTTAGATGCCTATGTATGGACAGAAAAATAAGGTGACTTCCTTATTGTTTTAGGTGGTTAACACTAATTGGTGGAATTGTAGCAATTTACCTGCCTCACTATTTTTGGTGCACTTAATATCGGATTTTCGGCAGGAAATTCCTGTTTAAAAATTATGGTGTACCTATTTTGATAATATTTCTAATTACATAAATACACATGGCAACTATGAGGAAATGTTTTAGATGCCTAAATATGTAGTGAACTGAAAAATAAGCTCACTTCCTTATTGTTACATTTTCCACTAAATGCTGGAAGTTTCCCTGTCTAACTGTTATTTTTGGTGCACTTAATATCGCCTATATAGGCAGGAAATTTCTTTTTTAAAAGTATTTTTATTTTAATATTACCACAAACGGCATTTAACATTTGGTAATTATGAGGAAAAAAATACTACATAAATAGTCCTCTAATACCTAATTCAGCCCGATGATTAAATTATATAAAAATTCAGGACGCATGAGTAGGTTACTCCATCGATCATATTACAATTTTAACATTGCCTACATCATCATCCTCCGAGCCTTTTTCCCAAACTATGTTGGGGTCGGCTTCCAGTCTAACCGGATTCAGCTGAGTACCAGTGCTTTACAAGAAGCGACTGCCTATCTGACCTCCTCAACCCAGTTACCCGGGCAACCCGATACCCCTTAGTTAGACTGGTGTCAGACTTACTGGCTTCTGACTACCCGTAACGACTGCCAAGGATGTTCAATGACAGCCGGGACCTACAGTTTAACATTGCCTACATAAAGAATTGAAATATCAACAAAAGCTCGCTTCGGTCGACAGTTAGCTTTATACGGTTTGAAAATGCCATGCATGTAGCCAGGTAATTTGCCGTCGATAAAAACATGGAAAACGATGTTATCACTTAATTCAAATCCCTAATCATTGTCATTATCAGTCAGCCAGTTTTTACGATCAATTACTCTGTTTTAATGGATTTTTACTTTATTGTCTTCCGCTGCATCGTAATTTAAACGATAATTTATGTTTCTATTTAGATCTTGTTTTCTATCTTCCATAAACTTTTTTACGAAACTTAAGTGTCTGATAAGGCTATTTACATAACCATTAAAATGTGCTATTAAATTAAACCGGCCAGGTAATTATATTATTCGTCCACGCTTTTTCGAGTAAGTTACGCGTAAGTGCCGATGGATCGTCACGATACCACTCCTCGAAGTGCAGGATAAGATCTAAATGCATTGCTTTCACATCAAAAAGATCATCTTTATGGTCATGCATTCCAATTTAATTCATATTGATTCCAAAAGTAAATACTTTTAATTCTATTAATTTCTACTCGAGATTCAGATCACAATTTTACAACCATTCAATAGTGTTCATATTTCACATTGCTGCATTATAATCTCCAAGTCGTAGAGGCGGCACAGGCGTGTCTGTGTCGGCCCCATCATTAATAATCCGAGTCATACTGCAGATATCATCAGGGCCTACACCAATTGTTTGTGTGTACTCCTTTATTTTACTAGAACTGTAGGCCACTACGGTACTGTCACACATACCAATTTAAAACAATGCCTTGGAGACAATGCTTGGAATAATCTGATTCAAATATTTTGTTACTCAGTCCCTCTTGAGTATTAATAGATCAACAGTAAACAACGAGAGAATAATAAATATTCTTTAATCAAGTTTTACAGTTCCAAACCTTAATGAGCCCTCGAATAGAATGTAGCAGCTTTCAAGTAACAACAATAAATAACTTTAATTGCAAAATTTGTCTCTGCCCCGGTGTATTCATTGTAAAATTTATCAAAATTTACAAATGGCCCATTCCTGACATTAACAAAACATTGTAAACGCGTTCCACACTCATTCATTTTGTCGTCGGCCGCAAATCGTATTTCATGGCGTCTGAGCTAAACACCTTAAATTATGCAATCATTTTATTTTCGTCCTAACCCTTATTAACAGGCAACAGAGTCGACTTATGCGGTAAAAGATTCTGGACACTTTGGTCCTAATGTACCAGTCCTGATATTGCGATAAGGGTGAGTTCGAATCGCGTGGGTGTAGCATTAAGAAATCATAAATCTTATGCAGGGCATTAATTATTTCACATCTCGGAAGACGAAGCTCAAAAGAGTTTTATTTCATTAGACAGTGAGATAAGACCCAATGTTGATTTATTGATGTTGATCGGATCTTTGTCGTAATATTACTGGACACTTCCTGCTAAAGGATTTAGAATCTTTTGGTCCTTTTTTGGTTCTTTCGTAAAGCGTACAGTTTTGAGGTTTTCTTTTATTTTGAACAACTCACTCTAATAACATCAGGTTTGAGAGATTAAGACACCTGTAGGATGTCGGAGGCACAATAGGTCTACCTCAGGAATTTGATAATCGTCACAATTAACAATGTATACTTTTTTTGGTCCTGATTTCCGTTGAGGCTTTATTGAGCGGTTGGCGTGATAACTTGAGGATTTTGGATGTAATTACTTACAACCTCTATAAACTTTGAGAGTTACTAACGCGACGAGTAGGCTAACGTTGAACAGACTACAATTGTAGGGAAACCTAATGTTCCGTGAAATTGTGTTTGTTTGACAAAGATTTCAACCAAAATCTAAACGGTCCCGAAATAGGTGTCCTACTTCAGTATTTGCCAGAAACCGTCCAAATTAAATTTATGTTTCTCTCAATCCACTCATTTCTAAAATGCTTTTAGCGTGACACAATTTAGATATTATAGCTCATCAAACTTTATTACTGGCTTCCTCTTTGGCGCCTTTTTCATTCCGTGTACTATGACAATTAGATGTGCGGATGTGATCATTTCGTAACATCCTCAAGAGTGGCAAATATGGTACCATTAAGGGTAATATAGCGTTGTGAATTGTAGCGAAAACTGAGATAGCTGGGCTTAAGTAGTGAGTGGTGCAGTGCGAATTCGCTAATGCGGTACGAACCTTGTTTACGGCTGACCAGTAATTCAATGCTAAAGGCAACTTAATGAAAGAGTGATGTGCTAGAAGTTTTTCCAATTCAATTATAGAGTACCTTTAATAAAAGTCTAGTTAAACTTGATTACGGAGATATTAAAACAGCGATAAAATGCAATTAATGCAGTAATAGTAATCAAGATTTAAATGAAGATATACTGTGTCGATGACACGTAGATACGTGGGAAATATTTTGAATAATTAGTAATCTCAAGAATATCGTTGATGGGTATTTTGATTTTCACTCGGTCTTCTGAAGTATAAATACGGAAGTAAATTCGATAAACCAAAGCAGTTTATCGGAAATATGTTTGTATGCTTTCAAATGTTTATCTAAGTGTTACAATGAGATTACAGAATGTGATGCAACTGTTAACACTCAAGTAAAAGCCATTGACACAAATGTTTTTGACCTGAATACTTTGTATTTAAATTCTGTAGAAAATCCCTTCTAAGCAATTACTTCTACAATAGCTGTTATGCCATAACTTGATAAGAAACTGTCACTTCTATCAACAATATGGAATGAGAGAGGCATTTACTTGCGCAAGATTCTTTTACAGACTATAATTACAATGGTTGTTCTAAAATCATCTGCTTATTGGTTTAGACTTTAGACAGAACAGTTTGACTCTGACCGAGCATTGAATTGCGGTCTATCACGAAAAGCTTTTGTTACTAGTACAACCGGAGCAAATGTTAGATGCGTAAGAGTTTATTTAAATTCGTTAATCTCAGGATCCATTTCTCCGATTTGTAAAATTATTTTAGCATTATATATCTTATTTATCGAAGAAGGATATAGGTTAGTTTTTATCCGGGTGCGAGAAGTTCTTTGCACGGGACGCGGATGAATCCGCTGACATAATCTATTGTAGGTATATGTAGTTCCATCGGGATCAGGAGGAAAGCCTCAAAAGGAAGACCTCATAACTAAACGAGTCCAAAAAATGGGTCACCCAATACAACCCTTTTTCCCTTCCACTCCCAATTGTCGCTAAGGATATTTAATTTCCTCCCAGGCTATCATTTAATTGATTGAGTTCAGCATGTAATTCCACCCTGGCTTCAGCCCACGTACTCAGGAAGGTATCGTTTAGGAGTTTATTTTATTTTATTTTATTTATTTGGGACAAAAAACAGTTACATGCTTAGCTTAAATACAAACAGATCCTTATGTTTACATATTTTCTACACAAATACACATAATTTCATGCAAAATAGTGTTATTATACATGTAACCCACACTATTGTCCACGAATTAATAAAGAAATTCAGTAGAAAAAAACAAACATACAGTGTGCATCACAAAAAAAAAATTGAAGACTGTTATGAAGATTACATTAGGAAAAGGTAACACAAACTAAAATATCTTATGAAGTTAATAACTCTACTGCTTTTGCCTTAAAACTATTTTTGGAAAGAGTAAAAATGTCAAGCTCCATAAAGTGAGTATTGTACGCGTCAACGAGGCGACGGAGAGGCATGCGTACCCCAGCGTTAGTTCTGCACGAATTTGTGTGGAATAGTCGAGGCACACGTACCCCACGAAGCATGACGGACCTAGGTACTGTATAATTTAAACTATTTGATAAATGAATACAGTCGAATCTATTATTGCATATACCATATAGCATCATTACACCTAGAAGAAGCCGTCTAGATTCCAAACTAAGAACTTTATAACGTGTCAGTAATTGTTCATAGGAGGCTCTAGGACGATAACATTTAAAATTCATAGTACGTAAATACTTTTTTTGGACAATTTCTAGCCTATCCTTGTACTTATCATATAAAGGATTCCAGATTTGAACGGCGTATTCTAATTGCGAGCGAACCAGAGTTTTATATAATAATAAGAATGTAGAGGGTCGTACAAAGTTACAAGAAAATCTCATCACCAGCCCATACATCCGAAAGGCTTTTGTCACTATTTTATCAATATGAGTATCAAAATGTAGACGACAGTCAAGAGTAACACCTAAGTCGCGGACGGATTGGACTGCATTTAGACTTATGTTATTTATTGAATAATTAAAATTGATTTTATTTTTATTTTTTGTAAATGAAATTTTGAAACATTTAGGAAGGCTAAGGAAGAGTTTATTTTTGAGGCAGTATTCATAAAATCTATCAAGGTCCTGTAGCAAATTATAGCAGTCACTAATATTTTTGCAAGTGTTGTATATTTTCATATCGTCTGCATACATCAAAAACTGTGAGTTAACAAAGCACTGTTTAATGTCATTAATGAACAATACGAAGAGAAAAGGCCCTAATACTGATCCCTGCGGAACCCCAGATTTTACTACTATAGAGTCTGATTCATGCCCATTAATAACGATTTTTTGAGTCCTATTGAAAATATATGAAGCAAACCATCTAAGCAAATTGCCGCGTATACCATTAAATGCAATTTTTTCCATAAGTAGAGCATGATCCACCTTGTCAAAGGCCTTCTGAAAATCTGTGTAAACAGCGTCAACCTGTACCCGACCATCCATTTTTTCAAAAAGATAGTTCACAAAACTCATGAGATTAGTGGTAGTAGAGCGACGTTTGACGAAACCATGTTGTTCAGGTATAATCAGATGACGGATATGAGGATATAGCGCACTGTGTACAAGTCGTTCAAAGACCTTTGACAAAGTGGAAAGAATGGAAATAGGTCGGTAATTCTCTACATTATTTTTATCGCCACTCTTGTATACAGGGGTGATAGAGGCTTGTTTCCAGACCGTGGGGAAGACCCCTTCCTTCAAACATTTATTAAAAATTATATGTAACGCGGTGGATAACTGGTCGGATGTTTTTATGAAGAACGAAGGTGGTATGCCGTCAGGTCCAGCCCCTTTAGAAGAATCCAGCGACTTTAATGCTGTATAAATGGATTCCTTTGACAAATAAATGTCAGAGATGCACGGCGAATTGTCTTCATAGCAATTAGACGGTTGCCATTGGTCTGGGTCGAAAGTAGAGGGTTCGTACACTGATGAAAAGAAAGTTAAAAACAAATTGCATATTTCCTTGGGGTTATCAGAAGAAGTATTTTTGTAATGCATATTAACAGGATACTTAGCTTTGCCTTTCTGGGAAGAGACATACGACCAAAAATACTTTATAGATTTGGGAATGCTATCCTCGACCGATGTCATATATCGCTTATAACATTTTGTTGTCTCATTGTGAGACAGTTTACGATAGTTTGAATAACGCACATAATCAGAGTGATTACCATAATTCTTCCACTTAATCCAAGCATGTTCCTTAGTTTTAAATATTTTTATTAGAGAGGGTGAAAACCAAATCGGAAATTTTGATTTTTTTGAATAAGTTAATGGAATATGTGATCTAATAACTCCGTATATAGTTTCATAAAAACAATCAACAGCCAACTCAGATGAATGATGAGAGAGCAACTCGTCCCAATCCACGTTCCCTAAGTCCTGATTGATGCAATCATAGTTTGCTTTGTAAAAATTATACCTGCGTACCTGATTACATTTCATCGGCTTGAACTGCACATCTAGTTGAGTTAATATACAAAATGGAGGGTGGTGACTATCGGGATTTACCAGGAAATTACAAGGCACCGTTTGAGGGTCTGCATTAGAGATAATCAAGTCTAGCACACGACCCAAACTATTTTTTGTGTAGTTGAACTGTAGACCATTTATTATATTTATAAAATTAAGTAATACACGTCCCGCAGAGTCCGTCTGTCGGGCAGTGGCATGATTGCCCTGCTGTACCCAGTCAATATTAGGCAAGTTATAGTCACCAAAGAAATGATATGAATTGCAATTAGGATTATTAGCTAGGCCTTGCAGCATATCTAAGTACTGTTCATATACTTCTATACTAGACGCTGGGGGTATATACACGACACCAATAATATGGCGTGTATTTCGCTGGGCGGCAGGAATCTGTACCAATACTTGTTCGAT
The DNA here is from genome assembly GCA_963856015.1 of Helicoverpa assulta. Classification (NCBI taxonomy): domain Eukaryota; kingdom Metazoa; phylum Arthropoda; class Insecta; order Lepidoptera; family Noctuidae; genus Helicoverpa; species Helicoverpa assulta. The sequence goes on from CAWLCW010000012.1 coordinate 10,448,001, forward strand.
ATCAGAGTTAAGTAATTGAGCTGTCAATATTGTTGCACGCAATTCACGAAGCACAGCAATCAAAACACCGCCACCGTCCTTTTTGTTCGTCACGACACGGTCCCGGTCACATCTAAAGACAATATATCGATCATCAATAAATTCATTATCACTTATGTCTGGAATAAGCCAAGTTTCAGTCAGGACAATAACGTCATAGGAGTTACTCAATATATTCATATAGAGCATTTGCAACTTTGTACGGGTACCTCTACAGTTCTGATAGTAAAACGTAATGTTGTTAGTAGCCATTAATAACCGTAATATTACAGATCAGTATAACATATCTATTTATGCCCAGACGATAATATTTGAACCCGATAACTATCGTAATTATATGATAAGTTACAGATAAGCTAGAATTACAAATTAGTTTAAGTTTACTACAATGTTTGTACTTTAAGATAGTTTCTAATATTATAGAGGTACACAAATGTTTAATCGACCTATAAATATCCAGTAGCACGTGAAATAGAAAATGTAAGAATATTTGGAGTTTAAGCAATGACAAGCAATGGCACAAGCAAGTGGGTAAAAGATAAATATAACATTTAAAATAGATGTACTCATAAATTATACATATAAACCTTTCAAATAAACATATATAAAAACAATAAAGAGAAAGCTTATTAAAGACGCGCGAACAAGCTGAGTGATCATAGGTGTAGCTATCAATCTGATTTTTCAGTGCAGTTCTTCCCACTAATAACAATCCTTTTAAGATCGTCCCCAGATCGAATAGCAATTGATGACAGTCCGTCCCGCTCCCGTACAAGTACAGTCCCGTTTCTGACCCAAACGTATTTAAAGCCGACGTCTTTGGCAATCCGCTTGGCTTCTCGAAATAACGCCTTATTATGTAAGGTCAAATGTTCATTACAATAAACGCGTACCGAGGCACCGGATATTCCTAGCTGATCAGACATTAGGCCCTTCTTCTGACGATAGGCACTAAGAAGATTGTCACGTATTATACGTGTTCTAAATTTTATAATAATATTTTTAGGTTTGCGATCATGTTGCTGCCCATGTGGTACTCTATGTATCGATATAATATCATTATGAGACACAGGTAAATTAATAGCGGAGCCTATAGAATCCATGATAGCTAATAAGTTTTCATTTCGCTTTTCTGGTAAATTACATATTTCAATATTACATGAACGTGCCTGCTGCTCCATCGTCTCTATCTTGGCCTCAAGTTTAGCCACAGCCTGTGCACTCGTACTACTCGTCAGGTCATTCAAGCGTTCAGCACTCTTCTTTTGTTCGACTTCCAAGCTTTCCAGGCGAGTTTTCATGTCCTCATAACTCAGGTTGAAAAATTGAATTGATTTTTCAATCTCAGAATAAGACCTCTGAATACTGAGATTCTGTTTTTTCAAATCAGCAACTTCTGCGACTATTTTGTTGAGCAGAGCATCTTGGTCTTTTTTCCATGACTGCAACAAATTCTTCAAATCCTCAAATGTGTCAGTCTCCACGCAGTCATCGTCACATTTGAAGCGTTTATTGTTCTGCCGCGTTGTGACATGTTCTAGTATATTACCGATATTGACTCCAGAAACAGATGCCGTAGACGACAAATCAGGCTCTGAATGAGTCTCAAGCAATGCTATGGTAGAACTTTGGGGGGGCGACCGCAAAGTGCGAGGCATTGCAACTCTGAGTACTTAATACAGTCGATGAATAAATCAAAACAATGATGCAGTCCGCTGGCGATAGAGCTTGGCTATTTCGCCAGTGTGGACAGATGCTTCCTTAGCCCAGCGCTGACGCACACCGCCCCGGAGCTCCGACGGCGCAGGTTCGATCCCAGCCAAACGCAAAACTTTTTTCTTTAATTGAATGAGTTTGTCAAATTAATTTGCACACCCACTCAATGTAGGAGCTGACAAAAATGTTCCGTCTTACTTTAACTCCTCCCAGTGGGCGTCGACCACAGGTAACAACACAGCAAGAGCAACAAGGAATCGAAAACAACACAAATAACCAATCACAGTAGTTCAAATCACAAAAACGTCAATATTCACAGCGCGATGCGACACACGTCTGTCCGTTTCGAGTGTAAGAGCTGAACTGAGTTACACCATCAATTGGGGACAGACACTGAATTGTAGGGAGTGATTACTGTACTTCTAAATAAGGATACGATTGTTGCTGATGATGGAGATGGATCGGGTTATGTAACAGCAGGTCCCCAAATACCATGGTGACGGGGTGATGAGGACCATAACACTGGAATAGCCGATACGTGAATATTATGTATTTATGGAAAAGATGAAAGTGATAGAAGGAAGTAGGTGACCAAAAACCAATAAGCCTTTGAACGTTTAGATTTGAAAATATGGAACAACCATGACATGCCGAAGCGGTAATAACAAAAAGATCAGCAGATAATATAAACTATATAAACTTGTATAAAAATGAAATTACACCAAATATCCTTTCATTAGATAAAGTGAAATACAACAGATTATCTATAGTGAACATCTGTAGTACGGTACGGATATCGCAGGTGATAATGCAGGTAGATACAAATATTGATAAAGGGCACTCCACGTGGGAACGATATCCTCAACTACCATGCGTGGATAAAGACTAAACGACATACGGAGATGCGGCGATAGGCATAATACGGTACGCATGGAAAGATTGAAAAAAATGCAGACGTGATGTGACATTGCAAATATGACGATATAATACAAGTCAAAACTTACTAAGCTAAGGAATAACATTGTTTGTTTCTATGTCATTGATAAATACTAAGCAATCTTACTGTCTTATCGCAAGCAGAGGTCAGCAAAGACATTAAAATTTGTCTCGTTATTAGCGTCAATCAATATAATTTACACCCTCAGAATCACTATTACATGAAGATTAACATGCTTACTAATATGTACTTATCGTGTAACGATACGCCACGTGCCATTTAAGTCTCTAAATAAGGTAAATACTAATTAGAAGGCAAATACCTACCGTATGAATTATATAGCATAAATATTCTGCCGATAAACAGTTTAATTACGTAAAAATATGGATGGAAACCATTAAAACATTAGAAAATTAAAAAATAATCAATTTTGTTTTTTTTTTTTTAATTTTTCCTTCTGAAACCAATCTACAGGAAAAGCATGTAATCAAGCGGAAATTATGATTGATGATAGGTAATTTTAAGGAGTTAATCAAAAGAAACTATAAATGAAAAATTGAAGGTAATTAAGTATTCATTAATTAGCTGCAGGCGTGCAAAGTTTAATGTGCTGGGCAAGGGTTCAGTAAAGGCTTCTGACGCCTCAGGCAACCTTTAAACTAAATGGAATTCCATTGGTGATAGGTAATTGAAAAATAAGAGTAAACGAACACACCTATACTTCACTGCCAACTACAAGTGTAGCAATATTCATCAGAAAAATATATGGGAGAAAAGTAATTGAATGACTTTTACAATTTATTTTTATTTTAATACAAAGTCACAAAAAAACATCGATTTTCTACTTCATTATACCTAAAGAACTCTACTTCAAACATACATTTTAAATATTTTTTCTTCTATATTTAGATTTGATCATCGTTGAATATAAAACCTACTAATTGAATATTATTAATATATAGTTGCACTCTTGCCTACTTGCCTAACTGGCTAGGGAATACCTACTCTTAGTGACATAACACACATAATCCCAAGTTAACGCATCAATTAATTATCAATTACATAGTCACATAACTTTCACCGTTACACAATTATTGCCCAATGAAGCACATACTATAAGAAAACTAATTATAGACCTAAGAAGATAATGAGCCAGCGATTAATGAAAAAAACTTATTAAATATTCTTAATGTATTCATGCAAGTGAATTAATAAGACTGCACTCTCGTGTCAGGTTTTTGTTATACTATCATGAATAATAAGTATAAGTAATAATTCATAACAAGCCTGGTGTTAAAGATCAGCAATAAAATTAAGGATTACAACAATTGATTTTCTTGCACATCGAAAATGATTAGAAATGTCGTAACTATAAGCTAAATTAACTACCTAGTACCGCACTTAAAAGCACATTATTCATTAAGATCATTAGCTAAGTTTATTAATAAACTCAATTACTAGAATGTCCAATTATCATTTACAATTGTTACTACACATTGTGCCTAGTTATAAACGGGAGAACTAAATGGGACATCTAATGACGTCATAGACATGAAGAACATCAATCTAATGGACGATAATGTACTTTAATTTAATGAACAATAATTCTTTTGTAGTATCGTAATTTTTAATATGCACACAGATATGATTTAAGGACAACTTAATCATTCTCTCTGCTACACAAATTGATATGACCGCACGAAGTCGCGCAAGATGTAGGCATAATAGGCATAATACAACAGGTGTCGCATCTACACATATTTGTCTTACTCTTTGGCCGTCGGCATCGTAAGCCATACCGACTAATTATTGTAAATGTTTGAGTGAAATACCGCAAAGCTGGTTGCAATACATCCACTTAGACGTGTTAAGCAAGTGCTTAAGTTTTTAAGTACGACTTAACTGTACATTAGTTGCGTTTCGGAGAAATTCTCTGATACACCGTGCTTAATTACAAACAGGTGTGTGGGAGATAATTTTTAAAAGCTCTTTTTTTGCTGTTTTTCAAAGACGGAGTACACACTTTATATGTATCTGTAAAGGGTACCATGTGGGTAGAAGAATTACCTGATATAAGTTTTTGAAGCGCTGATTTTAGTTATGTGTACCGAGCTCTAGACTAATTGAGCAGCATACGAATTGGAAACTAAAACATCTACCTACATATATGTATATATTAAATTATATCCAAATAAGCCAAATGCTTGAAAAGCTATGGTAACTAAATATAGAATATGATGAACAAAAGAACAATAGGATCAGACTGTAATTTTTCCTATAGGTCCTTCGTCAAGAAAAGAGTTAATATTGCGTGTATTCTGTAGAGCAGAGAAATTAAACTTAAACGGCTTTATAATAGTTGGCCATTAACTATTAAATAAAATGGTTTCTAGGAGAAATTGTGTTGATGTGTTCTCAGTATTTATTGTAACTGTATGGTGGGGAAAAGTCTATTTATACATCAAACCTTTCGACTTGATTGATTAGCTTGTAATTACATAGCTATTATTGAAATCAGTTGCTATGAGTTATGAGTTGCCTTCTTGGCAGTCGGACAAAAATCCAACACAAATGTATGAAAGAACCCTAAGTATTATTTTCCTTTTTGGCAACGTTCCTGTTTTTTCTATGTAGGTTACTCCTCTTTTACTAGACAGGATGCTTAGAACACTAGCTTAGGAGCGTAATAAGAGGATAGTGTATGTAGACTAGACATGCCCCATAATCTGCCAACAGTCGAAAGTATACGTCTGAGGACTTCCCTTGAGGGTACGCCAGCAAGAATATCGAAAGGTCAGCTACTTTTCAATACACAGAAAGCCTGAATCCATTGACATATATTCTAACGATAGACGAGAACACCCATACAAATAATTTACCCGCGTATGTCGTCTGTTGACATCTTTTTGACGTATTGTAACAGGTAGTCATCCCCATTGATGTTAATTGCAGAAGAGACATAATATTTTCGCTTGTATTTTGCCTACATTCTTCATTACTCAAAAAGTTTATTTATATCTATACTCCATTCAAAATAACATTAGAAATTTAAGTAAACCATTTTTACTGTTTGTTCAACCGATTTTGACTTCTATTGCGTTAGTAGTATGATTAATGGCGGCTGCAGTAAATACTTGGTATTGTAACCACTATTTTGCTTTCAATTCCGTTCTTTTGTCTACGGAATAGAAGTCAAAATCGGTTGAACAAACAGTAAAAAAGGTTTACTTAAATTTCTAATGTTATTTTGAATGGAGTATAAGTGATTTCAAAATCATATAATTGATTAAAACCAGGAACTTGTTTTTAAGGATTTTTGAATATTAATTACGATGTTTTTTTTTTCTTAAAAATAATTAATCTTAGACTTGAAATGCACTTCCAGTGTGATGCATGTTTTGTTATTGGATGAAATGAATGGATATCGATGTTTATGAGAGGTATGGCTTATATGTCAGAACAATATATGTAGAGTTTTTAAGAATGTGGGGAAGCCCGCACCGGGATAAAATATAGCCTATGTTACTCGCAGATAATGTAGCTTTCTAATTCTAATGTTGAAAGAATTATAAAAATGTCCCTGATGATGCGCTGATATTTCTTGTAGTGTTTTTACAGTAGCGAAATACATACGACGTCATATTATTTTTTCTTGAAAGTAAGAACATACCATGACAAAGTGAAGTCTGTTTTCATTGATATTTTACCTACTACCAGTTTTATGGCACATCTGTTTCTGCATTATTTTCTTAATCTATAATTTTAAAGATGGCGGGAAACAAATTAATGTATTTTTGTAAAATTGAATTATAAATGAAAAGTATGATATACAAGCATTGTAATAGCATGAACAGCGTGTAATTTTACTAACTTGACTCTCGAATAGTTTATATGTGTAAGTTTATACCTTGATATGTATTTTCTATTTTATAATTGTCGTTTCATAGACATCCATCTGACGCAGGTGTCAAAATCGCTCTGATTTGCCATTTTGGGCAATGCAAAGTCTGCAGTGCATTTCAGTGTGGCAAGCTTTTTGTTCGGAACGTTCTATCTAGTACGTAGTAGGTACATATATATCGATGCCTGAATCTCAAAATATCAACCAGATACCGCTGATTTACGTTGACAGTCTAACCTAATTTAAATTTAGAAAAGGAATTTGAAATCAGAACCAATTTACTGTGAGATTTCCCGCGCAACAAAATAAAGCGCGAGATTCAAAAATTAAAATTGGAACGCTTTTATTTTTTCTCTTCGCACGGCACGGCATCCTGTCATACACGAGCCTACTTAACGGATACGTTTAATCTGACAGGTCGTATGCGTCGGATGTTTTGACAGGCGGCCAATTACCTGCCAGATTGTTTGGCGGGCTCTGAACATCCTGCGATTGCTGCAAACCTGGGATATGAACTGGGGAGAGGTTCCCTTGATAGGTAAATAGACTGTAGTTTTTTTCTGAGAGCATTGAATGATTGTGACGATGTAGTGGATGTAGTCCTAGAATTAATGTCACTTAAGAGGACAGGATGATGCGTGAGTAACGCTTAATTGAATGAACCTAGTATCTTTTCCTTATTTTGAGCTCAAGATTTAGGAACAGGCAAACGGTTTTGTTCCTTTGATATTAAATTAAAATCGTTACCGTCCCTACAAACTCCGCTAAGGTTTCACGCTTAAATGCCTGAACCGATGGAGATGCATTTGGCACCGTGATAAGTATACCACTTGGTCTAATTAATCAAGTAGGAGACTTTTTAATCGAGAGAACTTTTTAAGACGAAGGCGACCGTGAAATCTAGTACCTAACCAATCACTTCCAAATATTTCAGTAGGTATAAAGTAGGTAAAAAGTCAATACACACGTCATTTTTGAAAGCACTCCTCTATTTTCATAAAATGCCTTCGAATATATCGAAGTAAGTAAAATGCATATATATTGAACGCGTGGGAATGGCAGTGAATGGTAGTGCTAAATGGCGAGTTAGCTCAAACACGCGATCTCGTTCGCGTATAGCTTTGTTGAGGCCGGTTACATGTGTTTGTCGAACATACGTAGGTACATAGTGATGAATTATTTTGATTTTAATGCTTTATTAGTGACTAGCCGTTTTCCCGCGGTTTCACCCGCGTGCCGTGGGAGCTACTGCCCGCACCGGGATAAAATATAGCCTATGTTACTCGCAGATAATATAGCTTTCTAATGGTGAAAGAATATTTAAAATCGGTCCAGTAGTTTTTGAGTTTATCCATTACAAACAAACAAACAGTTTCCATCAAAGTTTTCCTTTTTATAATATTAGTATAGAAGTATAGATAGATTCTCGGTATACTGCGGATTTCAATAATAATGTATCTCTCTAAAAAAAGAATAGATTGGTTATTGCAAGGTCTGTTTTAGTGCTTTCCAAGAAGTTAATATGGAATAACCATACCTATGCAGTTACAGTACATATTAAAACACAGTGATATTTTTTAACCAACTTCACTAAAAGGAGGATGTTCCCAATTCGGATGTTTGTATTATTATTCTGTTTTATTTTACCGAGTAGCATATAGCTATCAGTTTGGTAGGAACCTACTTTTTTAATGATGCAGTTCAAAACCCGAGGAAATTATCAACTGTTGGAATTAGCAAGAACAACCACTGGAAGTTCAAAAAGTTAAATGGATTCTGGTTAGATACTTATAAGCTTTTGCATTAACAACATATATGGGCATTTTTCCTCATTAATTAGTTAATTACTAATTAAGATTCTCCTCTCTCTCTCATCATTACAATTTGATTATCAACAATTCTTCAATAAGTAATAAAAAAACAGAATAAAATAACATCTAGACTTCAAAATAAAACCTATTTACAATCTAAAAATAACCACATCAAGCAACAATATAACAAAATGGAATATTTCCAAGTACAGCGTTTGAATGGGAATGTGACTGGTCAATCAATGGGGCTACTGTGTTGTGAGACAGTGCAATGCAACCATTGGTTTAACATGTTAATATGTCAGTAAACTCTGTTATGTCAGTCGTTATTTAGTATTAACTGAGGAAAAAAGTTAACACTACTCGGTAGTCGGGTAAAAAGTTTGCATTAGGAGCAATCAAACTTTTTGGTAGGAACGCTTAAATTAGAACTGGCCGGTTGGAATTCAAATTCTTCAATTGTTTCTATTTTTGAATTTTATAATAAATCTATGCTGTTTTGTTTTATGGCAACAAGTTCATTAAAATCTCATTGACAACATATATTTTATAAGTGAATCAGTCTGTGATACTAGTTATATTTAAACAAGTTTAGGTAATTTATTTTAAGGAAAGTTTTACTCATATCTTTTTCCTTATTACACTAGTATAACATATTCAAAATGATAGCAACATCAATCACTTTGGGACATATTTTACTGACTTATTGATGATTAAATGAGGTTTCTCTTTATACTCTGAACAAACAGATGTCATTACAATGTTATAGACATGTATGTGTACATGTGTGTGTTGACATGTATGTATGTACGCATGCCATGTTAACCAATTTTCATAAAATAAATATTAAGTTAGATAATATCCAGAGTTAGTACATTTGTGTAACAAGAGGGCAATTTGCAGACAAAATAAAAATGATAAGTACTGTTTAAATAAACAACTTGTTAAAATTATTCCATGCAAACAAATGTTGATAGTGTATTCTTTTGTATAAAATGTATTGTTACCTAAGTGCAAAGTACATGGCCACTAGCTTATTTGTTTATGTTTTAATGTCAAAAGTTTGGTCCAAAACATCTCACAATTTTACTTGCAATCAGCTGACAGATAATTTTAGTTTATCATACATTGGGATTTTATCAATGTGTAATAACTCATATTCAATTAATTAATAATAGGTACTAATGGATAAAGTTTATGAATGAAATACAACAGTCATGTTTAATTTCTTTAGCATAAGCTAATTTAGGTAATCTAATGTTTAATTGATAAAAGAAGTTCATTGACTTAAATTCCTAAATAAGTTATTATTATTACTAAATATAGTGTAGGTACTTAAGTATGACTGGTAACCTAGTAACAGTAATTAATATCCACAAATAATATTCCTCATAGTTATAAAACCATTATTACATCACTATTGTTTACATATTTCAAGTTTGTTTTGTATACCTACACACTGATAAAAGTTACAATACGTTCTTATGTATAATTCATACTTTATACCTATGTAAGTAGTAGTTTTTTGAATAATTTTGGTTGCTAAGTACACCGAATATTTAAGCCCTACTTTTATTAAGGTTTTGAAAAGTTTGTCGAATTTCGCAAATGAATGTTGAATTATATGATTTTATAGTACCTAGTAGTCGGTGTATAAACAATGTTGATAAATGATAAATTAATCTTTGTACGCAAGTTGTGTTTGATAATACTATGCTACAATCGCCGGTTTCGATTAAAACAAGTTCAGTGCATGAATTCCCATATTTTCCCTGCAAATAACACAGTGTCATTCATAAATAATCAATCAACTAAAGTAAAAACTCACCACAAAATAGAATGGCGAAATCCAAAATAATTTTTCGCAATATAAACTTAGAATCTCGGTCTATTGTGATTGTATGATTACGAGAGTTCGTTTTGCGGTCATTTCTTTCCATTTTAACTTAATTTTATACTAAACTACTGTAAGAAAATAATATAAACACTATCACTGCGAAGATTTTTACGAAATATCTAACGTCAAAAACGTAAAGTGAAAATTTCACAATAGTCACACGTCAAACGCCGGGCGCATGCGCTCGCAAACTGGCGAGCGTTGCGTTCGGAAACAGTGCCCAGCGCGTTCGCAGAGCTCGCTACTATATTCACGTCGTTTATTTACGCCGGCTCCACACGTTGGCCCCAACGCTCGTCCCAACGCTATTCGTCCAACGTGTGGATCGAGAAAATGGCATTCGTCCCAACGTTGGGGCGAGCGTTGGTAGTTGGCCGTCTCGTGTCGGTTTTATCAAAGGAATCTGCGCGCCAACGTTGGCGATCCGTCCACACGTTGGCGCTTTGCTCAGTTCTGCCACAACACGCAGCGAGTGCGTACGTCGAGTAAAAATGGCTTCCTCGTCTAGCAAATCGCCACCGCAATGGACGACTCCGTGTTTTATGATGTGTCGTCATCCACCATCTTCTTTGACGTGGTTTTTTATTTTTTCTCAGTAACAAATATAAATTTGCACTCATCACTACAAACGCGCTGAGAGCAGTTTCGATTTCCGTATCGGACATCTTTACATTGGCCCTGACGGGACAGAACTAAGTTATTGGCCAACGTGTGGACGCCTCACCGAGTTTACGGTCCAACGTTGGGACGAGCGTTGGGGCCAACGTGTGGAGCCGGCCTTATTGTTGTTGGTGTTGACAGCCGGCAACTGGCTACTGCTCTAGAGTTATCGTAGGAATCACCGCGATAATGCGCGTATTTAGTTTTTTAATTATTATGTACAAGACTAATTCAATAACCAACGAATTTCCCTTAATGTCCCATAGGTATCTTTGGACGGTATTTATCTCTAACCCTGTGACTACAACTTCTTAATTTAGCATTAAATCTATACCATCTTTCATTGAACTGAAATTCGAAAACTCGACGAAATATTTACTAATCCATTGATATATATTGATCCATGGGCTGAAATGAAGCCATAAAAATATTAATTTACGATACCAAATTGATTAAATTTCACGCTCATGATACTCCGAACATGATAACGCATGACTTATTTTTCTAGCTTCACAATTCCCGGACGAACCGTGAAAGATTGGATGCGACAAAGACCCTTCTAATCCTTTTTTTAAGATAGTTATTATTTAACAACAACAAAAAATAACTGAGGAATGCCGCTGATCGGTAGCCATTCAGATGACACCTGTGTGCATTTATTGTTATTTATTTATTGCCTTTTGAACCATGTTTTATAATATCCACCTAGGTACCTATTTAGTTGTCTCTCCCATGTCCAACCAATCTCGAAAAAAAGAATTACCCACTTGTGGGGGTGGGGATTCTATAGGTTAATGGTATAATGATATCAATACGAGGAAATGGTACGATCGTCACTGACGTTATTTAAAAATAAGTAGTTTTAAACGTCTTTTTAAACTCAGCGAAACGAAAAGTGCGCTCCGAATTTGTCGGTCTGCTCGCGATAATCTCAAAAACTAGTCAGTACGCAGACTCATGCGATTCACACACACCATTACCACAGCCATTACAGTGTTTCATAGAGTCCTACATAAGCACAAAGATATAATATTGCAGTGTGACCTTACTGACCTTTAGGTATTTATGATTGAGATTTTGACAGCATTTTCTTATTGCTGCATTATTATACTTGAGTAATAGGAAAATACATGTATAGATACCTTAGTAGGCAGATACACCTACCACTATTAGGTACCTTATTATGAACTAGCCGTTTTCCCGCGGTTTCGCTTGCGCTGCCCGTATCGGGATAAAATAGCCCATGTTACTCGTGAATAGGGCTGCCATCCGTCCGGGTTTCCCCGGATTTGTCCTCGTTTGGAGGCCGTCCGGGGGCCGTCCGGGCGGGGTTTCAAGAAGGGGAAAACCCGGACACTTTTCATGTAAGGAAGCACCTCATTGAATTTAAGTATGTTAATATTAAATGGATTACAAATTGGGTATTATTTTGTTTAAAAAAATCGTACTCGTTCGGGGAAAAAATGCGATTTACCTACGCCAAATGTCCGGGTGTTTTAAATGTTTGTCTGGGTTTGGCGAAATTCGAGATGGTAGCCCTACTCGTGAAGAGTGTAGCTTTCCAACAGTAAAATATTTTTTCAAATCGATTCAGTACTTTCGGAGTCTTTAGGGTACCTACACAGTAGGGTTAGGGTAACAAACAAAAAGTTTCCTTATTATTATATTAGTATTAGAGGATAGATAGATGATGATACAATAGGTATCTTATGAAGTGGAGAAAATATTATTTTCCCGGCATCTAAGGCACGGTCTAAGGCGTGCGGTCGTATCATAAACGTGGGAACTACGATATGTTTAGGTACGTACGTATACCTACATGTGGCGTAGGAATCAGTTAAGTATTAGATTAGTAGGTAAACTTAGGTAGTGGTACTCAAGCACCTACTATACCAACTTACCTACAAAGTAGTAGTAGGAGCCTAGTGTCACATGTTATATAAGTAAGTACCAAGATTCAGTAACACATTCGTAGTAAGTATGTAAGACCTGCATAATTAATTAGGGACCGATTATCATACCTACTAATTGGTCCTGCTTAGCTAATTTTATAGTAAGGTACGTAAGTACATAAATAGAAAAAAAAGAACATTTAGTAAGTTTGTGTCACAGTTTAATAGATAATTATTAATTGGCAAGAAGGTACTTAACGATGATCCAATTACCTACCCACTTTCTTTCCTGTACCCACAAATGATGTAAGTAATCTTAGGCGGTCCCTAGACCTAAAATAACTTTGTGCATCATTACAAGAAAAAAATGTATTGTGCAATGAAAACTTTGCTCTCTAAAATCATTGCGCAATCTTCAATACTAACTCTACACAATGCATAATATAGCACAATTTAATTTAAGTACAGTTGAGGGAGCGCGTTAGGCCCAAGTTAACCGACAACATTAACATCAGATTTCTTAAAGCAACTGCTTAGGTACTTTTTTTCACATACAAGTTTCAAAGTGAACAGTTTGTTTCAAAAACTACAGTGTATGTTATTGGTGAACTTGGGCCCTAGCTAGATACAAAAAAATCATACATTGAGTAAAAAAATTCTAAAGTTTAAAATAACGCCATCTGTACATTGTTACCTGAACTACTTAGCACGCCATCTAGCGGTAAACCACTAAATTATTTAATGTGAGGCTTGACTACTAGTAAAAATAGTTCTCTGTTATAACAGCAGATGGTGCTTGCGCATGTACTAAAGTTTGTCTTAAAATAAATAGATGGCGCCACTCAAAAAAGTAATTGTTGCCGGGCACATTAAATTATTTGAGAGTTGGAGATGATTGTCTTCCTTTTCGGTGTTTCGTTTCATAAAAGGAGATTGGGCAAGAATGTATGAAGTTTGGTCCAAATGTCCACCACGAACGAGACCTATATCATTAAATAGTCCTAAGTGGACTTAGAATTTAGAGTAACTTTTACTAAGAAAGTAAAAAACAAACAATGCCAAAAAAAATTATAGCCAAAAATGTATTCTTAATTATCGGTAGTCTTTGTATGTTATCATTATTATTTTTATTTTATTCCACTTCCATTTCCGCGCTTTATCTAAAACTAAGATGAGTAAAACACATTTGCATATAAACAGTCCATATTTTTTTTCCCGATATACGTAGGAATCACTAACCAATTGAGGCGCCAGAAGTGCTTGAATATACTCAGCGGTTCCTGGATCCAAGAAAGTTCGATGTAAATGGTGGTGTCTTCTCTCTAATAATGAACAATTCTATTTTAATCGCATTACCTATTCATTTTTCTTTAAACTTTCAGTTTCCCACTTTTAACTAATCTCGTTGTCTAAGTACTTACCTTTTAATTTTCTTTTGCAAAATAAACTATCAAAAACCACAGAAAATCCTCAGCACGTACCTAAACGTGACGTAAAAACCAACAAAATACTTACAGGTATTCCTAAATCCACTCAATACACAGACTTGGACGATGGACCTTACGTCAAGTAAAGTTTGCTTGCTAACGTGGCCGCGGTAATCCAGCTCGAAGCTCAGCTAAGCTAGGCTAAGCTGGACTGAAGTCTTCAGTAGATACTGAAATGTTTGCTCTTCAACGACAAAGATGGATTACCTACGTTCGCGGACCTATGTTTACTTTATGAGAAGGACGGTTAAATATTCTAGGTATAGGTAGGAAAATATTTAAATAAGTACGTAGGTACGTAGGCGAGTAGCTATAGGTACGTAAGTACCTATGTTCTTTGTGGTTTTAAGTTATAAGGCCTTCCTTGAAATGTATCAACTGATTATAAAGTCTATATTCTAGGTAATTTTGAGGATCAGTTTCAGTCTTTAAGATGGCTAGCTTGCTTATCACAATAATTATTGTTGTTTCCATATTCTGCACTAGTTCTTCCGCTTTTCGGAAGGCACGATATATTGCTGGGTACCGGCTGTCATTTGAACATCTTTGGCAGTCTATACTTACTTGTAGTCGTGTTGGTGTAGCGGGTAAAGAACCAACGTCTTCAATATGAGCGTGGGTTCAATTCTGGGTCACAATCTTGTTGTATAATTCTCAATCTATTTATCTTAATAAACTTACCTATGTTATACCTACTTATGTTCCAAAATGAAACCGAAAAATCTTAGCCGTAACTTTGATCCGCGCCAAGCGTTGCAAGCTGGGGCGCGATTCTACTAATTTTACTTACCTAAGCGAAATACTATTCACATCCGACTGAGATCCAATCACGACTCAATTACATTTGAAGCGTATGAGGCATTCCGCTATTTTTTCTTTTAAATAAACGTTTTTATCCGTTTCTGTCATTCAATAATGAATCATATTGTCTGCAAATTGTTTACGATTACAATGATTGTAGAGCAAACTACCGTATAGACCAAATGGCAGACCAATCGCAAACCAATCGAATGTCACTGGAATACGATTTGGTCTTTTATTAGTAGCAGAATGTCCGATATGGTTAAAACTGCTATTGCGATTCAATTTCTTTTCAATTTTGACATTATTAACTTAGGAGAATCGAGCCCCTGTTTTAATTAGAACCACGAACTCCTTACAAATTAATTAATCTTTCATTCATTCAGCTACACGAATGTCCTCACTAGCATTAGTTATTTGTAACATGCATAACTGATATCAACATTAACGATATCTGATGTCAACCTGGAAGAGTTCTACTGACGGCATCGTATAAAAAATACGGACTGGGTTCAATTTATATAGGTATATTATCAATAGGTAGGTACCACAGTTTCAAATTAATTTAACTGGCTACCGATATACAGGCTAGTTACCTGGTTCAGGAGATAGAATCATCATCTCAGCTCCTCAACCCAGTTACCCTGGCAACAGTTTTGATATGCGTAAGTATTTTGCTTACCTGATGAACGTTGCTAATTTGATCTATAATAAAACTTTATGTAAGTTCACAATAAACACCGTGTAACAAATAAATTAACTGAATACTTACATACCTATACAATAATAACATAAAGTTATATTTATGTTGTTCTTTTGGTTAGAATGGAAGCCGACCCCAACATAGTTAGGAAAAGGCTCGGAAAATTATGATGTTGATGAAAAACTTGTGCTAATTTTGTTTTTTCAATAGGACAGTCTTGGTAAGAAAGAAAGAAAGAAAATCCATTGATTTCAACACACAAATGACGCAAGAAACAACAAATAAAAAAAAACAAATAAGGGACAAAACAAACAATGAACATAAAAAGAAAAAACGCTGCAGTTGCGTCACTCAGGGACAGCGCTCAGCATAAATGCTGTGTCTGGCGCACGCAGGCATGAAACAACAGCGCTGGTTTTCAGCGGTGACCCACAAATGGTACCTATCTGGTGATTACCTACCTATCAATCAAACTTCTTAGATCGGAACTCTTTTTCAACAAAAATCATCTCATTCAGTTCTAACATCATCCATCTATCACCTTCGAGATTTCAATGAACAAACCTAGAAAAAATACTAGCCACATCCAAATTGAGAAGCTCCTTTATTTCTTCAAATGAGTATAAACGAAAAAATAAATCAATACCTACTTAAGTGCTATGAGAATGGCCTTGAATTTCATACCCCATTTTAAAACTCTTCGTGACCCAGTAGCAACACGCTTACACTATTCTTAAAGAAATCGTTATTTAGACATCAGAATAAATTGTTTTGTAAGCACTTACTTTAAGAAAAACGATGGTGATTCTCCTTTTTACCTACATATCTAATTTATTTATTTATTTATTTATAGTTAATTAAAACGGACTAGCAAGCGCAGCGTAGGACGTCCACCAACGAAGTGGACAGACGACCTTATAAAGGTCGCCGGAAGACGCTGGATGCAGGTCGCTTCCAACAGGTATCTGTGGAGATCAAAGGGGGAGGCCTATGTTCAGCAGTGGACGTCCTATGGCTGAGATGATGATGATGATGATGATGATGAACACCAATTACAATAATTAACATGGAAACATTAAATCAAAACAAAACAAAAGTAAAAACATAAAATATAGTCGACAGCATTTCAATGATTATCTAACTAACAAGGAACAGTGGACGCTCTTGCATACATTCTCTCTCTCTAAGGTATTAGAGGACTCAAACAATATTTATTTAAGTACCTACCTAAGTTACAACATCATAACGTTTTACTTTAAGGTGGGAAATCATCGCTGCCCACATTATGGGTCTGCTTTAACATGGGCACCAACAGAAGAAAATTAAGCCTTCATCATTTTTCATTCATTGCTAAACGCACCACCCAGTGAGCGCGAACCCTCCTGGTCTTGAACAACCCGCATACATCCACTGCCCACCACCTTATCCTTATTCAAATCTTAGGTCTATCATGCAGGAAGACGTTTACACTAAAATGCTTGTGAATTAACTTTGCCCCTCTCAATTCAGCCATTTGATGCATCGCGCATGCGCGTCCCTACTAGAAGAAGAACTATCTTGAAGCTAATTTCGGGACGGCAATGTGTGGCTTCACGCAATCTTCACTCTTATACGTGTCTGCTCCATCGACCATCTGTCGGTCGGCAGACTGTCTAGAGCTCGTTATTTTTTTTTTAAACGGTCCAGCAGTTTTAGAGATTATGCATTACTGACAAACTTACGTAGGTACAAACTTTTCTTATTGATAAAACCATAAGTAATTGCCGACCCCAAAATAATTGGGAAAAGGCTAAGCAATTGATGATACTATTCAGCATTCTCAATACACAATAAACATAAGAAGGGAAAACCTATATACCTACATACAATAGGTAGTTATGTGATACAAACAAGTAGAGTCGGGATAGCAGCCAACAATCCCGAAGCCGCGATAAAATAAATAACGCTCTAACCAAAAGCGCTGAACGACTGAACACAAATAAGCAAAAATATTCACCAAATCCTAACTTTGTATCACAAATTCTGTACAACGGAATCCCGCGAAAATTCGTTCATTAAAGCCAACAATGCCTTCAGACGGGTAGGTACATACAAATAACCGACCGAGTCCAATTTAAATAACAGGCTCGCAAAGCTGAAAAACAAGCCTTAACCGAAGTTGGGAATAAATTAGCAACCCCCCTTGAACACCCCCTTACCCCAATGTGTACATTGTGCAAAATATTATTTGCCTTGCCAGACAATAATAGGATCTAATGCCACGCCCTGACATGTTAGCTTTTGGGAGCTCCGCCCATCGAAATCTGTTCGGTCATTGGTCTAGGATTAGCTGCGTCTCTGTCGCCGGCGCACGGGGTCTCGCTCGCTCGTGTAGCTTTTCCCTCAACGCCCGAGGGGTAAATGTTATGGTAGGAAACATATACGAGGGTTTTCTAGTACCGCGCTCGCATTGTCGTGCCGCATTCACGAATATTTTTTACGCAACTTTTATTTGAAGATATCTACCTGAATGGAGTACTAGAATTCGTTTTATGAGATTTTTTTTCAATACGCGAGTCTTTTAACGGATTATGGGATGAGGATGTCTTTGTAAACAGTTTTTATTTGTAACGTGTAGGATTTTATTTTTTCCGCCTTTGAGTTTGGGTACTTTGTCTCTTTTTGTTCTTTATTTCATGTAGGAGATTTTTATCGCTTTATTGAAGTCGTGTATGATAATAGGCATGTTAAGTAGGGAGAGATGAACGTCTGATTTCAGAAATGTTAATGAAATCTTCAAGAATGTAGGTAATCACTATGAAAATCCTAATTAACTTTTCCAAAGAACTTAAAAAAAGTAAACTCAATTGAAGAAAACCAATACAGACAGTCCAAGAATCATCGACAAAAAGAACTAAAACTGTAGAAAAACAAAGAAAAACCTTTCACGAAAGTAAAAATAAATACCACAACAAAGTGGAATCGATAAGCGCAAAGCGGCCTAATAATTATTAGTCGACGGCCTGAAATTCATGCACAAAGCTCCGACCCGCAGTAATAATAACGACAATTGTTGTGTTTAGTGGAACGTAAACGCGGCCCGGGGCGGGGCGGGGGGAGCGCCCGTGGGCGGAGCCGCCGGGGGCAGAGCCTCCGCGCTCGGGGGCGAAGCCGCAGTCCGCGCCGCGACACGCGACACAGCGCACCTCTGACATGTGACCGAGAGCATGGAAGATTGTGATCTTGCCCAATACCGCGATATGATCATCGAGGGCGAACTGCCGCTGGACCTGCGGCCGCCGCCGCGCCTCTACCTGCCGCACTACCTGCGCGACGAGCGCGACCAGGAGTACCCGCCAGACGACACCTACGTCTCCGTAGACGAGGACACCCCCGAGCCGCCGCCGGCGTCCAGCGACTCCGAGCGATACGACGCCTCCAGTCCAACCGAATCCAAACCTTCCACACCAAAGAAGCCGAAACAGAAGTCTTCATCACAACTCATCAAGCCGCCTTACTCCTACATCGCACTCATCACGATGGCCATCCTTCAGTCTCCGCACAAGAAACTAACATTGAGTGGGATCTGTGAGTTCATCATGACGAGGTTCCCGTACTACAGGGAAAAATTTCCCGCCTGGCAGAACTCCATCAGGCATAACTTGAGTTTGAATGATTGTTTTATAAAAATCCCGCGGGAGCCGGGAAATCCGGGGAAGGGGAATTACTGGACGTTGGATCCTTTGGCGGAGGATATGTTTGATAATGGGAGCTTTTTGAGGAGGAGGAAGCGGTACAAGCGGCCGGCGCCGTCGCTGCAGCACGCGCACGCGGTGGTGGCGATGCTGGCGCGCGAGGCGTACGCGCCGCTGCTGCCGCTGCCGTGCTACCTGCCGCCGGCGCCGCTGCTGTCGCTGCCGCGCCCGCCGCCCGCCACGCTGCGGCCCGTGCCACTGCCGCCGCGCGTCTCCGAGACCACCGAACCACGAAGTAAGAGATCTCGAAACGGATTCTCCATCGAATCCATAATCGGTTCCCAGGACAGTCAAATGAACTCGGAGCCGAGGAGAAGCGCGTTTTCACCTCTTCACCAGAACAACTGTCCGCCGGACGACTGGGCGAGATGAATGTATCTAAACGGGTACGGTTCCAGTCCATCCCCGTTTTGAATCGTCCCGTCGGACGCGTGACGCTCCGATTGACTGAAGTGATTCCGATAAGATTGAGGTGTTCCAATAGTGAGTCAGAAACTTATTGTAGGTATATGATGTACATTAAGGTGGGGTCAAATATCAGTTTCCAAATTGCGTTGGAATTGCCAAATAATTAAATAGTTACCATTCCATTAATCAATTCATAATGTCCAACTGTGTGATCTTTTTAGCTGAAATAATTGTGTACAGATTATTTTATTTTTGTAGTTGAAGATTGTCTCCGTTAATTAATAGTCATTTTAGGCGACGGATATGCAGATACATTGTTGCCTAAATTAAATGGTAAAGCAGCGATTCTCAGTTACAAATATTAGTTTATTTTGTCACTAAAATTGTGTTTACAGAAATTATTTTCTTTGAAATACCTAATGCTTAAAAAAAAAATACGGATTTCAAAAAGTACCTACTTGTGTCTTTGATACGAAATCCGTTGTTTGACCGTGATCATATATCATCATTTTATTTAATAAAAGCTGCTTTCCAATTAAAGTTTTTTTTGCAAATGATTTCAATAGCTTTCCAAATGTGTAAAATAATTCTGTTTTTTTTATTTTCATCGAAAAGACAGTGATCTATAAATAAGTCTAGTCATTCTATGTACAAAGTAGTGTGGAGTTGTAAAATGTAAGTATTATCTAAGGCTATTGTAAATATTAACTTTACCTTTGTAAGTAATAAGCGTCAGTCGACATTAAATGCGGTGAATATCAGTTGTTATTTAATCGGCGCATTATTAGGTATATAATCAGGTATGTTGGTTAATTAAAACACTAGACCATTTATTTAAATTGAAATTAAAAAATAAAGTTTAAAGAACAAAACAAAATAATGAAAGCATTCAGTAAATTGAGCTATTCGATTTAGTTAAAAAAAATTTTTTGCCGATATGTTCTGTTTTTTTTTTTCATACGTTCAATTGTTTTTTTTAATCTTTTTAAGATGGGAAGTGCCAAAAAGTCCTTGTTCACTACGTTTAATACCGATTGCAGGAATTGCAATATTTCTTGTAAAAAAAACTGATTTGGTCCTAAAATGGACCGTGATGTATCTAACTGTTGTAATAAACTGTAGCTATTTTGTGTAACATCGTATTTTTAAGGGAGAAATATAAAATAATGTGAATTATACGTTTATTTGTTTCATTTTTATTTGCGACCTTAAAATATTCTTTCAGTCATATAGGTATCTTATATAAAGATTTTTTAAATACGCGAGCACTGGGATTTGGCTTAAAAAAGGGGAAAGTTTTTATAAAGTCTTTGTTTAATGAAATAGACGTTCCTACATCGATTATATTTAGCTTCTTGCTAATTTTACCGAGGCGTACTATAGGTACCTGCGGCTAAATAAAATAATTTTTAAATTAGATATAATATCTTCTTCCACCAAGGATTCATCCGCTTCCTACATAAGTTCCTTCTGCACCAGGATGAAAGCATTCTATCGATAATATCATCGATATGTTATGAGCTAGCACTAAAATATTTATTCAAATCGGATACTTAATTAGTTGTTACCCAATGACAGCGATAAGGAGAAATTTTTTGATGCACTGTATTAGTTTTAAGTTGTATATATAAGTTTTTTTTTTTTTTTTTCAATTAATGTAAATATTTTGTGAATTTAGTTGTATTATACAAATAAATCCCTACAAGATAAATAAAAGAAATTAGTTGTTGAGATAACCTAATTCTTTTAAGTAAACAAAGAAGCTAGTACAAATTCTTTCAGCTTCACTATCACTACATAGTATAAAACAAAGTCGGTTCTTCTGTCCCTATGTCCCTTTGTACGCTTAAATTTTCAAAACTACGCAACCGATATAGATGCGGTTTTTTTTAATAGATAGGGTGATTAAAGAGGAAGGTTTATATGTATAATAACATACATTAAATAGTGCTGAAATACTGTTAACTCGTGCGAAGCCGGAGCGGGTCGCGAGTTATAAGATAAAGTAAGTGAACCTCTACTTGGTTGTTTGAGATGAGTACATACCTCTAGTTTCCCTTAAAAACATTTGAATGGAATATGGCGTTCTGTTCATCGCATTTTTAAAACATGGCTATTCTTTTAGTTACTAGATTGAGTACTACTGTAACAGTAAAGTTTCGGATAATACAATCGAATAGGTAGGTAAGCAAAATTATAGGTATTGCTGATAACTCAATGTAAAAAAAAAAAACATAGTCCCGTGTTTAAAAATAATCTAAAACGTTACATTTTGGAACATCAATTTTAAGGCTACCATTTAAAAAAATAATCCCGTTCCAGGTTTAAACTACTTCATAACTAAACATCGACGTGTGAGGTGGTCGTCCATAGACAAACACCTCAGGCCCGGGACAGCAAAAGCTCCTGGATTACGTAGCTTATCATCGCGGGCGCATGATAACGCGAATTACGTCAGGACTCACAAATACTTGCTTTTGGGTGGTCTGGATTGAGATTTCGAGTAAAGGTACAGTTTAGGAAACTACTTATACTTGAATGTGTAATGGATGTACGTGGAGGCGCCAATCCAAGGAATGCGCCAGCATTTGTTTGCGCATAAAGGTTGCAATTTTATCGCACACCTAGATTTAATGACAACTCGGAAATATAGTTTTTTGAGTTAACCTAGTTTTTTGAAAAATCTAGTTTTTTTTTTTAAGTTACGCATACCACCAAATTCTCAGAATTAGACGAATACCCATCGACCAACAAAACAGATTTAAAAAAATATGTTCTAACTGCGTACCAACGTATATAGGTACAGGGAGGGAGGAATCTGATTTTCGTCTTATCTGAAAAAATGGTGGGTGTACGATATTAAAAAAAAATCGCACGTAATTTCTTACCTTTAACTAGAGCGAGTAGCCCAGAAGAGATATAAATTATTTTATGTATATTTTTTTATTATTTTATCATTTATGTACACAGTGAATATACAGGAATGATTTTTTTATTCAGTGCAAAATCTTTGTCAACTTGTACCTAGTTAAATAAGTTTTATAGATACGTATATTTTTATTTTGTTGTGTTTTAAAACAAAAACTTTTTTACAAAAAAATTAAACCGACTTCCAAAAACACTAAAAAGCAAAAAAAAACTAATTTTAGGTACATCGGCCTAGAAGTCGGTGTCTAATAGATGTTAATTTTGCCATGTAAACACGAGGTAGTTTACATATTCAGTTGTCGAGTTCCCTCGACCCTCTCTGGTCTCCATCATCAAGTCAGCTCCAAACCTTCACTGTTGAATAGTGCTTTCAGGCATACACCTGAGTGTCAAGTTTTTACCCTATGTATGCCTACAACTTTTGAAGGTTGCCCTCGATTTCTCAGGGTTTCCATCATCAGATCCTGACCTGATGTCTATGGGACCAACTGGCAGCTATTCCGCGTCGAACAAAAAAAGAATCACGTAAATCGGTCTATAAATCTCGGAGTAATCGATGTACATACATAGAACAAAAAAAATACATACCGGCCGAATTGAGAACCTCCTCCTTTTTGGGAAGTCGGTTAAAAAAGAATAGTTATAGAATATGATAGCGAAAGATGTTTATTTTGTAGCCGATTGTACGGTCACAGTCGTCATAGTAGGCACGGCGGCAACGCGAAACCGGTTTGTATTATAATTTTGTTTTGATACGTGGTTTTTTTTATACGAATGTTGTAATTAGGTAGGTATCATTTTATTTATGTAAGTAATTTTTAAGGTAAAAAGCGGTCCCCCGACACGTCAAAATGTAGTTTAGTCTGACATGCTTTAGTTGGTACTTACTTACGTTGTGTTAAAAGTTATTTTTTGCTTTTTATAGGGTTTAGGGTTTTTAACCTTCTGTCACAATAATTGCGTACATTTTTTGGGTCGGGATTTTTTTAAAATTAATAATTTAATTTTATTTCATGCTTTTTGAAGGAGCTCCTTATTTTTTCCTTCTTTCATTTAATTTCTTTTATTTTAAGATGGGGTATGCGATCTCGGACAAAGGAAGCTGTTTAACAATCCTCATGACAAACTGGCTGTGGGGGAATTGCACAGATTGAGAAACAATAATGATTAACCATTGGTCATTCTAGATTTTCAGCAAAAATATAAATCGGTTTATCCGTTTCATTCCGGCATTCCAGGGTTTCATCCGCCACATTCCATTTCCAGCATCAGGTTCACGTCAATTAGAAACATGAAGAAAACTAGTCAAGACAAATTCAACGAGCCCAAACTAGTGATGTAAAATGAAAAAAAAAAACGATTTGTTTTTTTTCACTTTATTGAAAAAAAAAACATGAAAAAAAACTTTGCATCGTTGTTTTTTTTCTAAATTTGTTTTTTTTTCTAGCCTACATTTTAGTTCAATTTTCAAAATTTCCCTTGCGTTGAGTTAATATCAATGAATGTTGCCAATATTTTTATGAAATTTTGGTACTGTTTTATCAGAAAAGTACCATAGATTCAAGAATAAACCTAAGACTCTTTTATGTAATCTTTAGTATTAATGTTTAACGGTAAATGCCCTAACAATTTTAGAGTTATACTCTTGAAAAAACAAGGCCCAGAAAAAAACAGTTTTTTACCAGGTTTTTTTTCACATTAGAAAAAAAACTGTTTTTTTGCAACACTAGCTCAAACTCGATGGGTTTACTAAAAGGCAGTTCAGGGTTACGTTCCCTATCTTTATGCCCTAACAGTAGACCAGCTCAGTGGTTCCAGAAGACATTAGTGTTTCAAATTTCAGATCCCACATATGCGTGCAAGTAAACTGAGCGTGTAACATTCCTATCACGCCTAACAAACGAGCTGGTGACCTTGAAGACCTGAACCGATTTCCACCAAACATAGCTAGAACACTCTGGACTGACATTCCTTTTAAACAAAAAAAACGCATTACAATCGGATCATCCGTTTTGGGAGCTAAGATGCTACACACACACACACACACACACCCTCACACACATACAGACACGTCAAACTTATAACACCCCGTCGTTTTTGCGTCGGGGGTTAAAAAGGAAGGAAAGGAGGAATATTTGTGTAAAATATGTAGGTATGAAAAGAACAATGCATGGCATACTTAGCCAACATTTGTACCTATGCCATACACCCTATATTTTGCGTGGTAACGCAAAGTGAAACTTAACATACATATTTATTATTTCCTTTAGTTAATTAACTAACTACAGATTAAAACAAGGTCAAATAACTTATTGTTACAGGTGTTTCAATTGTTTCATTAAAATTGGTTCCAGTTTAAAATTTGGCGCTAACCAGTTAATATCTTGGTGAGATGGTAACAGTTTTACACTAGCTTTTGTCTTCGGCGTCACTCGCCGGTACCTATATATTTTTAGAGAGTACTGTTTGCTAGGTACTACTACTTGATTAATCTATACTAATATAATAATGACTCAACTTTTTTTGTTTGTTTGTAAAGGCTCCGAAAATACTGAACCGATTTGAAAAAATATTTCACTGTTGGAAAGCTACACTCTTTCTGAGTAATATATGTAGGTTAAATTTTATCCCGGTAAGGGCAGTAGTTCCCACGGGATGCAGGTGAAACCGCGGGAAAACGGCTAGTTATGTATATTGTTAGTAGTCTGGTTTTTTGTAGAAAGTAGCATTATAGTAACAGATTGGATTAATTTAATTGAAATTACTTATCATATTTAGTTAACTAATGTATGTAGGTACTTAAATGAAACAAAGCACCTACCTAAAATTTAAATAAATAAAATTAGACACATACACATTTTTTTTATAACATCACACCCACTACACTTGAGTGCATAAATATTGACCAAACATAAAATTTTATTAAATAAGAAAATGCTATTCTCGCGAAAAAGTAACACCTGTACTAATTTAGCTAAAATAATATACATGTATGTGTCCTTGTGTATGTAAAAGGTGCTTTTTTGATTTCATCTACTTTAAAAAAATATGCAGAAAAATCGTAGATATAATTAATTTTATATGAATAGAGCCGATTTAAAAACACATGTAAGTATTTGGTACACAGACGAAAAGAAAAAGAAAAGAAAAATAACCAAAGAGAGGACGTAGACTACCTACTTTTATCTAGGTGCACGAAGCAGTCCGGGATACAGGCAGAACCAAGACTAACAACCAGATTGCTATCATTATTTTGAAAGCAAAATTCATAACTTATCATGACACTTTCATACAACAAACTCATGAAAATTTCGTGAGTCAAGTCAATACAAGTCAACAGGGGTTTTCCAAACTAAACCTACATTAAATTTAATTACTTACTTATCTTACTCATGTTTCTAATAATTCCATAAAACTGAACAAATACAACTAACTATAGAAAAAATAGAGCGTTTGTCAACGTTTGTCAATCTCGTATTATCAGACAATGCTCTGTAAAGTTACGAAAAATATCTGATAAGGTAAACTGGTTGTAAATTAAGTAATCGTAATGTTTCATGCTTTTGTTTTTTTAAGCACAGCATGAGTTGTAAGATTTGGAGAACTGTGGTTCATGTTGCGTATATGAGAAATGATATGGTAATTTTTGGAATTAACCAGATCATTTTATTTCTCTGGGATGATTTTATTCGCCGTCACAGCTTTAAAAGTCCTCTGCTGGACAAGCGCCTCTTCCAAGTTGGGGGAATCGACCTATACTGACTGCGCTGGGCATGCGTCTTGGTGAGCGCAGTGTGCTTCGAAGATGCTTCGGATAACCTACTGATGGATACCTTTTGATAAGAAAAAAATAGTTTATCCCCGGATACTATAGTAAAAATCTATACTAATATTATAAAGCTGAAGAGTTTGTTTGTTTGTTTGAACGCGCTAATCTCAGGAACTACTGGTCCGATTTGAAAATTTCTTTCAGTGTTAGATAGCCCATTTATCGAGGAAGGCTATAGGCTACTTTTTATCCCGGTACGGGAAGTAGTTCCGACGGGATGCGGGTGAAACCGCTGGCAGAAGCTAGTAATGGATAAGCAGAATTGATTTCTGATTGATGCAATTTACATCGGTTGAATGTCAGGAAATTACTTACATGGGGTTGTAATAAGTCCTCTTTCCTCGGAGACCATTTAGCATTTTCGGACATATGTACTGGTAGTAATCAAATAGGTGTATGATAGGTATACATACACAGGTTATTACGAGATGACATATGCTTTGTTACTGGTAGAAAGGTAAATTAATTTAAAGGATGTTCTTTCTAGTAATTATCATAGAGTGATAATCTTTCATGAGACTACAACGTATCTAAGTACTATCAAAACTCAGCGAGATGTCACGATATGTCACAATGTTTTTAAACGAGAACACTGCTTGTTGATTTAACATTAAATTACTCACATGCTTACAGAACAATCGGGCACAATGGTGATATGATATAATTATAGTTTCCTTTGACGCAAAAACTACTGAAACGAATTTTGATGAATGCTTAAGAATGTACGAAGTCTAATAGCTCCTTTTTGTGTTTGTTTAGGAATAAGTTTCCTCGAAGCGAGGATAAAGCCACAGGGAATTCTGTATCTACAAGTCGTCGTCCTAGTCGAAAGTCATCCACTCCTGGACAAAGGCCTCGCCCAAGTTCATATTAGGATTATTCCATACTTAATAACTTTCCTGTCCCATGAATCATATGTGATACATACCGATTGTTTAACTATCGTGTCTGCATCGTGGACAGTGGTTAAAGCGCTGGACATGCGTTTCAGATAGTGATTATAAACATATTTATCCATTTAATTCAGGCATCATAAGTCAAGACCCTTAAATAAAATAAAAATGGCGACCACGGCCGATTTTGGCCACGGCGGCTGTTCTCATTTAAGGAGATCAGCCAACTGCGCAGGACATATTATAGTGCACGAGCATTTGCGCAGACACAGATGCACTCCCTATTCCTTCAATCTCGTAACCCGATGGGATGGCAATCCGACACGACCGGAAAGAGATCAGGCGCAGGACCGACATTTACGTGCTTTCCGATGCACGGGTGAATCAATCACCAACTTCCAGACTACGGGCTGCTTTGTGAAAGTTTAAGAAAACCCACAAAGCGATTTTAGCCCGACCCAGAAATCGAACCCGAGACCTCGTGCTCCGCAGCCGCGTTTGTAACAGCTAGACCAACGAGGCAGTTTTAGATGCTGATGAGTGAGTGAGTACTCATAATTACCTTAACAGTTTTGTCTTTACCATTACACACATGTCTAAACAAACTGTTGGGTTTGTTTTTCATAGAACACAAAAGTATGGCCAGTTTTATTTACGACATTAACAACAGTGTTTGAGTATTGCGAAATGGTATGTTGCCATCTCTAAAACTGAGGCTCTTATCAAAGTAGACGAGTGATGTTCTAAGTTATTTGTTTTTTTTTCTGTTATTTGTTTAGATGCCACGCTGTAAACAAAAGAACGAAAGACTGTAATTTTCAAAAATAGGAGTCAAGCATAAAAAAGTAAGTGGACATTTTGATCCATGAATAAATCGCATTTAAATTGCGTACCTACTGACTCTTTCCAAAACTCTCAGTACTTCAGTAGTCAATTGTTTTTTTATCAAATGCCAGATTTATTTGTATTTTTTATTTTTATTTTTATTATTTATTTATTATAAGTACAAAGTTAGGTCACCGGACAAAATTTAGATTTCTGTTGTTGAAGAAAAGATGTTATCACTTTTACTTGTTTTGAAGATTCTTTAAAATTTCCTCCAAGGTCACAGATGGTTCGTCGCGTATAAAACCAAGAGACACAACGGTAGAAACGTATTTACCCATGTTCAACATCATATTAATATTGATACTTACATTTGAACCAAGATAAATAAAAAATCATGGAAAAATACCAAGACTGAACCTTATTCATTTAAATAGTAGGAAATTAAAATAGAGATGTACCTAACGTCACTGTTTTCTGGAATTCTCTTTTACGGGTAAACTAGCTATGGGACAATATTTAAATAAAGGGCTTATTACACTTGACTAAATTCAGTAGCCTAATTAGGATTGTCTAATTAGGTTTCTAAATGATTTACACTCTAAACGCAGCATGATCTTTGTCGGACAGGGTGACCAAAATTTTGAAGTTAACTTTATTAAACAAATTTCAAAAAATGAAACTTGTATGTATGAAGAGTCATAGTGACGTCATATCGACAATTCCAGGAGTCAAGCATTCAAAAAGGCAGCAGCGCCAAACTTTGCGCATTAGAAATGTTTGTCGGACTCATCGTAAGGAAGGCACTCACAAAGTCTTAAATTTGTATGTATCAAAAAAAAAAAATTGTTCGCCGGCCTGGGGACTAAACGACACGACACATGTCTTCACTATTTTGTACAGCAAACACCTACAGAATATCACATATATAGTATTTTTCTTAAACATACAATCTAATCTAAACAATTGACAAGTTCAGAACAAACAAACCGTGATAATATTTATATAGTGAAGTACTGTACAATAATAAGTTATCGTATATACTTAATATAAATATTATTTAATTGAAGGTCGGTAACAATGTTATGTAGGTATTTGTGTATGCTCAATATGAATGCTATTATTTACTCGTGTTTGTATATTTATAAATCACATTAGCTTCTGCCCGCGGTTTTGCTCGATACTTATGCGTATAATAGTATAGTAGTCAATAAAATTTCTTGTGAAGTGGGCTATCACACAATGTTCCTAAGATTAGCTGGCTAATTGCTCGCATTTTTTCCCGCGTGCATCTGTAGTTATTGAAAGTAGCTTAAATAACGCTAAGTGTAAGAACAAATAATGGTGTGGTGGTAAGTATAAATAACTAAATAATAACTACTACACATAGGATAGACTCTGTTTTCCTGGTTTTCAGGTGATGTGCACATATCTATAACTAGCCGTTTTCCCGCGGTTTCACTCGCGTCCCGTGGGAGCTACTGCCCGCACCGGGATAAAATATAGCCTATGTTACTCGCAGATAATATAGCTTTCTAATGGTGAAAGAATATTTAAAATCGGTCCAGTAGTTTTTGAGTTTATCCATTACAACCAAACAAACAAACAAAGTTTTCCTCTTTATAATATTAGTATAGATAATATATTTAACTAAAGATCGTAAATGCGACACTCAATCTCGATATACCCGGTCAAAAACGCAGAGGCAGGCCAAAATTGCGGAGGTTCAGTGTCGTAAAGAAAGATATGAAAATCTGCCAACTCGAAGAGGAAGATGTCCTGGAGAGAGCCATGTGGAAGAAGAAGCGGAATGCGGAATACGGAATACGGAAAGCTTGACCTCGATTTTATAACAAAACTTCAACGAGGTACGGGAAAAAACAACTTAAATACAAGATTATCATTCTCCCATCATTAACAACTTCACACATTACTACAACACAAACAATGCTAAACAAACCGCAATTTCTCCGTTATTTACTAAACAAATATTTAGCAATCCTAGTGTTAAGACAACTCGCATTAGCAACATTGTAACAACAATAATAATTAGATTAGAGTTTGTGTAGCGAATGATTGTCATAACTTTGTTGCTGTGAATACTGCAGTGGAATCTTTTGCTAATATTATCTTTATAAAGAACGATAAAGATAACATTGTAATGATCATAAGTCTTTACTAATTACTAGTCGTTTTCCCGCAGTTTCACCCGCGTCCCGTGGGAACTACTGCCCGTACCGGGATAAAATATAGCCTAAGTATGGCACTCAGGAACATTGTAGAAAATCCGACCACCGCACCGGTTCCAAAGATTACCTATAGGCTATAGGCACAAGTAGGTATAGATAATAAAGAGAAAACATTTTTGTTTGTTTGTAGAGCCTCTGAAACTACAGAATCAATTTGAAAAAATATTTCATTGTTGGGAAACTACACTATTTCAGAGTTACATAGGCAATATTTTATCCTCGTACAAGCAGTAATTTCTACGGGTGAAATCGCCGAAAAACGGCTGGTAATTAATAACACTGTTGGGTGAATACATTAACTGTTGGGTAATCTTCTCAGAATGAGAAGAAACGAGAGTAGATCATCACTTTATTACATCTCCCGCACACTGAAGATTGGACTGTCGACCGATAGTTGGTACCATAGATAGACGGCTGACAGTTTTATTAAGGTTATTGTGAATACAAGCAAACTTTTTATTCTGTGATAATGGCCGGAGATCTGATTGTTGTAATGTGCATGTAAATAATAGATTCATAATTTGAGAAGGTAATAGATTTCAGTCTGCAACTTTTAAGGCTCAGGTAATATCATAATGAAGATTCAGTTACAATCAATCATTTCACTCACACGTCCCCTTCGAACCTTATAGTTGAAGTTCTTTTAAGCCACCTGATGGCGAAGATATCAGTAGCAAGGAGATACTTAAGCAAAAGATAGGATAGAGATCAATATCTTTTTGCCCATAGAATCTGTATTCCTTTTCTTAAACATTACGTTTTATGACTGAATGATTTTTACGTTGCTCAATGACATCACAAAGATATTTTTTTGTAATCGGAAGTATAAGTTTCACGTAACCTCAATATAAGACTCCCCACAGTTCCTAAGACATATCTGTCGTAGTGTAAATAATTTGAATTGTAAAGTTAACGCATTGCGCGCACAATTGATTGTTGTTTAGTGCGCACAATCGCTTTGTGTTTAAGATTAGCAAAGATTATGTATTTACAGAAGGTGTAATTGTTTGATTTGTTAGAATATTCTACCTACTATGTGCCATTATTATAACTGAAAATTGTAGGTGACCTAGTAGCACGTTTCCATCAAGCATATAATTTTTAAGCAAGTTTGCAGCAACAATTTCTAGCACTATACCTCTAAATCAATCAAACCATGCGAAGGCTTGGCAATTTTTGAAAGGTAACTGTCATCCAAATTACTTTCACACAAAATAAATCATCACACAAAAAAGCTTATTCTCTCAGAATAGGAGAAAACGTTACCATTATCCATTTTTATTTATTTCTAAAATAAAACACATTTGGCCTTACTACAAAAACTTAACCACCTGTTTTACACTTGTCTAAAAAAATTGTGGCTGCAAAATGAACCATATGTCAACGTCATAATTTGACATTTTTTTAGACAAGTCTTAAACTGACGTTTAAAAGTTTTTGTGGTAAGACGGATTATTTTTTTCTAAAATAAAACACAGTGACACTATAGAACAAAATCACACAAAAATCCTCACAGAGTAACACCACAAATTCTGCCTACTTACCCATCCGCCAGCCCCTATACTTAACAATTATGCCCTAACAAATGTATCTACATATTATGACGTGTGCGCTCAAGTGGGCACAATTGTGCCCGATTGTGCCCGATTGTACACGATCCCTGATTGTACTCGACCACATGTACAATATCTTATTGAATTTATTATTTGAAGATGTTTTTTTCCCACTTCAATGGTTGATGGTACTTAGGGAGGCTACTGTATAATGTGAGTGCAATAATGTCATGTTTTTTGGCTTGAATTCTAATAATAAGGATGTTATTTGGTTGGGGACATTATAGAATGATTTATCAATAGTCAAACTTCAAAATGATAATTATAGTATGCATAATGTGACATCGGGAGAAAAGGCTAGAAAGGTATTATCCCGAATTCGTTGTTTCTCTCTGAATCCAAAATATAAGGAAAAATTCCGAAAGTAGGTACTTGTCTAGAGGAATGCCGGAAAGGAAAATACAACCAGATAAAAATATATGACAAAAAACCAATTAAATAAACGCTGGCCACGAGCTTAAGAAAAGTGTACTTTCTATTTTTTTTCTAACACCTGTCAAACGTCTGTTTTGTTTTTTTTTTTGTAGTGGCACGATATTCTCTCGTTTTCTGTCATCACAAATACATGCGATTATATAATAAACATTCTATCGACATCAAAACAGTGCCGAGAAACATTTATAAATTCTGAAAATGCATTACTAAATGATAAAAAAATTATGACGCTAAAAATTATAACCAAACCATTTTCAGTTGTCCAATCGCCGATCTGACCATTGGGCGCCAATTTCACGGCTGGTAATGGTTCGGTTAACGTAACGTATAGTTAAACAGTGCAACTCAACCTTAGATTGATGAAGCTATACCTCTATACAAGCTGTTGATTTGCATCCGTGCCATATTCAAGGACGTAATTATGCTAATGATTCTCGACCCAAATCAACAAAAAAAAAACGGTACGTAATTTTTTTTTTATTTTTTTTCGGAATTCCGTCAATGTCATCTAGCCGTATTTAAACTTGGCGCATGTGTTACTAGCCTTAAAACCGTGCTGCACCCTCACACAAACACAAACACAAAGCATACGCAACGATCATTCATAAATTTCATTCATAAAATTGGATTACTTCTGAAATTCTACGACATTACAATGACAAAAAAAGCAGTGTATATTAGCTATTTTCCGTCTACTGTAATTCCGATCGATTATTTTCGTATTTTATGTCCTGCTCCTGAAATATGGCACAAATGCAAATCAACACCTTGTATATCCGTTGTTATGCGATTACAGATCGAAACTTGAAATAATTTAAAAGAAGCTAATTTCAAATTTTAATCCCTAATCGCAAACTATCAGTTAGATTGATTATAGAAATCCACAGTAAAGTGACATTGGTCGCAGCTACATTTTCACATGACGCAAGTATTTCAGCGCACAACAAATCAATTCGTCGGCAAATTGTTTTCCGAAAGTCCCTCGAAGGGATGTTTATTAGATTTACCGAAGGGACGTCATCCCTTCTTTTATAATCCATATATTGTGTTCTATGTAAAGACACAGAGGAAATTGGTATTTTTTGTTATATATACAACGTTATTTTTAGTATATGCGAAACCTGAATATAGTTTGTTCAGAATCAGTAACTGAATCGATTCCAATAGTTTTTACACCAAGTTATATTTTTTTCAAAAACTATTTAAAAAAGTTTAAAATTGGACATCGCCGCCATTAAGTACAACACAGGTCATGGCAGGTCATATCGAGTATTAGGAAACAGTAAACAACTAGTAGCAAGTGCAAGAAAACCCCTCAGTCCCCTTGAAGACCCGGTGACCTTGAATTTTTGCTGACTTTACAAGCTTATAACTTTGTGTTTTTTTATGATACAGTCGTGAAATTTTGTAAATAGATTCTTTACACAAAAATACTAGACAGGTGTATCAAGTTTCGCATTAACAAAAAATAAGGTTGTATATACATACATGGAATTACATACGAACTCGATTTTTTGGTAGTTATTGTTCAAGTCGATTTTGTGTCTATTTTGAATGGCAGGTACTTAGGTTTTGTTTAAAATATCAATTAAAAAAAAAAATTTGTTCGTTGCTTAAAAATACATTAACTCGTCGGTTTTCTAAACAATAATACAAAACAGATTCAGTTTTGGATTAACAATAAGTAAAAAATTAAAGGCAAAAAAGAACTAAGCAACAATTATTATAGCTACAATACTGCTACGCCGTAGCATACCGTAGCGCTACACGGGGAAATTATATTATTCACTTCTTGTTCTTTTTTTTGTAGGTTAGGTTAGGTCGAAATTAATATGTTCAGTAAGTATTTGAAATCATAATGGCGTCCACGGCCGATTTCGGCCACGGCGGCTGTTCTCATTTAAGGAGATCTGCCAGCTGCGCAGAACATATTATAGTGCACGAGCATTTGCGCAGACACAGGTGCACTCCCTATTCCTTCACTCTTATAACCCGATGGGACGGCAATCCGACACGACCGGAAAGAGATCAGGCGCAGGACCGACATTTACGTGCTCTCCGATGCACGGCTGAATCAATCACCAACTTCCAGACCACGGGCTGCTTTGTGAAAGTTTTTAAGGAAACCCACAAAGCGATTTCGGCCCTACCCGGGAATCGAACCCGAGACCTCGAGCACAGCAGCCGCGCTTGCGACCACTAGACCAACGAGGCAGTCAATTTGAAATCATACTAGAATAATGAAGATCACGTATAGTGATGACTTATAAAAAATAACTTTTTTGAAAAAGTTGGTACCCACAATAAACGTACGTTATGACATTATTATAGTAATTTGAGAATTGGTAAAGTAATAACAAGCCCCGAAACTAAAAGCGTCATCATTACCTACCTAACTGGTATTTCAACCAAATAATTTGCGACTCAGACACTTTTCTTTCAAATAAAGTAAATAATAGGTGTAAAAAGTGTAAAATAAAAGGTCTTTAAAATCCAATTTATTATTTAAATGAGTGAAAACTATTAAGTGCGAGCCACCTAGTGTCTTCTGACACTCCCTACAAATATTACATTCAAAATTAAGAGTCCTGCGCACGTCTAGATGAATTAAACGAATCTCACTTACCCCCTTATTCAAAACCACTGTCAACCAAAAACAAGGAAATTTCAACCTTATATGCAAAGGTTTGGGGTTGGTTTTTATACAAACAGTGGCACTGACAATGGGTGTACGTTTGATCGCGGTATTATCCTCACAATAGTGTTCCGCATTGAAGCTACGTTGACAAATTGTTGTTAAAGGATTCTCAACCGTATTGTAGTTGGAATAAGGTTGTTTTTAATAGTGGTTCGGTGATAATGTCGCCGCGGGGGTCGAAAAATCCAGCCCTTGATAGTGACGCCCCGTGAAGTAAGCTATGATCTGTTCGTATGCTGAAATGTTGCGGTTAAGTTGGTAAATCGGTTAGTTTTAAAAAGTGATTCATTATATTTTATGTGTTTGGTGTTTTTAGTGGTGTTGTAAAAATGTTAAACGTATTTCCGTTTTCAACATTGTACTTGTTGTATTTAGTTTATAAACAAACTGCTAAGGTTCTGATATTTATTTGCAGCTAATTGCGACTGCAGATAAATGTAATTTTTACTAATTCTTTATTATCCATCTTAGAAGTATTGCCTTATTGAGTAAAGACATGGGTAACTCAGTCTTTGTCCTTCATCATCAACGTAATTAGTATCGGTCTACTATTGCACTTGCACTTGTTCATAAATTCACGTTCAAGATACGCAATTATGTATATTCATTTATTTACCGCCCATAAAAAAGATACTAAAAGAGACAAGTGCAGTAGTGTATCCTGTTAACACACAACAACATTAAAATCAACATCAAACTTAGAAATTATAAAATCCACCCAATTCTCCACATCAACCGCAACAGATTAGTGCCTATGAATAGAAGTAATGAAATAAATATTATGCCGGTGGGGCAAATTGTATAACGCCTGACTGCACAAACCCTCAATTTGACGCTGCGGATCTGCCTAGCCATTTCGCAAAACACCCGATTGTGTGTGTTTAAGGAGCGTGAATAATTTTGTACCGCGTGAGATTGCTTGGAAAATAACTACTGGTTCTTTTGAGTATTAACTAGGATATGTGATGATGTGTGAAGTCGGTTTTTGTGTGGTTTTGAAATGTTGAGTCTTTGATTCTATGTGAGACAAACGGTTGCGTGATTGTTGCAATATTTTTTTGGATAGCTTCCTGTAAGTATGTGAGTATTTGTATATAAGTTATAGGTTTTGTTTGCTGTTACACTTATAATTTTGGCCTTTATAATAATTGAAAATTGTTTTGCCCGTCTGTGTTTTTGTTACGGCTTATCTCTGAAATGGCTGAACAAATTTCGACGGAACGTTCATTAGCAGTAACTCAGGCTACACTGTGCGAAAAGTGCACTGTGTGTCCCTTTGTACACGGGAATAACTGCTTCACTAAAAATATTACCTTTACCTTTATCAGTAATTTTTTATTCAGATAATTTACTACGCCTACTACTATAGTACCTACTATTTAGCTACAGTTTACACTTACTGAAAATCTGCAACTGTATTATTCATTACTCACCCCGCTAATTCGTCCCCAATATTAAATTCGACCCTAAAAATGTCGGCGCTCTCATTTAAATCTTATTTGTAGTTTTTAGTTTACAAAGTCAACAGTTTAACAGTTTTGGGGACGCGTCGGATTCGAACTTAAGTAATCCTGTGGGAGTACAGCTGTTTTATACACTTGAGTCTTTGCGAGGATTATTTTAATAAGTGTCAATCTTTTTTCACTAGTTCAAGCATGTTTTGTGTAAGAATATTTATTTTTAATTAAATCAAGTAACTGAACTTTAAAATATTATGCTTAATAACTATTCTACTGCAAACAAGAAAAAAAAACCCTGTCACAACGAAATTACTGTCACTTATAGAACAGAGTGACAGGACTGTAAAGTGCACAATTTTGTATTTTTGTCCCTAACGTTGTCAACAATACCGAAACGTTTGGTAAACAGATTGTTTTGAGCATGAAAAAGATCATAGGCATAAGAAGTAGTTACCTAGAAATGCAGGTTACATCAAGTACATATTAACATGAAAACTACAAGCATTACAACAATACTATGGATCCACAAAGCTAGACGGAGTTCATCTGTTTGCGATGCTACTTACTGCGCACATGGGGGCATTCTCAGGAACCATGGCGGAGCTAAACAAATATATACGTGTTTATTGCTCACTCTATTCAATGATTTGATGTTGTTTTTTGAGTTCGGGTGTTTGGTTTTATGCTGATTGCATCGCGATTTAATGATGTCATCATTAGAAGGGTAATAGATTTCATGCAGACTCTTTAATACATATAATAATGATCAAAAAGCTATGTTTTTTTTTTATTTCAAGAAAATTCCTTGAATAGTCAAGCTAGTGTTTTCCAAATAACATGATCGCAACATTTTCTCCATCGCTAGTTTGGAATACATATTATTACGCTAAAGCAATTTCGAAATACAATTACCTATAGGCTCCCAAAAAAAAAAAATAGATAGAAAATCCCTTCCACTCATAATCCTAAACTGTGCTAACTAAGCCTAACATTGCGCTACAAGCAGCGACTAAGCGGTGCGCACACTGCCGGCGACGCTCGCGAGTCACATAATCTCACTCGTGGCGCGATTGCCGCTCACTTCAGACGTGTCATCGCGATGAAAGCCACAATTTACCTACGTATGAGAGGTTAAGAATGGAAAGAGCTGGTTTTGGGAAATACATTTTTGCATTTTTTTTTCAGAAAATTCAAAATTACATGTCGCATTATATAGTAGTATGCTCTATTTCCACTAATGTGTAGTTTAAAAAAATTATTGCAATACATTTTTTTTTTCAAGATTTAAGCGCGAGAAAGGTGGAACATATCGAAGGCTTTCATTTACGTTTCATTGTCAAAAAATGCAACCGATTTCAGTGTATCGGAAAACGGTATCAGTAATAGTAGTAGTACTTTTTCAATAATAAATAAGTACGAGGCTACCAAGAATGAACCATGTTTTTGTTCTCTTTCATTGAAAGTTCGACTTAAAAAATATGTCAAAATCAAAAATATTTACATTTCATCCTTACCTTCAAAAAAATCTTGCAACATCCAAAAATAAAACCCAGTTCCACGTTTCGCT
This sequence comes from Helicoverpa assulta, assembly GCA_963856015.1. Taxonomy (NCBI): domain Eukaryota; kingdom Metazoa; phylum Arthropoda; class Insecta; order Lepidoptera; family Noctuidae; genus Helicoverpa; species Helicoverpa assulta. The sequence continues at coordinate 10,486,484 of CAWLCW010000012.1, forward strand.
AGCGTTACAGCACACGGTAGAGATCCGGTTTATTTGCGCTTATATTGTGTGGACACAATACTTCACGAGGATCATGTCACGAGCCTGGAGAAGCTTCTAGCAATACTTGTATGTACTTAGAAGCAGTTATGTAAGGTTCTATTTATAGGAGTCTGTAGGAGCTTTAGTATTTGGAGTTTGGTGACATAGAATGACAAATCATTTCTTAGAAGTACTTACGTACGGAAACAACGTGAAAGCTTGTTTCGGCGAATTGGAGCCAAACATTTCAGGATAAAAATACTTCAGTAATTTTATTATATACCTACTCACTTCGGAAGTTATTTAATGCTGACTTGGTACATAAAAGTAAAATATTTAATTATTATACAGGACTGAACAGATGTTGATTTAGCAGCTAAATCAGTGCTGTCGTTTCCATTTCACAAAAAAAAAAAATTTTTTTACAAAATTGAAAGTGCAGTCGTATATTAATTTATCATCAACAAATAATAGGGGTTAAAGTATGAAATTGCCGATTTGTACTGAAAATCTAAATTGTATTTTTTTTTAATTTTTAACAAACTTATTTAATCAAAATAGTTGCCATTATTATCTATACATTGCGGCCATCTAATAGGAAGGTCATTTATGCCTTTACGATAGAACTCTGAGGATCTAGACTGCACAAACTGTGTGAAAGAATTTTGTTCTGCCTCCTGGGAAGAAACTTCTTGTGACGCAGATAATTGTCCAAATCACAAAAAAAAATGGTCGTCCGTTAGAGCAAGGTCTGGCGAATATGGAGGAAGACGAATAGTTTCCAACTGCAGTTCCTGAAGAGTTAAAACGGTTTCTTTTGCTGTATGAGGCCTCGCGTTGTCATGGAGCAATAACGGTGAAGGTCGATTCATGAGTCGTGGCTGTTTTACTGTAAATTTTTTCAACATTATTCGGTGTTCGGCTGGGTATCTGGGTAGTTTGACTAGGATCGGCGTTCACCATCTCTCTTAATTTCTCGTTAATCACCTGTCAGGCGGTCTTTCTCATGGCTCGTTCTTCAAGTCGAAGTTTCCACCACGAAAGCGTTTAATCCAAAATCACACGGTGCGTTCATTAGCAGACACCTCTTCAAATGCAGCATTGATATTGCGGGCTGTTTCTGCCGTTTACTTCCGCGTCGGAACTCATATTCAAAAATTACTCAAATTTTCGCAGTATCCATCTTTCTTGTTTAAGTTGAATAACAAAAACAATTGAACATCGATAATCAAATGTTTCACATTTTTTTAAAGAAGAACATCACAGAAACCACATGAAAAAAGTTTCATTCGAAAACCTCAAACCATGAAGACTCTATGGCAATTCAAAAACCTACTAGAATAAAACGGCAATTTCATACTTTAACCCCTAATATAACATCATCATAAACACATGAACATCACAACCAACACCAAATAATTTCTAGTTCAGACGCAATAAGTGTTTGCGATTGATAAAAAGGCGTCGATTGATTACGCTGACACGTGTCATACACAAAGGACATTGGACATGGGGACATCAAAAGTGTCGCGATTACTTGTCATTTCACACTACGATACGCAACAAAGTGTTGTGTTAATTTAGGAATGTAATTTCCTCTGATAGAGGTCCTTATTTGTTTTATTTAGGGATCTTCTTTTGGAGTGGAGGATTTGTTTGTTGTTTGTTGGTTTCCTGATTGCAAATAAGTTGAGAATACTCTGAGAGATCCAAAAATACTACACAATAGAGTAGTAAAAATACTACACAATAGTGTAGTATTTTTGGATCTTGTGATTGTGTGTGTGTAGATTTTGTAACTAATTTCTGATTTACAAAAATAATGTCAACTCTAGTATCATTGATAGTCGCTAAAGATGATGAATAAGTAAGACAGATGGTCTTTTAGGATATCGATATCTATGCTATGATAAAAGTACTTCTAAATTCTTCATTAGACTTGAAGCCGACTTTTAGATATTGTTTGGAAAAATACCAAACAGGCAGTTGATTAATATAAGTTTCATAAAAATGATTTCCAAGGTAAGTAAACAACAACAGCATCCGACCAAAACATCGGTAGTATTATATTTATATACTACACACAAAACACAAATTACATCAAACAGTGACAAACGTACATTTCAAGTACGTAATTAATAGTCGCCGTGTCGCCGCGAGCGTGTTTGCTATTCGCACTGTCGCGCAGTCGCGTGCCTGAACCCGCCCTTATGGATGGCTTAAGCCGTGTAGTGACAATCGCGATATATTTGCCAACTTTGAGAGTATTTAGTTATAGGTTTAGCTCCAAGTATAGAGGGGGGTAGGATGTGAGAGCTGATGGCTGAAAATTGTCGGAAAATTGTTTAAGGATTTTCATGTCTCATAGGATCTCGGAGCTCGGAGTAATCTGTATCTGTGATGAGGTGTTCTCTTGTTTAAGTACCTAATTGAAAAAGTATCGTGTTTTTACGGGTGTTGATTTACTAGAGTTAAAGTCGCCAAGGAGTTCTGGTAGGAAGTCTATAAAGTTTTTAAATTGAAAATAAATATGGTCTATTTAATAAACATGTAAGAAGAATGAACATATAATGAACAAAGTGCGGAAATGAAGTAAATGTTGCAAGCACATAAAAGTTGTATTGATCCATAAACTACAGATATGACAAGAATATAAAGATCTAAGTACGAGTAAATACCCATAACGAAGTAACAAAAAAAACCATTAAAAAAATCATAATTCGATTCAACAGAAAGGTTCGAATAAAAACGTTGAACGTTATCCGTAAGTAGTAAGTAATGAGTGAGATGGCGCGCCGCTGTAATAAGTGTTAACTCACCAATCATGAATATTGTACACCCCATTCGTCTGTTTACTGTTCAGAATAAGAGGCTAGTCTACTCGCCTTTTTTAATATTCTGTGACAAGAAACTCAAGAAAGATCGAGGGATGTAACTAAGAAACAAAGTTGCGGTCTGTCCGTGAATCATCATCATCATCCTCCTGCCCTTATCCCAATTTGATTTGGGGTCGGCGCAGCATGTTTTCTCCTTCCATACTCTTCTATCTGCCGTCATCTCACAAGTAACATTCTTTCTTAGCATATCTACTTTCACACAATCCATCCATCGTTTCTTTGGTCTTCCTCTTCCACTATATCCGTCCACATTCATACTCATCATCTTCCTCACAACATGATTCTCACTCCTCCGCATCACATGCCCATACCATGACAGCGTCTGTATTCACGGTCTGTCCGTGAATAGGTGACAATTTTGTCATGACGAGATTCACAATGTTTCAGAAGGCACGTTTTATTGGTTACTGTTACTGTTACAGCCTTTTTATCGTCCCACTGCTGGGCACTGGCCTCCTCTCACACGGAGAAGGATTGAGCATTAATCACCACGCTTGCTCAATGCGGGTTGGTGATTTCAGACTATATAGTCCAGGTTTTCTCAAGATGTTTTCCTTCACCTTTTTATCAGCCATTGGTGTCCAAAATATACTTAGATAGAAAGTACATACAAACTTAGAAAAGTTGCATTGGTACTTGCCTGAACTGGATTCGAACCCGCATACTCGAGAGGTTGGTTCTTTACCCACTAGGCCACCACGACTTTTTATTGGTTACGGCTGTCATAAGATGTCGTTACGAGTAATCAGAAGACAGAAAGTCTGACAACTTATGTCCTACCAAGAAGTATCAGGTTGCTCGGGTGGAGAAAGTCAGATACTCAGTTGGTCCTTGTAAAACACTGGTAATCTCTCTGGTCTAGGCTAGGCTGATGATGAACAAGACAATTGCTCTTAATATCATTTGATACATTTTCATGTCTTAAAATATTACCTACCAGGAATCCCAGGGGCCCGATTCTCCTAAGTTAATAATGTCAAAATCGAATAGAAATCGAGTCGCAATATGATCGCAATAGCAGTTTTAACCATATCGGGCAGTCTGCTACTAACATAAGACCAATCGTATTCAAATGACATTCGATTGGTTTGCGATTGGTCTGCTATTTTGGTGATTTTGGTTTATACGGTAGTTTGATCTACTTTCATTTTGCAATCGTAAATCATTTGCAGACAAAATGATTCATTATTGAATGACATGAAAGAAAAAATAGCGGAATGCCACATACGCTTCAATCGTAATCGAGTCGGGATTGGATCTCAGTCGAACCGAGTCGAATGTGAATCGTATGTCGCTTAAGTAAAATTAGGAGAATCGGGCCCCTGTTATTATTTCAATAAAAGTGGAGTGAAAATAAGAATAGTAGTGTAAATACCTAGAAAGAAAACTAAAGTAGTACCTATGTATAGGTACATATGTGGCTTGTTAAAAATACTAGTAAAGTATAAAAACCCGACTATTCTAATATAAATCCTAGTACCCCAATAAGAACACAGCAAAGAAGAATAGTCGCTGAATCTGTCAGCTTTTTAATAATTGAAATATTTATAATTGCGTCGCGGCTTACCGTTTATTGCGTGGCTATGAAAAATAAAGTGTCGTTTACAGCTATTATTGTTTTTTCCTTTGGCTTTCCTCTTAATGAACGGTTCGTCAACTTAATAGAATTCTTCACGACGAATTTGTTGGGAGATTGTGTTTTGTTTATTTGAAACTAACTTCTGTCAGCGGTTTCGCTCGTGTCTCGTGGAAATTAAAGATCCTACCTCATACTGAAATATTGTATTGAATCGGACCAATAGTTCCCGAGGTAAGCGCGTTTAAGAAAATAAGAACACAACCAAACACGTCCCTAACCTATTCAGATAAATATTAATGTACTCTAGATAATGTTTAAGAAATAGACGTAGACAGTAGATTCAATTACTTGCAAAGTTGCTTCCATGAAAAAAATCCGTAGATTTAGAATTGCGGAGAAAGGAATAACAAGGGTTTTTATTTTATACTTTTGGATCTCCTACTAGCTACCATAGTAGAAGGGATTTTCTGAGTTGTACCTAATGATTGGTAGTCCAGTTCCACAGAGTGTCGATATAATCAACATAGCTCTCAATACACGCTCCAAAGAGCCCCCAAAAACATGTTTGTTACACAGCCCCCCAATTTTCACGGCAAATTGAACGGCAATTATCGCGACACCATCTTTATATTAGAGAGATCAGTTCCCATTGCACGTGACGCTCTTCAAGCACGATATTACATTTTTATTTGCTTCGACCCCCCCTTCAAAAGTTGTCAACATGTAACTACCGGACTACCATGCGGACAGGCAAAATTCCACTTGGATTATCAACCTTATGTCTTGGGCAATAAAGACTAGATGTCAATTGCTAAACTTGCCAAGCGAAATTGAACTTTAACTCAAAGGAGTAAGGGTGTGGTGGTCGAGATGCTGGCTGCAAAATATAAGTTGGCACAGAGGTCTGTTTTACGTTTGCACAACGGATATTAGTGTGCCAAAGTACAGAACTATTTGCTCATGTACTTTGTGATGTTCCCATGGAAATCGTATTAGGATTTTGCTGTTTTTGAATTTCGAACGCGTTACGGCTTTTCAGATTTACTTTTTTAGCGTCTGGATGGGGTTATTGCAAAGTTGAATTTAGAATTCTGTGAAATCGTTGGTCCTTTGATACAATTGATTCTTCTATCTAAAATGTATGGTTATTTATTAAGATATCTTTCTCTTCTATAAATCAGAACAAAACAAAAAATATTTAAATAAATAACAGCCAAACTTATAAAAATCTCTAATCACCTTCTAAGCAACATTTTAATCACAATTTAAAGTCTTAAGTAGTGATTAAATGTTAGTTAAGACATGCTTAAGCAACGTTTATGAGTAAGAATTTTCTCAAACAGCCCTTAAGTATTACTTATTATTTACTTAATTCACGTTTATAAGTAAGGCTGTAAGTGTTTAAGTAATTGTTTCAAATTAAAAAAAAACATTTCAGGAAGTCGATACTCGCAAACTTGGTGACACATCATGTACTTCCTTCAAGAATCCACAGGAGCAAAGATATTTCTTTGCTAAAAATGATGTAACCAACAATCTTACATTTAAAAACAAAAAAGAACACATTCCAAATTTCAAACGCATTTCCCGCTCAAAAACAAACACCCACACGAAAAAGGCGCTTCAGAAAAAAGGTTCAAGTCTTTTCCTTTTTTAAAAAGAACTCGGTCCTCCTTCGCTTAATCAACGAAGTATTTCATTAAGACCTTATCCGATAGAAAGAATAGAGCGTCACATTCTTCCGCGGCTCACTTTTGTTATGAAGAATGTTCATTTTATAACTGGCGTTTGTCTTAAATTCTTTGGCCTTTTGTTTTTTTTATTTCTTTCTATTTCGTCAGCCTTCATAGCAATGTTGGGTTGGCGTTGTGTGTGTTTTCATGTATGTGTGTGTTGGCAACTTTCTTGAGGATAGACGATCTCTTACTTCACTACATAGTATAAAACAAAGTCGCTTTTTCCGCCCCTATGTCCCTTTGTACGCTTAAATCTTCAAAACTACGCAACCGATTTTCATGCGGTTTTTTTTAATAGATAGAGTGGTTAAAGAGGAAGGTTTATGTGTATAATAACATACATTAAATAGTAGGGGAATACTGTAATCCCGTGCGAAGTTTTTTCATAGGTATTGTTCTTGCGGTCAAAATGAACTGCCAGTGACAAATGCACCTACGCATTGCCATCATCCTAACTTCTATTCTATATAGGTTACACACTGGATACAATTTACCAGCCTTCAATCAAGATATTTTTATATAACTTTCTCACTTCCTTAACAAATAAAAGTTTTCAGTTGTTTCCATTTCACTCGCGTGTATACTCAGAACTAAAACACACAAGACAAACTTTTACCATTACTACTTCTGCCTCCACAACACAACCTTCACTACACCTATTCATGAACTTATCCAGTAGGTACCTAAGTACCTAACTACATAAATAAATAATCCAGTCCTGTCCATTAGGTACATAATATGCAGTAGGGTGGCAACACTGCAGCGAGTATCGACCCGCTAAGTGATTTGTCCGCTAGCATGCATTATTGATGCGCACCGGGCCCATTTCCCAATTCACTCCAAACGGATCAGCCTGTCTATATGGGTATAGGGATGTATGTATATGGGCTGGAGTAGGTTTTTTAATTAGTGGTTATATTTTATTGATCCTGAAAGAAAATAGGTAAGTTGCACTTATGAAAAATTATTTTTTAAGGTTTCGACTGTAAAAGCCTATCTTTGAAATTGATGAACTAATGTTTTGATGCAATTTTAGCTATCCTATTAATATTATGAACACGAAAATAACTGTGTCTGTCTACGGTGCTTTCACGACAAAACCAAAACCGACTTAAATGGGCAACCAAATAGTTTATAGCCTGAAAAAATATTTAATTTACTTTTTTTGGATGTAGGAAATATTTTCCTCGGGACGTGGATAAAACCGCGGGGTCATAGATAGATTATCCAAAGTAGAATAAAAATCAATTCAATAATCAGGTTACAAAAGAATAAAATTCACTTAATTACATGCAAATATAGACACAGTGGTTACTTGAAGCTTTGCATAATTCATAAGAATATTAATTTGCAAGCCAAATTCTTGCCAATACCCCTATTAAATTGCTTAAACCTTCCATAAAGAGTTCAGTGGAGTACCGAGGGCTTCCCTTTGTGGGACCTGATTTTTTTATCGATTTAAAAATGGCGGGCGTAAGCGTTAATTTTTATCGATTATTTTCGGTATGAAAATTGGATTTTATGAGAGTTTTATGTATGTGTTGTGTTTTTTTTGTAGTGCTTATTTAATTTGATGGAAAATTGTTTTACTAACGTGAAAAAGATGTATCCAGTTTACATAGCTCTTTATTCTAAACTTGTAGCTTATACTTACATTTGCAAGATTAACATTCTCGTGACATGTTTAAAATCCAACTCAAAATGTTTTTACAAAATCGTCATGAAATAAATCCATCACCCATCGCTTTTCTTTTCTTATTTTTTCCACTTGGCGCCTAATTGATTTCAATAAGATAAATGCTGCTACATCTTCTATGATTCTCTTTTCTTTGACTGTAAGTTTTCCTTTTGTTTTCCATGCAACCTCCTTAAAAACCAACTTCATTCTAAATTTGAAAACAGGAAAGCCACAAACCAGCCAGCATCAGACTTGAACACAAAACACACAGTATCGATCGTTCTATCTTCAAAGCCACATCCGCCCAATTGCGTGCACATAGTTCAAGCGGTGCAACTCGACGATTCAATTTGAATCGGAGACAAGGGGATGGGGGGGCGACTGACGACGCCGCGCTGATGGCTAAACCGTGTTCGATTCGCACCTGCGATGTATGTGGGTGGGAATGTTGCTTTACTTGGGTAGCTGAAAATTTTGTGGGTCGTGGTATTATTTTGTCAATAGTTTCAGTTGATGAATTTGCACATATGAATTTTAATAAAACAAACAAGTGTGGCAGATTTACTATTCCTCAACTTGCCTAGTCTGCCTAGCCTTTTCCCAACATGCAGCTTAATTATGGTTTTCCTCACAGTCTAATTGGGAAGTTACTGGAAATCAGTCCTTTATCTGACCTCTGAAGTCTGGTATGGGCAGAAATACATCAGTTGTTATTTTATGCAATAGGTACTTCAAATATGTAATGTTTTATTTGAATATGTGAGTAGGTATGTGTGGGCAGCCTATGGTAATAATTGACATAACTATACATCCTACAAAACCTTAAAAGATTTTCGCAAGACATCATAAATCTCGATCGTCATCCAACCAAAATCCCGTTAAGAAGAAATCCCCAACAAATCAAAGTAGAGCACATTACCCACCGTACTTCAGAACTGATGCTTGCAACACGACACGATAGAACCGCAATGTTCGCCACGGCAAACTGTCACCTCCTCAGCGCTTAACCGAAGCAGTCGCGGCCGCAAGTTTCGCCAACAACTCCGTAAGTTGCGAAGCGAATATCGAAAAGAACTTTCGACTAGTTCCGGGTCACTGATGTTCCTCTATTGGTATTTAATATTGTATAAAACTGGCGCTTAGTGGAATCTAGGTTTTAAGATAGGTGGTTAAGGTTGAATTTTGTGTTTCGTAGGGTAAGAGAGAAATAGAAGTTTTTCGTTAGGTAATTACTTACTTGCATGCAGCTATAAAGTCGATTAATTCTTAGGTGAGGTAGTGAAAGGTTGTATTATTATGCGTTTGCATGTTCCACCTTTCATTGATTTATGACAAATAGCGTTGTTTTCAATAAGTTATTCTATGAGCTGGGTTAAATATTTTAGACAGAAAAATAGTTTTGTCGGCATGACGACTAAAATTTGTATAAATATTTACGATATACCTAATTTTTAAGCCTCTGACATCACTATTCTCATTTTCACTATAGTCTTATTCCTTTTTAGTAGATAGGTAATCGATAGTATGCTTACTTGAAAATTATCTAGCTTTTCGTTAACTAGTAGGTAGTAAGCAGTCAGAATTTCATAAACCATGAACAAACTATTCTTCTCCTTAATCTTTTATGTAGCTAATTCTGTTATTGTTTTATTTATTAAGAATATCTGTATTTTGTACTTAATCTGAGGAAGTTAGCTCTTAAGCTTTGTTGGCAACCTTGTTAAATAAGCAAGCACCTAACTTAGTGATTGTAATGTGACCTGCCTACATATCGGAACTATTTTTTCTTTGTTTCTTGTCTAAATGTCGCCTTAGCAACTTTTCTGTTGCAGCTGTATAAATAATTTAAATGTAGGTATACTACCTGTATGTTGTAATTAACATGATGCTTATTTTATTACATACTTCACCACTTACACTCGTTTTCGTACCTAAATCTATCTAATAAGTAAATAATAAAAATTTAGAACAAAGGATGTCGATTTTACTTACCTAATTATGTGGCTATTGAATTCTTATTTTTAAAATATATCGGTTTTACTTAAAACTGAATTTTCATTAAGTGTACAGAAAGTGTATGAAAATTATTCCGTGAATATCTTTTCACGCGTCCAATCATTTCCGTGAAACTACTTCATAGATTGAATTAAAAACCACATCGTTCCCTGAAACCATCGTGTAAAAATATCAATGAATAGATAATAAAATTATATGTAACAACAAAATACCCCGAGAAGAAATAAAACAAGATAGAGCTCCCAGCAAAATTAAATTTCGTACCATATTATTTTCTTCGCAAAATTCATTATCCATTTACGGTTTCACAGGCAATTGTTTTAATCCGATAGCGGGAGCGGCCCAATGTGGAATGAAATAATTTAATAGCCCCCCTCCGCCTCCCCACTCGGATCCAAGATGGCGGCGGGGCGGAGCCGGGGGTGGGGCGTGCCGCCTCATTTGAATTTCGAACGCGAGCTTTCCGAACGTGTGTTCGGATGGGTTTTCGGCCAATTAATTTCTCCGTAATTGGTTTTCTGCGTGCATCGTGTGACGGCTTCATTGTTATTTAATAGCCGGTTTATAAAGGGATGTATTTGGACTATTTTGTCCTTTTATTTGCTCCTCAAATGAATGAATGATACTTTACAAGACATTTATATCAAAACGAAGCCTTGGTTACTTAATCCATCTATACATTCCTAAGTACATAGTGACTGGCATACATTATTTTATTACAAAAAACATAACCTAAAAAACAACTTAATCCAAACAGCCTTCAAACAGAAAACCACAGACACCCACTCAAAACCTAATCCGAATCAGCTCCCAGTGGAACAAGTCGCAATTTTTCCGAGTCATAATGCCTGGCAGCAAACAGGGTATTGTGAGAACTTTCACAATATTATGTGGAGTGGTGTAATGCCGACACAAAGGCTCCTCGGCTCGGTAAATAACGCTTTGTTCTACGAAGCCAAATTTTGACAATCACTAGCTCACTCCCCATATAGCTATGTACACGGGCGGTTGCCAAAGATTAAACGGGGATTTCGTTATTGTTTGAGAAGTTATTAAAATTTTTCGATAGGGTTTTTTTTTAACTTTCTGTAAAGGTTGGCAGAGTTGGGCGGTGAGATTTTCGATTCTGCGCGATTCTCATTGGAAATTTTTGCGATTAAATTCGTATGGTATTTTAACAGCAGCTATTAAATTTCTATAATTTTTAATCTCATCAGTACGTTCAGTTGCTGTTTTTCTGTTTATGATGTGAACAATTAGCATTGCTTTTAAGGTGTTGACGGGTTTTCTCTGTAGTAGCAAAGGTCTGATAATTCTTGCCTCGTAATTGATATTTGAGAAAATACTTTACAAATTAATTGTCGTGTCCGGCGTAAGACGTCCTCTGTTTCCCGGAGGCTTAGGCCAGATTGTAGGTCCATCTAGTGCATAGTATGAGGAATTCAATACCTTAGGTATACTCGTTTAATAGACAGTACCACGATCAAATTGGAATAGGATAGAAATTCACTCTAATGACGTACCTAACTAAGCATCTGATTAGACTTTATAACATACGAAACACGGTCCTTCAAAGTCACCATTTTGGTCCAAAACGTCGCATCTGAAAACGAAACTCATCCAACATAATCTGTGTCAGTTTCCCGTAGTGTGAGTGGTGGGGTGGCGAGGGAGACAGAGGGGACGCACCACCGGTTCAATGTTGACAATTGATGGATATCTCTTGTCTTGAAAAGGCAGGATTAATGCTCTGTCTTCGCGAGCACAATAGTGGCGATTCCTGAAGGATTACGCACTTGAAAGCGTGAAGAAGCACTCCAAAGAATGAGGAATGTTGACCGACAATGGGGAGTATATTTTTTATAGTGACGGCTTTCTGCAGTTAATTTTCTTTTGAGGAAATGTTTTTCGCGTTGAAGTCTGGTAATTCTTACTTCTGCTTCTGTACCTACGTTATTTGTATGTAAACATGATTTAGAAAAGTCTGATGTAATTTCGAGTATGTAGGTAGGAGTAAGGACTCCTTTGGAGTAAAGATTCGGGATTGGACTTTCTAAGTCTTTTGAGTAATAAATAGTACGCCGTTTCTTCAATCTGTGAGAGCGATATGATAATGTTTTGTTGCATTAATAGTTTTAGAAATTGTTTTCTTATTACCTGATTAAACCATATAATTATACCATATATTTTTTAAACCATGTTGTGAGTATTTAGACTTACCTAACAACGCACACATATGAAACTATGTAGGTATATGTATTCAAACAACGGATTCAAACTAAAATATGTCGTTCAAGCTAAATACATCAGCATCCTCCGAGCCTTCTTCCCAACCCAACCTAACCTAACCTAACCTAACCGGATTCAGCTGAGTACCAGTGCTTTACAAGAAGCCACTGCCTATCTGACCTCCTCAACCCAGTTAACCGGGCAACCCAATACCCCTTGGTTAGACTGGCGTCAAACTTACTGGCTTCTGACTACCCGTAACGACTGCCAAGGATATTCAATGACAGCCGGGTCCTGCAGTTTAACGTGCATCCGAAACACAGTCAATGGTGTCTAAGATATACTTAGACAGTACATACAAACTTAGAAAAGTTGCATTGGTACTTGCTTGACCTGGGATCGAACCCGCACCCTCATACTTGATAGGTTGGTCCTTTACCCACTAGGCCACCCACGGCCAAGCTAAATACATAATTCATAGAAATCCTCAAACAATTTAGTAACAGAAATACAATTTCATTGACAAGAACTTCGATAAATCTGTTACACTGAGCTAAAAATATCAACTCACAGACTCAGTGGGATTAACCAAGATGTCTTATCTACAATTGCAAAATGAAACGTAGAATGTTACTACGTTATATGTAATGAAATTAAATTTCAAATCACGATAATGACCGCGTGAGTTATCAATTTTTAATGGCATTTTTAGTTTCTACAATATCATACACGTCGTATCTTACTCCACTATCATACCCATTATGAAATTGACGAAAGTATTATCTGAAAGCAGGGTTCAGTTTTTTAGGCTATGACGTTAAACTTCAAAGTCTTGCTATTAATTAGTCCTTTCGCATCCAATGAGAACAAGGCGTTCTTTCTGTTATCTCTTCTCTTCCTTTATGCCTTTGTATGTTTCTAGCTCTATTAATCTAGATTAAGAAAAGTATTAAAATTCGGTATAAAACTCACTCAGTAAATGTAAGATAAGAACAAAATTGATATAGGTACCTAGATAGGCTAGATATCCTTATGACAAATATACAACATAAAATAAACGCCGGTTTGAACCATTAACATCATAAACCCCTGTCCATTCACGAATTTACCAAAGACATCGTTGTCTATGAACTATTAATAACTAATAAAGCAGTAAGACATCTTCTGAAGACTGAACAAAGACCCAAATCACGCTGCTGACAAGCCAACATTATCGTTGACAACGTTTATTACTATATACATACAAATACGTTGTCTAGTCCCGGCATTTGTCCTTACAGCAGTACATTATTAGAGAATGGAAGATATTTGGTACAAATAGGTATCTTTAAAGCTTAATTAGAACAAAATTAAAAATACAGATCAGATACTCTTATAACGCACTCAACTTAAAATAAACGTCGTTTTGAACCATCATCATTATAAACCCCTTTCCATCCACGAAATTACCAAAGACACCGTTGTCTATGAACTATTAATAACTAATAAAGCAGTAAGACATCTTCTGAAGACTGAACAAAGACCCAAATCACGCTGCTGACAAGCCAACATTATCGTTGACAACGTTTATTACTATATACATACAAATACGTTGTCTAGTCCCGGCATTTGTCCTTACAGCAGTACAGTATTAGAGAATGGAAGATATTTGGTACAAATTGGTATCTTTAAAGCTTAATTAGAACAAAATTAAAGATACAGATCAGATACTCTTATAACGCACTCAACTTAAAATAAACGTCGTTTTGAACCATCATCATTATAAACCCCTGTCCATCCACGAAATTACCAAAGACATCGTTGTCTATGAACTATTAATAACTAATAAAGCAGTAAGACATCTTCTAAGGACTGAACAAAGACCCAAATCACGCTGCTGACAAGCCAACATTATCGTTGACAACGTTTATTACTATATACATACAAATACGTTGTCTAGTCCCGGCATTTGTCCTTACAGCAGTACATTATTGACTCGTCCAATAAGCGTGCGATGTCCGCGCGCCTTTAACAGCCATCTGATAACTAAGTGTAGAGAGAGATCTTTGAGAGATTTTGATGAGATTCTATAGAAATATCTTATAGCTTAGTGAATTTCCCACCTAAATCTCTTTCTGAATCTCTTTGATTGTTATCTGAAAGATTTAGTGTTGCTTTTATAGTTTTAGTATCACCGTCGTCAGTTGAGAATTAGTTAGAACTTTGTACTTACCCATGTTCCATCTTTCAGTTATTTCTTCCTGGTAATTCCGTACATAATCTCAGGTCTAGTTGCTGTCTCAGTTATATTATTACAGGTAATAATCGAATACTCAACAAGGTTTAGGGAAAAATGAAAACTGCTAAGGAAAATGAGCAGCGCGTAGATAAAATAAAGTCAATCAATTGCCAAATTACATTCCCTTTTTTCGTCAGCTCTCAAGTAGTGTTTTAAAATGATCGTGCCTTCGCCCTTGGTTGTGTTGAATGATTCTGATTGAGAGAGCACAATCCAACATTGTATTCACAACCGAAAATCCTGTAATCACCCCTGTTTCACAAAATGAATAAATGAATTGAATTGAATATTCTTCTTTTTTCTGCTAAGTTTATGTATGTAATTGCAAGACTTTATTGTATATTTTCTTTAGACTGATGTTTAGCATTCAACACTTTATCCTCTTGAAGACCAAATAGGTATCTTACAAGACTATATTCCCGTGCCCTCTCCACACAAAGCCACCCCAAAGGTCTTCTTATCCTGCAAATGCCGTCGCGTGATTAAATGAGCCGCCGGCCATCGCGATATTGCCGTTCGCGAGTACATGCGCCAACGTGGATAGCCTCCCCACTACTTCAGCCCACTACAATATGTACGGTGCGTCGTCCCCGGAATCTTTGTTAGTGGTCAAATGGACAATATTTGTTGCTCATAACTATTTGTGCTTATGGTGTTTTCTTACTTTGGATTGTGTTTGGTATGGTGTAGTGTCTTGAAGGTCGGTTGTAGAATAGTCATGAAAATTGTGGTTAGGAGAATTTTTTTTCGGTTATGAAAATTCTTAGATGTTCATATTCATAGTTGATAGAATAGAGGCGTTGGTTCGAGAAAGTAAGAAAAGTGAGATGAATATAAAGTCTATTGTATCCTGTTAATTCTGAACATATTGTAACGGTAGAAGTAATACATATACCTATATATCTAGGTTTATTTTAAACCTAATTCATTGAACAGTGTTTATCAAACATTTTTTATCAATTACATCTGACACCAACTTCCAATTAAGTGTACATATAGGTAATCACAACTATTCACTAACCCTAAAATACTCAATCAATCCAGCTTTCACACAAAACAGAGAAGAAGTATGTGCAATCACATTACCGGTCAATATCTCCGTCGGTCATTTGGACCGGCCGGCGGTACCATTAACCCTCTAAATTCATTAGGTACAGCCCAATAGATTGCTTTTGGGAAAAAATATTTCTTCGGACCGTTTGGAGTGTTAATGCGTAGGGCTCTTGTATGTAAGTAAAGAGGGTACGTGTTTTGGTTTGTTCGTGGCATCTATATCTACATACGTGAGTACTTATTTTTTTTGTTTCTGTGTTTTTATGACTTAATTAGAAATAGGTTTGAATTTCATAAATTACACGAATAAATTACAGATGAAACTCAGTCATCATTTACAAAATCGCACACTCAAAAAAAAGTGGGACCTAAGTGACGTTATAATCTATTAAGAAAAGAATAACAAAATATTTCACTCTACCAAGAAAAAAATTGCAAAAATAAATCTTGAAAAAAAATGGCTTATATAAAGCTGTGTTAGTTGTGTTGCCAAAATAAACTGTAATAAATTTTACGACTTTTCTAACAAAAAAGTAGTTTAAGTTTTGAGCGCTTAGTATTTTATTTCTATTTTACTGATAAATTCATGATTCGATTAATTTAGCGACGACTTAGAGTTTAGTTGTTGATTCAAAATTACTGTGAAACCTACACTGTTATTATTAGTTATATTAAGTATATATTTATATAGTTAGTTATGGTAGATTAGTTCATGCTTTTCAGATCTAGTTTACTTGTCTTCATAACATACCTATGTATAAAAGATGCTGCGATTAGTGACAAATGGAAAACTTCAGATTAGCAAAGATAAATGACAGACCCTCCAATTCATAACCCTAGCAAAAAATCCTCCGATAAAAAGATACAAATACACCAACAAACTTCAAGCTTACAAGCGTATCCAAGAAAAATCACTATCGCCAAACTCCAAACAAGATTCAACAGCTTACATAGCTATATAATACACTGAAAGCCTTCGTATTTATATGAAGGCAAACATTTACGACAAAGTAATACGGACGATGGCTGGCGGTACATTTTTCAGAGTAACAAAGCGAATATCGGAGAGACTCCACAAAGGCCACGCGTAGCTAGTAAGGATGGGGGATGTCGATATGTTGGGTGTCGATATCGATTGTTATATTATGAGGTTTTGTTTTTAAGAAAAATGGTAGGTAGTCTAAGCTAACATTAAACTGGCAGATATAAAGGTGTCTACTACACATTTAACGCGTGATGTAAACGCATTTGGTAATGTCTGAAAGTTTTTTTTTGTAATTATGACACTTCAAGTAACTATCATAAGTAGGTATATATTCACTAACTGTCTAATTTACGTGAGGATGGAAGGCGACCCAGACCAAAGAATCGCTGGCGAGTAGATCTTTCCTTGCCCATTGGCCACATCACGCTTCCTACAAGGAAATATGTAAAGGTGTGGGAAACGCCTTTGTCCAGTAGAACTTTGCAGCAAAGGCTGACTAAAAAACATATCTGCCATCGCTGTGTAATGTATATATCTAGTTATTAAACGCAACATGAGATAC
This sequence comes from Helicoverpa assulta, assembly GCA_963856015.1. Lineage (NCBI taxonomy): Eukaryota > Metazoa > Arthropoda > Insecta > Lepidoptera > Noctuidae > Helicoverpa > Helicoverpa assulta. Next base: position 10,503,518 of record CAWLCW010000012.1, read on the forward strand.
AAATGTGAACATTTAAGGAGGGTTGCTATTACAAATTCATTTTAAAATAATTTATCGATACCTCACCACATCCCTAGCTACTGACTCAGCTCCCTCCCGAGTGCCTCATAGTTACATACGTAGGTGTAATTGTTGGTAAGTACATTTTTCTTTGAGGTTACTCTCTATTAAGCGCTCAAAGCGAAATAGGACGCAATGGGTCCTACCTCAAAGGTGTAGGTACCTTAGGGACCCAAAGGTCGGCCAGTCTTAATTGTTCCTGAATTATTATGAATTTCATACGAGGTTAAGTCAAAGGGCTGAGTGGAAATTATGTAAGTTCACCCGCGGTTTGTGTGTAGACATGTGTGGGTGGGCGTGTATTTATATTTGTGTAGTTGTGTGGGTTGGCTTGTGATGTTTTTGATTTATGGTAATGAAGAGGTTTTGAAGATAAAAGTCTTAAAATGTGGCTTGGTAGAAAAATAAGAATACAAAAGTACAATGCTGAAAAAGTAAGTGCAGAAAAGAGAGTGATTTCAGATTTTTAGGCGGTATATGACAGGCCTAGCCAGCTACCTACTTAGGTATTTATAGCTGAAGATAATGAAAAAAATATAAATTTTGTTGATTTGATTACTTTTTGAATACACACTTTTCTTTATTTACCCCCGTCGGAATTGGGTCGCTCACATTCCTTATTGTAGGTCTTATATTTTTTTCTAGTACGGTTGTTTCAAGTCTTTAGAGTTTTATACTCTTGTAAAGTGCCTAAATATCGCATTGGCGAAATTTTAATTTTCGAAGACTTTTTTAAATTACTATTTGGCTAAGGGCATTAATTCATACCAAAATACATACCTACTACTGTTCAATCATTTCCTAGTCTATAAACAGTTTCATAATTATGTTCAAAAGAAAACAATGAATAATTTATTATTTTAACAAAAATTAACTGACATACAAAAAAACTTAAAGCTCACTAAAAACATCAAACAAGCGTCAATTTATAACTCATTCCCATGAAAATAACCCTTCAAAAACTCATTAAAAGCACAAATCATAGATCCAACATGATGTTTTGTTTACAATACGTTTTATCGAGCACAGCCCTTGCCTAATAATTAATTTTCTCATAATAATCCTGAGTTACCGAACAGTTGGATATCGTACTGTAAATATTTAGGTAATCTCATGTGTTTAACAGTGATTTTGGATCATAAAGCTCTTTCAAGATTGTTGAGCCGTTTTATTGTGTAAGAAATTGTGATAAAACAAGATAATGTTGACAAAATCAAAGAAAATTGGTACTTACTTAGAGTCCCTGAATTTGATAAGCTGCAGGTTTTTAAAATGAATACTACAGTATTTTTTATCAGCAGCGTAAGCCAGCCTCTTTATGTGTGCAATACCAAATTGGTATAAATTAAAAAAATTAATGCGTAGGTACAGCAGAAATTCCTAATTTAAAATCACAAATTCAAAAATAGAAAGACAATAGAAAAACTCTCGCTCAAATATTCAAAGCCAGCCAGTATCATCCAACTATAAAATACAATTCGACTCCTTAAACGCAAACTCATAACAGTAGTGTTTACCAAAAAAACAATTCATAAACAATGCTATCCTCCGATTTATATCATAACCAATACTTATCGTTACGCTCCGTTTTATAAAACCACGCCATCTGTCGACAGATTCGTACACTCATACACACCAACTTTAAATACACCCACTATTACAAATGCCAAGTGATTTTAGACTCAAGGGCTATGGGATAAGGGTTGGCTGATTTTAGGGAGGTGAATAAAAATGATTGTAAAATATTAAAGTCAAAATGTAGAGATGAATCGCGGGTGGTCATACCAGCTGCGATGACACCGGTGGGCGCTAAAATGTGTTTTATGGGTTAGAAAATGGTTTGAAGTATTTGGAACTGAAAAATATTTATTGAAGATTTCAGTCGTTCTTCGACTTCGACATAAAGTTACCCAATACCGTGTGTAAGTATTTCTATTTAGTCTAAATTTTTATTTACAGTTTTAACAGCTACCTACTGCTTACAGTTAATTTATTAAATAAGAAAATACTTAGGTACTGGAACTGTACTTTCATCCACGGATTCACCGCCATCCAAATTGCAATCTTTCCCATGGTTAAATCTAGCTATGACCAAAATTCTAGGTAGATTGCTTCATAGATCCTACAAAAAGAAATATTTTTAGTAATTAATAGAAAACAAGAAAAGTGAAATAGCTAGATATAACAAGTAAGTTATTAAACGTTATAGAACAATCCTCTCATAAATCCTTCAAACGACATGATCAATATTTTACACATGCACGTACTATGCACATGCTAATTTAACGATAGCAGCATTTTACCGGCCCACGTACAAACTAGCAGCTAGCATCAGATCCACTATGATCCGATTCATTAAGCACTTGCACAGCAAGTGTCAGTAATAGGATTACGTTTTATTGGGCATTATCATGCACGAAGTAGAGGAAATTTATTTATTTCAATTTTTATTAAGTATTTTTGATTTGATGTCAAAGACAAGGGCTTACATTTTAATAAATTCGTAGACGTAAAAATATTTTAAAGGTAGATTTGAGTCCAGCACGAACAAAAATATTGATGTAGGAGTTTTTATTTATAAATGCGAAAATCAATAATTTTATTCTTGATATTCCAATAGGTACCTACATGTACAGTGCTAAATAAGTACCTACATACAAATAATTATTGGTACTGCGGCTACCAGCTTCATAAAAATACTCATGTTGATGATCATCTACGAAGAAGTACTTATCGCTTAATTTAGTTAACTTCCAGACTTAGAGATATCATTAGCAGCAATCAGCAATGCTGAAACAGATTAATTTCCAGAAATTTTCTGGTATTAAAGCAGACTTCGGTTTCTGGTATTTTAATTAAGTATCATTGTTGAAATCTTTTTTCATTTGAAAATCTGAAAATAATAATATCTGAAAAGATCATAATATAGTAAGTTAATTAAAAATCAAAAATATTTCAGTCACCCTTCAAATCATTATTGTAAAATTCCAAACACTGACAAGACAAAAATTAATATTTATTTATGCAACCAATAAAAGCATAATAATCCCACACAATTCGGGAACATCACGCCCTCGCCATTTGAGGGTTAATACAGGGTCCAAACGACCCGGTATTTTGTCAGGACAGACAATAAATTAAGGTATTAGTAGTTATTGAACATTATTGATATTTGCACTAAATGGTGCTACTTGTGGCATATGGAGAAACTATTAATTTATGGTAGCTTTTGGTCGTTTGATTGCAAAGAGTTTAGTCGAAAATGTAGGGTTTAATTTTATTTGTTGGTCGGTTCAGTTAGATTAGTTCTAGTTTACCTCTGTCAGTTACAGTTTTGTGTGTCTCTCTCTATCTAAAAATTTGGTAATTTGTCACAGAAATATTACTATGTACTTGCCTAGGTGCCTGGTATTTGGTATAATCTAGTTTTTTTTTGATTAGGCACCTGATTCCTTTTTCATTTCTTCTTTGATGAGATCATCACCTAAGCTAATCGCAATGTAACAGGTAAATTGAAACTGCAATGTTTTCCCAAAATCATTTAAGTAACATAAAATCCGGAAACTTCTAAACTTAAAATCGACCAGGCTTAAAATCGTAGGTATCCCTAATAACAATTTATAACTACTGCCAATTCAGATCATTTGATTTGTGTGATTTATGATATTTGTCATGGTCTGGCTATTTGTGGTCATTATTGTAGAGGTACACTGGTGGTCACTGTGGGAATCAACCCGATTTAGTATCACGTGTCTATTATTCTATGCATTTGACTAAAACTAATTATTTTAGATTAAAATGGAAGTTATTAGGTATTTCTAACTACAAAACACAGTGCTGTTAAGATTTCTTGTTTTGCTCTAACTCCTCTCAAACGCCTGTTTAATATGCTTTAGTTCTTTATTCTTTATCACATTGAAAATATTTTTTTTAAGCCTCGTTCCTTTATTAATCTCATAGATAATTAAAATTAAAAACTATAGAAAATTAATTGATTTTTCTAATATTTAATTAATCACAATCATAACTGAATTTATTGAGTGAGTCTTTGTTGCCTGAAGTAGAAATAAGACATTAATTGCCAGTATTTATTATGTAGGTACTATCATTATAGTAATCTGTGCATAAAGTAGGTAAATCTGTTGTACTATGCAGGTTAAAGGCTTCACTAAAGCTCACGATTTTTTATTTTTAGATTCAAAATACCTACAGTAGGAACCATTCGGAAAATACAAGGCTCAACAGCCTGAATAGTCAGAGTCTAAAAAACTAGTTCTGCAAACTGCAGGCAGTTCCTCGTTGTATTTGCCTTTACTTTGCCGACGGCATATTGCTATCGGATTGACGATTTGACCGTTGCCCTCTGTGTAGACTATTTTTGAAATGGGTAGGTACAAGAACATAGGTACAATAACCTATAGTTTTTGTCTGTCTTATTTGGTAGGTACATATTATCTACGTTTTAGATGTAAGTAATGCTTCAGTCAGAAAGTAATTTTTTGTACATAAATTCCATTTGCTTTTAGATCATCCTCCGAGCCTTTTTCCCAACTATGTTGGGGTCGGCTTCCAGTCTAACCGGATGTAGCTGAGTACCAGTGCTTTACAAGGAGCTACTGCCCTATATGACCCCCTCAACCCAGTTACCCGGGCAACCCAATACCCCTTGGTTAGACTGGTGTCAGACTTACTGGCTTCTGATTACCCGTAACGACTGCCAAGGATGTTTCAGTGTGAGTGCTTTCAGATGTACCTATTTCAGAAGTCATCACAACTACTTATCACATTTAGCACACGCCATAATGCCTATGCCATCAGATGTCATAAAATAGTTATTTGTGTTATAAGTGAGCAAAGTTGCTGTGAGTGCTGTTTAATCAGTAGCGATTGATTCCAGGGGCCCGATTCTCCTAAGTTAATAATGTCAAAATCGAATAGAAATCGAGTCGCAATATGATCGCAATAGCAGTTTTAACCATATCGGGCATTCTGCTACTAATATAAGACCAATCGTATTCCAACGACATTCGATTGGTTTGCTATTGGTCTGCTATTTTAGTCTATACGGTAGTTTGCTCTGCAATCATATTGCAATCGTAAATCATTTGCAGACAAAATGGTTCATTTTTGGATGACAGAAAAGGATAAAAACGTTTATTTCAAAGAAAAAATAGCGGAATGCCACATACCTACGTTTCAATCGTAATCGAGTCGGGATTGGATATCAGTCGAACCGAGTCGAACGTGAATCGTATGTCGCTTAAGTAAAATTAGGAGAATCGGGCCCCTGCAAGAATGGAATCCTGAGTGTGTCGATGGATTCAAAGGCAGGAGATGACTAGTAAAAAATACTAGTCCGTTTACCTACTTGGGTTAGGTACATTCTCCTCGGCATACTAGCGAAACAAAGCTTTGTCCTCTTAATAAAATTATCAGCAATCAAATGCTTCAAGCAACTTAAAATGGCATAAAATCAAATAAAAACGAGCGATACACAAATAATACCGTTTTAAACGCGCCACTTGTGTTAAACAATAGGTTATATTGGCGCCAAAACCGGGGAGCGTTGCCGCCACTTGACCATCTGTGTTTTTTTTTTATTCAATGCAATGGCCGTTTTTCTATTCATCTTTAAGAATATATTTTGAGAATTTATCTGTTTGTTAAGCATTGTTCTTTTGGTCTGACGATGTACTAGTACCTACTTCAACGTCATGAAATTAATCAGACAGTCATAATACCTATTAGGACTAAATATGTAGCTGCAACGTGAAAATTCTAAGGAACATAGAAAAGCGTGAGATCCTAGTCCCATAGTCCCATAGTGTAGACGTCTCGTCTTTATTAGGCTTAAAATAACAACAGTAATGTAATTGCGGAACCTCGTGTTACACTAAACATAACAAAGAATCAAGTTTACCTATGTCTGGAGCGTAAGCAGAAATGATGTGCCGACTGTAAGTCAATCTATTTACGATACGTAGGAGGTCTTACGTACTTAGGTCGCGGTATAGTATACTATACCTATGCTCAGTGCGCGTCAAATCGGTAAACCTTGCACATTTATTCTTAGAGACTATGTCGAGCATCTTCGCTTGACCGAAAGACCCCTGAACTGCGGGCATTTTCGAGCTTTCGAGGCGAAGAAAACTGATTCTGACTTCAACCAAACCTTTTCTTTAAGACCACAGCCTGAGTTTCTTTGCGACCTTAGGTCGTGTAGAGTAGAGACTACTAGAAAATAGTAGGTGGATATCTTCTTCTGAATAGGTAATTGAATAATTAAGTAAATTAAACTCTCAAAACAAAAACACAAAACTAAAACCATTCTCTTTCAAGTTATTAAGCAGCAACAATGACTTCAAACAAATTAAACATTATTTAAGCGTAATGCATTTTATTGTCAGCACTTTATAGTGAGGGGTTGTGGGGATTACGATTTTGTTCGCAATAAAGGGGGGCGGTTTTGATCGCAGCCCGTCAGGGGTGAAATTTATAACTGTGGTCAATTGCTGTGTGATGAATGGATAGTTATGATACTCTGATGTGTGTACGTCTGTTAGACTTTTCAATTTGTCGAATTATTCTTAAAGTTGCCTACTTAACACACTTGATTGAAATTAAGGATTAGTTTTTATCTTGGCCTGTTTTCGTTGTGGTTCAATGTCAAAAGATGTCGATTAAACAACGCTAGAGTTAATACATTCAATGTGAAAGCAGTAAGCACTATTAAGTTTTTCAATAATATTTAAGTCATTTTGAACTTTTGCCCACGAAAATAATACAAAGTTTTTGGTAGTTGAAGGTTCTAACGCCATCTGTTGAACGTGACTTTACTTTGTTCAATTTTGATATGGACTTTTCTAAATAGAACTAAAATATTAACGCACTATTTTTAAATACTCTTAAGTTTACAGTTTTTCAGTGAAAATATTTCATGACGTTGTTATAGTTTTTATCAAACCTACTACTTATAATGGAACACTGTTTTATCGTTCGGAAAAATAATGCCATTTTTATTTTTCTTGTGGCTTTTCACAATGAATGCTCTTAAATATAAAAAAAAAACAAATCCCTTTGCAGTTAGCTAGCTAGCTGATTTATTAACAACTAATAAAAGTTGTAAAAATATAATAATACACCTCCTGCAAATGTTTTATGTTTCAGAACTGTGACTATTACGTCACACTTCTGACAGTGACATTGGGTCGTAAATTGAGGTTATCAAATCAATTTTCAGGAAATAATCTGCATAATCTTGATAATTAAGACTAAAAGAGTATGTAAATAAGTGATATTCATATGGAATATTAAGTTTAATTTTTAAAAAATGTGGCAGTTAATGCAAATGCACTCTTGCCAGCTCGTGAGACAGAGGTATATTTTATTAACGCTTCACAACTTACTTTTATAAATAAACATAAAGTTATCAATATAAACTGATAATAATCTTTCTTTTTAGGTTACTAACATCAAAGAGTAATGTATACTTTACAAATATAATTAAAAACAAGCCTTCAAATGTCGTTAAACGGTACTTTTCGGAGGTGAAACCAGCGGTAGAGAAAAATACTAAATCTGATTTGTTACTGCTCTGTAGTCCTTGGAAGTTGTGTACCGGGGTCAGTTTAGCGCTTGGAGCTCGTTACTTTTTAAGTAATGGCCCTGCATATTGTAAGGCTGTTGTGGGTCATTCGAGGATAATACAAAGAAGGCCAAATGTTGATGAAGATACAGCAAAGTTTGATTGGGAGAAGTTTGTGTCGTATCTGCAGCCTCATAAGTGGCTTTTAGTTGCTGCTGTTGCGGTAAGCTCTACAAGTTTATGCACGCCTAGTAAATTAAGTGGATTCCTTACCATACACTATGTGCCTTGTTCCTAAAAATGTATTTATTTTAAGATCATGTTCTATATACACTTTTATACCTAGATTTAAAATTTAGTTATCAGGTAAACTTTATACAAAGTAATGGCCACATTTTTATTACAAACCATAATAAGTGGCTTCTATTAAATATTTTGAATAAGTAAAAAAAATCATAAAGACTTTTCATTCTCATTAAAAAGTATTTTTTTTTCCATTCCAGTCAGCATTAGTAGTGGCTTTCTTGAATGTTTACATCCCAGCGATATTAGGTGAAGTGGTGAATGTACTGGCTAACCAACGTCACAACCCAACGGCAGACTTCCTAGATGAGATCAGAACGCCTGCACTTAAACTCATTGGATTGTATATGGGACAGGTCAGTGTAAAATATTGATGTAGTATTAAGTCTAACATTTTACCTGTTTATTAAAAATGATCCTAGCCGTCAAGTGCTAGATCCAAGTGTAAATACAGTTTTATGTAAAAATTCAATAATAACCAACTACAATTCCAGAAAATACACAAATAAAAAGTGTTTCATTATGCAAAATTCAAAGCAGCATAATATATATACTTGTGATTTCTACATTATGTAGTTGTTATGTAACAATTTATTTAAAAAAAAATCATTAAAAGCAAATCCAGATTTTGTCCAAAGTATTTTAGCATTGCAATGTTTCTGAAAGTTCAATATCATATTTTTAAAGAGTTGATCTCATAAACCCAATCTATCATTTACTTTACAAAAACGTTATTTATTTCAGGCAGTATTTACATTCCTGTATATTCACTTGTTATCACAAATCGGAGAGCGAGTGGCTTCTGAAATGAAACAAGACTTATTTGAGTCCATCCTGAGGCAGGACATGGCTTTCTTCGATCAGGAGAGGACTGGAGAGCTGGTCAATAGGTAGGCAAAATTTAACGCAGTATCAATATTATTGCTGGAAAAGGAGTTGATGACAAAAATCGACATAAAATACTGGGCAATTTTTTTTTAAGTCCATAGTACACACTATCAAGTCGAAAAAGGATGTTAACCATATATCCTGTATCAGATTGTCGTCTTGAAGCAAGGCGATTACATTACGATTCATATTAGTGTCTGTTGAAGGAGTAAGTCTCATACGAATGATACTGAATGGTTTGAGTTAGTACGGCAATGATCCCTTACTGAGTTGATATGTGTGCCACAACCCTTAGTTTACTAATGTAATATTAGGTTAATTATTTGAAGATACTGAAGTCATGATAAAGTAGAAAAGAAGTCATACTCTATGCCCATATTAAATGTCAAATTGTGTACAATTTTCAGGCTCACAGTTGATGTACAAGATTTCAAGAGTTCCTTCAAACAGACCATTTCAGGTGGTCTGAGGGCGACTACACAGGTAAAAAAATTAACAAAATTTTATGAAAAAGAAGAAATTGTTAATTTAGTTATCCAGTGAATCCGTAAAGACATACCTCAGACCCACTCAGAGACATATAATGGTTACTTAAGCCATTCCTTAGTGAAGGATTTGTATGACATTCCGTCACTAAGGAGTGACTTAAGTAATCATTAAATGTCTCTGAGTGGGGAGGTGAGAGGGTTTACTACTAATCATCATAATTTTACCATTGTATAAAATTTCATCTAATTTTCAATCAGAATCTTTGTCATATACCCTCTATTTTCCAGGTAGTGGGATCATCAGTGAGCCTTCTAGTCATATCCCCACAGTTGACCGGGCTCACTCTTCTATGCATACCGTCAGTGGTCATCGGCGGTACTTTTATAGGATCACTGCTTAGAAAGCTCTCTAGGGAGGCACAAACACAGGTAAATATTATCATCCATATCTTTCTATCTAGTTCCCATGGCGGTTTATGTGTTGAACTTGAATGTATTTCAAAATAAATAATATTCATACACTAGCTTCTGCCAGCGGTTTCACCCGCATCCCGTAGGAACCTCGGCACGGACCCGGATAAAAAGTAGCCTTCCTCGATAAATGGGCTATCTAACACTGAAAGAATTTTTCAAATCGGACCAGTAGTTCCTGAGATTAGCGCGTTCAAACAAACAAACTCTTTAGCTTTATAATATTAGTATAGATATTCATCCAAATCTAAGGATCGAATTTCCTGCTGCACTGCCAAGAGCCTTAAGTAGGTCTTTTATAAGTGTTTTGTTATTCAAAATCCTAACATAAGAGAAATGTGTGAAATAGAATGTGTATACTTTACTGTGTTAAAACTATCAATACTGAATGGAGTTAAGAAATTAACAAAATGGGCGAATCAATTATCAGTTTTATTATCCTAGTACATTCTTCTTCTTCTTTCGTGTCGATGACATGTCATATAATTAATCTTTACTTTGTCAGCCAAATATGCCCAGTACATACATTAAAAAATATATTCCAGATAGAAAAATCAACGCTAGTAGCTGAAGAAGCGATATCAAACATGCGGACGGTCCGCGCGTTCGCGGGCGAAGAGAACGAGGCACAACTGTTCAAGCGAGAGAACAAGGCCGCTGCGGAACTCAGCATGGAGCTGGGACTTGGCATCGGACTGTTCCAAGCTGGGACTAATTTGTTCCTTAATGGGTGGGGATTATAATTTTTATTAGCGCCGTTGCTGTCGGAGATAAGAACCATAGATGATTATTGGTGAAACAACTTTTTTCGTAGTAAAATCTTTGACTGAAAAAAATAGTAGCATATAATAGAATATTTGGAATAATAACTGTAATTTGTTTTTCTAACTTTAAACTTTTAGGCGACACAAAAATGATATTTTCTATAAGCCTTTTTCCCATCTATCATCTATGTTGGGGTCGGCTTCCAGTCTAACCGGATGTAGCTGAGTACCAGTGCTTTACAGGAAGCGACTGCCCTGCCTGACCTCCTCAACCCAGTTGCCCGGGCAACCCAATACCCTTTGGTTAGACTGGTGTCAGACTTACTGGCTTCTGACTACCCGTAACGACTGCCAAGGATGTTCCATGACAGCCGGGAGCTACAGTCTAACGTGCCATCCGAAACACAGTCATTGGTGTCTAAGATATACTTAGAAAGTACATACATACTTGGAAAAGTTGCATTGGTACTTGCCTGACCTGGAATCGAACCCGCGCCCTCATACTTGAGAGGTTGGTTCTTTGCCCACTAGGCCACCACGACTTTTTTATAAGCCGAAGACGACCCAATGGCCAAGTTACCGATACATACTGTTGTTCCTAATTAAGTAAAGTTTTACTCGATAATTTTAATTAGTTCAATCAAGATGGAGGAGTAAACACTTTTCCTCGGAGGTCGTCAATTTTCATCGGACGGAAATACAGCATCTTCAAAATTACTTTAAAAAATCGACCCAGAAAAAAATATATGAACATGATGACTTTTGTGAATAGTGTAGTTTATATTATATACCACTTTTTTTTGTTCCAGCATGGTTCTAGGCACAATGTTCATGGGTGGGCACCTAATGTCTTCGGGCCAGATGTCAGCGGGCGACGTGATGGCCTTCCTGGTGAACGCTCAGACGGTGCAGCGGTCCGTCGCTCAGCTGTCACTGCTGTTCGGAGCCGTTGTGAAGGGAATCAGTGCGGGAGGACGAGTGTTTGAGGTTAGACCTTAGGTACTTGTTTAGCGTTAAGGTGTAATTTCGTTTATTAACCCTAAGTTTAGTGAAGGAATCAGTGCTGGAGGACGAGTGTTTGAGGTTAGACCTTATTTGTATAGTGGTAAAGTGTAATTTTGTATAAGTCAATACTTATGTTTTAAGTTTGAACGCGCTTATTGCAGGACCAATGTGAAAAATTGTTGTAGTGTTAATTAATTTTCAGGAAAAGCTCTATAGCCTTCATTAAAATCCTATTCTTGAAGCTAGTAACAGAAGCGAGTTCACAAGGGCCACTTACTGTGTATAAGTTACTAAATATATTTTAATTTACTATGTTGAATTAGGTCATATCTGTAATGGTAAAGTAAATAAGTGACAAATACATAAATATTTTTTTTGTGAAATAGGAATTTGAAATAGACTTAAGTTTGTGATTCAATTTCGGTCTTAAAATGTGTTAACTTTCAATCAAATGTAGACCTTTTGTATGCAAGAAACCTCATATTTGGTCAATCAAATCTGGTCTTTAAAGCACAGCAATAAAGTTTACTATCTTATATAATTCCAGTATATCAACAAAAAACCGATGATGGACAATTCAGGCACACATATGATCAAGTACCATGAGTTCCATGGCGATATAGAATTTAAAGATGTCACATTCGCGTACCCGACTAGACCAGATGCGGTAAGTTGTTGTTTTCCTCTATAACATTTCGTTTATAATGTTGTTCTGTATGGTTGTAATGTTCATTCATAAATTTAAAAAATCAAAGATATGAAATGCCAAAATGGGAATTGTTCAAGAGTGAAATTACCCTTTCTGCTCAATGTTCATCATGCTGGACTGCTAAACAGTGGGACCCGGGTTCGATTCCTGGTACACTCAATTTTTTTTCTGATGGGGGTATGTTATTTTTGTGTTACCACACATAAAACAATCTATAAATAGTTTACCTTTGGTCTTACCAACTTCATGAAAAAAGTCCTGATACTTATAAATATTTAGGTAAAGTATGTAGTAGTAGGTAACACTCATCTAATGTTATTGCTTCTTGAGTTTTCAGGTGGTATTGAAGAACTTTAATCTAAAGATCCCGGCTGGTAAAACTGTAGCTATCGTTGGTACTTCCGGAAATGGAAAGTCTACTATCGCAGCGTTATTAGAAAGGTGAGAAAATGTCCTTTAACCAACTTTAAGAAAAGGAGGCTTTAATTTTTTTTATCTTATGGATAGAACTAATATTATTTATAGGTTTATAGTTAAAATCTTTTTGTGAATAGACTTTTTATTAGCTCGTGTTGACATCTGTAATCAATTGGTAATGTTTATTTTATTAGCTGTCATATTAATGTCCGTATCTATGTTGTTATAGAGCTATCTTTCAGTAGGTGTTGCCATTCTAAAATATGCTATTTAATAATAATGAAATTGCCTTCCAATTGAATCTTTATTACTATTCGCTCAGATTGTGTATTTTCAAATCCCTTCCAAAGTGAGATTAGTCATCTGACAAAGCTGATTAAAAGTTTTTGCAAATTCATTATTTATATCGCGCCTGAGCGGTCGTCGAGTCAACATCAGACGTTCCGTGGAAGGGCCGCAACACGTGTCGAGTATACAAAGCCTCGATTTACTCTCGCGGAAATTAACGCTATATATTTTTCCCACATTTTTTATTAATAATAATTGTTTTTCCTTTTTACCTTAACATTACATTTTTAGGTTCTACGATGTGGACTCGGGTTCAGTGACGCTGGACGGTATAGACGTCCGTCTGATGTCGGGCTCGTGGCTGCGCGGACGGGCGCTCGGCCTCATCGGGCAGGAGCCCGTGCTGTTCGCCACCAGCGTCCGGGAGAACATACGGTACGGACGACCTGATGCTAGCGATGATGAGGTAAGTGGGCCAAATGGTATAGATTTAATACTCCATTTTTAGGTTGACTGCCTGGTCCTGCGCCTGATTCCTCTCCGGTCGTGTCGGATTGCCGTCTTATCGGGTTATGAGAGTGAAGGAATAGTGAGTAGAGAGAATAGTGAGAAGGAGAGTGAAGCTCTTGTGTCTGCGCAAATGCTTGTGCACTATAATATGTCCAGCGCAGCTGGCTGATCTCCTTATGTGAGAACAGCCGCCGTGGCCGAAATCGGCCTTGGACGTATTATTTTTAGTGTCTCTTAATTCATAGATGCACATCTCTCACTTCGATCTCTCTCTCTTCGAAACAAATAAATCTGGTTCGACAAATAAATTTTGGTCACATTCCGAATATAATCATGTTTCCTCCATTCATAACTCTGTCTTACCAATACTTTTATGGCAGACATAACCACTATATTTCTCTACTATAGGTATACCGAGCAGCTCAAACAGCGAACGCTCACGACTTCATCCTAAACTTCCCCGAGGGATACGACACACTAGTGGGGGAGCGAGGGATGTCCCTCAGCGGGGGACAGAAGCAGCGGATAGCCATCGCCAGGGCCGTCATCAAGAACCCGCCTGTTATGATACTTGATGAGGCTACTAGGTAAAGGAGAATATTGTTATATTTCTTTGGCGTTAGGATGATATTCCCTGACAGTTCATCAACACTGATAGTGGAGTGATGTATCATAACGAACGTGTTTTTTTCAGTCCAGTCATGTTTTTTCAGTACTAAGCATAAAATTAAAGTAAATGCCCTTTTTTTACTTCCTTTTTTGATTGGCCACTCAGCTCTTTTTTAAAGTAATACATAATTATACATAATTAAACATATTTGACACAATTTATATGTTTTAAAAGCTTGTCGCGAGATTTAAGTAGTCGTATTTACTTTCTTAGTAAAATCGCGACAAGCTTTTAAAACATATAAATTGTGTCAAATATGTTAAATTTGAAATGTCGTTATAAGTTGACAGTAAAGTTACATTAAAAGTTTATTTTTTTCTTTTTAGCGCATTTAAATAAAAGCTTGTTTTTAACCCCCGACGCAAAAACGACGGGGTGTTATAAGTTTGACGTGTGTGTGTGTGTGTGTGTGTGGGTGTATGTGGCATCGTAGCTCCCAAACGGATGATCCGATTGTAATGCGGTTTTTTTTGTTTGAAAGGAATGTCATTCGGGAGTGTTCTTAGCTATGTTTGGTGGAAATCGGTTCAGGTCTTCAAGGTCATCAGCTCGTTTGTAAGGTGTGATAGGAATGTTACACGCTCAGTTTACTTGCAAGCATATGTGGGATCTGAAATTTGAAACACTAATGTCTTCTGGAACCACTGAGCTGGTCTGCTGTTAGGGCACGAAGATAGGAGACGTAACCCTGAACTGCCTTTTAGTAAACCCATCGAGTTTGGGCTCGTTGAATTTGTCTTGACGAGTTCTCTTCATGTTTCTAATTGACGAGAACCTGATGCTGGAAATGGGATGTGGCGGATGAAACCCCGGAATGCCGGAATGAAACCCTGGAATGCCGGAATGAAACGGATAAACCGATTTATATTTTTGCTGAAAATCTAGAATGACCAAAGGTTAATCTTTATTGTTTCTCAATCTGTGCAATTCTCCCAGAGCCAGTTTGTCATGAGGATTGTTAAACAGCTTCCTTTGGCCGAGATCGCCTATAGCGACCCCATCTTAAAATAAAATAAATTAAATGAAGGAAAAATTAAGGAGCTCCTTCAAAAAGCATGAAATAAAATTAAATTATAAATTTAAAAAAACCCCCGACCCAAAAAAAGTACGCAATTATTATGACAAACGGTTAAAAACGCTAAACCCTATAAAAAGAAAAAAATAACTTTTAACACTACGTAAGTACCAACTAAAGCATGTCAGACTAAACTAAATTTTGACGTGTCGGGGGACCGCTTTTTACCTTCAAATATACCTCTACATAAATCAAATGATAGGTACCTACCTAATTACAACAATCGTATATAAAAAAAAACACGAATCTTAATTAGATAATTAGAGCGGTCCCCCGACACGACAAAATTTAGTTTAGTCTGACATGCTTTACGTAGTGTTAAAAGTTATTTTTTTCTTTTTATAGGGTTTAGCGTTTTTAACCCTTTGTCATAATAATTGCGTACTTTTTTTGGGTCGGGGGTTTTTTTAAATTTTTAAAGATTTTTTTTACTTCAATTTATTTTATACTTTTTAGTTTTCACCTGGTAAGTTCCTAAGTCTAAATTCTGTAGCGGCGGTCATCTTAGATTTTGATTTGGTAAAGTGCACTTTATTCTACTTGTCAAGCCCTGTCATTGGATACCCATATGGATGGGATTGAAAAAAAAATAGGTTATTCACCATTTTGTAGCGGCGGCCATCTTGGATTTTTATTTCGTAAAGTGCAATGTGTTCTTCTTGTCAATCCCTTTCATTTGATACCCATATTGTATAGGTACCTTAAAAATAGCTAGTCAGCCATCTTGTATATTTAGCCATGTTGGATTTAGGATGACGTCACATAGCTTAACATGCATTGTCATCCAAACTAAACATGTATGCAAAATTTCAGCTCAATCGGTTGAGGGCAAGTGCCTTAAAATTGAGTTGTAAAATTTCACCCGAACACACATAGTTACATACATACATACATTGCAAGTTAAATAAAAGCTTGTAAAAATAGTGGTTACAATACCAAGTATTTACTGCAGCCGCCATTAATCATACTACTAACGCAATAGAAGTCAAAATCGGTTGAACAAACAGTAAAAAAGGCTTACTTAAATTTCTAATGTTATTTTAAATGGAGTATAGACATTTGGCATAAAGAGCAGTTTATTTAGAGGTCTCGATAAACTGTACTTTTGTGTATCGGTCTATGGCGTTTCTTCCATTTTTTTTGATCATGGGGCCTATGTGTCAATCACTAACGTCTGTGCAAGTGTGCATTTTTAATAAGACACAAACTTCAATGAGCACTATTGTAATAAATTAACTAAATCATTATATTCTATCTTCCAGTGCTTTAGACTCAGCAAGTGAGAAAGTAGTACAAACAGCGTTAGAGACGGCGGCTCGGGGCCGTACTGTACTCGTCATAGCGCACCGACTGTCCACCATCATGAACGCTGACTTGATTGTCGTGCTGAACAAGGGGCATATTGTGGAGGTGAGATCATTCAATTATATATTCAAATTTAATAAAGGATAATATTATGATGAGTAATATTGATTTTGGCTTTGTTCTACTGTCTCTCACGGTGCTATTTGTGCATTTTTATTAGAGGACTAGCTTCTGCCAGCGGTTCCCCTGCGACCCCATGGAAACTACTACACGCAGCTTAATTCTCGATTAAGTCTTAATCGAAAATTGAGCTTTCTAACATCGACATATTTTTTTTAAACCATACCACTAATTCCGGCGTTTAGCGCGTTTAAACAATGACCCGAAATCTTCAACATGACGGTGTCAATGTTAAGTAGCTCATTAATTGGCAACTTTTTATCTGGGTGTGCAAAATATTTCCCAGGAGTGGTGGAGCTTGTAATTGTTAAACTAAATGTATTCATACTTATTTCAGATGGGTACCCACAGTCAGCTGAAGAAACAGAAAGGCTTCTACTGGAACCTGATAAAGCAGCAAGATCAGGACGCCGCATCCGAAACAGCCTACGCGTTATGAAATGACAGCTATTTTTATTTATTTGTATAAAAATTATAAATGCGAATGTATCACTGCCAGTCTCTCCGGCTTACACTACAAAGGTACTGAACTGATTCAAATGAAATTTGGAACACTAAAGGACGTAGGCTCGTTTTAATCCTAGTGCAAGTAGTTTCGTTAATCGCGTGTTTAATTGCTGCTTTAATTTAAATCGGGTACATAAAAATTAAGTAACAGGTGAAATCGTTATCAGTGAAGCTCTCAAACTTTTGTCGATTATTTTCGTGTAAAGTAAAGCAATATGTATGTTAGTAAGTCATATGCCGTTTCGCTCAGACACAGGTCTTAGAAGGAAACCAGAAATTCTTGTACATTTGCATATTTATAATGTGTTGGCAAACCAAACCCACACCATCGCCATCCATTGGTCAAATCGGCTTGGTCATCGTTATCTATACTAATATTATAAAAAGGAAAATTTTGTTTGGTTGTAATGGATAAACTCAAAAACTACTGGACCGATTTTAAATATTCTTTCACCATTAGAAGCTATATTATCTGCGAGTAACATAGGCTATATTTTATCCCGGTGCGGGCAGTAGCTCCCACGGGACGCGGGTGAAACCGCGGGAAAACGGCTAGTATATTACATAGTGGAACACACCCTAAGCAGAATGTTATGTGTGGTATAAGCAGTGCTAATTAGTAGCCTTATCCATGCTTACCTCAGTAGTATTAACAGAATATTTATGACAGTTTATCCAATATTCGTCCAGTAATGTAGATACCAGTGTGATAACGAGTAGTTTAAATTCCGGAGTACAATAAATATAATGCGGATATGACCTACAGTTGTCAATGAAAGTAGGCCCTTGGTTTGGGTTTCATACATGGTTAGACTTCAAGGTCTACAAAAATACCCAAAACTGTTAAATGCTTCTAGCATTCAGGTGCCTTATCTTCTCATTTTCACATCTTGCGCCAATGTGCATTAATTTAAAAGTGCATTTGTGTGTTTAAAGTCGTGGTGGCCTAGTGGGCAAAGAACCAACCTCTGGAGTATGAGGGCGCGGGTTCGATTCCAGGTCAGGCAAGTACCAATGCAACTTTTCTAAGTTTGTATGTACTTTCTAAGTATATCTTAGACACCAATGACTGTGTTTCGGATGGCACGTTAAACTGTAGGTCCCGGCTGTCATTGAACATCCTTGGCAGTCGGTACGGGTAGTCAGAAGCCAGTAAGTCTGACACCAGTCTAACCAAGGGGTATCGGGTTGCCCGGGTAACTGGGTTGAGGAGGTCAGATAGGCAGTCGCTTCTTGTAAAGCACTGGTACTCAGCTGAATCCGGTTAGACTGGAAGCCGACCCCAACATAGTTGGGAAAAGGCTCGGAGGATGATGATTTGTGTGTTTAACAAAAGAACTTGACGTTTCTTACAATATCATAGTTTGGTAAATAGAATACCTACAGTTACTAGTACTACATGTACTATTTAAAAAAAATGGTAAATATTGTTAATTCCTTAGTTTGACAGCTGTTCTGTCAAAATGGGTTAACTTGGTTCATGTGTGTAGCTTAATTTTATGGGGCCTTCATTAAGTTTTTTTTTTATATTAACGTTAAGTAGTTTAGAGGCTTTTTCTATTAAAAAATTGGGAATATTGTCTTGTATATGTGTCTCTATTGAATTGTAAACCTTGTGTGGTTGAATGCTCGTGATTAGGTATAAGTTTTGTAAAAAAATATATTTAAAACCAATATCGGTATGAAGTTATTTAATATAGTTATGTAAGTATATATATGTATGAATATTGTTGTTAATCACAGCTATTTATTGTGTAAATTATAAGGAGTTTGCGGTGTACTTGAACTACTTCGTATGAGTTCTAAGAGCACTTTTACATTACCTGACTCTCGCGCAGTTCTCAGCGCCATTATTTGAAACGCCTTGTCAATTATCGCGTTGCTGCGCGGAAATTCCGCTAGTCTGAGAGCGCTTTAAGAATGTGTGGTTTGATTACTGATAGCTGTGTTTTTTAATGAATTTTGGTGCTTCAGTAGCATAACAGATTTATGAAGTGTAGATATAGAATTAGTTAAATGACCAGTTGTTGATAGTTATTCTGGGGAGTGTAGCTATGCAGTTTATCTTCCACGATTGTATATTTATATAACTTAAACTAAACCTTTATTATCTAAATGTTTTATGCATTTGGCTTTGTTGCTTAAGGGGCTGAATGCCGAAATTGGCTTGTCTCAAACAATTTTTTGGCCAAATCTATACAGTTTTTGACGGCGATAAAAATATATATTAATCTTGAACATATTTATGAGAACCCTGTTAAACCTGTCGCCGAGTCAAACAATGTGCGTTTAGTTTTACACACAGGTAGGCCAGCAATACACGGACCGCTTGAAGCAGTCAGGGGCGATAGCTTCAAGCTGCGACTGCATACGAACCGCTCGAGCAGTTGCGACTGATCCGGGCGGTCGACAGCTTGAAGCTGTCACTCCTGACTGCTTTAAGCACCCCGTGTATTGCCGGCCGTATGGTTCACCCGCTTTTGTGAAATAGTACATTAGATTCTGTGAACGCCGTTCGTACATTTTTAATAATAGGCACACAATTTAATTTAATTAAAGTCCACAGTTTTAAGCGATATAAGTGGAAAGACCGTATAACGAAAAAAAAAAAACTAGGTTGGTATTTTGAAAAGACTATGGGTAAGAATGTAATCATGGGGGTATTTGAAACGAATAAAATGTTGTTACCAAAATTGTTATTTGATTTTAAACCTCTATGTGACTCATCTGAATCGCAATTATTTCTCTTAATAGAGGTGGTGAAGCGTAAATGCCTTTTATCAATTAAAATATTTTTTAAACTAGCGACCCGCGCCGGCTTAACGGCATAACAGTATTTCCCCACTATTTAATGGATGGTACACGCATATTATATATTACTAGCAGTCGCCCGCGATTTCGACCGCGTACATTTTTTTTTATCGTAAGCGGGCTAACAACAAATTTTAAGACCCTCACTTTTAAAATAGGATTTCCATGCGAACTATCAACTCCCGTTTAACACCATAAAGAAAGAATAGCTAGCAATGTAACGCAAACTTGTGCAAATTGTCAGTAGTTTGCATTCGATAATCTATTTCCAGCTTTAAGCATTCCTTCCTAAACTTACCCAAAGGCTTTGCGTTTATTCCGTCTTACGTGGTAGGTCATAAAACTCATAATTCAAGGAAATTTATTATTTATTGCATACATGATCACCGAAATATTATTTACATTAAATGATTTTTAATAACACTGATGAATATATTTACAAATTAACTAATAGTAAGACTAAGTATTTTACTAATTTTATTATTTCTATTTTTTATGATAATGTTATGTTGTATGTACAAGAGAACAAACTTTTAGAATGAAACGTTCAAACCTTATTTCAAGTATACTTGTGGTATTTTACATGGCTATACTAGTCTATGGTCTTACCATAGATTTATGGTAATGGCGATTCTAACGGTAAATTATATCTTTATATTGGTAATTAGACATTTGATTTATTTCGTAACGAAGTTTGTGCGAAAATAACTTGAGTTTTAAATAGTCCAGATTTATTTTGTGTACCTTATATTTTGGCATAGTTTTAAAAAGTTTCATATGTTATCAATATCATAATTATGTTTTTATTATCAAATGTCTAAATATCAAAATCGATTTTACAACAAACAGCTTAACATTAGAAATATCTTAATTTTAATTCCTGAGAATTTAATTTTAATACAAATACCAATGATTACAGTTAGACCAGGACAATAATTTTAAATAATTCTGTCTATACAAATTCTGAGATTTCAAACAAAATGGATAAGTGACGAATTTTACTTTAAATATAACTTATCTGGCACAGGATATTATTATTATTTTTACAAAAATTTCAGGTTTTTACACATACGTATAATTTAATTGACCTCATTTTGAAATCTATCGTGTTCAAGTGTGACATTTATAAGTAGATAATCAAAGGAAAATAAACTTCAATAAATATGCAATACTGTCTAAATTACGTAAAAAAAAACAATACTTTTTGGTTTGATGATGACAACATTTACTTATTTTAATGAAAAAGTATTTTTTTTTCTGACACAAAAAGTATTTAATTTATTTATTTAACAACTGTGCTTGTTTAACTGCCTCGTTGATTGCAGAGCATGTTTCCTATTATTTTTTTAACCTTCGAATATTCGATTTTTTTGTAATATTTTTACTTCTTACGTAAGTGACCTCGGTAAGAGTTTGGTTTTCACAATCAACAGAGGCGCCAGCGGCCATCTTGAAATGGCCAATAAAATATTTTGTCATTCCTCTGGCTTTTTTATTTACAATAATAAATCGAACCATTACTTACTATGTACATACGAGTATCAGATGATTATCATAATTTTTGAGCATTATTTTTAATGACAGAATGTTTACAATTACCTTTGATTAACACTTTTATAATTTTCGTGGCTTAAGTTTTGAGAACAACACTTTATAATTAAGTTTATAATTATTTGAATTTAAGGTTTGGTTTCCATTTTCTTATTTGTGTAATAATTATTTTAGTGAGTATCTATTAGGGTTGTTGCACACTTATGAGATGATGCCTTCTTCACTGCATATTTAGTTCATAAATGTGCTCATACCCTTATTGAAAAATTCAGACTTCCGAAACTGCCTGATTAAGCGGTAACTATATTATGACGTTTTATAATTATTGTTAATAAGAGCTGGCACTGTTTTGGACATATAACTCCATCTTTATATACCCAAAATGGTTTTAAAACATCATAATACCTATTGTTTCAATATCTAGTACCAAAAAACTTAACGTTTAACATCAAAATCCAGCAAGTTCGTAATACTAAGAATCGTTTAACTGTACAATATTGTGCCTATAATAAATACATTCTAAATTAATCTAAATAAGTAACTAAGTTACGTCATATATTTGTTTTACGTTAACTAAGTTACAATCAACTTATTTTACAATTCAATGATTGGTTTATTACCTAATTTATTTTTTAGTAATTAATTTTCTAAGTTAGCACTGTATGAGGACTTTCTGTGGCTTTTGATTTTCAATACACTTGGTGAATATAATTTTGGGTTACAATATACATAAATTGAAAATGTAATTGAGTTTTGGGAATTCACACAAGTCATCAAAATGTGTGACATTGCTTGGCATGCCTGAGCATTATTTTAAAATGACCATTCAGAACCATTCAAGTAGGTACGTGCCATTCAAATCCATTATTCATCAAAGTCCGAGAAAAATGCATTCCAATATTACAAATGTGAAAGTGTCCAAATAGTAGGTAAACATAGTTATCGCTATTTTTCACTTTCTTCTTGAATAAGACAACAACAACAATAGGTACACATCTTTCGGCAGTAAAAAACCTCATCCTAATCGATCCATCCGTTTAACATCTACGGTGCCATAGTAAAAAACACATAGCAGTCAAACTTAGAACACACATGGTCTTACTACAAAAACTTAAACATGTGTCAAACACTTGTCTAAAAAAAGTGTGGCTGCAAAATGGACCTTATCACAACGTCATAATCTGTCATTTTTTAGACAAGTCTTAAACTGACGTTTAAATGTTTTTGTGGTACGACGGATATAATTTTGCGTCGGGTTAAAAAAAAAGAAAAACCAATTTAAAAAAAAGAACCCGTCACTCAACTGCCAGTGCCAACTTCACTCTCTCATACAGTGCTGCTTCGCTCGCCACTCGCACTAACGTCATCGGAGACCGAAGTGTATGAGCACTGACGTCAGGAGCAAGATCAGATCCACATCAGTTCATCTTTTCAACAGCTGTATGGTGCAACACATAGCCCATCTTTTGTTACGGAGTAAAAACAAACATTCCACCATTTTCTCGGAGTAAAAAAAAAAAAAAGAAAAACAGAACCCGTCACTCAACTACCAGTGCTACCTACTCTCTCATACAGTGCTGCTTCGCTCGCCACCCGCACTAACGTCATCGGAGGCCGAAGTGCATAAGCACTGACGTCAGAAGCAGCAGACACGTGCCGCTGGTGGTGATGCCGTGGATAGCGCTCGTGTTGCGTCGTAGGATCGCCGCCATTTTGTTACCTGGAATAATATTTGTTGGAATTAGAAAATTTCGGATGTTTTAAGGTTATTTAGATTTGGTTAAAGCGATGTCGCGGCCTGTTTTACACAAGTTTGCAATAAGCAGCGAAGTAAAACATCCTGAATTTCTGGGCCAAAATCGCTTTGTTTAAAAACTTAAGGTTTTAGAATCTTTGACAGAACAGCTGGTCTGTAAGTTGGCGGTGTTACGCCCTCGTTCACGGGAGAACAGTAAAACTGGTGTCCGGTAATGGTACCCAGTAATAGTCCCTACAGTTCCACGTCAGAGGCCTTCAAGCAGATTTGGCAAAACTTTGACACTAGGTCTAGGTTAGGTGATTAAACCTGCAGTTCTCTCGAAGAAGAAAAATTATACTCACTGCCTTCAGAAACGAAGACATGTATGGAAGCGGGCTCCGTGTTGCTCGCGCTGCACGTATAGTTCCCGGAGTCCTTGAGCGTGGCGCCGCGCACGGTCAGCCGCGACTGCGTGCGCGCACCCGGTTCTGTTTCTACCGTGATGCCGCCGCGGGTAGCATCGTAGTTGATCATGCGGTCGTTGTGGTACCAGAACACGTATTGGGGTGGTGTTGGGCTCTGGAACGTGAAAAGGATGATATGTAAATCTGTACTAAAATGTATAATAAAGTTTTTTGTTCACTGTTGTGAAATTACACTTTCCCTGAGTAATATAGGCCAAATACTCCTTTATGGAGTACAGAATGCAGTCAATAAGGCGTACATAGAAGAAGTATAGAAGGGAATACCCCTTCTCTACTGTTTCTATTAAGTGGAGGAGCCCTAACGGGACTTTATAATTAAAACTTGTGGACTGTATAAACATAGGCTTTAATGCCGTTAAATTACAATGGTCAATCAAACAACCGAAAACAAGTAAGTGCCCGTGGTCAAGCGCGTCGCAGAGAGAAGTGAAGGGAGCGCGGCCGCGGGCTCGCCAGCCGGGGCTGCCCCCGCCCCGGCCTCCGTAGCACTCCCTTCGGTCGCCATCGCGGTTACTCGATGAGGTGCGCCGACATTAAGTATGTACTTATTTACTCCCTTGCGAGGGTACCTACCTACTCCCTTAGGTATATAGGTCCCGTGAACTCCCCTTGCGCATTCCTTTATAGTACCTATGCTTGTCTATGCTCACTCATTATGCGGCTGTTGATAATTCGGAATCGCGTTTTGGTAGGTATATTTTTAAGGTTTGTAGTTTTGGAAAGAAAACTACTTTATCAGTTGTTGTTGTTGTTACAGCCTTTTTTTATCGTCCCACTGCTGGGCACAGGCCTCCTCTCACACGGAGAAGGATTTACTTTATGAGTTGATTTCGTTGAATTGAAACAATAACTAAGGCAATCACAGAGATAAAGTTACAAATGTTTTATTAAACAACAAAAAATTGGGCCGAAAGGTGAAAATTGGTAAACTGCCAATAAAAAAAACTTTCCTGCTGTTGAAAGCAATAGCCTCATTTCTTTACCAATTCTCTTTTTCATTTGCTTCAACACTTCCTTTACGACCTCATCAAGCTTTAACACAAGACACAACAATTCAATTCATGCCACCAAAATCGAAAACGCTATAACCGGGTCCAAACTCCACATGTAAAATAAACCGACTTTACGAGAAGGTGCCACAAGATGTCGTAAAACCCCAGTTGGCTGTAAACTTTCACAACACATGTAAATAACTGACGTATATTGAATGAACCCTTCATTTCATGTATTACACGATGTGTTTTGTTTTTGTCTCGTCAAATGATAATGTAAAGACGACAACTGTTACTGTTACAGCCTTTTTACCGTCCCACTGCTGGGCACAGGCCTCCTCTCACACGGAGAAGGATTGAGCATTAATCACCACGCTTGCTCAATGCGGGTTGGTCATTTCAGACTTTATAGTCCAGGTTTCCTCAAGATGTTTTCCTTCACCTTTTTATCAGCCATTGGTGTCCAAGATATACTTAAAAAGTACATACAAACTTAGAAAAGTTGCATTGGTACTTGCCTGACCTGGAATCGAACCCACACCCACATACTCGAGAGGTTGGTTCTTTACCCACTAGGCCACCACGACCCACGACTGAAGACGACAACCTAGTCTTTTGTCCTCCGTGACGACAACGTTCAGTGAGAATTCGTGGAGGTAAATAATTTTATGAATCTTTACGTGCTTAGTACTTTATTTACGCATTATTTGTCAAATGTACTTATTTACCCCCTACAGTATTCGTATAATGTGGTAAATCAACAAATATCCCTTCCCACTATGGGTTCAGTAGAAGGAAGTGTCAGACTTTTGTTGACTAAAACCCATCATGTTCCTTCGGAGGTTTTCATGTACCTACAACAATTCCACAGTCCACCTCATAGGTATCTATTACTGATATTACAAAGCTAAATAGTTTGTTTCTTTATTTGAATGCACTTATCTCAAGAACTACTTGACTAATTTAATGATTTATGTTTCACGTATGTTTCTACGGGATACTGGTGAAACTGCTAGCGGAAGTTATGTAGTCCATATCTACTAAGTTTTCACACTGACTCTTTTTTTCTCAAAACTATGAAATGAGGATTTTCGACAAGTTTCGAATATCTCCAAATGATATGCTTATCTCGATACCTAGGCGAGCCGTAAACATCATGTCCAGCAGTTGTATAACCAGTTTCGTGAAAATCTCGACTGGAATATTCCGACCGGTCAGAGTTATTCGGATATTTGATATGCTATTTCTGGGGAAGCCTGAAGGCTGGCTGTATTTACTTCGCATACATAGAACTTGAACATAACTGAGGCAATGTTGGCGTAACTATAGGTCGCTGGTTTTATAATGAAAATGTAACCTGTTTAGTTTGTTGGCCGGTAAGTTCTAGCGTCGATTGTCGGTTCGAAAAGGGCGGCATGGGATTTTTTACCAATGAGTTATGTATACCTTTTTGATAATACGATTACTTATTTACTTCTTTATCTAAAGTAATAAATAGTGAAAAAAAGTAATATTTACTACCATGATGACAAAGTCTAAAATTGCGTATATTTATGACCTACAACGTAGTCTGCTAAATATTTAAAAGGTTATAGGTACGTGCCATACGTTAGGCATACGCACGTTAGAGGTTTGTTGTTTGACATTTTCAGACGTAATTGGACATAATCTACTCCCACTCCAAAATTTTGGTCATAATTCAATTGAGCAGTTTGTACCATTTGTACTTTGGTTAAAGGTCAGGGCACAATTATAGACCAAACATTAATCAGGGAGCTTAGATGTGGGGAATTATCAATTAAGCGCTTAACATTCCCACTAGTGTGTGACTAATGTATCGGATATGCATTGGATCGCTCGCAGTAGCTAAATTACATCTATGATGCTTATGGACTTAATATCTGGTGGCCTGGTAGATAGGTTTGGGATTATCATTGGACCGCTTTTCCAAATTAGGTATATCATCGAGCCATTAGCTGTTCACCTACGTAGAAAAAAATATGTACCTAAATGTTTTTTCTAGATTTCTTGGTACTTCTGGTCAACAAATTGGCTGCGAACGTCTCTAAAATGTCCACGAAATTGCAAGTTTTGTGCAGGTAATACAATAACTTTACTACTCGCGCCTATGCGTACACATTTAATTGTTCGCTAACAATTCACTCAAAGTACAACAATTTTATAGTGCTCTAGTAATAGTAGGACCATGTCTTGTTTTTCAGTAAAATCTAAAAAAAAATAGAAAGCCTAAATTGAGTCAAATACAGCGTGCCAATACAACCGCAAATGAATCGACACGGTTATCGCTTCATCTTGAAATAAGCTGTTCCCATTCACACTAGCATTCAATAAATCTGGGTCAGTTATAAAAATATTGACCTGGATTCTAAGTGTGTCTGTCTGTTTGTCTGTTTGTGTTGAGAGCAGTAAACTATCTTGTGGCTCAAGCGGGGGTAGTTTAATCTCAAACTTCGATGACAGCTGGTATTATTAAAGCGGTGAGGGATGAAATTGGCAGTATGTATTATTTAGATTTAGACAGATTGTACTAAATAATTTGTACTGCTTTCAATTTGAAATATCAGTGGAATTTGACTAACTTGTATTTGCCGTAAGTATATCAATAGTGATATATGTATTGTACAAAATTTGATATATGTATTTGGGGTCTACGTATTTATATCATAACAAAGTGATCTAATAAGAGGTCCGTTTATATGTTTAAGTAACTGTACTATAAAAATTACCTCTTTATAAGATATAATTGCATAAATAATTTCACACAGCTAACAATACTAACCGTTTACCTATTAATTTCACCTAACAAGCAAACACTAACCAAACATTATAAATCAAGATAACCAACTACCCTTTAACGTCTACTTTAAAACGAAAATACCCATCTAAAGGGGCGTAAATCGATAGATCGTAACCGCGAGCCGACCTCGCCTCTCTTAATTACACCGAACGATCCTACATACAACGCTTAGCTTCCCTCGTTAAGAAAAATAATGTTGGCAAAGAAAAAACGTATAAAATCCAAAGTGAAAAATATCATTTTTTTTCTCCTGTAAAACATGCAATTAGTCTGCTCTATAATGCGCGCGGAATTTTTAGAGAACGTTTTTTTATTGTTTTTTTTTGTTTTACTTCTTTTG
This sequence comes from Helicoverpa assulta, assembly GCA_963856015.1. Lineage (NCBI taxonomy): Eukaryota > Metazoa > Arthropoda > Insecta > Lepidoptera > Noctuidae > Helicoverpa > Helicoverpa assulta. Next base: position 10,531,478 of record CAWLCW010000012.1, read on the forward strand.
TTTTTAAGTAGGTTAAGTATGCTGTTGCAGATTTGGAGGTGGTTATTTAAATAAAAGAGAATTAAAGTGTTAAAGGGGTCACTTCTATTATATTTAATTTCAGTTTTGACACTGTAAGCTCCTACACTTGACAGTGCGGTTTCGGTGTTGCAGTGACTTCATAAAATAATCTTGGTTGGAACGGGGTCATCAACTACCTACAATATTCTTATTTTACTGCATAAATACAATTTTCACCGTATTGTGTTGGGTAAATAGGCTTAAAAGAGAGTATCTCAGATGCTTTAAAATGCATCAATGTGGACTCCAAACATATGTGCAATGATAGCTGAATCCAGTTTTTTAGCTGAAGTGTGCACGTTTTACTTAAACATTGAACGGATTGGAAGATTCTATGGATATTTCGTAGGCATATCATTGGCATGAAAGTAAGGAATTACCTTCTCAACGATGCATATAAGATGTATGACGCTGCCGAGATCGACGTGGTGCTCTCCGGAGCCCAGGATGAAGGCTTCTGGCACCACTATCTGCAGGCGCACGTAGTGGGAGACGATGCCTGTTCGCGTTGACACCTGGAATTGAGGGTATATGCTGGTTAACATCGTATTTTTTTTATTATTGTATCAGTGTGTGAAAATGTTTTACACTTAGTACCTGTAGTACTAAGTGTGAATACATGAAATCGGTTATGCGTTTGGTGGGCGGTGACGCGCATTTACATAAACAAAAACGATTTATTTATCAAAAATAATTACTATAAATTTTTGGCAGTGACCCTCAAACTAGGCTGTAATCAGTATCTTGAGGATCTAAGTTGCAACAGTCAGATTTTTCTTAAATATTGACGAACAGGATATATATTTTAACACACATCATCATATTTTATCGTGTAAGGTCTATACAAATATTTTTTGATGTCTTGATGTTGGTAATATGAGTTTCTATGAAAAAAGGGAACATCTCGTTAATTTTGTTCTATTTTTATGACACAGAATCCTTACCTATGTTAGATACATTTTCTATTTTTATCTAACAAGAACGTCAAGATCGTCACAGTTTTCATTTTGCTATCAGAAATGAAAGCTGTTTACTTACAGTTCAAGAAACTGAGAATAAACACAAAGTTATTTTTGTTTTATTTAAGTATTTCAATGGATTGTCTTTGAGAAATGATTACAGGCGTAGTAAAAATAAAATCCAAGGAGTCTGCAAAAATATGGCTACTTAACAAAAATAAATGGTAGGTATCTCCAAAAAAACGTTGTTTTGACGAAAAATATTCGTGTATTTAGATTTATTGGCCTTAGCGTCTGTCTGTAAAGCACCTTGCATATATTAAGTGAGGCGCACACGAAGCACTTTTGTTCGCACACCTATTGTATTCCTCGAAACGGCTTATTTTACGATCCGTTTTTATAACCTCTCGTGTGGTGCCAGTATTACAACGGTTTGCAAATTGCAAATAAAACTGAAGTTTGTTTAAATTACTGTGGATTGCAGAAATGTTGAACTTTTAAGGCTAACTTTTGTACGACAAATAACCGGACCGATTTTTTGTAGGACGTTCTTACTGAGAATTTTTGACCGAATTTTTGTAAGACGTGTGCGTTGCACTTTTGCCATGAGTATCTTCTTTTTTTTCTCGTACAAAAAATCAGTCACCGATTTATCGGACGATATTTTTGTTCTTAAACACATTAAACTCGGCGACGTCGCCAAGTCATCTCGGCAACATGTCGGCGACCTAATTGTGTATAATAAATTATCCTATTGAATAAAATCAGTGATGAAGCGCATATTTGACGGTAGCGTTTTCTGTGGTTTAGGGAATAATTAAATCTTTATGGTGTTTCAAAAAATCTTATTTGAAAGACAACGTCTCGTTCATGAAGAATATTAAGAGAAACCATTTTTTTTAAACATCCTAATATCAAGTCAACAATATTAAAAACTTATATAGGACTCTACTCCTTACCGTTACGCAAAAAAGTGCGAGTTACCAAAAAAATGTGACAGTATACCTACTAATCATCTTTTAGAGACAAAGTGAAAAAAAAAACGGGATCTAAACGCAATCATACAAGAACCATCCCATCAACATGCCATCCCATTCCATTCCCATCCCACATCCAAGTACCATCCACATGTAAGTTGTGAAAATCATTTTCGTTGCATGCAAATACGAAGCGATACCATCAGCATACGGTGAGCATTCCTTTTTAAACACGGAGTAAGGAAAGATGAGCGGAGACGCCATAATGCAGGTAGGTCAGCCGCCTTCTAGGTCAAATTCGTACGGTGAGCATGACCAAAATGATCAGTTACGAGTGATCTAAAAGGCCTGCGGGTTCTTTGAGACATCTGTCAACGATTTTTGGTATTACAATCAATGCTCTGGTCCTAAAAAAGCGTTTAAGAGTGAAAACAGTAACGTTCCTCGTCCTCTGCATTTTGGTGTGGTACTTTCTTAGGCTACTGTGTTTCGGATGGCACGATAAACTGTAGGTTCCGGCTGTCATTGAACATCCTTGGCAGTCGTTGCGGGTAGTCAGAAGCCAGTAAGTCTGACACCAGTCTAACCAAGGGGTATCGGGTTGCCCGGGGAACTGGGTTGAGGAGGTCAGATAGGCAGTCGCTTCTTGTAAAGCACTGGTACTCAGCTGAATCCGGCTAGACTGGAAGCCGACCCCAACTGGATTGGGAAAAGGCTCGGGGGATGATGACCAATGACTGTGTTTCGGATGGCACGATAAACTGTAGGTCCCAGCTGTCATTGAACATCCTTGGCAGTCGTTACGGGTAGTTAGAAGCCAGTAAGTCTGACACCAGTCTAACCAAGGGGTCGGGGTAACTGGGTTGAGGAGGTCAGATAGGCAGTCGCTTCTTGTAAAGCACTGGTACTCAGCTACATCCGGTTAGACTGGAAACCGACCCCAACATAGTTGGGAAAAGGCTCGAAGGATGATGACTTTCTTAGGCTGTTGTCCGATGTGGCACCTCCGCTAGTCGTTTTGTTCTCCATGGTTTTAAAAGATCCACCGTCTTGATGTCAGGAATCTTGTTATTTTTATTGTTTCTTCGGTATAACGAGACGGGGGAGTTAATCCGGTTTATTGGGGGGAATCAGAAACGATTTCAAGTTTCGCTTTCAAGGAAACCGGTTTTAAATTCGTTTTGTGCAAATTGATGAGTGGTTACTGTAATCTTTATGATTTTGCTTGATTTGATAATGGTTTTGAGTTTTTATTAATTGCTACTGGGATTGGAGTTACTTTTGTGAAGAGCACTTTTAAAATTGATAATTGATGGCGGATTGGATTTTTCCAAGAATGAGTCTAGTATGGAAATTGAAAAATTATTTGGATGGAACTTAAAAATGTACTAAGTATTATATAACTATTTAAATATGTGTCAACTTCTTTTTTGCATCTATGATTATAATTAAAGAAAAATATACAATGTGTTACTTCTGTGTTTTAAATAGCCAATCTTAACTCCTTGTCAGTGACATAAAAGCAAGAATTGCCGTTGGCTTCGATATTATTTTTCCCTTTTGTAACAGCAAATATTATATTGTTCAAGTATCCAGCTAACTGAGCTATATCATGTCTCAAACTGACCGTTATCGAATGAAGCACACCTTCTCTGGAACACCGCATCAGTTTAAAATGTAGCGAGGGAAGTAGGTCAGTATGTCAGCTGAACATCTAACAAGTGTAACAAGCTATCACTTATGTTCACATCACTTTATCGTGGTATGTATGTGTAGGTGATGATGGTGGGACCACGAGAAATATAAATAAAAAATCTTGTTCTAATAAATTATTTTACATCAGTATCCAAAGGGTGAAATGTAGGTACTAAGATTTTGCTGTTCATCTTACATGGGATTGTACTTTCGCTGTCGCCATAATAAAAAATACTGAAAAGTAGAAAAAGATAAGTATATTAAAGGTCTCCCTTACAACTTAATTTTATAGAAAATGGTATTCAAACGGGAGTCCGTCTCGCACTTGGCCTGATGTTAATTTACTTCCGAGTTAACGATCATTACCGTTGTAACAAAAAAAAAAAATTAACTAGCTGTTTCCCGTGATTCCACAAGCATCCTGTGTGAACTGCTTCGCTCACCCGGATACGAAAATGCCTATGTTCTTGAAAGAATTATGCAAAATACATGAGATTGTAGGTTCAGCACCCATGGATGGCGAAGCGTTGTCAAGTTTCAGGGTTAATTATCCAAGTTTGGTGTAATGTTGTGATATGATAAATTGTGTTTTTGCCATCTCCTTAACTATTAAGGAAAACAGGTATGGTTTTGTTTCTTGCGGTTCAACCCAAGTCCCGGTGGTACTCGTTCCCGTGCCCGGATAAAATACAGCCTAGTTCACTCAGAAATAGGGTGACTTCCCAACAATGAAAGCATTTTTAACTCAGTTCAGTAGCTTCAGATACTTTGGGGTACAAACCAAAATATGTGTATAATACTCGCTTAAGTACCTATATAATATACAAAGCATCATCATCATCCTCCGAGCCTTTTTCCCAACCATGTTGGGGTCGGCTTCCAGTCTAACCGGATTCAGCTGAGTACCAGTGCTTTACAAAAAGCGACTACCTATCTGACCTCCTCAACCCTGTTACCCGGGCAACCCGATACCCCTTGGTTAGACTGGTGTCAGACTTACTGGTTTCTGACTACTCGTAACGACTGCCAAGGATGTTCAATGACAGCCGGGACCTTCAGTTTAACGTGCCATCCGAAACACAGTCAATGTTGTCTAAGATATACTTAGAAAGTACATATAAACTTAGAAAAGTTGCAGTGATATACTATACAAAGCAATATCTTATTAATATTATTTTTTGATTGTATATCTTTGTGTCATTAAAGTTCTCTTCTCTGATCCGATAAATATGGTTCATTGATATCGCTGTAATATAATTGGTTTATCATATAAATGAAATATAATATTCATCATATTACACACAGCTAAAACCTGAAACAATGAAACTAGAGATAACATCGAAACCGCTTGGAATATAATACGAATTCAATTCCTAACTATTATTGTTAAAGAGATCTTATCGACATTTTACTGTTTCTATAGATAGAATCGTCATTATTGTAACAATATTTTAATAATAATCTCGCAGTTATACCTGAATTTGAAGGCTCCGAAATGTCTGAACCGATTTGAAAAATTCTTTCACTGTTGGAATGCTTCACTATCCTCGTGTAAATGCCTAGATTGACATCTCTGTTATTAATTCCTCAAATTAATCTAAAGACACTGCCTAAGGACAGAGTTACAGATACCTAACAACTATTAGATTTAGTTCTCCTTACTGAAAAACCACACAAACTAAATCTCTTATCTCCCATATTCAGTAAAAACCCCGCCATTTAACGACACCAATAAAACAGTTTGACTACAAGACTGTAAATATAGTTTACTTGTAAGAGCGTGTTGTACAAGAGGGGTACAAAACAATCGGGAGAGACGTGACGTGACTCCGCATGATGACTTAATGTGCCGACTGGGAACGGGTGCTTAGTTAGATCTAAGAGTTAGTTTTGAATGGTGGGAATGGACGGCATTTTGGAGAATTTTGAGGCAATGATATTTAACTCAAAACAGGTTAGTGTGAGTCAAACATCGAGCATTGATATCGAGCAAAAACATTGTTGTCTGGAATCAAAAATATTTATATAAATTTCAATGTACAACGAATCACAAAATAATAAAGACACTCCACTGAGCACCTGGTACGTCTGAAGTCGACCGAGGCTTAATTCCAACTGCACTGTCTAAACTACTAGCGCCATCTAGTTAACTTGACTAAAACTAAGACGGCCTTGACGTCACACTCTAGACTAGCAACGCTATCTATTGTCTCTAAACTTAAACACGGTAGCGTCATATAGTTTACTTGTAAGAGCGTGTTGTACAAGAGAGCTACAAAACAATCGGGAGAGACGTGACGTGACTCCGCATGCCGGCGTAATGTGCCGACTGGGAACAGACGGTTAGTTAGTTTTTAGTAGATGGGCTGACTTTTGTGGAATTAAAAAGAGGGAGTTACACTTGTCTCTGAAGGTCGCCCTTACCGTTATTAATATCGAGCAAAAAACATTGTTTTACGGGATTAATAATATTTGTACATATGTACAACGAATTATAAAAAAAAAAAACTCGGCGGATGATTAAAAGAAAGCGGCTTATTCATACAAAACTGTGACTGTAACTTATTCATACAAAAGTGCGAGTCGCATTCGAGCATGTATTGCACCGTTATTAGCGTTGAGAAAAAAACGGCACAAAAATATTATGTTTATAGTATAGGATTACCATCGTATTTAAAAGTGGCCTAATGTCCAATTAAATTCATATAAAATAAAATCAAATTAGCAAAAAAGCAGGAAAAGGTTTTATTTAAAGTATAATATTTATTTTTCAGTAGAAATGTCAATTTAAATGTAGTGAGAGTACTAAAGGATAAGGAACAGCGTTATTTCGACAATTTTCCTTCCTTTTTCAATGTTTTGTAGCTTAAAGGCTCTTAAGGAAACTGATAGGGGCTTCTAATGTTATAGAATCGAATTCCGTTACTAATCGAGTTTTAATTTTAGGAAATAAAAATAAAAGAGAGTGCTTAAGCGACAAAGTATCATTGTTTAAGGTTATATTCTTTTGCAAGTTGTTTTGAAACATTAAACCCATTTTTTGTAGAAAAAGAATATAAAGCCTCCCGAGCCTTTTCCTAACTATGTTGGAGTCGACTTCTAGTCTAACCAGATGCAGCTGAGTACCAGTGCTTTACAAGGAGCGACTGCCTATCTGACCTCCTCAAACCAGTTACCCGGGCAACACTATACCCCTAGGTAAGACTGGTTTTCAGACTAATATTTAAAAACCGATTTTTTCAATTTTGAACTAAAAGTACCAAGATTTGTTTCATTATAAAGTAATTACTATATAGACCAGCCTGTATATCAGACTTGCCATTTACAGCTACGAGGCGCTACGAGGTGCTACGCGGCTACGAAATTGCTACGATGCTACGAAATAGATAGCTGTCTTGTAGCGGGGAGCTGTCTGTTCGAAATGTTAGTTTCGACGTAAATGTTAGAAGCTACAAATAATACCTGATATTGGTATTAAATGATTTTGTATTCTGTCGAACAATTGCTGCTATAGAAGGTGATAAAAACTTTAATTTCAAATTATACAGGTTTTAAAATTCTAAAATATCCATCGCATGTTAAGTTTCTATTGTAGAATTTGACCTATATTCATCTATTGGCAGATAACGTTATGTAACTTTAAAGTGCATTCTATTAGAATTCAGGTCTTCCCTCCACAAAATATAGCTTGTTGTAATAATGTTACAACACACACATGAAAATGTAAATTTATGAAGCATAAAATCAATACATTATAATAAAATCTGCTCCGTATAGATCGGTTGTAACCACATCGCTACGAGGCTACGAGGCTACAAGACGCTACGAGACTACGATAGTGCTACGCCGCTACGACGTAGCGAGACGAGCTTGCATAAACTAAACTTTGTTAGTGTTCGCATTAGTTATAGGTAAGAAAATGTAGATATATACCTAAGTTAGGTAATTTTTTTTTTACTATACAGAATCTTTAAATTTTCTATCTCCCATGGAGTAAACACCATCTTTTATGATCATAAAAACGGTATATTTATTTTAATCTCGATAAAGCCTAGTCTACATTTTTTAAATTGACCTCAAATCCTTCCAATATTTGCTAACCTTGTTTTAAAGGTCAATTGAATCGAACACAATTTGTTTAAATGTCGGAACTCGAAATTGATTCGCCGAATTTATGTTCGTTAGAAATGGGGTTTTTCAATATCAAAGTAGGTCAGATCCAAGTACATGGTTTTATCGATATCTGTTGTCATCACTAGCTCGTGACGATATCTAAGTATAGAAACAAATATTTACAGCGTCAGCATTACCCTTAATCCCCTAAGCTTGGTGATTATCGCAACATCCCCGGAGGATTATACAGGGTGAAGCTAAAACTCAACAACAAACATTTACGATCCAATGCGATGACGCACCATCTAAACCGAACCGTAAAACCGAATATTTAATAAAAAAACAACCAGCTTTATACCAATGGGGAAAAAATGAAAGAAAATCCCAATCCGATTCCCTGCTTTTACCAATCATAATTGTTTTTTCCGAACATTTTGCGAGTTGAAACCGCGCTTAAAAATAACAAAGGGTGATTCAATTGCTTCGATATTTATTTTTTATTTAACACAGGGTGCGCGTTTAATTTCGCCGTTAATTAAAAATTTCGCGCCCTGTATACTGGGATTACTTTACGATTTCTATAAATTTTATTCGCTGGGAAATATTATAAGGGTTGAATTTGCAATCTGTCACTGTGTTGGAAAATGTTATTGCTTTTATTTGTACAGCAATTTCCCGACCGTGGGAGGGCGGTGACTTTTTAAATTGCATCGTCATGGTGTATATTTATGGAGTGACTGAAGTGAATTTTATTCATTTAAAACCTTTTTTACTTAACAAGGCGGTCCGATAATAGTTTTTCGTGGAACTGTTGTTTGTACGTGCCGATATTGTTAAAAGAATATTTTTAACTGCACAATATTTTCACTGCTTTTTGTTGAATATGCTGTAAAACGTTTATACTAAGAAATCATGATTTAATAATGTACCTACACGAAAAATACAAGGAAGAAGAATAATAATAAAAGTTTATTCAAAGCAATATATTACATTGAATAATAAGTTCCGCGTAGATTACCGCTTACAATAAGCTCAAACATGACAAAGAAAGGTAAAAATACGAAAAATCTTTGAAAAAAGATTATTACTTTGTAATAACGATGGTTCCCACAGATTTGTGCTATTATATTTCATATGTTTTATTCTTCCAATACAATTTTGTTCTGTGGGTACATTTAAATAACTGATTTATGTATTCAAAAAAGCTCTGTTATTATTTTAGTAAACAGTGGTTTTCTTCGTGAGGCGCTCTTTGACATCCGAAATAATATTTCCTCTCGAAGACTGCCTGAATTTGGACCTAATTATTGGCAGTAGGGTTCACCCCTATTTATGTATTTATTTAACTTTAAAGTACTGGTGTATCCACTATAACTACAGCCTTCTTTGGTAGGTGAGCAATCCTCAAAATACACCTACAGCTGGTGCCAAAAAAAGTGCCAGATTCTTACTATGAGACTATTATAATATTATATACTAGCTTCTGCCAGCGGTTTCACCTGCATCCCGTGGAAACCTCTGCACGAACCCGGATAAAAAGTAATCTATAGCCTTCCTCGATAAATGGGCTATCTAACACTGCAAGAATTTTTCAAATCGGACCAGTAGTTCCTGAGATTAGCGCGTTCAAACAAACAAACAAACTCTTCAGCTTATAATATTATAGTATAGATATTCCTTCTGAGTTACTCTTTCAAACGCTGCCAAAGTCCTGACAAGCCTTTTCCCTAAGGGACCCCACCAGTCAACCCCCACCGCTACCTAACCTCTCAAAACAAACAGTCTCAGTACACTCCTTCAAAATATTCTTACACAAGCGTAAGATGTTATCATTTAATGCAACAAAGCACTTCAATATAAACCTAAATTACTATTTACTTAGAGAAACAACACGTTCGCCTGCACGCCGACGATTACTGCTTAAATTGCTTTTGCTAAATTTAATTTCGCCCAAACACAGTTCTGCGAACGGGGGTTTAGTATTTAGCTTACGAAATAAGTTGCTGTTATTTTTGGGAATGTATATGTAAGGAGTAGGAGCTAAGCAACAGAGGTCGATATTTGAAGGTTAAACTGCGTTTGTGGCTATCAATTTATAGCCCAACCGCCTTTGCCATGGTAAGAAAACTGTGTACTTCGGATGGTGTGTCAGCCGGTTTTTGTGCACAAGCAAATCTATAGGAGTCCTTACTTTATGCTAAGTAGTTTGACGGCTATTTCCAAAATCCTATCTATGTGTTATTTTTAACCGACTTCATAAAAGGAGGTTCTCAATTCGACCGTGTTTTTTTTTTTGTTGTATTTTTGTTACTTACTACTTTAAGTAAACAAACCCTACTTGGCAACTGGGAAAACTTTGAATTAGATCGTAAAAATAGTTTCGATATACTGGACAATAGAACACATGACCCACAAGCTCAATATGATATCATTAACCTTTTCACCGCCACGCCATATCGGTATTCCTATGCCCTGTACGCCAAGCCCGAAAATTTCAGCTTTCAAGGTGTATCAATAAAATACATAAAAGTAATGATTTAATAGGTTTATTTTGTATTTTTCTGCGACCTGTTTTTTGTCGAGTATAGCCGTCGTTGGCGCACAGGGCACGCTTGCTCATGTCGGCTATAGCCGACGTTGGCGTTCAAAAGGTTAAAGAATGCATAAAAACAGCAACAAACAAAAAAAAAACAAATAGGCAAAAAACAAATAAATTGAGTAATGACACAATATCATTGATTAATAAAAGGACAGACACAGTTTGGCAAACAGATGAATACAGGAATTTGGACAAGCAAGTAAAAAGAAATATCCGCAAAGATATAAGAAATTATAGCACAAAATTAATCAAAACTGCTTTAGAGCGAGGTGGATCACTTAGATCGGCAAAAAATGGCATTTCTAGGAACAAAACATGGCTGACATGTCTGCGCGACAAAGATGGTGTTAAACAACATAACAGAGATAAAATAACCCAAATATGTACTGAATTTTACAAAACTTTATATACAGATTCTTCACGACCCTCAGACCCTATTGAATACCTTTGCCCTGACACTATCCCACCCATCACTAGTGGAGAAATCGATATAGCTTTAAAAAGCCTAAAATATAGCAAAAGTCCTGGAGACGACGGCATCAGCACCGAGATACTGAAACTATTCAAAAGCACTTTAACACCCCACATCACAAAATTTTTCAACTCTATTTTGTATTCCGGTCAGATACCAAAACAATTTGCCCACTCCAATATCATTCTCCTCCACAAAAAAGGCGACAAATCCGAAATTAATAACTATAGACCTATAAGCCTAATCTCCCACCTATATAAATTATTCATTAAAGTTATACATAACCGCATAAGAGGCCAACTAAACAAGCATCAACCAGTTGAACAGGCTGGATTTCGGCCTTCCTTCTCCACGACCGACCATCTCTTTACACTAAACCAGATAATAGAAAAATATAATGAGTACCACAAACCGTTGTACCTGGCTTTCGTGGATTACTCCAAGGCTTTTGACAGTCTCAAACACACGGCGATTTTTACATCCTTACGCGCACAAGAAATAAATGAGACATATATAAAGCTTCTGGAAGAAGTCTACAGGGCCAGCACTGCATCGATTAAAGTACTTTCCTCTGGTCCATCATTCAAAATAGAGAAAGGCGTAAAACAGGGTGATCCGCTCTCCCCTAATCTATTCACCTGTACACTAGAAGAAGTCTTCAGGAAGCTCACCGTGCCCTGGACATCTAAAGGCATCGTCATCGGTAACAAAAGGCTGACAAATTTGCGGTTTGCTGACGATATCGTTCTTTTTGCGTCTACATCGGCAGAGCTCCAACAAATGCTCCAAGACCTGAGCAGGGCAAGCCGAGAGGTTGGACTTCAAATGAACATGAGCAAGACACATACGATGACCAACAGCACGAAAGGTAGAGTTGAGGTAGATGGGCAAGCTCTACACTATGTCGACGAGTACATCTACTTGGGCCAGTTAGTTTCCTTCGATAACAGGCAAGAGAAAGAAATCGATCGCCGCATCGAGAACGCCTGGAAGAGCTACTGGTCCATGAAGCACTACATGAAAGGGGACCTTCCCCTTTCACTCAAACGAAAGTTAGTCGACATGTGTATCTTGCCCGTCCTAACCTATGGTGCGCAAACCTGGTCCCTCACCGAGTGTCAGAAATCCAGGCTCAAGGTTTGCCAAAGAGCGATGGAACGTAGCCTTTTAGGCATTAGACGAACTGATCGTGTACGAAATACCGACATACGTTCCAAAACGGGAGTCGCTGATGTAGGCCAAAAGTCGGCAATATTAAAGTGGAACTGGGCCGGACACGTTAGCCGTATGCATCCGGAAAGATGGGCCACTATCGTCGCTCAGTGGACACCTCAGGATGGACACCGCAGGCGGGGTAGGCCCCGGAAGAGATGGCGTGACGACCTTGACGCCTATTGTCGAGATTGGTGGGCTCGGTCGAAAGATCGAGAAGTGTGGAAACAAGATGGGGAGGCCTTTGCCCAGCAGTGGGACAGTATGGGCTAAAAATAAAAAAAAATAATAAATAATAATTTGTTACGCGATTACTCCGCCATTTATTAATCGATTTTGATGATTCTTTTTTGTTTGATAGGATATACTCCCGAGGTGGTCCCATAATCATCAGGTTAGGATCTGATGATGGAAACCCTGAGAAATCGAGGGCAACTTTAGATATTGATATTATGGGGGTAATGTCAAAATTCATGTTTCGTAAGCAATAGATAGAAAATTAGGAATGACTGTTAGTAAGAGGTGACGTCATATATGTATAGTAACCACTTATGTCAGATAAAACAGTTGAAATGCAAATGCACTATTAAACTGGGCAGATTATGAAATCTCTTTTGATTTCCCAACAACAACATTTTGGTACAAGCGCTCAATCAGTTCATATGAATATTATTTCTTTCTCGGAATTGAAAATATGAAAGGGCAATGATAATCTTTCGAGATTAAAGTAAAGAGTAATAATTTTAAGTAGCATATCTCTTATTTAAATTGTAAAAATATGGTTTAAATGTTGCCTTTAATCTTTTAAGTAATTTTACTTGATTGCAGAGCTTTGAAAACATTACATTAATAATTAATTGATTAAGAAAAATTATGCTCTCTCACGCGTACAATTTTATTATGTTGGTACAATGCGTACAATGTTAAGTTTAATTATGATTGTTGTCTTTGTTGTTGTTACTTCACTTTCACTTTAATTTAATATACATCATTTGCATTTCATTTCATCAAGGATTTGTTTTTAATTATTGTTTTCCTCTATATCAATCACGGAGGACAAATATCAATATATGTACACCATGACAAACTTATTAATATGTATGTATACCGCTTTTTATACCTAGATATTGGGTAGAAAGTGAGAGTTGCAATAAGTATTTGTATAACATTTAGAACTGACTCTGACAGTTGTATTAAATCAATTTCAAATGGAGTTTTTTTTGTCGTTAATAAGTTGTCACAGAAATTGTACGAGTGCACCATTTTTTTTATTAAAAAATTCTCGTACCTGACATTCGTAAGTCCCGTTGTCTCTCTTCTGCACGAATTTGATCTGCAATGTCCAGTCTTCTGAACCCTCGCCATGTAACACCTGCAAAGAAAAAAAACATGCTATATACGTAATATATTAAGCGTGACTTAGGAATTTTATTTGTAGCGTAAAAATATCTTGCGGCACGCGTAGAAGGTTTGAACAAATGTCTTATGAAAACTTGTATTTTGTCGTTCATTTCTTTTTGTCCTATATCCTTATTAATCTATTTACCTTGTATGCTGAGAGCTTACAAAAATTCTTAAACTGCATAAAACATATCTGCTTTTAACTGAGAAAATGTCACAAACAGACAGCATCACGTTCTTTAATTAACGACGTATCTTTTGAGGATATCCGCCAAATGGACTGTAAGACGACAAACCCAGACATACTCAAGGATTCCGGAACTCAATTGATCGTTGGACACTGCACCCAGAATATACGAACAAGATCGGAATTCTCTGAAACCGTATTTTCTCGAATCCGGGCCGGGTCAATGCACAAGCTTTTGCAATCTTTTGCCGGCCAAGAGAGTTACGATCCGGGGTAACTAAAATAGTGCAACGTAGTTTTTCTTTGCAGCTTTTTGGGATAAAATGTTTTATTTGAATACGGTCAAAAGTGGTTACCGGGGCAGCACGTTCGCCCATTTGACTCTGCTGTCAGTTAGGAGTTTTTAAAAGGTGTTATGGGTTTTTATGGACAGAGTGAAAATCTGACAAACAAATTTAAAAAATGGGCGAAAATGTTTATGAGAAAATAAGGCATGTGAATGTTGTTGTTTACAAAAAATGCCATTTATTATAAAAGGTTTTGTATAATGTGAGCTTTTTCTCATAAAAAAAATAAATATCACAAAAATCATCCAGGCAGCAATACACGTTTTAACATCGTTAATTACTAGATCCTGTTAATTAAAAACAGCGCGTCACTAAACCGATGAAATAAACGAACACAGTCGTCAAATCAACTGTCAATTTAAAGTTCAAACGAATCAGCATTTTTTTAAATGAAGCCAAAAACTTTTGGAATTCGAGGCGCGAAATTATCGAGAGGAGATTAATTAAAACACCGAAAAGAATTCCAAAATGGTAATCCAGTAACTTTTGTACCGGTGTAAAAGTTAATGAATTTCGGTTCTGTAGCGTGGGATGAAATTTTAGATAAACCGTACGAAATGCGTATAACAGTAAAAATTAACAACGCCACTGAGGGTGAGGGGGAAATAACGCTAAGATTCTTGATTAAACAAATAGACTCTAAAATTGGCTTTCTTAAAGAAAATACTTAGACTTTGTCTGTTCATATGAGCCAAAGAAATAGTGTTCATCAGACAACACTAAAACATACGAGTTTCGGCACTACTGACTTCAAACAAGACCCTTCAACCAAATTAGAGCTATTAATTTAACTGTATAATTACAACCCGCATACACAACCACTGCCACATTTTGTGAAGCCAGATTTTGAGAGCAAGCAAGTCTGAAATGCTTTTGAGCTCACACAACCTATTAACCTGTGTTGATTCCACCAAATTGTACTCAGAACCAGCCGTTACTGGTTTACCAATCATTTTCAGTACAACAAGGAAATTATTCGTACTAAAGGGAGGATTAGACGAACTAAGCTCTTTACGCGTCGATGTTTGCAAACCTGCGTTTGGCGTACGTAGTAACGTACGAAACTAAATACTACTTGAAGTTATAACGTTATAAAACCCAGTACCTTAGAGCGTTTAACAAATAGGAACCGCCATGAGCACTTTCTTTGCGAAAAAGCCTGCCAATATTCGCGTGGGGGCGAGACAACGCACCAAATTGTGATTGCTCACTCATATCAGTACAAGCACAAACTTGATGCAAGCAAGTATAAGCGAGTATGAGCAGCACTTTCGTCTGACACGAGGACACGGTAACGGTGTCTCCAGTTGGTTAATTCTCTAAGCTCTACTTATACAAAATTCGCGATATTATAACCGTCTAGTCTGATCTTTATGCTGTGTTCAAACATGACATCGGCAAATTCGTGGGCCCGAGCATTGCCTACTTATGTAAGGTATATTCCTGGACCGTGATCCAATCGGCTGACACGGCAGAAATAGAAAACGACGCGTCAATGACGACGAAGGCCGAATAGTGCCGAATTTAGACGAAAAAGTCCGAAACAAGCATTTGGCCGTAATGTGTAATACGATATTTTTTTTGTATAAAATGAGTTTTTATGCCGACGTCGATATGAAAAGTGTGTCAGGCTTTTCCGACACAATTTTCACAAAGTTGTTTTTGTGTGTTGTTGCGTACTTGGGAAATGGTGTAGATAAATATAATGTCATGTCATCGATGTTAAACCTGCTTTTGTTCAACTATATGAGAGATCTGTTTAGTCATTTATTTTGTCATGTTTTAGAGTGTGATTTAGTTGTAACAAGAAAGCTTGCCTTGCTGCTCCTGTATACAATTTTTGAGTTGAGTAGGTACATGAACTGCATACAAACTATATTTTTATAAGGCATTTTTGTGCCAGTTTTAGCTCTAGATTTTTGCAGTTAAAAATGCTTTTGAGATAAATGAAGAGCATGATATACAAAGGTATACTAGGTATATAGTAAAATGTAGGCAATTTTTGTAAAGCTTTTGCTTTTTAAGTATTAAAATGAGATAAAATAAAAATGATGTTACCACTTAAAGCTGTCAGTTTAATTTATGTCGGCTTTTGAGCTTAATTTGTGTATACGGTTTCATGAAGCGGTAAATACAATGCCATACCTATGATATTCTGTTGTTAAAATATTCCGCAAAAGAATTAACGTTAAATGTAATTTTAAGTTCACATCTCAAATTGCAGTTCAATGTTTTGTTTTAGCTTGTTTTTACCTGTTACAGCCTTTTTATCGTCCCACTGCTGGGCACAGGCCTCCTCTCACACGGAGAAGGATTGAGCATTAATCACCACGCTTGCTCAATGCGGGTTGGTGATTTCAGACTTTATGGTCCAAGGTTTCCTCAAGATAAATTGATGATTGTTTTTATCATTTAAACAAATTTTTAACCGACTTCCCAAAAAGCGGAGGTTCTCAATTCGACTTTTTTTATGTGATTCTTTTTTTGTTTAATAGAGTATACTTCCGAGGTGGTCCCATTATCATCAGGTCAGGATCTGATGATGGAAACCCTGAGAAATCGAGGGCAACTTTCGAAAGTTGTAGGAATACATAGGGTGAAAACTTGATACTCAGGTGTTTGCTTGATAGCACTATTCAACAGTGAAGGTTTTGAGCTGACCTGATGATGGAGACCAGAGAAGGTCGAGGGGTCTCGACAACCGGATATGTAAACTACCTCGTGTCTGGGCTTATATTATTCGTATTGATGAGAACTTTTCAGTTATGCGGATAGTGACAACTATTCGTATCACTGAAAAGCTGAAAAAAAAAATACAAAAAAATAAAACCGACTTCAAAAAACACTAAAAAGCCAAAAAAGTCGGTGGCAAAATTAACTTAGGGACATCCATTAGACACCGACTTCTAGGCCGATGCACCAAATTAGTTTTTTTTTCTAAAGACGATTTTGTTTGTTTGTTTATATGTAACCTAAAGGCACCGAAACTATGGAACCGATTTGAAAAATTTCGAAGCCTTCAGGGTATATACAAACAAACACAAAAACTTTTCTCTTTCTATTATTAGTCCAGTTTTACAAATAACAAATAATATTATTTGCTAACTTAAAACAAACTTAGCGTTACAAGTTAAGTAGTCACGCGAAATGTTAGCTGCTGACGTTCCCACGCTCTCGACGAAACTAAACGTGTTCTAGTTCACAGTGTTATTATTCAGAAACTAGCTTTTGCCCGCGACTTCGTTCGCGTGGAATAGTGACTTCCGGCAGATTTTTGGTTTTACCCACATAGTTCCCGATCTCGCGGGATTTTTGAGACGTTCCCGCTCCCGCAGGATTTTTGGGATAAAAACTATCCTATGTCCTTTCTCGAGTTCCAAACTATATCTGTACCAAATCGACAAATACAACGGAACCAAATTAGAATTTACGAAACAGGACCAATCCACATAAACGACCATACAACCGACAATACAATTTTTCCACGACGGTACCGAAGCGCTCGGCCGATACCCAACCAAATGCGTGTAACGAAACCATAGCGCGATCTATTTCGATCCCAACGCCATCTATCGAGCATAGTGACAACTCGGATTATTTATCTATACTCCGTTCGGGCATTTTCTTTGTACTAAAAGTAGTATTATATTGTTATTATTTTTTTCATACCTTTTTACTATTTATTTACTTTTTTCCGATGAATTAAAACAACATGAACCGAACTCGTGTAACGATCGACACAATTGCGCGTAGTACTAATAGAATTATCTATACTCCGTTAGAGCATTTTCTTTGTAGTAAAACTTTTATATATTAATATTAATTTTTTTACACCTTTTTACTGTTTATTTACATTTTTCTGATGGATTTTCCGATGAATTAAAACAATAACATGAACCGAACACGTGTAATGACACCATTGCGCGATTAACGCCATCTATCTACGGAGCATAGGAACAGCATTTCGACATTTGACCAATAGATGGCACTGTATGTCCGTAATAAATTTTATTTTTTATTTTTATTTTTTGTATTAAAAACTATCCTATGTCCTTTCTCAAGTTTCAAACTATGTCTGTACCAAATTTCACACAAATCGGTTCAGTAGTTTAGGCGTGAAGAAAAGACAGACAGACAGACAGAAAGACAGACAGACAGACAGACAGAGTTACTTTCGCATTTATAATATTAGTTTGGATTATAATACCGGCCACAATATTGCTGTAACTAAACGTAGTGTTTTGTTACTTTCCTTACCTACTTTTGTAAGTGAAGAAGTTATACATAGTTTTACGTAGTGTGTATTGTATGTATTTTTATGTGGATATTTTTTTTTCTAAAAAGGATTATTTGTAATATTAACTGGTTTCCGCCAGCGGTTTGAAACGCTAATAATTACTAACGTAACCCAACACTGAAGATTATTTTCAAATCGGAGTAGTAATTCCTGAGATAGGCCAATTCAAGCAGACAAACCTCTTCAGCTTTATAATAAAAGTATAGATATAACTGACTGTGCTATGATAAGGTACGTTTATATCATGGTAATAGATAAATGACAACAGACGTGTTAAGCATTGTACCAGCCTAATCAAGGCATATTGGGTTGCCCGGGTAACTGGGTTGAGGAGGTCAGATAGGGCAGTCGCTCCTTGTAAAGCACTGGTACTCAGCTACGTTCAGTTAGACTGGAAGCCGACCCCAACATGGTTGGGAAAAAGGCTCGGAGGATGATGACGTGTTAAGCATTGTTTTCGCATAAGTAACTACCCAACCAACATTTTGCTAAATCACTAAAAAAATAGCTCATATCCCTACAAAGTCGCACGCTAGAGACAAACAAACAAACAAACTTACTAGCCAAATAAAACCTATTCAGAACTTCCCATGCAGATGCACTGCGCATGTTTTGTGCGACACGGAACGTTCTCAATTACATCAAAAATTCATTCTGCACATTTGTCACTGCGATAAGAATCACTCATACAGCTTGACACGGATTTGGCTGAGGGCAAGTGCTATAGACTTGTGTGATTTTAGATAGGACAAGTATAGTTAAGTAAGAGATTCGGTATTGTTTTTAGGCGTGTGTGTGTATGTATGTATTACGATAATGCTACTTATTGGTACTTATAAGTGTTGGAAGACATGAGAAAAAAGGATAAAAATAATCCAACCCTATTTTATTTTTACAAAAATAAAAAAGCAATAATGATGTGTATTCTAATATTCTTACATTACAAAAATACGTGTATTTTTTTATTACATTTAATTCTGTTTATGCTCTGCATAATATACTTATGTTAACAAATTTTTTTAAATAAATAATAACCTTTCCGTTATCTTACCAAAATTACTGCACAAAGTGACATCTATCCTTTCCCATATCTATGGCAATAGCAAGCTCATTCTCATTTATGCCATGTCGAGAGAATTGCATCTGCTTTTATTACTGCCGTTAAGTCTAGCGACATACATATATCTTGTGCGAACGTTTGTCGTGTCAGACGGGTTAGACCGGGTCAGACTGCGAGTTGGTATTTATTGGACGACTGTTCTGACCACGGTATTGCCCGTGGTGAGTTATCTGTCATTGTAAATAAGAGCAATGCGTCACAATAATCGTCAATGGCGACCCATCTTTTCTCTCAAGCTTTTTCGGATTTTATACGAGTTAATAAGACAATATAAACTTCAGGTTTTTTGAAAAGTTTTTTTAAGATGTTTTCAGATTCGTGGATAAACATGTATTGTTCAAATTTTACTGTTTCCTCGTTGCAGCACAGTAGTGTTCAAGTCATTTTATTTTCTTTTGTCAAAAGTATAAACTCTAGATTATTACTATTTACGGAATGAAACGTCAAATGTTTCAGACCAACTCATAATAGAATCTAGCTCCTAACATCCGAATGCAACGCTTGATCCTAATCCTCCATCACAGTAGAAACTAAACGTTATTCTAAAATAATTACACATGCTCCAGGTCCCAAATTTCAATGATGGCCGAATTATCCGTAATTCCTACACATTCGCGCTAAATTCGACCACAGCGGTCGTCGGATCACATATTCGTTAGCATTCTAGGGCGTTAATTTTGCGGCGGACCAATTTACGAACAATTTAGAGTGCATTGACAATAAAGCGGCCAGGCTACTGCATTGTGATATGGACCGTATTATGCTGTAAATAGAATTTATATTAAACTAAGCGGTGTGAGTGCCACTCAACCTATATGATAATCTCGTGACTAAGTAACGACCGCGCGGTCGTTACTTAGATCGGATCAATGGGTCTCGGTTTAAGCTGCGTTTCCATATACTATCTATCATGATGGCTATTTTCTGGGAATATCTATCCATTGTTATAGGTGAAGCCATTATTCTGTCTCGGATAGCCATTGACTTTCGGTTTGACCAATCTTTAGACTGTTTGGATTGACAATCAATCTCAAGACAAGAGATGTAGCAGTCTTTGGCAGTGGGTAGCCAGAAGCCAGTAAGACAACCAATCTCATCTGGGGGTATTGGGTTGGACGAGTAGCTGGACAGAGGAGATCAGATAGACAGTCGCCCTTTACAAAACACTGATACTCAGCTGCATTTGCAATTAGGCTGAGAGCTGACTCCAACATAGATGGGAAAAGGGCCTGCTAGGTAGATGATGATGATATTTACGTGAAAAAGTCTTCTCTTAAACATTTGCAGCATTTCTACTTAACTTAAAAAATATATTCAGAAACCTTTATTGTATTCCATAAATGAGGTATTCCTCGAAGCACACCTAATGAAGCGCACCGTTTCTGTTCCTCGAAGCGCACCTTTTAGTGGCGCTCCCGATTAACAATTAAAATATTATTTTTTTTTCTCGATGCGCAACTATCTTTCGATTAGAGATGGGGTTATATTATATCTGTGCGTTTTATTTATTAATAACATCCTCTTTGAATACACCAAATACACATACCTCTACTCTTTGAATACAAATTATAGTGCCAAAAGCAAAAACATATTTTTTCTATCAATTTCGTACTTTTGGTTCAGCAACTTCAATGATAACGATGCACAAATTATTTCTTAAAATCATCGATATAATTTATTACGTTTGCTTCGTTCTCTTCCCTATTTAAAACTAAAAATTTAAATATTTTTAATTGTTATCGGGAACGCCACTAAAAGGTGCGCTTCGAGGATCAGAAACGGTGCGCTTCAAAACTGGTGCGCTTCGAGGAATACCTCCCACAAATAACTTTTTCCCACCAGTTCCTAAGACACACTTTCAAAGACCAACTACCCAAGTACTATCAGATTCACGCCGCAAGTAACAACAAACATCCTATTATTCCATTTAAATGAACTTTTCTCACACAAACTAGGAAGGCCTTGAAACACTGCATACGGGAAGTTTTCCTGTGTAAGTTTGCGAAACTTGCCTGTTGTTGGCAACTCGTGTGTTTGCCGCAGATAACATACAAGTATGTTTCTGGATGGGTGGGCTGTTGCCTTTTCAATGAAATGTAGGCGGCTGGTTGTATGGTAGGTGTAGGCGTTTGCATATCTAAGTTTTTAAGTTTTTTTAAGTAAAAGGAATATGATGACTTCGTGTCTTTGTCAGTTGAGGCATTTTTTGTCCACAAAAATATGCTTTTTGACCTACTTCGATGTTCGGGTTTGATATATTTTTTCAGTTTTTTGTGTTCAGAATGATATTTCGGTGCACGAGCCTTACTTGTACCCGACTATTGTTTTTTTTTTCTATGTAGATTAGTCAAATACAATGATACTTCTTTTTTCTTCTCAAAAATAAAAAAAAGTGTGATGTTAAAGTTAAGATTGTTTTGAACACTATTTCAAAAATTGTTTAGAAATAAATTAGCACATTACAAAACTGCCTAATTTTAGTTCGTCTTCACTAATGAATGTTTACATTGTTTTGCTTTCAATTAGCCGTCGAGTATCCCGACAGTCCGTCACTTTGGATAATGCGCACACCCTGTATAATGAGCCTCAGTACCGCGTCGCTAATTGGCTAATATTGGAACCGTGCGTTTAGCTAGACTTGCCGCAACTATGTTAGTCTTTCAGTCGAACTGGATGAAGCTGTCTGTTAGTGTTTTACACGCAAAATGTGTTAATATCAAGTACATATGAACGTTATTCCTTGTCGCACTGATTACTGTTGTACTAATTTATATATCACTTCACAGTAGTAATGGTTTTTGGATTTTCTTCTAAAGGTGGGTACAGACTATGTAACATATCATGTTATACAACATTGCTATATAACATGTTTCAGATAATGTGGACACTAATTATTATTGTCGACATTGTGGATAGCACTGAAGAACGATAACCGACAATGTTTATATAACATTGTTATATTGCAATGTTATTCTAATGTGTACAGTATTGTTTTATGTTGCAATGTTTAATAACAAGGTTACATAATGTGGACGTTTTATAAAACACAGGTTATATAACATGTTACATAGTCTGTACTCACCTTTACATGGCAATATTGTTAGTAAAGAAAAATCTTCAGCAATTTTTAGCTTGTTGTTTGACACAATATTATCTTAAATTAGTGTTGATATGCTAATGGAAGTTTCACACGTATCACGGAGTAAACTTAGTCCTATCAGTAGTCTACTAAATGTAGATTTATACTTATCTTATTTCTGGTCTAGGTAACTAAGGCCAATAAGGAATTTTCGTATTTTTTTTCTAAACAGTATAAGTAGTTATGTTAAACTCACCTGAAACCGTTCATCATTGGTGTATGTGAACTTCCCGGAGCTCAGGATGTGCCAATCTCTTTTCCTGATCCACGACACTTGCTGCAAAACAAAAAGATTAACTTCAATATCATATACGTACACTTTTTTTACGTTTAATAGGATAATATAATAAGTATGCCTATTTAAATAAAACTACTTTTACGGATTTTATCGCGGTTATATTAATATTATTAATATTAATTAGTCTGCCCGTGACCATGGATGCTGTAAAGGATCCGAAACGTCGGGATTAAATAATATTAATATAACCGCGATAAAATCCGTAAAAGTAGTTTTATTTAAATGTCTAATATTCGCGTAAGTGTCAGAAATCAATAAGTATGCCTATTACTTACAATCGATAGCAAATAGCTAAATTGGGTCATTTGCAAAAACTCCGGTGAGAGGTTGAATACTTAATTAAACTTTGAGTAAGTAGTCCTTATTTGTAACGCAAACATTAAAGTTGCCGATAATTTTCAACTTGATCCAATTTTGATGTTTTTGATTGTAAATATTGCTTACAATGAGATCGGTAACTATGCCAAAATAAATATTAATTTATAATTGTCTTGAAAAACAAATTAACCCCCAAAAACTTTGTTCAAAATAATTCCAAAACTAGACCAAAATTTAATCTACGTTAATCAAAAAGATCTTAAAGTCAGACATTCGGTTTGTTTACATAAGAATTAACTGCAGAGTTTGCCAAGTAAAATCTCCTTAATTACCATTTATTTTCAAAGTTATTAAATTCGTTTTATTATTAAATGCTGATAAAGGTTATCAGGTCAAAGTTGCTGGATATTAGACTAAGCATCAATGTCAAAGTGACTTAGCAAGTCCTAATCAGATTTATCACTGGCTATTGAGCACGTAAACTTTATCACTTTAGTGGTTGGACTTGTCCAAGGAGTTTCGACCTCTCGGTCCGTTATGTAAGACCTCATTGGAGAACATTATTATTATCTGTTCGTGTTAGGTACGTTCTAATTTCAAAATTTAGTTTTGAGATCTTATTGCGTGTCTATTCTTATGTCATTTAGTTCTTTGGTGCGATTTTGTTCTGAATTCAAAATCGTTTATTTTTTATTAAATGGTAGCTGTGCACAATACAGTCTGTTGTTATAATAAGTGTAATTAGCGTTCCTAATTTAGAATTGAAAAAACAATAACATCAATTAAAAGTTTAGAATTCAACTTTTAAAAATGATTTGTTTATTCTTTCTTTGAAAGCAACAAAGAGCTACAAAAAGGTAATCTTTTTGTTACTTAACGCTAACATTTTTAATTGACAGACATAATTGATGTTTTCATCAATGTTATTCCGCTTCATTCTACCTAATGGTATGTAGGTATGGATAAGTATATATTAAAAAAAAATGCAACATGTTCTAATATCTTAATACCATAATTTTTACTTATGTATCTTTAACTTTATGGTCAAAATATTCAAAAACCAATACTTACGCCTCTCTCACTCAAATGTCCCACCAAACAGTGCAGGTACGCCGTGCCTCCCAGCTGAGCAGTAATATTGCTGACCGTGTTGTTGGCAGTGACGTCAGCGGCCGGTTGCACGCCTGCGCGCCACCCGCGAGCTCTTGACGTGCCATGATGTCCTGGTACATGAGAGTGACGATAAAGAATAGATTTTTGTGTCAATATAGGTAATTTAAAGATGTATTTTTATATGAAATATTTACATAGGTACCTACTATCTACATTAAATAGAACTAAATCTATGTTTATACAAAAAGTTGTAAATTGGATGAAATGCGCTTGTTATCGTCAAATGGCGATTGCTTGCTTCATGGAGTTAACGGGTTTATTACTGTATGGAGGTATTGTAAGACATACCGATAGGAATTATAATGTAAGTTTATTCAAATTGTATGGGGCAATAATTTGCATCAAATCCTTAGTTTCATTCGAGATGTAAGATTTCCTTTGTATATCTTTCAAACTAATTTTAGAAATAAAAACGGTCATATTTTTAGATATATCTAAAATTGTAGCAGATGTCATCGTCAAGTTATTGTCATAATATAAAGTGATCCTTACAGTAAATGAACAGTTAATAAAAGGATTATTACCCCACTATAATTAATATGTATAAATGACAATAAAACGTGTGACAGAATACAGCCATAAGTATTCCATGTAAATGATAAAGCTGTATCTACTGTCACGTGTCAAATTCTCAGCATTAATATTAAAATTATGATAATTAGTTCGGCTTCATCACAATCAGGGACCATTTATTATCTTATTAGTGATTCAGTAATTAATTCAATGAGCATTATTATAATAAGGCCCAGGTTTGGTGGCGATTATTGGCAAGTATCTACTTATCTCTTGGAAACAGTGAAGCTTAATTGGCTTGCCGGAATAATGCCGGCCGTAAATTTTATGTCCTGGCTTTTTTATTTGTGACGCTTTAGGAGAATTTTGTTGGTAAGAATTTAGGACAGTTCATCATCATATTTTTTTGTATGATAGATGGCAAGAAAGCAAACAGATCAACCTGGTAATATGGCTATGCGATTATTGCCAAGAATAACTGCAACACCAGGGTGGCCTAGTGGGTAAAGGACCAACCTCTCAAGTATGAGAGCGCGGGTTTGATCCTAGGTCAGGCAAGTACCAGTGCAACTTTTCTAAGTTTGTATGTACTTTCTAAGTATATCTTAGACACCATTGACTGTGTTTCGGATGGCACGTTAAACTGTAGGTCCCGGCTGTCATTGAACATCCTTGGCAGTCGTTACGGGTAGTCAGAAGCCAGTAAGTCTGACACCAGTCTAACCAAGGGAGTATCGGGTTGCCCGGGTAACTGGGTTGAGGAGGTCAGATAGGCAGTCGCTTCTTGTAAAGCACTGGTACTCAGCATAATCCAGTTAAGCTGGAAGCCGACCCCAACATGGATGGGAAAAAGGCTCGGATGATGAAAGGCTCGGATGATGAAAGGCTCGGTGAGAGGAGGCATATGCCCAGCAGTGGGAGGATAAAAATGCTGATGATCAGAAAGACTGAAAAATGAGTATAATAGAGAGGAAGAGAGAGAGAGAGAACTCACGTATGTCTCCTGTGGATGATGTGAAGATAGGCAGCATGCAGAATATGGCCGCCGCAAGCTGTATGCCCATGCCGCCAGTCAGTCGCCATCTCATCTGAAACAATAATGACAATGCACTTGAAAATCGATAATTTTAATGTATTTTAAGGTTTCGCATCCAAACGAGATTCTATTACTAAGACTCAATTTTCTATCCATTCTTTTATCAGGGTGTACCTCATGAACTGCCAAAGTCACACAGTTATCAATGATGACAAAATTCAATTTTATTCTGAAGCACTCCCGTACAAAAACCATGTATTTTATGGAAGTTTTGAGATCGATACTAGAGGTAATAATGGCAAGTACGGGGCTCTTTGTTCCGACCTGCAATTAGCCAGTTTGTTTATATTTATATTAAAAGTTTTTAATTGAAGCAACTTCTTAAAATTTACAAACAATTTCTTCCATACTCACATACATGTAATATGTGATAACTACTTACCTAGGACTTCATGAGTGTTGTGGAGAGTTAATACCAATTCCTAGAAACTAACAGAATACGATCGCGACACTGATCCCGGTTGATAGAGAATATCTAGTTAGAGAGAATATCTGTGTTTACTCGTGAGTTTATAGTTCAACCGGGGCTTCAGCGCCAATCAATACCTATGATGCTGTGAAGGCGGGGAGCTGGTGATCGTTTGTAATGTCTTACAAAGTTAGAAGTATGTGTGTAATAATGATGTTTTTTTATAAATGCGAAAAAGAGGTTGGTTGTTTGTAACGATTTCAGGATAAAACTGCTGAAGCGATTGTGATGAAATTTGGTAGGTTTATAGCCGGGTTGCAGTATGTAGTTTTTTCGGGAAGTGGATGAAGTCGCGGTTGAATTCTAGATGTATACAACAAACTGTGGTAATTTTTGAGAAACTTTTGAGTACATTTCCTTTTTACTTTACATGCCTTTGCAGTGGTAAGTTTACATCTCTTGCAACTAAATATCTAAGAGGTTACACCCAAAAATATTGTAGCTCTTGGACTATAACTGTAGGAAAGCAACAGTATCCCCAAGGCGATATCTTTAACTAACTCCAAAATCAGTTTCCGCCCCATTTCTCGTTCCCAATCAGTTGCGAGGGA
Organism: Helicoverpa assulta; assembly: GCA_963856015.1. Taxonomy (NCBI): domain Eukaryota; kingdom Metazoa; phylum Arthropoda; class Insecta; order Lepidoptera; family Noctuidae; genus Helicoverpa; species Helicoverpa assulta. The sequence goes on from CAWLCW010000012.1 coordinate 10,558,474, forward strand.
CAGTGTTGTACATACTGCCTATAGTGTTATATAAATGCTAAATAATATAGTATTGTATATTTGAATAAAGAAAACACTCGAGTATCATTCTTGAATAAAAAAAGTAAAGGTGAAAATTTTTATAGAAAATAAAACTTTTTAAAACGCGTCAGTTTTCGAAGATTCAGGGAGATTTTTAGCGTTATGAAGGAAGTCTCACACATTTTTTTGGAAGGCTATCATAATGTGTAGATTATGCAAGGCTACTTACCCTCTCTACTGGCATAGCTATGTAAGTAAGCTAAGCATAGCTAAGTCTTTCAATTCCTTTCCCTTTTCGCAAAAAAACTTATAAAAGATCAAATAAAAAAAATACTAAAATTTAAAATTCACATCACGACTCCAGTAACCAGATGTAAAAAGATTTCAGCGCTAAGAAAAAACAGACTACTCGTGATTGAAGTACTAGTGATTATGTCCTGCCCGAGAATAATCCCCTTATCCAAACCAATTTACATTCGGATTGATTCGCACTTTGCTCGAAAAATTGCTAGTCTCTAAGGCTTTAGAATAAGAATTTTCAGAAGTTTCATAAGAAGCTGTAAAATGGTGGATAAATAATAATGGAGGAGGGAGAACATATTTTTTATAATGCTTTTAAGTGTATTATTATAATGTCTGTCAGTAGTTATGTCAAAATTATCGGAAGACTAAAGATACATGATTTCTTTAAACTTGGAAAACAACAAAGCTCAAACTCATCATACCTAAAAAACTAGAGACGTCGGTAATTCGATAAATCCGTGTGAAAACTATCGATAGGTTTCAGGTGATCCATCCATCTTACGTTTAGTAGACTAAATAGGGCAATCACAATCAACAGACATTATAACAAACGAATTGACAACCTTATTTAACATTGTTTTTATTACATGTAAATGAATACATGCATCAGTATAAGAACAAACATTACGAAGTGGTATTTCTTACTCGACATTCAAAACGTACCACCCAATCTAATTGTAACGCACTTCAAGTGTGACCAGTAAAAAAAACCGCACCCCACCTGTTTCCATTACTCACACCAGCAAACTCAATCAAAACATCGATCAATTTCGTAATTTACTCGAATCATATAAAATCGGGGTTCGTACCAAGGTAAATACCTCCCGGTTCTATCGATATCTTCACAGTTATATATGACATATGTCACTTCCTTATTGGCAGTTATTAGGGGCGAACCTTCTTTACGATTTTTTTTTATTTCGTATCTTAAGAAAGGGATTCTTGACAAAGAGAGATGGGATTTGTCAAGTTATCTGAACATTTGATTGATTAAGTGCCGAAGTGTTTTGAGGGATTCCGTTCTTTTGTTACTAAAAATTCTTTTAGCATTCCATTACTTTAGGACACGGCAATGACAAATTGGTTTTACATGGATTGACGGGATTTCATAATCTTTTTTTACATTTCTTTGGGCCAATGATAGTACGGAAAATTGGATCAAAACCAATTTGATACAAAAATCTGGTCATGCTGACCGTATTAAACACATTCGTATTTTTGGTGTGAAATATTATGTTAACGATAGGGCCTGACAGCTAAATAGGTAATCTAGAATATCTTTCGGGGTTCTAGGGTACTTAGATCCTTTTATATTTCGCGAAATTTTCATAACAAAGGTATTGAAAGTATAGCTGATCTCATCCATTTTTGTTGCTTAAAAAGTTATTTTATTTATGATGTAAACGTGACTATGATCATACTCACATTATAATGAACTACCCATTTTTTTTCTTATCCATTTATTTTATGAGGAAATAGATTATACTTAGAAAAGTCCTACTTAATTACATACCTACTATTTTTTTTGCCAATTCGAAAGTTAAAAAGATAGTAACTTTAAAGTTAAGCCATACATTGTCAAACAAGTTAAGACAAAACATGAGTATAAATAACAAGAAGAACTCATGACAAATGTACAGAAAAATAAACTTTTTAAACATATTGAATTCCTTGCAAGTTTGAACTGACAAAACGAGTCTTGTCCACATAACACGAATGTTCGAGAGGGTTCTACAAACCTCAACTTTGATGAGTTCGTCGCCAATTTCTGTCAAAGAATCGAAGAATATATGTTTTATTTTGCATCAAAACTTTTCTGTTGCAGTGGTTCAGTTTGAGAAGTCATGTTTTTGCCTTTTTTACTGGTGTTGTTGTATGTTTTTAAAAAAAGGTGTACCAGAGAGACTGCTTCGTTGGTCTAGTATCATAGAGTCACTGTGACCGTTGTGCAAGGGATCTTGGGGTTGATTCTGGGCTAAGCTTTGTAAGTTATAAGAAACTTTAGGAGATTGGAAATTGGTGATTGAGATTGTACCCGTGAAGTCCCATCGAGAGTAAGGAATAGAGAGTGCACCTGTGTCTGCATTTGTGGCCGACAATTGGTCTAGGTATTATTACTTTACTACAGTTAAACCATATAAATGTATATTTACGCGAATATCGACCTTATTGTATTTGAAAGCCAATGCATATAGTAGGTGGAGAAACAAATTACTTGATAGTTTACAAGCACATTCAAACCAAGATACCTATATACCAAAATACGTCATTGTTGTAACCACGAATCTTAAGCAAACGTGTTCTGTGTTCATTAAAATACATTGTGACAAGATATTAACAATGTGTGTTGTTTATTTAGAGTATAAATACTGGTTATTACTAGATATGCCATGTCCTTTGGGGTTGCTAACAATGTGGAGAGAAATACGCAAATTAATGTGTATAATTTAGTGTTTCAAGGTATTATTAAGAGGTTTCTGTATACCAGTACACCAGTGAGTCTTTTAAGTTATTTCGTAAGATTATGTAATGAAGACATTTGGGAAAGAAAGGAGAGGAGTGGAACCAGCGAGACATTATAATATGACTAGCTTCTGCCAGCGGTTTCACCCGCATCCCGTGGGAACCTCGGCACGGACCCGGATAAAAAGTAGCCTATAGCCTTCCTCGATAAATGGGATATCTAACACTGAAATAATTTTTCAAATCGGACCAGTAGTTGCTGAGATTAGCGTGTTCAAACAAACAAAGAAACAAACTCTTCAGCTTTATAATATTAGTATAGATAGCGATAAAAATAAAAACTATGTAGTTTGTGTGTGTTTGTGTTGTGTATGTAGTATACCTATATCAGAATAGTGTCTGAACACTATTCTGATATAGGTATACTAGAAATGAAACACAAACTTAACTTTTTCAAACTTAACTTTTCACTTTTTAAACACAAACTAACGTATTTTACTTAAATTTTTCTTACAAAAGCATTTTTTTAACAAAAAAAACAGCATAATAACTTTATTAATGTAACAAAGAGATAATAGAGGAGAAGATAATAATAAGAGATAGGGTTATTGTAATACCTGGGTCTTCTGAACTTCTTAATTTTTTAAAAAAACTATGCTATTCTTGAGTATCGTATATAGTCTATCTTATCTGGGTACATAAGAAGGGAAATAGATCTTTCGAGCAGCGATCAGCTAGTTCTTAGTAACACAAATCTATACTAATATTATAAATAAAGAAGAAAACTTTGTTTGTTTGTTTGGTTGTAATGGATAAACTCAAAAACTACTGGACCGATTTTAAATATTTTTTCACCATTAGAAAGCTATATTATCTGCGATTAACATAGGCTATATTTTATCCCGGTGCAGGCAGTAACTCCCACGGGACGCGGGTGAAACCGCAGGAAAACGGCTAGTTACTAATATTTTTGGTACTAAGTTCCTACTTAATTACACCGAGAACGATGAATTTAATTTTTCCAGTATAAATAAAGTATTGTGAGTCAACCCAACTCGCGCTTAACACAGTTATAAAATAGTGTTGTCGTTGCCGACAGCGCTAGCCGAAAGCCGAATCTACCCGCAATCCAACAATCAACTGAGTTAAATATTTGTTACTTGTCCAATCGCTATTTGTTAAACTGTTGTACTAACTTTTAACTAGTTTCGTTGTTTGCATTGAACCCGACGAGTTCAGTTAACTTTTTACTTTTAAATGCTTTATTATTATTTGGGTTTTGATGTTACTGAACTGACAATTTGCTTTTCATTTTAAAGTTTTGGTATTCGCGTTGAAGTTAGTGATGCCTGTAAATGTTTGGTAGTTTGGATAATCACTAATACCTAGTATAAAACAAAGTCGCTTTTTCTGTCCCTATGTCCCTTTGTACGCTTAAATCTTAAAAACTACGCAGCCGATTTTCATGCAGTTTTTTTTTTATCAGATAGATTGTTTCAAGAGGAAGGTTTACATGTATAATGACATCCATTACATAGTGGGGAAATAATATTATTCCGTGCGAAGCCAGGGGCGGGTCGCTAGTAAAAGTAATAAAAACTGTAGAGCGAACATTTAGGTTCAGAACTAACAAACTGTTTATTCATGTTTTTTTGTTACCAGGATTTACACGAATCATCCAAACAAATTACGTCGAAAAAATTAAAGCTAGCTTATATTTTATTCGAAATTTAAACCAAAAAACAGTAACCCTTAAATATCAAATAACCAAAAAAAAACTATTCACACTTCTGAGTCATTTCTTCTAACAATCAAAACCTTCTCAAACACAGAAGAGAACCATTATCAGTAACCTCCCCAACTCCTTGCAATTACACCAAAACAATTCAATAAGACCATTAATAAAACTTATTATAAGGCAGCGGCAATAAAAATAAATCTTCTTTAATACCAGACGTATAAAATAGAAAAGCATTGAAATAAATTACAGGTTTTCAGCCGGCCGTTCTCCTGTAATATTTATTAACTGAAAACGGCCTATGATTGTGGTAATCGGCCGCTGAAATTCGCCCGGTTAGTAAAACCACGCATTGATTTATTAATCGAAGTTTTTAAGTTCAATATTTTATGTTTTGTTTTCATGAAGTGATTTGTTGCTTTTGTAGTCGATAACGCTAGTGCTGATAAGGCTCGATAAACTTTTTGGATTATGTAGGCATTTTTTTAATGTCTTTTTATTTTACTTAAGTATTTTTTTTGTTAAATGGTATATTAGGTTTGTCTAATGAGTAAAACAGGGGCTTTTAAATACATATCTGGTGAAGTATTAGAGTACAAGTATGTAGGTTACTGTTCTGGAACCTACACAATGAATTTTATTACCACAATCCCACAGTTGTTGGTTTGAGAAAATACTTCACTTGTTTCTTATTATCAGTCCCATCTTAGTATCACTTATGTAAAAAAACATTTTTACTAGCCACTATCCTGACATCTATCACACCATACGAAAAGTTAATATATCCCACTACTCATACGCCTTCTATTTACTCTCACTACTTATTCTAAAACTATCCAAAAAACTTTCAAACCAGAAAAAATACTACCGCATCCAGAATACATATTCATTTGACCCAAATAAATATGGCGATGCCCGGATAGGACATATTTGTTTAATACAGTCCATAATTTTCACGGCTCAGAACATTTCAGTGATCAAAGCATGCCTAATCGTTGGGGTCGGTTTGACCATTATATAGAGTGGTCCAAGTTTATAAATAGATGTAGTATAGGGTTATTATTTAGTGGCTAATTTCTTTGGTGGGTTGAGGTATGCGAAGTATTTATTGGTAGGAGATTAATGAGTTGATAATTATAAGTGTTTGGTTTTGAAATAGTTGGTTTATTTTAAAAAATATCAATAAAATTAAGATTTTTAATAGTCAAAGTATTCAGATTCATCAGACGGAATATCACGGAGTCAGAAAGCTATAGTTCACGATGCTGTTCAGTTTTTTTTTTCAAATAATGTTGCCCTTCTGAAGTCATCCATTTACCGCCTCGCGTACGTGTTCAATAGCACCTATTTTAATAATATATTTTGACTATCTTAAGGTCATTAGCGAACTGTGGTTTTCTCTGAAGAAAAATTTAACCGTTTTCTAAAGCTTGTGTGTAGAAGTAAAACAATCGACATGTAAACTTCAAAAACAAAAGAACAACCAACAAAACACCTTCTAACCCCTTATTCAATTTCCCACCAACAAACAGAACAATTATAATTAGACAATACCGGTTTTCCCGACCTATTTCTACGGCATTAAGACTAAATTGAATGTTAGCTCGACACACAAGCTTTCCTTTAATGGACCAATGGCGTGACAGCTCAGAGAATTAAATAATGGTCACGCTTAATAGCGAATTAAGTACCTTCGTATTGGTATAACATGCAAATAGATTGTTTATTGTTTTTTTTTAATGATATTGATTTATGATACGGTCATTTGTTTTAGAATGGTTGTTTACGAAATATTGTGGATTTCTGTAACCTATCTATAAATAGAGTTTTAATTTTGACATTATTTTCTTATGTCAAATTTCAATATCTAATCGTAAAACAATGGATCGATAGGTTATTCAAATAAAATACAAATAATTAAATAGGAAAGTCAGAAATTTTTGCCCTTACAATTCTTACTAATAACGTTATAAGTACGAAAGCGAGTTTTCTTATAACGTTGAAAGTAAGGTACACACATACCTTGGAAACGGAGACATATTTTCTAAAGATATGAGAATATAGTCAGTAAAAAAAAATTTTATAACCCATTTATTTGCAAATAGCCCTTCATACCTGATTCTACACACTTAAACAGAATATCTATACTAATATTATAAAGCTGAAGAGTTTATTTGTTTGTTTGAACGCGCTAATCTCAAGAACTACTGGTCCGATTTGAAAATTTCTTTCAGTGTTAGATAGCCCATTTATCGAGGAAGGCTGTAGGCTACTTTTTATCCCGGTACGGGAAGTAGTTCCCACGGGATGCGGGTGAAACCGCTGGCAGAAGCTAGTGTAATATAAACTTACTTCAAATTCCTATTTCCCTTGACTCATAGCTCAACTAAATAATCAAGAGGCATAATCAAGAGGTAAACTAGAATCTATTAAAACTGGAGCCAAACGACTTACACTAGAAGTACCTACCTTTGTGCGGTAGAACTTGTCGAAAGTGCTGAAATTCAATTGGTAGCCATTTTGATTTTCGTATTGGACCGTTCGGGATTCAATTTTGATGACAGAGTTCTCTTTTGAGGTAGATATATTAGGTAGTAGGTTTTCGATCGCGATTTCCCGTCCAGGGAAACTTGATCTCTCAAATCTGGTCCTTTAAAGAGTAGAGGGTTCAAGTTATACTGGTTTTTCCAGTTTCTTTTACTTGACGTTTCTACTGTTCATTATTGACTTGTCTGTAGTGTATTTCGTTTCATATGCTGATGTAGGAATGCGGTGGTTATTTGATATTAGATTTTTTATTACCTATCTTATGTCAAGGTTTGAGAAAAGTAGCGTTTATGTTGAGATAAAAAGTTGAGGAAAATGAAAGCCAGATAATATTATTTACTACATACTATTTAATTGTTACCTTTGTGTCTTGCTCGTAAAATCAAATAGGTATATGTTTTTATTAATTATACTTTTTGCACACATGTTATAAAAACAACGTACAAAGGCGGACTTTATAGTTAAGTGTAAGTCTATCTTCTTGTGTGAATAAAAAATCCTAAAACTACAAAGACAACACTTCTGCAAAAGAGGAATATTTTTTTCTATACTATTATTATAAAGAGGAAAACTTTGTTTGTTTGTTTGTTTGGTTGTAATGGATAAACTCAAAAACGACCGATTTTAAATATTCTTTCACCATTAGAAAGCTATATTATCTGCGAGTAACATAGGCTATATTTTATCCCGGTGCGGGCAGTAGCTCCCACGGTACGCGGGTGAAACTGCGTGAAAACGGCTAGTACAAAATAAATTAACATTGTCTTATTTTGTCACTGGAATTGATAACCTTAAAAAACCCTACAACGATCTCAGACCAAAAATATAAACCGTCGTTCGTAACCCGCATTTAAGGTTCGCAAAACATAATACCTAGGTCGATACAATCAAGCCAAAAACGGCCATTTTCCCTCCAAAAATAAACGCAAAAATCTTAAAGAACCCCTTTTACAATATTACGTTGATATTTTTTCCCTTTTAAACTATTTTAAACTATGAATTTTAAAAGAGTAATTTAGAAAATGGTTGACGTAAATATAGCAGCTCTAAGCTGGTAGTATTAAAAACAAGGATTACGTTTGTGGTGCTACAATTATTTAGAAGGCGCAGATAAAAATCTGGATTTTTTTGTCATTTGTTGAAGAGGAAAAATAACGGTTTTTATTGTAGGTAAGTACGTATTTCAAAAGCTGTTGCGATTCTCTCGATAATTTTCCTTGACTTTTGTTTTGTTAATCCCCCTTTGTCTGAATGTCACGCACGAGTGTAGGTAGAGGTAAAATATAATATAATGATCGTTTTTAAAACGTTCTTTAAACGCATTTGCCATCGACTTTCTTTGAACTTGATTTTTTCCAATTCGTGTAAATGTTTCTTGTATTCCATCATCGTAGAAAATCTTGGTACTGGTACTCAGCTGCTTGACTGGAAGCCGACCTCAACATAGTTGAAAAAAGGCTAGGCATGAATCGTAGGAAATCTTGGGTACTTGCAGTTATTTTTCATGATCGTTCATAAATTTTCAGCATGATAATATCAACTAGTGACAAGATCCCTTTGAACATTAATATACCTACCATTGAATACCGAAATCAAAACTCACCGTTACCCACCCTATATACAACGAATATATATTATACTCTATATCGCTCCACTATAATCATTACGGAACCGTTATTTTTCTCCCAAACAACTACCTACCGACGATACATCGGCGAAGTATTTTTCACAGGCTAATCCTCAGCTTTTCGTAACTGCCGAACAAATGTCTACGGGACATAGGATCGATTGCTTTCGACTTTTTCCTCTACTTAGATCCAAGTTAAGGGGTGGACCGATTCCTTTATTCACTTATCTTAAGGACGCCGTATAGTGAATGCGATGAATCTAAGCGATTTTCGATTTATTTGATTAAATTAAATAAGGAGTAGGTACCGTAATGAGAATATGTAATTTTTATTGGTTTTAAGCAGTGAAATATCAGTTTTGCTCATAAATTGATATGTATGATACTTACTGGTTTTTATTTTTTTGACCACACTTATCATTACCTACACAAAAAAAAATCCGATGACGTAAGGGACTGTCGGTGAAACTGTCCCTTTAAGAGTCTAACATGATACATGATTGGTAGAAAATTGATTTAAATTTCAATAAACTTAGTACCCCGCCATTATTTACCCACAAAATGAGCCTAAACAATAGTTATTAACATACAAACTAACAAACATACAAATTCACTTTTCAAACACCCTCTAATATTCGGTACGTTACTGCTAACATGCTCTCCGTTACGGCAGTTACTGTCACAAATATAATAGTCCCAGTATTAAACGTGTGCTTTGGAGTAATTTAAATCTTTTATACCCTCGTAAAAGGAGGAAATATATTTCACGGCATGATAATTCATATCTCCAACATTATCGCTGGCCGTTCTGAGAGCATTATGTGCGATTAGAATTTATTGGAGACCGGTTTACTGTGTTTGTTTTTATTATAAAGCGGATTACATGCTGAAGAGCTCGTGGCAAAGACAAAGCCACGCGGTTAAATTGATCCTAAAGTTAAGCAACGCTTGGTGCGGTCGGTCTGTGGATGGGTAACCATCTTGTCATAGCGAGTTCTTCCATGTTTCGGAAAGCACGATAAACCGTAGCTCATTAGAACATCTTTTGCAGGTGTTACGGTAGTCCAAAGCCAGTGAGACTGATCGTCAGTTTTACTGTAATAGGCTTATCAGGTTGCCTGGGTATGTGGGTTGAGGAGGTAAGATAGGTAGTGGCTCAATGTAAAACGCTAGTACTTAGCAGCATCAGTTGAGACTGGAAGCCGACCCCAACATAGTTGGGAAAAGGCTGGGTAAATGATGATGATGAAGGCGGATTACGTGTTACTGGTTTGCGGAGTGACGTATCTGCAATCATGCTCTTTGACGTGTTGTCAGTGTGTTGCAATACCTATTGAACTGTATCAAACTTTACCTGCAGACAGTAACTGTCAGATGTCGGGAATAGGCTCAAAAAATAGTGAACGGAAATGTGAGTGGTTTTAATAAAAAAATAGACAGAAGTATGATCACTAATAAATACATTTGTAGAACTTCAGACTTACATAAAAAATCTAGATACGCAGCAAAATAATAATAAAAAAAAAAAACAGTATTCCATGTGTAACAAACATTTTCCATGAAAGTAATAATCCTATTAAATTGGACTTCAACATTATAATCTGACTAAACATATGATAATTTTAACGAACCAACCATTAAACTGAAAGTTACAGTTATTTCGCTATAAGTACCAAAAAGCCTTAAAAACAGAATTCGATCGCACAAATTCGCTCGCACCAACTGGATAACAAAACCAAATCAGTCCTTATCTTAAGCCTTACGTGCTTAAAGTTATTTATACCCATTGATTGAGGGTTGTTCCTTGACTGATTTCAGGGTGATATTAATGCGACTCACGTGCGTGCTAAACCGAACGACACCGCTACGACAACGTGACGTGATTACCGAGTCGTGTCGAGTTTAAATACAAAGAGTTGTTAATACCCCCGAGGTGTTGTAAGGATGCTTTTGGACGTCTGTGGAGTTCTTTTGTTTTTCTTTTGTGTGGTTTCGTTTTTATGTTCAGTTACCTATGTTTTGGTATGTGAATTAAATAATACTATATTATAATTATGTTTTGGTAGATCACGGTTCGGTTGAGTGCAGAGCCATAGAATCGCTTGAATCCTTTTTTTTTAAGTGGCGCCGTTCACTTTTTGTGATGTAAAAAAGGTTGAACTTGTGACAGGCCACGTGACCAACCGATTTAAATGACATTTTGAATCCAAGGTTTGGTTTTATTTGCAAAACGATTATTTTTCTTCGAAGAATTTATCATCACCAGTATCGTTCAAGTTGGTATAATATTCCGAAATTAATAAACTTAATGAAACAAGACAAGTTAATAATAAGTCGCGGAACAAGGAGCATATCATGTGCGAAGTTCCGCTCAATTGCGAAAGAGTTTGTATGGCAAGAAGTTCAAACAATAAAGTTTGTTATAGAAACATGGACACCATATGCCGCAAACCAAATATATTACATACATATTTTATAACTTTATGTAGAAGATACTTATCTTAGATATTAGTTTCCGCCTACGACTTCTCTTCGGATAAAACGTAGTCCATTATATTATTGTGACGTATGAGCTTTTTAATGTGGGCACTATCAAGTTTTTAAATTTCATCAAAATCTATAAATACTTATCATCCCCCGAGCCTTTTTCCCAACAATGTTGGGGTCGGCTTCCAGTCTAACCGGATGTAGCTGAGTACCAGTGCTTTACAAGGAGCGACTGCCCTATCTGACCCCCTCAACCCAGTTACCCGGGCAACCCAATACCCCTTGGTTAGACACATAATATATACATACTTACTTTCATAATATAGTCGGACTTACAAGGATTAATAATTATATGTGTCAGTTCGCGGTAAAAGGTACCTTATGGACTTTGGCGCTTAAGTCATTTGGAGATACAAATTCTACAATCTTGCTTAGACTAAAAAAACATAATGTCGTAAGTGCCAACACCCATAAGGTACCTTTTACCGCGAACTGACACATATTATCTATTTATATATTTTATAAGAAGGTCAAATGGCTAAGTAGACCATTGTGTAAAAATACTCTCCAAAATTATGAACTAGAAAAAACATTGTGGCTTTTTAAACAGATGAGGATTAAAGAGGGAAAGTTATAAAAATCTTGTAAAACTTTTTAGTACCAAAATAAGAAAAAAAAAGTTTCGCTACGATTAGTCATTTTGGGTTCCGTATTCTTTTTAATAATTTGGGAACTCGGGTTCCTTAAAGTGAGTTTTTAAGTAAACAAATTATGTGCTTGAGTTTGTGTGTATAATGTGTATATGGTTGTGTAAAAAATCGAATAAAAAGGAACTAAATTATATTATTGAGATATTCTCTTCGCCTAGTCTAACGGAGAATTGTTCGTTATATACATATTTTTTTACTGACGTACCCATAAAACATGTCAGTCAATCAAAAAAGGTTGCCACAATTTTCCATCAACGGAACCCAAAAACATCGCGCCCTCCCAAGCTTACAAGAAATCCGAGTTGTAAAACACTTCGTTTTTTTTTTATTAAAGTAATAAATACCCTTTTTGGGCCGTAATAAAAATTTAATTCGCCATCGGAACACCTTCTATCATTGTAACCCAATATCTGAGCTTGGGCGATCAAAGGACACCTTTGTATTTTAAATTGGCTATCAAGGAAGATTTTTTGGAAAGAAAATTCTTTATCCAAAAACCAGAGGTATTCATTTGTAATTTAAGTATATGGTTCTTTAGATTTGAGGTTAACCTTTGAGGTTAAGCATCGCTTGTCAAGGGTGGTTCATGGATGGGTGAACTTGTTACAATAAATTAAGGTGTGAAATGTGTACGTGAAATGTTTGCTCGAGGTGTTTATAATAAAAACAAGTACCTAGCGAAAAGAGGGGTATGTTAATAGTAAATTTTTGAAGATACAAGTGAATCTAAATAAACGAAGAATAAAGACTAGCAAAAATCCATAGACAAAAAGTCAACGCCCCCAAAAAGGATCTATTCAAGCGCACAAAAATACCGCACCCGAAAAGGGTTGAAAATCCTGACACATTCAAACACGGACTTTATATGTTATTTACAAACAACGAAAAAACAAGATTATCCCCAAATTTATGATATGTTGACAGGGGTCATTAAAAATAACGAGACATTAAACAGGTCAGTGAACTTTTAATATTGTTTGCTTTCAACAAACGGTTTGTACGGCTGGCGCTACCGGAGATGGTGTTGGTGAAAAATGTCAGAACTTTTGCAAACGTAAAAATTAAGCAAAGGTCACTGACTTTTTACGTGTACCTGAGTTTTGCTTTTTTATTTTATTCAGTGGTTTCTATTCTGTGTTTGTTTTTAAATATTTTTTGTTATTTGGAAGCGCTGAATTTGACGGTAGTGTTTTTATGTTTTGGAAATTATTACAAGCTTTATAGTGAAAAAAAAATGGTGATAACATCTGGTGGTCATAATGGTGGTATCAAATATAACGAGGCAGTCGTCTCCTTGGTCTAGTGGTCACAAGCGCGGCTGCTGTGCTCGAGGTCTCGGGTTCGATTCCCGGATCGGGTCGAAATCGCTTTGTGGGTTTTCTTGAACTTTCACAAAGCAGCCCGTAGTCTAGAAGTTGGTGATTGATTCATCCGTGTATCGGAGAGCACTTAAATGTCGGTCCTGCGCCTGATCTCTTTCCGGTCGTGTCGGATTGCCGTCCCATCGGATTATGAGAGTAAAGGATTAGTGAGTGCAGTGTCTGCGCAAATGCTTGTGCACTATAATATGTCCTGCGCAGCTGGCTGATCTCTTTAAATGAGAACAGCCGCCGTGGGCGAAATCGGCCGTGGACGCCATCATCAAATATAAAAACAACATTATATTTTTAATATTAGCTTAATGTAATGAATCAAGCTCAATTATTGAAACTACGTTTAACGCTTAATACGGGCTGATATTTCCACGCCTATGCATTTATGCGGATAGCTACAAATTTCCACAGAGATATAACTGTGAAATGGCGATTTTGCATTGTCTAAATAATTAAGATTAATGATTGGAAATTCGTGTGTTCGCCAAATCCTGACAAACGGCGTGCCTGATGTATAACTAGTAGGAACCGATAAATACGATATATTGCAGGTATAACAGAAAGCTCATACAAAAATAACACGTATTGGGTTTTATATAGGGTTTGATTTACGATAGACGGCAATTTATTAAGTGGCTGCCTAAAAATTACCTTTATATTTTTTAATACTTTTTTTTTCTGACAGCTCTTCCAAAAGAGACAACCAATATCGGACGTAGCCTTCTCTGCTACAAAAAAGCAAGGTTTTTGATGTTTTGGTAACCTAAAAATCTAATACTAATTAAATATATTGACTTACTTATTTACAGTAAAACAATTCAAAAATCTTTCAGCTTAGTATTGACATACAAAGCCTGCAATTCAGAACGCCTGAAATCCTGTGTTAGACAGACCACACCCTCTCAACTAGCGTTTCAAATCAATACAGTTTCCAAACTTCCATATCTGGACCGTTACTAAAGGCACCTATTTGCTATAGACCTACGTATGAACAGACAGCGCATGTTCAATTATTTATATCTGGCATTGATTACGATATATGAGCGTTTTAGTCAGTTTTCCTCGTCAACATTTTTTGTTACCTCACCATTATCGGGATTTTTGTCATAATGCTGTGCACAGGCATTATCTACATAGAAAAGGCATGAAAGCAACCTTTTTCAATGGCTACAAGTTTTGTCAAGTGTTGTCCTACTTGCTAGTGGCAATAATGATACAATTTTTAATTATTGCAAGATAGTTTCCCTATCATAACTCAAAAATGAACTAAAGAACTTTATTTTGCCTGAAACCAAAAACTACAGAGAGCAAATTGAAAGCTACACACAAGTAACCCCTATTTGAATCACACAAGCCACATCTACACATACTAAACTCTGTGGCCTAAACTACGTATTCACAGTTCATTATCCAAGCATCACAGGCAGGTTACTACTTCTGTTGTTCTTGCACTATGTAAACACAATTCGATCAATTCACAAGTGAACAGTAAGCGTTGTCTGTTCGTCTGTTTGTTCGGGGAATTGCTTTTAAACGTTACTCGTAAAGTGTAACTGTGTTGTTACAAGCTAGAAGGAATACTAGTGTATTTGAGTCTAGAATGTGGGATAGATAGCACAAATATGTTCGAAGGAATTAATGAAATTGAATGTGAGAATTTACCAAGGGGTATCATATAGCCCAAGCTTGCTGAATTGAGGTGGTCAGATAGGCAATCTCTATGCAACACTGGTACCAAGATGCATTCGGTTAGATTGGAAGCCGACCTTAACATCATCCTCATCTTCCGAGCCTTTTTCCTAACTATGTTGGGGTCGGCTTCCAGTCTAACCGGATGTAGCAGTAGTACCAGTGCTTTACAAGGAGCGACTGCCTATCTGACCCCCTCAACCCAGTTACCCGGGCAACCCAATACCCTTGGTTAGACTGGTGTCAGACTTACTGGAGAAGCCGACCTTAACATAGTTGGCAAAAGTTTACGCACATGATGATGATGTAAGCGCAAAATTCAATCCTTTACCCATTACATAAGTTATTTGCAATAAACATTTGCTCAGTTCAATCCAATCAAACTACTTACTTAAATAATAATTCGGCTCACACTACAAAACCCATTTTAAAGCCGACATCCGCATTCACGGCGATAAAACAGAATTCGGAATCGAGAAACAATGAAACCGATTTCATTATGTATCGATACGTTCCGAAACTTCTCGGAAGAGTATCGATAAAATACAATTGAAATGTTAAAGTATAATCAGGCATCGCTCTTATGTAACAGTGAATTTTTCGATGTTTTTTTAAGGAATATTTTAAAAGTCAAATTGTATTGAAAGTTATATGAAACACTGGATTTCCACTCATTTTAAGACTGAAATATTTCAAAAACCGGCCAAGTGCGAGTCGGTAGGGTTCCGTACCATCCAAACTAATCTATACATATAATAAATCTGTAGAAAAGTAATTTTTGTACA
Source organism: Helicoverpa assulta (assembly GCA_963856015.1). NCBI lineage: Eukaryota > Metazoa > Arthropoda > Insecta > Lepidoptera > Noctuidae > Helicoverpa > Helicoverpa assulta. Next base: position 10,574,217 of record CAWLCW010000012.1, read on the forward strand.
TTGAAGAAATTGACAAAAAAAATAGCCAGCATGTTAAAGGATAACTAACAGAACCCATTTCCATCATTTTTGTCATTTTTGTCTGTTTGTCTGTTTGTCTGTTTATCTGTTTGTTTGTTCGAGATTCACGTAAAATCTACGAATTAAATGCAGACAATGCTTATATACAAAAATTCTACGTAACTTGGGGTATTACTTAGTTTTTGTTTCATCGAAATCGATTCACTCTATCAAAAGATGCTTAATTTTGTGAATTCAAGATGTAAAATATTACGACACGCAATCTATTTGTCAAAACTGTACATTTGAATGTGGTACTTATATTAGTTGATCGGCCTATTATTAATCTTTACACAGAAAATCACACCTTTATAAGTAACTTCGGAAGAAAAAAAAATGTAAATTTTGTTTAGCCAAGGTTAAAGTAGCTCCATCTGTAGTAAATAAAATACATCCAATTTGTCAAAGGAGCGAGGTGGTAAATGACAATACTACCATACATTCTTTATAGAGGATTATTATTTCAACAGATGGAGTTGTGTATTTTCCGTAATTCACCATATTTTAACACGTAGTGTAATTTTTCGATAGACATTTCAATAGTGTTTGTCAGTTTGCCGTGCCACATCAAAATCCAACTATAATTATTACCTTGATAAAAAGAAAATTAATAGTTCTCAGCCAAATTTAAAACGGTGCCATCTAAATTATTTTTTGAACATTATGTCAAAAATGATGACTTTAGTGGAACAATTAATTATCATTTAAAGTTACAGATGGAGTTCATATCAGGATTTTTTCATAAACATAGTTTACCTTATCTTCGACTAATGTGGTGGCCTTAAAACAAATTACTTTGAGTGAGTAGTATTAAGTAGACCTTAATTATTTTTTTTGATGCAAAATATGTAAACTTAATCCTATAAGAAATGAGGATCTATCTCTCGCAAGCGCTGCTAAGCGTGAGGTAGGTAATGTAGGCTTCTGTAGCTTTAAAAACAAGCCCAGGTACAAAGTGCAGATAAAAAATGGGAGCTTTCTCGATTTAATACCATACACACGTAAAATGCTTTATGCGTCTGAAAACGTACAAATTACGCGCCGCATACCAGAGACATGCTTACTTTCAACTTCTGATCGCAAATACACTGTTCACGATTACGAACAGTCTCAGTAAGACCCGAGCCAAGTCTAAAAAAACACCTTTTATATAAAACTACGTTTGATGTCATTTAATCACAAAGACAATTGTTCTCTGTTGCAAATCTTATCCACCTATATCCTATCCTAATCCAGAATGCATTGCACAAAAACCAATGGTATCCTATTCGAGAAGTCAAAAGACTTGACCTGCCAACGTCAGCTTCTGCGCTAAGCAAGTGTTCTTAATAGTACCATCAGAATTACATTCATCGTTGAATGAGGTGATTACATTTTCAGAAACCACAATAACAGTAGGGGCCAAAGCGTATGATCGCTATATAGAGCTCTGATTGGCCCCAGGTGACCAAGTCAGGTCTGATTTGTTTGTTCATGAGATCTTTGAAAGTGTTTCGGTGGATACTTACTGTCGTCCTGTTTACGTGTGACACAAAATATGGTATATAAACGTCCTCCGCAAAATTTTCCCGGTGTGCGGTAGTGACGCACAGTATACAACACTTATGTTTTAACATTATAGATCTGACTGGGGATGTTACCATAATGCAATGTCCATTGGCTTTAAGTAAAAATAAACTTAAGAGATACATTAAATGTAAAAAAATTATCAGGAAGTACCGTACAGTAAGGAAACAGAATAAGGTAAACAACTGTATGCACCTTAGGAGAGAACGTGTGAATCTAGTGCAGCAGTTAAATACTTGTTCCCTTGAACTTGAACAGTGCAGAGCTACCTATGACCTGGACATACAACAGCTACATGACCAACTAACTGTGAAAGAAAAATTGCTTTCATACATCTTCAGTAAATATGAGGATTGTCAAAAGGAACTAAGTGCCCGCTTGCAACAGGCCGGTGAGCTAGTGGACCTGGTGAAATATAGTGCTGAGAAGTATGAGGCATTGGCCAATAATCTTTCCTGCAACTGTACACAACCTGAAGCAGTGCCTGAACCCCGGCTTGCAGCTAATCTGCCTGAACCCCCTCAGTCTGTTGAGGGCTCCTGTAACATCAAGCAATTTAACTCAATTTTATTCACAGATAGGTTTGGTAAAGGTATAGGCTCCTACATTCAACACTCACTCTCTCAATCACACTTTGTAACTAGTCACTGTTACCCTGATTTACATTTCAATTATATAATAAAAAACATAATTAATACTCAATTTGATGCTGACTCCACATTAATTCTTTTAATAGGTGATAGTCTTGATTTAATGAAAACTGACATTGCAAATGGTATCAATGCCTTACTAAAACTAGATCTGAAGAATATTATACTTTGTGCATTACCTTATTCAGATTGCTCTTCAGACGAACAAAATAAGTATGTTCATAGTTTGAACAATTTCATGTACACTCTGACATGTTGTCATAGCGACAAATTATTGTTTTTTGACACTAACAAGTTTGTTAGTGATTTTTATTTAACAAGGGAATGTATGTATTTTCCTAATAAATATAAAGATGTGATTGCTTCTTTGTTAGCATATAATATTAACAGTGTCATAGATAACAATATGACAAAACCTAGGATAAGCGACGAATCAGTATTGTCTAGTTTACCTAACAATACTGTGATTGAATATTTAAACTAGCTCCTGAGACAATAGAAAAGCATTGTAGTAACCTTATACTCTTTCATCAGAACATAAACCGCTTTTCTGGCAAAATTTTAGATATTGAATTACTAATTGATAAATATTCTATTGATATAATATGTCTTTGCGAGACATGGTTAAAGCCTGATAAAATGTCATTTAATGTAAATAATTTTGTGGTTGCCAGTGTGTTTAACAGAGTTTCAGCTGAGGGTGGAGGTACAATAATTTTATCTAAAAGTAATTTAAAATTTAAAAATAGAATAGACATTACCTCTGGCTCTGTTGATCGCGTCTGCGAAGTAGCATGTGCAGAGATAGAAAGCCATATAATAGTATGCGTTTATAGACCACCAGCATCAAATTTTTCTTTATTTCTCATTCATATGGAAGATATTCTCTCAAAGGTTTTTAAAAGTAATAAATTAGTCTATATTTGTGGGGATTTTAACATAGATCTTCTCACTGAATCATCTGATAAATGTAACCTTCTAGCGTTATTTAATTCATTTAATCTTAATTATTTGTTTAATGGTCCCACTAGAATTACGGCTACTTCAAGTACCTGTATTGATAATATTTTTACTAATAACAATAATATCGAACATTCTTGCTTAATATCTGGTGTACGGTCGGACCACAAAGGTCAGCTTGTTAGTTTTAAAACGAATAAAATAAATTCATTAAATAAGATAATTACTTTTAGACCATTGAACAAAAAAACTTTGCAAAAATTTCAAGATAATACTTCGGATAAATTAAATTCTATTAACATGGACTGTAAAGAACCAAATAAATTATTTAAACATTTATTTAATACACTCTGCCAGGAACTTAATAAGTCATGTCCGAAAAAAACTATTAAAATCACTCATAAATTTAAATTCAGTGAATGGTCTACTAAAGGGATTAGGATAAGCAGGGATGTCTTATATAACTTGTACCACGAAAGGTCATTGACTTCTGATTCAACGTTTCATGATTATGTAAGAAACTACTCGAAGGTATTTAAAAGGGTATGTATTCTGGCTAAGTCGAAATCAATTAGTAATAAAATAGCCAAATCAGACAATAAAATAAAAACGGTCTGGAATATTATAAACGTTGAAACCGGACAAACTAAAATGCGGGACTCTGACCCGCGGTTAGTTATTGATAATGCTGTTATCTCAGATAAGGTAGAGGTTGCCAATGCTTTTGACACCTTTTTTTCAAACATTCCCGTAGAGGTTACCAAGTCCCTTAATTCATCTTCTATATTAGCTGAGACGTTACTTCGACAGAACTTCAGTAGAAATATACCTGACTTTCAATTTCAATATGTCTCTGATTACACGATCAAAAGAGCATTCAAGTCTTTAAATCTAAAAAAGACTGAGGACTTATGGGGCTTTTCTGTCACAGTCATTAATTCCATTATTGAGAGTGTTGCCCCAATACTTAGTGAAATTTTTAACCTCTGCATCGACAACGGTATCTTCCCTGACTTGATGAAACTCAGCAAAATTGTTCCTATCTTTAAATCAGGCTGTAAGAAAAACCCTTCCAACTACAGACCTATTTCAATCCTTCCAGCCTTTAGCAAAATCTTCGAAAGGATCATGTTGGATCAGATGTTACGACATTTTAATTTAAACAACATATTTCATGACCGTCAGTACGGCTTTACAAAGGGTAGGTCTACCACTGACGCAAGTGCAAGATTGATCACCCAAATCTTAAACGCCTGGGAAGATTCGCGGGATGCTGTGGGCATTTTCTGCGACCTTTCTAAGGCGTTCGATTGCGTGGACCATGACACTCTTATTTGTAAGCTGAACCACTACGGAATTCGTGGTAAAGCCCTCGCGCTCGTCCTTTCTTATCTGTCAAATAGACAGCAAGTAGTGGACGTAAGTGGCTCAACTTCATCTGGGTCATTAGTAAAGATGGGCGTGCCACAGGGTTCAATTTTAGGTCCCTTTTTATTCTTAGCATATATAAATGATCTCCCGTATATGATGTCCTTGATCTCTGATATTATTTTATTTGCTGATGACACTTCCCTTGTCTTCAAAATTAACAGAAAGGAATCTAGTCCCATAGACTTAAACGATAGCTTGGTTACTCTAAGCAAGTGGTTTGCCGCGAATAACTTGCTTCTTAATTCTTCTAAAACGAAATGCATTAAATTCTCTTTACCTAATGTAACACCAGTAGGGCTCAATATCGTTCTGGACGATAATAAATTAGATGTTATTAGTCAAACCGTCTTCCTGGGCATCACCATTGACTCTAAATTGCAATGGGGTGCCCACATCTCAGCACTGTCAAAGAGGCTGAGTTCCGCAGCTTATGCAGTCAGAAAAATAAGACAGATTACTGACGTTGCTACTGCTAGGCTCGTGTATTTCGCTTACTTCCATTGTATTATGTCCTATGGTATTTTACTGTGGGGGGCAGCGGCTGACGTAAATTCAATCTTCGTTCTCCAGAAAAGGGCAATTCGTGCAATTTATGGCCTCGGCCCTCGCGAGTCACTAAGAGAATTATTTAAAGACATTAACATACTTACACTACCTTCTCTTTATATTCTAGAAAATATCATGTTCGTACGCAAAAACTTAAATCAATTTAGTGTTAAAAGTGATATACATTCCATTAATACAAGAAACAAGCACAAGCTAGTAGTTCCAAGATTCAGATTAACGAAATCAAATAAATCGTTTTTAGGGAATTGTGTCCGTTTTTACAACAAGCTGCCTAAGTGTGTAACCGATCTCACGGATATAAAATTTAAGAACACTGTAAAATCCACCCTAATTAAAAAAGCTTATTATAAAATTCAAGATTTTGTTGACGATAAAGATATTATATGGCGATAACTCATCTCTCCATGTGTGGCTTCCCTGGCAATTAAACGACTTTCTGTTCTCCCTTTGCATTATATCGATTTACAGTTTAACTTTCTTGCATTGTATAATTTTGTGAGCTTACTATTGTTATGTAATAGACTGTTTGTACTGTGACTGTATTACTTTTTAAAAAGAGTGTCTATGGAGTTTCTTGCCGGCTCTTCTCCATGAGACCAACTTTTTGGAACCGTGCAACTAATGTGACGTTTCATAGGTGCCTGCAAAGGCCTATGTGAAATAAAAAGATTTTGATTTTGATTTTGATTTTTGATTTTTGATTTTGTTTCTTTTGATTTGCTGGCTCCACCAAGAAATGACAAATTGCGAGCGTACATTTTGAAAATCTTGGCAAAACTGCAAGTTTCAAGTACGAAAACATGAAGTGGACTCGCACAGATACGTACATTTTGCCTATTCGTGAACTAATGCAAACATTTCGGTGGAGTCCCGGCTTAGGCCACCACATTAGGCGTGCGCGATCCTCGGGCGTGTGAGTAGCGCGGGCGCCGCGCGTGCGTCGCGAGCGCGTTGCGTTAGCGTCGCGTTTTGCTGCCCTGCGGCATTTGCAGCGCGCTCGCGGCGCGCACGCGCCGCTCTCCTTGACGTTTAACTGCTAAGGCGTTTAGCGGGCGGCGGGGATAGCGGGCGAAGGGGTAAGAACGCAACTCGAGCGCCGCGTGCTCGCCGCGAGTCAGCCTTACCATAGTGAGTAAGTGCACAGAAAATTCCCGTCATACAAGTGTTTCTCCCCAGTAGTGAAACTATCCTACCCTATGCGCCTGCTGATGATGATGACTCATTTTATCATCCATCCAGCTATTCCCCAACTATGTTGGTGTTGGCTTCCAGTCACCGAATCTGTTTGAGTACCAATATTTTGCTTGGAGCGATTACCTATCTACCTATCTTCAATCCAGTCAACTACACAAGACGATATCCATGGTAAGACTGACAGACTTTCTGGCTTCTGATTAGTCGCAGCAGTTGCAGAAAATGTACAAATGACAGCTTTGTCAGACTCAAAGCATATAGACATAGATTATAGCTGTTTCCTGTGACAATTACTTACGCACCATAATTTTCCAAATTGGCTGACTAGATCCAGAGATATTCACAACGTCACAAACTTTACTTCTTTTGTTTAGATGAATGGTCACATCCACAACACAACCTTGATCAATGAATCTATGCGACTGCTAAGTGCTAATCCTAATTATACTGTCACGTGAAAGAATGCACCTATGGGATAAGTAGTATTTTGACTATTCTATATTGCCCACGCAGACGAAGTTGCGGGCAACAGCTAGTATTATATATATTTATAGATATCGAGCAAAACTGAGCAAAAAAATCACGTTAGTTGTATGGAAGCCCCCCGAAATATTTATTTTATTCTAGTTTTCAGTATTTGTTGTTCTAGCGGCAACAGAAATACATCATCTGTGAAAATTTCAACTATCACGGTTCATGAGATACAGCCTGGTGACAGACGGACGGACGGACGGACGGACGGACGGACAGAGGAGCGACAACAATAGGGTCCCGTTTTACCCTTTGGGTACGGAACTCTAAAAAGTATCCATGTATTTTGCTCTTTGATCAGTTTACATCATGTGTATCAAAAGTACACTTCCGACAATTTCAAATTAATAAGTTACATTGAAGTTCCTAATTATCTAGTCAACATAGTGAATACCTAATAATCGCCTAACTAGGAATATTTCAATAGGCCCATAAAACATTCAAATTGCGTAATCATTGCCAGCTACAAATTCACATTATAGAGCAAACCATTTGAGCCAATACCGCGAAATTAAACGAATCGTTTACGGCTTTAATGAAGTCTTCCGAAACACCGGAATTTATCGGAAACGAGAGGGCGTTATAACGGTTTTTGGCATAATATTAAACTTTAGACGGTTTTAATGTGCAATTTAACTTTTTCAAAGTGCTTTCAGGACGACGAAGGATTTATATGATTACTTTGTCTTTCATTGGTAAATGGGTCTTTTTCGACGATAGGAACTTTTTGTTAGTTTTACATACGAGTTCGAATCTGATTTATTCAGGATAGGGGAATGATTCAGATGGGTTTTCGATTCGATTATACAGTTTAAATGTTATAGGAAGATGAGCATAAATGTGGGTGGATAAAGAGGAAGGGGAAGACCAGAGAAACGATGGGTGGATTGTATGAAAAACTATATGGCTGGAAATACTGTGTTGAAAAAAGTATGGAAGAAAACATACTTCGCTGTTGAGGTAGGGTTTTCCGAACAAACCCCTAAGTAAACTTAATTCTTCTACTACCTTCAAATCTAGGTGACCCTTGTAATGCATAATTCAATTGCCCGAACATATAGGTAAAGGATATACGTTCTTTTTAAACGCATTTAAAATGTGCACGGTCAAACATACAAACTTCCCATCCTATATGATTGTGCGCCGAAGATTACTCGGGGAACGAGATAGGCCCCTTAATATTTTATGAAGAAAAATGGGGGATGGTGTGTATGGTACAAGTTATGGGCTTAGCGTGTCCAAGTGACCAGATGTACTTGTTTCTGTTGAAAATTATCTGATCGCTGTGGGGGCAGCGGGAGGGAATGTCAGACATTTACTGACTGAAATCGACCTTTATTCTTTCTGGAGCCCTTTGGTAACTCTCTCGAATGTTCCTAGTCTACCTATTTCTTCATATAATATATTCACTTGTTTTACATATTAAAAAAGGTTGTTTCTAGTAATTTTACGTCAAGCTGTTGGCGAAAAAAGTCATGTTCCTAGTCATTTTATGTCATGCTGTTGGTGCGCCTAAATCTATATATATAAAAGAAAGTCGTGTTAGTTACTCCACTTATAACTCAAGAACGAATGAACCGACTTAGCTGAAAATTGGCAGGGAGGTAGCTTAGAGCCAGGAGAAGGACATAGGATAGTTTTTGTCACCATCCGGCTACGGGAAGCAGTTATCTCGGGACGCGGGTGAAACCGCGGGCGGAAAGCTAGTAAATAGATAAGTGTAATTGTTTGGCTCAAAAAGAAAATGTAGTGTCTTTTATCCAGATTAGACAAAATAAACTTTAGCACATGCTTTTATCTCATTAAAAACCTAACTACACTTATTATTCGAAAGCCATTTTATATGAAAACTTTTGTATCGTTAAAACGCCGAAGCCAAAAAAACTTTTTCAACTTGAAAAGTTGGTAGGCCGCATCGGTCATTAGTGTGCTATAAAAAACTTTAATTTCAGGTTTTTAGAGACTCTTTATTCGCAACTTCTAGAAAAACATTTTGCTGTGTAATTATGATGGATAATATCCATTAGGTTTCATACTTTACTAGACTATCAGATTAAGTAACCTGCAGCCAAAACTAAAATTACAAAGTCGTATATGTATTTGAGAATTGACTTTTGATAAATTACATAATTGTTCTGTCCAGACCCTTGCGGCTAGATAGCCTCCAGGAAAAAACAATCAAATAGCATTAATCATTAATCAAAAACAATCATTAATTAACCTATTGTAATTAATCAATGTTTCTATTTTTGCATGCCTAAGTTAAGGTAGAATGTACAAGGATCGCCAATTGCATTTTTGTAACATCTGTATTTATATTGTACCTACATTCCGTTGCAAATAAACTATTATTCTATTCTATTCTATTCTAGCATATGGTTCGTTGATAAGATACAGGTATATTGAGTTAAATTAGAACTGCCAGGATTGTCATTTTACCGCAAAAGAAATATAAATGGTTTCTTTACCACGCTACCTCTTGTGCCTTGCAACATGAAATTCGTTATCCCCAAGCGATGTCCACTGATTGAAGTTAATAAATAGATATATCCAAGAGTAAATAAATACGTGCTCGTTGTTATTTACGATAAAAATGTAGACAATCAAATTACCGGACTTGCTTTGTTAGCTGTATGGTCTGTTAGGTACAATTCGAGATCAGTTCTTAGTCTTTGGACATAGAGTATTTTGTGCAGAGTGGTCACTCTTTTGGAAATGCGTAAAAAATGGGTTGCAAAAGATTATTTCTGTAAAGGTGAATGTGTTACTTAAATTAATTAATAACGAAAAGTAAAATAAGACAACTTAATATTTATTAGTAAATGTTGTTAATAAGCTGTTAAACACGATATTACTCAGAGGAAAAGCGTCTAATTTATCGCTCGGGTAAACAAATTAATTACCTACACTGAATCTATTTAGTTTATTAGTCTTCCAAGTAAGTCTGACGTTTATTTTATTTTTGACTGATTTTAGCATGAAAATACTTACTTTATTCGGCAGTTAGTAACATTTTAATAAGATATATGAAAATAAACGTCTTTGTTAAACACATAAAGTAAATCCTAACTAATATTATAAATGTGAAAGTAACTCTGTCTGTCTGTCTTTCTGTCTGTCTGTCTGTCTGTCTGTCTATTCTTCACGCCTAAACTACTGAACCGATTTATGTGAAATTTGGTACAGACATAGTTTGGAACTTGAGAAAGGACATAGGATAGTTTTTATTACAAAAAATATAAAAACAAAAAATTATTCCGGACATATAGCGCCATCTATTGGTCAAACCAAAAATCTGCCGAAGTCCCTATTCCACGCGAACGAAGTCGCGGGCAAAAGCTAGTATAAAAATAAAATTATTTTACGTATCGTTTTTCATCATAATTACCTACTCTTCCTCCGAAAACAGTTAAATTAAAACCACATCATTTCCTAACAGGACGCCAAATACTATTTTTAGACAAAATGACATGCTTTGATGGTAAGCTAATAAATGTAGAACCGACATATTATTTGGTTTACCGGGAAACGTGTTTACAATATAACTTTCCGTGGTTGGTGGTACTCGTGTCACCAGGGCGCAACTTTGAGCTCCTGGATAATGAAAAAATAATTAAAAAGAAAATAATAAAAGACTGTTTAAAAATAAGTTAAAAAAATACTTTCATAAAATAATTGAGCAGCGTAATGCTGTTATATATTCTAGTAGTTTAAAAAAATATAAATATTTATATATATATATATATATATATAAGTTTATGTAAGGCAATGCGGCTCATCAAAACCGCTAAACCGGTTTTGTGGGAAAATGTTTATGTTAAAACTGTACAATGCTGTAATAATAAAATAAAATAATCGCTAAACCATTATTTGGTAATGTTTAGAGTACAAGCATGACCCGATGGTTGTAACTTCTTTTTTTAGTATAATCGTCAATTCAATCAAAGTTTTGAGTCAGACACCGGCCAAATATCTGATAGTTGTTATGTGCGTACTACCATTCATTTCCATACTGATTTCAGGGCCCGAACAAACTGTCGGCCAACTAAAAGTTGGCAGTGTGCTCGTGTAACATAAATATTATTTACTACATTTCGGATAGTTATTGTGTTTCTAGATTACCTTGTTATTACTGAAATAATTATTAAGTAACAGCCTAGATTAGTTGATTCCAATCTGTTAAACAAAATGGCGTTAATTATCAAATTACTTTCATAGCTCAAACAATTTTGGCGAAACTAAAGTAATCTTTTTTTGTGTTCCGAGAATTCTTCTAATTGCTATATTTTTAATTACATTTACCTTCATTGTTGCGAAGTGTTTGATATTTGAATTTATTTTTATTTGTAAAAATAGAAAGGAAAAGAATTTTGCCTTCGTCTTGAATTTGGATCCGGAAACCCTTCAGATCAGTCGGGCAAATAAACGAGTGTTTTATTTTTTCTTCAAAGGATCAAAGAGGCATCGGATCTCTTAGGGATTGCTCTTAACTTACACTAGCACTGATAGCTTACGTTTTATTAATGACTAGCTGTATCCAGCGATTTTACAAGCAATTCAGTAGAATTAATTCAGGGTTAGAAAAGACTTATGGTTATACCTATCTGCGTCAAAAAACGCAATATGGAGTCGCTGGGACATACATATATAATACTCACACGACGTACAGTCGCAAAACATAACCAACCTTCGGCAGTCAAGTAAAAACTTACCCATCTTTTCCAATTTTCATTTCTTTTGTTTGTACAGCCATTTAACCGTAAACATTACAGAAAGACAGGTAACTTTTGCATTTAATAGAAGTAAGGATAAAAAGGAAAACAATAACCCATTTTTACTCGACCGAGCAAAAGATCAGACAGGGGCAAAGTACACTGACTTGCAAAAATAAGTAGACATGACTATGTGGCAGTTTTATATAGAAGAGGGGCATGTCAATAAATTCATACATTTTTTAAACATTTGACGTCGTGTTGTTCTGAAATATTATTTATCATGTATCTTTCGTACAAAGGTCTATACATGGGCAGTTCGAAAACATTTATTTATAGCTAAAGGCGTATCGGAAGCGAGACTTTAAACAAATAAATATTTTAACGAAATAATCTTTAAATCTGTCTGTCTGAAAGGTTCATTAATCTCGGGGACTGAACTGTTTAAAAAAATACTTTTAAAAACATAGTTTTTTTTAGTGCATTGAACTTTTGCAGACAAAAATGTTTTCTGTATACCTGGTCGCTTTGTATGTAACTCCCAAAATATAGAAAATATGATTTTTATTTTTTTACAGTCTTTGAATCCGAGGCAAATGATCGTAAGGCAAAAGAAAAACAGCAAACAATGCAAGAAACTTTTCGAAAATATACAATAATAATATATCCCCCTAATTTTTGAGGAATAGTATAATTCACAGATATTTTTTACCAAGTTTTAAGGTCTAAAAATACAAAGGTATTATTATTGGTAACAAAAACCTATGCGTCTCTTCTAACCCCAAATTTTAAACTCACATTAATAAAAGCTAATAAAAAGAGCCTTATCAAACCTATATGAAACCAAGAACAGTAAAACCAGAATGATTGTCAGTAATAACCTCTAAAGGTAAGACCAAGAAAATTAATGGTACATTCGATTCTCCTCAAAGTATAATATGTTAGGTTCACGGAGTAGGGAAAGATGAGTGGAGATGCCATAATGCAGGTACGTCAGGCGCCTTCTTCTCGGTCAAATTCATTCATTCACGGGGTGGGCATGACCAAAACGATCAGTTACGAGACAACTAACAAGGCGTTTGCGTTCATTGAGACATCTGTCAACGATTTTCGGTATTACAAAAAATGGTTGGGTCCAAAGAAGGCGTATAAGGACGTTCTTCGTCCCCCGCACAGTCGCATTTTGGCGCGCTACTTTCTTAAGCGATTTTCCGTTATGGCACCTCCGCTAGTCATTTTATTCTCCATGGGCAGGTTAATGTTTCAGCAATTTGTTGAATCAGGCGATTCCATGGATTTCTGTCGCTTTGGCCTCGTTTTGGCCTTGTCAGTTGTTTTTGTAATTATTTTTTGTATGGCTTTGTTATTGGGGTTGAATATTTTATTTTGTTTTGGTGTTATCAGGTAGTTATTATGTGTCGTTATATTAGTGGTTGTAATTTTATTTATCAACATTAATTTCGAGTCCGAACATATTGCTTTAATTAAGTAGAATCACCATTTTGTCAACTATACAAGATAATTTGTATACTATTGTAAAATAATCACAAAATTACGTAAAACTATAGATAAGTGTAGACAGGTAGGCACAAAATTACACAAACCAAACACAAATAAATTACAGTACCAAAACTAGATAGGATTGGATAATGTCAGATTTTGCACTCTAACTACAACTTGCACTGAGGAGTTTGTAGAAATAAAATACGGACTTCCATCCACATAATAACCGCGATAGGTGCAGCTTAACTTTGCTGAATGATCAATCTGCTTATTGTAAAATAAACACAAGCATATACTTTTCAATATAATATCAAAAATGTATTAAACTATTATCATAAAAAAGACTACTAAAAACTCTACTGCATCAATTGTTGGAAAAACCTTTTTCGAAAAGTTTTTTATCAATCTCAATTACTAGTGAAAATGGAAAATCCATGTTTGCTTTGACAAATAGGGTTACGCCCGTATGATTCAGCGATTATACTGTTAAAAATACCCACGTTTTAGTCGTTTTTGCTGTCGACTATCTAGGGTAAAGGCGGGATAGATGCCGCAGTGGGATAGATGCCCCATTTTTAAAAAACCTAACTTCCCATGCTCGCGATTAAGAAACAACCGTTTAACTAGAAGCCACAAGCACCCCGCACCTAAATTAGCCACGCGCCATCGAGGGGTGAGGTCGCGTTTCGCTCGTGTGTGAATTCATCTCCGCGGCGAACTTACGGCGAGCGTAAAATTTTTAAAGGTGAGTATTTGCTGTTGTATAACTTTATAAGTAGATATTAATTCCATCAAATTTTTTATTACGTATGTATATTGTTTCATGAAGTATACATTTTGATGTAAATAGTTGCTCCATTGTATTTATTTATTTAAAAAAATATTAGGGCATCTAACCCTGTCAAAAAGGATAGTTGCCCTGATTTTTTACGGTATAGGTGCCCCTAGGGGCATCTATCCCTCCATACACCACGTGTACCCTGAATGTATTATAAGTGCTTTGAATATATATTTTTCATGTGTTTATGTATAGGTATTTACACTTTTTATTGATTACGAATGATTTACAGTTCAAACAGTGAAGATGAAGATAATTCACCTAAGAACAAAGTTAAGGAATAGAAAACTAAAGGTTTGCCGGTGAAGAAGACTAAAAGAGATGGACAGGATGAGCCTAAAGATACAAATAAAAATAACTGCATAGAATGCTTTGAAAACTATGAACAAACAAAGTCTAAATCCGACTGGATTCAATGTGTAATGTGTCAGTGCTGGTTACATGAAACCTGTACACTTTTCAGAAATGTTTGCTCGAGATGTAGAAAACTTAAAGCACTGTCCGGTTAAATATTATGATGCTATGTGTTATTTTGGTTTTTAAGAAAGAATGATTTTTATGATTTTGCATGTTGAAACTAAATAATTAATATTTTGTAATAAGGGTTTAAAATATAAAATACATTATTTTTGTTGAACAAAGACTTTTAGAATTTTATTGTGTTAATTTTAATTAATCTGATAATGAATATAAAAAGATTTTAAAATCTGCAAAGCACTTTTCATTTCAAATAAATTAAAGTAAAAAATATATAAATATTATTAATATAATATACTTAAACAGTATGAAGGGCATCTATCCCGCACCGTAGGCATCTATCCTCGCTAGTATTTTCAAGGTGGGGCAACTATCCATAGGGGTAGGCATCTATCCCCAAAAATGGAGGTCTACGAAAAGCTTAAATCTGCAAAACGTGTAGTATATAGGTCCAAAAAGGTAAATCACAAATAAACATAAAGGATTAAACTAGTTACATTCATAGGTGTTATTAATGTAGAACCAATATTTATTAAATTATAAGCATATTTCAAAAAGTGGGGCATCTATCCCGCCTTTACCCTATGACTAAAATGCAATAGGATATTGTATTTTAAAAGCTTTACTTGTTAAGTAAAAAGGAATCAAATGTTTATGAGGATAGCAATATTTATTATTTACTAGCTTTCGCCCGCGGTCTCACCCGCATCCCGTAGCCGGATGGTGACAAAAACTATCCTAAAACCTTCTCCCGGCTCTAAGTTACCTCCCCTCTAACTACCTGAGCCCTAATACACAAAGGGGCACAAAAGGGCACACGTAGATTTTCAGAAGGAACATGTTGGCTTTAGGCCAATAAGAGTTTGACCCTCGCGTTAGACATAGCTAGGATTTAGTTAAGTTTTCTTCTGTCTACTTCCAGCCAGTCTTATTCTTAATCTGCATTCCCCAAAAACAAGGTAAAATTAATTTAAATAATTACAAAGTACAATCGCGTGACAATTAACAAAAGATTAAAATAATAATTATTAACTATTGAATATCCATTTATTTCGAAATGATTACGACTAATTGTTTGTGATGGTACAAAAAGATAGCGAAGAATTAATAGTACAGCCGTTTTGCTGTTTGCCATTTCATTTTGAACTTTATTGCTTTGATATACAGTTTAGTTTCAGTTGTTGGTTTGTTTGGAGCGTTTTGCAGGTTGTCACTTCATTTTGAACTTTATTGCTGCAATATAAATATTAGTTTTGTTTGTAGGTTTGTTTGAACCGTTTTTGTGAAAACGTTTTATTGAAGGACAGTTTTAAGGCCATAATTTTTACCACATTTCATCGATAGAACCGGCGAGCTCGTATTAATGAAATAAAGTTGGTATTTTATTCTAGTACTTGCATTGTTTTTCGATTTCTGTAAAGTAATCAAAAAGAGCTTTTGGGTAAATAGATGCAAGTCATTTACGACAGACTTATCTATCTAGACTATCCGTCTTGATCTTTATCGATGTCTTACTAAAAGGTATTATAATTGTGGAAGTTTGATGCAATAACGCTAAAACTGCTAAACCGATTATGATTTGGAACAGAGATATCTGGTAATCAGCTGAAGACAGAAGCAAACCACCAAACAATAGTAATATAGCTAAGCATAAACTACAAACTATTCTTAATTCAGTTTGTTAACCCGAAGTTTCATATTAACCTTTATAACGAACTCAATCTAAATAAAAGAGCAGTGCAAGAAAACCTGTTATAAAGTTCTAGCCTTAATAATGGTTATGGGGAGTTCATGGTGTCTGATATAGAGTGGACTGTCTTTTTTCTTGTGCTGTTGACGACTGTTTGGTTTCATTAATAAATACGTGTTTTTTTGTGAAAACATAAATATTTATGTGTAACTTTCTTTGCTTTATAGGTAGTTGTACATAGTAGCTTCCATCAGCCCAGAAAAGTTTACCTCGGTTTCTTTAATAAATCATCATCATCATCAGCCTATCGCAGTCCACTGCTGGACATAGGCCTCTCCAAGTGCACGCCACTGAGATCGATTTTCGGCTTCTCGCATCCAGCTCCTGCCAGCCGTCTTGCGCAAGTCATCACTCCACCGTGCCTGAGGACGTCCTACACTACGTTTGCC
This sequence comes from Helicoverpa assulta, assembly GCA_963856015.1. NCBI lineage: Eukaryota > Metazoa > Arthropoda > Insecta > Lepidoptera > Noctuidae > Helicoverpa > Helicoverpa assulta. The sequence continues at coordinate 10,590,845 of CAWLCW010000012.1, forward strand.
GAGGCGTGGTCTCCACTCTAGAACTCGTTTACCCTAACGGTTATCGGTTCTTCGGCTAATATGGCAGCCCACTGCCACTTCAGCTTGCTGATTCGGTGGGCTATGTCGATGACCTTGGTTCTCTGACGGATTACCTCATTTCTGATGCGATCCCTCAGAGAAATGCCGAGCATAGCTCTTTCCATAGCCCGCTGAGCGACTTTAAACTTGTGGACCAGCCGTACCGTCAGTGTCCACGTGTCTTTAATAAATGGGCTAATATTTTTTGTTAATCAATCCGGGAGTTCCTGAGATTAGCGCGTTTAAGAAAACAAACTCTTCAGCTTTATAACATTAATGCAGATTCTAACAAACAATAATCAAGATAAAATCCAGGACAAAAGGTGAACCAACTTAGCTCCTACATAACGATCTTCATTTCACTACATTACACGCAAAATGCCTAAGATAGGACATAAAACGTACTTATAATACATATATATGGGTCCATAATTTCCAGTCCCAAGACAGGACATTTTCAAAATATAGCCACTAAGATCGATCTTAGCCATAATGGAACCGTTACACTTGAGTGCATTACAAATGACGAGGTCCCAATCTTTATCGGGCTTGATTTTATTATTTTATGGTTCACTAAATATTGACCTCGGGGGAGATTTATATCTTACTAGCTTTTGCCCGCGACTTCGTTCGCGTGGAATAGTGATTTTTGGTTTGACCAATAGATGGCGCTATATATCCGAAATAAATTTTATTTTTATTTTTATATTTTTTTGTAATAAAAACTATCATACGTCCTTTCTCAAGTTCCAAACTATGTCTGTACCAAATTTCACACAAATCGGTTCAGTAGTATAGGCGTGAAGAAAAGACAGACAGACAGACAGAAAGACAGACAGACAGACAGAAAGACAGACAGACAGAGTTACTTTCACATTTATAATATTAGTTAGGATGTCTGATAAGAAAATCGGTATTGAGATTGTGCGGTTCTTTATCATTTGGCTAGCCTTTTCCGAATAACGTTGGGGTCGGCTTCCAGTCTTACTGTATATAGGTGAAAATGTGTTTTACATGACGCGAATACCTGAACAACTTAGGTAAGTGAGATTGTGGGTACTTTGTCATATGCCTAGCTTGTTCCGAGTAATTTGGGGAGCGCTTCCAGTCTTTAGCGTGTGTACAGGTGAGTACCAGTTGTTTTATTATTATATGAAGCTACTGCCTGTCTAAGCTCCTCAATCCAGTTATCCGGGCAACCTGGTGTAAGTATTTTCTTGATAAAACAAGGTTTTATGGCAAAAAAATACTGTTCTATATGCACTGCACCCAGTTTATCCGATAATTATGATCAACAAAGTTACGTTTCATCTTATTCAATTTATATAACAATAAAAGGTAACGATAGAATCATTCGAAGCTTACTTTTACATCAATACAGCTACAAGTACATACGAACAAACTACAAACCCATTAAAAGTCGACCTCGCCTACACTTTGAAATCAAAAATTAATGCGAAAGAACTGGCTTAGAAAAGGCGCCTCTCACTCACGAACAATAAGAAAGAAAGAAAGGCATATAGGAAAGCGATAGACCCGCTGCCATTTATATTCTTTGCCTACCATGGAGAACAAAATGGCTAGTGGAGGTGCCAAAACGGAAAATCTCCTAAGAAAGTAGCGCACCAAAATGCGGGTGTGCGGGGGACGAGGTACGTAACTCTCTTAGCCCTACTAGGCCTTTTTCTGACCGGATAATTGTTTGTACTACCAAAAATCGCTGACAGTTGTCTCAAAAAACCCAAATGTCTCGTTAGTTCACTCGTAACTAATCGTTTTCGTCATGCTCACCATACGTAGTATATTTGACCTAGAAGAATGCGTCTGGGCGACCTACCTACCATTACGGCATCTCCGCTCATCTTTCCTTACTCCGTGTTGCCTACCTATTATTTCGTCGGCCTTCAGCCACAGTATAACTACTTATATATGAAAGAGCGTTTATTAAAGTTTGGGGAACGTCTTTATCCTGAGGAAAAAATGTCGTTTCTCGTTAGACTGTGGTGGACGGAATTTTGGGCCTGACATTTTCTGTGGGGTATTGTTTTGTGATGTCATCATTCTATTCTTTATGAGTGTGTATTGTGACACAGTTATGTTTTTTGGTGGTATTTACTTATGGGGCACCTAAGGCTGAATTGAATATATCGCCTCGTAGCCATTGTTTTCTCACGTTATAGACCGTTAGGCGGACATAAGAAACGTATGTAGTATAATGTAAATATATACAATAGTATAATGTAAATGCTATGAAGGTTTAAAACTTAATTACTTAACTTAATCATTAAGAAAATTGAGAAACACTAGGTAAATACGAGTCGAATAAATATAGGTATCAAACCTGTTTTCAGTGAGTTCACTGCTACAGAATATCGCGAAGCCTCAGGGTATGACTGGTGGTCAAATATTTTGAGAGAAGCTTTTTAGGTTTTTTTGTTTTTACTGTCTGACTTATGTATAGGGCCTTTTTTTTTTTTTTTTTTTTAACGACGTCAAAAATCATCAAATGACCCCTTCTGCTGTGGGTTAGCAGCGGTGAGGGAGTGTCATAACCCTTTTATGTACCAGGGCCGCGGTATCTCTTTCGAACAACCCGCAGCTAATGAGCTATCAATGAACAGAGCTGTCAGAGAACAGGGCAGAGTACTTAATCATCATGCTTGCACTGATAATAATTAATTTAAAATTCTAAAACATTCACATACCAAATGCGATAGAGACTTGCATACAAATAGGTTTCCAACTTCAAATGTTTCAAGTACACTAATTGAAAGACGTCATCAACAAAAAAGGTTTTAGTTTTTTTTTCTTTTTTAAAAGCCGAACTGAATCCCCTCAGTGTGTACCGTGCACATTGATTATTCTAAACACAGCCTTAATTAGTATTCGGTGTACATTTTAGCCACTTTGATAATTACGGAGCTACAACTTTTGAAGTTACGGCCATCAAATTAAAAATTACTCATCCTAGCCTTTGTAAGCATACCTACCTACTCTAAGTAGATGTAACAAGGGTGATGCTGGTAAATTTTATATGAACTACTTTGATACTTTGTGTTTCCTGTAGTTCCATTCGAGTCCTAAGTGAACTACTTCCCGTACCAGGACAAAAATTTGTACATTTTTAAATCAGCTCAGTAGATTAGGCGGACAGACAGAAAGAGTTACTTAATTTCGCATTTTTAATATGAGTAAGGATCGTGATGGCACTAAAGAGCAAAAAATCTGGGCCATTTTTATAAAAACCTGGAAATAGTATTTGCTAACTATATTTTTATAACTATCCGTCAAAATGTTATTTGGGCTAATGGATTTGTATTGTATTTTAATACCGATGAAAAAGAAACTGATATGTTTTTTTTAATAAATAATGGATTCAGAAATAGGCATGCAATTTGCAAAAGAGATATATGGTCATTATTTTTCGTAATAACCAAACAAACATACATCGTGTTGACACAAAAATTAGAACCTAACATAAAAGTGTACAAACCTACTTAAGTAGAATTTGTGAGTCGCATCCGAGATTACGTTAGACTTCCATAATATTAGTAGGATAATCTGCATTTTGAGACGGCTCAGTGCCATGGCTGGAATAATCCCGGATGCGGGTCTTTTGCAAGACTTACTAAGTAAAGGATACTCGCATCGCTGCCTTGATAGCTTTTAAAGAGGAACATTTCGATTCTAGACGCCATGTTTTGATTATAGAACGGTTTGTCTCTTGTTTCGCTTTTTGAAGTTGGAAGATCTAATTTTGAATTTTTGTTTCTTTATTTAAACTAGAGCTAGACAGTTGATATGGTCACGAAAAATGTTACTTCTGAGATGACTGGAGATAGAAGAGTTTAGAAGGAGAAAGCATAGGTACTGCATCGACCTCAAATAAAATTGCGATATGGACAGGAGGATAATGAAGATGAACTTTTTTAGTATTTACAATAGGTATCTTTCAATTCATATGACAAAATACTTATAGCATTTAGGACTTGCCATCCAAATAATGTAGCTCTGCATTTCAGTGGCCATCAAAACCTGTAACTAGACAGGTATGGCCAGCAAAACAGAACGAACATCGAATTTCGCTTTGGTTGGAACACAGAATGCCACACACTCGTAGAGACTCGATTTTCGCTTTCAACTGTACCCACGGAGTAAGGAAAGATGAACGGAGATGCCATAATGCAGTTAGGTCCTGGGCCTTCTTCTAGGTCAAATTCCGCATGACTAAAACGATCAGTTACGAGTGAACTAACGAGAAGTTCGGGTTCGTTGAGCTATCTGTCAATGATTTTTGTTATGACAAAAAATGGCCGGGTCTAAAGGAGGCGCATATAAGACAGTAACGTTCGTCGTCCCCCTCACAACCGCACTTTGGCGCGCTACTTTCTTAAGAGATTTTCCGTTATGGCACCTCCGCTAGTCATTTTGTTCTCCTTGGCTGTACCTGTACCGCAAACGTGGTACAGTACAGCTAGTACAACTGAGTAGGTCTTTAGTCAGGCGTACATTGTAATTGAATTCACGATACTCATGTATTGTTTAAGTAAAGGTAATGTCATTCATGTGTGGGCTTATTTTTCTTTGAATGACGAGTTTTGCTAATTGTCTTATATTTAGTAGTTACGAAGCCTCGAATTTTGATCACAGCTTATAGCTATGAACCTCGTAAATTGATCGCTAAGCTTGCTCTGTGGTTCAATCATGACAGTGGTGTTAAAAAAACCGGCCAAGTGCGAGTCGGACTCGCGCACGTAGGGTTCCGTACCAGAGCAAAAATGAGCAAAAAAATCACGTTTGTTGAATGGGACCCCCCGAAAATATTTATTTTATTCTAGTTTTCAGTATTTGTTGTTATAGCGGCAACAGAAATACATCATCTGTGAAAATTTCAACTCTCTAACTATCACGGTTACAGCCTGGGTTACAGCATGAGATATAGCATGAGATACAGCCTGGTGACAGACGGACAGACGGACGGACGGACGGCCGGATGGACGGACGGACAGACGGCCGGACGGACGGACGGACGGACGGACGGAAGGACGGACGACCAGAGGAGCGAAATCAATGGGGTCCCGTTTTACCCTTTGGGTACAGAACCGTAAAAAGTAGGTAAGTATATGCAAAGTTAGGATCAATTGCTATTTGCCAGATTAAAAAATTATAAGTTTTCATTATTTAAAAACCTTTAAAATATTGCATCAAAATACCTAATTTATGCCCTTCCCAAATATCCTGAAGACATCTATTGTTTTATAATTCAATCAAGCTACTCCATAAAACCCATTCAACATCCCAAATCGGACAAAATTAAGGCACTCTCACACGACACACCATTCTACATTCGCATTTCAAAACACCTACGTTCGGAGTTAGAATTAGTGCCGCGCACATACCTCTGTATATGTTTACATGGTGGCGCACAAAAGCCGAAACAGTTCTCATTTGTTTGCAGAAGTACAAAGCAAACGGGAGTCGTTCAGCAGTGTTGTACGTATTTCGGAGACGGAATACAAATCGTGTGATAGCGCCTTTAGATGTCGCGGAGTTTAGCTGTTTTTTTGTATGTGTGTCTGAATTTATATAAATGAGTAGTCACTTAGTAGTCGAAATGTAAAAAAATAATCGCTAAGTCATCTTATAAGATAAAGATGGAAAAGGTAATTAGAGCATTGAACTGTAGTTAACTCATTAACCTATTTTGAGGTGTGTACATCTGAATTTGACTGATTAAAACTTTTTTCCTTACGGAGCCTTTTTATGTACTAGGGCCGCGTTAAATAGTATACGCCTACCTTACATGTTAAAAGCCATATTATATATCAGGCACATTTTTAGTACAAAGATCTGTTACAGCCTTTTTATCGTCCCACTGTTGGGCACAGGCCTCCTCTCACACGGAGAAGGATTGAGCATTAATCACCACGCTTGCTCAATGCAGGTTGGTGATTTCAGACTATATAGTCCAGGTTTCCTCAAGATGTTTTCCTTCACCTTTTTATCAGCCATTGGTGTCTAAGATTACTTAGAAAGTACATACAAACTTAGAAAAGTTGCATTGGTACTTGCCTGACCTGGAATCGAACCCACACCCTCATACTCGAGAGGTTGGTTCTTTACCCACTAGGCCACCACGACACACACACACAGTACAAAGATCACCTAAAAGGAATACCATATCTTCATAACTTATAAAAAACACACACACACACACACAAGACAAACTCTGAATCAACATTTACGACTAATATATCAACACCATCCGCATGTAAATAGTCCAAATAAATCCCGTAAAACGCACGCGTGAACAATTCCCCGATAAATATTATCTACAGTTCTCCAAGATAAAAAGAGTTTTTCCTAACATAATTAGGAACACCGAAGTTTGGCCAAAATACTTTTGCCTACGAACCTTTGGTACGCTCCAGTGGACACGAGCATTAAGGACATTTACTTTATCCCGTATTTCGTTATCAAGTATCAAAATTAATTCTGAAAGTTTGTCAATCCATAACATAGACTTGTAGTAAGTATATAGGTAGGTATATATACTTTGTGAGTATATATGTTGCGAAATCACGAAAGTTTTTTTCTTTTGTGACTCAGATTTTACGGATACCGAGAAAGTATCAAGATTTTTTCTGGGAACGTTGTGTAGTTGTTATTTAATTGTGTTGTCAGTAGTTTTCGTGTTGTTGCTGACCGCATATTTCGACGGTTCAGTACGTCAATTGTTTAATCTCCTACTTGTACAGAAAAAAATAAAGCTTTTAAGCGCTTTCACATTCTTTTACATTAATAATTTTAAAGCATTTTTCGTCGACAATAAATCTTCAAAACACATGAAATAAAACCTTAAATAAACACTACTGCAAACAAGTACTCTAACGAGGTAGGTATTCAATTCTCTTTGCTCAACCTGATTCTAGATCCAATAGAAAAATCCCAAGTGAGTTTCAGGTTAATAAAATAATTCCCTTTCGAAATACGACTCTCAAAAATTTCAGAGCAGTCAGCCATCTATACGGTATCCGTCCACTGGGTCACTTGGTAACTAGAATGTCCTGAGCCCAAATTTAATCTGTACTGCAAAAAAAAACTTTATTTAAGTACCTTTATTAATACTGCTAAAAACATCGTCCAGTGTTGGACAATAGCCTCCCTCAATTGATAGGGAAAGGAGGGGATTGGCCTACACTCGCAGCGCTATGGATGCGTGTTGGTGACCAGCTAAGAGGTATACTTAATCAAAACTGAAACAGAAGGAAAATGTTGCAGAGAAATCACAATTAGTCTTCATCACAGAACGATTTTACTCATGTTACACAGTTGGTGCCATATTTAAGATCGTTCTACTTTAGGCACTACTTTAGTAGTATTCATCCAACGGGTTAACCCGTTGTATGTCGGAGCGCAGATAAATGCGACACACAATTGATTTTCAATTGTTTTATTATTACCGACATACATGAGGTTAACTTCATGTACCTCGATTAATCGAGGGATTATTTCTCTAACTCATTTTTAGCTCCATTTTAAAGCTTCAATATTTATAAAAATTCCTAATTTTTTTTTTAATTCTTAACAGAAAACAACTTTTTTTAAAGATGACGTGCTATAGTGGGCACGGGACCTTTATTCGTGACGTAAATGCCGGTACTGTCCGAGGTATTTTTAATAATCCGGACAGCTTAACGGCACAACTTTTCACTAGGTGATTGATCACGCAAAAAGTTAAATTACAAAAACGTCATATTTGAAATTTGGACGCTTTTTAAACGTTACGGAGTTGGTATATCTTTTTTTTTCATTTTTTCGTATTCTGCTTTTTGGTCCTGTAATGAGGTCATGTAGAATGGAAAAAGTTTTTTGCAGTAGATAAGCTTGAATTAGATTTTATTTTTCGTGTGAAATTAGATTCGTTTTGTTAAGTGGTTTAGTTGAAATATTTCTTTCATTGTTGATGACGATTGAGAATAAGTTTTATTGTTATTTGAGATGTCATTCATTATTATATCGTAGTATCCAGATTGAATCAGAATATTCGTTTGCTGATCTTTGCGTTTTATTAGAATACAGGTAGTTATGATGATAACCTTTTTTTTCAGAAGTTCGGATATATAAGGAAAACAGAGCTAGTCAATGACTGAAAAATCAATCAAAATAATTTCCATACATAACTAAATTACCTTACCCACCATCATGAACTACTAAAACTAAAATCTTCTTTAACCAACCCATAAAACCAAGTCAAGTATCTAATCAAGAAGAATAGTTAGAACTAACAGACAGTTAAAACGGACAGTTAACGGGTACATTGTTAAAGTTTTACCGTCTTTTTATATGCCAATGTGGGTTTACGATGTGGCCGAGATCTGGTTTAGTCGTTTTAGTAAATGGCTGCTTTGATGACGGCAAATCAAGTGTATAGCGACTGTTTGGTATTAAGTTTATTTTGGCCAGTATTGTCATGTACATAATATATATGATGGTAATATTTATGCACAATAGTCAAAATATATGTAACTAGCTTCCACCAGCGGTTTCACTTGCGCACCCGAATAAAAAGTGGTATGTAGTCTTGCTCGGATCAATCTTACACTGTTTCTAGTACTACCTGAGACTAGCGCATTCAAACAAACAAACTATACAATTTAATAGAGCTTTATATTTTTTTTAACAATGTAACAAATTGGGTAGCATTTGGTAGATGTTACGAGCTCGTGGCTATAAATCTATCAGTAGTGCCAGTAGTCAACTATTGCTACCAATGTTTCACAGTCGTACTTCAAGGTTTTAGCAGATCCGAAGTATTTTTCTTTTAAACCATTAATAATTAATTTCCAAAAAAAGCATTTCCAAAGAACCCTATCAAGTTAATCCGCTGGTTACATTAAAAATCACAATGAAAATTAAAACAGCGCTCAGTTTTCCGTAAAGTCGGATAAGCTTGTACCTAATTGTGGAAAAGAACAATAAAATCCCGCTGGCAATGTAATCCCGGACTTATTTCCGGGAATTCAGAGATCTGAACATTGATCGCGGGATAGTACTTTGTAATATTTCCACGGTAACTTTATTTGGGTCAAGCACTTTAAGTGCGTTTTAACTAAAAGTTCTCAAGCACTCGCTAAATCCCGGGAGATTTTACAGTCCACTGACGTTGACTGGGGTTGTTCAAACATTATTTTTTGTTTTAGTCAAAATGGTTAGATTCCATATAAATTGTATGCGCTTCCACTGCTGGCATGTATCCCATACAAAGATAGCAATATAGCGGACAGTTTTAGAAATGTTTCTCATGCAATTTTTTAGTGTGTTTGTAAGACCGTGTATACCAGAAGAAACATTTGTGTATTAGTCATGCTTTAGTTAAAGTACTATGGTTATGGTCAGCCGTGCAGGTGCAAAATTAATTTCAGATTTTTTGTATTAATAACGACCTTTTCCTAATGCATTAATTAATTAAAGATATCATAAAGCACACAATTTATTATATTTGGGCCCTACTGAGAGGGACTGAAAGATATGCATATCCCGACAAAATATGATCTTATAAAATAAAAGGCCTTTTATAAAATATATTACGTACCACAGCTGATACAACAGAACCCCAGATAACAGGAAAACGGAAGGTTAATTAGTAAAAATATGATAAGAATTGGACCTTTTCGTTAAAATGCTCGTTAACGTAGAAGAAAATTCAAAAATGATACGGCCGATTTCTGACCTCCATTAATATACCTAATGCATTTAATGAATCTGAAGTCAAATTTCCATATGACCCCGATTTTTAGGGGTCCTACAGAAAAGAAAGCCTTTTTAGATTATACGAAAAATTCTTACACTGTTATGAAGCTAGACTATTCCCGAATAACATAGGTTATACATATTTTGCCCGTGTACGTGATTTAATACATATTTTATTTTATTTTGTCATAATTTTAACTTTAACTTAGTAGTATCATGCTGTGCTTACCTTTAAGAGATTGTTACACAAGTATAATTGTATTCTGTTCTGTTCTGTTACAGCCTTTTTATTGTCCCACTGCTGGGCACAGGCCTCCTCTCACACGGAGAAGGATTAAGCGTTAATCACCAAGCTTGCTCAATGCGGGTTGGTGATTTCAGACTTTATAGTCCAGGTTTCCTCAAGATGTTTTCCTTCACCTTTTTATCAGCCATTGGTGTCTATTGCCTGACCTGGAATCGAACCCACACCCTCATACTTGAGAGGTTGGTTCTTTACCCACTAGGCCTATTATGATGATTGTATTTAATATTTTTATCGTGTAAACAATTGTTGGTTAGCCAAAAAAATAAAATAAAAATTCAATGATGCACTCTATGCAGAGAAAATACGAGTATTTATTGCAATAAAGCCTTTACCAACTTAGGGCTTTCACTCTTAAATCTATACTAATATTATAAAGCTGAAGAGTTTGTTTGTTTGTTTGTTTGAACGCGCTAATCTCAGGAACTACTGGTCCAATTTGAAAAATTCTTTTAGTGTTAGATAGCCCAGTTATCGAGGAAGGCTATAGGCTACTTTTTATCCGGGTTCGTGCAGAGGTTCCCACGGGATGCGGGTGAAACCGCTAGCAGAAGCTAGTCTACTATAAATACCTTGATATAATTTAACATCAGGAATGTTGCAACATTGTGTATTTATTGCACCTGGAAGTCTGTAATACCTATCTGTTTTATGTTTCCAACCAACTATGAATTTGACGTACCAAGATTGTAGTTTTACTGTAAGTTTTATTTTAAACTATAAAACTGCCGTGAAATAATATTTTCCACACATGAACACACATAAATATTAAAGGTAAGGAACCCAACTAAATAAAAGAAAACTCGCCATTTTTATCTCCGATTTACGAAATATTTTAATATAATAATTGTAAGGGAATCTACGCTATGGAATTTTAATAAGGGCCCGAATTTTGCCGGTTTTCGTTAGAATCACGGAAACAAAGAGGGAGAGGGGGGGGGGGAAATGTACGGTTATTTGTCATCGGTTGTTTTTATTAACAGTACTCCGCACTCTGAGTCGTGGTGGCCGAGTGGGAGTCGTGGTGGCCGAGTGGGCAAAGAACCAACCTCTCGAGTATGAGGGCGCGGGTTCGATTCCAGGTCAGGCAAGTACCAATGCAAATTTTCTAAGTTTGTATGTACTTTCTAAGTATATCTTAGACACCAATGACTGTGTTTCGGATGGCACGTTAAACTGTAGGTCCCGGCTGTCATTGAACATCCTTGGCAGTCGTTAAAAAGTAGTCAGAAGCCAATAAGTCTGACACCAGTCTAACCAAGGGGTATTGGGTTGCCCGGGTAACTGGGTTGAGGAGGTCAGATAGGCAGTCGCTTCTTGTAAAGCACTGGTACTCAGCTGAATCCGGTTAGACTGGAAGCCGACCCCAACATAGTTGGGAAAAAAGGCTCGGAGGAGGAGGAGGACTCCGCACTCTGCAAACTTTTAGTCGGCCGATAGTTTGTTTTGGCTCATAAGTCAGCATGAAGATAAATGGTAGTGCGCAAATTATAATGATCAGGTATTTAGCCGGTATCAGACCGATTGAACACTATTGTGAGATTATCAAGATTTTCTTTAAAAATAAATTGCCAACTATCAGGTTAACTGTCGGCCAACTATTGCTCTGGTGGTTGGAGAAAAATATGTTTAAAAAAAACATGCATACAATGACAGTTTTTAGTCGTTCTGTTACCGGACCTGATCGTTCTAACGTGTGTACTTCCATTTATCTTAATACTGATTTGTGAGCCCAAACCAACTATCGGCCGACTAAAAGTTTGCCGTGAGCTCTCTAAAGCTAAGCGTCCACTTGTCGGTATCGTACGCAACGGACGTATCGCACGCAACGGATCGTAGTATTATTTATATAGAATGCGATGCCTACGATGCGGACAGGTGGACGCACTTGTTTGAGTTTCTATATAAATAATACTACGATCGGTTGCTTGCGATACGTCCGTTGCGTACGATACCGACAAGTGGACGCTTAGCTTTAGGCTCAAGGTTAGTGTGACGTACAGACGGAAATGAGTGTTTATTTTATCGATATTGAGTTATGTGTGACCTCAGTCTCAGGAAGTTGATTCGGTTGCGATAAATATTTATGTTTTTTTGATGAATTTCACGTTGTTTGTTTGTATGTGAAGTTATTTGGTGTTGCAACTGTGATACTTTATTTATTTATTAATAGCCTATAATGTCCTACGGTTGAGCAAAGGCCTCCTTATATTTTATTAAATAATTTTAATTTCTGAATATGTGTCTCCAAGGTTTTTAGGCATTACCTAATACATGTATGTTATTGTTAATACATATAAGTAATTATACAGAACTTAACTAACGAACTTCTGTCTATCAGAATTGAATATACCGAGATACACCCTAAGGAGGTATTGTAAGTAAAAGTCCATATAAAAAATTGCTCCTCACACATCTCACTGGAATCCGTTCTGCCGTATCTTCTATCTATACATATATATAAAAATGAAACCCGCTTTCCGTTGTCACGACATAACATGAAAACGGCTTGACCGATTTGTCTGAAAATTAGAGGGGAGGTAACTTAGACCCGGGAGAAGGTTTTAGGATAGTTTTTGTCACCATCCGGCTACGGGACGCGGGTGAAACCGCGGGCGAAAGCTAGTTACTCATAAAGATACATGGACACAGAAAGATTTCTAACTTATAATAGGTACCTACTAATGATTGGTTATTAAGTAATTATTATAAGAGTTGTACAAATAACAGCGATGCGATTAATATAGATTGTTCTGAGAAAGGGTCCACTTACGATGGAAGGAGAACCCTCATGGAAGGTCAAGTGCACTCATTTGTTTTATGTAGGAATATCTTGTGGAGAAAAGAAAGGATCTGAGCATTATGTGTTTAAATCTTTACTAAATTATTGTAAGTACCTACTAAAGAGGATTTTTCGGCCAAAGTTAAATAGTTCATTTTTCGAGAAAGTGAAAGTGGATAAAACCGCTAGCAGAAGCTAGTAAGCCCTATTAATATCCAAACTAATATTATAAATGCGAAAGTAACTCTGTCTGTCTGTCTTTCTGTCTGTCTGTCTGTCTTTCTGTCTGTCTGTCTGTCTTTTCTTCACGCCTAAACTACTGAACCGATTTGTGTGAAATTTGGTACAGACATAGTTTGAAACTTGAGAAAGGACATAGGATAGTTTTTATTACAAAAAATAAAAATAAAAAATAAAATTTATTCCGGACATACAGCGCCATCTATTGGTCAAACCAAAAATCTGGAGGAAGTCACTATTCCACGCGAACGAAGTCGCGGGCAAAAGCTATTCACCATATTTTAACACGTAGTGTAATTTTTCGATAGACATTTCAATAGTGTTTGTCAGTTTGCCGTGCCACATCAAAATCCAACTATAATTATTACCTTGATAAAAAGAAAATTAATAGTTTTCAGCCAAATTTAAAACGGTGCCATCTAAATTATTTTTTGAACATTATGACAAAAATTATGTCTTTAGTTGAACAATTAATTATCATTTAAAGTTACGGATGGAGTTCATATCAGGATTTTTTCATAAACATAGTTTAGCTTATCTTCCACTAATGTGGTGGCCTTAAAACAAATTACTTTGAGTGAGAAGTATTAAGTAGACCTTAATCCTAGAAGAAATGAGGATCTATCTCTCGCAAGCGCTGCTAAGCGTGAGGTAGGTAATGTAGGATTCTGTAGCTTTAAAAACAAGCCCAGGTACAAAGTGCTGATAAGAAATGGGAGCTTTCTCGATTTAATACCATACACACGTAAAATGCTTTATGCGTCTGAAAACGTACAAATTACGCGCCGCATACCAGAGACATGCTTACTTTCAACTTCTGATCGCAAATACACTGTTCACGATTACAAACAGTCTCAGTAAGACCCGAGCCAAGTCCAAAAAAACACCTTTTATATAAAACTACGTTTGATGTCATTTCATCACAAAGACAGAATTGTTCTCTGTTGCAAATCCTATCCACGTATATCCTATCCTAATCCAGAATGCATTGCACAAAAACCAATGGTATCCTATTCGAGAAGTCAAAAGACTTGACCTGCCAACGTCAGCTTCTTCGCTAAGCAAGTGTTCTTAATAGTGCCATCAGAATTACATTCATCGTTGAATGAGGTGATTACATTTTCAGAAACCACAATAACAGTAGGGGCCAAAGCGTATGATCGCTTTATAGAGCTCTGATTGACCAAGTCAGGTCTGATTTGTTTGTTCATCAGATCTTTGAAAGTGTTTCGGTGGATACTTACTGTCGTCCTGTTTACATGTGACACAAAATATGGTATATAAACGTCCTCCGCAAAATTTTCCCGGTGTGCGGTAGTGACGCACAGTATACAACACTTATGTTTCTTTTGATTTGCTGGCTCCACCAAGAAATGACAAATTGCGAGCGTACATTTTGAAAATCTTGGCAAAACTGCAGGTTTCAAGTACGAAAACATGAAGTGGACTCGCACAGATACGTACATTTTGCCTATTCGTGAACTAATGCAAACATTTCGGTGGAGTCCCGGCTTAGGCCACCACTCGCCCGCGCTACTCACACGCCCGAGGATCGCGCACGCCTAATGTGGGGTCAGCCTTACCATAGTGAGTAAGTGCACAGAAAATCCCCGTCATACAAGTGTTTCTCCCCAGTAGTGAAACTATCCTACCCTATGCGCCTGCTGATGATGATGACTCATTTTATCATCCATCCAGCTATTCCCCAACTATGTTGGTGTTGGCTTCCAGTCACCGAATCTGTTTGAGTACCAATATTTTGCTTGGAGCGACTACCTATTTACCTATCTTCAATCCTGACTGGATTGGACTACACAAGACGATATCCATGGTAAGACTGACAGACTTTCTGGCTTCTGATTAGTCGCAGCAGTTGCAGAAAATGTACAAATGACAGCTTTGTCAGACTCAAAGCATATAGACATAGATTATAGCTGTTTCCTGTGAAAATTACTTACGCACCATACGTAATAATTTTCCAAATTGGCTGACTAGATCCAGAGATATTCACAACGTCACAAACTTTACTTCTTTTGTTTAGATAAATGGTCACATCCACAATACAACCTTGATCAATGAATCTATGCGACTGCTAAGTGCTAATCCTAATTATACTGTCACGTGAAAGAATGCACCTGCGGGATAAGTAGTATTTTGACTATTCTATATTGCCCACGCAGACGAAGTTGCGGGCAACAGCTAGTAATATTATAAATGCGAAAGTAACTTTGTCTGTCTGTATGTTACGCTTTCACGCCTAAACTACTGAACTGTTTTAAATAAAATTTAGTACAGAGATAGATTTAATCTTGAAAAATAACACAGGATAGTTTTTATCCCGGACTTTTGAAAAATTCTCTTGTAAACGCGATTTAACCGAACTCTACGCGGGGAAGCCGCGGGCGGAAACTAGTTATATATATATATATATTTGCAACGTTCTGTTGTGTCTTCGAAATCTCTTATTGTAATATTGTCAATAATATATTTTTGAAGTGTAGTATCTTATACCCAGCCGAAAACCCATGTTAGTTCATAAAGTAACAAAAAATAAAATATTTCCCAACCCAAAAATGCAAGGGTTGAAAAATCCTTTCCCATCGGGAATATAACCCAGCAAGCGATCCGTCAACCGAAAAATTACGGCGAAGCTGTTTAGCTATAAAAGACAAAATTCTTACACTAAATGGTAAGTAAGGAGGCAGTTCTAGCGCCCATTGTCACGGCACGGCACGTTATTTTTTGTGACGAGAAGAAATATCCTATTAATATTGTAAATGCTAAAGTTTTTACGTATGTGTGCTTGTTCCTTTTTTCACGCAAAAACTACTGGAAGAATTTTGATGATACTTAGTAGTAATATAGCTTATGCATCAAAATCAGATATCGCCTACTTTTTATCCAGGTTTGAGAAATAGTTGAAGAACTTGAAACCGATCGCGGTAGCCATTATTATTACAAAAAAGACATTTCAATGCTGTTAGCGCAAAAACTGTTAAAATTTACATTTACCTACGTACATTGCAATTTCATTGCCCTATTGCAATAACGTTATACGTACTTATGTATTTTAGTTTCTCGTCGCTAAAAGTACCGTACCGTACCCTCAATGGACACCTACCCCGAGGGTATGCACATAAACTTGGAGCTAGGGGACCTTTAATTTTAAAGCTTATTCGGGTTCTCCCTGTCCATATAAATAATTTATTTAATGCATGGACTTGAACAAGGGTTACCGAAGATGGCGATAAGATGGCGCTTTGTACCAGCGTTACTTAGTACGGTCGTGACAGGAATGGGGATTCTGGCGGCATTTTAGTACTCCCAAAGTCGAGAGTACAATTCATGGGTTTGTAGATATGAAGTATGTAGATTAGATTTTATTATAAATTACGATAAAGGTCGCCGGAAGGCGCTGGATGCAGGTCGCCAACAGGTATCTGTGGAGATCTAAGGGCCTATGTTCAGCAGTGGACGTCCTATGGCTGAGATGATGATGATGATTTTATAAATATATTATGTTATTTATTATCGATATTTCTAAAATAACAAGCCTAAAAAAGTAGTTTGAAATATGCCATCTTTCTTCCGAAAACCTGTGACCGTCCCTAGCATCCTCTCTTTTTACCAGTTTTTATGTTATCTAGTTAAGCCATTTTATCATGAAAACATGACTAATAATTTCCATTCATAATATTATGTAGGAAGTTACAATCACTCTTGAACAGTCGCAGTACAGTCCGCCATTTTTTTTTTTTATCCTGTTTGCTCAGAAAACATTCGTAACAGGAAAAAATGAAACTCAAAAAATAACATTAATTAGTAGGAGTACATAATAAAAGTAGAAAAGTTGAGCCTAGCGGAATTTTATTTTTAATTACCCCTCAACTGGGGTTGAAATTAATTTGTGAGAGACGACAAAAAAAAGTTGTTATTTTTTTAGTTTCTAGTGGTTGGTAATTAATAGTGAAAAGTTAGAATTATCTACTTATGATTATTATTTTTTAAATTGAGAAAAAAAATCACACATTACAGCGACATACACATAGTCCTAGAAATTCATTTAATAAGCTGGTTATTTTTTTAACAAATTCATTATAATACGTCATATCCATACAATGACTAAAGGTCGACCACATCAAAGGGACAGCGGACAATTTTTTTCCTCACTGTTTGAGTTATTACATTGGCAAAGGCTTTTTACTGAAAGTCGTAACATTTTTATATTTTTTACTCCAGTAAGTGTACTACATTGAGGACAATTAATTCCCCTTAAATAAGGCCCATCATTTCAGGGTTATTACTGTACCTGGTTAGGGGAGAATTTTATGTGAAACAGCCGGTCATTTAAGGAATTTGTGCAGCGGGAAAGTGGAATTAATTGGCGCATCCGTTTTACTTTTTACGGTTTTAGCGGCCCTCCCTAAAAAATAAGGGCCTTTTAATAGTACACTGTAAAAAGCCTAATTAATAATAATTAATTCCGGAACCTTTACAGTTTATTTGTGCTTTAAAACTGAGAGCAATCACAAAGTTATAAGCCGAACCCTATAGGTTCAATGACCCCCACAATCCTCCCCAATATTTTCCTAGAAATTAATAGGAACTTTACTACAACTCCAATTAAAACTCCTTTAAGTACGTAACTCAAACAAAACTAAATAGCAACGCCTTTAATTAAAAAGGCGAATCAAACAAACAACGGAACGAAAACGAAGTCATGAAAAATAATTTAATTGCCAGCGCTAAAAATGGGGCAACACCATATCATTAAATTAAGTGTAATGGCAACACTGAAATGTAAACTTTTTGTAGCTTAATCCACTTTCTACGTACACTGAAGTTCTTCTCATTAAAATTAATTTTGCCGACGACGCGGCCGCCATTAAAGAGGCCTTTAAGTAGGTGCCTGCTTACACCCCAGATATTACAGGGATTAAGTTTCGAGAGAAAAAAGGAGAAATAAACGAATTTGCCGTGAACGAGACGTCGACGGCCCTGTAATCCTTAGATACGGGCCACGAGAGTAGCGCGTTTGTTTTGTTATTCTTTGAAGAGTTTCACACTAGCTCGTTGTACGCTCGGTTTTTATATCGGTTTTGGTGTCATTGTACCTATTATTGTTTGTTGTCGCTCGTATGTGCGCTACACCGCCCGTTTAAACTGAGCGTAATACACGATAATACCGAGCGGAAAATCCGCCAGTGTGAAAGCGCTCTTAATGGTTATGCCATGGGAAGCTTGCGGTACTTCGTTATTGAAGCTGATACATTGATGTCAAAGCAAATTCTGGCAAATTCAATATGGTTTTAAGAAATACTGTGATCAAAATAGTCTGTTTTATATGTTTTTATCCGAACACAAAGAAGGGCTTATTCATTAGAATTCATAAGTTTATATTCAAAATTTACTGGAAACTTAAAATGTTAAAACCTATATAAAATAAAATATATAAATAAAAGATATATCCTATATCTTAGAAATAATCATAACAGTAAGTGTTGAATAAAATTGAACACATAATAAACTCACATTTAGAATACTAACATTCAATATGTTAGGAATTTTCCCATTCCCTATTGTGCAAGATAAGGAATTCTAAATATATCAACCGCACCAAACAATTTTATGATAATTTCATGTTCACACATTAATTCGCAATTGAGATAAGTATAAATACAAATACTCTATTTATAACTTAGTATCAAACAAAACTAATATAACTTGAATTAATTACGAGTAAATTAATTTATTCTGCTGAGGTATTATTATTAAGTTCAAGAGTTTGTTTAGGGCACTAATTAAAAATATTTCAGTTGTAAAGTAGCCTATTTATAAAGGAAAGTTATACGCTAGTTTTTTTCCAGGTGCTTGAAGCAGGTACCGCAAAACGCGGGTGAAAACAAATGCAACATAATTTAACATGAAATTAAAATAATTACCTAATCCGTACTTATATAATACTAGCTTCTGCCAGCGGTTTCACCCGCATCCCGTGGGAACTACTTCCCGTACCGGGATAAAAAGTAGCCTATAGCCTTCCTCGATAAATGGGCTATCTAACACTGAAAGAAATTTTGAAATCGGACCAGTAGTTCCTGAGATTAGCGCGTTCAAACAAACAAACAAACTCTTCAGCTTTATAATATTAGTATAGATAGCGGATTTTTTTATTTTGGTTCCAAAACTACTGGACCGATTAGAAAAATTCTTTCGGTATTGGAAAGATACACTACTCCCGAGTAACTTAGGTTATATTTTATCCCGGGACGGGCAGTAGTTCACACGGGATACGGCTGAAATCGCAGGAAAGTAGCTAGTGTTGTATAGAGAAATCATCCTCATCCTCCGAGCCTTTTTCCCAACTATGTTGGGGTCAGCTTCCAGTCGGATTCAGCTGAGTACCAGTACTTTACAAGAAGCGACTGCCTATCTGACCTCCTCAACCCAGTTACCCGGGCAACCCAATACTCCTTGGTTAGACTGGTGTCAGACTTACTGGCTTCTGCCTACCCGTAACGACTGCCAAGGATGTTCAATGACAGCTTGTTGTTGTATATGTTGTATAGAGAAATATACCAAGTAATTTGTACAAAACAAAATGATTATATTACATAATTTATTCTGAAGAAAGTTTATCTAAATTGTTGTCAAAAGCCGGTCGGAATAATAATTTCGTACCTCAGCCTTGGTTTGGCTTATTTAAGGAAATACACAAACACAGATTGTTATTACTGATAACAAATAAATACAATTTGACAAACAAAAGTTTTGATGTCTTTGTGTAAAGATAGTAAACAATATTGACTGGTATTTGTGGAAGTTATATGAATGAAATACAACCTTATAATCTATACTAATATTATAAAGCTGAAGAGTTTGTTTGTTTGTTTGAACGCGCTTATCTCAGGAACTACAGGTCCGATTTGAAAATTTCTTTAAGTGTTAGATAGCCCATTTATCGAGGAAGGCTATAGGCTACTTTTTGTCCGGGTCCGTGCCGAGGTTCCCACGGGATGTGGGTGAAACCGCTGGCAGAAGCTAGTAATACAATAAAAAGTTACACGGCAGAATATTCACATTGTTAATTTGGACTTACCTTCGTAATTATGGATTACCTAAGATACATT
The DNA here is from genome assembly GCA_963856015.1 of Helicoverpa assulta. Taxonomy (NCBI): domain Eukaryota; kingdom Metazoa; phylum Arthropoda; class Insecta; order Lepidoptera; family Noctuidae; genus Helicoverpa; species Helicoverpa assulta. The sequence continues at coordinate 10,611,114 of CAWLCW010000012.1, forward strand.
GTATGTGAAAGCATTCAGCATTTTATGACAGGTATAAATAATACCATTTTTATTACGTTGCACGTGAATTCAAAATTATTCGGCCACTAACCCAAATAGATCTTTAAAAAAGCAATAAAACGTCACAAACATCATAAACTAACAAATTGGAATAACTGAAAAATCACACTTAAATTCTGCATAGCGTTCGTAAACTCGCTGACTTCATGGCACCACTTAAGGCGGTATTTGCGCACAAAATGCTTTGCAAATTGGATCATTAAGAGCTTTAACCGACAGTTGAGAGTTGCTTAAAAACCTGTTTCAGTATCATTCGCTTTTATGCCTGATAATGTTCGAAGAAGCACCTTTAACTGGCAGGAAGATTTAGCGAAAGCTGCGAAGAAAAAGTAAAAAGAAGTGTGTATTTGCTATTGAAGAATAACTACGGTTAGCCTCGGATAGCTAGTTATTTCAGCGAATGAAAGATTGCAGACGCGGATAATTTTAATGAACGGTGACCTTAATTGTTGAAGAAAATTTTATTTTGGTCAGGTAGAACATTGAGTCTAAAAATAGAAAGTAAAAATTATGAAGGTTCAAATGTGGGAAGAAGCTTTGACGGAAGCTAGACAGTATTTTGACAGAAGTGAGCAGAAGTATTCGTTTTTAAGCAGTGCCTTGCACATCTTATTAATAATCTTGGACCGTAAGTAATATGGTCAATGTCTGTGCCAAATACCGAAAAAAAAATTGATTTTACGTCATAATTGTAATCTAACGCGCCATTTTAGTCAAGGAGTGCCTACGAATAAGAAAACAAAAGATACCGCCACTAAAGTACATGATCCTTACTAATATTATAAATGTGAAAGTAACTCTGTCTGTCTGTCTGTCTGTCTTTCTGTCTGTCTGTCTGTCTTTTCTTCACGCCTATACTACTGAACCGATTTGCGTGAAATTTGGTACAGACATAGTTTGGAACTTGAGAAAGGACATAGGATAGTTTTTATTACAAAAAAAATATAAAAATAAAAATAAAATTTATTTCGGACATATAGCGCCATCTATTGGTCAAACCAAAAATCACTATTCCACGCGAACGAAGTCGCGGGCAAAAGCTAGTATAAAATAATGCAAAAGCCTTCTTTTCACAAATTTTACGGACCAACAACAAAATTCTAACCAAAATAGAGCCCTGTAGTAAAATATTTAACGTCAATAAAGTTAAATGGCATTTGTAAACATAATTTTGGTAATAATATAAACTGAAATGATGTAACCTTTTTCATATTTGAGCTGAATCCCGCAATACGTGTTCTTGAATAATTTTCGCACTGAATACCAGCGGTTTTGGTCCGTGTTCCAAAGGAAATAGGTACTTCCCATACCTATATAAAAGTAGCTTATTTGTTATTTTGACGTATAAGCTATATCAATATTCAGTATCATCCAAATCAAAGTAGTCTTAGCGTGAATAATTAATGAACATACATACTTCTTTACAATGTAGGTATATCTATGTATAATATTATAAAGAGGAAAACTTTATTTGTTTGTTTGTTTGGTTGTAATGGATAAACTCAAAAAGTACTGGACCGATTTTAAATATTCTTTCACCATGAGAAAGCTATATTATCTGCGAGTAACATAGGCTATATTTTATCCCGGTGCGGGCAGTAGCTCCCATGGGACGCGGGTGACACCGCGGGAAAACGGCTAGTAATGTATATGTGTTATCAATATGATAGTTTCTGCCTGGGTCTGATAGAAGGCTAATAGTAAATAATGCTACCGAATTCATGGGTTTAATTTTTAATTAACTATCCATCCAACTTAGAACGCATTAGTCCTGTATCTTAAACCACTACCTAAACTTAATTATCGACCACCAGCGCATAATATACGCTATAAACTCCAAACACTTTGCATGACAATCACTGCTGCGCAATCGATAAAAAACAACACCGCAATCCACACAATAATCGTAAACACACAACGATTCAAATCGATTCACATTCGATTATTGCTCGATTCTTTTATTCCGTAATATTCGGTCCGCATAATGACGTGTATTAAGTCGATACTACCTCTTTCTATTTATGTTATGACGTGAACAGTCGTAACGTAGCAAATTATCGCATAGTTTTCGACCTAATCCCGAGCAAATAGAACCTTATTTGTTATATAAACAGGGGACGCAAACAAAGAGTAATAGTGGAGTTATCATTGGTTTTACTCGGAATATTCTCCCTTACTTAGAAGTGAAGTGTAAGTGAGAATCTGATATCATGAAATATCATACATGATTTTTAATTCCATTAAGCCAAAAAACATTACCCTCCTTCTTTGGCAGTCGGGTAAAAAGACACTCTCATAATTTGAATTCTGTTCTCAGGAAAATGTTAGACCAAATATAAAAGAGTCGTGGAATGAAGTATGAAGTAACCGAATAACTGTAGTAATCAACCCAATTAACATGGACCAGTACTGTAAAGAAAATGTATTATTCGTCTAGATTTCCACACAAATGCAGTGTCTTAACGACCTCACTTGAGAAGCAAATCCACTAGCTAGCACTAGCACTAGCACTAGCACCCAGTAATCGGTGACGAAATGGGAATAATCGCAGAGACTCACTTCAAGCCTCTTGGCCAATATACCTTAATTGCCATCATGCTTACAATCCTTTAGCAATTGTGTTCGGACTATCTCAGCGTAGATAAAGCCTAACTCTAGTTATGACGAGAACTGTTTCAAGTGAACGTCGAGAATAAAGTGAGTTTGAGAATAAACACGACTTAAATGTGAGTTTCATTAGTAGTGGTACTAATCTAATTTGGCTGAAGGATTGTTATAGGTGTAATAATATAGAATAACAGACAAACGATATGGCCTAATCAAGAAATGATATATCACGTAGTATATATAGTCGTATTCATTGGACGAAAGAGAATTTGTTCTGTTAGAAGAATATAGCTATCTATCATAGATGTACTAAGTGGGAGTAATTGGCTTAAAATAATAATAAGTTGAGGTCCAAATTAAATGACATATTGAACCTTCTCTTGACGAAATTAAAATGTCAAATAAATAATGTTTTTTTTTTTCCATGACAGATATTGATTCGTAAATAATACGCTACGAACAAATAAAATCAATTAATTCAAAACTTAAGTGTTATTAACTGAATACAATTTTGAAGTTTCACAAAGTTTTGTGAACAATAAAAAGTATAATTAATAAAAAAACTTTCTGTTGTCAATTTCAAAGTTTTATCGAGTTTAGGAAGTCAATTTACGAAATCGTGTTCATTGATTTCGTTGTTTTTTTTTGTATTGGTAGTTTTAATTAGGCGATTTTTTATTTTATTAGTGTTACATATTACTTCTATGTGACAGATCTAACTACATACCTACCTACATGTATTGGGTTTATTTAAACATGTCAAGTCTAAAGAAAATCTTGTATAGGAATTTATATCATTCTGTGGGCGGGCTTAAAATAGACATCTTATGGGCATAAAATACTTGGACCCAACATAAATATCTGTATAAATGTTTGTTTATTTTGCGAGGGAATCGAACCCAAAGAAGCGTAGCGATCAAAGAACTTTTCCCTGCCAGGGAAGAATTTATCAATAAAAGATTTCTTCTTATACGAAGTAGTAAATTAATATATTTTTCTGTTTGATCTTCGCAGCCATATAACACAAACAACAGACAAAAACACGCTCAAACTATATACAAAAGTATCCAGTGCCAAAACTAACGAGGCGAACTTTGACTTCGGCAAACTTCGGCAAAGTTCGGCGCTCTTCGGGGAGCTAAACAGTTTCTGCACTGGACTGTACCTCGGGAGTCGGAGCAAAAACTTGCTAAGCGTCTCCTGGGGTCTTACATAGTGTATCATGGACGGAGTTTGGACCTTTGTGTGCCTACGAACGGACGATCGTCTCAACTAAGTGAATATTGTATAAAATAAGTTGTTATTTTTACACGTGTGTACTCCTTACGGAGGCCATTTTGGAAAGATTGACGGGTGACGTAAAGGTTAACGTTAAATGGGGATAAATAAAATGATATGACAGAGCTTTTTGTGGTCTCAGAATAGATTGTTTTTTTTTTCGTGAATGGAGTGTGTAATAAATCTTTTACGACGGTTAAATACAGATAGAATCTTTTTGGTCTCATTACGTATAAAAAGCATACATTATACTGAATTAAATTAAAATATCGTTGAATTACAACTTAAGCACGTTACACCGCTGAACCTTATTAAAATATATCATTAATCAAAATGCTTAGATTTCGCCTTATAACATAAAGCTGTTTCGACGTCAACAAATAAATCCTTCATCCAATTATAAAACATCGATCTTCACATCGTTCAAACAAACCAATTACTATTTAAATTATATTTAAACACGCTTTCAGCATTTTCTAGCCGTTAATTAATTTGCTTAACTAACAATGACTTATGACCAGTTTAAGTTGGTCTCTTATAGCTCTCAAGTAAAGTTGTGACGAATTGTTGTTTGATGACGAGTCGGGCTCATCTTAAAATTGTGGCGATGGTCGATGAAAAGTCATTGGGTATGATTTCAAAAGGATCGTGACGTGGTCGTGGTTCCGTAATCAGCATTTGGAATTCCTTTGATCTTTGGTCCTTCGTCGCTGTTCATTTAATTATATGAAGACACTGTTTTTAGTCGGTTATTTACTATACTGAATTTCCGTTAAATTCTTTGGGTTTTCTGCTATATTTCAACACAGATCCCTTTATTTGTTTGTGCGTGTACGAGTAATTGACACTTAAATCAATTTGTGATTTATTAATGAAACCACTGTTTTTATAAAAATAGAGTCCTATATTCTTAGTGTCGGAGTATTTCTGGAAAGTGCTTAGACCAACAAGACCTTTTTGGTCACACAACGCAAGTAAATCCAGGAAAAAAAGCTAGTGTAGTTACAAAAGTGCTATTATCATCAACTTGTAAGTAAAAGTTAATAGACAGCTATGGAGGAAAACGTCGAATGCTGTCAACAAACGGATACGTCATTTATAATGGAAACCTTTGACATTTATCATTATTTACTTGTCATTCCCGATATTTCTTAAGGAAGAACTTCAGGTTTTAATGATAGGTTTCTAGGAAGACATTTTTTTCCAATCTACAAGACATTTATATTGCCAACTGAGATAGAATCCATGTTATAAATATTAACATAGAATTTATTTCTTACTCTGAAAATACCTAATACATATTTGAGGACATATTTTTTTTATGGAATTTTCCAGATTATTTGGAATTTTTCTGTTCTTGTCTTGCAATTATTAAAATAGCAGATTGCCTAATTGTAAGCCATCAATGATAGTACCTAATAAAGTGACCTGATTTGATTACCACAGCTCGAAACACACACAAACATACGTTTCTATTTCTATAGTAGTAGTATGTTCTATCGAATTGTTACCAAGCCACACTTTAGTTGTAACAGCAAAGGTTATTAAAACAAAACATCGCGTCCCCAAGCCTTAATAGCCGTTATAAGTCTGAGAAGAACCTGTTTCCCCCGCAGTTATAATAACGCTCAAATAAAGCAGTCGACGAAATATTATCTACGAAAAACAGTATCTTAGAAGTAAGCTTCCAGGCTTTCATTGTCCTTTAGGGAGAACATTGCGTACTATAGTTAGAGGCCGCCTACCAGATTTATGTAGGCACCACGGAGTAAGGAAAGATGAGCGGAGATGCCATAATGCAGGTAGGTCAGGCGCTTTCTTTTATGTCAAATACGATTAGTTACAAGTGAACTAATGTGGCTTTAAAACACTTGTAAACTACTTTTGGTATTACAAAAAAATATAGGGTCCAAAGAAAGCGTATAGGTAAGGGCGACAGTAACGTTCGTCGTCCCCTGCACACTCGCATTTTGGCACGCTTCTTAGGAGATTTTTCGTATGGCTCCTCCGCTCTAATTTTGCTCTCCGTGGTCTGCACGGACAGGGAACAATTATCTCAAACAATTTCTTAGGCCCAGCGTTGGCGCAAGGTTATACGCATATGCGACAAAATCGAACGACTTGTAGCACGATCTGTTGGGAGATTGGTTTGGGAACTTTTTAAAATACTTAAGTTATGTTTTATGGGCTTTTTATGAGAGTTTTAGTTTTATTGACTTTAAAACTACAGCTTCATGTCTTGAGGATATCTTTACGGATTTTAATGGGACTTAACACTAAGTTTATACCTGTTTAGTTTTAAAAAAATGTTATTCCGAACGACCTGTGTTTACTGCACTTAAACCAGCCAACATGAAAGCTAACAACATTGTCAAACAATGCCTTAATAGTGTTTTATTATCAATTAAGGCAACCATGTAACGGACTCAGTACAAACAGCGCCCCGTCTCAAATCTACCTCAAATCGATACCAAGCGTGGAGTGACATGCAAACATCACACGTTGGTCCAACAAATATTGGCCACAAAATTTGCGCCCAATAACCAATGAAACAATGTGACTTTTTCAATTTTCGACCTTATTCATTGAGCATTATGGTTTACTTTTCTGTGAGTGAGTTTTATGCTACCGTGATAATAGATTGAAAACGTACGTCAATTAATTTTTTATATTTAAAATCTACTGTAAAATGTAACAGCCTTTAAACACTGGTGGCTTTTCAACATAATATAATAACATTTTAGAACATAAGTTAAGGCGACGAATTGGTGAACAATAATTCCATAACCGGCACGCGCACCTAAGGCGCCAAAAGGGGTCGGAGCGTCTGAGCGGGGCGAGGATAACAATACGCGCGCTAGCTTATAACTAAAAGTCGTAAGCGACAAAATGGTTTTGTAATTTTATTATTTAGAAATGATAATTTGATAAAAATTCCTTCTACAATTTTAAAGATTATGTATATACTCAACTACTAAAAAAGTTAAGAGGCTTAAATCGGTCCCGTTTGCCCATAATATGTGAATCTCTTTTTAAAAAGAGGTATGTTTGATATATTTTTCTCTGTTATAAAAGTTACTTAATCATGTTTTGAAGTCTAACAAAATAAGGTTTTTATCATGAACTTTCAGGTAGCCAAGTTGTATTTTGATCCGTTTTGTATTTACTGAGAAAAATTGAGATCCTTGGCGCCAAAATTTCCAATTCGTCCTCTTAAGGCATTTCGCTAGGTACATACTTGTATTAATAAAAAAGGGCCAAAGCGATTCAATTTTTACGCCGTGCGACCCATATTCGTAGTCACGGTTACCCTTTGCAATTACCATACTAAACCAATTGTAGCAATCTAAGGGTCTGACCAAATACTTTTAAAGGGACCTCTATAAATATACATAAAATAAAACATGAGTGCTTGCCTGCCCTTATCAAATCGACCGCATCAACCGTTGCCATGATACCAATGTTTTTGGGTACCAATTGTTATTGTGTGTTTTGAACCATTTTGTTATGAAATGACGTTGAATGTGGTTCCGTGGTTGATAGCGTTGGAATGAGCATGAACAGTAAAACTACATAGTTTTACAGTAGCCGGCATATAACTTGGCAAGGATTTGGGACCTATAATAAGTGTGAGCTCGCTCATAGTGCACTAAATTATATAAAAAAGTGGTCCCTGTTATTGCTTGTGCATTATTCTATGGTTATTGACATCATTTATTGGCGATTATGTCTGCTTGAAAAAAATAGGACCTCTTTTCATCTCACGATTCTTGCCAAGTTACTGTTACTGTTACTGTTACAGCCTTTATATCGTCCCACTGCTGGGCACAGGCCTCCTCTCACACGGAGAAGGATTGAGCATTAATCACCACGCTTGCTCAATGCGGGTTGGTGATTTCAGACTTAGTCCAGGTTTCCTCAAGATGTTTTCCTTCACCTTTTTATCAGCCATTGGTGTCCAAGATATACTAAGAAAGTACATACAAAATTAGAAAAGTTGCATTGGTACTTGCCTGACCTGGAATCGAACCCACACCCTCATACTCGAGAGGTTGGTTCTTTACCCACTAGGCCACCACGACTTTTTTGCCTAGTTACGTGCCGGTAACTATACTGTTTAGGAGTTTTTCAAGGCGTAATACGGTTTCATAAAATTGTCGTTTCAGGGAAGTGTGCAGTGGAAGTTATAAGCAAAACCATTGATAAAAATTTTGTGTATTGGGACTGTATTATATTGGGACAAACTTGCTGTATTTTTTTTCTATGTAAGACTATTTTCATCGTCAGCCTCTTTACGGTCCCACTGATAAAACAGACCTCTTCTCATACAGAGATTTGCTCAATGCTGATTTCAGACTTTACATTTCAACAAAATGCTACCCTTCATCTTTACTCAGTCATTGGAGTCCAAGGTATACTTTAAACATTTTTAATTCAGCAAGATAGTTACCAATTAATATAAACTATCATTATATTTGATAGCTAATAATAGTGTTATCAAGGTTTCAAAAAAATGTGTGTGTCATATCCTCATACAATGAACTTTGTGTGGGACTTTCCCAGTTTTCCTAAAGAGTAATTACAGTAGTAATTATTTAAGTTATTTTTAATGAGTACAGACATACGTAAGTATCTATTTAGTGAGTATTTAATTAGTGTAGATATTGACTTTGTAATCCCCATAACATAGTTAAGGAATGCATTAAAAACGAATTAACAGAATGGATTGTAGACATGATATTATTCAAATAAGAAAACAATTTGTCATCAAATTCTGAATAAAAATTACAATTGCCCAAAATACTATTTTATTTCCAAAGAAAATGTTATTTTCCCACAAAATAGGTACTATCAAAAAGTAGGCAACACTAACGGCTAAACAATACGGTTTCCCTGTTTCCCGCAATCGGCTCGTAAAAGCGTTGAATTGCCGAAACAGTCTATTACGTATCACCTTCCTAGACAATTGTATCTTTATGCGTAACATTTAACATTTGGCCAAAAACTATTAAGATACTATCCTCTTGGGAAGTATACACCGTGACTTTTTAGTCGTCTTACAACGGCAGCCAACTTCATGTATCCAATGACTAGTAAACGTTCACAGAAAAAAAAATATATATTTATGAGATTTGAATAATTAAAACATAAAAAAAAAACATTATGACGCATGACGTAGATAATTTTGTCTCTAAAAAATGGAGATGGAACGATCACTCGACTCGAGCGCTTTGAAGGTATCTACTTTCTACCGTTTCATACGTAAACATTATTAACAGGATGTTTCTTATCTCTAATGTATTATTTATTTTGCTTTGCACCTATTATCTTAATTAATGCTATAAAATTAATAATCATGTCTAGTGGTCGGATACATTGAGTGGACCACCTTTGTAAGACGACTAAAAAATCACGGTGTATTTGTTGACAATAAGAACAAAAAATTATGCAAAGGCTAGGCTGATGATTATATTTTGACGTTTATCTTAATGAAACCTTTAATATTATTTATGTGATAGACATATTGAATATCTTTGGCAGTCGTTACGGGTAGTCAGAAGCCAGTAAGTCTGACACCAGTGTTAGGTTGGAAAGGTAACTGGGTTGAGGAGGTCAGATTCGCAGTGATACTCAGCTGCATCCAGTTAGACTGGACGCCGACCCTAACATAGTTGGGAAAAGGCTCGGGAGATGATGAGGAGATATTTATTATGTGGACTTGCAAATGCATTGCCAGTTTTTAAAAAGGAATACGGTACTTGAAGATTTGAAGAATAACTTATGTACCTATTTATTTATTTATTTATGAGAGGTAGGAGAGAGTTATCAATTTATTATTTGGTTTAGTAAGTAGTATTCAAATAGTTAGACCGAAATTAGGACAGAAGTGCTGGTCATGAGTCTTTGATAAAACGTGTGTAACGAACACATGCGCCTTTGTTATTTACAATAACTGTCTATTGTTAAAATAACAAGTACTATAAAACAAAGGCATAATGTTTAGTTCATAGATATTTTGGAATTTAGATAATATTGTTACTTAGAATTAATAAGCTGAATCAGAGTATAAAATAAATGTTGAAGTTAGTTTTCTAGGAATTTGATAATTATTTTGCGTAATGCTCAAGTTACGTATTTCGCCGCCTTTGATATCCAAGATATACTTAGAACGTATATATAACATGGAAATGTTACATTGGTATTTAAACATCAAATAACATACAATAAAAAAGGAACAATTCATTTAAAAAAAAAACATTAGTAGTCCAAATAAAATCTCAGTGAAAATACCGTAAAGAAACAAACAACAGATGTGCGCGATATGAAGTTATCTTTCGTAAAAAAAAAACGGGTTTATTCCTTTTGGAAGAGTCATCAATCAAGTTGGAACAAACGAGGCCGCAATAATTCCTTCAGAGTACACGCTCACTATGAAATATTATATTTGGATGGCAACGGATAAAACGAAATTGTACATAGAAAAATATTCCATATTAAAAGGTCTATATGAATGCGAAAATACGGATTATGCACTTAGTGTAATCTACTTATGATAGGATTACATTACAAAAATGTTTTTTTTTTTTATTGGAGCTTTTAAAATATTTTTTAAACTGTGTTGGTGCTGTTACTGTTACAGCCTTTTTATTGTCCCACTGCTGGGCACAGGCCTCCTCTCACACGGAGAACGCTTGCTTAATGCGGGTTGGTGATTTCAGACTTTATAGTCCAGGTTTCCTCAAGATGTTTTCCTTCACCTTTTTATCAGCCATTGGTGTCTAAGATTTACCTAGAAAGTACATACAAACTTAGAAAAGTTGCATTAGTACTTGCCTGACCTGGAATCGAACCCACACCCTCATACTCGAGAGGTTGGTTCGTTACCCACTAGGCCACCACGACTTTTGGTGTGTTGGTGCGATCTGTTGAAAACAGATCATATAAATTATGTTTCAGATTTAAACTTTTTGACAGTTCAATTAGGTACAGAAATAAGAGGTTTTTCAAGAAACATGCAGTTTGAAATAACCCCAGGTTTGCTTTTAGACAAGAATATTTACTGAGGTAATAATTCTATTCTAATATTACAATGCTGAAGAGTTTGATCTTAGGAACTACAGTAGGTACTATTTTGAAAAAAAAAATCTATATTAGATAGCCTTTTTACCGACGAAATCTATAATCTACTATTTATGCGGGTGCGCTGAATAGTCCCTACAGGATGCCAGTGGAACTTCTGGTGGACGTTTGTAAGTTAATATAAATAAACACTAGCTTCTGCCAGCGGTTTCACCCGCATCCCGCGGGAAATACTTCCCGTACCGGGATAAAAAGTACCCTATAGCCTTCCTCGATAAATTTTCAAATCGGACCAGTAGTTCCTGAGATTAGTGCGTTCAAACAAACAAACAAACTCTTCAGCTTTATAATATTAGTATAGATGTACCTATTTTCTGTGAACTAAAACATGACAGTTTTAAATATTCATTGTGATCACGTTCCAATTTGAAAAGTTTACCATTTGAAACTGTAATGTTTTCTTGTCGTGTATTCCTTTTTATGAAACTTTATACATTTTACGATACTTGTTCTGTAATTCTCAGAAAAAGTAGTACTGAAACATAAGATAACATGAACACGAAGAAACCTCGCTTGTTTCGTAAGTTCTAGAAAAAATATAGGTAAGTAAGAAATAATTTTACTTGTAATAGAGGTAGTTGTTGTAAAATGATTGGATATTTGATGTTTTGTTATTTTTTACCCGACTACCAAGAAAGGTTATGTAATATTAGCGTGACTTGTATGTATGTAATATTCTTTATCACCTCCCATCTGCGAAACGCCCAAAGGATAACAAAAATCACGATATCCTTGGATTTGTCTCAATTATCTAAGTGTTTTTCAGTTCAGTTGGCCAAATCTTAATAAGAACGACAGACAGGTCCTAATAGTCTGACTTCTGTTCAGACCAAAGATGGTTCAATGTTGTAAAAAGAGGGATATTTGGTTAAAACATTTTGAACTGTCTTAAATACTAGCTTCTGCCAGCGGTTTTACCCGCATCCCGTGGGTACTTCCCGTTCCGGGATAAAAAGTAGCCTATAGCCTTACTCGATAAATGGACTATCTAACTCTGAAAGAAGTTTTCAAATCGGATCAGTAGTTCCTGAGATTAGCGCGTTCAAACAAACAAACTCTTCAGCTTTATAATATTAGTATAGATTACTAACAAAACATCCATAGGTACTTCCTTATACTATAGGTTTCTAGGTACCTATGTTCTTATTTGTCAATAATACCTATTGATAGTGCTCTAAAATGGGCATTTGTCATGCAGTAGGTACATGTTTCGCAAAATGTACGTATTCAAGCCATTCGGATGCAATATCATTGATAAGTGTAACGTTGTTTCCTGTGAATATAAAAGGAATGGACCATATTTAGACTTGTTATTTTTACCACGAGAGTGTAGCTTCCTAAAACTGAATGATTTTTTTAAATTCAGTTTAGTAGTTTCGGAGCTTTTACGGTATAATCAATTTTCTTTCTGTTCTTTAAAATTAAATGTGCAGGGATATCCGAATCCCGACTGTCAATTGTACGTCTTTGGCAGTCGTTACGGGTAGTCAGAAGCCAGTAAGTCTGACACCAGTCTAACCAAGTGGTATTGGGTTATTTCCCGGGTAACTGGTACTTTCTTGGTAGTTGAGGAGGTCAGATAGGGAGTCGATCTTTGTAAACTGGTATTCAGATGCACCCGGTAAGACTGGAAGCCGACTCTAAAATAGTTGGAAAACAAGCTAGTTGATGATAGTTTTATCCGAAACATGTTAAAATCAAATAAACAATTACACTTAACACAACATTTTCCCTAATTTCTTATTGACAAAAACCCTAATGAATTTACACAAAACATTTAGGTATGTTTTGTGTAAAATAAAAGTAACAAAAATTTTTGTATAACTATCTAATCGACTCCATGCCACATCCTGTTCTCTAAAATAATCATCAAACAAAGATCGGGCTTCATTATTATCATTTCGTCCGTCGACTCTAACAAAAGCTTTCGTTTATAGTGATAATTAACATAATAATATTCACTATTCAATATTAATTTAGCAATCAGAAATGATTTTCGTAAGTGAAGTTTTTGTGTAGTGAGAACGAACAATAAAATCTTAGAAGTGACAAAATGGATATAGGGAGCATTTTAGGTACGTATTTTTTTTTTAAATACCCAAAAAGGCGATGTTCTGAATTCGGATATTTGTTTTTTTGTAGTCCCTACACGGTGGTATTTGATTTACAGAAGCTATAAGTGGTTACGTGATTAAGACACGGCACCGCGGTAGGTGTGCGGTAGGCAGGGTAGGTATCAGATCTCATGTTGCATTGATCTCTAAGAAATCTTCTCAAATCCTTTACATAATTACCGCTCGACAGCGAGGTTGAGGGTTTTCTTAGGTTTGTCACAACCGCCTGATGAAGCGGTGCGTGCCTTAAGAATAATCTATATATATAAAAATGAAACCCGTTTTCCGTTGTCACGACATAACATGAAAACGGCTTGACCGATTTGGCTGTAAATTAGAGGGAAGGTAACTTAGACCCGGGAGAAGGTTTTAGGATAGTTTTTGGTCACCATCCGGCTACGGGACGCGGGTGAAACCGCGGGCGAAAGCTAGTATAAAAATAAATGTAATTGAAATAATGTAAAGACAGTGGTCCAACATAAAACTAACTTAATATTTCAAGGACATTACCCCCTACAACGTCATAGACTCATAAAACCTCTCTATAGTTGTTAGTGATACGTACAATGTCACGTGTCAACCTGTACACCACGCCCTACGGGGCCATTAGTCATAGAATGTTATTTTTAATACTGCAACATGTTATGTGTAATATTATATTGATTGACATGCATCTTTTAAAATACAAGGTAGTTAGACCTCCAACTGTATAGAAACAAGTTCAATTTGACCACAGCTTTACGCTCCTTCGGCATTTGATTTATGAGAAATGCAATGATAATGAACATTAATGATTTATGTATTAATTAGATATGTCAATAAACTTCAGGTATCGTGGTGGTCTCATCGGTCATCGCGTCATCGTCGGCGGGATGCACTTGGACGCCCAACCCGAACAGTAGGAATTGCAACTACACCATCGTTTGTTCCACCAACCCTGGAAGCATCTCCAACCCAACCTGTAACGATGAGCCTTACGTCATCTTCATCATCAAGAACTCCAATCTTGACTATCTCACCGCCGCCCTCTTCTCCGCAACAAACTTCGACAGTCGTGTTCGCGAAGTCATTGCTCATGGCAACACCTGGACAACTATCGACACGTCTGCCTTCCGATACTATTCAAAGTCCATCAAAGTAGACATCTCCAACAACGAAATTCTTAAAGTACGAAATGAAGCATTCAGAAACTTACAATACATTCAACTTCTGAATATATCGTATAACAAAATTGAAACTTTATACGCCAACTCATTTGTAATGGCAGAATCGAAAAGTTTACTAGAATTAGATCTGTCTAACAACCATCTAATAGAGTTATCAGGTGAACTGAATGAATTGCCTAAATTGAAAAAGTTACATTTACAGAACAATATGTTGACTAAGCTATCAGAAGACTGTTTTATGAATTTGAAAAATTTAGAATACCTCAATTTGCGGTCCAATCACTTGGTATCATTGAATTTGACACTCACGAATTTGAAAATGTTGAAAACGTTAGATTTATCCTACAACTATTTAAAGAAGTTATCTGGATATGAAATAAATCGGATGGCAGCGATTGTTAACTTCAATGCCTCGCACAATGCATTGACAACTGTGGATTATAATTGTTTCAACCAAGCTGTATCTTTAAAAGTTGTAGATTTCAGCTATAACAGAATTAATGCTACAATTGAAAATATCAGGTTCGTTGTCAGCAGTGAGCTGGAATATTTGGATTTTTATAACAATTCTATAACAGGCATACAAGAAAACGCTTTTATAAATGGACATTTAAACTATTTGAATTTGATAAATAATAATATAACGGGTGAAATAAGAGAAAATACTTTTAGTGGTTTGCGCAATATAACTGAGTTAGATTTGTCTAGCCAAAGCATAAGTAGTATTAAAAATAAGGCCTTCACCCAGATGGTAAATCTGAAGCATCTTAATTTAAGTACCAACAATATTCTAGAAATAGAAAATGCTAGTTTCTCTAATTCATCCATTGCTATACTAGATTTGTCCCATAACAAGGTGACTCATTTAAATTTTCTTCAAAACTGTTTGGTTAATCTAACTGAATTGTATTTGAACAATAACAACATAACAGTAGTATCAGAAAGCAGTTTTGATGCTCAGACACAGATGAAGAAATTAGATTTATCAATGAACGGGATCAAGATAATTGAGCAGTATTCCTTACCGCTGCAGAACTTGCAATATTTGAACATTGCAGGTAACGCTTTGGCAGGAACCATAAAAGAAAATGTATTTAGTCCTGCTAAGTTTTTAAGGTTCCTAGATTTAAGTAATTTTAATATAACACGCATTGAAAACTTTGCTTTTGTTGATCTCACAGGACTGGCTCGATTGAATCTCTCAAATAATCAAATAGAAACTATAGAGCCAAATAATTTCATAGGAGTTGATAATATGTACAGTCTGGATTTGTCAAGTAACAGATTAACTAATTTGTCCATCAATAGTACTTTCTTAAATAACTTAAAAGCTTTGTACATAAACGATAACATCCTTACGAATATCTCAGGTCTATTCAAGAACAAAAGCAAATTGTTATATCTTGACGTGTCTAACAATAAAATCACTAATCTATCGACAGTTGGATGTAATATTTTCCCAAATATAACAGTATTACGTGCTTCCAATAATAAAATGAAAACGTTTAATAATGAAAACACTAATACTTTAACAACACTTATTGATCTGAGATTGGCGTCCAATGAAATAAGTGATATAAACTTGAGTTATTACAAAGAGCTTATGGCTGTAGATTTAAGCAATAATAATTTGACACATTTGAACATGTCACTGTTTAAGAATAATGAATTTCTACAGTCTCTAGATGTTAGCAGAAACAACATCTCAGATTTACCACCAGGTACGTTTCAATTTATGAAAAACCTGAAGGTACTAAATATGTCTTCAAATTTTTTGACGAGACTACGATTTGGCAGCTTGAAAGGTCTTCATAAAACCGAAGTATTGGACTTATCAAAGAATAATATTGCAGTTTTAGACGTTGACGTTTTCCATGAATGTGATGAACTCAGGACTTTAATAATAGACTACAACCGCATCAAAACATTTGATCTTGAAAGATTAATTCTGATTTCTTTGAAAAAATTAAGAAGTCTAAGTTTAGGAGGTAATCCTATTTCGTGTAAAGAAATTGTTCATAATATAAAATCTGCAAACGATACCTTTTATGCTATAAGGCAAGTGGAGGTTACTTCTATTCACAAAATATATCACGAAGACAATGTTCATGGGATCAAATGTGGTGATGAAGCATATCTTAATGAGAACACTACTATTAAGCCAGAACTTAAAAAATCTACAGACGCACCTGCATCATCTGACTCATCCACTAGCATAGTGTTAATTTGGTGTTCGATACTAACAATAATTTTAGTAGCCGCCGGCGTTTTAGCTTATATAAAACTATATAAAAAACGTGTTGTTATTATTGGTAACAACGTATCAATGAACATGAGAAATTCAATTGTATCAGAGGTGTCAGACTTTCAAAGTGATCTTTTGGGTTAAGCAATATTTATGCTACATTAAGATCGTTATAATAAAATAATAATTTGAATCGGCCTTTAAGTCCGCAATGTGATGTATACGTAAGCTGTTTAATTTTTGTTGCTTTGTTTATTTAAAGAATTTCTCTCTTTCCTGCGATGTATCCCACGTGGTGGTTATGTTATGATTATTTAAGGTATTTGTAATAATTATGAGAATCCAGAATCTGTAGACCTGTGTACAGGATTTATCTCTCATGGAACTTTTAACCAAATTAAGGAATGTATTCAGAATGGGAAATCAAAAATAGTTTGTACTATTATGTTTATGGAGTTCTGATGTGTTACTGTTGTCGAAGTAATATCAAATTGTGTAAATCAGATTATTTTTGTAATCATTTTGTGTTTTATTTTAACAATCAGTATCAATTTCAAATCCCCAGTTAATTTAATGTTATAAAGGGTGGACGATTTACATTAACAAGATTCAATTTAGGAATTTCAACTGAAATACACAGATCAAAAAAAGTCGTGGTGGCCTAGTGGGTAAAGAACCATCCTCTCGAGTATGAGGGCGTGGGTTCGATTCCAGTTCAGGCAAGTACCAATGCAACTTTTCTAAGTTTGTATGTACTTTCTAAGTATATCTTGGACACCAATCATCATCATCCTAGCGTTGTCCCGGTTGCCCTTCCAGGCCCGGGGTCCGCTTTCCTGCTTCTTCTCCTCCACTTCGCTCGGTCTTCGGCTATATCTTGGACACCAATGGCTGATAAAAAGGTGAAGGAAAACATCTTGAGGAAACCTGGACTATTTAGTCTGAAATCATCAACCCGCATTGAACAAGCGTGGTGATTAATGCTCAATCCTTCTCCGTGTGAGAGGAGGCCTGTGCCCAGCAGTGGGACGATAAAAAAAAAAAGGCTGTAACAGTAACACAGATCAAAATAATAACTGAAACCAAATGGAATAGCCAATTTAAGATAACCATTTCATTTTTAGTAAATGTGGTGACACCAAGACAGACACAGTACTTAGTTTCTATTGTCAAGCAGAAAGCTAATATTTATTTATATTTATGAAATGAATAAGGAAGTCACTGAATAATTCGCATTTATACAAAATGGCAGTAAAAAAACATTTTGACTAGTAAATAAGCTTTGCTAAGCCAAAACAAATTACCTGCAAAATTATGCGGTTCGCCGAATCCTAAGCACCTGATTTTGCAGGATAGAAAATTAGTTGGTGGGCGGTTCCACGGTAAAATTTTAATAACAATCCCAAATTCAAAGGAATACATTAGAGATTTTGTCGATTTAGTTTTGAAACTTCGATAGAATTAATTTGCTGAGCGGAGTTTTCTTGAGAGCAAACTGTGAGCTTGAATTTCAATGCGTTGTCAGATGCATGATCTGTGATTTCTCAGATTTAGCGGTAAAATCTGGAAGTCTGTAATGTGTGATGAATATCAAGTAGAAAACTTGGTGGTAACTTATGGTACGAAGAAATTGTATGCAACATATTAATTAAAGGCAAAATTTGCCTAACCCCATCTCAACAGGCTTATTATTGGTAATATTTCTGCATCTTCAAGATGACAAGAAACATGTTTCTTGCGTCGCCAAAATTATACCGTAGAATTATCTAGAAAGGTCCAATATTTACATTATAGCTACAAAAACCTTTACCACACCAGCTGGAAACATTGAAGCGTAACACGAAAACAATTCAAACAACAAAATCATCTAAATATATCTTGTATTCACGCGAATTGAGCACACAAACAAACCGTTTACGTTAAGTTGATACTTTATGTTGCGGCAAGAGAAAGTTGGCAAGTTGCCGGTAACGGGTCCATATCTCGCGAAGTTTAAGGTCAGTTCGGATTTATTGTTTATCATCGATTCATTGATTAGGGGAGATCGCGTGTGAAAACTATTGATTGGGAGTCAAAATAATTGCAAGTATGTCGGTGTTTAAAGGGTCACCCAGTTATGGGTGGAAAAGGTCAGACAAGTCGAATGTAGCCCACTACATCTGGTTAGACTGGAAGCAGGATTGAAGTCAAATTTATACTTGGAACTTCCAAATCAAATACTTGGAAGATCCAAGAATACCAAATTTGCTCTATCTGTTTACACTGGAAACCGAGCCCGACATATAGTTGTAAAAAATTTGGAGGTCACAGAATATCCTAGAAAAATTTCATAAAAGGACAATGGGCACTTTGTATGGGATTTGGTACCCGCTCCAACAGTAACGTATGATATATCATTAGAAAGGTATTTACGTGAAGAATAATAAAAACTATGGGGCTTGCCTCAATTAGCTGTCCGATCCGAGTAACGATGAAAATTGAATCGACATAGAAACAAGTATGTCATCCATCTATGCAAATTCATTAAGAGGCATATGTCGTCAGTGTAATAATTTTAAACTCAGTTAATAGACATCTTAGATTGTTTGAGATACACTTTATTATAATCTAAAGGTTGTAATAGTTTATGGAGTCATACTACGGAAACACAGTCGTCATCTGATTTGACAAAAGTTCAAAATATTTCTACTCATCTTTTTTTAAGAAGAAATTCATCATTCTAAGCGCCTCTTGAGGAGCAAGATTAAGTCGTAATATGTACTGTCATGTTAAGATCTTCTCCTGACTTTTCAACCTTAATATAAGACTGATGCTGGCTGCTATTATGGTGGATGTTAATAATAGAACACACGATAAGAATAAGAAACATATTATTAACAAAACATAAAGAAAATCATGTCTCCCTAAAGCTGATTAAGAATAGTTTACAACGGATTTTCCCTCAGAAGATCATTTTATAGTTAAATATTATTGTTATCAAAAATTACGTTATTTAAGGATAAAGTGACGATGATGTCCGTCTTTGTAAAAGAACATGGTAACCATTATGAAAAGTTATCACCGTCTTTGTATCTAGACCTCCAGGCTTGCAATAGTATTTAACTGGGCTACATACTCCCAGTACTAGTTTACCAATGTCACATATCCGAGCAGAATTTTGAGATTTTGAGGTGTTCCAATTAACACATTCCGTACCGGGTCTATAGGTATACATTCTCAGCCTACAATAAAAAGTCTGAAAAATACACTGAATAAAAACCGGAACAGTGGTTGTCTTGATCAGGATTTTTCAAAATCGACAGCAAGTTTTTTGTAAAGAATTATAGAAAGTGCATTCCTCTTTTTAACCGACTTCCCAAAAAGGAGGAGGTTCTCAATTCAATTAGTTTGGGCTCATATTATTTGTATTGACGAGAGAGTTTTTTGATTGCCTCGTTGGTCTAGTGGTCGCAAGCGCGGCTGCTGTTCTCGAGGTCTCGGGTTCGATTCCCGGGTCGGGCCGAAATCGCTTTGTGGGTTTTCTTGAACTTTCACAAAGCAGCCCGTAATCTGGAAGTTGGTGATTGATTCACCCGTGCATCGGAGAGCACGTAAATGTCGGTCCTGCGCCTGATCTCTTTCCGGTCGTGTCGGATTGCCGTCCCATCGGGTTATGAGAGTGAAGGAATAGGGAGTGCACCTGTGTTGGCGCAAATGCTCGTGCACTATAATATGTCCAGCGCAGCTGGCTAATCTCCTTAAATGAGGACAGCCGCCGTGGCCGAAATCGGCCGTGGACGCCATTATTGACGAGACCTTTGGAACAGTGAAGGTAGTGAAGGTTTGGAGCTGACCTGATGATGGAGACCGGAGAAAGTTGAGGGAACTCGTCAACTGAATTATGTAAACTACCTCGTGTTTGGGCTTATATTATTCGTGTTGATGAGAGCTTTCCACTTACGTGGATAGTGACAACTATGCTTGTCACTGAAAAGCTAAAATAAAAAACTTTTTATAAGAAAATAAAACCGACTCCCAAAAACACTGTAAAGCAAAAAAAAACAATTCTTACATGTATCGGCCTAGAAGTCGGTGGCGAAATAAACTTAGGTAGGTACATCCATAAGACACTGACTTCTATACCGATGCACCTAAGAATAGTTTTTTTTTGCTTTTTTTCATTCAAATATCTGAACTGAGTTCTTGCCTTCTATGGGAAGCTCTAATGTGGTTCAAAACAGACTACCTATATCTTTTTTATCATAAAATTATGGCCAGTGATTGTTGTCGAGTGTTTAGTCGAATGATAACTAAATCATTTCTGAAAACACAACTAATTGTTTTAGTTACATACTATATTTAAACATCCTGGCTTCTATGTACCTACACATTATAAGAAATAAAAAAAAAACCATTAATTGATTGTAAATACTGAAAGACTTTCATCAAATACCTAAGATAGTTCTGCGTGAACTGCAAAGATTAGCACAGTCTTTTTTTAAAGCAAACATTCTAAGAAGGCCAAATTCCTTGTTACTTTTTTTTTTGTTACTTTACCAGTTTTTATTTAATACAATTGGATTTAAGAACTACATCTACGTTGATGATTTATGAACATTACACATTCTATTAGTCGATGTTACGCGAAATGGACAAGGATTTGGGACTGGTCGTCATAGTAAACATTTTTTGCTTTGCCAAGACCTACCCAATGGTACTAGAATCAACACTGTTGGCCAGGGTACCAAAACGCCCATCGTCCTTTTCGATCAGAATTGACAAAAATAAATTCATTTTCTTATGCTCTATTTCAACGTAAATAATACAGTACACAAGTCATCGTAAATTCAAATTCGTACAGACTTAAAGACAACACGCATACAATACCACTTAAAATTCCGACTTGTGTAAACACTGAAATATCTGATAACACAGGTGTGAGCGGGACAAACATACAAACAAAGCGTTCTTCAGAACTGTTGTGTTGAACGAATTAGTTAAAAGAAGAAGTTATGAAGAATGGGCGTGTGGAAGACAAGAAATTGTTAACACATAAAGTGACAATATTATAGATCAAACGGACTAACCTATTAACAAATGTGATGTTATGTTAATGTTGCAAGTTAACCAAGAACTGTGTTATCATTATTTACACACTGAGACTGTAACGTGCGGACGTGCCGACATACAAACAGTTTTGAACGAACATGTAAAAAAATATGGAAAAGCAAATATATTCATGTAAGTGTTTTTTAATGAGTTAATACTTTATTTCGTCATGTGTAATTGTAATAGACATATTGCATCATTTACCATTTTTAAATCGCAGATAGTCATTACGATAAGCCATAAATCATTAGCTAGAAAGTGATTAGCCGTCGAACCAAAACATATATTTAGTAGTATGACCATTAACTTACTTTCTGGGTTCTATAAACCAGCCTGAATGACCAGCCAGACTGCCTATCTCAGATCAGATAGGTCCGATAGATAGAGAGGTCAGATAGGCAGTAGACCCATATGAAAGACAAGTGCATACTCAGCTACAGTCTGGTAGACTAGATACCTAAAAGGTAGGACAGGCGAGGCAGATGATGACGATGTACTAAGTAATGATCTGTAATTATATAGTGCAGCATAACAATTTGTGATGCACAATACTAGAAAATGCAAAACACTATATAACTACTAGTTATGAGAATGAGCGATAACATAACAATAGTGTCCTTGTTGCTTATCCTACTGTTCTACACGCAAATGTCAGTTTGTTTGTATGCGACGATTTTAGACTACAACTACTTGACCGGTTAGGATTGGAGATAGAAATAGATTAGACTCAAGATAAGGTATACATACAGTCTTTATCAAATCATGCGTGTGAGAGTTGTAACAACGGAAAATGCCCAATTAAGAAATAGTTGACAGTCCTAATCTAGACGTTACACGTAATTTAGAAAGGATGATGGGCAATTTTGTATGAACCCTGGCCTGATAACCAATAAAGTTCTAATGTATATTAGATTATTGCTTATACACTACAGTTACTGAAATAAAACAGTTCATGTCAAGAATCGACCGGAAATAAGTACAGTCGGGCACAAAAGAGTTATACTTTTTGCACCCATTTTTTTTAGTTAAAATAAAATCTATAGTAGAAAAATGTATTGTATGATGTATTTTCGTCAACTTATCACTTACTTAAATAAGCCTAGGGTACACTATCAATAAAAATCGGTCTTAACTAGGCATAACCGTTTTAATAGCATAACAAAACATTAAAACTTTTACTTCTACCACCGTATACTATTTCCATTATTGGAGATAGCATTTCCCCGTTCTGCGGCACCAGGATAGTCGGCCCTGGGTTGTTGAATTATTAGAAAAGTAGCGACCCACCCCAGCTTCGCGCGGGAAAACAGTATTTCCTCACTATTTAACGGATGTTATTAGACATACAAACCTTCCTCTTCAGTCACTCTATCTTTGAATATAATAATATATTTATATATTCAAAGATATAATTATAATTAAGATTAAATAAAGATTATAATTAACAATGTTCCACCCAGGACAAAAATTGAAGTTTAGGGTATAAGCTATCATTTGATGTGCAAATGGATATTATTGGTTATGCCGGTTAGACTCACTGGAACGGCGGAATACGTACACTTTTTTTTTATCGACGTTAAAAATCATCAAATGACCCCTCCCGCTGTGGGTTAGCAGCGGTGAGGGAGTGTCAGACTCTTACTGACTAAAAATCGTCGTGTTCCGTCGTAGGCCTTTTATGTACCAGGGCCGCGGTATCTCTTTCGAACAACCCGCAGCCCCGGCAGGCCTTGGCCCTGCTGGGCCCCGCTGGGGTTGCTGACATCTCTTTGAGGAGCGCGTGGAACAACGCGCGCCGTCGACACGGGTCTGTCGTCTAAGTAGACAGAGGGACGATGAGCCACCCGAACTCACCGCCCACAGACCCACGCCTACGGTAGCCGGGAGTCAACTCGCGACACCCGGCGCCCATTGTGTCTACCTGGTCCAGCGCGGCGGCCGGGATGAGAGGTGCGAACTCTCTGGCGTTCCGCCTCCTCCTTCTCGAGCATGACCGCTTCGCAGAAGGAGGCGACGGCATCCCATTCCCTCTCGCCCCGGACCATGGCCTGAACCAGGGCCGGACGCGAGAGGTCGCCGCCGCCCAAAGCCTCGACGAGGACCCGGCGGTGCCCTTCCCATGCGGGGCACACCTGGACTGTGTGGTCCACCGTATCCTCGGGGCTGTCTGCACAATGGTGACACCCGGGCGCCTCCTCACGACCGATGCGGTGCAGGTACCTCCCGAAACAACCGTGTCCGGTGAGGACCTGCGTCATGCGGTACGTGAGGGAATACGTACACCTTACGTTGTGAATACGAACTGTTATTTTTTTTTATGGACACAATGTGTCTTCTGTGACACGTCCTGACTGATATTGACAATAATATAATGCACTTAAACATCCCTCCCATACAAAATGTAGTGGTTCAAATCCATAGGCTGTCCTATGCTATCAAGTGTCATATCTTCGTTCTCCGGTGGTTTACAATGTTTTGCCTATACTAAAAAATGAAGCTTATGGTATAAGCTATCATTTGATATGCAAACGGTTTTCATTGGTTATGCCGGTTAGACTCACCAGAACGGCGAAATACGTACACCATACGTTGTAAATACTACCTGCTAAATAATCTTTTTTTTTTCAATAAAATTGGAGAATATGGGCACAGACACCTTCTGTGACCCGTTCTGACAATTATTGACAATAATAATGCACTTAAACATCTCTCCCATACAAAATATGTAGTGGTTCAAGTCCATAGGCTGTCCTATGCTATCAAGTGTCATATCTTCGTTCTCCGGTGGTTTACAATGTTTTGCCCATAATAAAAAATGAAGCTTATGGTATAAGCTATTATTTAATATGCAAACGGTTTTCATTGGTTATGCCGGTTAGACTCACCAGAACGGCGAAATACGTACACCATACGTTGTAAATACTACCTGCTAAATAATCTTTTTTTTTCAATAAAATTGGAAAATATGGGCACAGACACCTTCTTTGACCCGTTCTGACAATTATTGACAATAATAATGCACTTAAACATCCCTCCCATACTCAATGAAGTGGTTCAAGTCCATGGGCTGTCCTATGCCATCAGGTGTCATATCTTCGTTCTCCGGTGGTTTACAATGTTTTGCCCATAATAAAAAATGAAGCTTAGGGTATAAGCTATCATTTGATATGCGAATGGTTTTTATTGGATATACCGGCCAATTTTACCCATCATCCTTTCTTTTAATAGATCAATATTATTGGTGAAAGTTAAAACCTATACATAACTAGGTTCTGCCAGTGATTTCACCCATATCCCACGGAAACCTTCTTTGATAAATGGGCTATCTAACTCTGAAAGATTTTTTAAAAATTGAACCTGTATTCCCTGAAAATTAGCGCGATCAATCAAGCACTTCAGCTTTACAATATTAGTGTAGATTACACAGCTGAACGGATTTGTGACGAAACTGCAGTCTAACTCAGTCGATAACATGGTCAATAAAATACAACTATTGAAATACACAAACGTTCAGATATACTGCCATTGAAATAGGCAAAACAAACGGCTTCAGGCACACGACATCACATTGGATTTTGCATGAAGTGTACGACTTAGCTCAAGGTGTAAATCACCAAAGTAATAAATCACCAAATTCAATAGAAGTCGTACACAACTCTGGATGTAATGCAGATTATTCGATTAAGATTAAAAAAGCGTGTAGCATTAACTCTGATGGGAATGTTGCGATAATGAAAGAGGCTAATTGTTTTTATGATTTCGTAAAAAAGGCTGGTTTTGTTGCTCTCTCTTCACTCTTTGATTAATCTTCTTCAATTAGGCTAAAAATGTAGTGGTATTTAGGTTATTAACGCTCATTCTTTCTTTATATGAGAAGAGGACTGTACCCTGCAGTGGCACAATAAAAAGGCTGAAAGGAAGAGGCTAAGAGAGGCTTAAGAGAAGAGAATTGATGTCACAATGTAATATAGCCAATAGTGCTGTGAACTCTACTGAAAAGTAACATATAGAAAGATGAATGACAGTTAGTCTACGATAAGTTTTATTTTTCAGGGCTAATCATCATCTACCTCTATATAACAAAGTCGACAGTGGGAAGCCTGTGCACCGTCCGAGATGATGGCCACTGTTTCTACACCGTGAATTGCGATGATCCTGCCAGAATCAATATCAACCGTCCCTGTGATAACGATCCTTATATCACGCTCATCATCAATAACTCTCCAGTTCACAATGTTACAGCTAATGTTTTGAACACCAGCTTCGATCAATTTGTTCAAATTCTCTCAACTGAGGACAACGACTGGAATAACGTCCAAGATTTTGCTTTCAGTAACTTCAAAAATGTTATGTATATCGACTTGTCTGAAAGTCACATTAAAAGTATAGGAAAAGCCTTTATTGGATTAGGACAGCTCGACTCCCTAAACTTGTCTCGCAATGACCTTGAAATAATAGACCCTGGAGTTTTTAAGTTTACCGAAGATAAAAGCAGTTTATATTTGTTGGACTTATCGTACAATCTGCTGACGTACTTACAAGAAGACTTTTTTGAAAATCTGTATAATTTGAGAAAATTATATTTGCAAGGGAACAAGCTGACATTTTTGGGAGATCAATATTCTAAGCACTTGAAAAATTTGGACTATTTAAATTTATGTTGTAGCAACTTAAGTACATTAGATGTAAGTTTAAAATCGTTAACTACTTTGACAGAAATCGATTTGTCGAATAATAATTTAGAAAAAGTTGATTTGTTTGATCTTAAGTCTTTAGAAGCCATTGATTTGTCACATAATAATATTGAAGAAGTCATGTTTGATGAGTTCAGACAATTTGCAAATCTTAGAGAAATTAATTTTGGTTATAATAAACTGAAGAATATATTTGCGTCTGATGATAATGTAGTTGCTAAGGTTTCCAAGCCACTAGTCAAAGTACAATTTGATCATAACTATATTAGTCACATAAATAAAAGCTTTTTCACTATTTTTAGTCACATTAGCCTTTTAGATTTAAGTCATAATATTCTTACCGAATTTGAACCAGATACCTTTAAACATGTTAAAGTTTTACAAGTATTAAAAGTCCCGAACTGTAGAGTAATAACTAGTAAAGAAATATTGTCGAATTTAGAAAATACGTACATTTTTGATTTAACAAGGAATGATGATGACTGTCGAAAAGGGTCATATAATGTCAATAATGAAATAAAGTATACTGAAAAGTTTATGAGAAATAAAATATTGAACTTAGAAGAACCTATACCTAAATATCAAGTAACAAATGGATTCTTGACTTCCGTATTATTACACAAAATTCGATTATATCTCTCTGGATTTGCGAACAAAACCTTTACTTGAATCTATATGGCTTTATGATAAGTGACAACTTAGACAAGTAATAGAATCGAGTCAAGTATTAAAGTAAAAAAAAATAAGGTTCAAAATAAAAAGGATTTTTCAGTTTTAAGGTGGTGAACATAAAATAAATATTTTCGTTAACAAAGATCCATTGGTGACTGTTATAATTATTTTATTGACATTTACATTCTATTGCTATTTGAATCGTACTTTGTTTTTTTTTTTTAATATTTTGTTTATATATCCTACTTAAATGTTTTTGCTGTCACAGGTATTAAAATCAAATGGAATATCTTTGTGAATAATTTAGGAGAAATTGGAATAAATGATTCTTCATCATTAGTATGGTGTTTTGTTTTTTTTTTCTTTCTTCTAAGAAATAGCTATTATAAATAGAATAAAGGATCCCCCAATAATAAAGGTTATAAGGGAACTCATCACTTAAACTTTGAAACGGTGAAATCGGAATTCGTATTAAGTGTTCCCTAAATTCTCATAAGGGATCCCTAAATTCAGCAATTTGTTGGTGAAAATAGGCATAAGAGTAACAAAATTTAACCATCTTCCCAAGCGACTTAAAATGACCTTACATAAGAGGCTTTTAACCTCAGTCAAGGTCGATGCAATAAATCACCAATATTCAGCAGGAGTTTCATGTGATTACACCATGGTTAACCATGAAGATTATTCGATTAAGATAACAATGGTTTATGGGGTTTCTCCGTAACACTATTACCGCGACATTTAAAATTGCTAACAGCGTTGTTATGATGTAAAAATTCCCTTGTTTACATGATGTAAAAGATTTTACTTAATTTTTGTTAGGTAATTCTGTTAGGAAAGTCTTTTCATTTTATTAAAGTCATATTTAAAGTAGCCAGGTGTTTTTCATAATCATGTATTCACACAGTGCTAATTAGAAATGATACCTAATAAACATAACAGTTCTATCTGTCTTCAAAAACTATTTGACGAAAACTATAAAGAGATCTACTGCAATTGGCCACAGTATTGGCAACTTCAACTACACAATGTAGAAACGGATAATGAGGTGTACCTAACGTTATCGAATTTAATTTATGCATTCCTCTATACATTCTTTTACATACCCCATGTAATCAAAAACCAAGGTTTTATGACATATAATGTATGTAGACATGTAAACAAGTGTCAATCATTTTTAAGTCAATTTTTGTATTTTTTTTTTTACATTTCTCAATCAGTTTTAAGTTCACTAGAATTTTATTATCTTCTCTTTCAAGGTTCGCCATCATTTCCATAATAAAGGCTCAGTAGCAACCCTACGTACAATATGAGACTACTGTTACTATACCGTGAACTATGATATTCCTTCCAGGGTCAACATTGTTCCCCATTATAACTACACTATCTTCTTCATCACTCTTGTTATCAACCAGCCTCCCTTTCATAACAACAGCAATTTTTTTTAAACAAAATTTGATTCCTACGTTCGGATGTTTGTATCCGTTGACAATACTTGAAATGTTATACAGGATAATGCTTTCAGTAGATTCAAAAACATTGTGTACACAGATTTATTTGAATCTCACATTAAAACCATAGACAACGCCTTCGTTGGGTTAGCACAAAACGGCTCCGTGAACCTGTCACGGAATCACCTTGAATTTATCAACCCCGGAATTTTTAAGTTCTCCACAAACAAAAGCAGGTTGTACTTATTAGATTTGTCATTTAATTTGCTGACGTACTTATCCGAGGATTCTTTGGTAAATATGCAAAGCTTAAGAAAGTTATATTTATAAGGGAACAAGCTGGCTACCTTAGGGATACAATATTCGGCAAACTTGACAAACTTGGCCTTTTTTAATTTATGCTGTACCAACTTAAAGACATTTAACTTGTCCTTGAAATATTTCAAGTCTTTGAACGAATTGGATTTGTCGCATAATCTTTTGGAATCCGATATATTTCAGAAATGTTAACGCTTGAAAACATTCATTTGTCCCACAATCATTTCCAAAAGCTAAAGTTTGATTATTTTGAAAGATTCCCTTATCTTCAAGAGTTAAATCTTAGTTATAACAACCTCAAGCCTATATAAAGTTCAACTGATCTTAGGAATGCTAACGAAAGCAAACCATTAATAAGAATATACCTGGACAATAATGACATAAGTTTCGTAAATGTAATCTTTTTTAGACATTTTATACAAAAATAAATGATTAGAAACAGAAGTGAAAATAACTGAGCCGTTACTAGCTTACTCGTTGGGACACATTAAGGTTCGTTTTGAATGTCAACTGTCGACCGCACATGCCGCGACTGCATTATATCGGCTACATTAGTAGTAGTAGTGCACTACTGGTTTTTCTGTATTTACATGAAACCGTTTTGGATCGAAGCAGCAGCATTAGTCGCCTTTACATGTCAATAATTTTTCTGCAGTCGTGGCATGTGCGGCTGGCAGTTGCAGTCAGCAACTAGCATTCAAAGCGTACCTTTAAAGAGACACCGCGCGTGACTTGATGAATAAAATCAACTGCTATGACAAAATGGCGCACGAATACCTGAATAATAAACTTAATATCGTAATACACGCAATTGTTATAAATGATAGTGATCAGATATAAAATATTGTGTGAATCAAAGCTTGCAACATTGAAGAAAATCATATTTTTTTTAGGACAGGGACAACGATACGTTCAAAGAAAGTGCTCGTGGCTATAATCATAAGGTTAAGCAACGCTTAGCGTGGTCTTTCCGTGGATGGGTGACCATCTTGTCAAAACGAGGTCTTCTGTGTTTCGGAAGACAGGATAAACTGTAGGTCCCAGCTGTCATTTGAATATCTTTGGCAGTCGACTTATTGGCTACTACCCGTAAGTAGTAAGTCTGGCATGTATTGAGTTGGAAAGGTGAGATAGGCAGTCGCTCCTTGTGAAAATATTAGTACTCAGCTGCATCCGGTTAGAATGGGAGCTGACTCCAACATAGTTGGCAAAAGGCTAAGCAGATGATATTGAATCGATCGAAGTAAAAAGGTGACGACTGAGAAATTGTATTCATCAAAATACGTTGGATAAATAAATCATCATCATCATCATCATCTCAGCCATAGGACGTCCCCTGCTGAGCATAGGCCTCCCCCTTAGATCTCCACAGATACCTGTTGGAGGCGACTTGCATCCAGCGTCTTCGTCTGTCCACCTTGTTGGTGGACGTCCTACGCTGCGCTTGCTAGTCCGTGGTCTCCACTCCAGCACTTTTCGACCCCATCTACTCTGCGAGCAATATGGCCTGCCCAATACCACTTCAACTTGCTAATTCGGATAAATGAATACCAGGAATAAATAGGTACAAAATTCTGCAAACTCAAAGAATGTTTTTCATAGAAAAGTAGCACATTAAATACAGATGTATTTTTCTAATGGGCTATCAAGTTATTCCAATAAAACATTTTTTAAGGAAAAGCAAGTGAGTCGGGAAATTCGTTCAATTTATCTTGATATTGGCAAAGAAAACTATTCAGAAAATTTGATTTGAGTCTTTTCAAAGCTTTTGTGTGAGTGCCAGATGTTTCATTTGGAAATATAATAGGAAAAAACGTCTATTTCCACGTTATATTGTCATATGAGAATATCATTTATGTACAGAAATGAGTTTCGGTAGTACTTAGGTAGTTCTATTGAATATGTCTATGACCCTTGAGTTTGTTTCTTCTTATGTTAGTTAGATATGAAACACCGACTTCAAAGAAAACATGTGTAAAAGTGTTAATTTTAACCTACATATTTGTAAAATAATTTTCATTTATCAATTTTTCAAAACTCAAAGAAAAATATTTCACCAATAAAATATTTTTATGAACGGATGAAAAGGCGTAAAAAGCTTCATTAATAAAGCAAGAACGTGTTAAAATAAATATTTATAAAAATATATTTTTGTAATTATACTGCGACAGAAAAGCAAATTGAATCACGCCTCATTCAGTGTACACCGTACAGTTTTTACAGCTGAAAAAAATATAAAATAGGTTATCGAAATCGAACGGTCCCTTAGAATAGTAAATTGGTACTGAATAGCTCATTGAATCCCTGAAATATTCAGTTAGAGCTCACACTAATGGAATTAATGCGAATTCAATGAAAAATATTCAATTCAGCGTTCAGGGAAAAATTTAAATAAAATATACGGTATGGTTTTTTTTTCTGTTTGTGTCTGAATACAATTCTTCCATTGGTTTTGGGAAGTACTGAAGTACGTAAGGCTGCCTTTTAAGTTCTGTCGTTTGCTAACTTCCCGCGATTATTAAAAAAAAATATATATGCCACTTACATCTTCTTGAATTTAGAATTCGAAAACAAAAGAATGTTTTTAAATTGGTCGAATAGTTTTATTGTATCGTCCATTCAAACGTGGCAGGTCGGTTGTAAAAATAGAAATGTGTAAGGATTTGCGAGCGATAATTTTCTAGAACTTTAAAAGGGGGTTGTCGCGACTTTAGTGCTTTGAAGAGATTAGTTCTGTATTTAATGATGTAGCACCATGCCTTAGGACCGTAGAACGCTAATATTTAGGGTTTCAACGTGGCAACTCTAGCCTCAGTGACAAGCCACGTGAAGGTCGTCCAAAAAACGCCATGACGGAAGATAATATCGACGCCGTGCGGCAGCTAATTCTCGCAGACCGATTTGAAACATACTGTGAAATAGAGGCATCCGTGAGCATTTCAGGGACCACTATCCAAAAAATTCTACACGAAGAACTTGGCGTAAAAAAGTTGATCTCTCGTTGGATACCCCATTTGCTTAGCGACGACCAACAAACAGCCCGTGTAAGTTGGTGTCGCAAAACTCCACAGCGATTTAACCGAGGAGTGTCAAAGCATGTCTATGATATAGTCAGGGGTAACGAGTCTTGGATATATGCTTGCGATCCATATTCCAAGCAGCAGTCAACTGTCTGGGTCTTCCAAGACGAGCCAAAACCGACCGGAGTCGATCGCTCAAGAATCACTTAAAAAAAAAATGTTTGCCTCGTTTGTGGCAAAGGGTGGCCACCTCGCCACTATTGTACTAGAATATTGCAAAACGGTTACCGCTGACTAGTATACCACTATTTGTTCGCCACAAGTCATCACCGAATTTAGAAAAAAATAATTCAAGACGTCGAATGATCCTGCACCATGACAGTGCAAGTTCACACACCGCCCGCCAAACAAATACGTTTTTGAATTCCCAAAATGTTGAAATTTTGGATCATCCACCTGACAGCCCTTACTTAAGCTTCTAACTATTTTATTACATTCCCCAAAATTAAGCAAATTCGTCGTGGTCTACCTTTCAGCACACCTGAAGAAGCTGTTGACGCTTGCAAATAGGCCGTTTTGACTACCCCCACTTTGGAATGGAATAAATATTAAAAAACTGGTTTGAACGCATGCAAAAGTGCATCAAATATCCCTAAGTATTCTTAAAAAAACAATAAACAGTAATAACCTATTGGATTGTCTATACTTATTTAAAACGACACAACTTAAAAGGCAGCCATGATGTATTACATATTTTTATGTTAACTACAACTGAAATATTAATACAAAACCTATACAAGTCTCCTGAGTACCTACATAAGTATGTATGTAGCTGCTAACAGCTATAATTTCATAATAGAAGTGTTATTGCCAAGGTGAACAAGTCAGTCCCTACGGGTTCACCCGGGCCCCAAAGACGAATGAAATAAATAAATACTTCCATCCATAAATCAAAACATTGAGAAGATACTCTACGTAAAAACAGAAGCAAAACAAAACGAAAATGGCAAAAATACGGCAAACTTATCAAATATAACGAAAGCTATCACAAAATATTAGTGTCACGTTCATTCATATTATTCATGCTCATGTATCCAAAGCTTAAAGTGTGGACGGAGGACGTAAATTATACGATATCATAAAAATGAGAGTTAAGCTACGTACAGACTGGCTACTTCAAATATACTTACAGGGTGGACATTAGTGGTTGAGCAACTTTCAAACCTTTGTAATTTTGTAATCTATACTAATATTATAAAGCTGAAGAGTTTGTTTGTTTGTTTGTTTGAACGCGCTAATCTCAGGAACTACTGGTCCGATTTGAAAATTTCTTTCAGTGTTAGATAGCCCATTTATCGAGGAAGGCTATAGGCTACTTTTTATCCCGGTACGAGAAGTAGTTCCCACGGGATGCGGGTGAAACCGCTGGCAGAAGCTAGTGTTATATATTCGACAGATTACTTTACAAAATTGTGACATTCGACATGTTGTAGTATTATACAGCTAAAATGGGAACAATAGTAAATGGCTTGTACATAATGTACATTACTGAAAGTGTACTTTTAGTCAGTTACGCGCACCGTGTGGTGAGGGTCATAAATCATCTAGACAAGACCTGGTAAGACAAGGATCTGTATTTCCTATCTGACTACCTTAAGGTACCTACTTAACACGGGTCATAAGTATACATAAGTCTCTACGAAGTCCAGAAGATTCGACATCGAACTCGTATTATGTATTATGTATGAACAATGTACGCCCGTGGCAGTGGCATATTTTAAACGCGGACTGTACCAGGTCACTATCAGTCACAATACCTACGTTTACTAGAAATTACGCTATGACTATTCTGTACGCAGCTTAAATAGAAATAAACTGCTTTTTGGGTTGTAACGTTTTGTGCCATGATTTTAATGTAGCTCCGTTGGCTGGTGCTACATATTCATGACTGCTTATACGGTTTTTATGTGAAAACTTCGTTCGGATGCAGTCCGGATGAATTTGGCTTCGTGTGCAGTTTCAAATAGCCTCTGCTTGGTAAGTATTATGGGATTCTTATTAGCATTGCAGAGATTCGTGAGTATGTATCTAAATTCCGCAAATGACAGGGAAATAACCTATTTATGAGTGATGAATATTATCGACATTTTGTTGAGATGGTATCAAAATAGTACAAGTAGGTTTTATTAAATTAAATGAAAACTAGTTTTCAGTAATTGTTCTTATAGCGGCAGCAAAAATACATCATCTGTGAAAATTTCAGCTCTCTAAATATCACGGTTCATGAGATACAACCTGGTGACAGACGGACGGACGGACGAACGGACAGAGGAGTGAAAACAATAGGGTCCCGTTTTACCCTTTGGGTGCGGAACCTTAAAAAACAGGGCTGTGAAAATACTTGTACCTATCATTTTAACATAGGCTAAAAAAATCCCAAGTAAAATAGGCTTTATTTTATTCCAGTACTGGTAGCGGGACGCAGTGAAACTACAGAAAAACGGCAAATGATATATAAAGATCAAAATCAAATCAAAACTCATTTATTCAAACTTGGCTGCAAAACAGCACTTTTCGAAGGTCAGAAAAAAAAATTACATAAGACAGCCCCCAAAACGCCCACCCTTCACCACTTCCTATATGTTTTTGCTGGGAAGAAGAAGTGGCGCAACAAATTCCCCAGCAATGCTAGGTTAGGTAAATATTTTCTCAAATCAATAATTCACAGGGATCCCCAAAATAGACGAATTTTCATACTCCAATTTCCATATCTGACTTCACAACTTAGCACCAAGGAGTTATATTGGTCAAGTTCCTACACTTATATAGTCAGAAATATTGGGTTAACAGCACAGTTCCTATTTAACTTTGGCCAAATCAACAAGACAAGATTTCCCCAACAAAATGGCGCCGAAACTTTCTGAATGTACGAATTAAGATTGGACCCTGTCTCAGAATTTTGGTAAACTTCAACTCGAAAGTCAGCCATTGTCAGACGAAGTTGAAATAATATTTTTTTGTTGGATTTCTTTGACAGAAGTCATCTATCCGTGTTTGCGTTTGCTCTCTTATAATTTCTCCGAGTTTATTTTGGCGAGGTTATGGCGTTTTGAGAGCGTTATTTTTATTAGATTCGTTTGATAAGATTTATTTTTTGACATTGTTTGTGTTTACTTAGGTAATTAATACTGATGATTGAATACGTTTTGAAATGTAAATAGTTAAACAATTTAAAAAATAGACTAGATATCACGCATAAAGCACGTTGCGCATGAAAATACGTCATTTCATACTAAAACACTTCAATATTAAATCTTTTTTGCTCCAAGCAAACAAAATGTAACACAAAAAGAACCTTATCACTAATTCATAAAATTCCGCATTATTGACTTTCTTTTGTTGCAAGAAAAGGACGCCGCTATCTGTCAACATCTCCTTCCCTTTTCCGCTTAGCAAATGATCCGGCACGGGGTACTCTGATCAATTAATTGAAGGGTCCATAAGACGGAGTAAGGAAAGATGAGCGGAGATGCCATAAGGCAGGTAGGTCAGGCGCCTTCTTGTTGGTCAAATGCGTACAGTGGGCATGACCAAAATTATCAGTTGCGAGTGAGCCAACGAGGTGTTCGGGTTCTTTAAGACATCTGTCAACGATTTTTGGTATTACAAAAAATGGTTGGGACCAAAGAAGGCGTATAAGGACTAAGACAGTAAAGTTCCTCGTCCCCCGCTCACCTACATTTTGGCGCGCTACTTTCTTATGAGATTTTCCGTTATGGCACATCCACTAGTCATTTTGTTCTCCATGGTCCACAGCTATATATCGTGAGTACGGTTAATCACATTAACGTGATTACTGATAAAAGTCACCCTTATGCATCAGATAGGATAGGTAGAGATTGTCATCTGAATTTAGTCGGGTTATGTATTTCGGATGTTAAGTGTTCTTAGTATGTGTGTTGATTTTAGGTAATGTCTTGATATATATTTATACATATTATTACGCTGTAGAATTTGCTTAGTTGAAAGTGCTAATCTCAGGAACAACGGGTTGGGTTTGAGGTATTCTTCTAATGTTAGGTAATAAATTTACAGAGCTACATTATAACCTTTTGATTAATTTATGGGAGCGCGAAGTTCTGCGCGAAGTCCTCAAGATTTAGGTAATACAATTTGAGTTTGTAGGTGATTTACATACACTAAACGAAGATTTTTAGCTTTCTAAATACTAAATAAACAGACTATCATCATCATCACCCTCCGAGCCTTTTCCCAACTATATTGGGGTCGGCTTCCAGTCTAACCGGATTCAGCTGAGTACCAGAGCTTTACAAGAAGCGACTGCCTATCTGACCTCCTCAACCCAGTTACCCGGGCAACCCGATACCCCTTGGTTAGACTGGTGTCAGACTTATTGGCTTCTGACTACCCGTAACGACTGCCAAGGATGTTCAATGACAGCCGGGACCTACAGTTTAACGTGCCTTCCGAAACACAGCCATTGGTGTCTAAGATATACTTAGAAAGTACATACAAACTTAGATTTGCATTGGTACTTGCCTGACCTGGAATCGAACCCGCGCCCTCATACTCGCGAGGTTGGTTCTTTGCCCACTAGGCCACCACGACTTTTATAAACATAC
This sequence comes from Helicoverpa assulta, assembly GCA_963856015.1. Lineage (NCBI taxonomy): Eukaryota > Metazoa > Arthropoda > Insecta > Lepidoptera > Noctuidae > Helicoverpa > Helicoverpa assulta. The sequence goes on from CAWLCW010000012.1 coordinate 10,647,610, forward strand.
TAATAAGCAGACTATCAAATGTGTAATTACCTATATTTGATACACAATTGTAACATTTAAGTAAAAAGATACACTTAACATTCTTCGTCCCGTCTTTATTTATAAAGATCTCCATCACATCCTATGTCCAAAATAATATTATAGTAAAAAGACAAAATTTCCGATATTCTAGTCGGACCTGTTACGCGTATCACACACTGCCACGCTTCACGCACTGGTGCGCGAATCAACGCATCTGAAAACGCGCTTCGACGCTTTCGTTCCGCGTGTTTTTATATTGAGTGAATGTCGATAGGAGCTTGTTTTGTTTGCTTTTCACAGGAGTTTTATGTGAAGTAATCTTTGACTTAGTACTTAGGTAGGTACCTGAATATTTTTTTTGGTACGTGTCTGACACTATCAGTGTGAGGAGTGAGATGGAGGAATGGAAGCGGAAGCCATTTTGCGCTGACCCCAAATAAAATTGGGAACAAGGGAAGAGGAAGAAGAAGTACGTTGCTGAAACTTCAATACATATAAGCTTGCTACGATATAATGCCTACAAAATAATTAAATAGAAGACTGTTATATTCACTAAGAAGGTCCTCACATGATTGTTAGTGACCCGCGTCTAAGTTCCTATATTAAACGTTAAAAAACGCAGCTCAAACGCCCAAAGACGCGTGGTAGTGTGAGATCCACTTCAACATCAATTCTTACTGCCATACCAAAGTCAATAAAATTTGTCTGAAAGAACACACGAATCCGAGCGAATTCTTTATATAAGAGTCGTGTTCAAAAAACTTTCAGACGGACAGTTTTTTTTCCTTTGATCCCGCGTTTATACTCCTTACAGGAGTTCTTCTTATATTTATTTAAGTTTACTTCGTTTATTACGACTCTGTATTTAGGGGAAGCCTCAAATGGATGGTATCTTTTGCAAATGTGTGTGTGTATTTGTACATGTGTGAGTATGGGATTGTGGCGAAAAGTAATGAAATCGTGTACTGAATGGGGACCGTGTTGTGTATTGTAGCAGTTTTGTCAGTGATTTGAGTACGAAATGTTGGTAGTTTGTGATATATTTTGGAATACTTTGAGTTCCCTTATGTAATATTATGTTATTTGATTGTGACGGTTGCCAGGACAGGAACGAGGAGGTTGCGGTGACAGAAAGTCAAATATTAAACCAATTTTGTTTTTCAGGTTTTTTGGATTAATATTTGGCTAACTGTAGTTATTATTTATTGTAGGTACTTTTTATCGGTTTTGTGATATATGTAATTTACTTATCAATTGATATCTTTTTACCTCAAAGTAGGATTAACTTTTAGCAAAATTAAAAAAAAAACTATTGAGAGGTTTGGTTTCAAATTCTAGCTTAGCAACAGACAGATAGTATCAAAATACTTCCAAGAAATTCCTGGTATAAAATCAGTTCGAATTTCAAATCACCTCAACGTATTTCCATTTTTAAACCAAATCACGGTTAAAACTCAATTACCGTTTCGAAAGCCGAAAAGTTTGAACAATTTGAATTTGGAAACCGCTGATTCTAAGGTTCGTCCAATAGAGATTTTAATCACGTTCGTTTGAACTTATAGCTGACACAATAAATTAGAAGGATACTAACTATTTTCGGAACCAGGTGGGTGGTTTCGGGAAATCAGAGTTTAATCTAGGAATAGCGGAAAAGGCCTCCTGCCTACTAATCAAATCATGGGCTTTATCCAAAAAACTTTTAACAAAAATACTAATCAAAAACCTTTTCATAGATATTTAAAAATATCATGCTGGAAATCGCATCAAAATCGGTTCAGCCAAATCTGAGATAATCGCGCACAAATACATATAGGTCAAACTGAGAACCTTATTTTTTAAGTCGTTTATTGTATAAATGTTTAGGTTCTTCATTTAAAATCATCTGTCAAATAAAAAAAAAAAAACCGGCCAAGTACGAGTCGGACTCGCGCATGTAGGGTTCGGTACCATACAAACTAATATTCTATATATATTTATGGATATCGAGCAAAAATGAGCAAAAAAATCACGTTTGTTGTAGGGAGCCCCCCGAAATATTTATTTTATTCTTGTTTTCAGTATTTGTTGCTAAAGCGGCAACAGAAATATATCATCTGCGAAAATATCAAGTCTCTAACTATCACGGTTCATGAAATACAGCCTGGTGACAGACGAACGGACGGACGGACGGTGGACAGAAGAGCGAAAACAATAGGATCCCGTTTTACCCTTTGGGTACGGAACCCTAAAAACATGTATGCACATGTAACCTTGGCACACTGTCTTTTCATCCAGCGAGTGAAGTCTTTAGTATTTCAGCCTAACATTAGCTAGTATTCAGCTCATTTCTATCCGTATCTATTTTATCTAGACCAGGGATGGCGAACCTTTATTGACTTGCGTGCCAAATCAAATAAAAAACATAATTACAATTATAGAGGCGCGCCTTTATGACAAATAGTTAACATGAAAAAAAGATTATGAAGAATAGACTTGTCTTTGATTCGAAAATTTTCATAAAAAATTTTAACATTAGCGCTCAGATATCTTAATAAAATAGGCTCTGTTCGGGATATGGGAAATAGTTCTCATGTGATCTGATTGAATGCACGAGTACGTGGTTATGGTAGGTACATAATTTAAATTGAAAACTTAATGGCGTGCCCAAATTATTTAGCTGCGTGCCACCACGGGCACGCATGCCATTGGTTCGCCATCCCTGATCTAGACTGTCTATTCCTAACCAGACTCAGTTGATTCGTTTTATCAATTGGTTTCTGGCTCTTCGGGATTACTGGAATCGTTATCCGTTCTGCGAATTATTTCTCCTATTTATACTTTCTATGTAGATAGTCACAATTTGCACCAAATGTGATTAAAATATTTTTGAATCTAGTGATTCATTTTTTTTTACAAAGTTGACTATTTAAAAAGATTTTTTTAAAAAACTAAATACAATCATCCTCCTTTTTTATTTGTGGTCGGCAGAGCATGTTTTCTTTTTTTTTTGAAAGTAATGACAGAATTCCAAAAACAAAATCTGACTGTAGAGAATTCTGTACGGAGCTACACACGATGTACCTATTCGATGTAAATTCGAATTCAGAACCTATTCCCTATAAGGAAATCAGTTGAAATCAAGGGAATCAGTGTCTTTGTCACTCACCGATCCCAATCACTTACCACACACTACCCTACTACCCACCACACACTTAATATTACTGTCTCCGAGGCAGTAATGTAAAATTATTATAACTTATTGTTTTTCAGTCCCTAATATATCAAGGATAAAACCTAACTTCCATATTAACCCTTTGTTCCAAATATATTTTCCTCATAAACAAAAACTTCGTAAACAGATACCTAGGATATTTAAAACAATAAATTAGAAGGCCAACTATTTGGTGTTTAAATATTTTGGCCGAATCGTTTCGGTTAGGGTAGACGAAAGAATTTCGTGAATTCTCTAGCTATATTACAATGTTACCCGTGTTTAGAGCATCGAACAATGTGGATCTGACATGACAGGACTCTATGTAAAAAAATCTACCAATTTAGACGCCAGAGGTGAGGTAAAGTAGCAAATAGTGATAGCTACTGCATTTTCGATCACATTGATACGCACGCTCAATGCAAAATTATCTAACATAATCATAAACTTGAAAAACGCATATTTTATATGAGACAGACGTCTGCAAATGAAGCTACTCCAATTCTGTAAATTCCCAGTCGACATTGAACCATATGCTTCAGAAATTGAAAGTTAAAAATCTATATAAAATGTGACATATTGTAGTAGTCAATGTGCTAAGGTATGTATGAAATACAAAATAATATGAGCGGCGCTCTCATATAGGCATAGGAAAACACATCAATGGCGTATCCATTGGATTCCATTCTCTAAGTATCCATAGCGACAGTGGGGTAGAAAAAGTTATCTCATCCTGTATGTGTTAAAGGGTGATTGCTTCTGTTTTCTATATGAAGGTTACATCGGAAATGGGGTGAGTTGGCCAGTAAACAGGATATTTTTACCCTTTGTTTTTTGTTCTGCTTGATATGATGATATCTGCTGTAGATGGATTATTTGAGAACTAACTTCGATTTTTTTAATTTAACCATTTATGTACCTACACAGTAAGCACACACGAAAGTAGAAGTAACATAAAATGGTATAAAAGTACTGCTTATTTCTAAAGAAATCTCTTCCAGCAGATCCGTAGTAGGAGAGTTAGAATATAGAGATGTAGACATCCATTTTTTTCCTGAGGAAACTACCTACATTTTACACATGGATAAATAGTACCAGGCCTATATTATATCATGATATAATATAGGCCATATAGGCATGTATCTTGTTACTGACAAGTTTTAGCAAAAAACCATTCAGCAGTTTTTGTTTGAAAAAGGAATGTAAAAAGTAAAACTGTTACTGTTACTGTTACAGCCTTTTTATCGTCCCACTGCTGGGCACAGGCCTCCTCTCACACGGAGAAGGATTGAGCATAACCACCACGCTTGCTCAATGCGGGTTGGTGATTTCAGACTATACCTCTATAGTCCAGGTTTCCTCAAGATGTTTTCCTCCACCTTTTTATCAGCCATTGGTGTCTAAGATATGCTTAGAAAGTACATACAAACTTGGAAAAGTTGCATTGGTACTTGCCTGAACTGGAATCGAACCCACACCCTCCTACTCGAGAGGTTGGTTCTTTACCCACTAGGTCACCACGAAAAAAAGTAAAAGGCACATGAAAAATAATAACAGCCCACTTTTTTCATAAACACAGGAAAACTGCAAAGTGTCGACAAAACTATCCGTTTCCTACATTTATTTACTTCCGAAATCCATAAAAAATAATAAAACCCTCGGGAACCAATTACACCGGTATCAGGTAATACCATTGCACATATTCAATGGCTCCAAAGGTTTTAATACGGTAAGGTAGGGGCCGCTTCACAAACATAATACTTTCATATAAAAGGATGAGTTTTATGAAATTTCTGAACGGAATTGAAAAGGATAGTTTGAATGGAACTGAAATATTAAATTAGAAGGTCTTTCGAGTTAGTTTGTAGGAATAGTAATTGTAGTTGAGAAATAATCGTCACGTGAAATATATTATCGTAGTAATCATATTATAATTTACTGTTACTGTTACTGTTACAGCCTTTTTTTTTTTTTTATCGTCCGGCTGGGCACAGGCCTCCTCACACACGGAGAAGGATTGAGCATTAATCACCATACCTATTATAATTTACTTGTAATTTTTTGAAGATAAAGTACCTTTTATTAATACAGTACTAAGAACCAAACAATAATAAGTAACCAAACCTTGAGTATATATCTTTCTTCTAACTACGCAGGGCTATATTTTTCTTCGTTGATGTAGTACTTCGCTCGTACAATGCGATGTATCTTACCTGAAACAACAAAAAATGTTACATTAATTACACGTAAGAAAAATGTTTTCTTAGTTATTTTCCTGTAGGAAGATACTGTAAGTGGGAGTTTCTAAATACCGCCGACAATGTTCTGACATTTCAAATGTTGGAAACCTTATTTAATATAATAAATGCGAAAGTCTGTCGCGGTTTCACGCTAAAACAATTCAATCGAATTAATTTAATTAATGGTAGTTACTTAAATTGTCTAGAGCCTGCGAAAGGTCATATCAAGGCTTTTATTGGGATGTGGGAAGTATTTATTTATTCATAAAAAAAACACCTTAAATATATATTTACAGGACTTATCCTAATACGACAGCTAAGGACTAAACACTATTTAAAAACTACATTATTTACAATCAGTAGTTCTCTCGGAACTCAGGTGGAAAACAGCTGGTAAGTGTAAAATCATTAATACCCCTTCTGTCCTTATGCCAATTTTCCAAAGCAGTTGGACTTATATCGGAATCTTACCTTTAAGTTTAAGCTACATAGTATAAAATTAAAGTCTCTTTTTATACCTCTAATTATTTCTGGTATAATATCCAACTCTTCTATTTTCTTTTTACATTACAAAAAGTGTCGTATTTCCTTATAAAGTCGACAAGCCTCATTTCATAATTTGACGAGTGAAAACTAAAAATGTTATGAATAACGAACCCCGTGACCCCTGACCTATTTTGCTTGGAAACACACGGCGCAAAGTTCTGTGCTAGACCGCAGCGGCTTTATAAAATGTTGGTTAATTGCTCGTTCATTTTACTACGTGCTACGTTCACAGTTCATGTATTTCGAGTGAAATATAGTGACAAAAGTTTCTGTTAATTGTTATTTGTGATCCAACTTTAGCTCGGGTGATTAGGGAATAAAGTGAAATTTTTGCGTAGTGCTAAGTGTAGTAGTTATTTTTGTATTTTTCTCCTGAATTTTTAATAAATGGTGGAAGTCTGTAATGGTTATTTATTGACTTAGTTTTATGTTCAATTTTTCAGATAAATTGAAACTTTTCTAACACGTTACAAAAAAATATACTATTTTAGTGTAATAAATACTTGGATAAAACTGTTTCCCCCGCGTAATCAGGCAGGTATTAAGATATCACGGTCTGTTATTTTCTTGAGTATTATATATAGGCTTTAAAAACATTATTTTTCTTTTTATATTGTACTGTAATATACGCTGTATAATGCGCTCGTGGACTCAGGTGAACCTCAAAACGCTTTACAATTACAAAATGGTCGCAGCGACGTAATTCAAAAACGTCTACCGTATATTCCGCTTCAACCCCGTTTACTAAATATTTACACACACATCTGCAATTCGCTTTTAACGCTTTGAAATTCAAAATACCTTGATGTAGGAACTACTTATAACAACGTCACAATTAAACTTGCGCAAATTAGTTTAACACAGTCTTCATTAACTGTTATTTATTTATTGTGGAATAAGATAGAAAATACATCTGCTTTTTAGTAGATATATGTAGCGTTTCTGTTATACAATTTTCATGTAATAAGAATTATTACGACTTAAAAAACGAGGGTTTCTTTGTTACCTTATTGTAATTTTGTAGTTTTATTTTCTAACAACCATACAGTTACAAATTCAGTTTATGTGTTTTATTATGTTACAGGCAGACCTTTAATTTTTGTTTAAATATTTATCTGTGGTCTATAAATAAACACGTTATTTTACCTTTATTTTCTTAATTTTCAGACAATGCAAAGTACAATATGAATGCCATAATTAGCTCAAACAAAATAATAAGAAAACTACTGAAATAATTATCAACATAGGTATAGTTATCGGCACGGATATTGAGCCCTGACCTTCACCTGCGCAGAAGCGATTTATTGGTTTATTGCCTTATGTGTACAGTGTGCAAAGCGATCCCCACTCTTCCGCCGAGAGCCCAATATCCGTGCCGATAACTATAACTGCTCATTTTCTTTCTTTGACTAAGTGAAAAACAAGCAAATTAAAATAATACATAGTCACAAGAAACGACGCAAGCATTACAAGCTAACTGAAATAAATTAATGTTTGCATGTTCATGTTCGAAATAAGGCTGAGTACAAACCAGCGTAATTTTGTAAAGTTCCAGTCGCATTTTTTTAGCTGCGTAAATTACGCTGCATTCAGATGCAAACAGGAGATCATAGCGTGGTTGAAGTCAACAAAAAAGATTAAACCAATGTTTGGTATGTTGCTGTTAGAAATGTATCTTTTCGCGATATATCAGTCATTTGAAAACAGTATCACATTGTATGGATTTCTTGTGTGTGTATGAAAATTATTTGAGTAGCACCAAGTATACAATCAAAAAAATTTTTTATATTGTTTCCAATGTAGAGTAGAAGTCTAGTTTCAGACATACGGGGACGAAACATATATTTTTCTTATTCTTAATCTTGGCGAGTCGATGGCAATCGTTCTTTAGAGCCCAAGAATTTCTACACGCACATAGGACAGCACAAAAGATGTCGCTATTTTCTGCTAAAAACGTGACGCAAAACTCCCAAACTCCGCCGGTTTGTCCCCAGCCTAATACACCTGCAGTTGGCACGGCAAATCGCATGAATACATTTAATGACACGCCCAAAGTTCACCTTTACCTCACGTACTTTCAATGAAATTGCTATTTAGTGTAACTGCGCAAAGCATTCGCTATAAAGAGGTTCTAGTTAATGTAGTGAAAGATTACTAGATTAAGATTTTGTTGGTATAAAAGGCTTGTTTTGATTTTATAAATTGAACTTAATAAATGACAGTTTAATGAGTAAACAAAGAGACTACTAATGGAAGAAGAAAATACGGAAAGTGGATCCCGTCACAAGATGGGTTAAACGCTGAGAAGAAGAAGAAGGCAACAAACAACATTTAATGCTTAGATTATGACTATGAATTGGCTTGAACAATTCCAAGATCAAAAAGTCTTTTAGAATATTATTACCACATAATTTTTTTAAGTTTTTCATCAACTAGTTAGCCGCTGTATTTAGCTTACTTTTACATATTTGATACTCCATAGTGACCACCAAACAATATCCCAAACAAAGGCCTTCACACTTCTTCACATTTCCATACCCCAGTTAAACTCCTACCCAGCATGCTGCATCGCAATGCAGCTTGATTGCACCTCTCCCATGGATTTCATAAAAGGCTCGCCTAACAGCAAATTGCAATCATAGTGCATTTGAAGGCTTATTCATCTGCAGTCTGCATCGTGCAAAATGCAGGACGTTGGAAGAACAAAACCTCTTTTCATTGCGATGGATCCAGTTGCACGTACTCAGAAGCTGGCTGGATGAACTGGCTCTTTCGTTTAATTGCTTTCAGTGTATCTTTATCGTCAGTTAGATTGTGTAAATCTGGATTTATTTATACTGTTGCATATATATTATTCATGGACAGTATTGATAATATTGTTTGGTTTTATGGTTAAAATTGGTATAGTTCAAAAGATACTACTGTACCCTGCTAAGGTGTTCTACCCCCATTAGACCTTAGCTTATTGAACCTTATTATAGATATTAAAAAAATAAAGTATGTATATGAATTGAGTATAAAGCTCGTTCTGGAGGCTTGCGAAAATTATTTCATTAAGAAGATTTCATTTAGAAACACAATAAACAGCTATTACAATTAATATGTCTGATTAAGCAGCCATATAGTTACCTACCAATATTTTTTATGACACCATACGGCACTAATCTCACATTTATCTCAAGAAAAAACCTGCTATCACTCCTCATTTTAAAATATAAACAATCCCACAGACTTAGACATAACTGCTAGAAGTGGCTCAACAAGGCATAACTCGATTGCATCGTAAATCAAACAGCACGCAAGATGTGCTTCGCCATAAATTACAGCCAGTCCACTGTTACGTTTGCATGGAAAATGTTAACCGACTGCTTTGAAAAGGTATTTCATGGTTTGGATGTATCAATCATTGAGGAAAAGTTCGTGTATGGTAATAAATTTAGGGAGTCTAAAATGACAGGGAAGAATATATTGACAATTATGGGTAGGTTGTAGATTTTTTTGTGTGCTCATTTAGAAGTAAAGTTTCCCGACAATTCCATGGCTCAAAACTTTTCTAACAAGGGATTGACCATTATTATTTCAAAGAATTTGAGCTACAGCCTATCCTAGTAAACTCTTCTCTACTTACATGAGTAAATCATGTAAGTAGAGAAGAGTTTACTAGGACTTTTATTGTTTTTTTTTTTTTTTCTAATATAGAGTGAAAAAATTGCTTTTTGGACTCCTAATTTGAAACATGAAGACTCCTACTTCAATGCGCCAAATCTGTCTTTTTCTGTTGTCACCTTACGTAAAGACTCGGGCAGCCCCCAAATTATATACAACATATAACATCAGCTGTTTACAGTCATCACACAAGACCGCATGATCAGATCATTGACAGTATTCTAATGGAAACCGCATGCGGACCGTCGCCACCGATTATCCGCCGGGAATAGCAAATAATTGGTGGTATGGCGCCGTTTGTGCGGCCTCCATCCGGCTCACGCGTGGTTTGCAAGCGTATAAACATGCGGTCCGGTTGCTGTCCGGTTTTTGGACGGGAATGTTGAAGTACGAGTTATTTGTGAATGAAAACATCAAATTAAAAAATAACTCTGGTAAATGCTAGCTCCAAAAGACCAATTGCAATGTTGCCAATTTGTGAACGTAGCATCGTTGTTTTTAAAAGCAAGACTAGCAAGACCTAATAATTATTTTTTATCAATATGATATAATGAGTTAAGCGGAGTAGGAGATTAACTTATTATTATTACTTATACAATACAATAAGTAATTGAAAAATATTACACAATAAGTTATTGATGAAAAAATCTAACACAAAATTAAGAAATTCCTAGCTATCCTCGCTCTCCAATTTTCAAGGTAAAACTCAGTCCGTCGAATCGTAATTGACGCTCCCAAAATGAAGGCTGCTTTTGACAGTTCTATCTCTCAAACTAAAATCAAGGTTCAACCAACTAAATATAGCCATCAACTCAAGAAAAGAGAATCTATTCAAGCAGTTGAGGCAGTCAGTAAAATATTATAAGCTTTAAACACATAAGCGTCTACAGTATGAACGATAAATTACCATGTTAAACATACCGAACCTTTCGGCCTGACAAAGTTGGCAAGCCAACAGTGATTGATCACCCCCGAGCCATTTAACTCAAACCGTCTGAAGACATCTTTATCGCTTACGTTTCATGTTTTAGAAAACTTCGCGTATACTTGATTCATGAATTATGTTTTAAAAGTCACTCGTGAGTCGACGAAGACACGGATGCCTTGTCGATAAGGTACCTTCCTATATTAGAGCAATACGCAGTTTTACGCCGAAAAATAATTTCTCATACAATATTAGCGATAAACACTCTTTTCTAGACTGTCTATTACATTTAAGTAAAGCTTAATTAACTAAAATAAACAAATTAGTTGCTGCTATAAACTCTGACAGGAACCTAAACATTGGATTTCATCACTTCGTGAAACAGGATTCAGCAGACAGGCAGATATACACTACCTATATTGAATTAGCCCGTATTTTCGGTGAGGCTTAATTAACCAAATCTGTGTTAATTGTATTGTTGAACAATTGTGAAAGCCGGTCTTAGTGAAATTCGCGTTATTCTCAACTAAACAGCTGACTTTGACGGCTAGTAAGCGGAAAATAATGTGCAAACATTTACATACAGCGAAATCAAAGCAAAAGCTACCATTTGTGTAATATTAAAGCATTGTAGTTTACATTCCTTCAACTCGAGGTCAAGAATGTGTACATTTCCCTAACAAAGGAACGTTACGCTCATTCTGTTTATGTTTTCGATACAAAAGTTTTGAACCTTATAACTTGAGCCGTAAGACTGAAAATTTATTGTCAGCCTAAGCTGATATTAAAAAGGCTCTGAGCTATAGCCCTGAGAAATGCGAAGACATTTATGATAGAATTTGCGATAACATTTTGTTTTAAATATAACATTACTTTAATTAATTGTGTGTTAAAATACAAAGGTTTTTTGTTCTTGAATACAATATAGCCCAGAAGTCTGGGTTAGTAGGAAAAGAGGGTTTTATATTTAACTATAGACATAAAAAATGGGTCTCGTATATGACCATAAAATTCGCAGGAATGCTACATACCTATTCAGCATTATTCCACACTCATTTTTCATTTTTTAGCTCCGTTGTATTTCAAATATAACCTCTCCTACACCAATCACACATTCCACATAGACAGTTCCAAAATTATATAGCGTCGGTAAAAAATAAGTAGAATCAATCGAATAATTTCCGAAATTGACAAAACATACAAATCTAAACTTCGACAAAATCGCGATAGATATCAGAATAGATTTATGGACTTGCAAATGTTCATGGAATTCAGGTTTAATTAAATCGGCCTGTAATACTAGCACTGTTATTAAGTACACATGTGACTGATATGCTCTGACAACTGAATGATACATCGCCACTTGAATTAGCTAACGTCGTGCATTCAGGCCTCTAGTATGAGATATTGTCGGTCTATCTCATCGGTTAGATGAGCACCGAATGGGATTTATTTTTGGACCAAATACTTAACTTCTGAGTTTTTCCACATTTCTTTTAGAACTTAACTACATTCCTTTTTTATTTCGATTTTTTGGGTTTTCCTTTCTTTGTGCTCGGCGATTTATTTTTTTATTCCATTCTTTTATTCTATATCCCACTGACTTATTCTAACGATCCACAAGAATCTCTAAACAAACATCTAGTATTTTCACATGGCCTAATTCCAGAAAGAATCAAGATTTTCCCTCCCCTTTGACGTCAACCTCAAACGTTTTATTTCAGCGCTGTCTATGAATACTTTACCTGTATTAAAAGCTTAGGAAGGGACAATGTCAGGTCTAAATATTATAAAGACCTGCTTACAAAATATACGGAGGGTTATTAATTTACCTTTGACATGTGAAAGGGTTGGCTCCTGCATTATTTATGGGTAATATATGACTTTGTTTCTCGGAATGTGGGGATGAGTTTGGTAAACTTTGTCGCGAAGTTTTTTGTTTGTGAATTAATGCTTTGATGTTTAGGTAGATGTTACGGTAAATATCAATTAAAATAAAAATATAATAAAATTTAATAAACAGACGGGAGCTCTTTTGTGAAAAGTAGTTACTATTATTGTACTATGTCCTTAATATATGTAAATATAAATTATGAATAGTGGTGACAGAAATAAATGACCCCTTCACCGAAATAGATAACAGGTACTAATGAAAATTGTTACCTTGGACATAGACTAGGTCAACGCTGGCTGGTTAGTTATATTTCCGTCCACTTTTAACGTCTCCTCCAATGAGTGTCAACTTTTTAGATCTTGGGGAGCCCATATCCATCCAATGCCCAGTATTTGTTATTTTCGATATACCTTTGAGATAATGTTTGATAATTGTTGTTGTTTTAATAGATGTTTTGAGTTTGAGAATTTGAAAAAACTGCGCTTCTTGCGAATATGACAAAAAGATAATAATACTCTAAGGACTAAATCTACAAAGATCAGGGTTGTTTATATCTGGCATTTTTAAGAAGACGTGACCCTCCACGATATGGGTTTGCCTGATAATATAATCTTCAGGGACCAGAGGTCCTCAAGTAAATAAAAATATAATTTATTTCTATCCACGAGCCTTTTTAGAGCCTGATCTCTCTAGGATTGAGGATATTGAATCAAATCTTTTGTAATTATTGTTATGAAGTATTTCTTAGTTGTAATTAATTTCTTGCTTTCAGACTTTAACGTGATAAGGTGATTTTTAAACTTGCAAGGCAATAGAGCAGGTGAAATGTACCTCGTTATTCAGCAAGGTATAATTTTCTCAGAATCAATCTCTAAAATATTGTAAACTTTTCAATGAGTGTCTATGGAGTTTCTTACCAGTTCCTCCCCATATTACCCCCCACTTTTTGGAACCACGCAACTAGCTTGACGTTTCTTAAGTACTTTAAAAGGTGTATATGAAAAAAAAACCGTTGATTTTGACTATGACTTTGAGGTACACCACGAGCAGACGAGGCTAGCAATGGGAACAGAAAGATATTGCTTTGCCTCCATACAACCATATAATCGTATATACCATTTACAGAATATATACTTTCACTAACTACTCAATATATTCGCGTCACGTCTACAATTCACACAAAACATGACAGCTGGCTGTACCTGCTAGTTTCGCGATAACTTGGCACTGTTGACAGACTGTTTGTCGTGTCCTCATGTTTGTGAAGGCCAGAGGGTTGCAACAAGGGATGGGGTTCAAAAGAGTCTTTCATATTTTACTATGTATTGTGTACTGGCCGTTTCATCCGGGCTCGTAGAAAACTTCTTGGAATTGCCGGTTAAAAATAGTCTAATAATATGTTAGTGTATTGTATAAGCTATATTATTGCGTAGTTTAATCATAATTATAATCCATTAATTAGTTTTTGCGTGAAAGAGTAATGAACAGCCGTACACTTTTCACGGGCGTGACACAATAAATGCATATAAATGACATGGAGATTTTATATAACAACTAGCTTCTGCCAGCGGTTTCACCCGCATCCCGTGGGAACTACTTCCCGTACCGGGATAAAAAGTAGCCTATAGCCTTCCTCGATAAATGGGCTATCTAACACTGAAAGAAATTTTCAAATCGGACTAGTAGTTACTGAGATTAGCACGTTAAAACAAACAAACAAACAAACTCTTCAGCTTTATAATATTAGTATAGATAAACCTACTTACCAATATTATATGTTATTAGATATTGTTCTAAAATTTTAATTAAATCCCAATATTATAAGATTCTAAGAAAGAGCCCACGATAATTGAGGAAAATTGATTGTGTATGGTGATTGGATCAAATTGAATTTTGATTACGTTTTTTTCTAAGGAGGAAATGAAAAAAAAAAATAGGTATTAGAAGACTACGAATATTCTCATCTACTTAAGCTTTTCCAAAATTATTTAATTTTTGTTGTCAGCTTCCAGTCTTAACCAAATTCTGAATACCGATTTTGTACATAAAGCGACTACCTATCTGACCTTCTCAAGCTGGGTAAGCTCTCTCAGGCTTTTCACTAACCGCAAACACTGCCGAATACGCCTTTTGTGATACGATATTACCAAAGAAATAAAACCAATGTTCAATCATCATCAGATCATATATTTTCATCTCAAACAAATACCGCTCAAACACAAAAGAAAATCACAAATTCTTTTCGTACACATAGTCATAACAAATGGATTTCACATCTAAAAGCGATGGACAAGTGGAGAAACTTCCAACATGGCCCAACTTTCATAAACGCTGTCATTTATAAAGGACACTCGGAGGAAGGAAAGATAGCGGAGATGCCATAAGGTAGGTAGGTCAAGCGCCTTCTTGTAGGTCAATATTGATCAGTTATTATTAGAAATAACGAGGCATTTATAGTTATCGGCACGGATATTGGGCTCTCGGCGGAAGAGTGGGGATCGCTATGCGCACTGTACACATAAGGCAATAAACCAATAAATCGCTTCTGCCCAGGTGAAGGTCAGGGCTCAATATCCCTGCCGATGATTATATAGATTAATCTGTCGAAGATTGGTATTGATTGATTGGTGATTTTATTTTTTAAATAATGGGCGGGTTTCATAAAAGGCATGTAATGGCGGAGCTATTAACGTTCCTCGTCCTCCAAACGCCCGCATTTTGGAGCGCTATGATGTTATGATTTTGCGGTATGACATCTCCGCTAGTCATTTTGTTCTCCATGTAAAAGACACATCCATAGGAGAGTTAAACTACTGAAATTACTGAAATACTGGGACGAGAAAGCTGGAAAACTATTTTACTTCAGGCTACATAAGTGAGGTATATAGCGTGCTTACGAACTTTCTAGACCATAAGACAGTAACTTGGAAATTGAAGATCAAGCAAAAATGTATGCGGAGAAAAACATTGTTTTAGTACACTTTCAAAGACGTTATGGTAACTCAGGAATATTTTGGCACATGGAGAATGTAGGGACAAATTATTTACACATTTTCAGAACTTTCTCTTTTATACTGGCCATGGATTTGTCAGATTGCTTGTTTCTATAAACTAACGTTGACAAAAAACAAGTTCCATAATAGCTGAGGACGTCTAGCATATTTAATTAAGTTGTTCAATAAAAAATATAAATTATTTAAATAATATAATGAAATTAATTGACATATTTTGCAATAGCCAACCCTGTGGCTGTGAAAAAATTTCCATCTATTATTAAATACTGGAACGAAATCTTTATATCGAGATCCTGATTTCTTTGCAAAAAATTGAATCTGATTTGTGACGACAAAGAGATATTTTCATCATGACAACCTTTTTGTCTACAACTTTTCCAAGAAATTCGGTGACAGCTGAAAAAAATGTCGTCGGTATTTTGACACTTGGAAACTGACGCCTTGGTACCGAAAAAGGTCTTATATCCATTAGGCCTAACCATCGGCCTAACGAACCCCATGTCAGTCTCAAATAAATATGAACGAAAACCTTTGTATGATAAACGTTTTCACTATCTTATTACAAATAAATTACTCTGACTTCTGTCCCTTAAGCTGAGTGCACACTCACGATTTTAAGTTGCGAAGTCAAGATTCTACGTCCGCAGTATTACTGACTTACGATCGAGTCTCGCGTTTAGTATGAAGGTATCATTGACATATATTCTAGCGATAGACAAGAACATCCATACAAATAATTTACCCGCTTATGTCGTCTTTTGACATCTTGTTGACGTATTGTGACATCTAGTCATCCTCATTGATGTTAATCGCAGAAGTGACATAATATGTTCGCTCGTATTTTGCCTACATTTTTCATTACTCAAAAAGATTATATCTAAGTGAATTCAAAATCATGTAATATATCAAAAAGTTTATTTATATCTAAGTGAATGCAAAATCATGTAATGTATTAAAACCAGGAACTTATTTTTAGGGTTTTTTAATATTAATTACGATGTTTTTTTTCTTAAGAGGGCTTTCACAAATTTTCGCGAATTTAAACGCGCTGATATGTTGTAGTGTTTTTACAGTAGCGAAATACATACGAGGTCATATTATTTTTTCTTGAAAGTAAGAACATACCATGACAAAGTGAAGTCTGTTTTCATTGATATTTTACCTACTGCCAGTTTTATGGCACATCTGTTTCTGCACGATTTTCTTAATCCATAATTTAAGATGGCGGGCGGGAGCAAATTAATGCATATTTGTAAAATTGAATTATAAATGAAAAGTATGGCATGATATACAAGCGTTGTAATAGCATGAACAGCGTGTAATTTTACTAACTTGACTCTCGAATAGTTTATATGTGTAAGTTTATACCTTGATATGGTATATTCTATTTTATAATTGTCGTTTCATAGACATCCGTCTGACGCAGGTGTCAAAATCGCTCTGATTTGCCATTTTGGGCAATGCATAGTCTGCAGTGCATTTCAGTGTGGTAAGCTTTTTGTTCGGAACGTTCTATCTAGTACGTAGTACATATATATCGATGGAAGGTATCAAGCCTTAACAGTTTAGGAAAGCACGCTTTTCGGTAACCCCACAGTATGAAACCGGCCTTATATTATGATATACGGTGTACGATAACGTTACAGAAGCCGAACTATGTACTTCTCTCCTTGTTGGTTGGGTAATATGTGTTTTTGTTGAACAATGTTTTTGTTCCAATGAATTTTGGATGGGGTGGTTTTCTCGTGGTTTATGTAGCTCGTTTTGAGTGTTATTTCAGTGATAGTTTTCAGGTAATCAGAGGAATAATGTTAGGCTTTTCGTTTTGTCAAACCTTTTTGTGTTAGATTTATATTTCTAATAGCTGTTAACCACAGTTCCGAAGTCAAAGTCAAAATCAAAGTCAAAGTCAATAAAAAAAAGTCAAGTCAAAGCTGTAGATTATCTGTGTACTACACATTTAATTAGATTCAGTTATTTTGGTGTGAAAGAGGAACAGATAGAATTCAAACTCGCTTTAATGATATATAAAGGATTTAAATTGTATTTCCTAAAAATAACCGCTCCTTTTAAACAAATACATTATGGTAAGTATAATAATGCTGTAATATAATAATAAAAAATAAAAAAACAAACAGGGTGTAATAATTCGTAATTTTATAACAACAATTTTGAACCCATTACGATTCTATAAAAAACCATGTCTACCTCTTTATAGGGTCGTTAAACATTTTGTGGATATTCGCTGGCACGTATTTTACGCTACATTAGGTTTGTAGCGGCAGCAGTCAGCCCAAAAATATTAATCGAACACGGATGGGAGAAACACCCTGTATTTTGTTTGGGAAAGGTGCTGTTACGGAAATAATTGTTTAGAACTTGTGTAATGCTTAGAAAAACATTTGAGAAAATTCATTTTATATATTATTTGTAATATTTAATTACTTGAAAGCTAATCCTAACTAATATTATAAATGTGAAAGTAACTCTGTCTGTCTGTCTGTCTTTCTGTCCGTCCGTCTGTCTGTCTGTCTTTTCTTCACGCCTAAACTACTAAACCGATTTGTGTGAAATTTGGTACAGACATAGTATGGAACTTGAGAAAGGATATAGGATAGTTTTTATTACAAAAAATATAAAAATAATAAAATTTAATCCGGACATATAGCGCCATCTATTGGTCAAACCAAAAATCTGCCGGAAGTCACTATTCCACGCGAACGAAGTCGCGGACAAAAGCTAGTACTAAATATAGGTACCTACTGTACCCAACTTTTGACGCCAAAAGAAACCTGTGTAAAAACCGTGTAGAAAAAAATCCTTACATCTTGATTAACAGGATTGAATTTACACACGTTTAGAGGCACCTTACGCGTAAGGATATAAACTATGGCAATCGCATAAAATAGCTTATTTTTACAGCAACAGATATAAAATTCTAGTATAGATTGACCTATCCAATAACAGTTTAAACTAACCTTAACCCGATTGAACAGTGACTCATTACTTTTATTTCAACTTCGATCCATTTTGGCGCCAATGACGTGAGCAAAACCGATTGAGTTACGAAGATACCCGATCGTCGATCGAGCTTTGATACTTGCACAGTTACATAGTTGCCAATAGGTAAAATCTTTCCCATAACATTGGAAATGCATTTACAGTGTAAGAAAACACTTTTTGTGATGATTGGTTAGGTGTTTGCGTATTGCTTGCATTACTATGTAAAACATATTTTTTGGAATGCATATTTAAAATATAGGAAGTCTTGAAGAAGAAATAGTAATGAAAAACTATGAAAGGAATTTTAAAATTTTCTCAAAAACATTTGATACAATTTTTGCGGTTTGCAAAGATGAAAGGTTCCATCGCAGTACTGTATTTAAACTTCAACAATCAAACATCCTTGAGAATAACTCACAGTGATGGGTAAATAAAATCGAGAGCTGGCAACACAGATCCCAATTGTCATTGTAGTGGAACTCTGAAGCAAACTAAACATAAACAGAGTGCTTTTGGCGAAAAAGGTTATAACAATATTGACAGAAATGAGTGAACAAAATAATACATTAATGGACAAAAATGAACGTCCTATCCAAGTGTCAAATGGAAGAAAAATAAACAAGAAAAATGAAAGCTATGAATTGGAGGAAATAAATAAACTAATGCCTAATAATGGTAAGTGGTTTACATAATAATTATTTACGTACATTGCGTTTTGATAAGTGTTTTGTATTTGTTGTAATATTTAGAAGGCGCAATGTAAACATGTTGTGTTCGTGACAACTGATTGACGGGACCGGTCATAGGGTAAGTGTAGAGTAAGGAAGCATTAGAATAACCATGTGTGAAAGAAAGGGATAGAAAGATTGTTTTTATACCTAATATGTGCTAAATGTTGTGATTTCTTTTTCCGGTCTTTGTTAATATAGTAGGGGTATATCTAATAGGTGAATTGATTGGTGAAGATTGGCGTTGGCCGCGTGACTTGTGCAGTTCAAAGTTCGATTCCAGTTTGAAATAAATAAAATTAGGAGCTTCTGTTTTGTAGTTTAACACTGTATGATTAAGTTCGTAAATACTACTCAAAGTAGTAAAACTAAATCAGTTTCTACAGAGAATAAAATAAAATATATGATGAGTATTTGAAAACTAGTGCCAGTGGTTTCATCTACAACCTGTGTGGACTACTTGGCGAAATCGGTTTATAAATAAGTATACACTTCTGGACATCTATTAGCCCACCTTAGAGTTTAGGTTTCGATGGCCCCTACCGAAATATGATTTAGGTTTTTAGGTAGGTTGAACAAAAACTGTTGATGCAGTTTTAAACCTGATACATTTTACCTTCTTTTTCGATCATATTGGTTTAAATTGTGAATGTGCCAGGTTCAAAACTGCATACAAATTTTTTGCTCGACCTAATATAAAATTTTAGTTGGGACCAAACGGAACTGAAAATACAAGGTAGGCCAATAGATGTGTCCAGAAGTGTACCTTCCTCGATAAATGGGCTACGTAACACTGAAATACACATTTGAGTTACACCTTTCAGAAAGCAGAAAGGTTCGTTTCCCATATGAAAATATAGAATCACTAGTTGTTCTCTATGGTTCCACTTTCATCCTAAGGGTAGAAGGTACTTACCGCACCCGGATAAAATGTAGCCTATATGCTTCTTAGGCTATTTATTTATTTATTTACAAAGCGCACCAACAACTTATTTACAATTGCTTACGTATACTTATATAAGTTTACAATTGTTAGTCCTGTGTAAATAAGTTAGTTACAGGTATGCACAACGCTCACAGATATATCATTGTACCAGAAATCGGTTTTATAATTTTGCTGTGAAATACTAACACAGACAATTACATCAAAATCATCCTTTATATTATGTCATTTTTGTTTCCTACTACGAATAAATATTGGTTGTGAATTACTGATAACGTTACATTCAATCATGTCCGATAAGTACGAATACTTCATATAAGTATCGATTGTATCAACGTCGAACGATTTATTGAGTCAATAGTACTCGATTCGAGTACCTATTTAGATTTGTTGCGCTAATTATGATAATATGCAAAATATATAAGTAGTAAGTAAGTATGTATGGATTTCTGTGATTGTAACCAATATAAGGAAGTGAGTGAACGACTTGTTAATAGTGGCATATGGGTTTCCCCGATGCTAAGGTTAAGAATTTATGTCCAGATGAGAATTTCTACTATTTACCTCTCTGAATTGCTAGGTACTACTTACCTGTCTCAATTGCTATAATCTATCCTTTATTTTAGAGATTCGAGATCCATTTAATTATATGTAGCTAATGTCAAAATTCAATATCTGATCCCAAATCGACGGATAGGTTTGATAGAGGTTCCACCGTCTACCCACTAATATCACCTATTATAAAGCTGAAGAGTTTTTTCGTTTGTTTGCTTGAACGCGCTGAGCTCGGGACACGGATGAAACCGTGTTGTTATAAGCTAGTTTATAAGACCGAAAAGTAAGAAACCAGGGATTTTTATCTCACCATCTCTACCTATTCCGAATTTTCATGAAGTCGCGAGCAAAATGTCACAAAGCCTCTTAAAGATGCTAATCTAATCATTATATAAAGAGTATACGACCATCTTTAAAAGGTTTAATCAGTCTACAAGTCAAATAAATTCTGCAGCACACCCATCAATTACTGGTACATAAGATCATGATTAATGTCGCAAGCATTAATTCTGTGAGGCTAAGATAACAACTATAATGCGACGATTAATTAAGCCTTGAGGTTACCTTAATCTGTATTAACCATTCTCATTATTGTGGAATATACTGATTAATGATGCGAGACGATTGTTTGTATAACTACCGATAATCAGCCAGTCTCAATATTATAACTATCTGCTGATTTGACTACTAGGGATAGGAATGTGACGTTACTTGTATGGAGGCTAATATCAGACGTACGTTTCTAGTTAGCCAATCAATTTACAGATAGAATATAGGGAAAGGCCGTTAGATTGTAAAGTGATTTGTTTGTCAACTGAATAGAGCATCATGTTGGGGTCAGCTTGACTATGCAGTAGAGTACCCGGTCTTTTTTAGAGTTCCGTATCTAAAGAGTTAACACAGGACCCTATTGCTAAGACTTCGCTGTCCGTCTGTCCAACCGTATGCCTGTCCATCGTCATCGTGACGTCCATTGCTGGACAAAGGCCTCTCCAAAGGTTCGCCAGTTTCCCAATCTTCAGCAACCATATGTCAACAACCCCACTATATGTAATGAACTGTAATAGCTAAAACAATTTAAGTTACACCATTAAAACAAACATATTTGAACCTAAAATCCAAGCTTTATCCATAATTTCAAATATTCTCGTTTTGCAAAGCTAATAATTTTAATGAAATGTTCCGATCACAATGTGCTATGATAATTTAATCAGTCAATTAATAAAACAATGATACATATTTTGATTCGGTTTACAAATAGATGAAGCTAAATTAAATGCTCTTGTTTTGTTAATCATTGCGTGTTCAGTATGATTGATTGACGTGTTTGGTTAATTGCAGCGATAGATATCAGAAATGGTGTTTTATTTAAGTTTTAAAGGTAATTTGGTTATAATTATCGTGATAAATATGTACCTATATCAGAGAGGATTTTTTTTAGTTTGATTGTTTCAACCAGGCTCCGAAACTAATGAAACGATTTGAAAAAAATCCGCACTTTGAAAGCTACACTCTTCTCGAGTAACTTTTAGGCTAAATTTTAACCCAGTACAGGCAGTAACTCTAACGGTGTGCGGTTGAAACCGTTGAAGAAGGCTAGTATGTTAAATGTATGGTAAGAATCAACTAATAAAATAGATTATTTTTTGAATGCCTATAATATACAAGCTGTTGATTTGCATTCGTGCCATATTCAAGGACGTAATTATGCTAATGATTCTCGACCCAAATCAACAATAAAATTGGTATGTGATTTTTTTTTTCGTAATTCCGTCAATGTCATCTAGCCTTATTTAAACTTGGTGCATGTGTGACTGGCCTTAAACCCATGCTGCGCCCTCACACAAACGCAGACACAAAGCATACGCAACGATCATTCATAAATTTCATTCATAACATTGTATTACTTCTGAAATACTACGACATTACAATGACAAAAAAAGCAGTGCATATTAGCTATTTTCCGTCTACTGTAATTCCAATCGATTATTTACGTATTTTATGTCCTCCTCCTGAAATATGGCACAAATGTAAATCAACACCTTGTATTTGAAAATAACAATGTGGGTTTTTTGTGGCTCTACACCTAATTTTGAAAAATATTGCCACCATAAAAGGACCAGCGCCTAAATCAAAACAGCTCCGCCAAACGGACCACAAAATTCCGCTGCCAACGCGAGTAGGTATGTTGACGAACCTACGCTATGGCTAAACCAACCGTTTCACGTCAATAGCACAGTTAATAAATCGAGTCATAGTCCAGCATTCAGTTTCTACGTACACAAACAAATCAGTTGAACAAACATTGGACAACCAACAAAGTATCGGGGACCAATACAAATATTACAGCTGTGTGTGTAGGAATATGTGAGTATGGTACAGTTTTGAGTACTGAGTTTCTGTAGCTCAGCCATTTTCTGTTTTTCGTCTCGCTTTTAGTAAAAGTGTGAAGTAGAATATGTTTTTTTTTTGAGACGGGAAATCATCAGATGATCCCTCTTGCTCCACCCATAGCTGGTACCGGACCAGTTTCAGGGACCGGAGTCAGACCTTTTACTGACTAAAATCAATATTTATTTTTTCTGGAGCCCTTTCAGTGCTTGGCCCATAGTAATTTCTAAATGATCCCGCAGCCTCGACAGGGAAATTAAAATAAGATGACATTTAAAAACGAAAATTATAATCAAAAGAGCCTGTCGTATTTCAAAAACATTATTCACTTTTTTACATCCTAAAAAAATATGATCATAAGGAAAAAAAAATCTTTAGTAATTTTAAACGCAATAATAAATTAATCTTTAGCAAGATATCTCCACATACGTAACAAACCTTATCAAACAAAAATAATTAGGTCCGTAACAAAGGACCAAAAAATGCACGACACAGTACCAAAAAATGAACGCAACAAAATTAACACCATCAAAGTTGTCACTAAACCATTAGTGCAACATGTTTATCCAAGCTCTAAATGGCATTTACAGTGAAATAGTGCTGTAAGGTTAGTGTTCTGTACGTAAATCGGAATAAATAACGTATCCCAAGCTACATCGTTTGGCCTAAATTCCTATCTGTTACACAACAGGCGTTGTGCGTGGTTGTAGTGGCAGCGGGGATGTAAAATAAACCTTTCTGTTGGAAAAATTTAGAATGGGCATTTTCTTTCCTTTGGGAAAATTGATAGCAAAATGTCTTATTTAAGCGAGTTTAAAATCTGTCTGATTGTTCATTCAACAGGAATATATTACTGGTACAGCCTTTTTATCGTCCCACTGCTAGGCTGCGGCCTCCTCTCACAAGGAGAAGGATTGAGCATTAATCACCACGCTTGCTCAATGCGGGTTGGTGATTTCAGACTTTATAGTCCAGGTTTCCTCAAGATGTTTTCCTTCACCTTTTTATCAGCCATTGGTGTCCAAGATATACTTAGAAAGTACATACAAACTTAGAAAAGTTGCATTGGTACTTGCCTGACCTGGAATCGAACCCGCGCCCTCATACTCGAGAGGATGGTTGATGGAATATATTAAGTTTTGTATAAAGATGAGTTACACCAAGCAACTTTATCGAGAACCAAACCATTAATGGCCTTACTACAAAAACTTAACCACCTGTTTTACACTTGTCTAAAAAAATTGTGGCTGCAAAATGAACCATATGTCAACGTCATAATTTGACATTTTTTTAGACAAGCCTTAAACTGACGTTTAAAAGTTTTTGTGGTAAGACGGTAAATGTCTGTCAAATCCTGATTTGACCAATGGGTGGCAATTTGACGGCTGGTTATCGTTATAGTGAAATGGTGCAACCCATCCTTAGGTTTTAAAAATTGACTTGATTATTATTATTTCTTTGGAATAAGTTTTTCTACAATGTAAAGGCTTTCAAGAACGGTACTAAAATGAACAAACTTTAATGAAATCATACAAACTTTTAACGTAGTCTTGAAAGACGCAATCAGCCTATAGCGTGTAAAATCAAAAGTTCTAACTGAAATTACTGGTCACTCACTATTTTTTTAGAGAAAAATATTGTAGGGGTATAAAATATGTTGATTGACTCAACATAGGTAATCTGATACTTTTACACGTAATCAAGCATAAAAACAAAACTTGTTATAACTGAAGTTTCGCAATAAAACTTTATAACGAAACGAATAACTGAGTCTTGTACTTTCTATTTTGTGACAATGTTATTCAACCGCTGGGTCATTCTTTGATGCCTATCTTATGCCCAGGCTTATACCAGCGTTGGTAGACCCTAACAAAGTTGGAAAAGCTAGGCAGACCAATTAGGATTTCTAGTCTAATCAAAAGGTAAATAATAATGTATATGGCGTCGTCACCAGCATACACTGAATGCCGACATGATATAAAATATATATAGATATTCATTTTAATGGACCTCTATCCTGCTTTTAGCAAGCACATAATAAGCCACAACAATCCTTAACATAATAAAGTTAACAGCTTAAAGGAAATTCCATTCTCTTCTCCAATATTTCTGCAACCCGGTTCATTCCAGAACATTCCAGTTCGCTGTAAGTCGCACCCCGACCTAAGCCCTGGCACACATTGTGGATCGAGTCGCCAATTTGTGGAGCAACATTAATTACATGCAGCCTGTGTTTTAAATTCTTGTGGAACACAGATGTTTTATTTTAATTGTTCTCCGGTTTGTGTGGTTACGCCTTTATATCTAAGTAGTGTGAGATGTGCCTTGTAATTAGGTCATGCTTGGGTTGTTATGACCCATTTTTTTTGGATATCTGTACTGTGAAAAGGGTGAATATTTAGCATGAATTATGAGATACTATATATAGTGAAAGCCTTTAATTAATCCTTCGATGATGCATCTTACAGCAATGCATGCTTTGCTTAACTATTGGAGGGCAATCTGTAACTACTTAGGTATATACGCGCAAATATACAGGACAATGACATCTAAATATCGAAAGTTCAATGTATCAAAATACTAAAATACTCGTAATAATATGTAGTTTCTCAAATAAAGTATCTTGACTTAGCGCACGAGGTTGTCGCCATGTGGAATGTCGACACGGCTGTCATTGTGCCGATTGTCGTTACGGCCAATGGTCTAATAGCCAAGAGCCTCGACCAACACCTCAGGAGGCTCTCGTTAGGCGGCTGGATCAAGGGACTGATTCAGAAGGCAGTACTCCTTGATACGGCGCGTATTGTGAGGAGGTTTCTGTCTCTGGGACCCTAACCACCGGTACCTTGGACCCTGTGCCTGATATCGGTGGCAACCTATTTTTTATATTTTTAAATGTTTTTTATTTTTATATTTAATATTTAAAAATGTAAAATATATGTTTAAAAATAAATAAATGCAAAAACTGTAGTTTCTTATATCAAAATGTGACATGTAAAACTTCTTTTCAGTAACTTTTCAAAAATCCAAGCTACATTTTCAAAACTTGTCAATTCACATCACGCCTCAGCTGAAACGTCAAAATCTGATAACACAGAAGCCATTTCACCTGCAGATTTCATTTCAAAAAGGTAGCGGAAACCCGTGAATTATTCAAAAAGTCTCAAGATTTCATACCTTTAAGAATCATACGAACAATTCAATAAAGAGATAGAGGTATATACCGAGTTTCTCGCCGCTAAGGGTGCTTGAACATTGTCTGTATAACTGGGACGCCGTCACAGAATAGAATGGAAACAGAAGACCCGCTTGTTACAATGATACAACAAATGTAGGTCAATAGATGGTATCGATGTGACGTTCCTTGGATTTGTAAATACATAGGTATCTACTGTTAGTCTTCTCAACAGTGTTGTAGTGATGTCTAGATTAAGGAATGAGACTTTTATTTTGCAGGTTTCCTGAGTTTCGTAAAAAAGGCTTAATGTTCATGGAATGATTTTTGAAAAATACATGATACAACCTTATTAATTTGCACTCTCTGTTTTTTTATTGAAGTTTTTACAAAGCCCAATGGCTTTCGTCTAAACGGTCCAAGTTCTTAAGATTAGCGCTTTGAAGCAAACAAACAAGGAGACTATTCAGGACTGTAACATGGACCGTGCCATTACTCTTAACTTGATATCATTCATCTTACAAACAAGATCTTCTGTGCTTATCTACTCCATGACACTATCTCCCAACATCCTAGCTCCCAGCACAAGCTTTTAAACTGACTCCCCTATTTGTAGGAGTTCCTCGCCGCGAATGATGAATACGGTGGAATTTTCAACACTTCAATATACTTATTGAGAATTTGAAATTTAAATCAAGGTCTCTATTCTATCTGACCGTGTGTGCTTTGTTAGGGAGTGGGTTTGAACTAAGTTCGAAAGTATTTTTGTTTGTGTAGTTCAGTTTATTTGAATGAGGTTTTTATTTGTGTTTGGTTTGGTTGTTTCGTGGTTGTGGATGTCTGTTGAGTATCTACGTACAATGTTTATACCAGGCAAAGTTTAAGTTGGTTTTCTCAGTGTCAGCCTACAGTGTTTAGTCTGGTGGATTTCAGACTGCTTGCCAGACCTATTGGCTTCTGTCTCTCAGTACTGTCAAAGTCTTCATGTTATAGCTAAAACGAATGTTTAAGAAGATACCTCGTTGCGATGTTCACAGGCGAACTGGGTAAATGGTTGAGAGGGATAGAACTATGCGATAGCAACGTAAATAGATAGAGAGAGGAAACATGCAACCTGCTCGAAAAAAATTACCTAAGCGCCATACTAAATAAAAATTTATTAAAAATTCAATTTTATGTTTCTTTAAAAACTGATTTCTGATTAATGTTTAATAAGATATTATCTACATTCTTCATTATTTTAATGTGACAGAAAGTACATGACTACGACATAGAATTCATAAAATGTTATTTTTAGAGGTAAGTTCTGATTTTTTTTCTATCGAGAAAAGTTACTTGTTTTATGTTTTTGTCTTCGGATTAATCTAGGTAATATAGTCAACAAACACATATAAAAAAAGTTAATTATTCAAATAAGTATTCTTAAATTAAAATTAACTTAAAAAAATTGTTGAATTCCGAGGTAGCGCCTTAAGTGTGCTTTCCGATGTCTTATTACTGACTGATGATCACCCATCTAATCTGGTACACACAGCTTTAATCGTTATTAATCACCCCATGCTATTATTTATCTATAAATACCAACAAGAAGTGGATTGTTACCTAAAGAGTGTTTTGAAATTACAACAAATTACGTTGATGCTGTTATAGACGCTAATTAATGGGCCATAACATTTAACGTCGGTGTTACGGAGGATTAATACGTTATGAACGAAACCTGATAAAATATTATTATGGCTGCGTTACGGTTATTAGTCTACTTATTTGGATTATTAGCTAGGTACATCGTTCGTTTTGAGTACTACAGTAACTATAATATTTTGCTAGCGGAATAATATTTGCTTTCAACGGTTTTAGAACGGTGGTTCTAAAGCAAACTTTTGCGGAAAAATATTTTTGAATGGTGTATTTTCCATATTCAGTTTTTTTTTTTGGTAGATAGAAATACAAGAAAGATTGCAGGATACTTTTTATTCGGGTTCAATTTTGATTGACTCAAACTGCAAGCTGCAATCGATCATTCAATCATCATTTAAATTTTATAGGGTTTTCGTTACTGCTTTCTGAGTAAAAGGTACGTGACGGACGAATCGACATTCAAAGTTGCACCGAAGTTATTTATTTTTATTTGCTGTTGATTTGTGAAAACATTAGACTGACCAAAGCCATATAAATGAATAAGAATATACGTTGTTTTAAAGTTCTCTAATTCTTGTGGGTAGGAAATTATGGTTGGATAAGTTATAGTTTTGTTCTGTTTTCAGTCCATCCCTAAATCGTTTTATAGAATTAATAACAGCGTAGATCAGAAAACAGATATGCAGATGATTTTTTAAATCTAGAATTTTATTTTGTAACAGCATAATAGATTCTGAATAAAAATTTTCTTTAGACGGCTGTCATAAAACGAATTTCAAAGAAACAGACCCGCCCATCAACATTTCACGGGGACATCCATCACCAATCACATCCAAAAAAACAATGAAAGCTCGAAAACTATTTTCCCAGAACAAATAAATTTTCCAGCACTAAAATAGAAGCGTTGCCACGTAAAAAGATAAACTAAAAACTGAAGGTATAGCTGGCTTTGCACAGTGGGTGGGTATGCTCGGTATATGGAAAAAATTGGAGCGGTGCCTACTATGACCGGCTTCACCTGTCACTGTGAACTCCACGCGTGTTAGTGACGCGCTACCAGTTTCGATTGTAACCAAAATAACTTAGTTTGGAATAGGCACACTTTATTGGATAGGATATGGCAGAAAAGTCGTTGAGCGTATCAAGATAAAGTTGGTACTGATAAGGTTCAATTAAGGATGGAGTTTTATAGATATACACAATAAAAAATATCCACAAAACTGTACATGTACTAATACCTGAATCGACAAACTATCTTAAGACAAGCTTGTATAATTTACATAACTCAATTACGTTCACAACTCGTAAACGACACTTAAGTAACAGCCCACATCCTGGCACATCTAGGTCACAACACCATCAGTGCAGCTCGAAGCAGGTTTACTTAACCCTTCGGAAACTGGCACTATTCCAATATAATTGCTACAATAATCCACAGTCTACCATGGTCAGTCGCTTCGCAACCCTGATTGGGGGAAGTGGGCTAAACTGACAGCGTTCCCAGTGTGTATTTACAGGTGAACGGTATAGTCCATTCTAGTGTAAACAGTTATCTATCTGCAGATGTGTGCCGCAGATGAATTAATCACGGGAGACGTAACGCCAGGGAAAGTAAACGGTGGACTGTTGTTTGTGATTTGAAAATGGAAAGAGTTTACGCAACGTTGCCTTTCATAGAGAATTGTGTGTATATTTTTGGTGTAGTGGAGTTAGAGTGGCTCGTTCACCGTGCCAATGAGGTGGTTACCTAAAATGATCTCCTAAAATTTCACAGCCTTCTAACACCGAAAAAATTCTCATCCCTTGAGAAAAAACCGTGTGAAAACCAGTTAAAAATTCACCCTGTTACATCGAAAAAAATAGCTACGCTACCTTTTACGGGGGTACCCCATAAATTAAATACCGAAACTTTTACGAAAACATTTTAAATTGTTGAAAAACAGCGGCTTCTGCCCTCGGGCGTCCGTTGTCAAGTAGGCCCTTTATCTCACAGTTTTATATCTCAATTTCCCCGTTTTTTAGACAGGATTAGGGTTGCGTAGTCATACATAAAAGCCACCACACAGGGACGCGGGGAGCACTTTAAAAATTCAATAGAATTGCTGAAAGAAATTTTATTGGCGCCATTTTTCTAGTTTGGGGTGAACTGTTAACTAACGGACGAAATAGTTTTCGTATCGAAAATAAAAATGTTAGTGGGAATACTTTGTTGAAATTTTATCGTGCCTCATTTTTCACGAGCTCGTTTTAAATGACGAGGTTTAAGTGGACCAATTTTCCTCTAAGTAATGTAATTCTGACTCTGGTTGAAGAGTGGTTCATTAAGTTTTTAAAAATCTAATGATGAATGAAATTAAAATATTAAATGAGTGTGGAAGAGCTTTTGCATTCGCTGTACGGTGACAAAACGACACGTGTGACATGCCACGCGCTTTCTTTTAGTAATTAATTTCTTTTAGCATAATTATGAGCAAGTTTTTTAACCTTCAAGTGCAGACGTGGTTTAGTCATATCATCAATGGTGACGTGACGTATGTCAGACGGCTTAATAAATAATCGATACGGATTATTTTTATTAACTGATTTGTACAATTTTTACTTGTATTATTATCTGTTCATTATTATTCTATTTAGGAAGTGCAAAACCAACAACATTTGAATAAAATCAGTACCTATTTATTAAGTTCAAATTATGTAACCTATATTTCGCATAACTAAAAAAATATATGTTATAATCTTAGGTACAATACAATTATTTGGACGCTTTTTGGCAAATTTCTTATATTACTCTCTCGGGGGGTATTGTTTCAGGTTCCGGAGGTTTATTTGGACCTAGTACGCGTGCGATTATAGCAATTCTCTCGGCAATCTATTGTTGTATACCTGCGCGGCTTTTCAGGTGCGGCAAAACTAAACTGTAAGCAAGGTTCTGAAAAAATTGTGCTTTGGGAATATTAGGAACAGCACTGCACGTCTTGTACAGAGCATAGGCGTTGACTCCACTCAAATCCAAGACTGAAAAAAATTGCGAGATTGAAGAAATCTGGGTCTGCCTGATCATCGTCAACATCGCTAAAGTCGCCCTCAATTTCCGTTCCTAACCAACAATGTAAAGTATTTTCGAAGTCTTCACTGGTAGGAGCAACGAATCTCTTTCTTTTACGACTATTTTGTGAAGTACTTAGTTGGTCCATCTAAAACAATACGAGAAATAACGAGGTGACGTCTTGTAGACACTTAGACAGACACACACTAATAATGATCTGACGTCTAACAGACTCGCAACATGAATACTGACTTTACGTCTGAGAGACACTGCGCAGCTCCACAGCCAAAAGTATTGTCGCGCACCCAGCGAGCGCTCGACTATATGATCGACGTGTTCAATCGCGAAGCTACATGGAAGGGCGCGGGTGTATCTTTAAAGGCTTTGGAATACGGCTTATATTTGTGAACTCACCGTCTATGAGACACCCACGTCAGTAGTTAAAGGTTAAAAGTGATTATTCTCAATTAGGTATTGATTTATTTACAAAAATGTATACAGATGCATCCTTAGCCTAGGTATACATTACCCTAAGGCGCAGCAAATTAACTTAAAACTAAATAATTGTACACAATATTTACAAAAATAATACTATTTATTCATTGGGTACTAGTTGTTCTACCAGTCTCACCCACGCCTGGGAGAAGCAAGTAGATATTGAAGTGTTACGACACATGAAAGTATTAATTTTGTATCCCTATGTCACTGTTCGTATTCAAAAATAAATAACAAATTGTGAAAAATAACAAAATAATTTTAAGCTGGCGTAGAATTATTGTACTTGGTTGTGTGTTTATTTTTTCATACATTATACGAACAACTCGAGAGGATAAGTGTGTATATTGTACAATAACAATTTTCATATAAAAAAGATTTTTATTTTCAATCACTTAAACGTAGGTAAGTATATTTCTTTACTTAAAAGCATTAATCTCTCTTTTCTTCGATATAATGTTGCCAAGTATAATTTTGGGTAGCGCTTTACTTTAACAAATAATAAAATACAAAAGGTTTTCATATTGTATGCTTTGAGTGTAATCGATAAAAATATAATAATACATTATACACTTTTTGTGTACTAAGTATATCTTAGACACCATTGACTGTGTTACGGATGGCACGTTAAACTGTAGGTCCCGGCTGTCATTGAACATCCTTGGCAGTCGTTACGGGTAGTCAGAAGCCAGTAAGTCTGACATCAGTCTAACCAAGGGGTATCGGGTTGCCCGGGTAACTGGGTTGAGGAGGTCAGATAGGCAGTCGCTTCTTGTAAAGCACTGGTACTCAGCTGAATCCGGTTAGACTGGAAGCCGACCCCAACATAGTTGGGAAAAAGGCTCGGAGGATGATGACACTTTTTGTGTACTACAATTATTCTTTGCGGTTTTACTGGGATTTTTTTCTACTACAATCTGTTAAAGACAATTTATACCATTAACTGGAAATATTACAAAGCAATTGTATATGAAATAAAATATAAAAAATATTCGCATTAGAGGTATTGCCTTGAGATTCCTTATTATCTTCAGATACCAATTTTTTTGCAACTGTGCCCAAAAAATATATGCAAATATTCATAGTTTTGCTTAATACATATATTTAGTAGAATTGCGTAACTATTAAAAAAAAATAGGGTGAAGAGGGGAACTTTGGACAACCCTACTTGGGATTCTTGATATTGATCTCGTATCTCGAGGATACAAAGTTAATGATACGTACGACTAAGTCTATTTGCTGTAGGTATCCTATAAAAAGTTATATTAAGTTAAAAAATATGTTCATGTTACCTTATTTTTTTGTAATATTATCGTAATGGGCTGCTTTGGGTTAAATGTTTGTTATTAGCTTCTGAGCAGATGGCCGATGGGGCCGAAAAGTGCTGGAGTGGAGACCACGGACTAACAAGCGCAGCGTAGGGCGTCCACCAACAAGGTGGACAGACGACCTTATAAAGGTCGCCGGAAGACGCTGGATGTAGGTCGCCTCCAACAGGTATCTGTGGAGATCTAAGGGGGAGGCCTATGTTCAGCAGTGGACGTCCTATGGCTGAGATGATGATGATGATGATCAGCTTCTGCCGGTGGTGTCACGCACGGCTCGTGGGAATGTACTCTAGAATTAAAATTAGCCTTCTTCGTTAAATAGGCTATCTATTACCGAGTCAATTTTTCAAATCGGACCAGTAGTTCCTGAGATTAACGCGTTCTAACAAATAAACTCCTAAGCTTAATATTAGTATAGATCACGTAAATAAACGAGCATTATTATATCATAATTGAAAGTTAATGAAGTCACATAACTTCATCGTTATTAAGATATTAGTGTCTTAGGTCATGGTTTGTGTACTCTAGCTCATTGTAACCTGTAATTTACATCATCATTATAATGCTCTAAAAACTGCGAATAAAAACAAGGTTCATAATGCGTACCTAGTTATTGTCAACCTGATGTGAATGGTTGAACACAAATAGACAAGCCGTCAAGAATAAACATACAATTATCCATAAATATATGGGAAATTGAAGCTCAAAGCATCACTTTTTTATTTATTATATTTAGTGTTTATACAAGCGTTGTTAGGCTCCTAAACTAACCTTATTAAATTGAGATGTCAGTGAGTGTCAATCATTTATATTGATACACAAACTAAATTCATACCAATGTCCAGTGCACCAAATTGTCTAACACAAATTGCTGTCCATCATATTAATATATGTATACAGTTCCATTATGTAGATACAAACGTTTATATCATAAATCATCTTAGACCCAACAGACAGAGTGCTTCGAATATCATAATCATTTGACATCAAAGGTTCTAGAACATCACAATAGAACATTGTAACTAGATTGTGTAGCTAAAGCCTACATTAGCAGAATTGCTTCGCTAAGCCGCCGTCCCACGTGAGCTGTGAATGCGATGTTGAAATATCACATGCTAATGCTGCCTGAGTGGTTCTAAGTGTGTTGCGAAATTTGGCGAGATTGAAATTGTGTTGCAGGCAATTTTCATTCGGAAATACTTTACAGGTGCAATACATAACGTAATTACATGAAAAAATAATGTTTTAGTAACTATTTTGGAAAGATTATTGAAACCGTCATACAATTTGTGTTGGTCATCTAGAGAATCATTTTCTGGTCAGTATTGTATGTAAGGCAAGTAATAGTCACCTTTTCAAACACAAATAAAATGAACGAAAATGCAATTCTAAATATTATTATACCTACAGCAGAAACCGACATTCACCATGCTAATGATCTGTTCCGCTTTCCATTTTGCATGTTCACACATCTCCCTCACATAGGATGCAGATAGTCGAAGAAAATGCATGTACAAAGCTGTTGAATATGAAGTTCCTGACTTCTTGGCTTTAACAACTGTTGGCGTGGCTTCAAAATGCAGGGGCTGCGTTCCTGTCTCTTCTATCCAGACAAATTATTAGCAGCATTAAACTTTATCACGCCTGCAAGGTTTTATGTACGACCCCATCTTTGTAGGTACTTAATTCGCTTAATGGCTTTGGCTCTAGTTTCTAAGTTGATTTATGATTGCTGAGTTTTATGTTTTTTGTTTGTGTTTGTAGTTCGCTGTGTTTGTGTGGGTAATAAAGTTTGTTTGTTGTAGTGTAAAATATGCTTTCAAAGATAAAGTATGTTGACACCATTGAAGGTTGATTACAACTAAGGGAACGTCAATTTACACCTGGTTTACTTCGAGGCGACTGACCCCTATAGTATCTTAATTTACAACAAACAAGAACGATATAGATTGTTAAAAGAAAACACTTAATATTACAACTGTACAAAATTACACATTCCCTTTTCTTACCTGAGATCCATCCAATCCAATTGCAAATGACAACTGCCGATATTGGACAATACTGTCAGCTAGTTCATTCTACAGGAGTATAGCTAAACAAGACTACAAAGTCGTGACGTCAATCGAAGCTGACATCTTACTCGGGACCACTAGAGAATCCTCGTGTCAAACATAATCCGTACCGCATACGGAATTGGCGACCACACGTTAAGTTCGCCGCACAAACTATCCCAGTACCCGGAACTACACCAACTAATTCACTAAACTTGAATATTTCTCCCTTGTAGAACACTACATGCAAAGTATTTTACTTTTCATAAACTTCTGCTCACGGGAATATATAAAAGTTTGAAGCAAATATGTTGGTCCCCCCGTACTTTGAATACCAGAAATATTCTATTGATCCAAAAAGTTCTGGCCAAAGTTTTTATATTTGGCAGCTGGGAACGCTTTGGTAAAGAGAAAACAAATTATAGTGACGATTGCTTTGGGTTGTGAATAATATATTTGTTATTCGTGTTTATTTGTTTTGAATGGTCTTTATTTAGTGAGTAAAATTAATGGTGATATTGCCTGTGGTTCATTTTAGCCGCGTTCACTCTAAATTTGAATATTTAATGTTGAAACGCAATTTGAAAAAGTAAATCAAAATGTTGAGATTTTTTAATAAGATTTTAGAACAATGCACTTTTTTAATGGTTGAAACAAATTGGTGTTTCAGCAGAGTAATGGAGAAACGTAAACTACCAAAATGGTAGTAATATTTTTACTTGGAATAACTTTTTTAGAACAGTCTATTTCGGGTATTAAAAAATTGAATTTATCACCGTTTTTGTATTTGAAGTCGAAAAAACCGGAGCTTTCTACTGCTTTTTCACGAAGTCTTAAATTGTGGACGTGTAAGTCTATTAGAGAGAGAGAAAAGAATTATAATAAATAATGTTGACTCAGTTTGCCATAATGTCTATAAATAAAAAAAATAATTTCGATTATGAAGTCCACAAAATATTTATTTTAGACATTGATTAGACATAGTTTAGTTTAGTCGGTTAGATATTACCAAGCTTCTATTTTTTGTTATTTATGTATATTTGTATAAGTGGAACCTAATGAACAGTCATGCAATATTAATATTAATAACGTGGTGATTGCGATTGCAATTACATCTAAGTACACAGCTGTGTTAATCACCTAGCTGTACTTCAAATATTATTATCATTGCCTCAACTACCAATTACCTATCTACTGGACTTCGACGTAGTCCTTCTGACAAATTCAAAGATTGTGTTTTAAGCAAGGGACCATGTATTTAATCACAACTGAACAGGTTCGTATAAAAATTCTATGTACCTAGTGTGTAAGTACGTGACAACTTTATCATTCTTTATTCCAATAATGTAAATCCAATCGCATTTTAAATAAGGAATAACTCAATTCCATTTTTGAACTTCAATTCCATTCAATCGAGCCCAGTTCAGAGTAAACTAGATACATCTGGAATGTTCTAGCATCGTGTGTCAGCCTACGAGTATTCCATTTCAGTTGGCTCATCCCTTCTATTGAGCATCTCTCGAGAGTTATTCAAACCGTCTAGCTTTTGAAGTGTTACGTAACGCCCGTCTGACTTCAACAAAAGGTTTTACGTAGGGTTTACGCTTACACTTAGTACTTGGGGACAAAAGTGTTAACTGTAATGAGAAATACTGTGTCGTAATAACGTGGAATGATGACTGTTTTATGGTGAAGTGTGACGTTTGCTCGTAGTTAGGACTACTAATTTTAATAGCTGTTACAAGTGTCCTAGGGGTACTTATGTATGGCGAAACTGAACTAAAAGTAGGCTATACTAACCTACTTTATTGTGTATGTATAAGTTTACGTACTGTTGTAAAGTTGATTCCAAATCGGGCAGGCATTTTTTTTTTGTGAAAGATTGCTTAAATTAGCACAATACTATTACTCAAATTAAATGTGACAGGTTTTGGGACAGGCATGTATTGAAGCATCATCATCAGCCGATTTTATTTAGAGTTTGTTCATTTTGGACATAGACCATTATCCTAATAAATATACATGTAAGTAAGTAATTGTGTAATTACAAATACGTTTCGAGACATCAAAAACTGAATCACCATATTTTCACTCCCTCCATAAAATCATAAACAGTTACTTCCCAATTAAATCAATCTACCATCAACTGACTATTCAATCTACAAATAATATCCACGAAAAATTAATTTAAAATCTGAACAAAATTACCCCCCATAATCAATTGTACGTACGTTATCATTGGCCATATAATACTTTTCTGTGGAGCCAGGTGTGGTTGCTGGACATCATTATTGAATCATTAATTTAGAAGCCGTCTCCGTGCGGTCTCACTGACAACAGAGCGGTAATCTAAAGCTCTTAGGTATGTTATGGAGAGGACATTCGTCTATTTTGGAAGACTGGCTGTCGTGGTTTTAGTCGCGTCCCGGGATAGCCACTCTTTGCAACCGGCTAAATGAGAGCTGAGAGAGCTTATATTTATTTCTAGGCTGGTTGGCTATTTTGTATCAAACATTGGATCAAATGGGAATTACATACATTACTTATAGAAAACAGACACACTCGTCACAGGTTTTTGTACTTTTTATGTGGCTTTAAATCAACGAAACGTAACGCAAAAGATTCACTCTCTATATGTAGTAATCTAAATACCTATCAAGAAGCTGCCAAAAGATCGCGACACCACAAACACCTTTGCAATTTTTCCGATAGCGTGAATGCATTTTCAGATACAAATCATACATACACAAACACTTTATGCAGGTCGTGTTTAATCTTAGAGCATTTAATTGAGTGGAGTCGCCATTGTCATAACCAAAGGTACGAAACTGCGTCTCACTAATACATAGTCATAAATATAATTATGCATGCCTGAGTTTAGTGTATACTTACGTGTATTTGACAATATTGTCATGTGCTTATGCAGAAAATTCATTAGTGACCTCACACAATTCGTTGTGTTACCTTACCTCCCACAAAAATTAGCAAACCTTTTGCATAAACAGTTTCACGGCGTGTCCGGTTGACTTAATGCTCTAAGTGCCTAGGTCATATAAATATTAGTTTTCCACGTGAACCGAAGTGGAAAATCACGGTGACACCAATCGTGTACGGGAATTTAGCCTTAATGTAATTGGAAACTGAAAACTGTTATTTAGATGCTGTTTCGCTCGTAATAACACGTTGCTTTTAACTATAGATATTACGGCTTTCCGGGAATTTTAAATTAGGTAGATATCAGTTTTCAACGTTGAATAAATAAGGATGTTGTATTTTTTATAAAAAGTGATATTCTATTATGACTTATTTCTTCCGTGTTTCAGAATTCGTTAAATTGATTCAGTCATTTCTGCAAAAACCAGCAAGTTTGACAACTAGTCAAAAATCAAGTTCCGGAGAACTTGATTTTTGACTTCTGACTTAGAAGTCAGAAGCCAGTAAGTCTGACACCAGTCGAACCAAGGGGTATCGGGTTGCCCGGGGAACTGAATTGAGGAGGTCAGATAGGCAGTCGCTCTATGTAAAACTTTGGTACTCAGCTGCATCTGATTTAACTGGGAGCCGACCCCACATAGTTGAAAAAAAAGGGTTGGCAAATGATGACTTGTCACTACCTATAAGAAGTGATGTGTCGCTTTGACATCAACATACACTTTTACAGCTTTACAACAAAAGCAAGACTATCTCCGTAACATATAGCCACGTTACATTACACGTTAGGGGTCCGTTCATACAGACCGGCTCGGAGAGGAGAGCAAATTCTTAATATATTGAAAATTGAGTACTTAGTATTTGTAGTAAGGTTTATTTTTGCATGTGCACTGCTTTTGTCATTAAGAATACTCGAAGGCGCTTGGTGTGAAATAATAAGAGGAGCTGAAAGGCTCCGATCACGTACTTTTTCTCGGTCTTGCAGACGTTTGGCTCCGATTGCATGCTCTCGCTCACGTAGCCAATCGGTTTCGGTCTGTGTCATCATCATCCTCCGAGCCTTTTTCCCCAACTATGTTGGGGTCGGCTTCCAGTCTAACTGGATGTAGCTGAGTACCAGTGCTTTACAAGGAGCGACTGCCCTATCTGAACCCCTCAACCCAGTTACCCGGGCAACCCAATACCACTTGGTTAGACCGGTTTCGGTCTGTGTTAAAAGAAAAATGCTCGCCAATGCTCTCCGAGCCGGTCTGTGTGAACTAACCCTTACAGTACACGTTCCGATATACGTTACGGTACACGTTACGATATACTGTAGCAGTTGCAGCAACCGGTTAGAACACAGGTGTTCGCCGTGAAACACGGACACCATTAACGAATGATTAATTCTGGAGCTGTGTGCCGCACATAGTTCAACGTGCGGTTACAGTGACAGCGGGTTGTGTTTTTTTATATTTTTTGGTATACAGAATGGTAGCTAGTTATTAAGGATAGTTTAGTTAATAAGGTAAGTTACAGAAATGTATTTATATGTGGGAGTTTGGTATTGGAAATTCAATGTATGCATTCATATTTCTGCAGCATGTTGCAAGCAATCATCTGATGAGTACTTTAAGTGAGTATTTTAAGAAATATAAATGAGCATTGAAGCACATACAATTTTATAGCCGTTTAGGTATTTCAGGGGCAAGTAAAAGCATATGTGGCTAATCATCTAAGTATGAATTTTTATCTTTAAATTAACACATAAAAGTACCCTATTGAAACGATACGCATTTGATTATTTTTAAATCACTACCATTAACCCTATATTAACTCACCAACTAGTATACACTGACGTGGCACTTTCGTGCGTGACTAAGTGACTGAAACTTGGAGCACCAAGACATGGATAACATTAACGAATGATTAATTCTCTTGCTGTACACATACTTTAGGTCAGTGTGTGGTCGCAGTTGCAGCGGGTATAGCGCTTGAATTGCTTTATTATTCTGTACTAATTCAAACCCTTGGTTTCATCCGTATTCCAACTTCACGTTCCAAGATAAAAATAGCCTATATGTGATTCGGATGTATAAGCTATACAAGCTGTTGATTTGAACCGTGCCATAATGGCGTCCACGGCCGATTTCGGCCACGGCGGCTGTTCTCATTTAAGGAGATCAGACAGCTGCGCAGGACATATTATAGTGCACGAGCATTTGCGCAGACACAGGTGCACTCCCTATTCCTTCACTTTCATAACCCGATGGGACGGCAATTCGACACGACCGGAAAGAGATCAGGCGCAGGACCGACATTTACGTGCTCTCCGATGCACGGGTGAATCAATCACCAACTTCCAGACTACGGGCTGCTTTGTGAAAGTTTAAGAAAACCCACAAAGCGATTTCTGCCCGACCCGGGAATCGAACCCGAGACCTCGAGCACAGCAGCCGCGCTTGCGACCACTAGACAACGAGATCCGTGCCATATTCAAGGACGTAATTATGCTATTGATTCTCGACCCAAATCAACAAAAAAATTGGTACGTATTTTTTTTTTCGGATTTCCGTCAATGTCATCTAGCCGTATTTCAACTTGGCGCGTGTGTTACTGGCCTTAAAATCGTGTTACGCCCTCACACAAAGCATACGCAACGATCATTCATAAAATTGGATTACTTCTGAAATACTACGACATTACAATGACAAAAAAAGCAGTGCATATTAGCTATTTACCGTCTACTGTAATTCCAATCGATTATTTACGTATTTTATGTCCTCCTGAAATATGGCACAATCTCAAAATCATCAAAATCATCAAAAATCAACACCTTGTATTACTACAAAGTTGCTACAACATAATCCGTTCCGCTGTCAAAGCGTGATTAAAGTACAAGTATCTAAAGTCTAAACATCCAAAACTACAAATTTTAGCTTTATAATAAGTGGCTTATTATTAGTAGGTTAGTTTAAGATCCGGTTGTGATGATCGTATAAGCGTAAGGAGTACTCTAGAAACGGACGAAGTTGTAGACGAAACCCAGTTCAAAGCCGCAAATTATTTGACAGTCTATACATTTTAAAACCAGAATTTTTGATATTTTGAACTACATATTTATTTCGTATTTTTCTAGAAATTATATTCGTTCATGTATGTACGTGATTTTCCGAGTACATTTTATTTTAATACAGCTGTCACGTGGGACGAGAATGAAAAATGTATATATGGGTCTTTTGTTTTCAATAATGGATTTCCGAAGTTTTTTGTTTTAATTAAATAACCATTGTGGTAGTGACTATTGGAAGACTGATATTTTATTTATAACAAACATTTTCATTACTCATACAGCAAAAAGGTTTTCAACTCGACGTTAAAATATTGAATACTGAAAATTCAATTTGAAATCGGCCGTTATAGTAATATATAAATCTGCTGAAAAAAGCTCATCATCCTAGTTTTTTACTTTTTTTTTTAACAAAATACCTATAATAGAATAGAAAAGTAAAAATTGCCATAAACAATCAGGCATAGTGTCCAGATATAATAAAACTAAAGAGTTTGTCTGTTTGCTTGAACGCGGTAATCACAGTAACTGATTTGAAAACAAATTTTAGTGTTTGATAGCCCATTTATCGAGGAAGCCTACATATAAGGGTCCGTTCAGATAGACCGGGTCGGAGAGCATCGGCGCGCATTTTTCTTTTCACACAGACCGGAGCCGATCGGCTGCGCGAGCATTAAAGAGCATGCAAACGGAGCCAAACGTCAAGAAAAAATACACGATCGGAGCCAGTCGGCTCCTCTTATTATTTTACACCGAGCGCATTCGAGCATTCTCAATGACAAAAGCAGTGCGCATGCAAAAATAAACCTTACTTCAAATACTAAGTACTCAATTTTTAACGTGTTAAGAATTTGCTCTGCTCTCCGAGCCGGTCTGTCTGAACGGACCCTATGTATAAGCTATTTTTTATCCGATTATGCGGAATGATTCCCTCTCAGGTGAAACCGCCAACGGAAGCAAAGCTCTTTTATATTTAGCTTAGTCTTGCATACAAAACGAGGGTTCACCTGCACCAAAAGTTTGCCTAATCAATTTATTATTTAACCTAACGACCCGCTAACACAGGCACCCCACCCCATCCGGTATAAATGGGACTTAATTCAAAGGGGAGTAACACCATCTTATAACTATTTCATGAATGCCTGTTTTGGTAGCAAAGTACCGAGTTGAGCGTGATTATCGCGTATATACTAATCCATTGCTGGTTTTATGTGGTGACTGAATAATTTAATAAATATCCGCCGAGCATTAGTCATGAACATGATATATGTACATGGAGTAAGGAAAGAGCGGAGATGCCAAAATGCAGGTAAGTAGGTCAAGTGCTTTTTTCTAGGTCAAATAGGTACAGTTGGCATGAGT
The DNA here is from genome assembly GCA_963856015.1 of Helicoverpa assulta. Lineage (NCBI taxonomy): Eukaryota > Metazoa > Arthropoda > Insecta > Lepidoptera > Noctuidae > Helicoverpa > Helicoverpa assulta. The sequence continues at coordinate 10,689,801 of CAWLCW010000012.1, forward strand.
AAAACGATCAGTGACGAGTGAACTAACGAGGCGTTTGGGTTCTTTGAGACATCGTTTAACGATTTTTGGTATTACCTACAAAAAATTGACAGATCCAAAGAAGGTGTATAAGGGCGAAGACAGTAACATTCCTCGTCCTCCGCACACCCGCATTTTGGCGCGCTACTTTTTCAGCGGATTTTCCGTTATGGCACCTCCGCTAGTGATTTTATTCTCTACTAGCTTTTGCCCGCGACTTCGTTTGCGTGGAATAGTGGCATCCGGCAGATTTTTGGTTTGAACAATAGATGGCGCTGTATGTCCGGAATAAATTGTATCTATTATTTTTATTTTTTTGTAATAAAAACTATCCTATGTCCTTCTCCTGGCTCTAAGCTACCTCCCTGCCAGTTTTCAGCTAAATCGGTTGAGCCGTTCTTGAGTTATAGCCTCCCCACTCAGAGACATTTAATGGTTACTTAAGCCATTCCTTAGTGAAGGATTTGTATGACATTCGGTCACTAATGAGTGACTTAAGTAATCATTAAATGTCTCTGAGTGGGGAGGTAAGTGAAGTAACTAACACGACTTTCTTTTATATATATAGATGTATAAGTACATGCTTAATTAACGTGTTTAGAGGCATTTTGCGGTGTTTACTTGAACGCTATTTGTGTTAGCTGATAGTATTTGCGTATTTAATGTAAGTAGTACGTATTGGTTGCATAAAGTGGTGTAATTAGGATATTAATCGACAATTTTATTTTATGTACCTACCTATTTTCTCAAAGCAAAAATTTTATAAAAGCAAATGCAGTTTATACATTTTTAAAGATTTCTTTTTTGATGCTGAAAAATGCTGGTTTATGAAGCAGGCATTCTATGTTTTTTTACTAATTCCTTAAAATGAAAGGAGTTGCTCAAAATACTCCCTTTTATTCAGTGGTTTATGTACTTTAATGAGCTCGTACGTAAATAAAATGATAAAAGTACATCTTTTTCATTTATTTAAAAAAATAAAAATCACAAATAATAATTAATTACAAAATTCTTCAGGAATGGCGCAAGGTATGTTAATTGCGTCTGTCCAAATATTTGTTTTGACTACCGACACGATACACGCAATTTACTTAACAAATGACATACGAAAAGCAACCCTATGACTCATTGCAATAGAAATCATTACAGGAAGTTATGACATAATTTTATCTTATTTACACCGAGATAAATGTCCAATATAACTTGACCTGTGCGTTCAACTTAGGGAGTATAAATGAGAGGTCAATGAGACTGGTTGGACCTCATTCATCAAGGATTTCGGAATCAAAAGCGGTTTGTGTCACACGATACTATCAGTGTTATATTAATACTGATCGCGGTTGTAATTATTATGTCATTAAATAATGTTAATTATTATTTATTTCGGCTGTTAATGAATCAATAATACAGTAAAAACAAAGATGTCTGACATGGTTCATGATTCTCCTGCGGATGCGGGTACGTATTCTTTTTAAATTAAATTATGAATTACTAGCTTCTGCCAGCGGTTTCACCCGCATCCCGTGGGAACCTCGGCACGGACCCGGATAAAAAGTAGCCCATAGCCTTCCTCGATAAATGGGCTATCTAACACTGAAAGAATTTTTCAAATCGGACCAGTAGTTCCTGAGATTAGCGCGTTCAAACAAACAAACAAACTCTTCAGCTTTATAATATTAGTATAGATTTTCTTAATAAATTTTCTTACTCTTCCATTTTGGTTCGCCTTGTTACACGACTGTTCACTTAAAATTTTTCAGGCAACTGGTGTGTAAAACATCGTTTTATGTTTGTAAATTTCAAACAATTTGAGAATATGATGTTGTACGCATTTAGCGTTAAGTGTTTAAGTGGTCGAGCAATTGATCGTTATTATGGTGGATTGCACCATGTAACTGTAAACAATATCTAAACCATAACCATACGTCAAATTCCCGATTTGACCATTTGGCAGCAATTTAAACGCTGGTTATAATTTATTTATAGTTATAGTTTAATATTGCAAGCCGCTCTTACAGTGAGTTGCATCATTTAACTTTGACAATAACCGAAGCATTTTCAGTTGTCAAATCGCCGATTTTACCAAGCATACGGCTGGTTATCGTTATAATTAAACTAGCTTCCGCCAGCGGCTTCGCCCGCGTGGTGTGTTGATAAAAAGTAGCCTATGTGTTAATCCAGGGTATCACCTATCTACATACCAAATTTCAATCAAATCGGTCCAGCCGTTTTTGCGTGATTGAATAACAAACATACATCCATACATTCTCACAAACTTTCACATTTATAATATAAGTAAGATGATGCAACTCAACCTTAATGTTTACAATATGTACTAAATACATATTACCAGTATTTAATATCCCAAACAAAACTGTCCTTAAATCTATTATTTTGCGTTACAAACTAAAATGGAAAATATCATAATGGCGGGGTATTACGGGGATCAACCGGGGAGACCATCGGTCATCATAATCCCCATTTTGGTACTCCCTAACGTGAGGGTCAAACCTTATATAAAATTTAGTTCTGCATTACATTTGAGCCCAGCTTAAGTTAGTAGGAAGCTTAAGTGTTTGAATGGGTTATTTTTTTGTTTACACATACATATGTATAATAGTAGTGTATGAGTCGTGGTGGCTTAGTAGGTAAAGAACCAACCTCTCGAGTATGAGGGCGCGGGTTCCATTCCAGGTCAGGCAAGTACCAATGCAACTTTTCTAAGTTTGTATGTACTTTCTAAGTATATCTTAGACACCAATGACTGTGTTTCGGAAAGCCAGTAAGTCTGACACCAGTCTAACCGGGGGGTATCGGGTTGCCCGGGTAACTGGGTTGAGGAGGTCAGATAGGCAGTCGCTTCTTGTAAAGCACTGGTACTCAGCTGAATCCGGTTAGACTGGAAGCCGACCCCAACATGGTTGGGAAAAAGGCTCGGAGGATGTTATGTGTGTTAAGTATGGAGTTGTGAATATTTAAGGGACTTGTATATAAATATGGATAGTCGTTTTTGAGCATTGGCTATTGAATAATCTTATATATATATATAAATGAAACCCGCTTTCCGTTGTCACGACATAACATGAAAACGGCTTGACCGATTTGGCTGAAAATTAGAGGGGAGGTAACTTAGACCCGGGAGAAGGTTTTAGGATAGTTTTTGTCACCATCCGGCTACGGGACGCGGGTGAAACCGCGGGCGAATGCTAGTTATAGTTATTTATCACAGGTATTTTTTCATATAAGTACCTAGAGAACAAAGTGTTAACCATCCCGGTTATTCAAGGTGATTTAAGACTCATTAAGGTCCATGTTTCTTTTACTTTTATTCAATTATCATTGTTTAAGATATACTTAGAAATTTAACCCACACACCTGTGCTTACTTTTTTGGCTGGTACTTTAACCACTAAGCCACAAAAACGATACAAAAGTCGGTATGAACAAGGTGTTCTAATTCACGTATCTTTTCAGAGCCGATAACTCCTATGCAAGAAATCAACAAAGCTTATGAAGTATGTAAATTCGGTTGGTTTCACGTGAAGTTGCTGTTTGTGAGTTTTTTCGGGTGTATCGCCAGTATTCTGGTTACGAACACCACTTCATATTTACTGCCGATAGCCGAGTGCGACCTTAACATGAATCTCAAACAAAAAGGACTTTTGAATGCTATGCCTTATTTTGGTAAGTATTGAAAAATATATTATTTACGTATTTTATATGTCAACCTCCTGAAATATTGCACAAATGCAAATCAACACCTTGTATGTTAATTTCTAGACGGTTTCCCGCGGTTTCACCCGCGTCTCGTGAAAATGACTCCTCGAACCGGGATAAAAAATAGCCTATGAAACTCGGGAAGAAAGTAGCTTTTAAACAGTGAAAGAGTTTTTCAAATCGGTTCAGTAGTTTCGGAGCCTTTTTGGTACAAAAAAACAAAAAATGATTCCTTTTTATTGTATTAGTATAGACTGTTTACCGTAGTTATAATAATGCCTTTGTGCAGTACTTATATTTTTCCATCGAAATCCTTTTTTTATTTGCGTCATTCATCACAAACATTAGCAACCATAAAATAATATTTAAACAACATTAATTTATAGTTTAATCCAAATCAATTTCAAAGTGCAATTGATCATGATCATTAACAAAACGCAAATATAAATTAATTGTCACTGACAGGCATACATTTAATTGCCTTTATTTTCATAATGAATTTTCAATTTATTGATGTCTATTTCTGACATCCATTATCTTTTACGCATGTTACTATCAAAGAGCTATTATTTAGTTTACTGTTATTCAGTAAATAAGTTCCTTTAAATATGGAAAAAAACCATGTCTTCACAATGAAATCAATACTTTTTAAGTACCTACTGAAATGATCAATCATCCACCGTTTCTTTGATCATCCTGTCCCACACTATCATGTCATCTGCAGAGCCTTTTCCCAACTGGTTGGGGTCGGCTTCTAGTCTTAACTATTAAACTCTCTCTTAACTGGTACAGCTGAATACCTACCAGTGTTTTACATGGATCGACTGCCTATCTGATCTCCTTAAACCAGTTATCCCAGCATTGCGATACCTGTGCTTTGAAGTATAATCAAAATGTTTTTTTTTTCAGGAATGTTCGTGTCAACAGTTATAGCTGGATTTTTGATAGACACATTTGGAAGGATATACTTTTTAAGGATCGGTTTTGGAGGCATATTTTTGTGCACATTATTTTCGGCTTCCAGTCAAACTTATGAGATGTTGGCTGCTGCTAAACTATGCGAAGGTATTTTGTGAGTAATATTTTATCTTTTAATATTAGGTATAATTTCACTTTTTTAGACCAAGTGCCTGAAAATGTGTCGCAAAATTCATAAATTGTAAGATAATTTTGTTAACTTACTTTCCTGAGTTGTCATTTGAATGAATCAATGAGAAACACGAACTTACCTGAAAAAATAAAAGTAAATTATTAGGACATAACAAATAGCTACCTATACAAAAGAGGCCAAATATAATAACAATAAATTATTTTACCGAAGAAACTCTTCTATTTTTACTAGATAACATCGTTAAATAAAATGTGCCATCATTCAGTTAAGTAATTACATTTTATGCAAACGATGCAAACAACTAATAAAATAAACAATTAATAAAGACAAAGTAATAATTTAGATCAAGTCTTTTGATGCGCGTCCAAATAAAAACAAGGTAACGACCATTGCTTCACCTCCCTTTATCACTAAATTCTAACCTTGTTCACCTCCAAAAATGCCTCCAGCATTAATTATATCAGGTACATTAAAAGGCTCTGGCCAACCCTTAAGTTTAAAAGAGCGTGAAGATAAAGTGGGGTTGGCAACTTGTCACCCAGTACCATAATAATTCCCAAGTCTGACGGATTCATCAGACCGTTGAGATAAGCAGCCAACTCAGTATTTTTCTTTCATTTCCTCACTTGTTTTTAAGCAGGAATTTTTAACTGCAATGTTTATTTTGTAAACCCTAGCTTGAAGTTTAAAGCTAATGTTAAATTGAATGATAAGCTACACCATTTGGCAGCAGCGTTTTTCGAAGGAGTTGAAGAATTACGAGTTTTCTGTAGTGTTTTTTTTTTTTAATTAAAATTCTATGAGCTGCTGTAGAAGAAATTTTAATGAGGTGTTTTATTTCATGGGTAAACTCATTATAAAAAGTTCTCATGAAAACATTTAATTATCTTCAGCCAACTTTACAGGCACATTTAGATAGTTCAGTGGTTCTACATAGAAATATGAATGAAAAACTTTATGTAAACCAATCTCACTAACCATTCTTCATACAAAACAGACGCACGCAAACTGTACACTGCACCAAGCTCATACATTATTCCTCTAAACTTCCAATACAGTATTGCCATTTCTGGTAGCATCCAAAACTGTAAATAATACTGTATTTGTACTGCGTTTGGTCTCTTGCCCAAAGTACTGACAGCAATATTACCCTGGCCAAAGCATAGTTGTCGTGGAGAACAAAATGACTAGCAGAGGTGCCTTAACGGAAAATCTCCTAAGAAACTAGCGCGTCAAAATGCAGGTGTGATAGGGATGAGGAACATTACTGTCTTTGCCCTGATACCTGGACCTGATCATTTTTAGAGTTCCGTACGCAAAGGGTAAAACGGGACCATATTGTTTTCGCTCCTCTGTCCGTCCGTCCGTCCGTTCGTCTGTCACCAGGCTGTACGTCATGAACCGTGATAGTTAGAGTGTTGAAATTTTCACAGATGATGTATTTCTGTTGCCGCTATAACAACAAATACTGAAAACAGAGTCAAATAAATATTTTGGGGACTCCTATACAACAAACGTGATTTTTTTGCTCGATTTAGATAAATTATATATGTATATAGAATATTAGTTTGGATGGTACGGAACCCTTAGTGCGCGAGTCCGACTCGCACTTGGCCGGTTTTTTGTATTTATACCAAAATTCGTTGACAGATATCCCAAAGAAACCAAACGCCTCGTTAGTAACTGTACGTTTTGGTCATGCCCACCGTACGTATTTGACCTAGATGAGGCACCTGACCTACCTGCATTATGGCATCTCCGCTCATCTTTCCTTACTCCATGATACTCGTCTATTGCAGCCAGCGCTGATATATTGGGTTTCTCCAATTTTGGTGTTTGATGTTCAGTGACTGTTTGTTTGTAGAATCCTGCATTAAGCGCGTCAATTGCTTTATGATTAGGTATCTGTTTCGGTTTTGAATTTTGATTGGGTAGTCCAATTTACGATGGCTTTTTTATAAGAAGTTTTTATTGGATGGTATATAAAAAAAAAAACGATTTTTGAGTGTTTCTGAAAGTTATGTTTTTTAAACCATATTCTAATTTCAATAATTAGATTATTAGTGATCTTTTCTCTTCAATCTTCTATTTTTATACTAGGTTTAAAATTAATAACATTCATTTATGTTCCAGCAACTATTATTTTCATAATATTTCCAATTGAGATCAATAGGATTCCAAACGATTTCTATTTGATATTGAATAAGTTCGTTCGAATCATTCTTCACTTAGATGTAAATACTAGCTTTAGGAATACTAAGATAATATCAGTAAGGGCACTAAGTGTACTTGAATTAATTTAGGGAGCTCATAAAAATAACCTATAGACGTTTTCCAATAAGTGCTCTAAAAGGTATCTACGATTTAAAAAATGAAGATTGTGAAAAGGGCCTTTAGATAGCTATATTATTTTTATAAGGCTAGAAGAAAATTTATTTCTTTGTGTACCTAATTCGACCTTTTTATTTATGATCATCATTTTTCGATATCGCGATTAGATTCATCTTTATGTTGCAGTAAATTTTTATTGCAATGAATTTGTGAATGTGAACGAAAGAATCTATGAATGTAATGTTATTACTTTTGTTTCAAGCGAATGGGTTTTGATTTGTATGGTAATGAAGTTGCGATTACCCACAATTTATATGTATGTGTATGTGGGTGAAGATAAGATGTACCTAAATAGATGTTCTCAGTTTCAATTTATTACACTGATACATAATTTAGAATTCAGTAAACATAACTATTATCAAAATTCTTCTTAAACTACCTATAAGTATGAAGTTTCAGTGATATATGGAAAAGTTATCATTATGTTTGTCACTTTGTAACTATTAAGTGAAACTAAAAAATAAATAAAGCCTTTCCGTCTTACCACAAAAACTTTTAAACGTCAGTTTAAGACTTGTCTAAAAAAATGTCAAATTATGACGTTGACATATAGTTCATTTTGCAGCCACAATTTTTTTAGACAAGTGTAAAACAGGTGGTTAAGTTTTTGTAGTAAGGCCATTTGTATTTACTCAGTAGTAGTCGTTGTTACCACGACAGAGACCGTCAGACAGATTTGAGAAAACTCTGTTCACAGTCCTTGTAGGTGATTAAACCTGCAGCTCAATCGAAAAGAAGAAGATATAAATATTGTATATTGTTTGTATATTTACTTTTTAGATTCGCCACATCTCTAGCAGCCATATCGTGCTTAACGTCAGAGTTCTGTCACTCCTCAATAAGGGACCGCGTGATGTTATGCCAGTCGTCCTACGCTGCGCTCACGCAGATTCTGTCTCCAGCCATGGCATGGGGCATACTCATACAGGATTGGAGGTATAGCTTCTTTGATGGGGCTTTTGGTGAGTAAGGTGATAATAAATATATCTTCGTTATTTTCCTGGCCTGATCCCGATTTCCTGTTACTGTTACTGTTACAGCCTTTTTATCGTCCCACTGCTGGGCACAGGCTTCCTCTCACACGGAGAAGGATTAAGCGTTAATCACCACGCTTGCTCAATGCGGGTTGGCGATTTCAGACTTTATAGTCCAGGTTTCCTCAAGATGTTTTCCTTCACCTTTTTATCAGCCATTGGTGTCTAAGATTTACCTAGAAAGTACATACAAACTTAGAAAAGTTGCATTGGTACTTGCCTGACCTGGAATCGAACCCACACCCTCATACTCGAGAGGTTGGTTCTTTACCCACTAGGCCACCACGACTTTTCCCGATTTCCTATTTGATAGAAATTATTAGGTTCTTATTTACTTGTAAAAAGATGTTAATGTCATTCTTGATTAAGTGTAGTGAATATTTTTTTAAATAATTATAGCTGTACCCTTGATACATTATTATGCTTATGGCTTTCAATGTCTCCTTAATATTTGGGGCTTAATATTTATATACAAAGGGCTTCTCTTGATTCCTTTTCTGTATTCAAAAGAAATATAACGCTACTTACATTATAAATACCTATAAATAATTGTAATTATAAATAACCCCATGTTTCAGCTACATACTCAGCTTTGCCAATTCAATATTTTAGCTATGTGCTTTAATTTTCCTAATTATAATTCTGATTTTGTTACAGTACTTAATGTTTGGAACTTCTACCTACTCGCTATGTCACTATGGTCATTGACCGCCTTTCTCCTATACTTAATACTACCAGAAAGTCCAAAATTCCTAGTAACACAAAAAAGATATGTGGAAGCGAGAAATATTTTGATCAAAATATACGTGGAAAACAGTAGAAAACCAGCCGACACTTTCCCGGTGAGAATATTGCATTTTTTATCAGAGCTAGTTCGGAGAATATCTGAAAACATACCTGCTTATTTTCCTATGCAAAATGTACTATCTAGCACATGTTGGCGAAATACGCTATGGGACAATGAATTTGACATACTTTTTTTGTTTTTTTAATGAAAATGGAATGCTATATTTTGAGCACAGTTTTATGGGTCATTTGAAATAAGCTGATTTTTACTTCTTATCAAAATTGGTCATTTTAGTTTTAAGTGATGTCTGCTGTCCAGTGTAAATAATAAATACTAGCATTTACTCTCGGTCGTTTGGCCTAATATTAAAGTCAAAGTAATCCTCTAATAAAATAATGCATGAACTATTTTGAAATAAAAAACATCAATGTTTTTTTGATAATTCTGGCATTTGTTAAACACTTTTGCATACATCATTCTTTTTATAATTATTTCAATAAAAATACTTAACACAGGTATAGTATTTATTTTAGCTGCCTTAGCAAATATAAAGTGTAACATTACTTTCACACACATATATTTAAACCTTTTCTATTCACCAGTATCCAGAAATATTCGAAAAAGAAATCAAAGAGGCAGCTACCGAGAAGGAAGATGCAAGCAAGACGAAGTTTGGCACTAAAATATTGGCTGGCCTTAGAAATATGAAGCCGCTGTTTCATAGACCTTTACTCGGGTATTTAGGTCTGATTGGCTTAATGCAGTTCATCACGTTGGGAATGTAAGTGGATAGTACGTATGTTTATTTATTTTATAGTAGTTAGAAGTAATATTGGGAGGTTTTTTTTGTGGATGGTCACATTTTTTAGTTTTATCAAAATCCATTTATTTGTTTTAAACTATTTAAACGTGATATTGATCACATTTTTGAGTTTCATCAAAAACTATTGATAATTATTTTGGAAGAAAGAACGCTCATCCATAAATATACAAACTTATGCATTTATAATATAAGTAGGAAGACAAGCATAAATTCAAAGAATTTCTCAAAGAGGATATGAACTTCTATTTTGAGTTTTTACCTGGTTTTCCTTTTTATTCCCATTGCAGGTCTTTCCTCTGTTCAAAGGGCTATTTCGCCTGATTCAACCCATTTCACGTAGCTCCCGTTATTTTTTTTTATTTTTTTTTTCGTCTATGCCTCCGTCAAAGCGTTTAAGGCTCTGAAAATCCAATTCAGTCCCTATCTACTGAAGTCATTCAACTAGCAAACGTTGGACGAGATGGACTCACAGATATTCCTAAATTAAAAACAACTTTTTTTAATTTTTCGTGTCATCGTTTCTTGCTGTTGAATTTTTCACTTTATTATCTGGCACGATAGGTGTAAAATTGAGTGTAACAACAATTGTCATTGCAGATTAGTCGACGGTACTGCAAAAATTATATCGTCTGTTACTTTTTTAGACACAACGTGATCAGGCTGTGGTTCCCTCAATTATCTACAATAGTCGAGCATTACAAATTGGATGGGAACCAAAATTTATGTGACCTATTAGACGCTTATACGGGCTCTTTGAAAGTAAAAAATAATCTTAATTCAACGACAGGAGTCTGCGTACCGGTAAGTGAAAGTTTATTCATAAAATTAATGTTATTAGATTTTGTTTGCAAGATTTATTATTCAAAGGGGCCTTCAAAAAATTTGGGGAACTCATTTATTCAGGAGAGGTGCTTGGAAAATTTGTAGCACCATTGATAAATGTTATGTTGTATCTAATGATACATTCAAATTCATGCCCTTGGAAAGAATTTTATGAATCTAATTTAAAAGTAACGCAGAGGAATTTGGTTTAGTCTTCTGTCAAAGAACTTTTTTCTTTGTTGCGCTTCAATGAGTCTTTAAATTGATAAATAATACGTTAAATCTATTGCTTTAAGAAAAATCTATCGGCGATATTATCTTTAGTTATTTACTTGCATCAAAGTTCACACATACTTTAATCATAATAAAAAGCATAATTCGTTTTCGATTACGGAACTCAAAAGTTTCAAAAATTCAACCTTTAAAAATCTGAGTTATAGGAGGAATAATATCAACTTCAAACTATTGGAAAGAACTGAAAAGTAGCACCTGGTTACCATATCTCGTGGAAACAGCTTGAGACTAACTAAGTTATCTTCAGCCAATATGGAGACGTTGATATATGATTTTACAAAGTTCACCCGTGCAGTTTCACCCACTTTCAAATCGATGATGGGACCCCCTCGGGACCCAAATTGAGTTCCGGGGAAAAATATCCCACTTAGTCCCTGCCATGATTTATCTTCGTATAATGTTTCACAGAAATCGGCCGAAGCGTTTTCGTGAAATTGGGTAACAAACAAACCTTTTTAGATTTGTTATAGTATAAGGGAGGGGTGTTTGGTGCTCAATTACAAAACCGCAACATTACTTAGGTTCCAAAAGAAGGCGATTTTTTTTAAAAGAGTTGTGTTCGGTAATACTTTTTATTTTGTTAATATACTGTACTATACTGTGGTGTATTTCAATTTGCTGAAATGTTGATGTATTGTTTGAAAGATTAGGGGTAACGTGTCGCGCGCTAAATGATCGAAAAACAAAAAACGTGTTTGGTAAATCTAGACACACGGCAGTGTGTCCGCCAAGTTCGAGCAAAAAAAGCGACACACCGGCCGTGGGTTATATTACACGAGCCATTTCGGGCCAAATTCGACCCCCCTGTAACTCAAAATCTATTTTATTTACGCATATCAAATTTCTAGTATCTGTTGAGACCCCCTCACTTATCTAAAATACAAAATTTCATTAAAATACCTATTGTAGGTCTTGAGATATTGACGTCAGAAAATCGCTATTTTTACTATACACTGATTCACTGATTCACTGATTCACTTATTCACTTATTCACTGACTCACTCATCAAAAACCTAGACCACTTCCAATGGTCGTATTGACTTGAAATTTGGCATGGAGGTAGGTCTTTATGTCAAGGTAAAGAGAAAAATCTGAAAATGGCCAAGTGTGAGTCGGTTTCAAAATAATGAAGGTGTTTTATACCCGGTGTAAATTTATACCCCTAAGGAACTAAAACGAACTAAATTTATCTATATTTATATAATATATCTTCGAATGGTACAAAGGTTTGTATTTAGTCAAAGTAAAGTAAAAATCTGAAAACGGCCAAGTGTGAATCACTTTCGAAAATAACGAATGTGTAACTTTGATTCACGAACATAATATATGATAACATGTCATGTCAGTCAGTTGGTAAATCTAGTCCATTTAGTTAATCTAGTTCATTTCTTTGTAAGAAACATAGTGCAAATTAAAAAATAGTATAAATGAGACATTTCTTTAACTAACTTCATCATAAGAAAAAAATAAAATAACAACCTTACAAAAATAAATGAAATCCCACCCAAAACAAAAATGTGAAAGACTGCCAAGTTCGATACTATGGGAATGCTTCGCCTATAAAAGAAGTGAGATCTGAATAAGTACCAAGTTCCATACACATACCTCAGTTAAAAATAGTTACTTTTTAATGATGATTACTTGGCAAGTTTTAATAGAAAATTAAATACTTGATTCATTGCGTTTAGTAGGTTTATAACAAGGTGTATGAAAACTTGCCAAGTAACATCATTAAAAAGTAACTATTTTTAACTGAGGTATGTGTATGGAACTTGGTACTTATTCAGATCTCACTTCTTTTATAGGCGAAGCATTCCCATAGTATCGAACTTGGCAGTCTTTCACATTTTTGTTTTGGGTGGGATCTATGATTTATAAGTACTAGCTATGCTCCGGGGTTTAGCCACATCCCTGGAGAAAACCTTGCCTCAACTGGGTAAAAAGTATCTATGTTCTTTCTCAGGCTGTAGGCTGGCTATGTACCCAATTTCATTTAAATTAAATCTGTTCAGTAATTTTGATACCAAACCCGACAGAGTTAGTTCCATATCTACGATAGGTATTAGTAAGATTTATAAACCATTCTACGATACCTACAATTTGAATTTTGAATAAAAAACAAAACTGTACTATAGACCTACAAATGTTTTTTTTTCCTCGTCTACTTTCCCTAACAAAGCGACACGTAAGTTAAAAGCTTGCCTATCCAATTAAGGCAAATGTGCTTCTGCTAATAGCACCCCCGCAATAATTCGACGCGGTTTAGTTTCCAACTACACAACCCTTAGCATTGCGGGTTTCGCTCTGAAACCGCAAAATCCATTATTTATAGGACCTCCTTAATATTTGTACTGTCATTACATTTTCCATGATAATTTTCCCTTCGATTCCTCTCTTAATTGTTGCAACTGGTGAAAGCTGATGATGAGCTTATAACATTAAGATACAAAGAAGCTTATAATCTTCTCTATCTCCGTACCAAATTTCATCTCAATCGATGAAGCTGTTTTACGGGTAACGAGAAACTTTAGCTTTACATACTGCAGAGTAGAATATTCCCGAAATGAAATATGTTCTCTGTCGTAATCCTGGGATGTAAACTATCTTCTCTGTTTATCTTTGAAGCTTACACTATCAAAACTATTGATTGGTTTTCATAAAATTTTATTACACCATGGGCTTAAACAACATCGAAAACTTTCTAGTTTAATTTATTTCCATTTGGTCCATATACCAAATGGAAATAAATTAAACTAGAAAGGACATGTTTATTATATAACTAGCTTCTGCCAGCGGTTTCACCCGCATCCCGTGGGAACTACTTCCCGTACCGGGATAAAAAGTAGCCTATAGCCCTCCTCGATAAATGGGCTATCTAACACTGAAAGAAATTTTCAAATCGGACCAGTAGTTCCTGAGATTAGCGCGTTCAAATAAACAAACAAACAAACTCTTCAGCTTTATAATAATAGTATAGATTTCTTCGAGCATGTATTTTTTTTAATTCTTTTTTGTTCTCTTTTAGCACGTAAGTGGCTCCGAAACCTACATCAACAGCATAATCATAGGGTTAATAAGCATTCTACCTTATTTCATCAGTGGGGTCATTGTGAACAAGGTCGGTAAAAAGGCCCTATTGTTCGTCGGAGGGTTCATATCTAGCGGGGCCTTGCTTGGATTGAGGTGGTCAAGTTCTAAGGCAATGATGGTGGCCTTCTTTTCTGTCAATATTGCTATCACGCAGACGATGAAGAGTTTGACACAAGTAGTGTTGATCGATGTCGTTCCAACGGCTATGAGGTAAGGGAAACGTGATTGAAATTGCCATTAATTTGTTTGTGTTTGTACTTATAGGTAATATTATAATGAAAATTGGTTGTTTTGTCTTCAATAATAAATTAATTGATTTGTCAGTGTCGTCGTCACAACCTTAAAACGTCCTCTCTTGACAAAGGCCTCCCCTAAATACTTCTTAGCTGCAAAATTCAAAATACTTGGATTTCCAAAAATCTAATTTTGTAGAACAATTTGTTTCGAACTAAACCTTAAATTATTAATTCCTATGATTTTATATGATTAATTACAATTACCTTCCCTTTCCTTATATGTGAATAATACTTAGCATAAATCCTGGAAAATGTTCCTTCTTACCAAGGAAGGGGTTTTATTAATTATTCTTTAATCTTTCGCAGGACTTTGGCGTTATCTCTGGTGATGCTGACGGCTCGTGTGGGCACTTTAGTTAGTAACGTCGCCTTCCCCATCCTACTTGCCATGGGTTGTTCTATACCCTTCTACACAATGGCTGCCATGATGTCTTGTAAGTTTATCATTTGTATCTTCTACTGCACTTTTGTTTGCTTCTATTTCATTGTCTATAGAATGACCTGTTTTTTTGTTACTTACTTTTACTTCTTGCATAAATACAATCATAATATTTACGTTTTTATCTTAATCATTTGCTTCGTAATTGCTTTCATTATCTTCTTATTCTTCATGTTTTATATCATTATTTTTACAAATACCATTATTTACTTATATTTCTGTTGCAACTATCAGAAGGAATTGTAAACCAATCTAGATCACATCATTATTTTTATCTCTTGTAAAATAAGTCGTGTCAATAGCCGTACCTTAGATTTGACCAGTTAATCTTTTCAACTACCTGTAATGTTATACATATTTGGTTATTATTTGAGGATAGTTGGATTGAATCCAAATCGTAAAATCTCTTCAAATACTGGTTCTAAATATTCTAGAAGCTATATTTAAAAACTATTTGCATCCCGATATTACGTCACATTTCGCTAAGTCAGTGCACCGTATATTGGATAGTGGCACCGGCGCCGCTGCACCAATTACGTATAAATCTGGATTGGATCACCGCACTCCCAGCCGAGCTCCTAATTTGAGAGATTGGAAATAGCAAAAATTTGTTTGCAAATATTCCTCTCGGAAAATTTTCAGTATTAGTTTTTAAAACATTTCCACCTTCATTACTTCGAATGGTAGATATACAGAAATGGGGTTCGCAATAATAATTGAAGTTTTGCTAATGTAACTATTTTTTATCTGTTGGATCTTTTTCATGGGTTGTTTGCATAAAATTGGTAACTAAGCTAATTATATTTGTATCTATTAAGTACGTCAATAGTGCTACGAATGAGAATCGAACTACAACTTCTCGATCATCACAATTGCCTAGAGTTCTTAGGTTGTCGCTTTGTCTTGATATTAACCCTTGCAGTATTTGGAACCTGCATCCCACGCGATAAGTACAAGCTCATAAAATAGTTGACGACCCTACCCACTCGTCTGCTTAGCCATTCATAGCAAATATTTTATTTCTAATTTTATTTGCTTGTCACGGGCAGTGCTATTATAAGAGCTCGGGTAAACCTTTATCCTCTTCTATTATTTATTGTTAGCCAAAGGTTATACTCCCACTATCATCTTCAGAATCATAAAAGGGTGAAGGATAATTTTTTTCCTA
The DNA here is from genome assembly GCA_963856015.1 of Helicoverpa assulta. Classification (NCBI taxonomy): domain Eukaryota; kingdom Metazoa; phylum Arthropoda; class Insecta; order Lepidoptera; family Noctuidae; genus Helicoverpa; species Helicoverpa assulta. The sequence goes on from CAWLCW010000012.1 coordinate 10,705,790, forward strand.
CTAACACTACATAAATTATATTATGTTCTCATTTGATATTTTTTTCCTTGGTTCCAGGTGTGGTCATGTTATCAATATTCCTGCCAAAGAAGAAACAATAATGTACTTAACTCATTAGATTTAGTGTAGCAATAAATATAGTTAATTGTTAACTGTTTACATTTGTTTTATTTCACCCTAATATTACAAGTAAGAAAGTATGTATTTTAATACACAAACGAAAGTCGTAAAAAACACAAATAGCTGTCAAAAATTTCGGCTGTAAGTAATGTGCAGTAGGCTCTTCAAATAATAAATATCATCATCATCACAACAGCCAATTGACCTTCACTGCTTAACGCAGGCCTACCCCAACGAACGTCAACTATGTCATGGCTAGCATCCATCCACTGCCCGCCACTTTCTTCAAATCCTCGGTCCACCATGCATGTATCGTGGACATCATCCTCCGAGCCTTTTTCCCAATTATGTTGGGGTCGGCTTCCAGTCACACTGGATTCAGCTGAGTACCAGTGCTTTACAAGATGCGACTGCCTATCTGACCTCCTCAACCCAGTTACCCGGGCAACCCGATACCCCTTGGTTAGACTGGTGTCAGGCTTACTGGCTTCTGACTACCCGTAACGACTGCCAAGGATTTTCAATGACAGCCGGGACCTACAGTTTAACGTGCCATCCGAAACACAGTCAATGGTGTCTAAGATATACTTAGAAAGTACATACAAACTTAGAAAAGTTGCATTGGTACTTGCCTGACCTGGGATCGAACCCGCGCCCTCATACTTGAGAGGTTGGTCCTTTACCCATTAGGCCAACACGACTTTTTTTTTTCATGTATCGTGGACAGTGGAGTGGTTAAATCTATACTAATATTATAAAGCTGAAGAGTTTGTTTGTTTGTTTGTTTGAACGCGCTAATCTCAGGAACTACTGGTCCGATTTGAAAATTTCTTTCAGTGTTAGATAGCCCATTTATCGAGAAAGGCTATAGGCTACTTTTTATCCCGGTACGGGAAGTAGTTTCCACGGGATGCGGGTAAAACCACTGGCAGAAGCTAGTAATAAATATGCACACAATATTGTAGTTCAATGTTTTCACGATTAACTACCCAAGAACTCTTAAGAACATCAATCAATTTCTCCTTTTATGTAACAACCCTACTAAACAGTCGATATACGTATAAATATCGGTATCGCTTGATGTAAGCCGATTACGATTAGCCGAGCAATCGAGTGGGCGACTGCTTTAGTTTCGTAGAAATTTGCTTTATGTCGTACAGGGGTAGATTCAGGCATCAAAAAAGTTGTGGGCAGATCCAATAGATATAGATGAACATCTACATGCATTTACATAAATTAAATTGTTGTATTAATGAGTATATGGGTAGGAGTAGTACATAAAACCGGCCAAGTGCGAGTCGGACTCGCGCACGAAGGGTTCCGTACCATTATTTAAAATCACGTTTTTTGTATGGGAGCCCCTCTAAATATTTATTTTATTCGTGTTTTCAGTATTTGTTGTTATAACGGCAACAGAAATACATCATCTGTGAAAATTTCAAAGCTCTAATTATCACGGTTCATGAGATACAGCCTGGTGACAGACGGACGGACGGACGGACGGACAGAGGAGCGAAAACACTCGTCCCGTTTTACCCTTTGGGTACGGAATCCTAAAAAAGTACAAATGGACGTTTTTTCACTGGAACAATACAGGCATTTTTTTATTAATATAATTCTATAAAAAAATTGGGATAGAAAATTAAATTATCGACGTTTTGTAAATAAATTTTGTTTGTATCATATTCTATCCTTTATATTATATTTTCTGCCAACCCAAAAATGCTTTCGAAACCAAAAAAAAAAACAGACTATCGAATAAATACATCGTAAAAAATTGCAATTTCAAACTCCATCATGGAAAAATGACAGAAAATTACGTGCGTGCAAAAATACTTGGCATTTTCGTAATTGTTCAGATTTTTTTTAATCCACGCTGACGGCACCACGGCATAAAAAATATGCAGCCAAGTTATTTTTAACAAACCACTGTTTATGTTCACGTCTGTTTTCGTTGAGTTTCATATACCTACTTATTATTCGCCATCAACTCTCTAATATTATAAAAACGTGGAAGTTTAGAGATGCTTGTTACTGTTTCAGGCAATTGCACGGGCTTTGATTAAACTTAGTAATATTATAATTTGTGTTTAGGATTCTCGCCCTAAAAATCCATATGATTAATACTCACCTTACTTGGTCTAGTGGCCTCGTTGGTCTAGTGGTCGAAAGCGCGGCTGCTGTGCTCGAGGTCTCGGATTCGATTCCCGGGTCGGGCCGAAATCGCTTTGTGGGTTTTCTTAAACTTTCACAAAGCAGCCCGTAGTCTGGGAGTTGGTGAATGATTCACCCGTGCATCGGAGAGCACGTAAATGTCGGTCCTGCGCCTGATCTCTTTCCGGTCGTGTCAGATTGCCGTCCCATCGGGTTATGAGAGTGAAGGAATAAGGAGTGCACCTGTGTCTGCGCAAATGCTCGTGCACTATAATATGTCCTGCGCAGCTGGCTGATCTCCTTAAATGAGAGCAGCCGCCGTGGCCGAAATCGGCAGTGGACGCCATTATTACTTGATCCTAGGTCCTACTGCTAAGAGTTGAAATCACTAGCGAAAATAATAATTTTGCTGACAAAACAAAAAAGTGTTATAAACTGCTTCAAAGTATATTTTGACGTAATTTTTGTGTACAAGTTTCTCATTAAGTCAAAGTATTTTCAGGAATCTCAGTATCAGCTGCACGAGTGTGTCACATAAAACATTACGCTTTTTCTTGACAGTTGGATAATAGGGATTAAAATACAGAATTGTAAATGTAAAAATATTTGTTTGACGTTTTATTTGCATAATACGGTAGCATGATACGTGTTTGTGGCTTCAAATGATATCATTGCCTCATTTTTTAAAAGTAACAGCAGATAAAGGATTGACAACATGGAAAAAGAGGTTTTTTTTTTAAAACTACCCAATGTATATGTAATCTGTGAGTCTTGGTACCTTTGATTCTACAAAAACCTTAAGGTATGCTACAATTTTACATCAGTGGCAATCCAGAAACATTTTAACTGATAACGGCACAACAAAAACCAAGTACCAAGACCTATCACTGTCTACACACGAGAGCATTTACTACAGCGTTCTCGAGCTTCGTACAACGTGATGGATCAAGACTAATTGGTCGTTGTAACAAGGCCTTTATCATCTTGAATAAATTAGTGTAATTACGTCACATTAAATCATGTAGGGTATTATTACAGCAGGTACCGCTGACATGATAAGGTGTAGTGCGTTGAGAAAAGGAATTTTAAGGTCTAAAATATATGGTCCAATTTCGAAGGATGAGTGACTTGGATTTACCGGCGTTGGCGGAGAGGGAACGAGGTGAGTTGAAAATCTGGAATAATTTGGCAAACGTTATAGGTACTTTAAGATTTCTAAAACAAGTGAGATGAGCAGAAATTATAAAGAATATGTATTGTAGGCATCACATTTTGTTTTTAGTGACTTGTTTTATGCATTTATTTATTTTTAAACATATATTTTACATTTTTAAATATTAAATATAAAAATAAAAAACATTTAAAAATATAAAAAATAGGTTGCCACCGATATCGGGCACAGGGTCCAAGGTACCGGTGGTTAGGGTCCCAGAGACAGAAACCTCCTCACAATACGCGCCGTATCAAGGAGTACTGCCTTCTGAATCAGTCCCTTGATCCAGCCACCTAACGAGAGCCTCCTGAGGTGTTGGTCGAGGCTCTTGGCTATTAGACCATTGGCCGTAACGACAATCGGCACAATGACAGCCGTGTCGACATTCCACATGGCGACAACCTCGTGCGCTATGACTTGTTTATTATTAATGAAATTGATTAGTAACAAGAAATGACGAAAATATTTTATTTAATTATCTAAATTACGTTTTCTTGTACCCCAAGATCTCAGTGAATTGATAAAAATACGCAAGCTAAACTGAAAAATGTTACACCCCGAATAGCCTTTTCTTGTAATCTTAAATTTAGATATGTCAAAGTGTCGAAATAAATAGTCAGCTGCTATTTGAGCTCTGCTGCTGGGGACACTTATTTTAGACACAGTAGAGAATACACTTGATAGGAGAGACTTTTTAATGTATGAGTATATTTAGACTAAAGTACTTTTACAGTAAAATATATATATATACTAGCTTTCGCCCGCGGTTTCACCCGCGTCCCGTAGTCGGATGGTGACAAAAAATAGATGTTGGCCGATTCTCAGACCTATTCAATACGCTCACAAAATTTCATGAGAATCGGTCAAGCCGTTTCGGAGGAGTATGGGAACGAAAACTGTGACACGAGAATTTATATATTAGATATTATGCTACTAAGTGCAATTATAGAATTTAAGTTGTAAAAGAAAAAATATCTTTCAAAATACTATAACAATATTAAGTAAAATCCAAATCAGTGATTGGTGCCCTAGAATACAATATCTTACGATCAACACCAAATTCAATAAAATGTGTTGTGTGAAAGCCATTTATTATTATCATGAAATAAATGTGGGTGTGTCATAATACGGCGTTTCTTAACAAAAGAGGTTATTTTTAAAGATACAAAAATGTCGTCTTAAAAATATAGTCACTCCTACGATAATCTATTATTGGTCTGTAAATATCCCCTTTTATTACACTTTGGAACATCAATGTACCTAAAAATAAGACAGACGTGGATGCGGCATATTTTTAGCTGAAAAAAAATACCAACAGCCAACTGAATTTGAAAATGCAAATCTGGATAGAACCGATATCTGAATAGAAAGATCAGTTTATCCAGCTTGATTAAAATCTGAGAAAATGTATCTAGGTTTTTCACAAAGGTGACTTTCGCATGTAAGTAGGTACTCAATTATTTCCAAAAATATAGGTATTTTTGCTAATTTAATATGCGAAATTCAAAGAGAAAAAATCGGTACGTATTTTCGAACCTATAATTCATTATTGAGGACCATTGCTGTAACACCCACTTTGCCTTGGAAATAATCCAAAGATTTTCGACAAATGGAAAAGGTCACCCCAAAATAGATGCTTGAGTCTCTCTATTCGAATTCCGGGTTCACATTTCTACTTGAACCTTTGTATTTTAATAATCGTCTTAGGTTCTTAAAGTGATTTTTTTTTATTTATTTTCGGAAATTCACGACGTAAAACGATCTTTGCTGGTATTCCTCTTAACAGCAAAGAAAGTGCTTAAGCGCAAGCCATTCAAAATCAAAAATACCTTAAATTTTTTGTTAGAGAAAATTAAAAATAACAACCACATTTCTTGTTTGGAGAATGAGAAATCACTGTGGGTGTAGTGGGAAGGAGTATCAGACTTTTACCCACTAAAACCCACCTTAGTGCTTTCTGTAGCCCTTTGCATACCAGGGCTGCGGTAACACTTTTGAATAATCACAGAACTACCTTCGCTTACCTTCAGCATGCTGCATGCTCACTATTATTCACAAGCATCCTCAGCTAACATTTATTTTTTCATCTTCTTTCTAAAATCTATACTATACTCTAGAAGCAAAGACGCATGACGAACGCATGACGACAGCGTAGTCTCAGTTTTACAGCTCTGTTACAGCTGATGACGTTCAATCTACGTATACCGAGTTTTGTAATACTAGTAAATACCAGTTATTGTCCAAATAATATAATATTCATATCTATACATAGGAAGGTAAGATATAAAAACATACTTCCGCCAAATTGTTAGCCTTTTGATAAAGCGTGATGTTTGTATATTTACGTCATCTATTTCTAGTGTTGATAAGAAACGTAACACCATCGTAACTGAAAACATTTTAAAATTAACTAGAGCAATCTTGACGTATATGATGCCTGTTTTAACCGCTTTTTTATCCGTTAGTACTCCTAGTCCGTAACGGACTATAATTACGACTTATGCTTAGATTTTTTTTATGGAAAATAAATAAATCATCAAATGATCTGTTAGTACCTACGTAGTTATCCTTTCGATGTAAAATTATTAAATTAACTGTAGTAATGGGAAGAAATATTAGAACATTTAATCTTACCCTCGGTTAGTCTCTCGTATATTATCAGTCTTAATACATACAGCTTAGCCCTTTTTGAAGTCTCTAGGACTTGCTTTCCATTACGTCAAATGCACATTATTGATAATATCAAGTAACTTCTATTTCATCCACCGTACTTATAACCAAGGATTGATTTAGCCGCAAGGCTCACTAAAGACACATTTAAATGTTGACCTAGAACTATCTGAGACTAGAAAAGGCCCCAATCTGAAGACTCAGAGAATGACCTGAAGGCGTCGATTCTTCTTACATTATTTCTTTGTTGCCTCCAATTTCCAACGTCAGCCAATTTTTACTTGTCCGACTTGATTGCTCGGGGAATCGGGTCATTTTTTATTCAAACACAAATATTTTTATTCACACGCAGAAATATCTTTATTTGATTAAACAATTTCGTTGTTTTTAGAGTAAGTCATGCGAAGGATTTGTAGTATTGGTTTTAAATGTATTTTGGTGACAGAAAATTCTATTGTTTATTGCAACGTCAACTTGCCTAGAGCGTGATAGGCATGGCATGCAAAAATTAACAATAAGTCCGTCTTCTAGATAATCCTAAAATAATGGACTCGTATCTTTCTTTTTTCTCACGAAGATACAGCACGATTGAATATTGCGTTACGTCACTTTTAAGTATGTACATAAACGTGACGTCACTAGCCCCCGCACTCAATCTTTTTGCGTTATATCTTAGTAAATATTTAACGTTTCGTTAAAATAAAAAAATACGTATGCAATATTTTTGCCAATCAAAAATGTGGACTAATCAGAATCACTTCCCAAAAAGGAGTAGGTTCTCAATTCGTGGGGATCTTTTTTTTAACTTTTTATTGTCTTATACCTCTGTATGCAGTAATGGTGACCATATCAGGTATAGTATAATTATGCTGTTCGTTGGCATGCCACTAAATACTTAACAAGGCAATGGAGGAAACAATAAACACCTTTGCTTGGAAAATTACTGCTTGTTACGGTTTTACGGAACACGCCTGCGTAGTTTCACTCAGAATTGAGATAAATAAATAGTTTGATACCTGGAAAAGGACATAAGTAGAAGATTTTTTCCAGGTGCTAAGTATTTTTTACACTAAAAATGTGGCAAATATAATATCGCATATTTATAGACATGCACTTTTAAATTTTACAAAAAACGAAAGAGATTTTGTTATAAATTCCGGTTACAATTCAGAAAGTATTGTCGATTAAATTCATTTGTTCCAATCAACGATGTTTTGATTGCAGACTTCATATTGTAAAAACCAATAAATTGGAACACAAAATGCCGGCGGCTAATCGGTTTCAGGGTAACTTGTGCACTGAAAATAAATGTACATTCTTTTGCAAAAAAACTGAACCAAGTTTAAAAAAACTTCGGCACTGCAGCGCTTGTGTAACATCACATAGTTTTAGAATTCTGCGTTACAACGATGAACCATGCGTTTCAATAGAAGTGTTTTTGAATCGTCTGTATTTTTTGCTAAAAGTTTTTTAACTACAACGGACGCGACCATCAGTTTGGTTCAGTTCTAGGAATAAAATACAAAACAAAGCATCGGCTTATCTGTCTGTTTGCACGTGAGTGAATATGCAAGCCAACGAGCATCGGGGTGGGTGACTTTAAATTGCTCGCAAGTGTAAAAATCTATTATGATTCTTATTTTTAGAACAATTCTCAAGCCTATAGTTAGTTTTTATTTTATTACCTGTAACTTTTTTGGTATGATATAATATTCAATTTATGGCCAAAGTAGTAATAAGAGTTACAGCCAACTGAACGTTAATATCTTGGTAAAAAACAGGTTACGAAATGACAAAAGGTACAAAGCAAAAGATTCCATAAAAGTTTATTCCAAAACGTCAGAGAATAACCTCCCACCTGGAATCTCGCACAGGCAGGAAATCAGGCCACTCAGCAATTTCTTCAATAACGTTACCTCTATGTGCCTTTTGAGCATTCTTTTTATTTTTCTTATAAGCCTTTTTATAAATGCAGCGCCAATCAACTTCCTTATTGTTCCTCATTCTAGGAAAATCTCTTCTAAATAGACGGGACCACAAGTTTTCATCTCTTACAACCTCGTTTAGTTTCTTACAAGATTCCGCTATGTTCAGAATATCGGTAAGCGAAAGTCGGATTAGAATATGGAACAATACATCGTTAGGTAGACCGTTCAAACTGCCACAAGGCTGACAGTGGTAGTTGAGTATACTAATCTTTACTGGTAGGACAATTTGCTCTCTCAAAATTGTTATTAGATCCGACATGTTAGAGAAATCTGACGGTATACCAAACGCAGAGGTTAAAAAGAGCTCATTAATAGGCAGACATAACGAATACGTTTCTTTATTAGCATTTATAAATGCATTGATGAGCAGAGTATCATTCAAAGGACATACAATAATATTCGCCGGTGTATCTAAATAGGGTCTCAGAGCGACAGTAACTTCAGAAACTTCACACCCATCCTTTCGCTTCCCCAATATGTAATGAAGTACATCTATTTCTGTATTCCCGATCTGTACAAAATCATTTTCTTTGACAACAATGGAAGTAAAGCGAAGAAGAAGTCTCGTTTCAAAGTTTCGGGTTTGATTAACGTTTCTATCAATGCGTTCAGTGTTTTGTGGAACTGGGGCGGCATCGCCTTATTCCAAGTACGACTACAGAACCATTCCATTGTGTTTTCGAAGCAAGTTTTCCAATGTTGTGTTTTATGGCCTATTAAAAATTTTCGCCTTGTTTTTTTTCCAGCACTCGCTAATCGGGACGTCATCTTGACATTTCTGATTTTAACTTTTTTTTATCTGTTGGCTGAGTTCTGTAAAAGTTTCGAAGGTTTTATATTAAAAACTTTTTGAATTAATATTGTTCCAATAAAGTGGATTAGGACGGTTTTTATCCGTATTCATCATTTTATTCATAAAATTTTAATCCAAGGAATACGATGGAAATGTTTTGATGATTAATTAAAACCAGATTCCTAAGTAATTTCTAAGACAAACGTACAGGAACTTAATCAAAATCCTTTGTTAAACCATTGTATAATTTTAAAATATCTACAATTAAAGTTAGCAAACTGCGCATTATGGAAGGAAGAGTTTCTTAAGCCAGCCAATCCTTGTTCTCCTCATTTCCTATAACAAGAATACTTTCATCTATTTTCTTAGATATTTCTTGTATTTGCTTGTTATCTTGTTCTGGGAAAATACAATATTTTCAAAATGTTTTCTGATATCGACACGACTATTACTTATAGATGTAATAACTAGATTTGTGGACTCTTTTGCGTTTGTATTTTGTTGATGGGTCTTATCGGCTTTTTGGTTTACTTTGAGATCAAGTGGTGGAATAATGGTATTATGTATGCCTTACTACTTTTAGATTATATATAACTAGCTTTTGCCCGCGACTTCGTTCGCGTGGAATAGTGGCATCCGGCAGATTTTTGGTTTGAACAATAGATGGCGCTGTATGTCCGGAATAAATTGCATTTTTTATTTTTATTTTTTGTAATAAATATCCTATGTCCTTCTCCTGGCTCTAAACTACCTCCCTGCCAATTTTCAGCTAAATCAGTTCAGCCGTTCTTGAGTTATAAGTGGAGTAACTAACACGACTTTCTTTTAGGTATATATATAGATTTTGACACTTTAATAGGTATATGTAAGTTAGTAACTGAGAAATAAGTAAGGCACTTAACATATTGATTTTGGCAGTTTAAGTGTAGTTAATCACTACTTGTCTAGCCTTTTCGCTACTAAATTGGGGTCGGCTTCCACGACAGACATATAGTCATATTCTTTTATTGTAGTATTATTTGTATGTGTTGTGAATAACATAGAAATACGTACATATATAAAAAAAGGCTCTGCATGCATACATAGGCTTTATGTCCTGTTATAGTATTAAGAGATAGGCGAAATCACCTAATAACGTGCAGCGACAAATTTTGTACGTTTATATTTATTTTCCCACTTTTCAGCGAAAGCCCGTGAAGAATGGAGGACGCCAATGAAGGAGATTGACGCCGCCCTCATCGCCTGTACTTTCGGGAGATTTCACATAAAACTGCTTACTACAGCTTTTGTGGGATTTTTAGCGGGGATCCTGGCAAGCAGTACGACGGCTTATCTGCTGCCTAGCGCGGAATGCGACTTGCAAATGGACTTGTTAAGAAAGGGGCTGTTGAATGCTATGCCTTATGTTGGTGAGTTTTATTTTATACAATAAAAAAATACAAAATATATGTTGTAGTTTCTAAAAAAAACATGAAAAACGCTCCTTTCGTAGTTCCTTGCTTGGTTACAAAAGCCACCTAATTGTTTAAAACAGCACATTGACAATTGCAAAAATATGTATTTGTACTACTGACTAACTTGTCCCTCACAATAAGAATAGGAAAGACCTTAGGTGTCCATGCGAAACAATACAAAACAACTTTATAGACCATATTGATTTCTGACACTTACGCGAAATTTCAATAGTTACACCATTACACAAGAATATAAAATCTAAGTAGACCAGCTCAAAGTTATCATTTACCATTAACCACATATTTAGCATATTTTTTCATAACACACAACACAGCATACACAATTACAAACATTTTCCAAAAAAATACAATGAAAAAAATACTCAGTTAAAACTTAACAAAACCCCAAACGATAATTTAAAGTTTCTTCGTAACGGGTCACATCACTGAAGTCTGAAGTCAAGTCACAAGTAAATTTATAGCGCCAAGAAATATGCTGGCTAATGGAAAAGTACCACCTGGACGTAAATTTATTGCCAAAGGGACACGAACTCGGGTCAAACGTAGAAGGAACTAACTAGCTCGATCGATGACGATGCATGATATATGAAGACTAGGTATTGGGAACCAAAGAGAATGTGGAAATACTTGTTAGGGGTAGTTTTAGAGATCCTGCGTACTGTAGACTAATGGTGGGTCCACACAATGTCAATTTCACGCAGACTTTCATAGAACTTTGTCTGTGCAAAAATCGGTGCATAAAAAAGTCTATATATTAAAAAAGTCTGCACATATATTTTCGCTCAGACTTCGGATTAAAGTCTACCATACCTATGGTATATATCCACCATTACAGTACTTTCACAGTAGCTAATTTGTCGCGCGTAAAGTAGGTACGTGCTCGTTTTTTCTACGCACGACACATACTTTTTAAGCGCGCATATGATTTGCGAAAAATTCACTAGTGTTAAAGCGATGTTAGTTAAACTTAAAAATAACTATTAGGGCCTTAACTTCGGTTTTTCATTCTAAAAAACTAGCTTTATCCTGAATGTCTACTCGAATGGTTATTCTTTTTAATTTCAGGTATGTTGATATCATCAGTAGTTGCAGGATTTCTTACCGATGCTTTCGGAAGAAAAATATTTTTAGGTGTCGGTTTTCTTGGACTATTTATATTTCAATTAATTGGTGGTTCCAGTCAGACGTTTGAACTGCTCGCCACTGCGAAATTTTTCGAAGGTTTACTGTAAGTACAATTTCTTAATGAATTTAAAGCTTTCCTAAAAAAAAATCCTTTGTTCTAGCGCAATCGGATATTAAAAAAATATAATTAGTAATGTTTATTTTCAATATTGACATAGTTATTTACACAGATATTTACAACACAAAAAAAGAAACTATCCTAGTAAAACAATAAAAAAAAACCCTATATCTAAAAAGCGTCAAAAAATTCATCCCCATCGCTGTCAACTGGGAGCGTACCCAAGAGGCTGACAGCATTACCTCGTTGGATGGCCATGCTGATCCTTTGTCCGAGGTAATAGCCAGCCTTTTGGTCACGAGAAGCGTCAACCAGCCGCCTAGACAGATCTTTAAATAGGGTGTGCGCATTCGGACCCCACGACCCGAGGGTTTCAACCCCAAACGGTTTAAAAATATAGTACCCATAAAAATATAATTACGTATTATGGGTATAAGAATAATATTGAATCTTCGCTCTGATTGTAATTTCATCCGTATAGATATACAAACAAAACATGGCCATTTCAATATGATGCTCACCATCAATTTCGTATTACAATTTCATCATCGGTGTTCAAATTTTGATTGGATTATTCAATTAAATTGAAATCAACACAAAATGTTCGCGTTTGTTCGCTGCACATTGTTATTTTATAGAAACACATCAAATTAACCCTTAAAATAAAATCATTCGTATCATTAATTACATGTATTATTTAATTAACTATATATTGGTTAATATCAACACGTTTATTGTTTGGAAACAGAAACTAATTATCGAAAAATTCAATTGCATTCCGTTTGTTTGCGACGTGAAATTACAATCGTATTGAACCTAACCAAAGAAAGATTTTCACGGTCTGAAAAATTTCTTCTTTTGTAGTAATAAAATTAATGTCTAGGCCAAGTTTCTTTAGACAGGTTTTGGACCTTTATTCAGTCATTTTTCTTAAAGTTTTTTTCGTCTGGAACTTGGAATTCTAGCATTGTTTCGACACAAAGGAATAATGTTTTAAGCTCGGTGTAATTATTTCGTCACAATAGACTTGTGGAACTAGAGCCGCGGTTGCTGTTTTTCCTGACTCTTAAGTAAGGCCGTTGGTCGCACATTTTGTAGCTTTTTTTTGCTAAGACAATGTACTAATCTAGATAGATTTGGATGATGGCAGGGAATGGTCTATTTCTTCAATCTCCTGACAGCGGCTTGAATTCTGTCAGTAATGATCTGAGAAAATTATAATTATCACATAATTGCGTTTAGACTTACTTATTACAACTACATATACAAGGTGTTGATTTGCATCTGTGCCATATTTTAGGAGGTTGTCATAAAATACTTAAATAATCGATTGGAATTACAGTAAACGGGAAATAGTTAATATGCACTGCTTTTTTTGTCATTGTAATGTCATAGTGTTTCAGAAATAACCGAATTTTATGAATGAAATTTATGAGTGATCGTTGCGTATGCCTTGTGTTTACGTTAGTGTGAGAGCGCAGCACACTTTTGAGGCCAGTAACACACGCTCCGAGTTTAAAAAACGGGTAGGTGACATTGACGGATTTCGGAAAAAAAATTAAAATCAAAAATTTTCGTGACAATTTTTTTGTTGATTTTGGTTGAGAATCATTAGTATAATTACATCCTTGACTATGGCACGGATGCAAATCAACAACTTGTATGATAGATAGGTAGGTATAGGTAGTAATAAGAGTTTGTAAAATGAGAGTCATAATACGCGATATATATTTTTTTATTTTAAAACTACAACATTATAATATGTAGATACCGTTTTTTCTTTTCAGATATGCCACAGCATTCAGTGCCTGCGTCTCCCTAACCGCAGAGTTTTCCTACACCAGTATAAGAGATAGAATGATATTATTCCAATCATCTTTCATAGCAGTGTCTCATGTAGTCATAGCTGGCATGTCATGGGCTATACTTACTAATGAGTGGCGGTATTCTATGTTTGGGGGAAAGTTTGGTAAGTTTCTTTTTTTCAATTTTGAAGATGCTTTTGAGAGTTGGTTGGTCGGTCATCGCTGTAACTAACGGTTTCACCCACGTCCCATGACTCTAATACTGCGTACACGAGATAAAAGTAACCTGTAGAAGCAACTATCTATACTAATATTATAAAGAGGAAAACTTTGTTTGTTTGTTTGGTTGTAATGGATAAACTCAAAAACTACTGGACCGATTTTAAATATTCTTTCACCATTAGAAAGCTATACATATAATCTGCGAGTAACATAGGCTATATTTTATCCCGGTGCGGGCAGTAGCTTCCATGGGACGCAGGCGAAATCGCGGGAAAACGGCTAGTCGATAATAATTGAAGAAGACATAGGCTTCTTCGATAAGTGGAATATGTAACACTGAGAGAATATTTCGAATCGATCCAGTAGTTTCTAAAATTAGCCACCATACCACAACTTCTCTAAATCTCATGGTGTTTTGCACCATGTTTACTTTATCCATGCTTTTCCTAAAGCTCAACAATATTAATAACGGAACCACAAACAGCCGCCAACCATTGACCCTCTAAATGTTATCCCCTCAGTCAGTCCATATACACAAACATGGGATATACCAATAAGACACTAATCCTCAAGGTACGCCATAACACACTCCAAGTTAAGTTACTAAGCATGTTTGCTTGAACCGCCCGCGCCGATGGTAAGTCCTGGGCCGACAGTGGTACTACAAAAAATAAACAGCGCGTCATGCGTGAGGACACGTGAAAATGTCGCAAAAAATAGTACTTTGACTTTTCCAGTTTAACGCTTAAACGGCTAGCTTAAAAGGTGTTAAATTACAAATTATTTATGCACAATCTACACATATAATAGGCATCGTAGAACTGTAAATGTTATAATTACGCAATAAAGATACACATTAATTAATGGCATGTATCAAAACACCGCCTTGAAAGGTTATCACAATTTAGAACAGCATAATACATTGCCTTAACAGGGGATCTTGTATGCAGTGCAGCCAGTAGGCTATCAGTAGATAAACATAGAGACTGACAACAGTGACAACAGAGGCTTAAGTATTAAGGACCCATGGGCACCTTCCGTATATACACAGAACCCTAACAAAACACACGCAGTTGAATTAACAACCTCCATCTTTTAAGCCTGTCTCTTAAAAAAAGATTTCCTCAACCCCTTAAAACGTTCAACATTTCTTTTTCCATTAATGCAGCCATTTTGTTTTAACCCCCCCAGTGCTCAACACGTGGAATTTTTATCTTTACATCACGTCACTGTGGGCTTTCGCAGCTTTTATTATGTACGTATTCTGCCTACCTGAAAGTCCTAAGTATTTGATCACGCAGAAAAAGTACGATGAAGCGAGGGAGATACTCATTAAAATATATGTGGAGAATACTGGGAAACCTGCTGAAACTTATCCGGTAAGATATTTTATTTTTTCATGTTGAGATATAAAGGAAAATGTCGTTAATGAGCCTTTTCTTTACTTGCGTATTAATGATAAAATCTGACAGCACAGCATAGGACGTCCACCAACAAGGTGGACTGACGACCTTATAAAGGTTGCCGGAAGACGCTGGATGCAGGTCGCCTCCAACCGGTACCTGTAGAGATCTAAGGGGGAGACCTATGTTCAGCAGTGGATGTCCTATGGCTGAGATGATGATGATAGAATGGGTTTATATTTTGTAATGTTTAACGATTAAAATGGTTCAGAAGGTTGGTATTGTATGGTATATTTGTCTCCAATCACTGGATGTAATTTTTTAATAACGCAGGTGAAAACGGCGGAAAACAGCCAGTCTTAAAATTATTACAAATTGCGCACACATCCTAGCTCAAGTTTGTTAGGCAACTTCCTTTAATCGGATAAAATTATCATCGGAATACGCAGAATTTTGACGAAATTAAATTACACAAACTCAATCCGAGAATAATAATTTTGATGTAAAGAGAATAATTGTGGGAAAAAATTCAGTCTGGTCTAGCACTTTTGAAAATTGCTGAAATTCTTTTTAAATATTTTAATCGTTTTTCATTGTTTTACAGTACAATTGTCCAAAACTATGCGAGTAATGTAATATTTCTTTCAATTCAGTTGTTCTTTTGTCTAAGTTTTAGAAGCTGTTTCGAATATTTTAGTAAAAGTTAGACTGTAGAACACAATTATGCTTTTCTCATTTTTTTTGTGCATTTAAATTAAAGCTTGATTTATAAAATATACATTCTAACGAGCTTAAATCCACGCTTCAACCCTCGAAACGAGGGTACTAGGTACTTCTGAACCTGCTTTCCGGACCCAATTTTTATCAGCTTCTAGACTACTCAAATCGGTTCAGTAGTTTTTAGCGTAAACGCGCGACAGACATACCTCTATATGTATATCTATCATACATAGTTTCGCACTTAATATTAGTTACAATATTCTAAAATCACGTCACAAATATTACCTATATCAGTCCCAAAAACGATGCCTCAATTCTAACTGGACTCATTATAGTCCGATTAGTTTCTGCTTACAAAGGAATACCAACCAAAATCAGTTGGTCATTAATGGCATTCAGCTGATTGATCCACCGACTAATTACTCAATCATGTTACCGTGATTAGCCAAAGCATAATGGCAATGATAGTGCATTAAGAAATTCATGATCTCGTAGAATAATATTTGTTATGATAGGTACCTAAGTCTTATAATTATATGATTAGATTTTTCTGTAATAAAGGCATTTTTACAGTAGTACTTTTTTTGTATCATGATAACTCTGACCATTAGAATTCGGATTTAGAAGTATTTTTTATTATATGGTGCCTGCAAGCTGCAAATATCAATTTGGATTTGACAACACGAAATATTGCCTATAAAATTACTATTAATTGGTGATTGCCAGCTGTAAAAAGCATATTACTCAAAAGACTTATTAGTAAGTTAAGCTTTTGACTTATTATTAAGTCAAAAGTCTGACAAAAGAGTCATTAGTATGATAGCCTAGTCAGCAGTCTGATCAAGTAATGAATCGCGAGTATGTATATTATAACTGTATTTGATTTGCCGAGATGCTTGATTTGTGTTCATTACAGGATAATAGGCATAAGCGAATAACAATGTGATAGGGTTTTTATCTAATAAAGTAATTTTATAAAACGTCTGTTACCTCTATTTTAAATTAATTAAAAAACGGTGCGAGACGATTTAATTAAAATAATGTCATCTTGAAGTTTACAAGACATTGCAAACGCTGACAAAATTTATGTTAAAGATAATCTATAGCACTAAAATATTTCAATTTCATAAAATACGTTTTATAGTAATTGTTAAATATTCGTTGCTGAAACAATTTAAATGACAAAGACAATTTAATCTCGAGGTTTAGGCCGCGTTTCCACTGACGCGGAGCTGGGCGGAGAGGAGCTTAGCGGTGCACAAATTGACCAATGACTATGCTTGAAATCTCCGCTCCGCTTCAATGGAAACAGTACGAGCGGGGTGGAGCAGAGCTGAGCGAATATTCATACATCGAGGCGGTGCAGTGCGGAGGATAGCGAGCATTGGGGTGCAGAGTGGAGGACAGCGGGGCGGTATGGAGCGGTGCGGAGCGGTGCGGAGCGGGGCGATGCGTGACTCGCGTGCAGTGTGTCAGTTGTCTTCGTTACGTCACTAGGTGCATACGTATCAAAATGGATTAGAAGTTCATTGAAACTGTTAGACAATTTCCGTGTTTATGGGATATGCGATTGAATACCTACAAATGCAACGAAACCAAAGATGCTCCACTCCGCTCTGCTCCGCTCACTGACCACTCACCGTTTTCATCGTTCCTCTCCGCCCAGCTGCGCTCCTCTCCGCCCCTCTCCGCCCAGCTCCGCTTCAGTGGAAACACTGACCACTTTTCACCGCTCTTCTCCGCTCCTCTCCGCCCAGCTCCGCGTCAGTGGAAACGCGGCCTTAGTGTATCCGCACACTGTAGACTAAACAGTCGGCCTGCAGTTGACCCGATGGCTAGCAAAAGTTTTTTTCAAAGGGAATCTTAATTTCAATCAAACTTTTCAGCCTGTCTGATACCGGCTAAATACCTGATCTTTTTAATGTGCGTACTACCATTAATTTCCATACTGATTTATGAACCCAAAAAAACTATTGGCCGACTAAAAGTTTGCAGTATGCGGGTACTCTGAATAGATGTTTTAATTTGAGTTTTTTTTTTGTCACTTTTAATTTTATTTATTGTTTGAAGAAGGAATTTGATTGTGTTTAAAGACTATCCGTCTTACCACAAAAACTTTTAAACGTTGACATATGGTTCATTTTGCAGCCACAATTTTTATAGACAAGTGTAAAACAGATGTAAGTTTTTGTAGTAAGGCCAAATATGTTTTTGTGTCTGTAAAAGTGGTTCTATGGAGGGAAGCATTTGAATGAGTGTTGAAGCTAACATGTTACTTTCCAAAAAAATAAATAAAAAAGACCTATAGGCTCCTCTGATAAATGGGCTATCTAAAGTTCAACATTTTTTTCAAATCGGTTCAGTAGTTCCTGACGTGATGAGTGGGTTTAAGCAAACAAACTCGGCTTCATAATATAGTTGAGATACATAATGTGTTTAGTTACCTATGTCTGTATTATAGTCGTAGTAATTAAGTGTAGTAATTAACATCACCCACATCATTCTGTATGATTGAGTGGGTAAAATACAAAGTGACCATTATTTAGTCAACCTTTCATTTTTCAGTCCCCATTTAATTCATAAAAGTTAAAGGGTCAATTAAAACCTTTTTGATTGCACAAAGTTAAAATTATTGTTTTTCACAAATTGGAGTGCGTTTATTATTCTGTTTGATCCAAAAGTTTTTTTTTTTATTATAAAAAGGTATTTTAAAGAAGTTCCAAAGATTGCTTTTTGATTTTATTGAAATTGAAAAGTTATAGCACTCACAATTTTATTGAAGATATTTACTTTGTGTTGCGCTTCTATTGGTGGAGAAAAGTGATTGATTTGTTGACAATAAATAAAAAAACCGGCCAAGTGCGAGTCGGACTCGCGCACGCAGGGTTCCGTACAATTATTTAATAAAACCCCCAAAATATTTATTTAATTCTAGTTTTCAGTATTTGTTGTTCTAGCGGCAACAGAAATACATCATTTGTGAAAATTTCCACTCTCTAACTATCACGGTTCATGAGATACAGCCTGGTGACAGGCGGACGGATGGACAGAAGAGCGAAAACAATAGGGTCCCGTTTTACCTTTTGGGTACGGAACCCTAAAAACAACTGCTTTTTCACAAATTATGTTAAAACTTGTCCAAAATTGGAGTAGATTTAAGGTTTTTCGATTATTTGATATCAGATAAACAGTTTGACATTTGATTGTACCATAACTAATTTTAGCAAAAAAATAATTTATTATAGATATTTATTTAGTCATAAAGTTAACCAAGAAAATAACTCAGTCTAGTTTAATACTAATTCCATATTGAGACCCAATATCAAATGTAAATATGTACATAAAAGGAGTAAATAAATTCTGTTAAGTTCTGTATATCAAATGTAATAAATCTACATACCGATCTTTATTTATTGCTAGCTGTACATATGAATATACCTACTAGGAGTTTCTGATATTAAATAGCACATATAAATAATACTACGGATGTATCCGTCTATTATAACATACGGCCTATTAAGTCATGGAATAAGTAACTCCAGAAGGCTCAATAGCAAATACAGAATTATACCTACTGTGTGTTCTTCAGACATAAAAAAAATCTTTTTTAAGACAAATATTGAGGTTGTATAGTTAAGTTACAATTTGAAAAATAATGATAATAAATGTATTTAATTATATTTTACGGAGAGCAATCCTTTAGTCTAGAATAAAATCCAAAGAAATCTTACAAAATTCATTATTTAAGTTCTATACCATTCCGTAAGGAATTCTGAAGAGACTATTCTTGGATTTGTAAAATCCTAAAAATTAAATTACTTTATAGGACTGCAGAGGGACCAGCCAATCAAAGAAACGATTTTACAGCAATCGAATTTATTTGATTCGTTAAAATTCTAAGACTATGAACATTCGAGAAAGCGCAATTATGAAACTCGATTTGAATCGAGACTTGAATCAGAATATATGTTTCAAATCGGTCCTTTTTAGTAATAAAAACTAGTTAATCGATTTGGTATTAAAGAATCCTATTTTACTGCTCATAGCCTCCTGAGTTGTGTGTGACATAAGATAAAACAGGACCAGAACTAGTTAAAGCAGGACTAAAACTAGATTTATCATTATTAAAAAAAAATAAATTTTTAGGCACCAATTCTAACACGTAACTTTTTTCGTTGTGCGAAGCGACGCATCTGTGCCTATATTATTATCTTCAATTGATCGATGTGTTATTTATACATAATTATTCTTTATTGCACACCAAACAGTAAATACATACGGGATACAGACAGTTATGTACAACGGCGAGCTTAACCCAGAATTGGGTTCTCTTACAGCCAACCTTAAAGCGATAGAGATATTCGATAGAGGTAGGGTCAATTATATGTGCACAACAAATATGAAATACTAAACAAATATTAAATAACGATAAACTAAACATATGTATGTAGTAGAGCTACACAGTATATAAACATAATACATATAGAATATAATAAATCTATATACATATAATAAATCTGTAGAAAAGTAATTTTTGTACATTGAAGAAATTGACAAAAAAAATAGCCGGCATGTTAAAGGATAACTAACAGAACCCATTTCCATCATTTTTGTCACTTTTGTCTGTTTGTCTGTTTGTCTGTTTGTCTGTTTATCTGTTTGTTTGTTCGGGATTCACGTAAAATCTACGAATTCAATGCAGACAATGCTTATATACAAAAATTCTACGTAACTTGGGGTATTACTTAGTTTTTGTTTCATCGAAATCGATTCACTCTATCAAAAGATATGATTAATTTTGTGAATTCAAGATGTAAAATATTACGACACGCAATCTGTTTGTCAAAACTGTACATTTGAATGTTGTACTTATATTAGTTGTTCGGCCTATTATTAATCTTTACACAGAAAATTACACCTTTATAAGTAACTTCGGAAGAAAAAAAAATATGAAAATTTTGTTTAGCCAAGGTTAAAGTAGCTCCATCTGTGGTAAAAATACATCAAATTTGTCAAAAGAGCGAGGTGGTAAATGACAATAATATTACCATACATTCTTTATAGAGGATTATTATTTCAACAGATGAAGTTGTGTATTTTCCGTAATTCACCATATTTTAACACGTAGTGTAATTTTTCGATAGACATTTCAATAGTGTTTGTCAGTTTGCCGTACCACATCAAAATCCAACTATAATTATTACCTTGATGAAAGGAAAATTAATAGTTCTCAGCCAAATTTAAAACGGTGCCATCTAAATTATTTTTTGAACATTATGTCAAAAATGATGACTTTAGTGGAACAATTAATTATCATTTAAAGTTACAGATGGAGTTCATATCAGGATTTTTTCATAAACATAGTTTAGCTTATCTTCCACTAATGTGGTGGCCTTAAAACAAATTACTTTGAGTGAGTAGTATTAAGTAGACCTTAATTATTTTTTCTGATGCAAAATATGTAAACTTAATCCTAGAAGAAAGGAAGATCTATCTCTGGCAAGCGCTGCTAAGCGTGAGGCATGTAGGCTTCTGTAGCTTTAAAAACAAGCCCAGATACAAAGTGCAGATAAGAAATGGGAGCTTTCTCGATTTAATACCATACACACGTAAAATGCTTTATGCGTCTGGAAACGTACAAATTACGCGTCGCATACCAGAGACATGCTTACTTTCAACTTCTGATCGCAAATACACTGTTCACAATTACGAACAGTCTCAGTAAGACCCGAGCCAAGTCTAAAAAAACACCTTTTATATAAAACTACGTTTGATGTCATTCAATTACAAAGACAGAATTGTTCTCTGCTGCAAATCCTATCCACCTATATCCTATCCTAATCCAGCATGCATTGCAGGTGTGCATTGCACAAAAACCAATGGTATCCTATTCGAGAAGTCAAAAGAGTCGGCCTGCCATCGTCAGCTTTTGCGCTAAGCAAGTGTTCTTAATAGTACCATCAGAATTACATTCATCGTTGAATGAGGTGAATACATTTTCAGAAACCACAATAACAGTAGGAGCCAAAGCGTATGATCGCTTCATAGAGCTCTGATTTTCCCCAGGTGACCAACTCAGGTCTGATTTGTTCGTTCATCAGATCTTTGAAAGTGTTTCGGTGGATACTTACTGTCGTCCTGTTTACGTGTGACACAAAATATGGTATATAAACGTCCTCCGCAAGAGCGAAATTTTCCCGGTGAGCGGTAGTGACGCACAGTATACAACACTTCTGTTTCTTTTGATTTGCTGGCTCCACCAAGAAATGACAAATTGCGAGCGTACATTTTGAAAATCTTGGCAAAACTGCAGGTTTCAAGTACGAACACATGAAGTGGACTCTCACAGATACGTACATTTTGCCTATTCGTGAACTAATGCAAACATTTCGGTGGAGTCCCTCCCGGTTTAGACCTAACCCCACATTAGGCGTGCGCGATCCTCGGGCGTGTGAGTAGCGCGTGCGTCGCGAGCACGCTGCGTGAGCGTCGCGTTTTGCTGCCCTGCGGCATTTGCAGCGCGCTCGACTTGACGTTTAACTGCTAAGGCGTTTAGCGGGCGGCGGGGATAGCGGGCGTAGGGATAAGAACGCAACTCGAGCGCCGCGTGCTCGCCGCGAGCGCGTCGCTTGCACTCTTCACACATGCCGCAGGGCAGCAAAACGCGACTTTCACGCAGCGCGCTCGCGACGCCCGCGCTACTCACACGCCCGAGGATCGCGCACGCCTAATGTGGGGTCAGCCTTACCATAGTAAGTAAGTGCACAGAAAATCCCCAATTCATACAAGTCATACAAGTGTTTCTCCCCAGTAGTGAAACTATCCTACCCTATGCGCCTGCTGATGATGATGACTCATTTTATCATCCATCCAGCTATTCCCCAACTATGTTGGTGTTGGGCTTCCAGTCACCGAATCTGTTTGAGTACCAATATTTTGCTTGGAGCGACTACCTATCTATCTATCTTCAATCCAGTCAACTACACAAGACGATATCCATGGTAAGACTGACAGACTTTCTGGCTTCTGATTAGTCGCAGCAGCTGCAGAAAATGTACAAATGACAGCTTTGTCAGACTCAAAGCATATAGACATAGATTATAGCTATTTCCTGTGAAAATTACTTATGCACCATACGTAATAATTGACTATTCTATATTGCCCACGCAGACGAAGTTGCGGGCAACAGCTATATATAATATAATATATATATGTATAATATGTTGGACGGTGCTGGAGAAAAACACAGTTTGATTTATCTAAAACAGAAAGTTTAATGTTAATATTATAAGATTTAACTTATCTTAAAACTAAATTAAAAGCACATGTTCAAATGCACATTGTACTAACCTAAAACAGAAAAATCGACAATAAAAGGTTTTTCTTCCATATATAGTAGATCGACACTGTATCACTTATATTCTTTATTACTTTAGTTTAATCTAATCTTCTTAAATGTAATATTATAATTTTAACCGCATGGGCTTAAAAATTCTCACATCTCTTTTTGACGTTTCGTCACTGCTTGTGTCCCGTTCCGTTGTAGGCAGTGTCGTTCATTTAGGCGACGTACAATTAATAAAAAATAAGTTATTACACACATTGCTTACTGTATGTATACAACATAATATAGTAAACAAAGCTTACATCTCCCCCCCTAAAACTGAAAATTAACCTCCGGTTAATTTTAGTAATCAAACTGAGGAATGAGCTTTGTTACATGGTAAAGTCCTAAGGACTTTTTATTCTTTCCAGTATTAATCCTGCATAGCGAATCCGATATCATTTCTTCTATTTCAAATGGGCCGATTCTAATTTCATCCATTTTTGATCTGTTCAATTTATTACAGTCCATTACGTAAACCATATCACCTTTTTGAAATTT
Organism: Helicoverpa assulta; assembly: GCA_963856015.1. Taxonomy (NCBI): domain Eukaryota; kingdom Metazoa; phylum Arthropoda; class Insecta; order Lepidoptera; family Noctuidae; genus Helicoverpa; species Helicoverpa assulta. The sequence goes on from CAWLCW010000012.1 coordinate 10,729,481, forward strand.
GTAATCTATTCTATTTTGGTCAAAAATGGCCTTGTTCATCTCGTGTGATTTCTTTGATCTAAGAAATGCTATTTGTCGGTCTTTTTCCAGCTCACCAGGTTCCGTTTGTGTCTTTTTTAATTCTATAGGTAGTAAGTCGGTTGGTTGTCCATATAACAGATATAAAGGTGAATAACCTGTTACTGAGTGGTTCGTTGAGTTGTAGGCTTTCACACAATCCATTGCTACGGTTGTCCACGCAGTTCTTTTTTCTTTACTGTTCAAAGCACACCTAATTTTATTGACCAGCGTCTGGTTCAGTCTTTCATTACAACCATTGGAGAAAGGGGCATCCACTGCTGTTAAAATTAAATCAACGGAGTGATCCTTTAAATATTCTTTGAATTCTTTTGAATTCAATGCTGGATATTGATCTGAAAGCAATATCTCCACTTTATTGTCCTTGATCACTTGCTCCATCAGTTTTATGTAGTCCTTAGCCAGTTGTGTCTTCGAGCACGAAATGTAAGCATAACGTGTGAAATGGTCCATCAACAAGTGTAAATACTTTTTTGAAGACCTGTTGCCACCAAATCCTCCTATTGTGTCTATTGACATAATTTGGAAAGGTTTTACTGCCGGTCCCAATTGTGACATTAGTCCATACTTTCTATTTAAACGTGTTTTATTCTTTATACAAACTTCACATTGCCGGCAAATTAGCTTTATATTATCCAGCAGGTTGGGGGCTGTGTACAAAGGTCTTAATTTTGACTCCATCTGATTTATTCCTATATGACAGAAATGCTCATGTACCTTTTTTATCAGTATCTTACTGTAGTCTTCTGACAAAACGATTTTCTTCTTCCTATTGTTTTGCTTGTAATATATACCATTTTCTATGATAAAATTTTGTTTATTCTTTATAATTGAATTTGTCTTCTGGTCATCTAATATTTCCTCAATCTTCACAATATTCACTGTTTTCAAGTTGTCTTCTTCGTTTTCGTGGCTTTCATACACTGGATTTCTGCTTAAGCAGTCTGCTTCCGTATTGTTTCTGCCTGGGTTATATTTTATTACAAAGTTGTATTGTGATAGGTAATGAGTCATGTCTCCCAGTTCATCATCTGTTCTATTCTTTATGTTCAGATTTTCCAGAGGCTTGTGGTCTGTATAAATCGTGAATGAGATTCCAATTAGATTTCCAATATTTGATTTCTCCATTTTTCTGTGTTTGTTTTAATATTGCACCAATTCCTTTTATGCTTGCATCTGTGTAAATAAAAGTGGGCGCCTCTCTGTCGAAAATTGCCAAAATTGGTGCTGAGCATAAATGTTTTTTTATTGTTCGGAAAGCATTTTCACAATCAGCCGACCAATCATATTTGACGTTTTTTCTAAGTAAATTGTGTATTGGATCTAGGGTTATTGCTGCATTAGGAATGTATTTATTATAAAAATTTACTTTACCTAGAAATTGTCGTATTTGTTTTTTGTTTTGTGGTGCTGCAAATTCTGCAATCGATTTAAGGTTGTCTTTCAGAGGTGTGATCGTGTTACCTTCTACTATGTGTCCCAAGAATCTTACTGATTGTGCTGCAAATTTACATTTTGTTAATTTCAGACGGAATCCTTCTTCAGCAATTGCATCCAGGAGTTTTGATAAATGTTCCACATGTTCATTAAAAGTTTTTGAGAATACCATTATATCATCGATGTAGTTCATAACAAAATTTGACAGGTTATGTTTTCTTATTATATTTGTTAAAATTCTTTGGAAAATTGCTGGAGATGTTTTTAGTCCAAAAGGAAGGCAAGTCCATTGGTAATGACCTTCCTGTGTAACAAAACCTGTCTTCTCTCTGTCGCTGATTCTCAATGGTATAGACCAAAATGCAGAATTAATATCGAGGGTAGTGAAATACTTACAGTTAATCGTTTTTACCATCAGATCATCTATTAGAGGAAATGGCTGTGGCTGTGGTACAACAATTTTATTGAGTTCTCTGAAGTCGATGCATAATCTTGACTTTTTCCCTTCATCCCGTTTGTATGCCAATGTCACTGGTGCTGCGAATGGGCTATAAGACTCTTCAATCAATTCATTCTTTAGCAATTTGCCAATTTGTTTCTCGATTTCTTCTTTATCATCTAATGAGCATCTATATGGTCTTTTTGAGCAATATTGCTCCACTTGTAGATCTATGAATGCTTCATAATTTTTCACTCGACCAACATCATATTTATCCTTCGCAAAAATATGTTTATAACTATCTAATAATGCACAAATTTTTCTCCTCTGGTCGTCTTCCAAGTAGGCAATGTCTATGTCAAATTGGTTCACATCTATACCCTCATTAAAATTTATTTCATAATTCAATCTTTCTGATTTTAACTCTTTGGTTACAGTTTCATGAATGGTATGGTTTTTTTCTTCAGTGGGCCTCATATATTTGAATGCACTTGGATTGGGATTTTTTTGAAGTTGGATGTTTAAGTTCCCATCATGGGTCAAGCCAAACCTCTTTATTGTATCCAGTCCCAAAAGCAACTCATGAGTGAAACTTTTATCATTGCAAATAAATGCATTTATTTCTTCTTCAATGTTTAGTATTTTTCCATTTAATTTTATTAAACCAGCTGTTTTTCCCCCACCACCAATTGTATTGAACTTATTTTCAAAATAATTTATCTTTGAATTTTTCACTTTTATTAATTTGGAATTTATTAAGGTTATATTTGAGCCGGGATCATAAATACCAGTGCATTTCAAGGTGTCATTCAATATAACCTCAACTTTTATCAGTGGGGGAATATTTAGTTTTTTGTATCCTGGAATTCATCAATCTCCAACATCAAATTTTTACAGTGTTTTACACTGTCATTCCTGTTCTTATCTTCTTTGAACCAGCACAAATCTTCAGAGTGAAATCTATTTTTCTTTCCAATCTTGTAACATATTTGACATGGTGTTTTTTTTTTTTAATTCTTGTTCTGGTTTTGTTGAACTTTTTCTTTCAGTAATACTTTTTTGAACATTTTTATTTTGATTTTCATGCATACGTAGGGCATTAAACAGAAGAGTCGGGTCTGTCATCTCATGTCTATCTAGTTTGCTTCTAATATAAGCTGGCAATCCTGCTACAATTAAGTCAGTGAGAGTTCTGTTATCAATATCACTGTTATACTCTAAAAGCAATCTTTGTTTCTTCAATGCATATTCCAATAGAGAGCCGTTGAAATGTTTGTAAGTCAATGCATAGATTACAGAGGCCCAACTTTTATCAGCAAATGTATCCAAAAAACTTACTTGCCATATTTTCCATTGTGAGTTCAAACCATGCTTAATTAACATTGACTCATACCAGTCACTTTCCGAGTCGTTCAAAAACAATCTCAAGGCACTGATTTTTTCTGTATCACCAGTTAAATCGAATCTTGTACATTCACTCTCAAAACTTTGCAACCATTGTTTAGCATTGGTGGTCTTATTATCAAACTTTTTCAAAACAAACTTATCAGTTAATTTGCTTAAATTGTCATGTTTTTCTTTATACATAGTATGTTTTTCACTTTTTTCACTGAGTTTCTCTAAAATTTCTAACAATTTTTGATCCATATTAGGTTGGCCTGCAGCTTTGGTTGTTTCTTGTAATAAATAATCATTAAACATGACAATTACCAGTATCATCTTTGTAGAGGGCTAAAATATCACTTGGCAGATTTATCCACACCTTTCTATTATTACCTCTTCTCTGTAGTGTTTTCTTTATTTTCATAAATTCTGGTAACTTTGTCAGTTGAAGGTGGTGTTTTACTGCTTGGAAACATGGTGGTATGAGATATGTAATTGCATCTTCGGTTGTTATCGATTTTATAATTATGATATTATTCTTCGGATCTTCATCCGCTGCCAACTCAACCTCAAATTGCAATCTCGGCATGATCTACTATTATCCAATCAACTCTGACTATTGTCGATTTATAATATGTTGGACGGTGCTGGAGAAAAACACAGTTTGATTTATCTAAAACAGAAAGTTTAATGTTAATATTATAAGATTTAACTTATCTTAAAACTAAATTAAAAGCACATGTTCAAATGCACATTGTACTAACCTAAAACAGAAAAATCGACAATAAAAGGTTTTTCTTCCATATATAGTAGATCGACACTGTATCACTTATATTCTTTATTACTTTAGTTTAATCTAATCTTCTTAAATGTAATATTATAATTTTAACCGCATGGGCTTAAAAATTCTCACATCTCTTTTTGACGTTTCGTCACTGCTTGTGTCCCGTTCCGTTGTAGGCAGTGTCGTTCATTTAGGCGACGTACAATTAATAAAAAATAAGTTATTACACACATTGCTTACTGTATGTATACAACATAATATAGTAAACAAAGCTTACATATACAGTCATGGACACGTAATTAAAGACGCCCCCCCGACTCGAAGTGAAATAAATAGTTATGGTACTGACATGAGCTTAAGCACGGCATAATTATTATTAAAACAAACATTACATTGTGTTCTTTTAATTAGGGACAAAAAATATTTAATGTCTTTAATACTTTAGATATAATGCTTTATGGGAACTGAACACTAACTTTTGTAGCGGATACTTGGCTGGTCAGCTAATTAAAGACAGTAAATGCCTAGTTAAGAAAAAAAAACGAAAGATAGAAAAGTCACCATACTTTTTTTTAAGTGAGTAAAAAATATTTATGATAACTCAAATTAGGTAATAATTTAGGTTCCCTTCATTAACATTTTTTATTTTAGTCCAATCAATACGACTAAAACAAAAATTCTGGTAAGTACCTAAAATGTTTTAGGCTTTTTTAAATAAATGTTTGTCATGCGGATTCATTCATACCACTTGAACTGTAATAAGGACATGGTAATAAAATTATTATTAAAGATGCCTTGTTAATGGCAGTAAAAAAGTCAAGGTTTGAGAACAACTGAAAACCGACGCCAAGGAAAACTTATCCGCAAACAGACTTCACAGTGGTGTTATAACGAAAATAGAGAACCATTAATATTATTCGGTACTGTTTTTTCGGAGTCATTTGATGCTAAAAGGACGAAAATTGTGTCTGCAGAAATTTAAGATAACAGCCGGGTCGGGAAAACCTGTAGTGCATGTGTATCGGAAAATGTTACTTTTGGAAACGCACCGCATGTCCATACTATAGTTGGCGTTTTCTATCAAAAGTGAAAGTTGCTCTGAACAAGTATTGAAAAATGATTTTTTTATCTGATAAAACAAAGGGATTTGAAGAATTCTAAAAAAATAATTGAGTTTAGTCACTTCCAAAACATGTGATGGAACCAAAGTACACCAAGAAAGTTCTCAAACGTAGGAAGCAAAAATGTTATAGGGCGGGGCTGGTCGCCACTGTTTAGTGTAAGACCCTTCAGAAAGGTATTATTAAAAATAGGCGAATTGAAGTACTATAATATTTCGTAAACAAGCATATCGTTATAAGCTAAGCATAATTTACCGGTCATTAGGACTTTTCAAATTAGAAAAGCTCTGAAAAACACTGCTAGGGTAGTAAAAATGACTCTTCGATCGGGCAACTTATGGCGGCTTTGGTTTGGCCTATTGCAAATCCAATGAAACAAAAACTGGTAATAGGCGAAAAATACCATGGCAATAAGTCATACATGGAACATCGATCAATTTTACACAGATTTTAATTAAGCATGGAAGAAAATCCCCTTAGCGACTTCTACAAAACGGACCGCTTGCTCGTTCAGGGATGTCGTACTGTTATTGAGGTAAAATGAAATAAACCACATTTTAATACTTATTGCAATGTTTGATTATAGTGTAGGGAATGTTGTTGTAGAAAGGTAACTCCTATTTCTCCTACTCCTAACTATTTCTTCCTCTGAGCAAATGGAGTGTCTTTAATTAGATGGCCAGGCTTCGTTATGGATCGTACCGCCCGAGATTCAGATAAAGCGAAAAAAAAACTAGGGGCGGGGGATTATTAAACATAGTCATTAGTTTTACATTTCACAATGCCTTCTTAAATATTTTAAAATTGAAAAGAAAGTTCCAATGGCAATCTGCAAAAAGAAATACAGATGAAATGCCCCGGTAAGTTAAGATTCCAACAGTGTCTTTAATTACGCGTCCATGACTATATAGGTATATATATATAAGAATAGAAATATCATCTTGATAAATAGTATTCCTTTACTCGTCTCTTAAATGCATCCAACGATTGGCTTTCGCGTATCGAGTGTGGAAGGGAATTCCACAGTCTCACAGCACGAACAGTGAACTATAATGTTTTTTTTACTAGGATAGTTTTGTATATGTTTTGTAAATAAATATATATGTAAATAAAAACCTAAATTGATCGATTGCCTGATAAAGTGTTAATAACGTAGAGCTTCAATATTCTACTAAAAAAATTAAAACCTCCCACTCATTACGCGAAATGAAACTTCTACCCAAATTCACGTTGCGTGTAATATTGTATCCATTTGTAAAAATTATTCCACCATTCGCTCGCATCATCAACTTGAGTTATGACATCGATAAATATGTGGAAACACTACTTATTATGACGATATTTCCTGATTCTGTATCGTAACTATACTAGCCACGGGTGAAGGAAATATAGCGGAGATGCCAAAAGGAAGGTAGGTCAGGCGCCTTCTTGTAGGTCAAAGTAACGTATGGCAGGTGATCAGTTAGGTACTAGAACAAACGAGGCGATTGGATTCATTGACAAATCAAGACCAATCTGTGAAAATTTATCTTGATTTATTGGTGATTTTATTTAAAAAATAAAAGCCTGGTTCCATAAAAAGCGGATGAGGGCGGACCTAGTAACGTTACTCGTCCCCCAACACCCGCATTTTGGCAAGCTCCTAAGAAAGGAGATTCTGCATTGTGACATCTCTGTTAGTCACTTTATTCTCCATGACACTAACTATGTCATGGGGAGCTGCCCTAGTTTCTTGCAAAGTTAATAGTATTACCTATCTGATTTGATGAGCGCTGGCTTTTCTCTCCGTGTCATCCCTTTCCTGAGGAAAACTGTGCTTTGAATAGAGCGCTGCGTTATTGCTTACAGCTTGCGTTCTATCAAGCGGAATAAGATTTCATTAGCGATTGTTTCTAGGATTTCACTATAAATATAGCAAACTTCTAAGAATGGCATTTTTTCTTAGACTTCTAATTAATTATAAACCAGTTTTTTTTGTTATTAACTAAGCACAGTCTGTAAGTGAAAATTGCAGTAAAAAAATCTTCAATAAAACACAAAATATTCTATTTGGCCTGGTTAACAACCCTACGACAAGTTCGTTTACAAATCAACGGTTAAGACAAAATCATAGATTCAAAACAGTTTTAGTATGAAGATGATCCCATATCAAAGACATAGGGCTCATTTAAATACAAGCTGTTGATTTGCATCCGTGCCATAGTCAAGGACGTTATTATACCAATGATTCTCAACCCAAATCAACAAAAAAATTGGTACAAAAATTTTTGATTTTAATTTTTTTTCGGAAATCCGTCAATGTTATGCCGTATTTAAACTTGGCGCGTGTGTTACTGACCTTAAAACCGTGCTGCGCCCTCACACAAACGCAAACACAAAGCATACGCAACGATTATTCATACATTTCATTCATAAAATTGGATTACTTCTGAAATACTATGACATTACAATGACAAAAAAAGCAGTGCATATTAGCTATTTCCCGTCAACTGTAATTCCAATCGATTATTTACGTATTTTATGTCCTCCTCCTGAAGTATGGCACAAATGCAAATCAACACCTTGTATAAAGATACAAAATTTTCCTACAAATTATGTAGTAATAATATTTTTTTACAGTTCTACAACATCTGGAAAGACAAGAACAAGCATTCAATAGACGAGACTCCAGAAGACCAGATAGAAATGAGCATACGTCACCAGATAGTTGTGGGGCTCCATAATGTGAAGCCCATGTTTCAGAAACCTTTGGGCCTTTATCTGGCTATGACTTGCTTCTCGAATTTTATTATTATGGCTATGTGAGTATTTTATTAACGATTTTAATTTTAATATAACTCTTTTTGGAAACTAAAAAAAGTAAACAGTTAACCATATTCATTTTGACACAATAGTTACAGGATTTGGTTTATAAAAAACATAACTTTTCTTTTATTTGTCAAGTGTGCTTTGAGTGTATTATGCTCTTTTATTACACTGCCTGGCAGAAAAACTGACACCATAACTTGTAATCGTTTTCACCCAGCAGCCATAATTATATTGCAAGAAAGACATATAGATAGGTAAAGCAAATATGAACATATTTAAATGAAAAAATATAAGTACCTAATAAAATATATTTTTTGTTATTCAGGTACAACGTACTAAGACTCTGGTTTCCTCAAGTATCAGCCATCGTCGAGCACAACCCGATGACAGCTGGACAGGATCTGTGCACAGTGTTGGACAAGTACACAGCCAGCTTGGAGCCAGTTGTTCACAATACAACGGTTTTAGAAGAAGTTTGTGTGCCGGTTAGTGAAAATAGCCTTCATCTGTTTACTAGTTTCAGATAAATACACTTAACATACTAAATAACCATTGAAAGGTAGATTCCTATAAACAAATGAACGAGTATGTAAAATACATTTTTAATTCACTTGAAAACTAGACATTTGGATCGACTAATTTGCTGTTTTTCCTTTGACGATTGATATAGCTAATGTTAAGTCACTAAAGAAAATCAACGATGAACAAATTACCTTTATTTTTTGTGAGTAGTATATTTTTTTCATTATCCAACTTGATCAAAATAACCCCTTACTGACCCAATCTGAATTTCTGACCGACTTACCAATTAAGTCAAAGCTACTAACCCAGATTTAATTATTGACTCGAGCCCACCAAAATGACAGCTACGGAATTACAACCTATAAATTAATTATAATAATATATTAGGTTTTACCAAAAGAAATACCCTTGACCTTTCTTGGTACACGTTTTGTTGGCTACCCGAAGTTTTTCTTGGAAAATTGTTTCATTGGAAATAATGAAATCATCACGCTGTAAAGGTTAGACAAAACTGCCCTGTAATTTATTTATGGTCGAGTGTTACTCGTTTTTTATGCAATGTAGTGTAATGTCGGGTATACAAGAATAGGTTTTCCAATTACTTGTTTATTTGGCTGTAAGTTGCCTGAGCTTGAATATTATGCTACGATACATCTAAGTTTTTTTAAGCGAATTCCACATCGTTTCTTCGCAATCTAACAATTGAAATCACGTCTGCATCAATGAGGAACCGCAATATTGTGTATGTGTGCGTTAAGTGAGCATGTCTGTGTGTACGCAATCTGAGCCCCACGGGAGAAGCCCCATCACCTGCGATAATTGAGTGGGGATTACTTACTATATAACTGATTACTAAGAGTTGTTGTGTTATTGAAGATAAATATAGGTACTTGATTTAATATCATGGAGAACAAAATGACTACCAGAGATGTCATAACGCAAAATCTCCTAAGAAAAATATATGGTCTTATATCTTCTTTGGAAACCACCCATTTATTTTTATCAAACAATCAAGACCAATCTTTGGCTCTCAAGATGTCTCAAGAATAGGATCTGAATTCCTCGTTAGCTTATTAGTATCTGATCATTTCAGTAACGCCTACCGTACGTAAATTGGCCTACAAGAAGGCATCCGACCTACCTGCTTTATGGCATCTCCACTTATCTTTCCTTCCTCCATGGAAATGCTATTACCTATTATTATTTAGTTGGTGACATAGAAGGCCAGCGGAAACAGAAAACTGGATAAAAAAAACCCGGTTGGACTCAAAATGTCAAACTGTTTTTACTTACAGGCCTAATTATAAAAACCCCTTAGTCATTGTAACAATTAAGTAGGAGTTTTAGTACCTCATAATGTCAAAATACATCAAGTTAATAAGCCGTTCCTAAAATAGGTGAATATTTACTTGAAAAGGTTAAGCCTCTTCCTGGTTTAAGATTTCTGAGACGACTATTTTTGTACTGCCGATATTTGAAGCGCCTTGTATTCGAAAGAAGATTTTGTTTGTAAATACGATAATTTAATAGTAAAATTGAAGAGCTTAACGCTAAGTGATAGCCACGTGGATCAATTGATAATAATAGTGCGGTCATTCCGTGGAAGAGTGCCCATCTTGTCATGACGAGTTCCCCGTGTTTCGAAAGGCATATTAAATTAGTGGGTCCCAGCTGTCATTTGCACATTTTTGGCAGTCGTCCCGGGAAGTCAGAAGTCAGAAGTCAGTAAGTCTAACAACCAGTCTTTCCAATAGTTATCGGGGGTTGCCCTGGTAACTGGATTGAAGAGCTCAGCTTGGTAGTCACCGTACCGTACCTATGTAAAACACTGATCCTCGGCTGGATCCGATTAAACTGAAAGCTGACCTCAGCATTTAGGTGGGAAAAGGCTAGCCAAATGATGTTTAACAGTTAAAATCGATAGCAAACACACCAGGAAACAGCCTTGACCCAATGAACATAGATCTGATTATTCTTACTCACGATCCAACCATACCATTTACTATTTATAACTATCAATTGGAACTACCAGTCGCATGCGAATGGTCTACAAAGCTCCCATATACAGAGAGTCGCTCATGAATTCAAATACCTATTATTTTACTTAAACTGTAATAAATATAGACTGAACATGGAATATTGATTCGAATATTTACTTTGAACATGATTCGCGTAAGGGCGGCGTTACACTACTTAATGTCTTGGTTTGATATACTTGTAACTTCATCAATGTATTGGAAACACCGAAATTGGATCGAATGTGGATGACACCTAAATCAAAATATCTGAAATAGGTATATTGTGACTAATTCCAATGATTAAATCCTTCTAGTACGTATAATGAAAGCTGGTTCCTCGAATTACGCTTTGACGGCAGAACATGAGCAGAGAAATGAACTAGCATTTGGCACACTAGTAGGTTGACTTCGACTTAAAACAAAGGATACCTTCTTTTCTGATTTCGAGAAGACTTCACGAGACTTCTCTTAAGGCGAGAAGTGTTTAATGTATGGTTAATGTAAGGCTATAATTTAAACGAAGAGATATTTGATAAGTGTAATACGACCCTAAGTCCAAGGCCTCGAGTTAAGCGTGCCTAGCTGTAAGTTATGAGCGCTGAGAATAGATGCCAGTTTGTCAATGTATTGTATCGACAGTTTGATCCTTGTTCGGATATATGTTAGCTTGCTGGTATTCTTTTGTTTCTATTTTTGGGATAGATTTTGCGACTTAGTACTTTTATTTATTTATTTTTATTTATATATAAATTATGGCTAGTTCAATGTTTGAGCTTGTCAAATCTTTTAGATTAAGAAGCTTAGTTTTACTTATATTAAAAATACGAAATAATCTGCTTTTCTGCAGAGCTTAAAAGTCTTCAACGGATTCAAAAGAAGGCCTGGCGGTTCTCCCAGGATATGGCTGATACTGCGGGAAACAGCTAGTTATGTAGAATGACGGGCAAGGGTTGCTTTTAAATCGTGACCCCAGAAAAACGTTATTAACATGATTTATGGGTACACAGTTTTTTTCTTTTACACAAAATATTTCGAACTCGTGTTCGACTTTTCTGAAGTTGTTAAGAATTTTGAGTATCGAGGATAAATAATTCTTAAGAATATTAAGGAAGTAAAACTGAATGGGATTACTGGCACAAATCTTGACCCTCTCAAGTCACGGACTTATAACTTGAGAGTAATCTTCTTCCCTACAAAATAATTGGCTTTACTTATAATTGTACCATTTTCCGAGATCAAAATATGTTTTTTTTGTTCTTCATCGAGTTCCGCATTATCTAATACTTCAATATAATAAATCCTGTTAACGAATTTATAATGTAATAAAATACCTTTCCCACAAATTATACGGTTATATCGAAATTCTTTGAGAAAGGGTTAGGCTTTTTTTCAAGTGACTTTTTGGAGCGAATTTCTTCGTCCTACACATTTCGGAACAATAGGCCAAAGTAAAAAGGGTTATTTTCGTAACTTTAAGAATAATTAAAGAATAATTGAATAAGGTCTTGCTACATTTGCCCTTTTAAATTAATACCTAGGTGAGAATGAATCTGTGTCGCTTCAAAAGAATTAATTACGATCCTTGTTCCTCTTGATCTTTTAGAAAAAGGTGCTAAGATAATTTAGGCACAGCGTTTTGAAGAAAAGTGTTTTAAACGACAATGTCTACATTGTTCTTTTACACAACACGCCTTCTTTCATAAAATATTTGAGCAGATAAAATAACGATATACACGTATATGATCCTTCTGGCAGTTCATCTTGCATTTGGAGAGGACTATCTATGTGTAATTTTGAAGGGTACAATTCTTACTCAAATTATAATTGTGCCTGTCTGTCTTAAAATCACGCTAAAATGTCTGAGCCGAATGAGATAAAAATTTGGCACAGAGGAAGGTAGCCCTAGCCTAAAGACGGAGTCCGGCTACTTTTGTTTTTTTTAATTCATAAAATTACGAAATAAAAATTAAAACTGTGAGCGAACTTTTACGCCCGTAGTGTGGTGTTGTGGAACGCTCATTTTACTTGTTAGCTTATTCCCAAGAATTTCATTCCATTTACAGCATACCGTAGCTTCAAAATATAAAAATAATAATAAAGTTTATTCTTATTACATGGAAACTTGTGCATATTTATCCTGTTCGTGCCGTTGGCGCAACGTTTACGTAAATATAATATTTGTATAACTTTCGGATAGTTCCGTATGTTTATTCACGTGAGATGTAGGTGTTAACAAACACGGTGTTAAATAAATTAATTTCAGTTTTTATAATAACTGAGTTTTATTACTATATACCTATTTTATTTAAAGTGAGTGTAGTGCAGTATGTAAAGGTTTAATATGTAAAGGTAAATAATATTTTTAATGAAGAAGTTTATAAGAATGTGTGTAAACAATGTTTGTTCGTTTTTCACGCATAAGATACTAAATACATTTTGATGAAACGTAGCAGTCACACCACTATTTAACATACTTATTTAACCAACCCCCATAAAGAATATTCCCACTTCACCCACATAATAAACTTTTTCTCTCCTATCTCTTCCAGACTAAAAGTGGCCACGAAACCTACATCAACAGCATCATAATCGGCTGTGTTTGCATCATACCCTACCTCATCACGGGTATCCTCGTCAACCGAGTAGGCAAGAAGACTCTCCTCATAGTGGCTGGTCTGATCTCCATTGCCAGTTCTTTGGGTCTTCGATGGGCTAACACTAAAACTGCAGTGGTGACATTATTCTCATTGTGCGTGGCAATAGCTCAGTCAATGTTGAGTTTGAATCAAGCTATGACTGTTGAGCATTTTCCTACCACTACGAGGTAAGTTTTTCTATATATTTTACTTTAGGTATAATAATAAGGGCGTCCTGGAACCTGGATGACTGTCAGCTACAGCGGCTGTTCTTATGAAATTAGATCAGCCAGATGCGCAGGATATATTGCAAAAGCTTAATTTACTGTAGGTAGGTACCTATATTATGAATACAGAACTCCAGTTTTCAAATCGCGCATTTGACCAATGGGTGTCAGGTAAATGGCTGGTTAGGCTTTGGTTGTCATTATTGTTAAATGGTGCCGCTCACTCTTAATGTTTTAAGGTCAAAGAATTTGTATGTTCGTTTGTTTGAACGAATCAATCGTCAGAAAAAGTCCATCATAGGAAGACCTCCCATTTATTGAGAAAGCTGCTTTTTGTCCTTCGATACGTGGGAGCAACTGCCGGAAACAGCTAGCAATCTATTACATAACAATTACTCAATACAAACCTAATACGATGAACAAAACACACACGCACACACACAAACATATCGCAAACACACAAAACATGTGAATCGCTCTATTTCAGACCTATTGTCAATCTTGCAACTCTAAATAGAAGACAATAGGATAAGATAGGTACCTATTGGTCCTTTGTTCTAAGGGTCGACAGATTTCAATAGGCTCAAAATAGGCACAATACAAGCTCGATACTATCTTCTGTGTTCCTGTTTTACAAAACATTGTCGTGCAATTTCCAAACAAATTTAGATTAGCCCCCGTTTTATTTCATTTGAGCAATCATTTAACAGTCCGTTTTAATAGCCTTATTAAGTTATTTATTGTTGAATTCGTAATAATTTATCGAGTCCATTTGTTAGAGGTTGTTATGTTTTAATCGCGAAGATAATTTTGGCGTTATTTCAACTTGAATTATAGCTGATGTTGTTATAAAATTGTTTCTTATTACTTGAAATGAATTTATTGTGCTTTCATGTATTTATACTGAAACGTTATGTTGCTGAATAAGTATTATTTTTATAGAGCTGAAAACAAGCGATCAAATATAAAAATCTTACTATCGGAGAATATGATTTGCATTCATCAGGTGTAATTAAAAAACATGTAAAAAGGTAGGTACTTTATGAAAGAGTGAACTAATATAACTAATTTCGATCATTCACTACGTTAAAGTATAAGAGCGAAAAGCATATCAAAACAGCAAAAAAAAACTGTTGATACTAAATTTTAATAATTTCTTTTAACTTAACATAAAGTAAGTATAAATTTTAACTAAAAAGCACTGACTAACGTTTATATATCTCATGTAGTATTTTTCATAGCTGATATAAAATGTTATTTCATTTGATATTTCGCTTTGAATAAGAGTGTATTTTATTTGGTATTTGCAAATCATGTGTATTAAAGGGCTCTTCGTTATAATAATAGTGCTTTTATCGACGATCGCACACAGTAGCTGTATTTATAAAGAACGTGAATCGGTATTCAGAATATATTATTAAATATTTTGGTTGAATAGAAATGCATGCGAAAGAAATTGATATTGTATTTTTATATTTTTTTGTGGGTTGCGTTTGCTTGAATAAATATCAGAAACTACTGGTACAGATCTAAAAAATCTTTCAATATTAGGAAACCACTTATAGATGAAGATTTTAAGAAGAAATTCCGGCTTAACCGTGAGCTAGACCGCTGACAGATTCTAATATTCGGCCGATAGTCTGTTTGGGCTCAGAACTGACTGTAAAGATTTTAATTACAAGCAATTATTTAGTCAATATCAGACCTTTTAAAAACTTTCACTGGAAAAGTCGTGGTGGCCTAGTGGGCAAAGAACCAACCTCTCGATTATGAGGGCGCGGGTTCGATTCCAGGTCAGGCAAGTACCAATGCAACTTTTCTAAGTTTGTACGTACTTTCTAAGTATAACTTAGACACCAATGACTGTGTTTCGGATGGCACGTTAAACTGTAGGTCCCGGCTGTCATTGAACAGTCTTGGCAGTCGTTACGGGTAGTCAGAAGCCAGTAAGTCTGACACCAGTCTAACCAAGGGGTATTGGGTTGCCCGGGTAACTGGGTTGAGGAGGTCAGATAGGGCAGTCGCTTCTTGTAAAGCATTGGTACTCTGCTACATCCGGTTAGACTGGAAGCCGACCCCAACATAGTTGGAAAAAAGGCTCGGAGGATGACTGGAATTATAAGATTTTCTTTAAAAAAAATGCCAATCATCGTGACTACTGTTTAGTCTGTAGTTACGGGTACTCTAAAATTTACCCTATCATCCGCTAGTCAGTCTAAAACCAGAAACTCACAAAATACCAACATTAAATTTAGCTAATTTAAATCGGAGCATATTCTCAAAGCTTGCAACTGTCACTCGCTATTCATAGCGATTAAATGCTTGAAACTGTTGAATGCAAAGGAGATAGCTGTCGGCGCACCGTTTTAATACAAACGGTTGAGAAAGAAAGATTATAAGGAGTGCTGGCTTTTTTATAGCGTTCTAGAAAATACTGGTTTTTGTTCCGATGAAAATGTGTCTGTTTTTTCTCTGGTTTAGAGCTGCTGCTCGCCAGCTGTGCAGTTTAATTAAAATTGTACTTTAACTTGATTCATTTATTTAGCAACATACCTTCTAAGTGCCTACTTGGTCAATAATTCGATATTTTTTGGATTTGATACCTACTGTTTTTTTTTTAAGAAATAAGTGTTTGTTACACTATTTATAACTTAGGAACGGCTGAACCGATTGGGCTAAAAATTGGTGGGGAGCTTTGAACCATAGACGGTCATAGAATACAAACTATTTTAATATTAATAAATACTGTACTTTTTAGTTTTAAGAAAACTGGAATTAGTCCCTAAGGGACGCCATTTCTCACCACCATTTAAACATTTATTTTCAGGACCCTAGCGATATCGCTTATTATGGTAATAGGCCGCATTGGAACCTTATCAGGTAACATCGCCTTCCCGGTGATGTTGCAAATGGGCTGTCAGGTCCCTTTTTTCACTATATCAGGATGCATGTGTTGTAAGTATCTATAATATTAAGCTAGAAAGTTTGTTTGTTTGAACACGCTCATCTAAGGAACTAATGGGTCGATTAAAAAAAATATTTAGCCTGCGTTCCGTTGGAATCACGCTTTGTAAAAATCTACCTAACTGTAATAAATATGTTTTTCAGATTGAATTTTCCTGTTTGTCTTAATTAAATTGTTGTATATTTACTTTCTTATTTCAGTGGTCACATTTGTAGCATTCTTCTTACCGAGCAAGAAGCAGTGAGAATATTATAACAACATTTCTATTCCTAACATCTACGAATGAGAACAAAAGACGATTGACAGAAAACAATGGAAAGTTAATACGCCATAAGCGATACAAGAAGACTTTAAAACTTTTTAAAATCAAGCTTTTAAAAAAAACACGAGTAGGGTTTTTTTTTTATTATTTTGACCAAAATATGTATAGTTGGTAACTGTAGGTAGCTCAATTTATTTAACATCTAGAAAACGAATTGAAAATAAAAAAATCTAAAATAATTTTGCATTTTTATTTATTTAGTTATTTGCTGGCAAAAATATTTTATTGACTTTCTCATAATTAAAAGGTGTATATTTACATAGTTTTGTGATATCACTAAATAAACTGCAAAATGTGTTAATAGAGCTGCAATCAGAAAAATGTTTAAATAAATTGTTTATTTGCTTTTTTCCGCTTTTATAAATGTAGCTAAATATCATATATTTCTATTTTTCAATTACTTACCTAAATATTTATACCTCTAAAATATTCAACCATAAAAAAATATTACACACGTAAGTAACCCATCCCAAAAAAACTCAAAAATCTTTCTTACCGTCCAAAAACGACCTCACAAAAAAGTAGCAACACTTACAAAATGGGAAAACATCTTCATAAAGCCTAGCAACACCCTTTGTTGTATAAAACAATTGTCTGCCACACAAAGAGAACACAGCAGCTCTATTAATTTAAATCTGATAATGCTACTCTATTCATCTTAAAGCTGTTTCATGCAGGATAAAGTGGTTTACTAAAAGCTTCGTCCTGAAACATACATATATGTAGGTACATTGTTTATTAACACATGAATAAATGTGTACAACTAAGAACTGGACTGGACTAGATAAGTGACAGCTAGATATGTATGTATGTTAAATCAAAGAAAGGTCTAAGGCCTACAACAGTAACGTCTGGTTTTCTTGAAACAGTGACTGTTTAATTTGAAAATGCATAGTAAAAGTTGATTTTAGAAAACTGACTTTTACCTTTATCAATATAATAAAAAAAAACCGGCCAAGTGCGAGTCGAACTCGCGCACGAAGGGTTCCGTACTAGAGCAAAAATCACGTTTGTTGTATGGAAGCCCCCCAAAATATTTTTTTTTCTAGTTTTCAGT
Source organism: Helicoverpa assulta (assembly GCA_963856015.1). Classification (NCBI taxonomy): domain Eukaryota; kingdom Metazoa; phylum Arthropoda; class Insecta; order Lepidoptera; family Noctuidae; genus Helicoverpa; species Helicoverpa assulta. The sequence goes on from CAWLCW010000012.1 coordinate 10,747,278, forward strand.
ATTTGTTGTTCTAGCTGCAACAGAAATACATCATCTGTAAAAATTTCAACTGTCTAACTATCACGGTTCATGAGATACAGCCCGGTGACAGACGGACGGACGGACAGAGGAGCGAAAACAATAGTGTCCCGTTTTACCCTTTGGGCACAGAACCCTAAAATGATTGTTTGATTGTACCCTAAAAGCTTTGAAAGTTCTGAACTAATTTAAAAAATTCTTTAACCGTTGTGTAGATTCACTATCCGCGAGTAGCATAAGCTATATTTCATCTTGTACAGGAAGAAGTTCCCCCGGGACGCGGGTGAAACCGCGGGTAACAACTAGTGGAGGATAAAATGGTCTACTAAAAGCTGCGCACTGAAACATACACGTAGCTATTGTTTATAAACACATGAATAAATGTATACAACTAAGTACTGGACTGGACTAGATAACAACTATGTAAATCAGAGGAACAAATGTACGTTCAAGATTATGCTTTTCAGTTTGCAATCGACGTTCTAGGCTTATGGGATTTTGAAATTGTTAAATAACAGATAGATTTTCGAGTCATTTTCATCCTCCGAGCCTTTTTCCCAAGCATGTTGGGGTCGGCTTCCAGTCTAACCGGATTCAGCTGAGTACCAGTGCTTTACAAGAAGCGACTGCCTATCTGACCTCCTCAACCCAACCCCTCCAGATTTTCGAGTGAATCCACAAAATTACAGTATCCTCGGTATTCGTTAACAAGCTAATTGTAGAAGTGACGAAATCTGTAAAGGATCAACTCCTCATTTTGCATATTGCTTAGTTAAAAATTTCAGTAAGATAAATGCAGTCATATACCTCCAAAACTGGCAATCACGAGAACAAATTTCAAAAAAACAATTGAACAGCTCGTCAAAGTACTTACATAATTTTTAGTTTTCAATTTTCATACACTTTAATTAATCCTTGTAATACAAGTTTCAGACATCTCCGTCAACATGATAACAAAGAGAAAATATCAATTATTTTACAACAATGCTACTGAATTTTACAACAATGCTAGTTAAACAATTGCAAGCAAAGACAAAAGAAGGCTAGTAAATTATTAATAAATAGAGTAAATTAATTCCACAGAGGCGTTTGCACCTGACATGCTAATTAGGTCATTTTATAGGGCTGATACTGTATTTACGCTGTCGAATAGGGTTCAATCATAAAGAATGTTATGAAATTGGAACTTGGGGTAATCTGGGCCCGTATACTTAAATATAACTGCTAATTTTGTTATTGTGAAAGTATATTTGTTTGTTTGATAAGTGATTCGCTGGAATGGCTGAATTAGAAGCTTTTTGGTTTCGAAAGAAATGGGGTACTGAAGACGATGATAGTTTTTATCTGGTATACTTACCTAATGTAAGTTTGTTGGGTCGCAAGCGAGATCACGAGAAAGAGGTTCTACAACAATGCTATAGAAGATAAGTTCTTCTAAAATAAATAATGCCAATAATGAACATTCTAGAAATTAGCTAATCTAAATGAAACAGAAAATACTTAATTTAGATGATGGATGTAGCAATAGTTTTACAGAGAGCTAAATATTTAAGTAACTTTAGTTGATTAGTTTCAAAATAAGTTGGGTAGGAGTATAGGTAGTCATTAATTATTCTACTTTTTAATTAATACTTACCCATTAGTTAATTACATATAGGATAAGAATCAAGGAAGTAAGTAGTAATAATCCCTACTAATATTATAAATGCGAATGTAACTCTGTCTGTCTGTCTGTCTGTTACGCTTTCACGTCTAAACCACTGTACTGATTTTAATAAAATTTGGTACAGATATATAGAGTTGACCTTGAGAAAGAACATAGGATAGTTTTTATCCCGGACTTTTGAAGAATTCTCTTGGAAACGCGATATAACGGAATTCTGCGCGGGCGAAGCCGCGGGCGGAATCTAGTAATTACATAAATATTAAAAAACTATTTAAATATGTATATTGTTACCGTGGAAAATTAAGCACCTATGTTGTAGTTTTTTATTCGTATACATCCGTCATTACATAAACTTGTAGTTCATTGAATAAGTAAAAAAAAAATATCCAGTGGACAGAAATTGTATCGAAATGATTGATTTTAATTCCTTAGGAGAAAGGCGATACGTGGCATTCTTGTCATCCTTTGAATATAATTAAAATGTAGGTACCTGAAACAAATGAAAATTAAAACATTAATAATTTATTAAATTTAACACAAAAACACATTTCTAAAACATATCGAAAACTTGAACACAAACATAAATCATGTCAGATTAAAATTCACAACCTTAACAATGTTACCTATTATAAAAATATTAATTGGTCTAACAAATTAATCCAGGCTAGTTACATATGGTAAACAAATTGCTAATCCCTAGTAATAAATGCGAGGTCAATTATTGCTTAATCCTAGTTCACTAAGATTAATCCTGCGTTGATTAATACATAATTGCGAAAATTACATAGATTAGATTATGTTTAGTAAATTGCAATTTTTTTGAGCATATTATAATAAACGCAAGATCGCATCTAGTTGGTTATTTCGTTTATTTTTACTAAGCTGGGAAACTAATTATTTTGCTGTATTAAATTAATTCAATAAGAGCATTCTTACACTAAACGGATACCGGGCGTGTCTCTTGCTTTAATCGGTGGTTAATAAGGCTCGCAGTCATCACACGAAAACATAAAAAGTTAAGCATTTAAGTATGGCGTTAATCAAACTATAAGAGCTCTGCCTCACTAAGACGCCATGGCGACGTCGCCGGCTACGTATCCACGCAGTTGATATTAAAATGTATGGGACCTCTCACTTGGCGACGGTTTGGCAACGTCGCCAAATTGTAGGCGTGGCCACGAGCTACAATTCCCTACGTGGCTTCTGGCTACTCTGGCAGCTTGGCGACGTTGCCACGGTTGCCACTATAATGTACACACGGTAAAGTGCACCTCCCTCACTCAGTCGCCAGTGTGGTTGCCAGTCAGCCGCCATTTTGTGACGCTCACTCGAAATATAGTACTTATTTGATTTAAACAACTGACTGTCGAGACGCCATGGCCACTTGACTTGGCGACCTGTGGATGCCAGAAGTAGCCAGACCTGCGCCGCTGGCGACGTCACCATGGCGTCTTAATGAGGCAGAGCTCAAAGCAATCGTGAAAATGCCATCCTTTAGTCAAATCACTGATTTGACAGGTGGATTTGATTTAGTTAACGTTATAGTTAAATTGTACAACCCTAAGTGCGGCAATTGTACGAAACATGCGTTGCTTTGCATAAAAATCGAGTGGAAAATCCGCTAGTTTCAAAGTACTCTAGATAACTAACATTTTTATTGAAGTTATAGATTTGGTGTCGATACGGAACCACATTTTTGTTTTAGTTTGTCACCCCTAGCGTACAATATTTATCACGTGAAAGGACGGGCGTATGACATAGCACGTGCAGTGGTATAACAGTTTTATTGATAGCCTAATGAGCCGCTAGGGTTGTACAAAACATAATATTTTTAGAATTTCTGCAATATAATTTTTTTCATTTTTATTATGATATTCAATAGAATTTTTGACTTATTTCCTTTTTTAACACTGTTTACTGGTATGCATCGCTGGGTAAAAATAACATTTGTATAAAAAATTGAGCCAAAATACTCTTAAAGATTATTATCTCACGAGTAACTAAGTACCTAGTAATACAATTATCTCTATTATTTTTAGTAGTCGTTGTCATAATAGCAACAAACAATAAAATACAAACAAGACTCCCATATGTCATGCTTCTAATAAAGACGATTGTATTAAAAAAAAAGCTACACGCAAAAAAAAACAAATGAAAACCCATAGCGTTTGCAGCACCCCTATTCTCAAAGCACCCGACTGCTGAATATTCCATATATTGGTTTTGCAAATGTACGACTCGGTACGGCCCGGGTTTATTGCTCAAACGATTTACGAATCGAACGGTTGTTAGAATAATACCACTTCAATTTTGTATTCCAGAATATTTATAGAACCCTTGGTTTAGAACCTAGGGGGGTATTTATTTAGGCATCGCTATAAGAGTATTCGGAGTGGTCGTGGTGGCCTAGTGGGCAAGGTACCAACCTCTCGAGTATGAGGGCGCAGGTTCGATCCCAGGACAGGCAAGTACCAATGCAACTTTTCTAAGTTTGTATGTACTTTCTAAGTATATCTTAGACACCAATGACTGTGTTTCGGATGGCACGTTAAACTGTAGGTCCCGGCTGTCATTGAACATCCTTGGCAGTCGTTACGGGTAGTCAGAAGCCAGTAAGTCTGACACCAGTCTAACCAAGGGGTATTGGGTTACCCGGGTAACTGGGTTGAGGGGGTCAGATAGGGCAGTCGCTCCTTGTAAAGCACTGGTACTCAGCTACATCCGGTTGGACTGGAAGCCGACCCCGACATAGTTGGGAAAAAGGCTCGGAGGATGATGATATAAGAGTATTCGGACACTGCAAACTTTTAGTCAGACGATAGTTTGTTTGGGCTCCTAAATCAGTACGAAGATGAATGGTAGCACGCACCTTACAAAGATTAGACATTTAGCCGGTACCAGACTGACTGAAAACTTTGATTAAATTTTCGATTTTCTTGAAAAAATATTTTTTTCAACTGTCGGCCGACTGTTCAGTTTTCAGTGGGTACTCCTAAACCGAGTATATTCTATGAGAGAGAATATTTTGTGAGCAGCTGGTAACTAATTGAAGGTATTTAATACTAAAATAATAAGAATCTTTTTCTACGAAAACCTTGCCGGAGGCTTACGAAAAATATAGAGGAATATAACAACTTAGATACAGTTATTAAGGACCTGTGTATTTCTAAGAAAATGTTGATCCTAAATTCAGTAAGATCTTATTAGTGAACTAGTAAAGCGTTGTAAACGAGTATGGTTTATGCGTGTGTCGCTCAGTTAGCAACGTAATTTAGTTACTTATCCACAAAGGTAGACAGGTAAAACACAGATAAATACAACTGACCTACATTGGATCCACCAATTTAACGTGTGTTCTCATACGAAGAAACTTGTCATGACAACATGATCATCCATCCACGGACCAGCCTCGTCAAGCATTGCTTAACCTTAAGCACGAGTTATTGAGCCACAACGTCCTTGAAAGTAACAGCCACCATTAAATAAATCCTCACGACACACAATAAAAAATAACAAATGAAGCACGACAGAACACAGTCACAACTCAAGCTACACAAGCTACAAAACAACAATTTTACTACCAAAACAACCCCTAAAATCACACCTAAGACAATTTTAGCAGCTCTAAAACTACCACGGAGGTTTAAAAATTCAGGCCCACATCTTTGGGAACATCAAACTAGGTTTCATAATTTAGATGGGAAACTGCCAAACTGAGTACTGGCATGCGGAACCATTGGGTGAAGTTAACAGCCTTGTCCGAGCACTATTTATAAATAACTTAATGGCTGAGGAAGTTTGAGATGAAGTTGTGTGGACTCGAACGGTGGATTGGTTGGTGCGTGGTATTTTGTGTAACGGTATATTGATAATGTTGAGCAGTGGTTTTGAATTTATGTCACGCATTGTATGAGTAGAACCTCATGGGTGATGCATAGTTCTTCTTATCTCTTTTCTTTTGTTACTCTTTTTTCTTATTATTTTCGTTACCTTTACTTCGATCTACGTAGATATATCAAGCCATCCTCAATTGAAGATGGCAGTGGACCTCATTTTCGCATTCAACAACATTCTATTTATTGAAATATTTATATGACTACTATTTGCATTTCATTAACCAATTACTACATGCACCATGTAACAAAAATATGTATTTAGTTAAAATTCAAATCACGTAGTGGACATAGGTTGACTGAATTTCCCACGAATTAGTTCTGCAAATCTAATTTTATTTTTAGGTCGGATTTACATCGGTCGAATTGTGAATATATGGCAATTGACTAACAATCTAAAGTTTAGATTCTAAACTATTAACTAATAGTAATTGTTCTAGGGAAATATTCAAATATTCTAGGGAACTACTTCCGGCATCTGGATAAAAACTAACGATATACGATTTATATTATGAAATTGATAACCAGAAATGTTATTTTGAGGAAACACGATACTGTTAAATTAATTCTATGAAACTCTTTATATATAATATGAAACTGATATGAGCAGTCAATAATCTACGTGGGTCAAAATGAATGTAATAACCATTATAGAGGTATATACCAATAAAATTAGATGACAGATTATCCGTAAATTCACCATAAAACGGAAAAGGCATGTAATTATTCATTGCTTCTTACGTGTCTCACTCCGTCCATCAGTGATATTATGTAGTATGACGGTAGTTCGGACCATGTTTCAAAAATAGTAGGACTAATAGCAGGTTGGCAATGCCATGCACCAAAAAATATTCGCAAACAACAAATGTGTACGCGTCAGCGCGATTCCACTACTAGAATGTGTCGCGTCACAGAAGTTCCAATTTTGCGGACATCTATACTGATATCATAAAGCTGGAGGGTTGATTTGTTTGCTTGAACGCGCTAATCTTAGAAACTACTGGTCCGATTTGAAAAATTCTTTCAGTGTCAGATGGCCCATTTATCGAGAAAGACTGTAAGAAACTTTTTTGGGCTCGTGTAGAGGTTCCCACGGGATACAGATGAAACCACTGTCAGAAGATAGTTTTAGATATATTGGCACGTAACTTGTCACTAACTGATATAGCGATTTAGACCTGAAGAATCATTTATGTCACACACTGGTGCAATTTCGAAAAAAACTGCCTGGGAGTAGGCAGTTTTCAAGAACCACTTTCCCCACCATGAAAACAAAACAAAATGACTGATTGTATAATTAAATTTTCGCTGTTCTCATCTATTTACTGGAATGGTTCCTGTTTCCCTGTCAGCAATGACGTTGACTAACGATGGTCTTCCATGTCAATGGAACGTCTTGATTAACAACGTAAACGACTTTTGACTGGAGATTTAAACTGCTGACCAGTAATTAATTGTTAAGTCTAAGGTTTAATTTATGGTTGGGTAAGGATTCATTGAAAAAGTGAAAACAAAATACAATTTGTTGGAGTTTTTTTTTAATTGATTTAAGTCCAGACTTGGATTAACATCTATATATGTTTTTGAAGTTATTTCATAATAGTATTTTCGCCTGTATTCTGAATAACCTTAGTCATAGGAACGGCCGACCAGCACACAGATAATTGTTGCAAAAATAATTGTTGGAATGATAATTCTCAGATATTCCATATTATACCTACTTACTTAATTTGATAATGATAAAATAACCTTAACTAAAAAGAGAGTAAGTAAGGCTCTAGAATCTACACGTCAACGTAAAAACAAAACACAACACTATATAATGTAAAGTTACATAACCTTATTATTACTGAGCGCGCCTCAAAGGTGTTCCAAGGAAAAGTCGATACCACATAATAATTAATTTACGATAGGGTAAAGGCGGGATAGATGCCCCACTTTTTGAAATATGCTTATAATTTAATAAATATTGGTTCTACATTAATAACACCTATGAATGTAACTAGTTTAATCCTTTATGTTTATTTGTGATTTACCTTTTTGGACCTATATACTACACGTTTTGCAGATTTTAGCTTTTCGTAGACCTCCATTTTTGGGGATAGATGCCTACCCCTATGGATAGTTGCCCCACCTTGAAAATACTAGTGAGGATAGATGCCTACGGTGTGGGATAGATGCCCTTCATACTGTTTAAGTATATTATATTAATAATATTTATATATTTTTCACTTTAATTTATTTGAAATGAAAAGTGCTTTGCAGATTTTAAAATCTTTTTATATTCATTATCAGATTAATTAAAATTAACACAATAAAATTCTAAAAGTCTTTGTTCAACAAAAATAATGTATTTTATATTTTAAACCCTTATTACAAAATATTAATTATTTAGTTTCAACATGCAAAATCATAAAAATCATTCTTTCTTAAAAACCAAAATAACACATAGCATCATAATATTTAACCGGACAGTGCTTTAAGTTTTCTACATCTCGAGCAAACATTTCTGAAAAGTGTACAGGTTTCATGTAACCAGCACTGACACATTACACATTGAATCCAGTCGGATTTAGACTTTATTTGTTCATAGTTTTCAAAGCATTCTATGCAGTTATTTTTATTTGTATCTTTAGGCTCATCCTGTCCATCTCTTTTAGTCTTCTTCACCGGCAAACCTTTAGTTTTCTATTCCTTAACTTTGTTCTTAGGTGAATTGTCTTCATCTTCACTGTTTGAACTGTAAATCATTCGTAATCAATAAAAAGTGTAAATACCTATACATAAACACATGAAAAATATATATTCAAAGCACTTATAATACATTCGGGGTACACGTGGTGTATGGAGGGATAGATGCCCCTAGGGGCATCTATACCGTAAAAAATCAGGGCAACTATCCTTTTTGACAGGGTTAGATGCCCTAATATTTTTTTAAATAAATAAATACAATAGAGCAACTATTTACATCAAAATGAAACAATATACATACGTAATAAAAAATTTGATGGAATTAATATCTACTTATAAAGTTATACAACAGCAAATACTCACCTTTAAAAATTTTACGCTCGCCGTAAGTTCGCCGCGGAGATGAATTCACACACGAGCGAAACGCGACCTCACCCCTCGATGGCGCGTGGCTAATTTAGGTGCGGGGTGCTTGTGGCTTCTAGTTAAACGATTGTTTCTTAATCGCGAGCATGGGAAGTTAGGTTTTTTAAAAATGGGGCATCTATCCCACTGCGGCATCTATCCCGCCTTTACCCTACACAAGATTTTATCGATCGCCACATAATGCTAAGTAAAGAGTACAAACACACGATAGACTTTTAGTCGGCCGATAGTTTATCTTGGTTCATAAATCAGTATGTTAATGAATGGAAGTTCGCACATTTCAATCAGGTAACAGACCTGCTAAAACTTTGTAATCCAAGTTATGGATTTTGTTATGTAACTGCTGACGTCATACTGTGTATTTTTTTTTTATTTTTATTATTTATTTATTGCAAAAAAAAAATAATTAGTATAATATTATCATAACTATACCTTTGAGCCGTTTGGGGTTGAAACCCTCGGGCCATGGGGTCCAAGTGCTCATCTCCTTTTTAAAGATCTGGCAAAGCGACTTGCTGACACTTCAAGTGACCCAAAGGCTGGTTTTTATTTTGGTCAAAAATTAAGCATTGCCATCCAACGTGGCAATGCTGCCAGCCTCTTGGGTACACTCCCGGTGGGCAGCGATGAGGAGTTTTTTGATGCCATTTTGTAATTTTTTTTAGCTGTTGTATATATGTATAAATAAGTTTATTTTTATGTAAATATGTATATATCCTTTTGACCAAATAAACTTTAATAAATTATCATAATTACATATTGTATGGCTCCAGCCATAACATGGTGATTTGTCACCTGAAAATAAGACCTGTAACCTACCTGTGTTGACAAATAAAAGTGTTTTGATTTGGTTTATTTAAATTGAGTATAATTCCTTGGCAGTCTTTACGGGTAGTCAGAAGCCAGTAAGTTTCACACCAGTCTAACCAAGGGGTATTGGGTTGCCCGGGTAACTGGGTTGAGGGGTCAGATAGGGCAGTCGCTCCTTGTAAAGCACTGGTACTCAGTTACATCTGGTTAGACTGGAAGCCGACCCCAACATAGTAGGGAAAAAGGCTCGCAGGATGATGAAATTGAGTGTAATTCGGTTTTCTTTAAAAAAGATCTAACTATCGGACCACTGTCGGCCGACTGTTAAGTCTCCAGTTTGCGGGTGATCTTAAGTTACTTGAAACTAACAAGCTTATGTGTTTCTACGGCAAGTTAAACCTAGTTTGGCGAACACTAGAGATAATTAAGGGTATCCATTGTAACTATGTTATAATGGCAGATAACCTAGTTTACTATATCCATCTTCATTAGGGTAGCTGATGTTTTGATAGAGAGCTTATGTACATACCTACGTCTTATTTTTGTTGAGCCTTTTATGCGGATATCTTGATTTTATATACCTAAGTAAATCTTAGTAAAAAAAAGATGTTTTTGGTTTTGATTCCAAATAGCCAGTCCGCCATCTTGGGGACGCCGCCATATTGGATTTGTAATGACATTTCTTAGCTAGTCATTTATTGTCATCAGAACTCAACGCGTGTGCAAAGTTTCATCCTAATCGAAGACCGGGAAGTGGGTCAAATTAAGATTCTAAGATTTTCTTACGTACATACCTAGTTATAAGTGAAGCTAATATAAGCGTGTTAAAAATGTCCTACACAACCCCTTAAGCAGTGTATTTTTCATCGTGTAACCTCTCAGTACTAATTTTGATACAGATGGCTAACTGAGCTTAGGATATCGCAGGACTTAGAAAGACTCAAGAAACTAGAATAAAAACTCTAGAACCTGCATCTAAAAGTTAGACTTGTCCGAGCGTCTGCTATATCCTTTGATCCAACCAAGTCCTGCCAGCTGACTTTGGACGATCCTTACTCCATCTCACTTAGGTACACATTTTAAAGATATTATATAAAAAGTTTATTTTTATTGACCTTCTTTTGAGTTGGTCTAGAACCAATGCAAAACAAAAGACGGGGCCTAGACTGCCTAAATTAGCTGTTTCTATTTTGTGTAAAAATATTTGAGGATCAAATGCTGAAAATCAGAAAAACCTACCATGAAAATTGAAATCCCTCAAATTTTTATAAGTAGTGTAACTTGCCACATAAAAAGACACAACCCACACCTAACTCCCACAAAAACAAAAGCATAAAGACACCAAAACCAGCGAAAACATCCGAACCATCACTAAAATACCTCTAGAAAGTACCAAACAATGTAAAGCTATTAACGACCGAGGTAAATTGAACCGAACCAGAAATTAAAACGAAGTTAAAGTAACTAACGGAGTTAACCGTGTTACCTCGCTCAGTTAAAGCGACACCTCGTTCTGGGTTATATGAAGGTTAGCTTCGTTCGTTTGTTTATTTTTATTTTTTGTTGTTATTATTTTGGTGGTAAGCTTTTTAGTGGAGTGTCTGGTAGATTTTAGTCAGGGTATAGAATAGATTCGTGCCAGGTGCAAGATGTAAAGGCGGGTCTACGCTAGACGAACCGAGCACGAGCGAAGCACAAGCGGAGCTGTTCTCGGCTTGTCGTTCGCGGCCTCAAGTGTGGACGTATCACTGTTAGCAAATCCCTTTGTGTTCGTCAAAAACCGACAACAGGCGGAACGCAGCCGAGCACGAACGAAATGCTCGCAGCGCGCTTGTTAGAGGCTCGTAAGTTGGTCCACACTAGACGAATTGTGTTCGGCTTGTGCTCCGCTCGTGCTCGGCTCTTCTAGCGTAGACGCAGCTTTAGTAGTAATGTGCCTTTAATGATCTGTGTTTTAAAGAGGAAACATCTGAAAGTGCGAAAGACCATTGATTGTTTGGTCTTTCGCACTTTCAAGAAGTAAAAACGATCGTTCTGCATTTTATCATTATTTCACTGTCAAATTAAGCAGACTTAATCATTCTTTGTTCACTCGCAAAGAATTTGACAAAGTTTGTACAGTGCGATAGCAAAAAGGTTGATGATCACTATATGGTCTCTTTTAAAGATCAATTTGGTTTCTACATTTAGAAAAAAATGCACCACGTATTAACATATGGAATGCTGTCAAAGAATTGAGTATCGAGTTTCCTCTACTTCTAAATGGAAGTAATTATTTCTATTACATAACAGCAATCGACAAGTCCAACAAATAGTACAAAAACAAAGCTGAGTAAGCTGAAATCAATCTTCGTGAGAGTCGCAAATTACGTTAACTGCCAAACATAATGAACTCTTAACTGTATTAGTAGCTTGGCGTCGTTCGCAATAAATCAGTACAATATAATATACAATACGTAGTACATAATGTAGACTTAGTACAAAGTGATGGTGTAATATTATGTATGTCTTGTTTGTTAGGTTTAAGGTTCGGTAAAATGTCGAGGAAAGGTGAATAGTCATTCTTGGACTTTAAGAATTTTGAGAGAAGACGACAGATAGAGAAGTATGGGTGAAGAAGACAACTAATAAATAAGGGTAGTATCACGAAAATCTTATAGAAGTTAGTCGATTTTGTGATGATACAAGTTATGAAAAAGATGTTGGTTCTTAAATTTTTATCACGGAAATGAAGAAGAATATATTTTCTGTTGTAAGAGGCTCTTAAGTAGTCGAGCTAGTGCCTCTAATGAATTGGTCTTTTACTCAAAAACTTAACGAGGATCATTTTTGTGTCACTGGAAAATCACCGCAAGGGCTAGGACCGATAGCTAAATGTAGGTATGTATTTGGCTAGGTAATTATTGTCCTTTAAAAATGAAGACAGCTGGCATTTTCTCACCAACCACTAACTTTGAAATAAAACAGAAATACGGCATCTCGATTCTAGAATCATCGATTGCCACAATCATCATCCTCCGAGCCTTTTTCCCAAGTATGTTGGGGTCGGCTTCCAGTCTATCCGGATTCAGCTGAGTACCAGTGCTTTACAAGAAGCGACTGCCTATCTGACCTCCTCAACCCAGTCACCCGGGCAACCCGATACCCCTTGGTTAGACTGGTGTCAGACTTACTGGCTTCTGACTACCCGTAACGACTGCCAAGGATGTTCAATGACAGCCGGGACCTACAGTTTAACGTGCCATCCGAAACACAGTCAATGGTGTTTAAGATATACTTAGAAAGTACATACAAACTTAGAAAAGTTGCATTGGTACTTGCCTGACCTGGGATCGAACCCGCGTCCTCGTACTAGAGAGGCTGGTCCTTTACCCACTAGGCCACCACGACCATCGATTGCCACAATAAATAATGAATATAATATGAACCGCAGCGCAGTTTACGCGAACATTATTTCATACATACATGTAATGTAAATGGCGTAATCGATTCACTTAATACGTCATTATGAATTCGCACTCAATACGCTTGATAATTTCGCTGATAATTAACTATGTTGCCAATTTATTGCTCTGCTCTATTTTGGTGCTTTTTAAATAATTTTCTAAAAAGTAAAACCTTTGAATTTTTGTGTGTGACACATTTTTAAATACGGTCGGTAGTAGGCCTACTACAAATATTTGCAATAGTAATAAAATGAATTCTGTATAGATACATACTATCCCGATTTTTGCGAAAATACGCTTTGTTTATTTCATAAACATAAAATGAAAATATAAAAAAAAATACATAACTTTATGGGGAAGAGCTATCTTATGTGAGGTAGTTTTGGAGCAAAAGACTCATACAACAATATGTTTTTCTTTGCACTGCTGAGCATAATACTACCAAATTTTTTCTTTCTAACCTTCCATCCTCAGAGAGAAGAAATAAGAATTTTAACTAAGGTGAGAGAAGTATCTTTAGAATGCAATAGAAACCACAAAAACAAGTTAAACAAGCAAGTGTACGGAAATAAAATAAAATTAACGTTCTAACGTTACTCACACTATTCTTGCCCACCTAGCCGTTATGTTAGAACTAAGTTTAAGTACGTAACAAAGTCTTAACTTAGTTAACTTGGCTCAGTTTTCAACAGCACCTTACATAAGTGGCAACACTATTTGACGCAAGTTTTTTTGCACTTTGTGTAATTCTTGTATTGTTATTGCACTTTTATACATCGAAATATGTGTAGGACCTATGTATATTATAATATGAACTATTTCATCTACAGTAGCACATTTTACACGGGGCGATTGCCAGATCTGAACTCCCCAACCTAGTTTCCAGAGCAAACCGATATCCCTTACTAAGTTTGTTACACTTTCTACCTCCTGATTACCCATGAAGACTTTAAACGATACAGCGATGTTAAATGATAGCCGGCACCAATCAAAAATGCGTTCTGAAAAACAAAACCTTCAATAAATTCTTCAAATCGACAAATCTGCACTTAAACCCTTCTTCTTTTTACGAAAAAATGCTAACTTACCAGAAGACACATTAAAATAAATTTAAACCCAGCACCAGTTTATTATCCAAAGATTTTACGCCCACAATGAGCTGTCATGCTGCAGCTGCACGTTATAAATAGTCTGGCAACACTTTAATAACATGGTGTGACCATTTGTCATGGTTTTGAATAGTTCGCGTTGTTATGTAGTTCTATCTGTGGATGAAGTGGTTAGTTAAGCACTAGAGAGTAAAACTAGATTTTGCTTGCGACTTTGTCTGTGTTCTGAGATACCTAGCACCTAGATGTACATATGTATAGTAACCTGTCTTCGTCTCCAAAAAACCTCAGTGATAAATGTTATGTCTAGCCGTTAGCGGTTTTAGCTAAATGGGATTGCAAACGAACACACTCTCGCTCTAGAGGTATATTAGTTGTTACTAGTAACGATGGATCTTCTGTATTCTGGATGTAATCTTCTTTATTCTTAAAACGTGTTGGTGGTTAGGTAGTAGGTACTATGTAGGTAGGTAGGTATGGACCGGGAAACTATTTTCTACTTAAATGAAAAAAATCCTTAACTTTGTGACGTTTATTCGTTGGCCTCGGTGGTAGAACTGACAACTAACCTTTTTTTAAAAACCTATCTATTTTTCTAAAGAATATAATTTCAATGCTTGTGCTATTCTTATTACTAGCATAAATTAACCCTATCCACCTTATTATAAAACGTGGTTTTAAGAAGTACCCGCTTTAGTCATAGCTTTAGTCCACTAACTTTGTTCGGGATCACGGTTTAAACCTGGTACGAAAGCTGGTACTTTCTTAATGCCACGTTCTATAATAAGGTGGTATGGGTGTAAAACAGTACAGTACGTTGTTCCTTAAAGTCACAAGAGAAACCGCGAGACACAGTTACTCATCGATATTAATTACGTGAACTTACTTCAATGTCAAGTAGAGGTACATTAATCAGTGTAGACAATTTAAGGTTCATGTTGTAGATAAGTGGATTATGATTGATATAGACTTGCGGTATTTAGTCTGAGTAGCAGCCATTAGTCTATATAATGTTATGTCTGTTTAATGTAAAATTATTATAAGAGGTTAAGTTTGTTTTGTATTTGAAGTTTTTTAAGTAAACAGTCAGAATTCGATTTTTTATTTTTAGCAAAGTACCTACTCAACAGGTGCTAAAATTAAATTAACTCTGAGTGGCATGGCCTAAAAATATCATGAAACTTCAAGTTTCTTTATACAAAATTGTTATAGAACTGCCCACGCACATTTCTATCAAACAAATACCTAATTTAACACCCACAAGAAACTTCCTCTCTCACACTATAACAAAACCAAGAACTTAACACTTTACAACCACATAAACAGCTTGAACAAAACAATCCAACATATCCTTTGACAACCAATTCAGTCTACAATAGACTTAAATAAGACATCAGTGCACACTATGGGAAAACTACAACATTTGTCAAGCAAAACTGACACTCACTGCATTGCATCCTTTGTAAGAAATGATAAAGTAAGTGTGTATGCTCGTCCAAAGAGAATTTTATAACTTTCCGCGAAGTGTGAATGCACAGCTTTCATAATATAGAATGAGAAACGTTCACGGAGTAAGGAAAGCGGAGATGACATAACGCAGGTAGGCCAGGCGCTTTCTTTTAGGTCAAATAGGTACTGTCGGCATGAGCTCAGATAGGCAGTTGCTTCTTGTAAAACACTGATTCTTAGCTGCATCCGGTAAGACTGGAAGCCGACCCCAGCATAGTTGGGAAAAAGCTCGAAAGATGATGAGGTACGGTGGGCA
This sequence comes from Helicoverpa assulta, assembly GCA_963856015.1. Classification (NCBI taxonomy): domain Eukaryota; kingdom Metazoa; phylum Arthropoda; class Insecta; order Lepidoptera; family Noctuidae; genus Helicoverpa; species Helicoverpa assulta. The sequence continues at coordinate 10,763,102 of CAWLCW010000012.1, forward strand.
TGACCTAAACGATCAGTTACGAGTGAGCTAACGAGGCGTTTGGATTCTTTGGGACATCTATCACTGATTTTTTGTAGAGGTATAAAGAAAAATGTTTGGGTCGAAGGAAGTTGTATAAGGGCGAAGACAGTAACGTTCCTTGTCCCCCGCGCACTTATCTCATAGGAGATTTTCTGTTATGGCACCTCCGCTAGTCATCTAAATCTCCGTGGTAACGTTCGACTGGCTATGAAATATGTTTAAGTATAAAATTGAATTTAAAGTGAATTTATTATAATGTAACATTTCGTTGAAGAATATTATTTTATTATACAAAGGAATATTGATTTTGAGTAAAATGGGTTAAAATACAAAATGTCGTGGTATAATTTAAAGAGAACTTATTTTAGTTTATTATAAGATTAAGCATTGCCATTCAACGTGGCAATGCAGCCAGCCTTTTGGGTGACAGCGATGAGGATCGATTTGTCGACGCACTTTATTAGTTTTAATTTTTATTTTTTTATGTAAATAGATTTAGTTTATTTTAAAATAAAATGTACAGAAATGAGCTATTAAATAGATTTATTTCGTTTTAAAGGGATATAATTGGAATTATATCCATTTGATATTTTTACGTAGAATGTGCACACTGATTGTAGCTATAAAATATATATGCAGGTACATACGTTTCTCTGTATGGCTGTACTTATTATTATTATTTGAAATTCTGTTGGTTTCAACGCATTAATATCAGGATCTGATTAGAAAAAAAATACGTGTGGCACTCGGGGACTGCCGCGGTAAAGCTATTGCATAGCGTACAATACGTCTAATCGCACGACACACAGCACCGTGTCGAAGACTGCCGAACTGACACGACGTTAGACGATGCACGGCCTTCAAGCCACACCTCCGTGCCCGTCGGAGTGGGGAGCGTGAGGTTTTTTCGTTACGGAATTTCTGGATTTGGTCCCCGCGCTCAAGGCCTGCGATAGAAGCTATGCAATAGCTTAAGAATCTTTTAGTGTTACACAGCTCATTTATTGAGAGAGCGTACTTTCATCCTGGTATCTAAAGTAATTCCCACTTGACGCATAAAACCGCTGACAGAAGATACACATATAAGTTAACACTTTCATCCTAATGACACGATAGATAATACATCACACAATTAGACCGATTGCCAGCGTCACCTCATTAACTAAAACAGGCTCAAATAAACCTATAATAACAGATAATTCGGATAAAATTAACTACGAACAGGTGATTTAACCAATCAATGTTACTGCAATCGTACATTGGTAATTAATTAACTTCACTTCTATTAACTTATTCATAACTTCGATAAGTTCAAATTGAAGTGTAGATTTTGAATTGATATCTGATCTCTCTTATTAAATAGGTATTGAAATTAATTGATTGTAGGGAGACTTGAATAGTATTTGGATGTAAATTGAAAGGTGTATTAAGGAAAAATATATTTCATTCTACAACTATTAAGCATAATTACCTAATAGCATGGGAATAAACTCATTTTTTTTTTCACTCCTAAAAAGGGGTATTAGGTATATTTTACCGCTGTGTGCGTCAGCTGTTAAAATGATAAACCGATTTGGATAGGGTATTTTTTGTCAAAAACTGGTTTTACTTTGAATGAAAGCCTGCATAAGAATAAGAATGTTTATTTGCAGAGACACGGTATTAGGTACAGGTGTTTTGGTAAATTAGGTACATAACGTACATAAAAAATAATTATTACAGTATCATACATATACAAAAGTGTTATTTCAAACAATTCAATCAAATTACAACAATCGAGAGAATACAATTACAATCTATTTAATTATACATAACATAACATTATTAAATTATAATCTTTTAATATTACTTATATCCAAATACATTCGTGTTCCTCGTTCTTTCACTACATTAGCTTACTCCTAACGATGAATAACAAACACATAAAATTTCAAACACTTCAGTACCTAATTCATAAACATTCAACTAATGCACTAAGCATCAATCGAAAACTCAAAGGGAATACATAATACTCACCAAGAATCGGACATAACACCAACTTGTCTAACTTAGTTTATCACTGAACTACAGATTCAGCTTCAGTAAATACTGGAACCTATGTAATTCAGTTTTCCAACTTAAAACTGGGTCCAGTCAAAATTCATGTTGCTTTGGCATAAATTATTTATGGCACTTTGACTTAACTTTGATATTTAGTAGCTGGGGTAGGGTTAGTAACGAGGTCCTTGGGTGCATGTTGAGATGTTTCTAGGCTAGTCTGCGTTTTGGTGAAGAGGTTTTGCTTTAAAAGCTGCTCCTTCTAACGTATCTTGTTGGGTAGATGTATCTATACCAATATTATAAAGAGGAAAACTTTGATTGTTTGTTTGTTTGGTTGTAATGGATAAACTCAAACTACTGGACCGATTTTAAATATTCTTTCACCATTAGAAAGCTATATTATCTGCGAATAACATAGGCTATATTTTATCCCGGTGCGGGCAGTAGCTCCCACGGGACGCGGGTGAAACCGCGGGAAAACGCCTAGTTTTTTATAAAACAGTTCTACGGAAGAAGGAAAGATGAGCGGAGACATTATAAGGTAGGTAGGTCAGGTGCCATCTTGTAGGACAAGCAAGTACGGTAGGCGTGGCGTTCGCGTTCCTTTTCATATCAAAACGAATTTGTCAAAGATTGGTCTTCATTGAATGGTTATTTAGTTTTTATAAGAATGAGTGTGTTCTGTAGTTTTTTTAATAATAGTACCTGCCTAAAGGTAGTTATTTTTTCTTTTTTATCTCGACTTTACAGACACTTCAATTTTAATTTAATTGCAAAGATTTCAGTAGATATCGTATTGCAAGATACTGCGGAAGTGTTTTAAACAGATTACACGGATTATGTTCGGTGATTTATAGGCATCGTTGAGAAATTATATTTTTTTCTGCTCAACAAGATAAGGCACGAGGCTTTTTAGTAATAAAATACGAAATGTATATATGTATAACAAAGACTAACAAAGAAAAAAAAATCTGTATTACAAGCCAAAAATCTGACGACCAGTGTTACTAGGGGGGGTACCTGTTATCCAGGTAGGTAACTTATTCACGCAGGGCAGATAGGAAGTTAATCCATGTAAAATACTGGTGCGCAACTGGATCCGGTTAGACTGAAAGCCAATCCCAACATTGTTAGGACTAGGCCAAACAGATAACGAAAATCTGAATTCCTACAGATATATTATGTACTAGCTTCTGCCAGCGACTTCGTCCGCCTTAGATTCGTACTTTGTGCAAAGCGAGGAAGAAATACTAAGCACCAGCCTATCCAATTATCTAAATGTATGCGTAGTAGTAGGACTATTTCACCTAAAAAGGAAATAAACCTACCTAGTTTATAAAATAACAACAAAAGAAAGTAAAAAAATAATTAATTAAAACCTAAAATTCGCGCTGATAATGGATGATAAGCAAGATTTGTTAATATCAATTATTGTCGGTCAATAAGGTTGAACACTCTGAACGCCTATTCGCATCAATCGCATCAATAGCCAAATATTGTATGAAGCCCGCGCAGCCACCGCGCCGCGAGCCGCGTCGAGCGACCGGCGACCGTTACACAAAAATGATCCTTATAGCATGATATTCACGCGCGGTGGCTTATTACCGTATTTCATGTATAACTTTGGTTTTTCTCTACCGATTTATATGATTCTTTTTTTATTGAATAGGTAATAATGTTAACTTTTATTATTTAATATGAGTGAGGGTGTTAGAAACGTAATAGTAGACAAAATATAATCAGAAACCTCCGAACTACTAAGCTATCGAGAGTTACACGTGTTATTGTGAGACAACCATAAAAGGTAGACTTGTGCTGTCATGGGATGTTTTTTACATAATTTTATGGAGAACATTTCCGTCATACATAGTTTCTGTGCTAGCTTTTACCATTAAGGCTGCACACGCGACGGAAGCTTTAAAAATGGAGTAACTTCGCCCTTTTTCCCGACATTTCCCTTCACTGCTCTGCTCCTATTGGTCGCAGCGTAATGAAAAGTATCCTATAACCTGCCCAGAAGTATGAAGAATAATTGTACTAAGTTTCATTAAAATCCGTCAAGTAGTTTTTGTTTCCATAACGAACATACAGACAGACAGACAGACAGACAGACAGACAGACAGACAGACAGACAGACAGACAGACAAAAATTCTACTGATTGCATTTTTGGCATCAGTATCGATCACTAATCACCCCCTGATAGTTTTTTTGGAAATATATTCAATGTACAGAATTGACCTCTCTACAGATTTATTATAAGTACTAGCTTTTGCCCGCGACTTCGTTCGCGTGGGATAGTGGCATCCGGCAGATTTTTGGTTTGAACAATAGATGGCGCTGTATGTCCGGAATAAATTGTATTTTTTATTTTTATTTTTTGTAAAAAAAACTATCCTATGTCCTTCTCCTGGCTCTAAACTACCTCCCTGCCAATTTTCAGCTAAATCGGTTCAGCTGTTCTTGAGTTATAAGTGGAGTAACTAACACGACTTTCTTTTATATATATAGATTTAGTACTCTTAACCAACAACATATTTATTTGAATAAAGATTAATATTATTATGTTGATACAACTTAAACAAATTATTTCGACCAAATTAGGTACCATAAAAACGGTTTTTGTGAGTTAATCTTAAAAGATAGACATACACTGTCGCGGACTGTTTTTTAGATCATTAAAAGAGCTATTATTCTTTAATACATATTTTTTGTGTATCTTGAACCGTTTTCACGGCGCACGCAACGGAAGGCTTCAAAGATGAAATAATTTCTCCCGTTTTTTACACATTTACCACTATATCTTTGCTCCTATTGGTCGTAGCGTGATGTTATATAGCCTATAGCCTTCCTCGATAACTGGACTATCCAACACAAAAAGAATTATTCAATTCGAACCAGTAGTTTCGGAGATTATCGCGTTCAAACAAACAAACAAACAAACAAACAAACAAACAAACTCTTCCGCTTTATAATATTAGTATAGAAGTATAGATGGTGCGTAAGTAATTTTCACAGGAAATAGCTATAATCTGTCATTTGTACATTTTCTGCAGCTGCTGCGACTAAGCAGAAGCCAGAAAGTCTGTCAGTCTTACCATGGATATCGTCTTGTGTAGTTGACTGGATTGAAGATAGATAGATAGGTAGTCGCTCCAAGCAAAATATTGGTACTCAAACAGATTCGGTGACTGGAAGCCCAACACCAACATAGTTGGGGAATAGCTGGATGGATGATAAAATGAGTCATCATCATCAGCAGGCGCATAGGGTAGGATAGTTTCACTACTGGGGAGAAACACTTGTATGACTTGTATGAATTGGGGATTTTCTGTGCACTTACTTACTATGGTAAGGCTGACCCCACATTAGGCGTGCGAGATCCTCGGGCGTGTGAGTAGCGCGGGCGTCGCGAGCGCGCTGCGTGAAAGTCGCGTTTTGCTGCCCTGCGGCATGTGTGAAGAGTGCAAGCGACGCGCTCGCGGCGAGCACGCGGCGCTCGAGTTGCGTTCTTACCCCTACGCCCGCTATCCCCGCCGCCCGCTAAACGCCTTAGCAGTTAAACGTCAAGTCGAGCGCGCTGCAAATGCCGCAGGGCAGCAAAACGCGACGCTCACGCAGCGTGCTCGCGACGCACGCGCTACTCACACGCCCGAGGATCGCGCACGCCTAATGAGGGGTTAGGTCTAAACCGGGAGGGACTCCACCGAAATGTTTGCATTAGTTCACGAATAGGCAAAATGTACGTATCTGTGAGAGTCCACTTCATGTGTTCGTACTTGAAACCTGCAGTTTTGCCAAGATTTTCAAAATGTACGCTCGCAATTTGTCATTTCTTGGTGGAGCCAGCAAATCAAAAGAAACAGAAGTGTTGTATACTGTGCGTCACTACCGCTCACCGGGAAAATTTCGCTCTTGCGGAGGACGTTTATCTATACTAATATTATAAAGCTGAAGAGTTTGTTTGTTTGTTTGTTTGTTTGAACGCGCTAATCTCAGGAACTACTGGTCCTATTTGAAAATTTATTTCAGTGTTAGATAGCCCATTTATCGAGGAAGGCTATAGGCTACTTTTTATCCCGGTACGGGAAGTAGTTCCCACGGGATGCGGGTGAAACCGCTGGCAGAAGCTAGTATACCATATTTTGTGTCACACGTAAACAGGACGACAGTAAGTATCCACCGAAACACTTTCAAAGATCTGATGAACGAACAAATCAGACCTGAGTTGGTCACCTGGGGCCAATCAGAGCTCTATGAAGCGATCATACGCTTTGGCTCCTACTGTTATTGTGGTTTCTGAAAATGTATTCACCTCATTCAACGATGAATGTAATTCTGATGGTACTATTAAGAACACTTGCTTAGCGCAAAAGCTGACGTTGGCAGGCCGACTCTTTTGACTTCTCGAATAGGATACCATTGGTTTTTGTGCAATGCACACCTGCAATGCATGCTGGATTAGGATAGGATATAGGTGGATAGGATTTGCAGCAGAGAACAATTCTGTTTTTGTAATTGAATGACATCAAACGTAGTTTTATATAAAAGGTTTTTTTTTAGACTTGGCTCGGGTCTTACTGAGACTGTTCGTAATCGTCAACAGTGTATTTGCGATCAGAAGTTGAAAGTAAGCATGTCTCTGGTATGCGACGCGTAATTTGTACGTTTCCAGACGCATAAAGCATTTTACGTGTGTATGGTATTAAATCGAGAAAGCTCCCATTTCTTATCTGCACTTTGTATCTGGGCTTATTTTTAAAGCTACAGAAGCCTACATTACCTACCTCACGCTTAGCAGCGCTAGCGAAAGATAGATCTTCCTTTCTTCTAGGATTAAGTTTACATATTTTGCATCAGAAAAAATAATTAAGGTCTACTTAATACTACTCACTCAAAGTAATTTGTTTTAAGGCCACCACATTAGTGGAAGATAAGCTAAACTATGTTTATGAAAAAATCCTGATATGAACTCCATCTGTAACTTTAAATGATAATTAATTGTTCCATTAAAGTCATCATTTTTGACATAATGTTCAAAAAATAATTTAGATGGCACCGTTTTAAATTTGGCTGAGAACTATTAATTTTCCTTTCATCAAGGTAATAATTATAGTTGGATTTTGATGTGGTACGGCAAACTGACAAACACTACTGAAATGTCTATCGAAAAATTACACTACGTGTTAAAATATGGTGAATTACGGAAAATACACAACTCCATCTGTTGAAATAATAATCCTCTATAAAGAATGTATGGTAATTAATTGTCATTTACCACCTCGCTCTTCTGACAAATTTGATGTATTTTTACCACAGATGGAGCTACTTTAACCTTGGCTAAACAAAATTTTCATTTTTTTTTTCTTCCGAAGTTACTTATAAAGGTGTGATTTTCTGTGTAAAGATGAATAATAGGCCGAACAACTAATATAAGTACAACATTCAAATGTACAGTTTTGACAAACAGATTGCGTGTCGTAATATTTTACATCTTGAATTCACAAAATTAATCATATCTTTTGATAGAGTGAATCGATTTCGATGAAACAAAAACTAAGTAATACCTCAAGTTACGTAGAATTTTTGTATATAAGCATTGTCTGCATTGAATTCGTAGATTTTACGTGAATCCCGAACAAACAAACAGATAAACAGATAAACAGACAAACAGACAAACAGACAAACAGACAAAAATGACAAAAATGATGGAAATGGGTTCTGTTAGTTATCCTTTAACATGCCGGCTATTTTTTTTGTCAATTTCTTCAATGTACAAAAATTACTTTTCTACAGATTTATTATATGTATAGATAGAAGATGTACCATCTAATTTGACGTGAAAAACTGCTTACTTGGTAAAATCTATAGACAAAAATCCCATAATTCTTAATAATCAACTACCCAAGGATACACTCAAATAACTCTCAAAATACAGGAGGGACCTTATAACTGATATGAAGGGGTACCGGAAAATATATAGAGCGGCCACTGAAGGACCCTTATTAAAGATATATTGGGGTTCCGCATACAGTATGCGACACCGAGTTGATCTATGACCTCTAACCACATCTATAGATTGCATTTTTAAACTCTCGAAGTTTATTATTGGACCTCAGGTATTGGATAAGAAAGTTGATTTTGGAAAAGTTTATCAGATGAAATTTTACTGGTAAAAGTTTTTTTTTTTTTGTGGCGGAAGCCAGTTTATGTTTTACGAATGAAATTATGAAATATTCTAATTGGAATGTGTGGAAGTCGTGTTAGTTACTGTTACTGTTTTATTTTTCTGTAACCACAAAACAGCAGTTTGTGACAAATAGGCACTAAACAACTAATATCATAAGCCCTTAACTTACTTCTGAAAATGACTTTACTGTTCATTTACAGTTACATAAATTAGATCCCTATGATATAACTAAATCTGTAGCTATCTACCGCCAATAGTATATTATGTTTGTATAAATAATTAAACTCAAAGGTTATACAAATTAATCAGCGAATTTCCGGTAACCGTACAAGTTAAACTATCTGTTTGTAGGTCGCCACAATGTTGGTCGAGGTCGGATTCGAACCCGCAACCCCGCGGTTTTCAGTCAACATACACTTTGACTGTTAACTGATATACCTATGTTATTGTATCAAATGGAAATTTTGAAACACAAAGTATTTTAAATTATTGTTAATCCACAGAGATAATTATAAAGTACACATTATTATTTAATATAAATAAGTAATAACTCCTAATGAATAAGGTATCATTTAAATTAATTAGAAACATACCTCTGTAAATCACAATTATTATTTTTATTTACGCATTTTATTATTTCGTAAGTCGTGGTACCACGAACTAGAGACAACGTACATAGACATAATAAGTAACATATACGAGAACTGTAAAAGTAAAGTCAGACTGGAAAGAACTGGACCAACTTTCAAAATAGAACGCGGCGTCCGCCAAGGAGATCCCTTGTCACCGAAAATTTTCATAGCCGTTCTAGAGCTCATTCTCAAAGAGTCAAGGTGGGAAAACAAAGGCATAAAAATAAACGGCAAGTACTTGAGCCATCTGCGATTTGCAGACGATATTGCATTACTAGCTAGCACCGCTGAAGAACTAAATGATATGCTAACAACTCTACATTTACAAAGCATCAAAGTTGGACTAGAAATAAATTTTGATAAAACAAAAGTAATGACGAACAATATCTTAACACCTATCCAAATAAACGGTGAAAATGTAGAGTACGTCAATGACTACATATATCTGGGCAAGCAACTATCCTTTAGAGAAATAGACAAGGAAGAGGTGGAGAGAAGGATTGGCTCAGCATGGAAACGCTTCTGGTCCTTGAAACACATACTGAAATCTAAATTGCCCACCAAACTTAAAAAGTTAGTATTAGATTCTTGTGTACTACCCTGCCTCACATACGGCTGCCAAACATGGTGCCTAACAGAAAAAACGGCTAGCAAAATTTCAATCTGTCAAAGAGCGATGGAAAGAAGTGTACTTAACCTTAAGCTTTCGGACAAAGTAAAGAACACTGAAATCCGCAAACGAACACAGGTCACAGACGCAGTACTACATGTAAGAAAGTTGAAATGGAAATGGGCGGGGCACCTGTCTCGCTATGAGGATGGAAGATGGACAGAAAGAGTAACCAAGTGGAGAGGCCCGAGCACTGGCAAGCGACGTGTGGGCCGCCCGCTCAAGCGGTGGGCGGACGATATCCGAGCTGTCGCCGGAGAGAGCTGGATGAAGGTAGCACAAGACAGAGATAAATGGTCTAGTCTGGAGGAGGCCTTTACCCGCACAGGGGTTCCCTTTAAATGAGTGCTAGACAATTATGATAAAACATATAGCAAATACAAAAATGATATATATCTACAAATAGTTAGAAATAAATAAAATGAAATGTTTAATGCATGATTGAAGATTGAATAATTAATTTTTAATAGTAAATATATAAACAGTTGCATGAAACCTAATGTAAATTGTGTGTGTAAATTGTATTGTTATTATTTACCTACTGGGAATGAAATAAAAGGCTTATTATTATTATTTTGTATGTCTCTACCAGACCTCGGGACTATAGAGTCCCGGATTTTTGGGAGGCGAACGAGGGGCCGAAGCCAACACGCTGAAGCCCTTTTGAGACAACTTTAATGAAATGGTGACACAAAACCGACGATTATCCCTGTATACACTATAGAAATGTACCCAAGGACAATCCCCGGTTCTGTGCTAAACTATTGCTAACTATGGATGAAAACTACTTGGGCTATTGTGATGGGATGCTAGTGGACTAGGAATGGGGAAACTACGGGAACTATGGCACCTGCCGATAACAATGTAATAAATACACGTAAAAATGGCAGGTGGAGACTCGCCAACTCACTTACTGGGCCCCCGGGAATCAGTCTTATTATTATTATTATTATTAAGTCGTGGTGGCCTAGTGGGCAAAGAACCAACCTCTCGAGTATGAGGGCGCGGGTTCGATTCCAGGCCAGGCAAGTACCAATGCAACTTTTCTAAGTTTGTATGTACTTTCTAAGTAAATCTTAGACATCAATGACTGTGTTTCGGATGGCACGTTAAACTGTAGGTCCCGGCTGTCATCGAACATCCTTGGCAGTCGTTACGGGTAGTCAGAAGCCAGTAAGTCTGACACCAGTCTAACCAAGGGGTATCGGGTTGCCCGGGTAACTGGGTTGAGGAGGTCAGATAGGCAGTCGCTTCTTGTAAAGCACTGGTACTCAGCTGAATCCGGTTAGACTGGAAGCCGACCCCAACATAGTTGGGAAAAGGCTCGGAGGATGATCGGAGGATGACGCATTTTATTATTTGAAATTTCACCTTCAACTTTTATAAATGTCAGACTATTCGACGACTGACTAAGACTATCTGAGACTATCAAAAACTGCAAAATATTTTCATATGGTAAGTCATAAACATGTCTATGATTTCAAATAACTTTTTTATATTTTCACAACTTTGATTGGAAATATAAAAGTTTTTGAATTGCTTGGCACAAGTTTTCACACTACTTTTTCAATACAAAAATATATATTTTATAAGAAGCAAATACCATACCTTACATCTGTTCAATCCAATTATTCTGTGAGAATTATAACTTTAAATTGCTAACCTATTATATACTAAGTATGTTATTTCTATGTACACTACATTTTTAAATGTTTTAATATTGTAATAATGTAGTAAAAGCTTTAGACAGAGCCATTTTCTGTCTATGTAATATTTATTTGTCTTCTTGCAATTTCATGTGAATCGTATAAAAGTAACCCTATTTTTTGTTTCGAATTTCACATATCTGTGAACAATGGTACATTTTTTTGTTCTATAATAGTTCTACATGTCATATAAGCTTGAATTGTCCTTCTTCACAAATTATCTATCTTTCAATCATACATCAATGAATCTTTTGATTCAAAAGCAAATTCATATATTTCTACTAATGCCTTGTCAAAGTGCGAATCCTGTCAATATCGAAGAAAGATAATGCATACGTTTCGGGGACAAAATATCAATCTATCATGTATTTGTTCTATCAATCATAATTCCTATCTTTTTGAGCTGAGATAAATGAGAAATAAATTGATATAAAATGAATGTTACATAAAAATATTACAGATGACATTTAAACATGAATATAAACTATAAATAAAGTTATGAAGGTGTGTGATATGACTCCTCACACGAAGTCCACGTGTCTTCAAAGGTATGAAATGTCGAGTGAGAGGAACGTGTAACTTATGATGTCGTGTAGCTATTAAATCAAAAAAATATTGACGTGTATTTAGGTAAGTAAGACTTACATAATTATAACTAATAGTTATGCAATCGCTGCATCAACTTAATTAACAGTCATTATGATTAAGATTATTCTTAAACAACTGAACCTGAAAATCTACCTCACAATGAGATTAGTGAACCAAACCGCAAGTTTAAGATGAGCAGTACAAGACCAACTTACGCACAGGGTTTTTTTTTTTTTTTTTGTTTATATGATGTGACCTCATACGGTAACATCATAAAAAATTACAATCTAGCTTTAATGCTAATAAGTAATTCAATTTTGTCTTAATTTGCTAGGAAAGTATAACTAAGAATGTGTCCATTAACACTTTTCTTATTGTCTCTATTAAGGGGAAGGCACTTTGTTATTGTGTTCTTTGCGAGTAGCACTCACTACTTTACACTAACACTTCACTATGTTAACTCAAAAGGTTTGGTCCTTTTTAGCCTTCTCACTATGTCCGTGTTGTCGAGGAGCTGGATAGCCTCGATGTTCACATGGTGGTGAAGCCTTCGTTCATGGGCTTCTGCATATTTTTTAATTATATCTATGACAAGGTCTACTTTGAGGTCCCGATGAAGGTCGTCATTTCGAATGTACCAGGGCGCATTAACGATTCCTCTGAGTACTTTGTTTTGAAAACGCTGTATAATTTTGATATTGCTTTGTTTGGTACAGCCCCAAAGCTGAATACCATAAGTCCATACAGGCATGAGGACTTGTTTATATAAAAGAACTTTGTTGTGCACTGACAGCGAAGATTTTTTTCCTATCAGCCAGTACATCGACTTGTAGCGAAGATCTAGCTCGTCGCGTTTCTTTTTGACATGAGCTTTCCAGCGAAGCTTTACGTCTAATGTCATGCCTAGGTATTTGGCTGTATTTTCGTATGGTATTACATGGCCATTTATGTTTACCGGGTGGTAATTTGTCCTTTTGTTTGTGAAGTCTATGTGAACAGATTTTGATTCATTTAGTTTCACACGCCATTTTTTTGTCCAGTCAAAAATGATATTGACGGCTGTTTGAACTTTTTCCACTGCTTCTTCTTGAGTGGCACCTGTGGCCATAATACACGCACAGGGTGATATTAAATGTTACACCCGCACATGAAAAATATTGTGGCCGCTATCATTACCGAGTGACTGAATTTTGGAACTCAGCATCCCACTTACTCAGCACTTACTCAGCAACCCACTTACTCTGTAAGACAGGTTGAAGAAATTCTTATTTACTAACACTAAAAATCAATGAAAAGCGGAAGATGTTATCAAAAATCTACCTAACAGAAAATCGTATAGAAAATATCATCAGCCTCAGATGCACAATACACTTCGGGAACATTTATCTACAAAAAAAATCTCTAGCGGTTCAGTAGCTCTTTTGTGAAAATAAATAGGATATATTCCTTCCATAAGGAGATAAACCACATACAAGCCCTAGTTTCCCTGGAGGTTCAACTTGAAGAAGTAATAAACATCAGTATAGGTTTTTTCGATATAAAATCTATAGTATTAGTGCTTGGTATAGATATTTATTTATTTATTTATATAGGAAAGCCTAGACATGGCGAGACGTTAGTTGAAGATTTGAGTGAAAAAATGTGTGAGTTTGAAGAGTCTATATATTTGTGAACTAGCTTCTGCCAGCGGTTTCACCCGCATCCCGTGGGAACTACTTCTCGTACCGGGATAAAAAGTAGCCTATAGCCTTCCTCGATAAATGGGCTATCTAACACTGAAAGAAATTTTCAAATAGGACCAGTAGTTCCTGAGATTAGCGCGTTCAAACAAACAAACAAACAAACTCTTCAGCTTTATAATATTAGTATAGATGAGTTTCATTTTTTTTAATATATAAATATGTAGAATTTTGTTTGTCATAGTTGTATTAAAAGTGTGTCTCAATAGATTATACTATGCTAATCTCTTGTCGTGATACTTGTCCTATCTATGCTCAACTATACATACGCTTTCTGGTGTGTATAACTTTTGAATTTTAAAGCAATGATTTTGCTGTATCATCTAGTTTTTATAACTGTAAATAAATCAGTTTTACAAAAAGTTGAAATATATTACAGCTTTAGGGACTGAAAGAGATTATATGAATGAAACATTTTTAATTCTAACACTTTGACATGGCATTCAACACATATTTTTTTCAAATAAGATGACATGGAATTTTATACAACTCGAGATTTGAAAAGAAATCACTGTGCAAGTCATACATAAGTATTATTTGATAAATTTTATAAGAATCATTTATAATATTTATAATGTGAGAGTGACATACAAAATACATAATGTGTAATAATCGTACAATATTCAATTTTATGAAATCTAGTAAGAATATAATTTTAAATTTTAGCTTATTAATTTACTGAATTATGTAAGTGTTTGATAGATCGAAAAATTACCATTCTTACAATTTTTAGCTCTATAACAGCGTTTTTTGCTTCATACAATACCGCAAAAAGCAGCAATAAAATTCAATATTTCAAGAAGAAAGCACCAAAATATTGCCTAATAAATAATCCAAAAACGTTGCCCTCAAACCTAGGTAAGACCCGAGCTAAGCCCCACCGAGGGGGTCCCCACGTTGTCGTCGTGGTGGGGCTTGTGTGCCTCAATGATCCTGAAGCTCTGCCGGTAGAGATACTCATGCCGGAAAGGTTCAGGGGAGAGGCCAGACAAAGAGGGACCCAGGGAGGGGCCGCTCCTGACCAGTCGACGTTTGTGGACATGGCAAGGATGCGGCCATACCCGCAGAGGTGCAGGCGCACTGACGCGGCGCTCGTTTGCTCTTCGTACAACGAAGAGCAAACCTTTTGGCGGGTCTGCTGAGCCGGGATGGCCGGACAGTAGACGGAGGCATGCCTAATGCCGCCGCCGAGGGCTTGGCTTAACCGCCCGGCCCAGAGGAAGGACACCTCTTAGATAAAAAACCACCCAATCCCAAGTTTCGGGAGCGCGGCGAGGGGATGAATGGCCGTGGGGGACACGGTCGTTAGCGCTCCCACCTGTTGGGGCCAGCCGCCCCCAACAGTATGTAGGCTTGCCCCGGTATGAGGCCACTGCCGGGGTTGACGGTTACTTGCTCTCATACTCGTGGGACGTACATGGAAAACTCACTAAAAACAACAAAAACAAATAAAGATGACGACAGGGTGTGGGATGAGGACTCGGACTCCGAGTCCGCGTCCAGCGAAGAAGTCGCGGGGGGTTTTAAGCTCCCCCGCAACAAGAAGGACCACCGGGCCGATGCCTTCCTCAAGAGGAAGAAGGAGGACCTGGGGTCCTCCTCTAGTGGTCGCGGGGCCTCGGCCAAAAAGGCTCGAGCTCCTCCGAGGGGGAGGCGTCGGCCATCGGCTCCGACCAGGAGCGAAAGGCGGACTTCGAGAAGACGGTGGAGTCCGCCTTCAAGCAGGTGGCCTTAAAGAGAAAGAAGGCCAGCCGCGACGGCGCCATCGAGGCCGCTACCGCCTCCATCACCGCCGCAGCGGTGAGCCACTTTGGCCGGGCTCCCGTGAGCGAGCTGGCCAAACTGCAGCGGGAGGTGGCTCGCCTCACGGCCGCCTTGGAGTCTCTCCTGGAGGAGAACAGGAGTCTCCGGGCGGACCTCGCTAAGATGCGCGAGCAGGAGGCGGAGCGCGGCGGGGCCAGGCAACAGGCGCAGACTGCGCCGGCTGAGAGCCAGATCCTGGCCCTAGTCCGTCAGGAGATGGCGGCCTTCCAGGCTCGCTTCTCAGTCCTGGAGGGCAGGGTTCTGCGCCCCCCCCTCGCGGCGTCGAAGCCCCCAGCGGCCCAAAGGGCCTCCTATGCGGCTGCGGTTGCAGCGGCACCCCCACCCAGAAGGGGACCGCCGAGCAAGCCCCCTGTCGCGGCGCCGAACGGACCGACCAGGAGGGCGGCCGCTCAGCCAAAGCCCAAGACCGCAAAGGCGGCCCAGGCGCAGAGGCCCCCGGTGCCAACGTCAGCACCGGTTTCATCGTCGGCACCAGTGGCGAAACGCCCTCCGAAGCCGACACCGTCAGCGGCCCCTACCTCTTCTGCCACTGAGTCTGAGTGGCAGGTGGTGGGGGAAAAGAAAAACAAAAGGAGGGCGGCCAAAGCGGCCAAAAAGAGGGCCCAAAGACAGCGGCGCAGACAGCGAGCCGCCGCGGCGCAACTCCGCGCCCCCAAGACCGCGGCTGTAGTAGTCACACTACAGCCGGACGCGGTCAAAAGGGGCGTGTCGTACCGCGATGTGCTCGCCAAAGCCAAGGAGGCGGTGAGCCTGGCCGAGCTGGGCATCACCGAGGGCCTTCGGCTGAGGGTGACCGCAACGGGCGCCCGCATGCTGGAGGTCCCAGGAGCGGCCAGTGGGCCCGCCGCAGACGCTCTAGCCGAGAGGCTCAGGGCGTCCATAAGTGCGGACGATGCCCGAGTCTCCAGGCCCCACAAGTGCGCCGATCTGCGCATCATGGGCCTGGACGACTCAGTCACTGCGGAGGAGGTGGTGGCCGCCGTCGCTAGGACGGGTGGGTGCTCTGCCGACGAAATCAAGGCGGGCACCATACGTCCCGACTTCAGGGGCATGTGCACCATCACGGTGAGCTGCCCCGTGACGGCGGCCAAGGCCATAGTCAACGGCCGTAGGTTATTGGTTGGCTGGGTGTCGGCGCAGGTCAAGCTGCTTGACCCCAGACCGCTGAGGTGCTTCCGATGCCACGTCGGGCATCATGTGGGTGTCCGTTGCACCTCGGAGGTCGACCGCAGCGCCCTCTGTTTCCGCTGCGGTCAGCCCGGTCACAAGGCTGTGGAATGCAGCGCCACGCCGCACTGCTCTGCATGTGCGGCTGCTGGCAAGCCGGCCGAACACCGGGCGGGGAGCAAGACCTGTGCCCCACCCACCAAGCCGAGTAAGGGCAAGGGCCGGCCGTCCGTCGTTGCCACCGCCGCCACCTCCGCAGTGGCCACCACCGCAGCTCCTGCGGCCGCCGCCGCCTCCAACGCTGCCGCCGCTGTCGACGCCGACGCCACTGCTGCTGCCGCAGCGCCCGTCTCTGCGTCTCAAGAGGAGGAAGACGTGATGGAGTGCTAGTCTGGCTCCATTACGCTTCCTCCAGGCGAACATCAACCACTGCGCCCGTGCCCAGGACCTGTTGCTCCAAAGCATGGCGCAGTGGTCGATCAACATCGCCGTGGTCGCTGAGCCGTACTTTGTCCTTCCCAGGGATGACTGGGTTAAGGACCTTAGCGGCTCAGTGACCATCATATCGTCGGCCGCCGCTGGTACTCCTTCCCTCGAAGGGGTGAAGAGTGGAAGGGGTTGCGTCGCAGCACGGTTCGGGGAGATAGTCGTCGTGGGGGTGTACTTCTCCCCGAGCCGAACTCTCGCCGAGTTCCACAACTCCCTCCTGGAGTTGTCCGTCGTCGTCGGAAGTTATTCCCTCCCTGTGCTAGTGTTAGGGGACTTCAACGCCAAGAATTTGGCCTGGGGTTCCCGACGCACAGATGCACGGGGTAGGATGGTGGAGGACTGGGCGCTGGAAGCAGGCCTGGTCGTCCTCAATCGGGGTTCTGTCCCCACGTGTGTACGGATGCGGGGCGAGTCAGTGGTGGATATTTCGTTCGCCAGCCCCGCTCTGCTGCCGCGTGTCTTTGACTGGCGCGTGGAGGAGGGGGTGGAGACCTACTCCGATCACCGGTACATCCGGTTTGACGTCTCCGCCCAGAACCCTAGCGCGCCGGTCCTGCAGACCCCGAGTGGTCCACGTTGGGCGCTGAGGCACCTTGACCGGGAGCTTCTCCTGGAAGCCTCAGTCGTGCAGGCCTGGGTGTCATCACCGGACAGGCCCGCCGACATCAACGACGAGGCGGAGTGGTTCCGGGAGACCATGTCCGAGATTTGTGACGTGGCCATGCCCCGAGTCCCGCCAGGACGCGCCCGACGCCAGGTGTACTGGTGGTCTTGCGAGATCGCGGCCCTTCGAGAGGCGTGCGTCGCTGCGAGGCACCTGTACACCAGACACCGCAGGCTGCGCATCCGCCCTCCGGATGCAGAAGCCAGGGAAGCAGAGCTGTACGAGGGTTACAGAGCTGCGAAGACCGCCCTCCAATTGGCCATCGTCCAGGCCAAGGAGGTGGCCAATGCGGAGCTGCTGGGGTCTCTGGACAGGGACCCGTGGGGGCGCCCGTACAAAATGGTGCGGGGTAAGCTCCGCCCATGGGCCCCCCCGCTGACCCAGAGTCTCCGGCCTCAGCTGGTGGAGGAGGTGGTGAGCGCTCTGTTCCCTTCGCGCGGGGAACACTCTCCCCCGCCCATGGCTCTGCAACCCGCGGTGTCAACTACGGACCACACTTCCGACGACGACGATGTCCCCGAGGTGACTGGGGTGGACCTGAGAGTGGCGGTGGCTAGGCTGAAAGCCAAAAACACCGCCCCAGGGCCTGACGGCCTGCCTGGCAAGGCCTGGGTCCTGGCCCTTGAGGCTCTCGGGCCTCGACTTAGGGGGCTTCTCAGCGCATGCTTGGAGAGGGGCCAGTTCCCACTACGTTGGAAGACGGGGAAACTGGTCCTCATTCGAAAGCCGGGGCGCCCTGCGGACTCTCCGTCCGCATACCGGCCCATCGTGTTGCTCGACGAGGTGGGCAAGCTCTTTGAGCGAGTTGTCGCACACCGCCTCGTCGCGCACCTTGGGGGGATAGGGCCGGACCTTGCGGACCATCAGTTCGGTTTCCGCAAGGGGCGCTCAACGGTGGACGCCATCATGCGCGTGAGAGCTCTCACGACGGGGGATGCTGTGTCCCGGGGGGGGGTCGTCTTGGCGGTGTCTCTTGACATCGCCAACGCCTTCAACACCCTTCCCTGGAGTTGCATCAGGGAGGCACTCCGGTATCACCGGGTGCCGACCTACCTTCGTCGCGTGGTCGAGGCCTATCTGTCGGATAGGTCCATCATTTACCCTGGTCACAACGGGGAATGGAACCGGCGAGAGATGTCGTGCGGTGTTCCGCAGGGGTCGGTACTGGGGCCGCTCTTGTGGAACATCGGCTACGACTGGGTGCTGCGCGCCGACCTCCCTAGCGGCGTCAGCGTGGTCTGCTACGCTGACGACACGCTGGTTCTGGCACAAGGGAGGTCGCACCAGGAGGCGGCCGACTTAATGACGCGCGGGGTTGCGATAGTCATCGAGAGGATCCAGCTGCTGGGACTGGAGGTGGCCTTGCACAAATCCGAGGCCATGTGCTTTCATGGGCTTCGGAACGCGCCACCTTCAGGCTCCCAAGTCACGGTGGGGGGGGTTACCATCGGCGTCGAGAGGGCGATGAAGTACCTGGGACTCGTCCTCGACGGCCGGTGGAACTTCGTCGAGCATTTCCGACGTTTGGGCCCCAAACTGGAGAAGGCAGGTGCTGCATTCAAGCGGCTCCTGCCCAGCCTGGGCGGCCCAAACGCCCCCTGCCGCAGACTCTACGCGGGAGTCATGCGGTCCATGGCCCTTTACGGGGCCCCGGTATGGGCACGTTCGGTACGGCCGCGGGCTGTACACTACCTGAACGTGCCCCAAAGGGTGATAGCCATTAGGCTAATCCGGGGGTACCGCACGATCTCCCGCGAAGCAGCTGGCCTACTTGCTGGACTGACACCGTGGGATCTGGAGGCGAGGGTCTTCTTGCGCCTGTACGACTGGCGCGAGGAGGCTCAGCGCCGGGGAGAAACCCCGTTGCCGCGGCAAGTTGTCGCGCAGCGGGCGGAGCTCCGGCGCGATCTCATGGTGGCCTGGAGGGAGCGACTGTCGCAACCCAGTGCAGGGCACGCCACCATCGTGGCGGTAAGTCCCCTCTTTGAGGAGTGGCTCGGGAGGAGTCACGGCGCCTTCACGTACCGCATGACGCAGGTCCTCACCGGACACGGTTGTTTCGGGAGGTACCTGCACCGCATCGGTCGTGAGGAGGCGCCCGGGTGTCACCATTGTGCGGACAGCCCCGAGGACACGGTGGACCACACAGTCCAGGTGTGTCCCGCATGGGAAGGGCACCGCCGGGTCCTCGTCGAGGCTTTAGGCGGCGGCGACCTCTCGCGTCCGGCCCTGGTTCAGGCCATGGTCCGGGGCGAGAGGGAATGGGATGCCGTCGCCTCCTTCTGTGAAGCGGTCATGCTCGAGAAGGAGGAGGCGGAACGCCAGAGAGTTCGCACCTCTCATCCCGGCCGCCGCGCTGGACCAGGTAGACACCATGGGCGCCGGGTGTCGCGAGATGACTCCCGGCCACCGTAGGCGTGGGTCTGTGGGCGGTGAGTTCGGGTGGCTCATCGTCCCTCTGTCTTTCTAGACGACAGACCCGTGTCGACGGCGCGCGTTGTTCCACGCGCTCCTCAAAGAGATGTCAGCAACCCCAGCGGGGCCCAGCAGGGCCAAGGCCTGCCGGGGCTGCGGGTTGTTCGAAAGAGATACCGCGGCCCTGGTACATAAAAGACCTGTGACGGAACACGACGGTTTTTAGTCAGTAAGAGTCTGACACTCCCTCTCCGCTGCTAACCCACAGCGGAAGGGGTCATTTGATGATTTTTGACGTCGTTAAAAAAAAAAAAAAAAAAAAAAAAAAAAAAAAAAAAAAAAAAAAAAAAAAAAAAAAGACCCGAGCTAAGGCTACGTCATAATAATCTTGAAAAATGACCTAAAGAATGACGTAAAAACGTATATCTCGTAACAAAATCTCTGAAGACGGAAAAAACGTCAAATTGAGTGTACTGTAGGAGGTCCACAAGTTGAAAAAGAAATATACGGACAGATAGATAAATAATACATGAATTGTTGTGCCCATTTGTCAGTATAACCATGAGTTATATGGGTGTAACACTAGTAGGTACTATGGAAGGAGGAGGGATAAGGTTCGTTTGTGAGATCATGTTTTTGATGGCCCTGAGTTTACTTGCAGTAGAATAGAATAATTCAAGTCTTATACGCAGATGTGATTAAAAATTAAACGTATTTTTGTAAGCCAGTCTAACCAAGGGGTATTGGGATGCCCGGATAACCGAGTTGAGGAGGTCAGATAGGCAGTCGCTCCTTGTAACACTGGTACTCAGCTGCATCAGGTTAGACTGGAAGCCGACCTCAATATAGTTGGGAAAAGGTTCGGAAGATGATGTATTCTTGGGGGCATAAAATATCTCTATTGTAGAAAGTATTATCTTTTTGAATATAATGTTACAGAATTGAAAATAAACTTATTACCTATATTAACTTAGACCAAATCAGATTACTGAGGCCATTCGGGCCAATGGACGGGTAAAATAATTTATTTGACACGAGAAAGAACCACATTATTTTTTGCTTGTAATACATGTCATGACTGGCTACTGATTATTTAGAAAAGCTTTTTTATTTTTCTTGGACATTATGACCGCCTTATTGACTTCTAAGAAAGTTACGAATAAACATGGCAAGATCAATGGTTTCTTACTTCCTATCTAAACGAGGCCTTACAAAGCAAATAAGCATTTGTGGTCGCTGAACAATTGTTACATATTTGGCTACATAGGTCAAAAGGGTAAGATTTTCTTCAGCAAATAGCCTAAATACATATACCATTTAATATCAGTTATGTCGCTTAAGATTTTCGGCGGTCTTATTTGTGATTTGCGTTTCTGTTATAGAAATGTAACTTACGAAAAAATATGAAGAGAAATATAAATACTTGTGGACATTTTCTCTTTATTTCCTTTGAGGGAAGATTTGGAATGAAAGTATTTTTAGGTTGACAGTTTATTTGCTAGCTATTTTTATACTCAAAGGTTAGGTACTTTTTAAATGAAAGAACCATCTGTGTCTTTGATGAATTGAGCCTTTTTAGATGGGTCAACATCAGCTTATATTATCAGCGGGAAGAAGTGTGAGTGTTTACTAACTAGAACTCATCTTTACTCCTTCTGAATCTTTGGTATCCCTACCATTTTAATGTATTTTCAAGCAATGCCACAGCTGTTGGTGAAATAAGGTAAGCCTTGGACTTGATTACCCGGCCAGAAAACTTTAAGTAACAATATGTCAGTACTTGATAGTTTTTAATTATGTTTAATAATTTATTGTTTATAAAAAACAGGCATAATTCAATTCGTTACAGTAAGTCCATAATGCGCAAGACGGCTGGCAGGAGCTGGATGCGAGAAGCCGAAAATCGATCTCAGTGGCGTGCACTTGGAGAGGCCTATGTCCAGCAGTAGATTGCGATAGGCTGATGATGATGATGATGATGATGATGAAGTCCATAATACCACATATTATACAAAACAATTACTTAACTACACTATCTGCGATGTGGACAATGAATATAATAAACAGATTCAGCGGTGTAGTTCCAGAGATTACTGGTTAATTACAAACAACATATTTGTGTGCTCGCCTGAACCGTAGTATGTAAGTGACAAATATTAACTCGGTGTGTTATCATCCTAAGTACTGTAATTGATATAAGCGATGTAATATTATCTATACTAATATTATAAAGCTGAAGAGTTTGTTTGTTTGTTTGTTTGAACGCGCTAATCTCAGGAACTACTGGTCCGATTTGAAAATTTCTTTCAGTGTTAGATAGCCCATTTATCGAGGAAGGCTATAGGCTACTTTTTTATCCCGGTACGGGAAGTAGTTCCCACGGGATGCGGGTGAAACCGCTGGCAGAAGCTAGTGTAGTTAAAACGGAAATTATGAGTAATTACTGCCGGGGGTCGCTAATGGGTTTGAATTTATTTGTTTTTGATATAAAACAATGTAATTATTATATATGAATAATAGACTTCACTGGGACAGGAATGTCCCCATATAAAACTGGGAATAGGTCAAGAAGAAAAAGGCTTACTTTGGAAGCGGTTGTGGTCGTATCTTTATTCGAAAAATAGAATAAAAAAAAGGAAAATGTAAGGAAAAATATGTAGCGTTAATTTCGACGAGTCAACATCTCCTGAAGGGCTGAAGATGCCCCGTGAAGGGGCGAAACACGTGCCGAGTATCCAAATCCTCGGTCAACTCTGCGGAAATTAACGCTACTTCATTATTTTTTTTCACATTAATGTTATGGATTGCCGCAAACTAACGCCTGATTCCATAATTTAACTGTTAAATGCTTAACTGGAAAAAAACTCTCTTCTATTTATAATCTATATTAATGATCTACCACACATTACAAGTCATCATATGTCATTATTTGCTGATGACAGCACAGTTACCATCCACTGTACTAATAAGCTTAACTACGAATGTGATATAAATAATACTCTAAAATCAATAGTTACATGGCTAGACAGTAATAACCTTAAAATAAACATAGAAAAAACTAAAATCATGCTATTTAATCAACGCAAAAAGCCAGATGATCTAAATATTCATTATAAAAATAAACCAATTGATAGAGTCGGCACATCTAAATATCTAGGCCTGATAATAGACGAGAATCTAAATTGGAAGGCTCATACTGAAGGTCTTAATAAAAAAATTAATAAATCCGTCTACGCACTTTATAAAATAGCACCCGTCCTTAATACAAATGCACTAATTACTGCTTACCACGGATTAGCTGGCTCACTTTTGCGTTACGGTATCACATCTTTTTGAAAAATTAAGCGATGTGAATAATCGCAGTAGAAGAGATAAGACCAAATTACGTGTGAGGGGGTCCAACACGACGCTTATGCATAACAGCGTATTTTGTACAGCACCTATAATATTTAATCGTTTGCCAAGCTCCTTGAAGGATCTTAATGTAAATTTATTTAAAAAACAATTGAAAAAACTATTGATAAAAAAATGTTATTATAGTTACTCAGAATTTTTAAAAGATAAGTCTTTGTAATGTTGATATATATATATATATATACATTTAATTTTAAATAATTTATTTCATGTTCTTAATTGCTTTGTAATCACTATCTTTCGTTTATTTCACTTTTATATCATAGGTTTATATAATGTGTGTTTTATTAAATACAATTAAAACAGGACCTTTATTCGGTCTGTATCATAAATTTGTACACCTGTTCCAGGTAGAATATGATGATTCTGTTAACTAATGTGTCATCTTGTATACTCATATTCTGTGCAAATAAATTATTCTTATTCTTCTTATTCTTCTTCTTATTCTTATTCTTATTCTACTAACTCTCCTGAAATGTTACATCCAAGAACCCCGTAATTTTCTGCTACCTGGAGAAATCTCTTCCCTGCCCCTCGAATACACGTTTTGGCTAAGTGCCCAACTTGCTTAACTGTGTTCACCGACATCGACACTGTGATTTTGATTGAGTCACAATAGAATCGCGCTTGATCAAGTGTGGGGCCGATATTGCATTATTTATTTATACTTTACTAGCTTTTGCCCGCGACTTCGTTCGCGTGGATTAGTGGCATCTGGCAGATTTTTGGTTTGAACAATACATAGATGGCGCTGTATGTCCAGAATAAATTGTATTTTTTTTTTCTATTTTTTGTAATAAAAACTATCCTATGTCCTTCTCCTGGCTCTAAACTACCTCCCTGCCAATTTTCAGCTAAATCGGTTCAGCGGTTCTTGAGTTATAAGTGGAGTAACTAACACGACTTTCTTTTATATATATAGATTTACAAATTGTTTTTGTTTAAATTCGGTTACCTATTTTTCGTGTGTAACAGTAGAAGTGATGTTTTGATGGGCGTTAAATTATGTTGGACTTTTAGTGCTTGTTTAGTTTTTTGCTGTGTGAAATATTGTGTTTTATAGTTTTTATAATAGCATATTAAATCTTCCTTAGCGCTTACGCATACCGTGGACAAAAAACGGCCGACAATCGACCCGATGGTAGGCAAGAGATAGTAGTCTTTTTTTTTATTAAAATCTTGTTACAAATCAAAGTTTTCATTCGGTCTTATACCGGCTACTAAATGTGGGTACAACTTTAATTTTCATACTGATTTATAAGCCCGAACAAACTATCGCTTGACTAAAAGTTTTCGGCTACTTTTACACTACTCATATACCATACATTCCTGATCCAATTCCATTGCTTTCAAGTGTACCTTACAACATAAAAAATGTCTGCCTCAAAAAAACCTGCTAAAAACAGCCTATCCTTCGTGTCTAGGTCACCTTGCTGAAAAATAAGGTTCATAGTTTCAGACTGGATGAAATACGAGGGTATGAGCTGACAGGCTTATTTATCGATACAAAGGTAACCTACAAGGTTACGTTTCGCCGTCAGTATATTGAGCGACGGTGTAAGACCCTGGTTTTAGTGTAAGCGGAGCGAGAGCGGGTTATGATAATGTACGAGCAAAGCCGTACATTATAGTAGTATTAGTTTTATGCTGACATCGACGCGCAGCGAAATACATAAAAACGTGTAATACGGTAATCGAGTAGTAGTTGCATTTCGTTGGTTCTATTGGGCATTTTTTCCGGCCCTTTTCGCCGCGGGTCGATCATTTTTATCATTATTAATTGTGTAATTGAGTGTAAGTGAACAGACAATATAAGACTTTATCATTTCTATCAGTTTATCATTTCTAAATGTACCTTACCCGTACATTTTTGGTCCTTCGATCGTAAAGGACACCTCGCGAGTGGGCATTACAGTTGTAGCATTTAAAGACTGTAAAGTGTTTCATGACTGAGGTGTTGTGGACTAGCAGTGAAGGTGTTTGTACTGCAGTACAGAGGAGCAGCAATCAGCGGGGATCAACAACGATCCTCATTTGGTGAGCAACACGGCTCCCACTTGGACAATCAAGTAAGATCGTTCCACTTATTATTTTATCAATTCTATCATGTCGTCAATGGAAGACCTACTCGCCCTCCAACAGCAACTACTCAATCAGATAGAGCAAACTTACACTAACTTCAAGAAAGATGGCTCCGATCGCAAAAACGTGGACTATATCCGCAGAAGGTTGGAAACTTTGGATGCATGCTGGAAAGAGTATGAATCAAATCATGTCAAATTGTGCAACATCGAATATGCAAAATCGCATAGTTATTTCACTTCTAAGCAGTTCGAATGTGCCAAAGAGAGATATGAGAACATTAGAGCTTTCATTCAAAATTATAAGCCTACAGATGAGAGACCATCAACTCCGCTTCTAAAGCCTGCTACTCCGTTGGCCGGCTCAAGCGCTGTACAACAGCCTACAGGTCAACTATCAAGATCTCAGGGATCAAACAGCAAGACGGATGAGATGATGAGAAAACAAATAAGCAACTTTAAGGCCTTTGAACATACAGTATCAAGTATCAACCTGGAATCAGTAGAGGAAAAATGGGAATTTGATCATTTATTAAGCACGATAAGAGCTCGCTGGTCGAAGATTGACACACAACATTGGGAGTTAGACAGTGAAGTGGGAGACCGTAATCAAGAATATCATTCCATGTATCTCAAATATGAACGTGCATACAACGACGCTATCAAGGCTATCAATAAGAAGATGTGGTCTATTTCACACCGGGAGCATACTACGCCGAAAATAGACATACCTGCTTTCAGCGGTAGCTATCATCAATGGACATCTTTTAAGGACCTCTTCACAGAATCAATTCATAACAACCCGTCTTTATCTGGAGCACAGAAGATGCAGTTCCTAAAGTCAAAAGTAAAAGGCGAAGCAGAACGATTAATACAGCATCTTCCTATTAGTTCCGATAATTACATCATTAGCTGGAATATTTTGAGCAATCGCTATGATAACAAGCGTATGATATTCACATCTCATATTAACATTTTATTGAATCTACCAGTTTCTCAACAAGCATCGATCAATCATATCAAGCGTATTCATGACACGGCACTTGAAACTATGAATGCCATACAGAACCTTGGAGTAGACGTGAAATCGTGGGACCCGTTGATCGTGCACATTTTGGGTCAGAAGTTGGACTCAGATACATTTAGCGAGTACAACGCAGCAATTAAACATCCCCGAGAACTTCTCGAGTTGAATGAATTTCTAGCCTTTTTAGAGGGGAAGTTCACAAGCATGGAAGCAAGCAGAAGAAAACAAGAAGATAGGAGAGATCAGAAGCAATTTTCTCCAAATAACAATTATAAATCATCAGAATCAAAACCATATCATTTCAAGCAAACATATTCTAGCAACAAGGCTATTTCACAATTTCCAAGCTACAGGAAATTGCAAGTATTTCGACAAAACTGTCCAGTCTGCAATGACGCACATGCATTATTTTATTGCAAACAATTCGCAGAAATGACACCAATAAAGAGAAAACAATGCGTTACTAACTTGAATTATTGTAAAAATTGCTTATACGATCACAAAGGTAAAGCATGTTTATCAAAAAAGCGTTGCGTCGAATGCAATGAATTTCACAACACATTATTGCATGAATCATATTCTAATGAGTTATCAAAACAAGGAGGTAATCCAATGCCTTCGACATCCGCCCAAAAAAGCAACGTGATTTCTAACCAAGAACGTGTTGCTAACAAAGGCAATACGCACGTGACACAGCAAAGCATGATGCAAGAAACCTTGCTCTCTACTGCACTACTGAAAGTTCAGAAAGCTGACGGCACATTTCTAATCATGAGAGCTCTTATTGACCAGGGCTCACAAATGTCTCTCATCACCGAAAACGGTGCCCAACAATTAGGATTACCGCGTTACAGGTGTGACGGCGTAATCACGGGTATTGGACAAACAGAAAATAATTGCAAAGGCATGGTCAGCGTAAACTGCATGTCAAGAATCAATCAGTATCATTTCAACATCGATGTTTACATCATGAAAAATCTTACGAAGTATTTACCATCATATTCATTTCCTAAATTAGAATGCCCTTTCCTGGAGAATATAGAATTAGCAGATCCTGAGTACAATATCAGTCGTCCCGTTGATATGTTACTGGGCGCGGACGTTTATTCCAATATTCTTTTAACAGGAATGTGCAGACTAAGCGAATCACTTCCAATAGTACAAGAAACTCGTCTTGGCTGGATATTATGCGGAAGTCTGAAAACCAACTTTGTCTGCAACGTCGTACAGGTTGACTTAGACAGATTTCAGCAATTTTGGGAAATAGAAGAGGTCACAGAACAGAAATCATTATCATCAGAAGAACAAGAGTGTATGCAATACTACAAAGCTACAACAAAGCGTTTGAGCGACGGAAGATATGAAGTAAGACTTCCACTTAAGCCGCACTTTGAAGAAAATTTGGGACAGTCTAAAAACAAGGCTATCGCGCAATTCATTAACTTAGAAAAGAAATTACACAAAAATAATTCTATTTTTAACGCATATAAATCATTCATTACGGAATACTTAGAATTAGGTCACATGAAACCTTCAACTTGCAATCAGACACCGGAATGTTTCCTACCGCACCATTGCGTCATGCGCGACGATAGTTCTACTACAGCATTACGAGTTGTTTACAATGCGTCGGCAAAAACATCATCGAATAAAAGTTTAAATGACTTTATGTACACGGGGCCACAGCAAGACCTTCAGTCTCTTATCATTAAATGGAGACAATATCAGTACGCCTTTACGGCGGATATAGAGAAGATGTTTAGGCAGATTTGGGTACATTCTGATGACCAAGCTTTACAAAAAATCATATGGCGAGATAACCCGTCTCAAAAACTCCAAGAATATCAATTAACAACCGTAACATACGGCACAAAGGCAGCGCCCTTTCTTGCTATGATGACATTGAGGCAGCTAGCAGCAGATGAACGGGATAAATTTCCAGAAGCAGCCAAGGTCATCGAAGAATCGTTCTACATGGATGACCTGGTCCATGGAGCCAGCTCGTTATCAACCGCACAAAGGTTGCAACAAGATTTAATCGATCTACTAAAGCTAGGAGGCTTTAACTTAAGAAAATGGGCGTCTAATGATAGCCGTCTATTACAATCGCGAGATTCAGACTACCATGATCAAGAAAGCAAGAGCTTTCAACAAACAGAGTCAACAAAAACCTTAGGTCTTCGCTGGAACCCGAAACACGATAATTTTACATTTGTATCGAAAATTGAATCATCAAACACCAACATCACTAAAAGGAAGATATTATCAGATATGTCCAAAATATTCGATCCATTAGGATGGATTGTTCCTGTCACAACAAAAATGAAGATTTTATTCCAAGAAGTGTGGTTAACTAATTTTGACTGGGATGAGCAAGTTTCAGAGAAATTGAGCAAAGAATGGATCAAGATCAAAGAAGAGTTGGAAAGTATCAATCAATTTAAAATACCAAGGTGGTATGGTACAGTAACAGCATGTGGCGTCGAGTTACACGGCTTTTGTGACGCTTCAACAAAAGCATACGCATGCGTAATTTATTGCAGGCTGAAATATAACAAACAGTCTATTATATTAGTGGCTGCTAAATCCAAATTAGTGCCTTTGAAAAAGCATATATCTCTCCCACGATTAGAGTTATGTGGAGCACTATTACTCGCCAAACTTATGGCCAAGGTCAAAAAATGCTTGGAAGGGCAAGAACTTCACGTGTTCGGCTGGAGCGATTCCACTGCAGTGTTAGGATGGCTTCAAGGAAATCCAAGTCGTTGGAAAACGTTCGTATCAAATAGAACAACACAGATAACTGATATCATTCCACCACAATCTTGGCGATATGTAAAATCAAGCGAAAATCCTGCTGACTGCGGAAGCAGAGGGCTTACAGCATCTCAATTACAAGATTATCATATGTGGTGGCAAGGACCTACATGGCTAAAATCATTTGAAGAGAAAATTGAAAATCAAGCAATCTATAAAACAGAAGAAGAAGTAAAGGAGAAAAAAGAAGTTAATGTTGCTACGAAGCAGGAACCAAGCATTATTACAAGTTTGTTGAATAAGCATAATTCTATTAGCAAGATCTTTCGAATTTTAGCATTAGTGATGAAGTTTACTACCTATAAAAGAAAAGCAAAAAAGCATTATTTATCATTATCAGACATCAGCAAAGCAAAAAATAAAATTATCCAACATGTACAACAAGAGGAGTTTGCCAGAGAAATCAATGATCTGAAGCAAGAAGGCAAATTAAGTTCAAAAAGCAAATTGTTAAAACTAAATCCTTACCTGGATGAGAACGACATTCTCAGGGTAGGAGGGAGACTAAAAAAGGCACATATCAGCCAAGAGATGCAGCATCCCGTTATTTTGCCGCACAGTGGACGTTTCACAGAATTAATTATACAAGATGCGCATCTAACCATGTTACACGCCGGTTCTCGGCTGACATTGAGCTTTATTAGACAAAAGTACTGGATTCTGGGCGGGAACGTTGTTACTAAAAGGTTGCTGCGTCGTTGTGTAACCTGTAAGAAACAAAATCCAGACTGCCAGCAGCAAATCATGGGGCACTTGCCGGAGGCCCGATGTAATCCATCTCGTCCATTTACGCATACAGGCGTAGATTTCACCGGTCACATCTATGTCAAAGCAAGTAAAGGAAGAGGTATAAAAAGCACAAAAGGTTATGTAGCCGTCTTCGTGTGTATGGTCACGAAAGCAGTACATTTGGAACTAGTTTGTGATTTAAGCACATCATCATTTATTGCAGCATTGAGAAGAATGGCGGCTCGTAGAGGAACGCCGACTCACATGTATAGCGATAACGGTCGTAACTTTGTAGGTGCCAACAAGGTAATAAATCAAGAATATCAATCATTAATCAATATCATGGAACACAAGGAAATAAAAGCTGAATTGTTGGATATGGAGATCGAGTGGAGTTTTAATGCGCCATCATGGCCTTCCGCAGGAGGTTTATGGGAAGCAGCTGTCCGAAGTTTTAAATATCATTTTAAGAGGGTGATTGGAGATCAGATTCTTACATATGAAGAATTATACACGGTGTTAACGCAAATAGAAGCGTGTCTTAATACGAGACCATTGTGTCCTATATCGGAAGATCCTGACGACGTGGATTTTTTAACACCTGCACATTTCTTAACAGGCGGATCAAAGGTTACTCTGAATGAAACCGAGACAGATTTAAGAACTCGGTGGCAGTTGACACAGAAAATCGTACAAGACCTCTGGAAGAGATGGAGAAACGAGTACTTAGTGCAGTTAACAGAAAGAAGCAAATGGAGACAAGCTAGACGAAATCTCCAAGAAAATGATATTGTCATGATCCATGACGACAATCTCCCACCGGGGAAATGGTTAATGGGAAGAGTCATTGATCTACATCCCGGTTCTGACGGTCATGTTCGCGTGGTTACAGTCAAAACCAAGAACGGAACATTGAAGCGTCCCGTCACAAAATTATCATTACTTCCAATCAACAATGAATCACCGCAAATCAATCCAAAACATACTGCGGACTCGGAAAATTCTACCACTAATCCTCGAACAATGAAAACAAATACCCGTTTCAACATAGCGTCGGTATTTGCTGCAATTATGTTATTTTTCAGTATCATTACAACTTCCCAATGTGCACTGAACGTCACTAAGTTTAGAGATAATCAACATATTTACTTTGACAAGCTATCAAACATGCAAATCATCAGAGACGAATGGAAATTAATCATATACTACGACTTAGATCCCTATTGGGAAGGTATTACCACTCTTAATAAAAGTATACAATCACTGGAACAATCATGCAGACCGATAAGAGACCAAACAAACTGTGACCTAATAATATTACAATTACGTCACGGGTACCATGAACTTGAATACAATAATCATATTTTACTCGGTCAGCATTTTAACAATCAAGCGAACAGGTGGAGGCGCGGCCTTATCGACGGTGTCGGTTACGTAGCAAACGGCTTGTTCGGAGTATTAGACGCTCGATTCGCGGAACAATACGCAAGGGATATCACTCTTCTACGTAATAATCAAAAGCATATCGTCTCATTTTGGCAAAATCAAACATCCGTCATAGAAGCGGAATTTAGTCTTCTAAAGAGGACAGAAACTACTATGCATAAACAACATAAAATTATACATCAGCAGTTTTCCAAGATCGAAAATGCTGTAGAAACCTTGAAGACTGAAACGCAAAATATTTTAAGAGCAACTGAAGTGTCTATGGGTGCTGTAGTTGCGAACAATTTATTACGTCATTTGAAAGATTTACAAAATGCCTTAGTAGACACAATGACAGACATTTATCATGGCCGATTTAATCCACATTTAATAACAGCTGAGCAATTGCAGGATCAGCTTAGCACTATAGCGAGTCATTTGTCGAATGACGTCATCTTACCTATAGACAACATATATACCGGCCTAGCAC
Organism: Helicoverpa assulta; assembly: GCA_963856015.1. Classification (NCBI taxonomy): domain Eukaryota; kingdom Metazoa; phylum Arthropoda; class Insecta; order Lepidoptera; family Noctuidae; genus Helicoverpa; species Helicoverpa assulta. The sequence goes on from CAWLCW010000012.1 coordinate 10,795,228, forward strand.
AACTTTTTAAACTTCTACAAGTGAAAGCTAGAATGTTAAAAAATTACGCAATCTTTGAAGTTCAAATACCTTTAATAAGCAGGGATTCTTACGAAATATTCAAGCTTATACCCATTCCTGCGGAGAGATCCAACAACACTATGATGTCAGTAAAACCCATTTCAGACTTCATAGCGGTGAACTTAAAGAAAGACGCTTACATCATTCTCACAGAAACTATGTTAGATTCGTGTCTTCTTACAAATGTACACCTGTGTTCTATACATTCTCCTGTCTACAAACTGAGTAAAGACAAAGACTTCTGTCAATCAAAGACCTCAGTGTTGTGTGAAGTCAGCATCGATCCCTGCAAAAATCTGTGGGTAGAAAGCAATACAATCAATAATTATATTTATTTTTGCTGCGGAAAATGTAAACTACGAACAGTATGTGGAAACCAAGTAAACGCACATCAATTGACGCACTCCGGATTTATTACGGTAGACTTTGGCTGCATAATCAAATCTGATAATTTTGAGGTGATTGCACATCAACAAAGAACAAGCGATGTGAGTATCAGCGCAAAAGTATTTTCACCAGTCATTGCATCCATAAACCACGTTATAAATGTAACTATTCCTCAAGATGTATTAAACGAATCAAGCAAGGAAAGCGATCAGAAGCTGGAAAGTATTCAGGATAGAATCAAAACAATGAAAGAAAATGGAGTGATCGAAGAAAGCATGTCATACCATGACATTCATCATTACACCGTGATCTACGGTGTGATCAGTGTGGTAGCAGCAGGTCTCGGAGTGTACGCGTGCAGGCGCGCTCGCTGCGCCCGCGCCCCCGCGCCGGCGGCGCCTGCGCCGGGCGGCGCAACCAGCAGCAATGTGCCAGCCTCGCAGCATGTTGCGAGTGTTGGTGATAGTGTAGTGTATCAGTGTGTTAGTGAAAGGGCGAAGGTGGCGAGTGCGCGAGTGTTAGATAAAGCCACCTCCCCTGTTTTAGGTTCCTATACGAGCATTTCTAATCTATAAACAAAGTGTGTGTGTGTCTAGATCTGTGCATAGAGACATTAGCAATTAGGTTATCACTTTATCAATCATGTTTGCTCTACGTTGTATGTTTACCTTCCTCTTCCTAGGGGAGCATGTACGAGCAAAGCCGTACATTATAGTAGTATTAGTTTTATGCTGACATCGACGCGCAGCGAAATACATAAAAACGTGTAATACGGTAATCGAGTAGTAGTTGCATTTCGTTGGTTCTATTGGGCATTTTTTCCGGCCCTTTTCGCCGCGGGTCGATCATTTTTATCATTATTAATTGTGTAATTGAGTGTAAGTGAACAGACAATATAAGACTTTATCATTTCTATCAGTTTATCATTTCTAAATGTACCTTACCCGTACAGATAATTTATATGGTGTTTTCTTTAAAAATATAAGTGACTAGCCATTTTCCCGCGGTTTCACCCGCGTCCCGTGGGAGCTACTGTCCGCACCGGGATAAAATATAGCCTATGTTACTCACAGATAATATAGCTTTCTATTGGTGAAAGAATATTTGAAATTGGTCCAGTAGTTTTTGAGTTTATCCATTACAACCAAACAAACAAAGTTTTCCTCTTTATAATATTAGTATAGATTTTTATCCACGTCGATACGCCAACCTTACTGTAAATTATCACTACCATTGCACAAGTAAACTAGGGTGAATGGTTGGTATTTATACCACTTAATATGCCCTTAGATTTTCGTATCCCATATTATTGTACCGATGTAGGTAATGTGTAAAAACCGTGTCAACGTTTTCGGCACTGATATTTAGACCCTCTTTCAAGCGCGGGTTCAACAGTTTAGAAACACGAAATTTAAGAATTCATAATTATAATAGGTCTCCCTCTTTCTTATGATATTCTTAAGTTTTTCTTATTTTCCCCTTTTCGTGTGTATAAACACAGTAACTTTGACTTGTCACAAATTACAGGATTGATCGCTTTTTATAGTCAAATCGCTTTCTATGACACCTGGCCTTTACCCCAACCCAGTATAGACTTCCAGTCTAACTACAGAGGTACCTGTCAAGTAATTCAGGTTAAAGACTATACAGAAAGTTATTTATAACGTGTCTAAGTGATGTCTTAGTGTCTTAATACTTTTTATCCTTTTGGGCAAGTTGCCAAACAGTTTGAAATGTCGAGGCTGGAATGAAGGCACTTTCTGCAGTCTGTCTGAAGATTATGGTGTTTTAAGTAGTATAATTACTTTGGTAATTATGCTAATGACATCTGTAATTATGAAGGTGATTAATGTGATTATTTTCTTAGATTTTGAGGGTTTTAAACAGAGCAGTAAGTAAATATGTAATTATGGTGTGTTTAAATGTGGTCGTAAGTCGTGCTGAATTTAAAAAATCTTTATTTCTTTTTTATGTTGATGTGATATGAATATATGCACAAAACGGGACACATTTTTAAATTAAGAAATGAACTGAATAACGGATAAGCATTACCATCCAGCGTAGCAATGCTGCTAGTCTTTTGATAGGGATGTGAAGGAAATTTTGAGACGTTTTAGTTATATGATTTTATCATTTTTTTAATAATCAATTGTACATATTTACATGACGTAAAAATAAACTTATTTATACATATATACAACTAAAAACAATTATAAAATGGCATCAAAAAACTCCTCATCGCTGTCCACCGGGAGTGTACCCAAGAGGCTGGCAGCATTGCCACGTTGGATGGCAATGCTTAATTTTTGACCAAAATAAAAACCAGTCTTTGGGTCACTTGAAGTGTCAGCAAGTCGCTTTGCCAGATCTTTAAAAAGCAGATGAGCACTTGGACCACTTATAATCAAGTAAATAAATGACCTCAAAATACCTTACCTTACATATGACCAAAACAACAAAGATTCTAACTACCTTCGTCAACCTGCGACCGTACAACCGAACTCAAAAGTACATAATCCACAGAGCGCACGACCAAATCCTTTGGTACAAAGAGAACAGCTTCCGACAAAGAAACCGTGAAGATTAACACAGAAAAGTTTAAATTGATGTGAGAAAACGAACACATGGAATTTATCTTTCAACGTAAAAATTGTCAAAAACAAACGTATAAAGGGAAAGTAAGGGTACACATTTAAGACGTGTCCCATACTAACGCACACCATGCTCTGTTAAATGTACTTCAGAGAGTATATAGTTATTGATAAATTCATCGATTCATTATTAATAACTGATCGACATTTGTATAGAGGTCGTTAAGGATCATTTGATTGCAAATGACATTTAATGCCCTCCATTTATACCTCTGTATTTGTTCGTCGACTAACAACCCTGTATACATATAAAACTCGTGCACTGCAATACGACCACGCGTCGACGCATGTACACAGACACGTTTGAGCGCACCGGACCGCGAAGCGTGGCAGTGTGTGATCCGCCATACAACTTTCTAGTCAATTTTACGAAATTACGAAAAAGTTTAGAATTTTTATTTTTACATTCGATTGAATTTCTTTAATAGAATGATGGTCGAAACTTTGGTAGGATGTAACGAATCGGAAAAATGGAATTGATAAGCATTTTTTATTACAGTTTCATTGTTTTGTTGTGTTCGCTGAAGCTTACAATCCTTTTGATAAATTATTAATTTAAATGGTAATTTGACTACCAATTATTTATGAGTTTTAAATACGATATACAAACCGGCAATTGCTATTTTATTTTCCAATGAATGTTAAGCCGGTCAATACCCTTATATACTAACCTACATCTAAAAATTGTAAAGGCATACAAAAATTAATACTTCAATACAGTTTGGAAGTGCGCCAAAGTGCTGTTAAACTGCTCTTCTGGTGGATAGGTTCACAATGAAAATCCTTTGCGTTCCCGACAAATGAAATCGGGAGCTAGAAGTGACGTGCTCAAGAAGACTAGCGCACTAACTCGGGGATATATTTTGATAGATGAGTTTATACTCAATTTATCCGTGTTTAAAAGGAAAATAATACTAAATGCGAGTATCTACAGGCTTGCAATGTTTTCAATCAATTTGTTAGCGTTGCATAAAGGTTCTAGGAATTGAACACGAATTGAATTGGAAATTGTTTTTGATAAATCATGTTACGTGTGTTACGTGTGTTTTCTTCGAAGGATTGTGTAAAGTTTTTGGATTAAGTAAGATTGAATAATGATACTTTCATACCAATATTTAAGTACGGTTGAACTACTTTGAGGAAAGGTTATATTTCGTAAGGAGATACTTCAAAATTAAATTCTTATTTTATTATAATGATTTCCTCTGCTCCTTTAAAGCCATAAAAACCATACCGGTTACTCAAGAACAATAAACCTTGGTTATTGATCGTGAACATTCATACATTCTCCTTCTTTGGACAATTTTTAATTTTAACTTTTTGACAAAAAGGAGCGCAATTCACAGAGCAATGTAATAAGCACTTAATGGAAATGGTTATAAGTTCCATTTTCGTTTGCATGAAAATTTCAGGATGGTTTCGAAGCATATAATTGGGAAGGGAAATTAACTTTTGCTTGTTTTATTTTTAATTATGAGACTATATGGGACGATTAAATTGCTATTTAATTTTGAAGGTGTTGTACTCTTATTCGAGAATTTCGCGTTAATTTCTTCGTCGATAATCCAATAATAAGTTTTTGTTTTTCGGCATCCATTGTTTTATTTTTTGTACATTTTTGAAGCTTATTACTTATAGCCTTATGGTATTTTACTGTTACTGACTGTTTGAATTTATTACATATGTAAAGAAATCAGTGAGAATTTTTGAAAGAAAACTTAACCCGTTGCTTTTTGTGTAAATACGGTATTATTTCTTTCATCATGAAGTATACAATTTTGGTCTAAAGCAACCCTTTAAATTACAATCATATGTTACTAAACTTTACACATTTTATGTATTTGAAGAGCGGCTAGTGCTTTTAAAAGCCCTAACATAACACTGAGACAGAGCTATTTCTATCTCACCTAAGTATCGACCAAGGTCTTAGCAACTAAACTAGATTTAACCTTCAAGTTTTAGTCTAGCCAACAAAAACATAATTACTTAGCCCTAACTTAATTCAGACAGGCAAGAATCTAGTATTTGAAACAATTATAAAAAAAAAAAATACACTTGAATGTAAAGCTGAAGATTTAGTTTTTTTAACTCGCCAATCTCATTGGTCCGATTTGAAAATGTCTGCTACTTTATCCGTATGCGCAAAGTAGGGCCTATGGATGCCGCTGGTATATTTAGACAATGAAGAAGTAAATTGTTCAATGTGCTTATTTGTAACGTTTTTGTGGGTAACGTGTCTGCTGAAGCAATTTCAAAAATTCTTAAGTAAATATAAAGCTACGTTATTTGTGAGTATAACAGGCTATATTATTTTATGCGAGTACAGGAAGTTTTTTTTTAGTAAGGGACGTGGGTAAAACCACGAAAATCAGCCAGTATTTAATAATCATAAAGAGTTCTAAATACGAAGTATGAAATGTCATAAAATTCTGCTTATTCAGGTGGGCGTTTACTTGACAATGATTGATTTCTTTTACCAAGACTTTAATTTTTAGTTTGGGGTCAAGTAAAATTGGTCGGCAGGTGCCATATTGAAAGTGGGTTTGGGTAATTGCTAGAACTAGCTAGTAATCATCTACTTCCAGATGGCCTCTTTTAGTACATTTGATTATATATAAGTCACGTGACAATATGATTATAACCCGATTATTTTTGGTGTTTACTTCATTTTATTGGTAATTTATCTGTCAAAACTACAAAATACCCAAGTCAATGTTTTAAGTTTAAAAATTGAAAAAATGGCAAGTAAAACCTTAGGTTCAATATGAAGATGATCGCAGTGGCCATGAAGATTACCTGAAACAATACAACGAAATAATTAATTATATATACAGTTTCAGAACATAAAATTAAATGATCTAAATGGTAAGAAATTGGTAATTTTTCCAATAACTAATTTATCGATTATATATACCGGCAAAACTAAAACCAAAATATAGAGAAAATGTTACGCAAAATAATGATGACGATTATCTGTCAACCTAATACATTTTTATTCTACAAATAATTCGATCAGTCATTCCAAAACCTACAAATTTTGAAACAACCTTTATCATCACCATCGATTTACACCCCACCAATTTTCAATACTTACTCCACATCCAATCCTTTTTACAGAGTACACAAAAAAAGATAGGTAGATAGGGCATCAAAAAAAAAGTTAACTGTGCGGTGGCAAACACCGTCGATCCCTAGGGTCGAAAGCTGATGGAAATCGAATGGAAACATGACTAACACGTTGCCGATGAATGCGACGATTCTCTCAATTAAAATGGCGCCCGCAATATGGCGGATCAGGGCTGTCAACTGTCAAATGATGGATTTGTTTTTATTTATTTTGTTTTTGATATGATTTTAATAGGTTGAACTGTTTGTAACTATGTAATGGAGTCTTAGGTTATGTAATTAATCATCTTGAAAGGATTGTAGCGTCATGAAAATTGGTAACTGCATTTATAAATGACGTTAACCTAAGAAATTATGAGAATTGAAAACCAAAAACCTGATTATATACTGAGAATTTAGTGACCTCTAGACAGGGCACCAAAAAAGAAAAATCGTACTGATCTGATGCTGGAGCCCGAAGCTATGAACTGGAACTTCATGATGGAAAATCGTACTACCTATGTATATCTATGTTGGAACTTTGACCATTTCTAAGTGCATTTATAAAAGCCTAGAAGTCACATTTTCAATCTATACTATATAATATATAATAATATAATATTATAAAGCTAAAGAGTTTGTTTGTTTGTTTGAACGCGCTAATCTCAGGAATTACTGGTCCGATTTGAAAATTTCTTTCAGTGTTAGATAGCCCATTTATCGAGGAAGGCTATAGGCTACTTTTTATCCCGGTACGGGAAGTAGTTCCCACGGGATGCGGGTGAAACCGCTGGCAGAAGCTAGTCTTGAATATTCACACAGTTCGCTTATTAGAGAAAACTCATCTTCTTATATTTAGACTACATACCTACTTACAGTTAAACAGGTTGTTTTTTTTGAAAATGAAACAGAAAAATGCTTTTCATAAAGTGTCTTCTTTTTTGTTTTTTCAGCAGACGACGAGATAATCTTCATAAGAGCTTTTAAAAACATGCAACAGTTAATTTAATTCCAGTGATACATAATTTTAAATTTCAGCAAGTTGTCAAAATTCACGTTACATTTTCATTTTCAGCTAAGTAATGTTATGCGAATATGAATTTCTTTGACGAACATCAACACTTTACCGTTGGCAACCATTTTTAAAATTTTTTCTCGCTTTGCATAAAAATGGTAATGAGTACCGAAATAGCTTAGCAGGTCACTTTTTATCCTTGTTAAGAGTACACTACGAACTTTTAGTCGGCCGATAGTTTGTTTGACCTCACATATCAGTATGAAGGTGAATTCGCACATTACAAATATCAGGTCAGCCGGTCTTTTTTTATAACGATGGCAAAAATCATCAAATGATCCCTCCCACTGTGGGTCAGCGGTGAGGGAGTGTCAGACTTTTACTGACTAAAAATCCATCGTGTCCCGTCGTAGGCCTTTTATGTACCAGGGCCGCGGTAACTCTTTTGAACAATCCCGTAGCCCCAGCGGGCCTTGGCCCTGCTGGGCCCCGCTGGGATTGCTGACATCTTTTTGAGGAGCGCGTGGAACAACGCGCGTGCGTGTATTTAGCCGGTCCCAGACCGAGTAAAAGCTTTGATTGGAATCAAGATTATTTTTAAAAAGAAATCGCCAATCATCGAGTCAACTGTCGGCCGACTGTTTAGTGTGCGGGTACACTTAGTAGGTAATTTTTTATCCTTGTTTAAAAGTATGAATACTCCATAATAACGTCAAAATACATGAAAATAATTTCGTAAAACAAACTTCAACATGTCGGTGACAATGATTGATAGATTACCTGAAATATTCTGTATTCAGCGTGTTACGTACCGATGACATTTAAATAAACGACAATTTATTTGCTGCGGTGCTGTTTTCTAAAGTGTGGAGTAAAGTTAAATGGGTTTATTTATAATACTAGTTTGTGCCAGCGGTTTTACCCACGTCCCGTGGGAAGTATTTCACTAAACTATAGATAAATTATGTTAATAAAAATCACTTAAAAATATACATTTATTTACACGAGTTTCTTTTTATCTTTTTCTATCAGTTGTAATACGTTGACAAGAACACTGAATAAAAGCAAGTTTGGTTACCTGTACTTAGAAAAGTTGACTGTGGAATTTCTTCAACTAAAGTTGATTAATCGCCAATTCCTATGCCCAATAACCTTTATTTAAAACAGAATTTAATATTCTCATTCCTTTCCTTATTTTCCCCTACACAGGCTTCAATATTTTAATATCAAGAGCAGATAGATCACAATATCTCCCCAGTTCCGGGCTAATGTTTTTTGCCTGGCAACCCTTAAAGCATAAAGTTCGCAATATGCCGCCACTAGCAGTATCGAATTCAATTCGAGTCTCTCATTATTATGCACGTTTTTTTATTGAATCTATTTGTTATATCTGTGCTGCAATCATAACTCCTTGTTTGTGTATTTATTTATTTTTTATTGATTTTGTATGATTTAGTTTTGTGGTTATCAAATTTTTCGACACCCAATTTACTCTTTAAGGGACTGCCTAATCCATTTCTAGTCTGATTAGTCTTGCTAAAACATCGTAATCATGAAACATCGAAAAAGGGTACCCTGTTACTTAGATTCCTCTGTCCACTCGTCTGTCACTAGGATGTATCTCATGAACCATGACTATAATTAAGGTGTTGTTACCACAAGTACTAACAACAGAATTAAATAAATATTTTATCCTATGCATCCCTACCAAACACATAATGAATCAAAGCATCTTGCCTACAAATTGGACTCCAGAAATCACAACAGTATTTATTCCTCCAAGAAGAAAAGAAAACAATAAAAAAACACATTTTTCATAGAACAACAACAAAATCCTAAATTCAATTATTAAACAAACGGTACATAACCAGGTCTTCCATCAAAGGATCTCTTTTAAATTGACTGTAAGCCCGCGGAGCGTTGATACGGAGCATTTTCCCATCTTCGTCAGGTAAAAGAGCTTTGGCGAGATAAATATCTTTCACAACATCACAGAGAAGGTAGGAAACAAGAAAATCTGGAACAAAACGCTACAATTGGCAGATAGGCTGGTTGACGGGAACGTAAGTAGGGTAATTGAAAAGGAATTATTTTCAGCTTTGCGCCACTGCGAAGTGGTGTATAGAAGGTTTAGTGAATGTTAGTGACGTGTATGAAAAAGTCTCTCAATACGTGTAAAGAAGAAATTATATAAAGATATATGTTTTAGGAAAAATTGGTATGAAAATAAATAAACAGATGGTGATCAAATGAAATTTTCGATAGTGATACAGATATATCACTAACTAGCCGTTTTCCCGCGGTTTCACCCGCGTCCCGTGGGAGCTACTGCCCACACCGGGATAAAATATAGCCTATGTTACTCGCAGATAATATAGCTTTCTAATGGTGAAAGAATATTTAAAATCGGTCCAGTAGTTTTAGAGTTTATCCATTACAACCAAACAAACAAACAAACAAAGTTTTCCTCTTTATAATATTAGTATAGATGGTATTTATTTGGTTAGTACGCTGAAAACAACATAAGTTTAGATGTTAAACTTATTTATTTAAACTTAATCAAGAAAACGCCCAGTTTGTTCCTCAAAGGTAATTGCATAATTAGTATTCTATTGCAGTTTTTCTTTTAATGTAAATAAATAAAAGTATTTTTGCAGGGTAAAGATAGTTGACCACAAAAATTAAAATATTACCTATTATTATTTTTCAAGAGCATACCTGAATTGATCTACTGCAAAGCTCACACAATGAATACTCCGTCAAGTAGTATTTGCAAAACTTTTCAGAGATAAACGAGAAAGCTTCTATTTTCAGAGAACTCCTGAATCGCGTACAAATCTATTCATCAAGCTACTTGTAGCGCATAAGCTTCAGATTTCCCTTATTACACTCGAGAGCAGTCAAACCGAGTCAGCCTAAAAAGTCTTTACATTAACAATGACGTATTTTCTGAAGTCTGAGTTAGCAAGAATTATTGTTTGCCTTGCCATATTATATAACACTTCCACATTACTGATATGTAGTTCATTTATATCTACATATTTACTTAACTTACATGGAAAAAAACACGTTATGTAATTTTCATATTTATGTTAATATTTCCATGATTTAAAAACAGATATGAATGCATAAATAAAACGGGATTCGTGAAATTTCCTCTTTTCCCTGTTACTCACGGTTGATTTATGAAACATGCTGTATACTATTAGTTGGGTCCGGCGAGATCTGGTGAAAAAGGCCTGTAATCCACCGGACCGGCTGAGTGTTTCCGAACATGTCACGAAAATCCCCAAATCATTTGCTTTCAGGATTTGTCACTTTTTCATGTTCTTTTTTTCTTTTTGGATTTTAAGAGTAAATAGTTTTATATATAAATTGAGACACCCTCTATAATTCTCAATAAATGACTGTCATTCGAATGTAACATCTATGGTTCAAAAAAAACAAAAAAAAAAAAACTTTTTTCAAAATTAATGAATAAAGGGTACTTTAATAATGGTTTGAAGCCCTCGTGTTTCGGATACAATATTGTTATCAAAGCATTTTCCTTAATTATGCCTAGTCACAACCTTCAATCAAGGAAAAATAATACTGATTTTTGAAACGAAAATATATGAAAGGAATGGGTAGACTGTAGACCCTTTTTGTTCGTTATTATCCTTTCATACTTGTTTGGTTTGAATCAAGAAGCCAAAACATGTAACGATATAATAAACTCTACATAGAATGTAAATCGTTTAACTAAAAAGTAAATAATTTATTTTTAATTTCATTAACTAGCCTATTTTCATTGCCAAAGAGTGTAATTAAACATTGATAGCACATAAAAAAGACATAAAAATATCTTATATAAAAAAATCTTCCACCCGCAGTTTCACCCACGTCCCGAAGAAACCACTTCCCGCATAGGGAAAAGGTATTCTATCTATTAAGCTTTATTATTGTAAAGTTTTGTCAAAATACACTCAGTACTTTTGGCGTGATAGCATAAAAAACATCCCTGAATCCTTAAGAACCTTATAACTCCTACCTCCTTATTCCATGCAATAGAAAAATAGTACTATACTGGAGTGTTTTACCGTCGTGCAAATGTTAAGTGCCAATTCAAGGCACATCACACGCTAGGAAATACGTGAACCACTTTTATTTCTATTTCTCCGTATATTCTATTAAAGTCCACATTTTTAGCTGTGTAAAAATTCCATTGTGGTCTGCAGCTGTATATTGGCCCTGACTCGAGAGCTGAATTGTTCTCAGTATAGAGGTTTTTTAAGAAAAAGATTGCACCTGTCTGAGTTTGAAACTGATACCAATAGGTACTATGTTTAAGAGTTCTCATGAATTTCTGTATCGATTTGGGAAAATCTTTCTGTTTGTAAACTCATATACCGAACCGTTTTGAAAAATACTGTCAGTGGTTCATAGCAAATTTTTCGAGGAATAGGTAAGTATGTATGCGCTATTTAATCAATACGAAAGCACTGATATCTGGCTTGCATCACAAAATAAGCAAATAAACTCATTAAAATGTTTCTTGAACTAACATCATAATCATAAACGCAATTTATCGAAAGTAATTTTAGAACTTCAAACATATTCCTCTACATATTTCTACTTCTAGCAATATTTCTTCTAAAATAATCTCTTAAACCTCAGGCCTCCAAACGCATCGGGTACTAACTCCCAAACCATCGTCAGGACATTTGCAAACTTCGCCAAAATTAATTAACACAAAGCTGAAACTTCCGAAATGGATTGAATCCAAATCTCTAAGCGGCCTTAAAACTTGTAATTATTAATCGCCATTTGAGCAACCGCAGACTGCAAACTTTTAGTCGGCCGACAGTTTTTTTGGGCTCATAAATCAGTATGGAAATGAACGATAGTAAAATCTACAAGGTCATTTACGGCCACGGCAGCTGTTCTTGTATAAGGAGATCAGCCAGCTGCGCAGAACATATTATAGTGCACAAGCATTTGTATAGACACAGGTGCACTCCCTATTTCCTCACTCTCTTAGCACGATGGGACGGCAATCCGACACGACCGGAGAGAGATCAGGCCAGTACCTACCGACATTTACCTGCTCTCCGACGCACGGGTGTATCAATCACCAACTTCCAGACTATTTTCTTAAAAAAAAAATCCCAATATCGGGCAACCGTCGGCCCAGTTTTTAGTCTGCAGTGTGCGTGGTACTCTTAAAATGCTGTGGGTTAGGCAGGCAGGTGGGCGCTTAATTAAAATTGCACGAAGGATAAAGAAACCGTTTTAAATAAAAGTTGATTGAAACTCTTTGCTGCTAATTTTTTATTGATAATGTTGATTGTTTATGGATTTGGGTCAACCTTTTTGTTTTATTTAGGTTAAGCTTTTTAAAGGTTTTTTGTTAATTTATATTTGATTTCTTTTTAGTTGTTTAGCGTTTGTCGAGTCCTATATCTTTCAACAAGTAATTTGAAAATGAAACTTTGAAAAAGTATTATTGTATTTCTAAATTCTCCAAAACAGACATGAATCAGATTTCAATAGAATCGGTTGTACGAATTATATTGGAAATGAAAAAAAGTGGGATTTTAGTGGGAAAAAAAATTCCTTTCCGCAAAATCTATAGGAAGAGATACAAAATAGGTACTAAACGTAACACAGTTCAAAAATCAGATTGACGCAAATGCGAAATCCTGTACGGCGTTCAATGCTTTAACCTATAAACCTATGTTTGTCTTCAACCTAACTCCATCGCAACAATACTCTTTTTTAAAAAACCAAAAACACAACACTTAAACTTTGAGGAGCCCAAAGAAACAGGGCTCCTAAATTCTCCAACGCAATCCCTCTGTGGGCCAAAAGAGACAGAATTTAATGAATGCGCTTCATTCCACACTTTCATCTCGTATTTGCGTACCCTGCCCTTTTTCGGAAATGACCTTGGACCCTTTTGTCCAAATAAACGAGTGATCGTATCGCGGTTTTGTTTTTTACACGTATTTATTGGGTTTGTGGTAAATATGAGTGACAGTTTTGGATGTTTATTTGTATGTCTACAATATTTTCGAATTGGTGTAGTGCTATCATTTATTATTCTGGAGTATAATCTTTCTCGAAATTGTAGGAATTTCGGTTTCTAACTAAAATCACGGGCCTAGGCCAAGTGAATTTCAGGTTGGGGATCTTGCGTGTTCTTGCAAAAACTTCCTCGCGATACGGCAAGTATTATGTACATCGGCTTTTTACATGGTTAGATAAATATATTTAGGAAGTTTTAATAGTTGTTATGGATTTATTATGACTGACCATATTTTTTGTGGATATATTATGGATTCATTGTAGAATAATGTTCGATGTGAATTAACAAATAAATCGTAAGTTACAAAAATAAATAAGTGCACTAAAATATTTTTTTCGATAAATCTTGCACGCTATGTAACTGAAAAGTACATAATTTTGCAATAAACCTACACTAAACCTGCCAAAAAAAGGTCAATAAAGGTTATCCTGAATGACAAATAATAAAAATCCACGTATTTTTTCACTGAAATATAAACCCGCTTGTTCAGTCACGTCGTAAATCAAAATTGAAAAAACAAATACCAGTCGAAAATAGTTTAAGCTCACCCCACAAACGATCCATCAAATGCAGCTAATAAATCAGAGAAAAAATGGCGAATATAAAAAAAAATATGAGAAAAAAAACTTCTAACAAAATCGAGTTAGTCGTTGGTGCCACCACGTATAATAAAATAATAAGGCGACCAACCATTTTTCATAATTCTCCGGACCAAGCGGGTCCCACCATAATTTACTTTTGTTTCAATTGTTACGAGTTTTAGAAGAAACGAAAAAAAAAGATTCATTTGGATGCTTCCTCCCCTTTTGTTGTTCGAACCATCAGATTTTGATGAGATTTCTTACATTTTCTTAGCGAATTTTTCCAAAAGGTCCAAGGGTGTTGCGTTTCTATTAAATTTTGAAGAAATTGCCTTCTCATTGTTCGAACGAAGGGGATCGTAGATTAGTTTTGTCTTCCTGAAGATTATTAAGGTTGGAATGTGGTTACTAATTTAGTGGGTTTCCGCTTTTTCCTTTTATTTTAATTTCTTTTTATGAATGTCTGGAGCTCGGAATGGAGGAAAGTAACATAAATGTCAGGTTTCATGGTCCCTTATGATAAGATACAGTCGCGCGCAGTGTGAAATGTCTACATTATTTTGTACTGCATGGATCTCTTAGTAGAATTAAACAAAGGAGGGAACATCGTTATGTTTTATTATGAAGATAATTATATTTTTACATTACATTTTCTCTGCTTTCAACGTCTGGAACAGGATATGTGCACTCATGTAATCTTGCTAGTCTTTGAAATAGATTAAGAAAACCTTCATAGATTAACTTGACAAAACTTTGCACAACCTTAGCAAAGCAATACATTTTTGCGGGCAAATAAAACGGAGGCATTTTGAAAAAAAAAAATATCGTAAAAAAATGCATTACTGTCTTTATTAACGATAAAAAGACTAGCCCCAAACATCCTGATAGTATTATCAACCCTACTGCAAACGATCACGGTTGATTCCTTTAAACCAGTGTTTCCCAAAGTGGGCGATAACGCCCCCTTGTGGGCGCTGCAGGTCTCAAGGGGGGCGGTAAGAGACCCAGAAAGAAAATGGGGGCGTTGTGTAGAAGCCTGGGGGGTGATTTGTAATACAAATATCATTTAGCTAGGAGGCCTCTTCGACAACGACTGCATGAGCTCTCGGCTCTCAGCAACAACTTGTGAATATCAACTAATATGAATTGCTCAAACTCGGTTCTATATTTCTCTCCGAGTAGTTCATATATCTGTCCTATTTTATTAAATATAAAAAAATGAAAATCATGTCAATGTCAATCGGTCGCTCCGTTTAGTCATTAAAGTAGACACAAACAAACAAATAAAAAGGCAACAGACACACCTTCGAAGAAGTTAAAGTGATTTTTGAATAGCTGAAAAACCAGCCAAGTGCGAGTCGGACTCGCGCACGAAGGGTTCCGTACCAGAGCAAAAATGAGTAAAAAAAATCATGTTTGTTGTATGGGAGCCCCCCAAAATATTTCTTTTATTCTAGTTTTCAGTATTTGTTGTTATAGCGGCAACAGAAATACATCATCTGTAAAAATTTCAACTCTAACTATCACGGTTCATGAGATACAGCCTGGTGACAGACAGACGGACGGACGGACGGACAGAGGAGCAAAAACAATAGGGTCCCGTTTTACCCTTTGGGTACGGAACCCTAAAAAATGGGGGCGCTAAAAAAATATTTATTCTCAAAGTGGGCAGTAGACAAAATAAGTTTGGGAACCACTGCTTTAAACGAAGAGTTTCCGAAGAATTAAAGAGTATTAACGGCTTTTTGTCCCTCGTCAGTTGTTTGAGTCGGCTGAGCGATGGCTCACTTAATGGGGTGCTCCCGCTACCCATGAGGAAAAATATATTGACCACACGTCTTTATTTTCGTGGTACAAAATTGTAAGGATGGAAAAGTCAAATTCAAAGGTAAAGTAAGTGCAATTTTGTTTATCTGTGTTTTCTACACTAAAGAATCGAAGACTAACTTCCCCACTCAGAGACATTTAATGATTACTTACTCACTCCTTAGTGACGGAATGTCATACAAATCCTTCACTAAGGAATGGCTTAAGTAACCATTAAATGTCTCTGAGTCGGGAGGTAAGTACAATTCTCGTTAAATGACTATGCGAGGCGCTATGCAACGCATTGTCTTAGCTTGGGTGATCATGACGCGTTTTGGTTAGTCAAAAAGTCTGACAGTTTTACCAAGAGGTATGTGCCTACTTTACTCGGGTAACTGGGTTGAGAAGGTCAGATAGGATAATAGTTCCATATACAAGCTGTTGATTTGCATCCGTGCCATATTCAAGGACGTAATTAAGCTAATGATTCTCGACCCAAATCAACAAAAAAATTGGTCCTTACGTGATTTTTTTTTTTCGGAATTCCGTCAATGTTATCTAGCCGTATTTAAACTTAGCGCGTGTGTTACTGGCCTTAAAACCGTGCTGCGCCCTGACACAAACGCAAACACAAAGCATACGCAACGATCATTTATAATTTTCATTCATAAAATTGGATTACTTCTGAAATACTACAACATTACAATGACAAAAAAACCATTGCATATTAGCTATTTCCCGTCTACTGTAATTCCAATCGATTATTTACGTATTTTATGACCTCCTCCTGAAATATGGCACAAATGCAAATCAACACCTTGTATAACGCTGTTATTAGATGCATGCGCTTAGAATGGAAGCCGACCCCAACATATTCGAGAAAAAGTTACGCAGATGTCAATGTACTAAAAAAAATACGTTAGCTCAAAATGTTTTACGTACTCAACTTTTCAGTGGTCTGACAAAAACTTTCAACATGCATGACCCAAATCCCCGTTATATTACCTGCATTTTAGAGCTCAGTATTTTAGCACTGCCATTGTAAAAAAGAGCTCACTCACTATTTCACTAAGTAGTGGAGCTAATTAGTAACACTCCTTTTTTTTCTTTTTTGTAGCATGCAATTGAACAAAACTAGACAGGCACGTATTTTTTTAATGATAAGAAGATAAAGGGTGAATATCAGAAATACATAAATGGTTTTAAAGTGTTGTTACTGTTACTGTTACAGCCTTTTTTTTTATCGTCCCACTGCTGGGCACAGGCCTCCTCTCACACGGAGAAGGATTGAGCATTAATCACCACGCTTGCTCAATGCGGGTTGGTGATTTCAGACTATATAGTCCAGGTTTCCTCAAGATGTTTTCCTTCACCTTTTTAGCAGCCATTGGTGTCTAAGATTACTTAGAAAGTACATACAAACTTAGAAAAGTTGCATTGGTACTTGCCTGACCTGGAATCGAACCCACACCCTCATACTCGAGAGGTTGGTTCTTTACCCACTAGGCCACCACGACTTCAAAGTGAAATACAGTGTACTTGTTTTAAAGTGAAATACAGTTAATTTTAAAAAATCTGTGAGCCAGTACAGAAGTGTTCTTTTTAATTAACACACTTACACTGTTTTACTTAGTTTGAAGTCATCTGGTAAATTGTAAGTTTCTTTTTGAATCTGAGCATTACACACACATATTTATTTTGGACAAGATCAGAATTATGATCTAGAAGTATGCCAGAGAAATGGTAGAGAACTGTCAAATTAACTAAATCCCAATAATTATGACAGTTAATGACGAAAAGCAACCAACTGTCAAAATATGACGTAAAGTTAACTTAACTGCGTAAAACGGATCGCAACACACTTTACCTTAGATCAAAACAATTTATAACTTGAACTAAATAATTTGGGTCGTTTATGGAAATTTAAAAGGTTGCCACATTGTGACAACCCTGCACAGATGGAGCGGTCGGGCGTGACGTAAACAGTGATCAATCATACCGCGCTCTGGTTTAGGTTAGGGGTGTCACGCGAAAGTTTTTTTTGTTGGTAGGTATGATTTTTTTTATGTATATTATTATTCATGACGCTTTGGTTTTGGAAGTTGGTAAGGTAAGGCTTCGAGATTGGAAAATAGAGTGGAGTTTGTAATGTATAATGTTTTTGTGGTGAAGATACTTGTGGTGGTTGCATACATTTTTGCAAGTTATCAAACAAATTACTTTTCAGCAAATTTCAATTAAATAAAACTTAACTACAGCAATGGGTGAATTTAGTTAGCACGTTGTTTTATCACACAAACATTATACAAGCTGTTGATTTGCATCCGTGCCATAGTCAAGGACGTAATTATACTAATGATTCTCAACCCAAATCAATAAGAAAATTGGTACAAACATTTTTGATTTTAATTTTTTTTTCGGAAATCCGTCAATGTCATCTAGCCGTATTTAAACTTGGCGCGTGTGTTACTGGCCTTAAAACCGTGCTGCGCCCTCACACAAACGCAAACACAAAGCATACGCAACGATTATTCATAAATTTCATTCATAAAATTGGATTACTTCTGAAATACTATGACATTACAATGACAAAAAAAGCAGTGCATATTAACTATTTCCCGTCTACTGTAATTCCAATCGATTATTTACGTATTTTATGTCCTCCTCCTGAAGTATGGCACAAATGCAAATCAACACCTTGTATAGACAAAATGTTTGTGAATATGATTGTTACTTCTACAAATTCGGTATTCCTTCATTATTTCTGAAAAACACTGCTACTGTTATTTGCAAGCCCCTTTTTATTATTTATAATAAGTGCATGGCTGAAGGAAACTTTCCCAGTGTATGGAAACGCGCTAATATTACACCGGTGCACAAGGGAGGGCCGAAGCAAAAAGCGGAGAATTATCGTCCAATATCAATTTTATCAGCACTTCCTAAACTGTTTGAAAGACTTGTGCATAATGAAATATACCCACTGCTCCATAACATTATAATACCTCAACAACATGGTTTTGTCAGATTACGTTCAACAAATACTAATCTGCTGACCTTTACTAGCTTTTTATTTGATAACGTTGACAAAGGTGTACAGGTAGATGCAGTCTACACAGATTTTCGTAAAGCGTTTGATAAAGTGGATCATGAATTGCTATTAAATAAAATTGCTTTTAACGGAATTCGCGGAAACTTATTGCGATGGTTTCACTCCTACATCACTAACCGTAGCCAGAAGGTAGTTATTAATGGTTATCATTCAAACTTCACGCAAGTAACTTCCGGTGTCCCACAAGGCTCGATTCTTGGACCTCTTCTATTTAATATTTATATAAATGATATTGGCAAATGCTTTCAGTACACTAAGCACCTTATGTATGCAGACGATCTCAAAATATATAAATCCATCGCAAATATAAATGACTGCCTCTTATTTCAACAAGACTTGGATAGGCTAACAGACTACTGCTATAATAATAAATTGCAACTGAGTTTACCTAAATGTCATTATTTAAATTTTACCAAAAATAAACACATCGTCAGCTACGCTTACAATCTTTGTCATGCACCTCTTCAAAAAGTAACATCTATTAAGGACCTAGGAATAACACTTGATTATAAACTTCACCTTGACTTACATATTGAAAAAATTATTAATAAAGCTTATCAGCTATATGGATTCATAATGAGATCAACCCAAGACTTTAAAAGAGTCGCATCATATCTCAGTTTGTATAAAGCTTTAGTTCGCTCGCAGTTAGAGTATGCTGTGTCCGTATTGTATCCTTTTTATAACAAATACGTAGATATGATTGAGAATGTTCAACGTAAGTTTTTGCGTGGAATGCACTATAGATGCTATGGCTACTATTTGCCTTATGACCAGTTGCTAAATAAGTATAGGTTGTTAACTCTAAGTTCCAGACGTCAGTATCTAGAAGCCATGAATCTCTTTAAGATTGTCAGAAATAAGTTGGATTGTATAGATTTAAACAACTTGTTATGTTATCTTGTTCCTAGAACCATACATAGACGACGGGTGTGTGCCGGTAAACTTTTTGCAGTGGACCATTCCCGAACCAATACAGGTCTCCGTTCCCCCGTTCGTCGTATGGTTGCTAATTATAATAAGAACTTTGAACATATTGACATATTTACTTGTTCCATGGGCCAGTTCAAGAGTCTTATTCGTAAATCACTCAGTAATAATATTAACATCAACACGTAGTTTATTCCCAGTATTGTTTGAGTATGTATAGTTAGTCTTTGTATTTTTTTAGTCTTCTAACTTTAGCTTAATTTTTTATGTCTCTATATGTTTTTATTAATTTGTGGATAACGTTGTGGGTTGCATTGTTACATCTATTTTAGTTTATAATGCCTGTATTCACTATTTACAATGTAGCTGTTTGTTGTCTCTTTCCAATAAAATAAAATAAAATAAAATAAAATAAAATTGAGTTGAGCCTATTTTATTAAAAATTAAGTATGCAGGAAGCCCGTATTAACACATGCGTACTGGATGCGAGGTATATTTAAAACAATTACTTATATTAAAAAACACTACCAACCCAAACAAATAACTTAAATGACTAAGTTACTAAACTTGAAATGTTAACCTAAAGCCAAAATTAATTAACTACCTAAAATATTAGCTTACACTAAACATGAACTGTTTCGTGCATAAATTAATAATAGTAGCAAAACTGCTAATATAATATTAGCTACCTAGTTTCTAAACCGCCTCAGGTATAATGTCAAAAACATAATATTGTCAAACTTAGTACAAAGTTATGAAACCGGTTTTGACAAGCAAGTGTCAATAAATAAATTAAATGTACTTAGTTATTATTTACGCGGTTTGTAAATAGGTGTATAAATAATGAGGGTATTGTAAATAAATATTTGTTTAAAGGGCAGTTTTTTTGTTTTATTTATCCACCGTGTTTGGAATATGTAAGCACAACAGTACTGTGTTTCATATCAAGTATTTTTTTATTACCAGTGATTTAAATCTGGAACATTTTTTTCTAATTTTAGAAATTACAAAGCAAATATTATAGGCCTTATAGAACTAACTGATATTGAAATAAAAAAGGTTGACGTATGAAAAAAGGTATTAGAAAACTATAAAGCAAAGTACCAATTTTTAATCACTATAAAGCAACGTAAACAATCCCAACTGCATTTACAAAAAAAAAGACCCAAATAATACAAACGTGTGGACACATTAACCACGGATTGGGGCCTCCATCTCAAAGGTCATTGCATAAGGGCCCTTAATTAAAAAGGGCCAGAAAAGTCCTTTATGGCGCAAACTTAAACAATAGTACTTTGCGGGTAAGGGTCCCGTTGACATTTTGAAAATTTTGATGAGTATAATTATCTTAATGCGCTTCACCCCCAAATGAGGTCAGACTGAATGTCAATGTGTCTAATTCAGTTTTGTTATTTCGTGATTTTTGTGGGTCCCTTGAGCTTTTTTGGGCTTACGAAAGGGTCTAGAACAATTTATAAAAGTACTAGGCAATCTATACTCAGATTATAAAGCTGAGGAGTTTGTTTGAACACGTTCATCTTAGGAACTAATGGGTCGTTTCGAGAAATCCAGTCTTCGATGGACCATTTAACGAAAAAGGCCTTTAAGGTGCGCGAAGCAGTGTGTATATGTGTTTATAGGGCTGAAATCATTGCTAGAAATCAGCTTACCTATAAAAAAATCCATCCCTAAAACTATATCAATAAAATAATATTATTTGTAAAACCCATGTTAAAGATTAGTATCACTATATTTATTGCTGTTCTTACATTATTTTATCGTAACATTGTTTCGCACTTTCAAAATTATCTTGGAAAAATTAAATAAAAATCCAAAGACAAATAAATGTACCAACGTGTTTTTATTTATGTCCTACCATTAGGCTCCCAAAAAAAAAACTATTCTGAAATACAATGGTCCACTCGAAGTAATTTTTTCAAAGTTAATTTAGTTTCAAGCACTTTAATGAGATAAAATAATAAATTCTATCAAGCTGCCTACGAGTTGAATTTATAAAATAAATGTTTTAATGAATGACGTGTAACCACAATTTTTATTTTATAGGATTTTACAAGTAATTTTACTTTATTTTATTTTGCAGGGATTTAAAAATGAACACTTTACGCAAACTGCTTTTAGTTCAACGATAGTTTGATCGGGCTAAAGGGCCTAGTGGGTAAAGAGCCAACCTCTCAAGTATGAGGGTGTGAGTTCGATTCCAGGTCAGGCAAGTACCAATGCAACTTTTCTAAGTTTGTATGTACTTTCTAAGTATATCTTGGACACCAATGGCTGATTAAAAAGGTGAAGGAAAACATCTTGAGGAAACCTGGACTATATAGTCTGAAATCACCAACCCGCATTGAGCAAGCGTGGTGATTAATGCTCAATCCTTCTCCACGTGAGAGGGGGCCTGTGCCCAGCAGTGGGACGATACAAAGGCTGTAACAGTAACAGTAACAGTAAAGGGCTCATACTTGATCAGTATGGCGATGTATGGAAGTACGTACAACACGAAGTACGTACTAGTCTGTCCGTTACAAAACTACTGAATCTATTCAATGTTTGGTACAAAAATCTAGGTGCAACTTGAAAAAGACATAAGCTGTGGTGCGAAAAGTAGTTCTCCCGGGTCTTGAGTGAAACCGCAGAGAACACTTAGTATAAAATAAAGATGCCTACTCGTGTCTACATAACATGAAAAGCATTTACATCAATACTAAATAGGTCAATATATTTTAATACCATCGACTTATATACACATAGTTTTTATTTCTTACTCACAAAGTATAACAACTACTTTTATGTCACATCATAAAAAAGATCGCTTCAAAGAACAGATGGTTAAACCAATAAATAAATTATGAACAATAAAATCGTATCTGCACTTAAAATTAAAATGAATGTTTTTACGACTGTTCTCAATACAGCCCTGAATGTCATTCGTTAGAAATAAGGTCGTCATACATTAAATGTTTGTTTTGTTTACATTTTAATTGGTACTATATATTATAACGTATTTACATATTTAATGTTTACTAGATAAATTTTATCATTACGAAGTATCTCAATTACTTGAATGTTGAGTTGCTTGTATTTGATAATAATGGAAATTTTCCATCTTTTATAGTGCCTAATACTTCGCATTATACCTCAACAATAAAAACAATGACTTATACTTTCGAATGTCACATTTAACAAATGTGAACGATTGAAAGTACTCAACCGGCTCTTAATTTCTAATGGGTCTTGATTATACCGCTTTATACAAAATTAAATAAAACCACTAACGGCCAGTTTCTTCATCAAAAGTTAAAGTTAAAGTTATGGCTAAAATAATGTCTAAAGTAAAAGTAACGGTTAAATTCAATTTTTCTATGAATTTTGCTGTCAGTTTAGCCTTGAAAAAACGAATTTGACCGTTACTTTTACTTTAGACATTACTTTAACTTTAACTTTTGATGAAGAAACTGGCCGTAAGAGTGTTACTAAAACATTATAATTATTAACGTTTGTTCTAAAGCCGAGGAGCTCATGGCAAAGTTACAGCCACACGAATCGATCAATTGAAGGCTGAGCAAGGCTTAGAGCTGTCTATCCACGGATGGGTGACTATCTATGTCATATCGAGTTCCTCCGTGTTTCGGAAGGCTCATTGTGGGTCCCTGCTGTCGTTGATACATTTTTGACAGACAGATAGTTAGAAGCCAGAAAGATTGACAATCAAACAATCTTATGGAGAGGTATTGGGTTGCCGAGTACAAGGGATGCGGAGGTGAACTGCATGTGTCGACCCTAATGTAGTTAGGAAAAGAGTAGACACTAGATAAGGTGATCTACCTACGTTAAATACATATTATTTCATCATCATCATCATCAGCCTATCGCAGTCCACTGCTGGACATAGGCCTCTCCAAGTGCACGCCACTGAGATCGATTTTCGGCTTCTCGCATCCAGCTCCTGCCAGCCGTCTTGCGCAAGTCATCACTCCACCGTTATTTACCTCAACATAATTGGTATGAGGCTAGGCAGTTGATGTTGTGCTAAATAACTCAGAATTTTCAGATGTTTTTGAAGCTAAAGTAGGGTGTTAAACCTAGTCCAAATTAAACAATCAAAAGAAACCAACTAAAGTACAAAGCAAATTGTACAAACTGCTCTTACGCTTTGGTCACTACCATTAACTTGAAATGCTTTCACGAAACTCAACTTTATATAGGTCGGTCGTAACTTAAGGATCACATAACGAGGCTCTTTGTTCAAAGTAACTTAGACACGAACTGAAAAATCAAAGTCTTGGGTAAGTTTGTTCCTCAATTCTGTCTATTCAAACTACCAAACGTGTGAGTTATTCACCTTTGAGAAATTCTTGCTTAGAAGTTAGGCTTTGGTGTTTTTTTTTTCATATACGTTAGGGTGCGGGTAATTCTCTATTCTATCCTAAACCACTACATATAAATACACATACAAATCCAATTTGGAGATGAGCTTAATTAATTCACGAAAGCACTACTTTCCACCAGCAGTTTTCCGTGGAAACTACTCCACTCAACCAAATAAAACGTAGACTGAGACCTCCATCAAACAATAGACAATCTGACACTGAAATAATGATCAAGCAAATAAACAGTCAACCTCTTCAGCTTTATAATATTAGTAACTATAGACGTCATATCGAATAGTCACAAGAAAGAAGTGACAACAAAGTAGAAGTCCAACCTAGTGACAATGTAATAATCAGGGGCCCGATTCTCCTAATTTCACTTAAGCAACATACGATTCACGTTCGACTCGATTCGACTGAGACCCAATCCCGACTCGATTACGATTGAAGCGTATGTGGCATTCCGCTATTTTTTCTTTGAAATAAACGTTTTTATCCTTTGCTGTCATTCAATAATGAATCATTTTGTCTGCAAATGATTTACGATTGCAAAATGATTGTACAGCAAACTACCGTATAGACCAAAATCACCGAAATAGCAGACCAATCGCACACCAATCAAATGTCAATCGAATACGATTGGTCTTTTATTAGTAGCAGAATGCCCGAAATGGTTAAAACTGCTATTGCGATCATATTGCGATTCGATTTTGACATTATTAACTTAGGAGAATCGGGCCCCTGGACTGTACACATACTATGTATGTAATAGGCAGTAGCTTGAGGGCAAAGATTAGACAGACAATAAACCCTAATGAAGCACTTTTTTTGGCTGGAGTTCTACTAAATTATGACAATGATAGAACACCTATTATTATATAAAATAAAACTATTAAATAAAGAACGTCTGTGCCAAATTAAGACAATATGATCCAAATTCAGATTGATTACAAAAGATAATAAGAGAAAGATATATTTTCTTCATATTCTTCATAAAGGACTGTATTTATTTTATTCTCCATTTATTTGCAAGTACATAAGTTCTCATACGTAATCCTCTTAGCAGATGGACGAAATAAATTCAGAAAAAGATTAACGGTTTCTGAAAAAAATAACTATTCGAGGTAAATCAACTGTATTTTAGTACGAATATTCTCGCCCACTGATGTCAATATTTTTAGATGCATTAAAATAAAAATAGCAACATTTATTTACTAGTTCTTTTGCGAGATACTAATATTTTCTTGGTATACACCACACGAGGCGGATTGTCACCTATGCCACAGATTACTGATAGCCTTTACTAATATAATATAACAAAGAAAAAAAAAGATATTTGTTTGTAAAAGCTCCGAAACTACTGAACTGATTTGAAAAACTCCTTTACTATTGGAAAGCTCCACTCTTTCCAAGTAACGTATGCTATATTTTACCCCAATAAGGGTATTAATTCCCACGGGACAGCGGCAGTCTTCTAACATAATTATATCAATGCTAGCTTTCACATCTTACCATTTGCAATTGACATTTTAACTTTGAAAAAAAAACACTATTTATGTTACCAGATTTTCGAACACCCAAAATCAAGTTTAAGAAAAGGACCCCATTTAACTGACGCCACGTTTCTAAGCAAACAAACAAACATGAGATAAACTTGTCCGACTACTATAGTGATCACTGAAGGGTGAAAAAACTTTGAAAAAACTCTTCATCTTATCGGGGACCAGTAAATCCATAACATTTATTTGCTTTTGCGAGATTAAAATATTTTCTTACCATTCACCACGCAAGGCGAATTGTCACTGTCCAATATAATTTTCATATTTACCATTTTTTTTAAATGTAACTCGCTTTAAGTTTATTTACATACATTAATTATTTTTACAATTAAAAACTATTTGCGATTGACACTTTACACTTTGAAAAAAGTCACGTTCATTTTACCAACTATTCGAACCTTTAAAATCAACTTTCCTCTCCCCAAAATTTCTAGGCAAACAAACAAACATTAGATAAAGTTGTCCGCCTACTATAGTGATCACTGTAGGGTGGCAGAATAAAAACTCTTCATCTTATCGGGGACCAGTAAATCCTTTATAAGAAGCGCTACACCCCTCCCATTCCATGTATTGGGTACTTCACCCTAAAAAAATACTTCTCGCCATTCTTGTTTACTCCGAAAATATACTCAAATGTGATATTATTGAAAAATGGATGTTAGTAAAAGGTGTGCGGTTTATTAATAGCGTTAAAAAAAGATAATGTTAGATGGAGATAAAAATGTGATATAAATCCTAAGTAATGATGTAAAATGTGAATGGGATTTGATTTGCGTATAATGCAATAGAAAGTATTTATGGTTGCCCACGAGGTCTGCCCTATTGATTTAGTAGTAGCAAACAAGAGCACGGGGTCTTGTGTTCGATTCCCAGGTTAGATCAAAATTTTATTCTTTGATTAAAGAAAAGCTTTGATAAATCTGAAATGAAGTTGAGCCAATTAAGAGGAGATGAATACAATTGGAATTTGTTTTTGTAAATTTTTCAACTTTAAACTTGTCAATAAAAAAAATCTGATATTTTTTCAATAAATCCGTAATCCGTATCGTAAATAGTAATACTAGCTTACGTACACTGCATGGTAAAAAAACAAGGTCACACAATACACCAAGCGTAAACCTACGATAAATTTTATTGGGCACACTATTTATTTTTACGTACACTATGAAATCTGTGTTTTATGTTGTAAAATAAACCTTATGTTTTGAGCTATTAGCTTTATAATAGCATGACAGATATGTGTTCGCTCAGTTTTTTATGTCTTTTCCAGAAGTCATACTACCAGTCAGTTACCTCTTTCTAAATATATTCAGATATAGTGATTTTTCATTTCAGTTACAAGTAAGTATTTTTTTTTTCAAAAAACCTTCAGAAAATTTTGACACTCGTCTATTGAACAGACGAGAAAATTCACATAAAAAATTAAGTACCTAACTAGTGACATCAACCATTTAACGTCATTGCCTATCAAATGTAACCTTCTAACAAAGAGACCTATAAAATCTACCCGCTAAACCTATAACCTTACCCAAGAACAGATGATTTTCCCCATTCCAATCCCCCCCCCTCGTAAGTAATATATTAGGTATATTACACTTGGGAGCAATAAATCAGAGTCACTTACAAAAATAAATCGTCAAAATAATGAATGTAGGTTAAGTGAAGAACAAAACTATTGGAGGTATGTCGTGAAAGTTGTATTTAATAAACTAAATGTTTGACTTTATTTCTTCATATATTTAAAGTTTCTTGGCGGCAATAAAGGGCAAAATTGATTTATATTTTATAAAAAAATCTGATAGGTATTTAAGTTATAAATAAAAGAAATTAATGAAAAGTTCTCTTATATACCTTTAGGCAGATGTACTTAAAAAATACCGGTCTCTTAGCTCTTATTTCACAAAAAAAACGTCTTTAAAAGTCTGTAACGTAAAAAACTATGATAAAGTAAACACTTCGGAATGAAAGTAAAACTTTCTGTTTAACACAGAAATGTCAAGTTCGTTCATAATTGCGACCTCACAATACACAGATAGTTGTAGCTGACCCAAATTCGTAGCTCTTGAGTGTATTTGAAAGGGTGTGAAAAAAGATCACATTTTCATCACTCCTATGATATTACGATTCACGTATCAACCCAAATATTTTCTAGCCCCCTTTGTGCCCCTTTAATGTGTAAAGGGAGGGGGTGATAGGGGGTGATTTATCTACTATTCAAGGTACATTATGTGGCGTAATCTGATGCGATGTTACTCAGTGATGAAATTTTATGGAGTGTTTTGAAGAAATGGGCTTTTTCAGTGGGAAAAATAGGTTGAACCCGATAATGGTAATTCGTACGTTTATAATGATGCGATTGAATAACTTCAGTTAATTTAGTGTTAACTCACATACAACTCACGAACATAAATAAAATTTTATTTATATAATTTTACTCAATGCGATTTTAAATTATACTAGCCTATAAAAAGAGCAACTCAATGAAAATTAAAAAAAAATGCATATTTTAGTTCTTAACCCTCGCATTACTGTGCAAAAAAAAAATGCGATTTTTATTGTCATGTTTTAATTAAACGTTATTTAAGAAAAATGGGTAATATTATATTTTTTCAAATAGTACCGAGTATTCTTACAAAAAAAAACAAAGTCGACGTACAAATATATCCATACATAAGTACATACAGTTTAATAAGGAAAGCACAATCCCTATTTAATTTCACAATCTTCCGCCACATTATAATTAAGATTAAAACTATTATAATAACAAAACAAAACAGCTTAATTGTGCGTCTAAAATCAGTTAGAAGCTCTCAGAGTGACGTCACAGCCAGTAATTGTACGCGAGATTATCATATTTCCCGCACGAGGGTAACTTTATATCGACAATATTCCCTTTTATAGTCCCCTTTGTACTCTCATGGGCCCCACACAGTTTTATCGCCCAAGTTTTATTAGAAAAACCAGTTTCTGTTAGTAATCATTGATTTTGATATCTCTTTTATATTGTGTGGGATAGAATTATTTTTCATATACATGATAGATGATTGTATGAGAGGAACTCGTGGCTAAGTCGGCCATAAGGTTAAGCAACGCTTGGCACGGTCGATCCGTGGATGGGTGAATTCATCCCTGTTTTGGAGGGCACGATAAATTGTAGGTCTGTCATTTGAACATCTCTAGTGAGTAAAGAACCATCCTCTCGAGTATGAGGGCGCGGGTTCGATTCCAGGTCAGGCAAGTACCAATGCAACTTTTATAAGTTTGTATGTACTTTCTAAGTATATCTTGGACATCAATGGCTGATAAAAAGGTGAAGGAAAACATCTTGAGGAAACCTGGACTATAAAGTCTGAAATCACCAACCCGCATTGAGCAAGCGTGGTGATTAATGCTCAATCCTTCTCCGTGTGAGAGGAGGCCTGTGCCCAGCAGTGGGACGATAAAAAGGCTGTAACAGCAGTCGTTACGGGTAGTCAGAAGCCAAAAAGTCTGATAAACAGTCTTAGCAAGGAGTTGCCTTTGTAACTAGGTTGAGGAGGTCAGATAGGTAGTCGCTCTATTTAAAACACTGGTACTCAGCTGCATCCAGGTACACTGGAAGCCGACCCCAACATAGTTGGGAAAAGGCTAGGCAAATTACATTTGTATGAAAAATTCAAAAGTAAACTTGTTGCTTACTTAACTGAATGGGCGGAGTTATTGGCAAGCTTAGAAATATTCTAGGCACGGAACAGAACTGAAATGCTCCATTAAGTTTAAGTGTTTTTTATTTTAGTCTGGCACAGAACCGGCTCTCGGATATAGTACAACTGTAACTTGATTTACGGGTAGAAATAAAATCTCTATATTGTCCCTATTTCTATATTGTGCTCTGTTATTGAAAATAAGACTTTGTAGTATCGAAATAAAACTGTTATTCGGTTGGATTTTCACAGTTATTGATGTTGCTAATATCCCGAATTTGTTTTTCGATCCAATACGTTTTGATAAAGTAAACCAATAAAATGTAACACAAACATCTGCGACAAATTATTTATCTTTTGTATAAACAAGGGCAAGAATAAGACAAAAACAAAAACACAGTAAATCACGTGAGAACGGAAGGGTTAAATAAGTTCTGGTAAAGCAGTCGTAGTGCGTAGCAATTGTAGCCACGTTGCTACGGCAATTTATCGTAATGCGTAGCGGTCGCCGTCAGCTACGGCGTAGCATTCTACGCACATGTTACCTAATGTATGTACGCCAGAGAAAGTTTTCTTAGGATAAGTGCCTAGGTTTATGAATGTGTGTGTTAATCCGTACATAGGTCCTATATTACGAGGAAAAGCTTATTTTCTAACACAGAAATTCCATAAGCAAAGACTAGAAACGTCGGCAGCAATTTTATATAAAAAATACACATTGAAAATCCCTAAAGACGAATAGGCAAGTTGGAAAAGTTACAGGTAGGCACCCTTACGCAAAGGGCGAGGGTGAATATTTACCGACAATTTCCATCGAATGGGATTCCTCAGAATGACTTCTTAAAGAAAAAAGTAACATTCGTATAGACTGTTATACAACGAACCTGTTATAATGTAAAAGGGTATTTGAAGAGAGTAAGTGATTTTATGAAATTACGATACCGAGTACCTAACAAAATTCATCGGAATTTCGCGATATATTCTAAAAGCTGGTAATTACAAATAATTAAGTTTAGTCTGACATGTAATACACTTTGTTGTTATGTACTGTAAAATAAAATAAAATTATATGGTGAATATAGTGAAAATAACTTGTACCGAATAAAATAAGTATTTTTTTTTTATGAAACTGTCTTTTTTATTAAACGGTTTTTTAAACGGTTTTTTAAACGGTTTTATTTAGCTCACCCCGTTTGTTTTATTATTTATTCTTGGGTCAAATTTAGTAATTCAAATTTCACCCTCTTCCTGTCAACCGATTAATCTGAAATTTTGTATATACCTTTAATTCCGATGACAATACAATATAGTAATATCAATAACATTGTAAATCCAATATGGCCGCCGGCACAAAATGGCGGATTACATATTTTTCCATAACCCCCTCAATATGGGTATCAAATGAAAGGGCTACACAAGTAGAATACTGTCAGCAACCCCAGCGGGGCCCAACAGGGCCAAGGCCTGCCTGGGCTGCGGGATTGTTCGAAAGAGCTACCGTGGCCCTGGTATCTACATACAAGGCCTACGACGAAACATAACTGTTTTTAGTCAGTAAGAGTCTGGCACTCCCTTACCGCTGCTGACCCAGGGAGGGGTCACTACTAAAAACTAGAAAATAAAAAATCGGTAAAAAAACTTTTAAGTTAAACGGTTTTATTTTATGTGCACTGAAAACTAGAAAATAAAAAAATAGTTACTTACCTGTCAACCTACGTAGGTGGTCCCGGTCATATTAGACTAAAATAAAAACGTGGGGCCCATTAACTATTGCTGTAGTAGTACCTACTTTCTTCTAGAGGTATAATAGGTGTGGATTGCATCGACTTACTATAATAATCGTAACTGGAGATTTTGACAATCAATAACACTAGTCAACAGCATTGTTAGGGACAATACTTTTCCAATTTGAGACAGATAAAAAAAAAAATATTTCTATGATATTTCATATTTCAGCAAAACATTTAGAAATCGGAAAAAACATCTTAATCAAGTTTTTTCACTTTCCAAAACAAGATTTAACAAATGCAGTTTCTCTCTACTTACCAATACATTTCATCCCTTCATTTGAAAAAACTTAATCCAACTAGCGAAGGTCTGAAAAAAACAAAACTAGCAACAACTAAAAATACTTAAATAAACTTTAAGTCAATAACAAAGTCCCTAAAAACTTTAGGGGTCCTTACGTGAGGGGTGGGGTCATGGAGAACAAAATGACTAGCGGAGATGTCATAGCGTAAAATCTCCTAAGAAAGTCGCGCGCCAAAATGCATGTGTTCGGGGGACGAGAAATGTTACTAGAATAACCCCATAAGCCCTTTTCGGCACCCCACGCCTTTTTTTTAAACAAACACACCAATCTATCAAGATCAATCTCAGACAGACTGGTTTTGATTTGACAAGAAACCCGAACGTCTCGTTAATTCTAGTAACTGATTACGCCTACTGTATGTTACTTGACCTACAGGAACACTCCGCACCTACCTGCGTTATGGCACATTTTTTTTATGGGCAACTAGCTTCTGCCAGCGGTTTCACCCGCATCCCGTGAGAACTACTTCCCGTACTGTACGTAAAAAGTAGCCTATAGCCTTCCTCGATAAATGGGCTATCTAACACTGAAAGAAATTTTCAAATCGGACCAGTAGTTCCTGAGATTAGCGCGTTCAAACAAACAAACAAACTCTTCAGCTTTATAATATTAGTATAGATGTGATGTGCGAGAGATTGTCAGACTCTAACTGACTTAAACCCACCATGTTCCTTCTTAACCCCCATATGTACCACGGCCGCGGTAAGCCAGGCCGCACACCAGGCATTCAATTGTTTCTCCACAATTGTAGCGCCACATTGGAAATGCGACACATTTAACGCCGTTTTTTGTGTCGCGTTGGTTTGAAGAAATGAAAGACAACATTGAACTTTACGTTGAAACCCTATATTATACAATCGTACGATTGTATAATATAGGGTTTTTTTTCGACCTCTGCAATAAATTCAACCTAAAATTCGATGTTGTCAACGATTATTTATAGTAACAGACGGATTACATAAATTATTTGGACTAAGATTGGTGAAAATTTAATGAAAAGGGTTAGTAGGTACCTATCTTTTTCTCTCATGAATCGCCACATCAAGAAATTATCGTCATCAGAAGATGAAGTCGACATGCTGAAAGCGGTGCCATGCTATACCTGTGCTTCCGATGTGCGTATATACAATTCATTTGTAGTAAGTTGAATTGTAGCGCAATGATTGTGACGACGTAAATGTTCGATACGTGTAGCATGTGGCGCTCGTATGCGGCCTGCTTAACTCTTTCAAACAATCGCGCAGCCCGCCTTATGGCATCTACGCTCATCTTTTCCTCCGTGGGTGGGTTCAAAGACCCCCTAAGAAGCAATGTTAGGGGTCTATTTTAGAATGCATAGAATTGTAAGGATATTCTCAGTATAATTGCCCCCCTGAATGCCTTAAGGCGATGGGTAATGCTTTCCTTCCGCTCTTTAGGTGCTGAAACGTGAGCCGTGCCCGTTGTAGGGTTAAGAGAGTTTTTGTACCTTTTAAATATGTATTTGTTAAGATTTTTGTGGAATGAAATATATTATGCAGAGAGAGAAATATAACGGTGGTAAGTATATAAATGTTTGGTTTGAAATGCATATTGCTGTATTGCAATATTTTTTAAATGAAATAAAAATAAGGCAATGACCAATATAAATCCGGTTAAACGACGTTATAAATGCGGATTTTGGATATCCTAACTAATATTATAAATGTGAAAGTAACTCTGTCTGTCTGTCTGTCTGTCTTTCTGTCTGTCTGTCTGTCTTTTCTTCACGCCTAAACTACTTAACCGATTTGTGTGAAATTTGGTACAGACATAGTTAAGAACTTGAGAAAGGACATAGGATAGTTTTTATTACAAAAAAATATAAAAATAAAAAGTATTCCGGACATATAGCGCCATCTATTGGTCAAACCAAAAAATCTGCCAGAAGTCACCATTCCACGCGAACGAAGTCGCGGACAAATAGTTTTATTGTAGTTACTATATTCATATTTATTTTTCAATAAATACGTAAATTGTGTCACACGAACCTTTTAAAAATCATGTACACATTCAATCACACGCCTACATAAAAACTGTCCAAGTGCGAGTCGGACTCGCGCACGAAGGGTTCCGTACCATGATTTATAAACGGACAAAAAATCACTTTTGTTGTATGGGAGGCCCCCAAAATATTTATTTAATTCTAGTTTTCAGTATTTGTTGTTATAGCGGCAACAAAAATACATCATCTGTGAAAATTTCAGCTCTCTAACTGACTACACTACTACTACACACTACTCTACAGACAGACGGACGGACAGACGGACGGACGGACAGAGAAGCGAAAACAATAGGGTCCCGTTTTACCCTTTGAGTACGGAACCCTAAAAATTGATAGATTACACGAAAAATAAATAACTGATGTTCATCAATCTTTCATGAAAATAATCTATCAGAGTTTTCAATTCGTAAAAAATGTACAGAACCCACTATATAATATTGCAGGGTTTTTAGCACAGCATTTAAGTAAACGATCTCTGAGAGAGATAAACTTGAATGGCTTTTTCAGCTGATTTATGTACTTCTAGGTAGAATCACGTTTCTTGAGAAAGATTAGGTACGTTTTGGGTAAGCAAAATATCCACCGAGCGTGTCTTTACTATGAAGTAAAGGGATTTGTACTGAGCATAAGTTTAAAAAGATTCAAGAAAGATTGTGAAATGCTACGACATTACAATGACAAAAAAGCAGTGCATATTAGCTATTTCCCGTCTACTGTAATTTCAGTCGATTATATTATTTACATATTTTATGTCCTCCTCCTGAAGTATGGCACAAATGCAAATCAACACCTTGTATTTTTTAACCAACTTAAAAAAAAAGGTTCCCCGTTTGGCAAGTATGTGTGTTGGTGTGCGATTATCTCACGTTTACCTAAATGGATTTTGTTGCGGTTTCAGCATAGTATTTGTCAGTCTTATGTTTTAGGTATATTAAAAAGTCGGTTTAGCTGTGAATATTGTGACAGACAAAGTAATACCAAGAAACGAATTTCACCTATCATAATGACAAGTAAAACATAATTTGCGAAAAGCAAAAACATGTAAGCTCATGTCTTTATTAATTTTTATTACCACATGCCATGACTAAACCCAATTACAATAGCGTTCAAACTTTATTACCAACGGCGTAAAGTTTAATTTATTTTAACTATGTTTTAATTTATGAATGAATGTTTCACCATTTTTTTAATGGTCATGGTTTGAAAGTGTGTTTTTCATGAGTCAATGTCTGTCGCTATGTTTAACTTTGATGATGTAAGAGGTTAAAAAGGTTGACGTTGTTGCTAAATAAATATAAATAAGTACAGTATAAAAGACTATCTTCTGGCCGCGGTTTCACCTGTGTCGAGTTAGAACTCGTACGTGTAGCTGGTTAAAAAGTAAATTTGCAAAAATATTATTGGAGAAAGCGTAACTTCTTATTTCGGCATCAGGAAGTTGATTTTCAAATCGTATTAGCAGTTCTTAAAGATAAAAGATAAAGATAAAGATAAAGATAAATTTATTCGCAAATATGGGTACAATACAGGTGACACAGATACATTACAATAGTTCAGCCATATTTTGCCATGAAGGCATGCAAATTTAAATAGTTTTTTTTTTTTTTTTTTTAAGACATAAACAGATTTTTTTTTAAAGGACATTATAAGTAAAAATAAAATAAACTAAATTAAAAAATGACATATACTAGTAATTAACTTACATAAGGCTTTCAATAGCATTATTATCAATCCTGATTAAAATACTCTATATAGTAAAGTCTTTTTCATTGAGGAATTCACTTATACTGTAGTAACTTTTATTCAGTAGAAATTTTCGCAGTTTCTTTTTAAATTTCAATAGGGGTAATTCTTTCCACTGTTTAGGTATTTTATTATATATCACCGGAGCCATGCAGTAAACACTTTTGCGCATAAGTGCTGTTTTAGATGTTTGTAGATAAAGTAAACTATTGTTGCGCCTACTCCGTGGGAAATTATCGGCCAGGAGTTGAAATTTATTCGGGTTTGATTTGACAAATAAAGCTATTTCTAGGATGTACAGACAGGGTAGGGTTAATATATTATATTCTTTGAAATATGGCATGCAGCTATCAGTGGTTTGCAACTTAAAGATAGCTCTTATACATCTTTTTTGTGCTTTGAAAGCTGTTTCTCTTCCCGAAGAGTTACCCCAAAAAATAATACCGTACCGTAGGTGCGATTCCACTAGGCCATAATAGGCCGTGAGAAGCGCATCCATATATACTATTGAGGATAGTGTATGCAAAGCGTATGCGGACTTACTAATTTTTTTACATAAAGTGTCAATGTGAGATTCCCAATTTAGTTTTTGATCTATTATGAGTCCCAGAAATTTTGTATTCACTACTTCTTCTATTATATTATTACCGTGCTGAATGTTAATATTAATGCTAGGAGTACGCTGTCTAAAATGAATAGTTTTTGTTTTAGTCAAATTAATTTTTAAATTATTAGAGTCTAACCAGTTCACAGCCTGTTCTAAACTATTATTGATATCACTTCTATATGATTCTATAACTTGACAAGGTATTGTTATGGTGCTATCGTCTGCAAACAATGTCACTGGGTGTTTAATACATTTTGGTAAGTCATTTATGTATAAAATAAATATGAAAGGGCCTAATACACTCCCCTGTGGTACTCCAAATAAAACTTCACGTTCGGTGGACCTAAATATTTCTTCGCGCTTATTATGTATGTTAATTTTAGTTATCTCAGTTTTTTGTATTCTATTTTTTAGGTAAGATTCGAGTAGACTAAGTACATTGCCTCTAATGCCATAGGCTTCCAGTTTCGATATTAAGGTGGGATAATGTACATAATCGAACGCCTGGGTCATATCGCAAAATATGCTGCACACAGGATTTCGCTTGTCAACATTACTAAGGACATTATATAGGAAGTCGTATATGGCCATATTAATTGTTTTATGTATTCGGAAGCCCTTTTGTTCTTCGCACAATATATTAAACTTTTCGATGAATTTATAGAGTTCCTTATATATATATTTCTCGAA
Organism: Helicoverpa assulta; assembly: GCA_963856015.1. NCBI lineage: Eukaryota > Metazoa > Arthropoda > Insecta > Lepidoptera > Noctuidae > Helicoverpa > Helicoverpa assulta. The sequence goes on from CAWLCW010000012.1 coordinate 10,831,721, forward strand.
TACTTTAGATAGTACAGGTATTAATGAAATAGGTCGGTAATATTCCATTTGTTCCCTATTTTCTTTTTTGAAGAGTGGCTTTACAATTGATATTTTTAGGGCGTCTGGGTAGATACCCGCACTGATAGATAGATTAAGTATATAACTTAGGTGATTGCATATTTCCATTGATACACTTTTAAGTATCTTGGTAGCTATACAATCGTACCCTACACTATTCGTATTTTTCAATGACATTATTATTTTGTGGATGTCTAGTGGTACACTGGGAGCCATGAACATTGATTTGCTATTTGTGTTAATTTTACAATGTTTTGGTTTGCTATTAACCTGAAGCTTCCCCTGCACTTTATCAATAAAATAGTTATTGAACTCTTCAGCTATGTCATTGGGATCTGTCAGAGTATGGCTTTTTAGTTTTATTTTATTGATATTATATTTAGGTAGATTATATTTTGCACGGTTGATCAATTGCCAAGTTGTTTTAGATTTATTATTAGATGATTTTATTTTATGGTTGTTTTGCGCTTTTTGTGTTAAATTTATAATTTTTTTATGCAGTTGTGAGTAATTTGTAAAACATTTTTTATTAGTTTTGTTTGGGTTTAATCTAAACTGCCACAAAAGTTTTCTTTTCTTACGACTACCCAATTTAATACCTTTGGACAGCCATTTAGGTTTTTTTACAACATTTATTTTAGTTAGCTTGATTGGAAAACATAAGTCATATATTAATTTAAATAAATCAATAAATGCATTGTACGCTATATTGGGGTCATCCGTATCGTAAATCTCTGAGAATGTAAGGCTCTTTATATAATTTTTAAATTTGGCTGTATTTTCAGTACTGTAGTCTCTTTTATTTACGTACCAATAGTTTATAGCAAACGTCGTTTGTACTGGACAATGAATCAGTTGTGCAGTGTGATCGGATAACGCTAGCTCTATTACGTCTGTCTTACATGACTTACTAAAGTTGTGTGCAATGTTGTCGATACAAGTCATACTAGCTAAGCGGGTAGGTTTTTTTATTGCAAGTTTTAAGTTATAACTCATTAAAAGATATTCAAAAGCATTTGTGTAACTGTTTTGTTTTAGTACGTCAATGTTAAAGTCACCAGCTATCACAATGTTAGTGTAACGCGCACGCGATATTACCTGTAGAAGGTGTTCAAGTTTATCCAGACAGTAGTTAAGATTATTTACATTAGGTACTCTATATATACAAACAACAATTATCTTATAATCAGTCAGTTCAATTGCGCAACACTCAAATAAGCCTGATGTAGATAAATTTGATATATTAGGTAGTTCTTTCCATTGTATTCCGTGTCTTACAAGGATGCAGGCCCCTCCCCTTTTTTTCCCCTCTCTACAATAGTAAGCTGCTAAACCATAATTAGGCACATATAATTCATGCTGATATCCTTTCATTATGAAGTGTTCCGTTATGCACAGAACATCCACATTTATCTTTTTTTCTGACAGTTCATCTAAACATAAAGTGAGCATATTAGATTTATTTACTAATCCTGCAATATTTTGATGTAATATTTTGAGGTATTTATTAGAGAAAAAACGATTGACATTCATTGTGGTTGGTGTCACAATGGGAGGATTCAAAATTTTCTCTATCAGGCACATTAATTACATCACACATATCAAATTCCTTAATCATCAAGCCCAAATTCATAAATATGTTAGACATGCCGTAGTTATTTACAATTCCATATTTCTTCCAAAACATTTTATAATCATAAGATAGATAATAATTCGAATCAAACAAATATGCATAATGGTGAGTACATGCATCAAGATATAAAAGACTATTAAATGATTCTATCCTTCCGTTATACATAGTTGAATAGCCATTAAGTCTAAAAGTAGGCGCACATATTATAACATTTGTATGATTAATTTTTGAAAGAGTTTGACGTATAGCAATGGTTAAATCGATGTAATTGTTCGTTTGCCGGAAATCTGCTTCACCGATGAAAATTAGGCAGTAATCATCCATTGTATAGTTTTTCAACTTGAGATCAATGTTGTCGATAAGTTTCATTATACCACAACCAGGTGACAGGTAGTGGCAAACTTTGTAATTGGGGAACGTTTTTTCTGCGATTGTGAGTATTTTGTTTTTATTATTCGTACTCAAAATGCATATCTTCATATCACTACTCGTGTCCTGTTGGTTAGATTGTTTGACAGTGGAGGTAGGCTGTAGTTTATTAGGGTTCTTCTGTTTCTTCGTATTATCATCTTGTGTATCGCAAACTTTATTCGGCGTACCCGCGCTTTTATGTGGTTTCGGTATCGGTAATTCCTTTTTTGCTTGTTTTGATGATGTGACTTTAGAGCTTGGTTCAGTTTGAGTTTGTTTATCACACCCATCGTTATTAGTTATATTTATCTTTTTACTTGATACGTTCAACTTAGCTGGACTACTAGTTATTTTTTTAAAGATGTCATTTTTCTTCGTTAAGTTTTCGTTAAGTTTTTTTAGCTTACTATTCTCAATTGATAGGGATTCTATTTCTGAATGGGCACTTTGTAGTTCTAACGTGAGGTTGAACACTTGTTCTTTCAGTTTTTTTATTTCGTCATCGTCGTCATCAGACAATTCGGGTAGGCTAGTGGCAGTCTCATTTACTACATTTGTTGTGTGAAGTTCGTTTTCATCTGTGAGCATGGAATCCGATTCTTAACATTAGCTTTCAAGTAAGCAAAGAAGCTCTCCAGTACTATAATCACGGAGGACAAAAGACTAGTCTTTTAACCTCCGTGACTATAATATATGTAAATTAAGAGTTTTTGAATATGGTAAGTTTAATACGAATCAACTAGAATTATATGTTCATAAGTGCTTCTAAAGGCCTAAATGAAATAAAATGATTTGACTTTTAATGAATAAGTATCTCTTTCTAATGTTAACTAAGTATACAGTAACCTACTTGTATTTACATCGTATAAAAATAATATTCGATTACGAACACTGATTTCAATATTTAATTTCAGATATTTATCTTTTGGAACCAAGACTAAAATGACTGACATTCACAAGTATTTGCTTGGAACTAACCTAAAAACCAAATATTAAACCCCATAAAGTGCCTAATTGTTTTCTTCCATGACGCAATCCTTCACCATAACCCACCATGTCATTTGTTTTTATTATTGAAACCACTAATGTATCGAAGTAACGAATATTTCATGGCATTTTTATGGGAGACTTGTTGCCAGCTATTAGAAGCGAAGGTGTAAAATATGTAGACTGTTGTAAGAAGGTCAAGTAAAGTCGATAAATAGTGGTAGGCTAGTAATCAAAGATTTAGGTGTTTGGATACAAACAAACCTACCTAGATGTGTTATTTGTATCGATTTTTTTTGTTACATAACTTCACACCTATGATTTGTGAAATGGGACTAATGTATAATAACTAGTGGTAACACTTGTCTCTATTGTCTCTATATCTATATCTAGACACACGGCAGTGTGTCCGCCAAGTTCGAGCAAAAAAAGCGACACACCGGCCGTGGGTTATATTACACGAACCATTTCGGGCCAAATTCGACCCCCCTATAACTCAAAATCTATTTTATTTACGCATATCAAATTTCTAGTATCTGTTGAGACCCCCTCACTTAACTAAAATACAAAATTTTATTAATATACCTATTGTAGGTCTTGAGATATTGACATCAGAAAATCGCTATTTTTACTATACACTCACTGACTGACTGACTGACTCACTCATCAAAAACCTAGACCACTTCCAATGGTCGTATTGACTTGAAATTTGGCACGGAGGTAGGTCTTTATGTCAAGGTAAAGGGAAAAATCTGAAAATGGCCAAGTGTGAGTCGGTTTCAAAATAATGAAGGTGTAAAATACTCAGTGTAAAATTATACCCCTAAGGAACTAAAATTTATCTATATTTATATAATATATCTTCGAATGGTCGTACCGATCTGAAATTCGTTACAAAGGTTTGTATTTAGTCAAAGTAAAAATCTGAAAACGGCCAAGTGTGAGTCACTTTCGAAAATAACGAATGTGTAACTTTGATCCACGAACATAATATATGATAACATATCATGTCAGTCAGTTGGTAAATCTAGTCCATTTAGTTAATCTAGTTCATTTCTTTGTAAGAAGCATAGTGCATATTCAAAAATCTGAAAGATAGTATAAATGAGACATTTCCTTAACTAACTTAATCTTAAGAAAAAAATAAAATAAACAACCTTACAAAAATAAATGAAATCCCACCCAAAACAAAAATGTGAAAGGCTGCCAAGTTCGATAATATGGAAATCCTTCGCCTATAAAAGAAGTGAGATCTGAATAAGTACCAAGTTCCATACACATACCTCAGTTAAAAATAGTTACTTTTTAATAATGTTACTTGGCAAGCCAGCGGTTTCACCCGCATCCCGTGGGAACTATTTCCCGTACCGGGATAAAAAGTAGCCTATAGCCTTCCTCGATAAATGGGCTATCTAACACTGAAAGAAATTTTCAAATCGGACCAGTAGTTCCTGAGATTAGCGCGTTCAAACAAACAAACAAACTCTTCCGCTTTATAATATTAGTATAGATATGATAAATAAAAAAAAAATAATTAGAACTACTTTGTGCTTGCAATTTTTACAACCTTTTAAAAAATAGTCTATGTCCTTTCTTAAGCTCTTGACTTCTGTGTAACCCGTAAACATAATTGTAAAAGTAAAGAATGGTAATGCTGATCACTGTAACTAATACTATTTATATTTTGCTTCCCTTAGGCCTCAGTTTCCCGAATATATACAAAAGTTTTTATTAGTGCTTAAAACATTTTACTATGAACTTCTGAAATCGTTCAATTTTTAAATTACACAGCTACGCAGCTGTTTTTCGAACAATTTGGACCTCAGACTATCTACCATATCAGCAAATTAAACCGACATATGACTTCTTGCTTATCACACACACATGCAGATACACAGTAATGACGTCAGGTTACGTTACGCGTTAATATTCGCCCATAAAGTTGTAATGCTAATGTAACTGGCGTCAGACATGACACGCGGTTTTGGCCCGTTCACACGGTTGCTGGTATTAAGTTTTTTGGTGGTTTAACATGGTAGATGAAGATAATATATAAAGTATCGTAGAAGCAGTGTTTAGCAATTTTGGTATTCACTTTTGTTGTTTTCAACAAAATTGTCATCAAAAAGTTATGTAAAATAGTTTTTTTTTTTGTAGTAGACAAAATAAAATAAGTAAAATTATAAATCTGAGTATTCTGGGTATTTCTACATGTGTGTTTTATAAGTGCTCTTTCACACCAATAAAACTGAAAGTAATTTAATAAAAGTCCATTAACACTGATAACCTTTAACAGTCATCAGAATAACATTGGATTCTATGTAAAACTCGAGTACGAGGATTAATTTTCTCAAAACGTCAACAGCTACGTAAATAAGAATGTGGTATTATTATGTAAGGTCAGTTTTTAGAATAATTCAGAATTTATATTATGTAAAAGTGTAGGTATGAAAATTGTTAGGGGCCGTTCAAATATTACGTAAGCAGATTTATTACAATTATTTACCCTCCCCATCCCCCCATCCATGCTTACGTAAACATTTTTCAACTAAAAATGTATTTTTTTTATATTATAATTATAATGTCATAGTATCCGAACAAAACAATACACTGACAGAAGAAATTTAGACAAGTGAACAGCGCGCGGTAATTCCCCGAATCTATTCTAAAGCGAGTTCCTAAATGTATGCGTGTATATTTGCGGGAATCCCCGAAAATGCGTTTCGTTTTCAAGCATAGACAATGTGAGGGTTGCCATTCGTGTAAAAAAGTAAATAACTATCGATGACGTAATCATCATCTGGACTCCTCTACCCCCCATGTCATCCAAAATAAGCAAAACAAAGACCCCCCCACCCCCCTATAGTCCTTACGTAATACTTGAACGGCCCCTTAATGGTTAAACGGAGATGTTTATATCCGAAATCTTAACAGTGTTTTTGGAAACAGAGGACTATTCAAAACAAAAACACTTTCCTATACGCAGTACCAGACCGCGACCCTGTTATGATAATGCTGCATCGCGTGCATCGAGCTGCATGGACAATTAGATCGCAAGCCACCGCTGCCGTGCACAGGAACAAACACCACATTTGTGTCATCATTTACACTAAAGTTGGTGTTAAAGTTCGCTAAAATGTGCATTACACGGAATTTTTTTTTATGTTTGACAGTATAGTTATCGGCACGGATATTGAGCTCTCGGCGGAAGAGTGGGGATCGCTTTGCGCACTGTACACATAAGACAATAAACCAATAAATCGCTTCTGCGCAGGTGAAGGTCGGGGCTCAATATCTGTGCCGATGATTATACCTTAGTAGTAGCTTTCACCCCTCTGTGTTTTTTTATCTTTTTTATGAATCACGATTAGTGATTTGATCATCAATAGTCAAACTTTCTTAGTCAAAGTTTATTGAGTTGACTCCTCACATTTTATATCATACTAGCTTCTGCCAGCGGCTTCACCCGCATCCCGTGGGAACTACTTCCCGTACCGGGATAAAAAGTAGCCTATAGCCTTCTTCGATAAATGGGCTATCTAACACTGAAATAAATTTTCAAATCGGACCAGTAGTTCCTGAGATTAGCGCGTTCAAACAAACAAACAAACTCTTCAGCTTTATAATATTAGTATAGATCTAAACCTTTTTGAAATCCCATCTTTAACCAGAAATCCTCGTATTTTTGTTTATATAGGACACTTTCCCGTACGCAGTACCAAACCGCGACCCTATTATGATAATGCTGCATCGCGTGCATCGAGCTGCATGGACAATTAGATCGCAAGCCGCCGCTGCCGCGCACAGGAACAAACACCACCTCTGTGTCATCATTTACACTTTTTATTGGTGTTAATGTTGGTTAACGTGCTGTTTTAAGGACTAAACGTATTGTAATTAACAGTAAGTAGTAGATTTCACTTGCTTGTGCTAAAAGCTGTTAAATTGCCCTAGCAGGGTCCATAATCCTACATCTATTGTAACATGTATGAACGTAAATAAATAGGTATATAAATCACTACATAGTATAAAACAAAGTCGGTTCTTCTGTCCCTATGTCCCTTTGTACGCTTAAATCTTCAAAACTACGCGAGCGCTATTCATGCGGTTTTTTTAATAGATAGAGTGATTAAAGAGGAAGGTTTATATGTATAATAACATACATTAAATAGTGCCGAAATACTGTAAACTCGTGCAAAGCCGGAGCGGGTCGCTAATCTATACTAATATTATAAAGCTGTAGAGTTTGTTTGTTTGTTTGAACGCGCTAATCTCAGGAACTACTGGTCCGATTTGAAAATTTCTTTCAGTGTTAGATAGCCCATTTATCGAAGAAGGCTATAGGCTACTTTTTATCCCGGTACGGGAAGTAGTTCCCACGGGATGCGGGTGAAACCGCTGGCAGAAGCTAGTATGATTATAAAAAAGGTTTATGTTTTAAACGAAATCAATTGAAGTAAAATGTGAAGTGTTTGCCAAGTAAGCTACATAGATATGTCTACGTTAGATTATGCATAATTATATTAGTAAAGTAGGTTTAATATTAGGGCCAACGCACACTGCAAACTTTTTGTCGATAGTTTGACCAGAGTCCTAAATCAGAGTAGCGATGAATTTTAGTGCACAGACCGACAAAAAAAAAACTTTACGTTTGTCGTAGGTTTGATCATAATAATATTTTTTTTTTATTTTCAAGCTCAATACAGTCTGTTAAAACAAATAAGTAGATACTAAAATTCCTTTTACAAATATCTAGTAATGCTCAAACAGAAAATTTTACCAACTTTCTATTTATAAGTAGATCAACAAAGTTAAATATGGAGTTATTACGAGTTTATTTCAAATGTGATATTAATTAACACTTCAATTAGCTGAACAAAGTCAGCTTAGTATAAAATATGTGAAGATACCCGAAATAATTAAATTCGTAGAGGTATTTAATGTGTTTAGCGAAGTCACATTATAATTACCTGATAATAATTTTGTAGACATGTTTAAAATTATCTACGTAATAACATTAATGATAATGTCTTATTAGAGGAATATTGTCTCTTAATATTAATTTTATAAACTCGCGAGCGAGCGTGGATTGAGCAAGCGTGGTGATTAATGCTCAATCCTTCTCCGTGTGAGAGGAGGCCTGTGCCCAGCAGTGGGACGATAAAAAGGCTGTAACAGTAACAGTAAACTCGCGATTTCACCAACGTTCCAAGGAATCTGCGTTCCGCACTACTGCAACCAGGGTTACCTACCGCTACCGCTCAATATTAGGTACTAAAGATTATTATGCAGTGATCTTGTTGTCATGGTGGTGTAAATGATGCTGCTACGGGTAGTCAGAAGCCAGTAAGTCTGACGCCAGTCTAACCAAGGGGGGTTGCCAGGGTAACGGGGTTGAGGAGGTCAGATAGGCAGTCGCTTCTTGTAAAGCACTGGTACTCAGCTGAATCCGGTTAGACTGGAAGCTGACCTCAACATAGTTGGGGAAAAGACTCGGAGGATGATTATACTAGCCGTTTTCCCACGGTTTCACTGGCATCCTGTGGTAACTATACTCAACGAAATATATAGCTAATGTTACTCGGGAAGAGTGCAGCTTTCAGTGAAATATTTTTTTCAAATTGTATCAGCAGTTTCGGAACCTTTACAAATAAACGAACAGAAAAATGTTGCATCTTTTCATCTTACTATGGAAGTATCGATATCTAAAGTAAAGATTTTTCCTATTCTCCAGAATTAATATGTACTTAGAACCGCCTACATAGGACGGGATTAACATGGGTTGAACTTATTAGCTCAACCCACACTTTCCTATTTCTTGCTTGCTGCTAAATTAAGTACAGGATTAAATAAGAAAATTGTTAAGTTTCTCACTTGGTAATAATAAAGATATTATTAAATGTTTTTTATTTTTATATTTAATATTTAAAAATGTAAATTATATGTTTGAAAATAAATAAATGACAAAAAGATATTAAAATGTATAGGTATATTTAAGGGTAATTAATCTATACTAATATTATAAAGAGGAAAAATTTGTTTGTTTGTTTGGTTGTAATGGATAAACTCAAAAACTACTGGACCGATTTTAAATATTCTTTCACCATTAGAAAGCTATATTATCTGCGAGTAATATAGGCTATATTTTATCTCAGTGCGGGCAGTAGCTTCCACGGGACGCGGGTGAAACCGCAGGAAAACGGCTAGTATTAATAAATAAAAAATCTTTACCTTACCAGCGGTTTCACCCGCGTCTCGTGTGTATTTCTCCACGAACCCGGATAAAAGGTAGCCTTACTTATATAGCCTTTTTTAGGGTTCCGTACCCAAAGGGTAAAACGGGACCCTATTGTTTTCGCTCCTCTGTCCGTCCGTCCTTCTGTCACCAGGCTATATCTCATGAACCGTGATAGTTAGAGAGTTGAAATTTTCACAGATGATGTATTTCTGTTGCCGCTAGAACAACAAATACTGAAAACTAGAATAAAATAAATATTTCGGGAGGCTCCCATACAACTAACGTGATTTTTTTGCTCAGTTTTGCTCGATATCCATTAATATATACAAGCTGTTGATTTGCATCCGTGCCATAGTCAAGGACGTAATTATACTAATGATTCTCAACCCAAATCAACAAAAAAATTGGTACAAAATTTTTTGATTTTAATTTTTTTTCGGAAATCCGTCAATGTCATCTAGCCGTATTTAAACTTGGCGCGTGTGTTACTGGCCTTAAAACTGTGCTGCGCCCTCACACAAACGCAAACACAAAGCATACGCAACGATTATTCATAAATTTCATTCATAAAATCGGATTACTTCTGAAATACTATGACATTACAATGACAAAAAAAGCAGTGCATATTAGCTATTTCCCGTCAACTGTAATTCCAATCGATTATTTACGTATTTTATGTCCTCCTCCTGAAGTATGGCACAAATGCAAATCAACACCTTGTATATATATATATAATATTAGTTTGGATGGTACGGAACCCTACGTGCGCGAGTCCGACTCGCACTTGGCCGGTTTTTCGATAGGTAAATGGGCTATCTGACACTGAAATACTGTTTCAGTACTAGATGGGTAATTCCTGAGATTAGCGCGTTCAAGCAGTCTCAACTTTATAATATAGTACCTATAGATAAAACTGATGTCTCAATACAGGAATCAAACCCACAATACACAAAAGTCACATAAATATCTCAAACGAAACCATGAAAAATTCAGTTTGTTCATATATTTGTTTAATAAATAACATTCGTTTCCACGCTTGGTTGCAATGGGACCTCCCGAGCAAGTTTTAATTCAGTTACAATGTCGTATGTTATTTGTGCCGTTATAAATTATCTGTGGAAATAAGTATAAAATGTGGACTACAGACTACATATGCTTGGTATGGCCAGCGAGAAAATACTGTTGTTTTTTTTTTGTTTTTGGTATTTTGTTTGAGAGGGTTTAGGATGCTGCATTGCTTTTACAAATGAAAACTGTGAACAGAAGAAATTTCAGGTTCTAGTTATTTTGTTTGTGGTATCCTGAAATTTTACTGCTCGTATAAATAGTAACTGGAGAATTAGAGAAAATAATTCTATATAATATATCCTTCCACCTATTTTCTCTTACTGTTGGATGCTAACGAATTTCATAAAAAAAAACCTGTATTAAGTAGGTATCAAGTAAAATTACGAAATGAAGAATTCATCATTAACAAATCATTTTGCTGATCATACCACTGCACAGAAAGCTTTTTGATGTAAAACAAATAAAAAATACTCCTGCAAATTATTAGTAAAAAATACTCCTGCAAAGTAAGGGATTATTATTTATGCTTATTATTTATTTTATTAATGAGGTATATTTTCCTAAAGCTTTTAGCAGTGTGTGCGGATTACCAATTATCAAAATATATAAAGAAAAATTATTTATAAAAAACACTATAATTAATACGAATTTTATAATCGACTTAACCACATACTGAACACCTTTTATGTCACGATGAAATGTATATAAAGCATATGTGTGAATGCCTTTACTGACCTAATCCACCTTTCAAAATTGGGCTAGTACAAGAAATCTAACTTTAATCTGCCTAGCTTTTTTCCAACAATGTTGCTGTCGGCTTCCAGTCTAACCGGATGCAGCTGAGTACCTGTGTTTTAAAAGCGATTGCTTTTCTGACCTCCTCAACCCTTTTTTTTCACACAAAAAATCTAACATTATTTAATATAGCATCAGAATAATTCTCTTCTACCAATTTCGACACAACAATAAGTGGTATGATGCCCACCGGATTAGCAAGTTGAAGTGGCAATGGGCTGGCCATATTGCTCGCAGAGCGGATGGCCGATGGGGTCGAAATGTGCTGGAGTGGAGACCATGGACTAGCAAGCGCAGCGTAGGACGTCCACCAACAAGGTGGACAGACGACCTTATAAAGGTCGCCGGAAGACGCTGGATGCAGGTCGCCTCCAACAGGTATCTGTGGAGATCTAAGGGGGAGGCCTATGTTCAGCAGTGGACGTCCTATGGCTGAGATGATGATGATGATGATGAATAAGTGGTATCGCCTACTGTCCTATCTGGGCACAGGGCTGAAAACCTTGACAGAATCCACCTTTCAACATTAACCTGGTACCAGAAATCTAACATAAGTATTAAAATCAAATTTCGTTTATTCAAAGTAGGTTGAAGAACAGCACTTTTCAAACATCATTGTTACATGAGAAAGCCCCAAAACCGCAAACCCTTTACCACTTTCTGTGCGTTATTACTGGAAAGAAGAAGTGGCGCAGAATAGCATTATTTACGTTAGAATCTGGATCTGGTAATAGAAGTAGATTATAATATAATAACAGTAGATTTAAAACCACATTGTATGAAAAAACCGGCCAAGTACGAGTCGGACTCGCGCACGAAGGATTCCGTACCATTATTTGTAAAATGAGCAAAAAAATCACGTTTGTTGTGTGGGAGCCCCCCAAAATTTTTATTTTATTCTAGATTTCAGTATTTGTTGTGTGTCTCATTTGTTGTGTTTTAGTGTTTAAGACCTATTATTATAAGACCTGTCTACGAGTATCACAAATAAATGATTTGATTTGATAGCATCAAAATTCCCTTCAACCAATATCGACACAACAATAAGTGCTATCGCCTGCCCCACATGGGGCATAGGGGTGAAAGATACGACCATTGTCCGCTTTCCAGCGATCTCGGGGGAAACTTTTTAATACAATTACAATGTCCAATGTTATTCGTGTCGTAACAAATTGCATTTGCCACCAACGCTATTTGCAAAACTTGTTTTTTTTTTTTAACACAAACTTTGTTTCCAAAATACTAGTATTAGTTACTGTGACACGAGTATTCACTTTGCGTGCGTTTGTTTTATAGGTATTTTAGACGATATTTTTTTGGAAGATTCTTTTTTTGTTGATGTTGTTTTGTTTTGGATAGATTATCTGTCTCGGTTTTTTATATTTAACTTTTTTATACAATAATCTAAGTATCTATATTTAAGGTCTGCTTTAAAATTCATTCATATTGTTAGAGTATGTACCTAAGGGAAAAATTTACAAGAGTATGGTCAGACCTGCTGTCTTATATGGATCAGAATGCTGGCCCACAAAAGCGACGAATGAAAGACAATTGCATGCGGCAGAGATGAGAATGTTAAGAGGTATGTGTGGCGTTACGCGAATGGATAGAGTGAGGAATGAGTATACATATAAGAGGAAGTTTGAAAGTGGCGCCGGTAACAGAAAAATTGCCTGGAAACTGGCTGTCATGGTATGGACATGTGATGCGGAGGAATGAGAGTCATGTTGTGAGGAAGGTGATGAGTATAAATGTGGACGGATATAGTGGAAGAGGAAGACCAAAGAAACGATGGATGGATTGTGTGAAAGTAGATATGGTAAGAAAGAATGTTACTTGTGAGATGACGGCAGATAGAAGAGTATGGAAGGAGAAAACATGCTGCGCCGACCCCAAATAAAATTGGGATAAGGGCAGGAGGATGATGATGATGATGAAGATTGTTGATTATGTTGTTCTATATTATGATAGTAATACAAAAGTGGCTAAAACTAACAGCTAAGTTCCAAAATCTTTTACTGAGACAAGTAGAGATTTCACATATTTTGTTACCGTGAAGATAGATTTAATTAAGTCAATCGTAAGTTATTCGATACAGCAATAATAAGGAAAATAACACGTGTGGAAATGTTTATAAATATCCTAGAGCTTACCATGAAAATTCGACCAAATTATTACAAGACTAGCCGTCTTCCCGCGGTTTCACCCGCGTCCCGGAGCTACTGCCCGCACCGGGATAAAATATAGCCTGTGTTACTCGCAGATGATATAGATTTCTAATGGTGAAAGAATATTTAAAATCAGTCCAGTAGTTTTTGAGTTTATCCATTACAACCAAACAAACAAACAAACAAAGTTTTCCTCTTTATAATATTAGTATAGATATCACAACTCAAATGTTTACAATTATCTTCGTTTTTTCACATAACAGGACATGAAAAATTATATTAAAGATCGACAAAGTTATAGTGGAATAATAAGCCTTGGTTCTTCATAGCTAGATCAAACAAATTCATACTCTATGTTTACACATTAGGCTGTAATATTAAGGTTTTCCATTGTAAGGAAAGCTGAATACCAAGAATAGAATATAAAAGATGGGTAGTTGTCCATTCAAGCCGTCATTAGGTACATACAAATTAATCGAATTCAGCTGTTTTAACACAGCTAGACTAAAAACCAACAAAAACAAAATAAGATAAAGTCTGGTCTAAACATTAATAATCCCCAAAATATAAATTACTTAAAGAACAAAAATCACAGTAGACTAATTGATCAAAACAGCTGTTATGTAACTACAGATCCATCATAATAAAATTAACTTTGAAAACTATTTTTCTCAAGTATGCTTGACTAATAAGTCAAATATAATCAAAGCTTGTCTAGTTCAGTTTACGGTTAAATCCATCAAGTAGACACTAGAAGCCGCGATAATTCTAAAACTAATAGACGATTTATCATAATTAATCTGTTGGTACAACACTTTTGTGCTAACAAAGAAATACAATTTTTATTTAGATTTTTGTGAAAATTAATATTTCGATGAAAAAAAACTAATAATTAATTATTTTGTGCAAGACATGCTACGTTGAGCATAAGTAAAATTGAAATAAGGGCAAATGATATGATAGTCTATTTCGTCTAATCATTATTTCGAAATTACTCAACTCTTAGACATAATTGCAAAAAAAAAAACAGACGCTAACACGTATCTACGAGCTAAACAAAAAACCGGCCAAGTGCGAGTCGGACTCGCGCATGTAGGGTTCCGTATTATCCAAACTAATATTATATATATATATATATATGGATATCGAGCAAAACTGAGCAAAAAAATCACGTTAGTTGTATGGGAGCCCCCCGAAATATTTATTTTATTCCAGTTTTCAGTATTTGTTGTTCTAGCGGCAACAGAAATACATCATCTGTGAAAATTTCAACTCTCTAACTATCACGGTTCATGAGATACAGCCTGGTGACAGTCGGACGGACGGACGGATGGATGGACGGACGGACGGACGGACGGACAGAGGAGCGAGAACAATAGGGTCCCGTTTTACCCTTTGGGTACGGAACCCTAAAAACGAGCTAAACACTTGCTATATTTTTTTTAGAGGTATAATAACACCGTTAGATTTCATGATAATCTCTGTAGTAACTGATTTATTACTTAAAAAGATTGAGCTTCCAAAATAATAATTACCAATACAAATTATTCTAGATACTTTAGACTTACTCCGCTTTAATATTCTAATAACATTCAAACAACGACCAAAGTCGATATAGATACCTGCTTACTTAAAAGTATATTCCAATTTAATTTAATATTTTATAATAGCAACCTCATGATTGACAGATTCCGATCAGATGACTCACCCATCTTCACTGACAAAGTAAAATATAACAACAAAACAGGAAATTATCAACAAGTTCTGATGAAGTCAGAGCCCATTTCCTTGAAATACTCTCGAGGGTATTCAAAAGACTTGATTTAGGTTTAAAATAATGATATAAGATAAAATAAGAGGATGTTTCTCGCGATTTCTCCTGTTTTCTAGGGAACAATACTTCGAGTACAGAAATAAAATAATATAGCCTGTCATACAAATAACAACCTAGATTTTTATGTAAACTACCTGTCGAGAATTTTCAAAATCGGTGCTCTAGAAATTACACACCTTAGAAATGTTGTCATGAATGTTACTTTAGATGTAGTTGTAAAGACTAACGACTGTAAATAAAAAATAATTGTTAGTCACTAACTAAATGAAAACTAGTCAGACTAATATTATAACAGAATCGTGACTTTTTTAGAATGTAAAAATGATTAAATTAAATAAAATGAATTATTTATTTAACTAACTAAAAACACTTAAAAATACAAAAAAGAAAAATGACAAGAGAAAAAACATACAATTTCTGGCTCCAAAATTAACAAAATCAATTAATTTAAAATTAAATAATTAGTACACTCATATCCCTTTGTGCTCTCTTTGCTCGTTAATACGGTCGATGCACTTTATGGCCAGCGGTTTCACCCGCATCCCGTGGGAACTACTTCCCGTACCGAGATAAAAAGTAGCATATAGCCTTCCTCGATAAATGGGCTATCTAATACTGAAAGAAATTTTCAAATCGGACCAGTAGTTCCTGAGATTAGCGCGTTCAAACAAACAAACAAACAAACTCTTCAGTTTTATGATATTAGTATAGATTAACATTACATTGACCTTTATTATCGCTATGGAAGTAAAGTCAGATAATAATAAATTTATTTTTACAAACAATATTTGATAAAATACAATCTCAATATAAAATCCCAAAGTCAAGAGAATAATTTAAAATTATTTAAAAAAAAAAACTATAAATACGGTCAGTTGCACAAGGCTCCATTAAAGTTAAATCTTCCTTAAATTTATTGCTGACTCTTTCTTTGTCAACAATATAAAAAGTGTCAGCAATAGATTTAATGAAGCTTAAAATATAATGAAGCTTTGTGCAACTTTCGGAAAAAGTACTAAATTCAACACAAAACCCAAAAGTCAGGAGGAAAAGATATAATTTTGGACCCAAATTAACAAAATCAATTAATTTAAAATTAAAATTAAACAGCTCTCTTTACTCGTTAATGCGGTCGCTGCACTTAATATGATTAACATTACATTGTCCTTTATTTCGCTATCGAAGTCTGGGTAATGTCAGATAAATAATTTAAAATGCATAAAGATTTCGTTTCGAATGTACTCTTGATATTATCCTCGTCAATTCTGGTTAAAATTTTGATTTAAACGTTATGATACGATACAATTGTTAAGCATGCATTACGTCATGTATTGTTGTTTTCAGTAATATTTTTAAAGAATAGAAAAAGGGGTCCAATTTGAAAATTATTTCAATGTTATCGAAGAAGATACTACGTGAATAAAACCACGGTCCGAAAGCTAGTATTTTTATAAATTAAATGGAATAATCGTACCTATACCAAAAACCTCGTAGCATACTCACATACCAATATAATTACCTTAAACACCCATTTACAGCTCTAAAAGAAAAAAATAACTCGAAACAAGATCCAATGACACCCAAAACAGCTGTTACCCAGGTCAATAAACCTCAGACCATTCATATCTGGGTCAAACTCCAGGCGAATGTGCCAAAGAGTCGTTCAATCGACAAGGATCATTATTTAGGCCCCTAAAGCAAAGTTCAAAGGTTTTGTTCCACCATTTACAAGTTGTCTACCAAATAAATTAGGATATTGGAGGCTCTGTGCTCCTTAGGACTAAGGGTTTGCTACCTGCAAGGTCCTTACAGATGTTGAATGGTGCTTTAAAATCAATGGGATTTGTGTTTTGAATTTAAATGGTTGAATGCGATTTGAGTGTTTCTCTTGTTCAATACTATTTAGATTGAAATAGGTATATAGGACAGACACTCCAGTATTGAGAGGCCATGTATGTATCCAAAACAGGCAACAAAAGTTATAACATGGTTTATAACTAAAACTAACAGCCTGAAAGGTTTTCTCAGAAAATTGGGTAAAACCTAAATATACTCTCAACTTACAAAAAGGGTTCTTTTAATTTATTTAAATACCAGCTGTTGGCATCTGAGGTCAGCCGCGATTTAAGACCTGTACAATGTACAACATTACATTAGAGGAAGTCTGAAAGTAGCGCCAGTTACAGAAAAGATGAGAAGTAGAAGATTGTCGTGGTATGGGCATGTAATGAGGATCGATGATACGCATGCAACAAAGTGTGTGCTAAGTATGAATGTAGATGGATGGAGAGGAAGAGGAAGACCTAAGAAAAGATGGATGGATTGTCTGAAAGATGATATGAATAGGAAGGGAGTGAGTGTCAGTATGACGAGTGACAGGGGAAAATGGAAGAAAATTACATATTTCGCCGACCCCAAGTAAAATTTGGGAACAGGGCAGGAGAAAGAAAGACAATGTACAACATTTCATCTTTCAGCAGCTTCAAGCGAAATATCTCAGCTGATTTACAGCACATGCAAATTATCATGTGGCTAGCCTTCTCCCAACTATGTTGGGATCGGCTTCCAGTCTAACCGAATGCATACTCAACCCAGTTGCCCGGGCAACCCCTGACTATATAGACTGGTTGTCAGACTTACTGGCTTCTGACTACCCGTAATGACTGCCAAATGACAGCCAGACACGCAAATTATGTAGTACATAATAATTAGAAACAAAAGTACGATTTTTGAAAGCTAAAGTGTTTAGCTGAATTTATAAACGCAAACAGAAATTGTTTGACTATATCAGAGTATTTTTTGAAGTTTGTTTTTTTTTCTGTCCGTTCGGTTTTAGCGTGTTTGTTTTTACATTTTTTATATGGGGTGCCAATTGCGCACAACTCACTATACCAGAGACGATACTTTAATTTATTCGAAGTCGCAAATGTAGATTTTAGAGTACGTTAGTTTAGCGTTTCAACTTAGTACGATTCTGCTTTACAAAGCAATTCTTTGAAAGGGTTTAGTGAAACTGTGTTTTCAGTTAAAACCGTCGACTTAGGAGATTTAACCTTGTTCTGGGAATGGCTTTTCACAGAAAGTCTTCGTTTGATGAATGCTCAATTAAAATGGCTTTGAAACCTCAATATACTGAAACCCAGTTAACCAAAGACTGTTTCGTAGTGATAAATCTACGTTTACCCTTTTACACCCTACTTCATTGATGCAATTTAAAAAGATATAAACTATGCAATTTCTGTCAATACAAAAAACGTGGTATTCCGCTCAAAAATGACGATCACGAGGGCTAATAACTAATTGTCATAATTACGCCTCTAGACAGTAAGCTTTTTAAGTGGACCAAAATAAGACTGCAATTTTCTTATCAAACTAAAATACTTTGTAGTAGGTAATAAAACTTTTCGATTCTTCATTTCCTTGTAATTTCCTATTATTAAAAGCACAAAAGTTAACTAACAACACTCCAATTTACTTGGTGTGAAATTCGTTCAAAACAAGGTCACTAAATTCGAGGTCAAGGTCATCCACGCATCCAAGGTCGAAATATATGTTGTATATAAACCTCTTAAAAGTATTTTAAATGTTTGTTTTACCTTTTTTTGACCCGTTTTGTGCTATCCTGGCACGTTAATGTCATGTTATTTTAGGTTTTTCAAAGTAATTTTCGTATTTATGGAAGTGGAAATTAGCTTTTTATGCAAGCTTTCGGTTAGCTATTTTTATATTTAAATATGTTGGAGGCATTTTTAGGAATAATTAAATGTTTTATTATAAACCCGTAATAAAATAAGGGTTTGGAAAGGTCGTAGTACAGTGGACAATTAGTAAATTTTGTTTATAATACATAATTCAACATGACATAATCAATATAAAATATAAGTATCTTTGATTAATTACATAAAAATCTGAAAAAGAGTAAGTTAAAGCTATTAAAAGCTTTTCATTTATCAAAATTGTAGTTTTTATGTCACTAAGATACTGCCCGCAAAAAAAGCAATCACAAGATTTATACTCACACAAAAATATGGTACGAGAAGTAAGAAAAAGAAATTTAATTTTTATTTAGGAAACTAACTAATTTGCTGCACCGCTATTCTTTCAACCAATTTCTTTTTACGTTAAAAGTGGAACGTTAAAATTCTTTTGGTTAGGAATTTAAAGGCAAATTTCCCCGTTGGAATTCTGAATTACTCGGAAGTATGAGAATTTCAAATAAATTCTTAGCAATTAGAGCGTGCACACAGAAAATGGAATGGAAAATAATATAGAAGTGGTCTGACAGTGCTTAGAAAATGGATTTAATGTTTTTTAGCTCGTGTAATGGCTTTTAATCCGTTTTGTTGAATAAGGTAATGGTAGGAAAACACTAGTAGGTAATACTTGTAAAAGAGAGCACAAATTTACGTTATTTTTAGATGGAATCCTGTAATTACGACCCTCGAAATTCAAGGTCGAAATAAATTGGTATTACGCGTACGTTGTAGATTTAAGCCGAAAATAATTTTGATTTATACATTCTTCACAGTGAGTAATGGTAGTTAAACTTACCTTTTTGCTACATTGATGTTAATTAACTCCGAATCTAGAATATTTTTTCTAATGCCGAAATATTATATCCACTGGAAAAATATTGACATCTACTTAAAAAAAACCAACCACGAGCCATAATCCTAAGCAATCAATCGCTTCACTCAATCGCAAGAAATTGCTCAAAAATTACGTTTTTTTCAAAAAAATTTGATCACGTGAATTTCACACATCGCAACCCGGATCAGACCCAATATACATATTAAATTAATACCGCTTTCCTAATACGCAAACAGAATTTAATAATCCCGTTTAATATGGGATATGAAATCAACATAGGAAATGGCATATAGGTGTCACTTCGAATGAGTTCATGTCAGGTAGAATTGTAATTAGTTTTATTTGAGCTAGACTTAATTATAATTAAACATTTTGCGCTTCTTTTTGCGTTGATTAACCGCTCGTGTGTCAATTGATTTTCCAATTATAAGACATTAGAAAATTAATTGTGTCTCACGCATTTCTGCGCTCAAGCATATCACACCTTTGTTTGATAGGTACTGGAAAAAATAACATAAACACAAAATTTGGTGATGTCTTCTCAGCTGATTATCGGCCACTTAGTATAGGTATGTCTTTGTAGTGTCAGAATTTTCATCATAAAAAATCCTGTGTAGGTGTACCTAATGTCTAGTGATTTTGGTAAATATCCTGTGTTCATGGAGTTTTTTGCCCGTTACAACTCCATAGAACTTATTTTTTGTAACCGTGTAAATAGTGTGACATAGCCCTAAGTCCCTACAAAGGCCTATCTTTTTATTTCAAGATTTTACTTTAACTTTGTGTGTGTTACTAAATTATTGTGCACTTCAAAATGTATGTTACCTATTTGAATAAACGTATAGAAAATAAACATTTATATTTCGCACATTTTGTGTTTATAAATTAAAATTCATTTAATTGAAATGTGATATTATATTCAAGTATTTGTTTTAATTTTAATATGCTCGCGTGTTCATGATTTAAATATTTGCTTTACTGAAAGGTTAACAGTTAAATATTTACGAGAATTTCAAATGAAATGGTTTACAAATAAACTATAAATTTTAGTAACACATTTATAATGCAGAATGCAGAATTTAATACTTTTATACCAAAATTGTTTTAGAATAACATTGAAAGCTGTGCTCTGTTTATTTCAAAATATCAAATTTCTGAAATTCCCCTTATCATTAAAATAATTTATACGGGTTCACGCCTTCAATGGAATAATGTTTAGAAAAAATAAAACACGGGAAACTTCCTGCAATTTACAGTAAAGCATAAAAATATGGTAATAGCATCCGCACTCATTTGCATACTAAAAGCTTGGACTCATTAACATTCTGGATCGGAAAATAATCAAAGATTATTCAAACATGGGAAGGACGTGTGATAGAAAATAATATGAAAACTCTAGTTTAATAAGGCCATATCTAGACTCATTTATAATCCTGGTTGTCTTTAACGGTAGTTAAAAGCCAGAATTTCTGATCACCTTCCCTACTAAGGAAAAGGAAGTTTGCAGGAGAATTGGCAAGGCTAAGAGCGCTATGTTTCAGCTCGACAAAATCTGGAAAGATCGTCGCATTTCAGTAAAGACCAAAACCAAATTGGTACGGACCCTGGTCTTCTCGATCTTTTCGTATGGCGCTGAGACGTGGACGATAAAATCTGCAGACCGCAAACGCATTGACGCTTTCGAGATGTGGTGCTGGAGAAGAATGCTCCGGATCCCTTGGACAGCATTTCGGGCTAACGTATCCATACTGCGAGAATTAAAAATCACCTCGCGGTTGTCAACAGAGTGCCTACGCAAGGTTCTACAATACTTTGGTCACATCGCACGGAAAGACGGGGGAAACCTCGAGAGGCTAATCGTGGATAGGAAAAGGCCGCAGCCCCATATGTTGGTCCGACCAGATCCGCACTGCTCTTGACTCCACGGTGCACAGTGCCCTTCACACCGCCAGAGACAGAAACAGATGGAAGAATACCATACGTTCGAAGGTTATGTATGAAACAGGGAGTTCACGACCGTTAGCATTGAGGAATTTCGATGCAAGGAGGAGGAAGGAGGGTCCTTACTAAGGAGTATTGTGTTGTCTGAGAACACTTTTTGGTCACAACACTGGTTTTCAAACTTAATGGCATCCAAATACCCATAATTATTGCCAAAGATGCTCAAATGACAGCTGAGACACACCAATTTAAGGTGCCTTCAAACTTTGATTGGTACAGTTATCGGCAGGGATAGTGAGCCCTGACCTTCACCTGCGCAGAAGCGATTTATTGGTTTATTGCCTTATGTGTACAGTGCGCAACTCTGACTCGTTTTGACTGCCTCGTTGGTCTAGTGGTCGCAAGCGCGGCTGCTGTGCTCGAGATCTCGGGTTCCATTCCCGGGTCGGGCCGAAATCGCTTTGTGGGTTTTCTTAAACTTTTACAAAGCAGCCCGTAGTCTGGAAGTTGGTGATTGATTCACCCGTGCATCGGAGAGCACGTAAATGTCGGTCCTGCGCCTGATTTCTTTCCGGTCGTGCCGGATTGCCGTCCCATCGGGTTATGAGAGTGAAGGAATAGGGAGTGCACCTGTGTCTGCGCAAATGCTCGCGCACTATAATATGTCCTGCGCAGCTGGCTGATCTCCTTACATGAGAACAGCCGCCGTGGCCGAAATCGGCCGGGGACGCCATCATTACAGTGCGCAAAGCGATCCCCACTCTTCCGCCGAGAGCTCAATATCCGTGCCGATAACTATATCAAGATTTTTTTTTGGTCAACTGTCGGCCGACTGCAGGGTACACTTAGTTTTCATAACACAGTTCGTCTATAATTTTGATTGTCCAAAACCTTATTTCCAGCATTGATACATAATATTTTGCTTTAACCCCAGTAGTATTTTATACATACAAAATCATCTAGATTCCCAATACATAGTACGTTTCTGCCGCGCTGTGGTTGTAAAACTGCTGTAAGAGCTCTCTTTATTAAACCCACGATTTACGATTCCTAAACGTTTGGTACGTTTTAGATGGCACACTTTTACAAGCATTGTGTTTTCCCTTCTTAGGATCATTGTTAGTAACTTATAAAGTTCTCTGTGGCTTGAGTGTCCCGAACTACTTCCTGCACTCGGGTAAAAAGGCAGTAAATTGTTATTAATCAGAAGAACGAATTATTGCAAAGTTTTATCAAAATCAATTGTGCTGTCAAAATACACACTGAGAAACAAAAAAAGTACCATCACAATTATTCTAGTAATCTAGTTTAATGTCACGTCACATTTCAATAACACATAATTAACATTTTTTACCAACTCCATAAAATAAGGAGTCTTCTAACTCTTATTTTGTGTAGATGAATATATTTTTGAGGATGACTATACAATAAAATAGATGCGAGAAGCCGAAAATCGATCTCAGTGGCGTGCACTTGGAGAGGCCTATGTCCAGCAGTGGACTGCGATAGGCTGATGATGATGATGATGATGATGATGATACAACGAAATGTTGATTGTATTCGTATTCCTAAATAAACTTTCGCATTTCAAAGATTCTATCCCTCAAACAATCCTACAACCCAGACAGTTTAAAAAACCCAGTCACTAACTAAAAACAATAAGACTCAAAGCTTAAAACGCTAAACCTCTAGTACTCAAACCATTCATTTTGTCGTCACCCAAATAAATTAAACAGATATTCGTTAGCATCATGGAGAATAAAATACCAGTGGAGATATCATAACGCAAAATCGCCAAAATGAGGATGTTTGGGGGATTAGGAACGTCACTGTCTCCGCCCTAAAAACGCCATCTTTGAACCGCCCATTTTTTGTAATACCAAAAATCATCGACAGATCGTCACAAAGAACCCAAAGTTAGTTCATTTGTCGTGTGTTCAGTTGATCGTTTTGCTCATGCTTTCTGTACCGTGTTTGACGTACAAGAAGGCGCCTGACCTACCTGCAATATGGCATCTCTGCTTGTCTTTCCTTATTTCGTGTTTACCATGAAACATTACACTTTCTAGAAAACAAAATGAGGCGTGACCCTTGTTGGAAATAAAATGAATGGTTACCCTTGGTGGAATAAAATGAAGTATGTCGGAATAGATGTGGGGAATTTTATGTTATTGATACTTGGGTTGGAAGGGTGAATTTGCATGCTGATTTTGTACGTACCGCTTTTGTTTTTTATTTGTCTTTGAGTTCTTTTTTTATGCACTGTTTTGTACCAAGTTTAAGATTTAGCTTAAAGTAATATGTTTGTCACGCAGTCAATACTATCGCTTATTTTTTTCATGATTTAAATTTATGTTCTTATTAAAATCAGACTGTTTTCTAGTGTTTCTGTATAATGAAAAATTTAATTTAGAAAATTCTTTGAACAGTAGTTAATCTTATTAATATATGCTTAAACTTTTCACTAACGAGTATACTTAAACAAATAATCAAAATTCCTAGAATTTAACTTTTCTAGAAAATCTAGTTAAGCCAAAAAGCCATTAACTAACAGTGTTTACCAAAACCTTTTCATCTTATTAAACTTCAATAACAACATTACTTAACTACACACAATATAATATCATTATATTAAGTATATATGTAATTATACTTAAGTGAAAACTTACGACGTTTCACCCCTGTTAAGTCAAAGTTATCCTTAAGCATGGAGAACAAAATGACTAGCGGAGGTACCATAACGGAAAATCTCCTTAGAAAGTAGCGCGCCAAAATGGCAAAAATCGTTGACAGATGTTTCAAAGAATCCGAAAACCTCGTTAATTCACTCGTAACTGGTCATTTTGGTCATGCCCACCGCACGTATTTGACCCAGAAGAAGACGCCTGACCTACCTGCATTATGGCATCTCCGCTCATTCCCTACTCCGTGTCCTTAAGTTTTCAAACTATTTGCAGAATTTCATAAATTTTCACCCTCAGGCAGCATAGCTGAAAGATTAGCTTTACAAACGACTTAGAAATATAATAGCGAGTACTAACACAGATTATTTTAACAGTATTGAAAACTTTGTTTTGTTTGAAACCCATTTGAAAAGCATGGTTGAGGTATTGTGTTTCGAAGTTGAAGTTGCGCCTAAAATAGAATATAAAGGAGTTAGTAACGGTTAGAAGGTAGTATGTAGAATAGATAAAAATACCTACAGTAATTCATTTTTAACGATTTTTTTGGTAGATTATATTTATTTCCCTTGTTCATTTTTGTTTCAAAATGACTTTAAAAGCATACAATAGTTTACCACGTTTAAAATTCTAAAAAGAATCCGTTTTTTATATGTTCTGTGTTTGAATCCAAATTTTATCTCAATTTGAAAATAAAACCAATAATTTTATGTTTATTTTTTATTTAACAAAATAAACTTACTGTTTATGTACATGTTTTACAAATAAACAGTGTGATTCAGAGGCGGATTTTTAATTAAAAATACATTGGCTTTATAAACATTGACGCCCACACACGCGATAACTTTGCGTTTGTAAAGAAGGAATTATAGTCATGTTATTTATTTTTTCTTCATTTAAATAAAACAACCATTTCTTATTACGAGCAAAGATGTACGACGAAATAAGTCTTCTATGTATTTATGAAATGGGAAACAGTATATCACATATCTATGAAAAATATTATCCCTACTAATATTATAAATGCGAAAGTAATTATGTTTGTCTGTTACGCTTTCACGTCTAAACCACTGAACTGATTTTAATAAAATTTAGTACAGAGATAGAGTTGACCTTGAGAAAGAACATAGGATAGTTTTTATTCCGGACTTTTGAAGAATTCTCTTGGAAACGCGATATAACCGAACACACCTTACATGAGCTAAAGTTAGAATAGGATTCCATATGACACTGCAAGAAAATATTCTACTGACATTATACTGTGCTTATAAATAGATTTGATTAAATAAAAGCAATTTCGCGGTCTTCTTTATATGCTCAAGAAACTTCTTGATGTCTATGAAATTATAATATTCTTTTCCTTAATACGATTTAAATCCGAATAAGTAATTCACATGTTTTTCGAAAATAGCATAATTAATTAGGTACGCAAAGAGTTACCTATGCAATTAGAAACATAATATATAAAAGTTTATAAAGCTGAAAAGTATGTTTGTTTGAATACGCGTTGTAATCTCACGAATCGCTAAACCGATTTGAAAAATGATTTAAGTGTTAGATATTTCATTTAACGAAGTCTATTGGTAAGAAAGCTATGTATCGGGGCAGTTTTATACTTTAGTTTCCTGTGTTACAAACCTATGGCGGAAGCCAGTCTAAATATAAAACAATTATAATGCAACATTTAATAAAAATAACTACCTAACATTATCTGTACTTCCACTTGTTTACATTTACGACAATCGTCTGAAAGAAAGCAAAAAAACAAAAGAACAATAACATTACTACATCAAAGGCTGTCTAATTTCAACAAACACGCCCACTTACTTACAACTTTGTTACAAATAAGTCTATGTTACTATACACTACTTTATATGTATGAGACTCATCATCCTCCGAGCCTTTTTTCCCAACTATGTTGGGGTCGGCTTCCAGTCTAACCGGATTCAGCTGAGCACCAGTGCTTTACAAGGAGCGGCTGCCTATCTGACCTCCTCAACCCAGTTACCCGGGCAACCCGATACCCCTTGGTTAGACTGGTGTCAGACTTACTGGCTTTATATGTATGAGACTACTAGTTTTTACCCTCACTTTACCTCTTAATTGTCACGTTAGGAAAAGTAGTATGAGAGAAGAAGACATGCTGTACCGACCTCAAACAAAAGGTATGTTGGTAAGTTTCCTCGGAAACAACAGAGAAATACTTTATTGATACTAATATTACAAAGAGGAAAACTTTGTTCGTTTGTGATGGATAAACTCACAAACTACTGAGCCTATTTTAAAAATTACACCGTTAGAGAGCTACATTATCTGCGAGTAACGTAGGCTATATTTTATCCCGGTGCGGGCAGTAGTTCTCACGAGACGCGGGTGAAACCGCGGGAAAACGGCAAGTAGATAGTAAAGTGAAATAATATTTTTAGCCCTTACAAACAAACAAACAAACAAACACTTCAGACTTATACATTAGCATCTACCTAAAAAGTTATCATGGATATTTCTATCACTTATTCAGCTTGAGTGCTGAGCTAAGTTAGCCTCGTTAAGTCACTATTAAGTTCACATAGTTAGTGAAGCAAATGTAATCCAAATCAAAAGATTGCGTAATGCTTTTATATCTATAGAGTTCCAATTTGTACTGATTGGTGTTCTTATAAAGGCGCTTACATGATAACTGAAACTATTGTTTTTTGTTTTTTCACCGTACAACTCATCATCTGCCGAGTCTTTTCCTATGTTGGGGTTGGCTTCCAGTCTAACCACATGCAGCTGAGAACCAGTGTTTTACAAGGAGCGACTGCCTATCTGACCTCCCCAACCCAGTTATCAGGGCACCATACATGACTAATCTGTGCCAATTCTAAGTTCTAGTAAACAAGTGATTATCCGTTCCGTTTACGGACGGTAGACTATATGGTAGATGGTTGATATAGCTCTGATAAAACCAAACGCAGACGAAGAACTGTGACAATGATAAAAGCAGGTAACATGCTTCTAATCGATATCAATGAACAGTAAATTATTATAAACGTCCTCAAATGCAGCCCGAGAATTAGCCAACCTCTCATTAAATTTATTGTTCTGGCATTACCAAGTATTCTACTAACATTATGTGCATCAACATTTTGAAAGTAGGTAATTATAATTATAAATGAAAAATCAAGACTACAATATCCCTTCTAATTAAAATTATTTAGGTAAGTATTGGTATTTAATCATTAATCAAATGTTACTTAGCTATCACAACAACAGCTGTTAATTATGACGACGCCATCTTGAATATTAATATCAGCCACCAGCCACGAAGTTGAAAAGTCAATGAAAGTCACACGAGTAGTGTTTGTGTCACCTAATTGAAGAGGGTATACTTTTTAATGGAGTTAACAGAATAAGTCTGGATCTAAATATAAAATAATGTTTACATATTAGATTTGTGTATATTTTCATAGACAATCTGCCTAGGAGCTCCCAAAAGTTTATTTTTGTATATCGTCTACCTAGCAATTATGTTGGGGTTGGATTCCATTCTAAGTGGTCGCAACTGAGTATCAGATTGCCAGACTTTCTGGTTTCTGGCTACCCGTGAGTACTGCCAAAGATGTTCAAATGATAGGCGTGACCATTTATAATGTCTATCGAAACACATGGATTAGTCGTGAACTTGTCTTGATAAGGCGGATCTTACCGCGAACCGACCGAATCTAGCATTGCTTAACCTTGCAATCGATCGACCCGTACGGCTGTTACTGAGCCACGATCTCTCCAAAAGAATTTAATAACTCTTAATCATAAATAAAAATTATTTAACCTCTTAATTAAGTTCACCTCACATCAACTTAGTATACACACAATAATGTACCTCTAGTAATACGATTATTGTGGTCGCAAGTGTGTAAACACCTTTAACATCGCTCAACTTAATATTATATCGTCTAGACGAGGTCAATATGTTATTGAAGTACCAAATAACTAATTCGGGTAAACTTAACGTAAGTGTGCGATAAAATATGGCTCAATTATTTTCGATATAATATTTTGCGAGTATAGATTTATTATAATGATGTTTGAAAGAGTTATGAACATGTGGAATATTTTTTTCATTTTTTACCTGGCGAGGTCGATTGATCGCTGCGAGATTTTAGAATGTAATGCCGACATACCACCATGTGTTTGTGTTGTTTCACACATTTATATCATATGTTATTTCCTATATGTGGGGGCTTGTTATTAGCAATGTGTTAAACTATTGTTACCATATTGTCGCGTTATTAGCCTGTAAGCCTCCCTAGAATAAATAAATAAATATTTTTTTACTGTTTTGCTACAGAGGAGATCAGAAAAAAACATTTTTGAACGTCACACACACATACAGCACTGCACTTCGAAGGCATTCTCTTAGAACGTTGAACTCAAGAACACAAAACACCTACACAAATACCTAGTGAGTTAATAATAATTATGATAGGATGAACATTATAGGTCTTCGATGCTCCTATGTATGATGCATAATCCCTTAGATAAAGCTGAAAAAAGAACCAATTTTTCTAGCGCATAGATGCGACCTAATTTCGATACTAAAAGCAAAATTATCTCACTCTTTCTATTCGTCACATTTTCACGTTTACCTAGTATCTACATGGATTGAGCTTAACCCACAGTTTTAAATATGTATGACTAGCTATTCCCCAAAAGTGAAAGCTATTTCCTGCAGCTGGATAAAAGTAGTCTCGATATTATTATGACGTATAAGCTATATTAGTGTCAATTTGTTTCAAATTCCGTTCAGTAGTTTTTGCGTGAAAGAGTAATAAACATTCACAGATTTAAACTTAGACCGTCTTACCACAAAAACCTTTAAACGTCAGTTTAAGACTTGTCTAAAAAAATGTCAAATTATGACGTTGACATATGGTTCATTTTGCAGCCACAATTTTTTTAGATTAGTGTAAAACAGGTGGTTAAGTTTTTGTAGTAAGGCTAAGAGTCTTCACCTCAAACTTTTACGTTCGTTATATTAGTTTGATACCGTATTTATAAGCAAATAAACGATTAACGTGTGACAGCATTTCACCTTGAAATCGACCTTCAAAATAAACCTATTACGTGTAAAAGTAATTAGTTATTTAATGCGGCTTAAAGTCATACAATAACAATGTGATGGGTACAGTTACAGTCAACTCCTGAACTATAGGACGATTTTAACGTCCATATTAATATGCGTACCTATGTCATATAATATGCCTAAGTGCTAAGTTATAGTGCTTACCTAGAATAATTACCTTGAAAACAGTTTATCTGAAAGGGTATTTAGTACGATATTCAAATTATTGAAGCTTACATTTTAGGGTTGGTTTCGCTGCGGCGAACATCTGAGTATAACCAAATAAAAAACGAATGTCCAAGGGGTAACTGTTAATGACTACAGTTAAGTTTAAATTAGTATTAAATAACACTTAACATTCCTACTAATATTATAAATGCGAAAGTAACTCTGTCTGTCTGTCTGTCTGTCTGTCTTTTCTTCACGCTTAAACTACTGAACCGATTTGTGTGAAATTTGGTACAGACATAGTTTGGAGCTTGAGAAAGGACATAGGATAGTTTTTATTACAAAAAAATTGAAAATAAAAAATAAAATGTATTCCGGACATATAGCGCCATCTATTGGTCAAACCAAAAATCTGCCGGAAGTCACTATTCCACGCGAACGAAGTCGTGGGCAAAAGCTAGTTACAATATATAACCATGTATTTGTTTTGTTCTGTATACCTACTCGTGCTTTACAAATAAGTTATTTAATATAAGGCATAAATTTTCCTCAATATCTAATTTTAATGATAAAAGCAAACTTATACTTGACTGAGCTTAATACAACTAAGCGCGATTATCTTGATTGGTGAAATCAGACCTAATAATTTCAATAGTATTCACGAAATATCGTTCACTGAATCCCAACTCCAGATTAAGTAAATTAGCGAATTTGTACAGAATCGTCTAGACTTCTGTAATCAATATACACCTAAAATTAACGAAAGAATTCCGTGAAAACGCTAATACCTATACCTAAGTTAATTACTATTCTAAAAGTACTTTTATACATTGGAGTTTTTTAATACATTAAAAAAGATGAATCCTCGAGAAGAATTTTCGAGTAACTCGACTTAATTTGTCGTCAGCTTAAATTAATAAAACAACACGACACAAAATAGATGTTGCATTTTTCACGAAAAAAGTTAAATGACTTAAGAGGGCTATCACAAATTTTCGCGAATTTAAACGTTTTATACGAGTTTTGATGCTTTGGATATAGTCACAATAAAAAAACAAAAATAAGATTCAGAAAGTTTGATCATTTATCTTGAAAGTGTATTAAATAAATATTTTAATTTGTCCACGTACATCAGTAAAATCTTTGTCTCTGCAAAGGATGTTTCATAAAATGTTGCTTTTGGGTATCTTTTGATGCTTCGGTACTCCGAGGATATAGCAATTTAACCATTTATAAAAATGTTCAAGATACAACTACATCTTGTACTTGGAAGTGCTTAAATCAATTTATTACAATTCATACAGTATTACACCAAAAATAATTCTATAAAACTGAGAGTTACTGACAATTTTCCGTACGAAACTATATTTTTTATCTATGAAAGTATAATCCAAATTCAAATAAAAAACATTTAATAATTAAGGTGGTATTGTTATAAAGCTTGAAAAAAACAATTGGTCTATTTAAAAGTAAAACAATATTTTAAAATAATTTTTGTTTGCAATGCAAAAATCAATATAAATCTTGTGACGCGCGGTGTTCAACTTTAGTCAGCGCCAGGCGCTTACCGAGGAGGGACGTATCGCTCGCTGTTGCGCCGCGTAAACTCGCCGGAGTTCGAAAAATATAGCGCAACCTACGCATCTAACACGTTTTGATACTAGTGAGTTTTATTTTATTTATTAGTTATAATGATCTGATTGAAATGTAATATACATAAGTATTAGGCCATGATATTCTAATTCGAAAATGTTATAGATTGGGTTCTCTTTTTTTGATGTTGGTTATAAAGAAATATGTACGTAAATGTCATCGTCGTTAGTTTCGCTGTTGCATAATAATGTAATTGGACTTCTTTGATTCTTGCAGGATAATGAAAGCATATTTAATTCAGACTATCAGACTCAATTGAATACCAGTACAAATAATATGGTAAGTATTTTTTGTCACCCGCAAAAGGTATACGTGACATAT
Organism: Helicoverpa assulta; assembly: GCA_963856015.1. Classification (NCBI taxonomy): domain Eukaryota; kingdom Metazoa; phylum Arthropoda; class Insecta; order Lepidoptera; family Noctuidae; genus Helicoverpa; species Helicoverpa assulta. The sequence goes on from CAWLCW010000012.1 coordinate 10,863,373, forward strand.
TTGTTTTAATAAACTATCTACATTCCTAGTTTTCATTGTTGCAGGAAAATGAAGATACAATACATGGAAGACGAATTATAGATTTTAGTTTTTTTATAAATCAATTACTTATAATTGATAAACATGGTGAAAAGTTTGGTTTTGATTAAATAATTTAAAAATTGTAAACGATTACTTGTTTATTGTAACTCAATCGAGCTATTCTAGGTTATAAAATTCATCGGTACAAATAATATTTCATAAACTATAAAACCAATAAACTATTTCGAAAATAAAAGTGGCAAAGTCTCAAGTTTGTTTGTGCCGCGTAGCGGTCCGCAGGTGTGCGTTGCGTATTTCACTAGACGCACACGCGCGCAAGTGCTGCCGGCTATCGTCTAATTTACCTAAACCTGAGCGATTCGATTTTGTAATAGCGCTCTTAAAGTAAAACTGCAGTCGTTCAGTCTCAAGTTTCGAGACAAGATTCCGAATACTGTTCTAAATTAAGATTGTGGAGCTAATTCAATGTAAAGTTTGTTTAATTTCTTCGTTGGCAGATGTTACTTTCCCTTTTTGAGAGCAAAGACTGGCATAATCTTAATTCGTCAGTACTTTTTTATCTTCATAATTCAAAATTAATGAAAATAATTCTGAAGAGGATCTTAGCCAGCATAAATAAAGAGATATCAAATGCTCGTTATAGTTAAAATATTTCTAGGTCATTCACCGAAACCATGGTAGGAGCTAAGCAACATTATTTAAGGTTAATTACGCTGTGGGTTGAAAAGGTAATTGAATTACAAATTCTGTTTCAGGCAAATATTAGTATTGGTACTTAAAAATGTATTATGGGAATAGAGCTATTCAAAACAGTTGAACATCATACCATAAATTTGTTTAAAATTCGAAAATGTAAATAAGAAGTAGCATTTGTTTTGTGTCGCATTCAAAACGTCAAATAGACTTTAATAATACTTCGCAAACTTTGAAACAAAGACATCCCTACTCTTTATATTCAGGTCAACGTATAAAAGAACATCAAAGGTAATTAATTTTTAATTATTTTCTTAACAAAACATCCACTACCTACAGATTATTATTGAACAATGAAGTTGCGAAACTCCAGCCAAAAATCTTGGAGCTAATTTTAAATTCGCAAGAACAATTTACGGGGGTTGCCTATAACGATAAATACAAAGACAAAGGCGTTAACTGACAAGGCAGGGCTTCCTTGAATATAAAATATCTTTTTGTAGACACAAAATGCCTTCCATTCAAGTTTTTAATAACTTTTCAGCAGCTTATTTTCTCAATCGCCTGGGGGGGGAGGTAAATACTTTCCCTTGAATACAATGTTTGATTGTTCTTTATTGCTTTCAACTAAATGGGGTTTGTTGAAGTCGATTCGTACAGTTAAAGAGTAAACTGGGTGTGAAAATATAGAAGTTTTTTTTTGAGGAAACATGGAGTTTGTAAAAATAGTGCATTTCTGTAGGTATGTAATGTCTAGGGATCATATGTACCTACTGCATGTGTTTAGGAGTGGTCAATTGGCAGATATGTATTTATTTATTAAGGTGCGCCAACAGAAATACATAACAAATATAAAAAAATATGATGAGATGATGATGAGATAATTATAAATCTGGATACGTTCTCACTTATTAACCTTTTTAAGGCTAGCTGTTTGCACTTATTACACTCGAATTTATAATTCTAACCCAAAAACCTTTATTCAAAAAAAAAAAAAAATACAAGAAAGCCAAAACCAAAATCCGTGTTCCTTTGCCAGCAAATTCCATAGCCAAGAATGTCTATATCGTAAGACCACAGCATATTATATCAAATTTTCACCTTGTTTAGCAGAGAGCAGCTCGAAATTTGAAACCGAGGTCTTGAAAGCAGAATCTTGCCGTTAAAGGTACCTTCAAGCGCAGTGCAGTATATGCAGATAGGTACTAAAAGATTTATACGAAAGCTAGGTATAAAGAACATGTGAACATAAGTGCTTTTGTCGTTTATTTTGGGAGCTAGTTTAGTGGATTAGATAGATAGATAGATAGATATACTTTATTAGGAACACCAATTTTACATTTTTGATCTAAATCTAGTTAAAGTAGGTGACATAATGGACGGTCTTACCGCTAAGAGCGATCTCTTCCAGACAACCTTAATCTGAGTTGATCTGAGTGGACTACTTCGATTGTTCTAAATGCACTTCGTATTTTGATAAGGATTTTTATACAAGAACCTATTACCTATAATTTAATTGCGTATCACTATGATATTAAATAAGGATTCTTGATTTAAGACTTGATATTTTCAATGCCAAAATACTATTCCTTAAAAATTATGATAAGAAGGATCCCCAACTTCACTATATAAACATAATATTGTAGATACCATTTATAAATAACTAGCCGTTTCCCGCGGTTTTACCCGCGTCCCGTGGGAGCTACTGCCCGCACCGGGATAAAATATAGCCTATGTTACTCGCAGATAATATAGCTTGGTAATGGTGAAAGAATATTTAAAATCGGTCCAGTAGTTTTTGAGTTTATCCATTACAACCAAACAAACAAACAAACAAAATTTTCCTCTTTATAATTGTAGTGTTCGCCCTACCTGTGTCTCTGTAATTACCATCCGATAATTAGGATATCGGCTCGCTTGCCCACATAACGTCTTACTCCCGTGCCACACACTCTCCCGGTTTCCCGCCAACTGGCCATAGAGTATAGTGTGCACTCTCCGCGTCTATGCGACAACGAGACGACAGATATCGGTGATAATACAGTACACTACATCCCTTCCTTTGTTTAGTAAAAACAAATTAAACTCCGTCACTTTGCCGACATCAATAACCAGTCTGGTGATCAGTCGATGGACACCGATATCCCGCCTGTTAGTCCATGTGGAATCAAACAGTCTCAAATATTGCTGTACGTTCAGCCAACGAGCACTCATCTTGCTTGGTCCGATTCAATCAGTTTATTATCGAAATCATCTACTTATATATCTAGGCAATGACATATTCAGGTAGGTATCTCATGCTCGAAACAATTACGAACACTTGAGATCCACTAGCGGCAAAATCAAAATGAATATAAAAATAGATAAAACCAAACTGTACCTGCCTATTAATGGAATATAATAAATCTTCATACTCCCAGTGGTTTCCTCACATTTTACTCTAGCTACCTACTCCTTTCCCTTTTCCTTCAAATGACCAAGTATTGCCTTTGCCCTTGTCGGGCTTTGACTGAATAATTTTACTTCACTTACTTGAAAAACAGTTTCAGAATGCATTGTCCCAATGTAAGAATTTTATTTCTAGCTTCAGAGTTGAAACAATAATGATGAAATGAAGTTTTTCCTGACGCTTCGTACTTGCGATTAAAGCCCCGTAATGACTTTTACGTGCATTTTACTAGCGTAGCGTTTGCTAGTGTTTTATAAACAACCGGACAACTTTGAAATGTCACTACAGTCGAATCGTTTTACACTGACGATTTATGGAAATTATTACCTTTACCTTTTACTCACACATTACCTTACCATTACCACTTTCAATAACCTTACCAACAAGTTACCGCCGCGCCGTTTAAAGCAAACCTTTGAGTGTTACTCAAGGACTCCACGACAGTGGAACGTGACTTTCAAGTCCATGCCAGGCCCTGCCATTTTATACTTGCACACAACATATACGAATCCTCGCGAACCTTGCTGTTCGCACCTCGTAAAGCTGTACAAGACTTGCACACAACATATACGAATCCTCGCGAACCTTGCTGTTCACACCTCGTAAAGCTGTACAAGACTTGCACACAACATATACGAATCCTCGCGAACCTTGCTGTTCGCACCTCGTAAAGCTGTACAAGACTTGCACACAACATATACGAATCCTCGCGAACCTTGCTGTTCACACCTCGTAAAGCTGTACAAGACTTGCACACAACATATACGAATCCTCGCGAACCTTGCTGGTCGCACCTCGTAAAGCTGTACAAGTTCTCGCCTCTCAGGCATATAGGTATATAGGTACATATGATAGTTCTACTATCTAATACTTTCGCGCAACCTTACGATTTCTCACGGACCTTACTGTTAGCAACAGTGGAACGTGCCTCGCAAAGCTTTACGAATACAAATATAATAGTTCTACTATTTAATACTTTCGCGCAACTTTACGATTTCTCACGGACCTTACTGTTAGCAACAGTGGAACGTGCCTCGCAAAGCTTTACGAATACAAATATAATAGTTCTACTATTTAATACTTTCGCGCAACTTTACGATTTCTCACGGACCTTACTGTTACCAACAGTGGAACGTGCCTCGCAAAGCTTTACGAATACAAATATAATAGTTCTACTATTTAATACTTTCGCGCAACTTTACGATTTCTCACGGACCTTACTGTTAGCAACAGTGGATCGTGCCTCGCAAAGCTTTACGAATACAAATATAATAGTTCTACTATTTAGTACTGCCGTACGATCTCTAGTTTTTCAAACATGTACATAAATACATAGTAATTATGATCACATAAACGTACGTACCCGGTTGACTTCCGCAGTGGGCCCGTGAACTAGCAGATTTCTGCCAGTACAGACACATACATAATGACTAAAAGTAGAATTATAGTTCAGAAGTTTTTTTATTGATAACAACATAACACAATAATTTATACGGTTGTACCTAAGTGGTAAATTGTGTCTACAAATGAAATACCTTTGTATTTCCAATCTGCTTTTCAACGTGTCTAGGTGCCAGTATACCTATTATACAATGTTTAAAACTTAAACGGTCGAAACGCAGCTCTCCTGACGGAAACGATATCTCGTTTACCTACTCATGTTGTATCGTTAACTATTCTAAAAATTTTACTACTAGGGGAATTACATTTAATCTCGATGACAACAGAGCACTAACAGTTTAGTGCACTACTAATGTGTTAAGTAAAGGTAGGTACTTAATCCTATTAGACTCGGAACCAACCTACCTAGCAATCATGTTTACCTACATAGTTACAGATCGCTTGGACCAACCACCGTTCACATCTAATTTGACACCCCATTGCAAAATTATTTAAATTATTACAAATGAAATTAATAGCAAATGCTTAAAACATAATATGAATCAAACTCAACTAATTTTGGTAACAGTTTCCTTTTATTAATTGAGAGTGGAATATATCAAAGCTTAATTCCTTATCTCAGCATTGCAACAAGTAATCTGGTTTTCAACCGTATGGATCAGCGCAGATACACTCTCTAAAAGAATTCTGATATACCTAAGCTTCGAGCGTTCTACATCAATGAGTGTCCAGGGGCGCAATTCTACAAATTTTACTTTAGTGCTATGTGTACGTTACGATTATAACGTAGGCACCTATAAAGCCGTTGCTTTATAGTTACGTTTAACTTATCAGATTTTAGGATTTTAGTTAACAACTACGTCGTGCAACGAAACGCGCTTTGACAGGTGTCATCAGCTTTGTAATCTGTAGCTGTGACATTCAGTGAAACTATGGTGAAACTACAAAACACAAACAAACACCTTAACATAGAATAGAATCCATCAATAGAGACTCTCGACTACTGTTCCTCCTCCTTTCATCAAAGTGAACAGCAACTCACAAGCAGCGCTCCCGTCGATGCACATTTCCCCCTGTAGAAACGATCGCCGACCCCTCTACAGCGTCCGTCCACCTATAGATTGGCCGCAGGATTCCAAATTCATGCGCCCACCAACGCCGAATAGAAACCTAGAACCTATGAAGTAGGTACCTACTTAGTGAACAACCAAGCGCCGCAGATAAACTGCAGGTGCCACAGGACCCAGGCAGCTCGGTGCCGCTGCTTTGAAAATTTCAAGAAACTGTTCGGTCAGCAGGCATATCCAGGTTTCACAAGTGGGTGGCAAAGCAACATCAACAATCAGTCGCCAAGAACATTTGTAGCCAACAACTGAGAAGGCTACACATAGATAAACATTAAGGTACCTATGTACCTACTTCAAAAAGATAGATGTATTAATCTCAAATCAATAAATGGATTCTATTTCATGTCTTGGTTATGTTATTCTCCCAACAACTTTCTATGTAAGTTTATTTAGTTTACACTTATAATTCTTGTTGTGCACTGCAATACTGTAAAGTATAATTTACAAATAAATAGCAATATAACAATGAGGACTACTCTGTTAAACTGTCCCAATGTCAGTCAATTGTGATACCAATTAAAATCCACTCAAGCCTGAATCTTGAAGGTTATATTTTAGAAGCACAAGCAATCACCAAATTATGAAATCTAAATCATTAGACAGTACCCAGAATAAGTATCTATATTGAAACTCCTTCCATGTTTCATTCTTATAAGATTTTGTCACAGATGTGAAACCCCAGTTAGGTAAATAAAGCAGCATTGTCCCAACAAATCTTAATGGGAATTAATTAAAGTACAAAAATGCTCCATTGCTTAGTTCCTTAAACTTTTGGTCTAAGAGTTTCATATTCACCTAAAATACTCAAATTAGGATTATGAGTTAGGATGTTTACCAAAGATTCTATCTATTGAATACCAAAAGTTTTGATCCACATTTTCCATCTAATATTGCTGTTTGGTACTGTTTTCCTGTTCTGCATCTTCTGAGATATCTCTGTTGTAACATAACAACCTCTTTAATACTGCAAAACAAACTAAATTAAAAGGATTAGAATTATATTCAGGGTGACTGAGCAACCGTTATAATTAACATTAACTAGATAGGCAACCCACTGAAGGTTGGAATGTTGTGCATATGTGCATACATACCAGTATAGCTGGGTAAGTACTTCAACATACATAGTCCAACTTACAATGGTCCTTCAATGTGCTATTTGTTTAACTAAATACCTAGCACATGTTTGTCATTTATAGAACAGTTGACTAAAGGTACAAAACCACCAGTTTGTTCTTGTAATATCCACTATATTGTAAGCAAGTCTCTTGAAGTAAGTTGGTACCAGAACAATATAGCAAGTAAGTAGTTAACTAGACTCTGGAAGGGAAGCTAGGTTTGGAAGCTTATATTATCCAAACCACCGGCACAGAAAATCTGAAATTAATCAAGATTTAAAGAAGGTACTCGTCCAGATTAACTTTCAAATACTTAAAATTACTCAATTCAAAACAGATTATTTAGTAGAAATAACTACTTAATTATTGTAGTAGCGAGTCGCTTACAAACTCAAGGTACTTATAATATTATGCACTCAGTTCACCAAATATTTCACTATATTACAAGTTACAAATTAATTTGAAACTTTCAGTCATAATTGCATTCCCAGTTATTACTTTTCACACTTTTATAGTCAATGGGAACCAAAGATTATTTACTTTATGATAGGAACTAGGAACACAAATTAATTTATCTTTCATAAAGGAAATTACTCCCACGACAGATGTTTGGCTGTATGCTGTAATCATAGCCATCATGTAGCATCACAGCATTAAAACGATTTACTGATTCGCACCAATCTTAAAACAAATGAATGTTCTATGTTCAATTGGTGAAAAATACATGAATTTCATAATGCGATATTATGATACAGGCTTTCTGGAAAACCCTTATGTGATGAATATACAGTACAATTACTAACGTACAACTTACTTATATGCTTCAAAGAACACACAATTAAACTTTCCAAGTAAAACCTAGACATGAGAAGTCTCATACAATAATTTGTCTGGTCGGTGACTGGATACCATACTAGCATCCTTACTAGATACTTTAACTTGCACGTTCTTTGGACAGACGGCCAATTTGTTCAGATTTCGGCTGTTTAGGGGGACTTCGAATCCGCAAACTGAACTTACCATACCTGCCCCTTCCTTTCTTTTCAATTCAAAAGAAATAATGTTCGCTACTTACAGACACGCCGCCAATATAATATTTTCACTCGTCGCCAAATGTAGTGTTCGCCCTACCTGTGTCTCTGTAATTACCATCCGATAATTAGGATATCGGCTCGCTTGCCCACATAACGTCTTACTCCCGTGCCACACACTCTCCCGGTTTCCCGCCAACTGGCCATAGAGTATAGTGTGCACTCTCCGCGTCTATGCGACAACGAGACGACAGATATCGGTGATAATACAGTACACTACAATAATATTAGTATAGATGAGAAAACTGGTAGTAAAAATAACTTTTTTCATGCAGCACAGTCAGCAGTATTTTAGTACTTATCTTTCTGTTTCTGTAACATTAAGTTTTCACCTCTACTATATAATTTATCTCCAACTACCTGACATTTGGCGACAAAATCTGTCGATAGCCTAAAGTAGGTTAGGCAAATGGGTCACTTAATTAATTATTCCTGTCCATATAAAACTAAATGTTGGAACCAGACACTTATATTTTTATTTATTTAGTATTAACTTATCTGATACAGACTTTATTAAATGCTTTGACTTTGAATAACTTTGGTGATAATGTTCTTTGAATTAATCCTGTATTGATATCTGAAGCAATTAGGGGTCTGAAAAATACAAAGTAAATTGCCATAATTTAGACTCTATAGAATACTTTACTACAGTTGTATATCTAACAAGTAACACGTTTTTATACTATTAAAACACTTTGGTAGCTTAAAATTTTATGGTGGAGAATAGAAAATGCGTAGTAAGTATAATATATTCATAGTCAAGTTACTTATCTATTAGCTCGTCGGGCAATTAACTCATAACTTTCCTCCTTTTAGAAAATACAATATTATTTGATACGTTCAGTGATATGTAAAATTACCATGGCCCTGAGGCTATATAGTCCCCATATTTAGAAGTAGGGTGCGGTAACTAGCAATTACAAACCAACAGACAAATAGTTTTCGCAGCCATTTCCATAGATATAGTGCGTGCTGATAAGACAAAGAAAAAAATGAATCATTTTGATTAATAGACTGACACTCCCACTCAACATACTACGAGTGTGTGCAAAAATTTACATAGAGGTATACTTTCTAGTGTTATAATAGGAATGTGTTTCTGTTTGTTAGACTTTCACGGCAAAGTTGGCAGTAGTTACGGGTAGTCAGTCAGGTAGCCAGTAAGTCTGACACCAGTCTAACCAAGGGGTATCGGGTTGCCTGGGTAACTGGGTTGAGGAGGTCAGATAGGCAGTCGCTTCTTGTAAAGCACTGGTACTTAGCTGAATCCGGTTAGACTGGAAGCCGACCCCAACATAGTTGGGAAAAAGGCTCGGAGGATGAGGATGAGGATGAGACTTTCACGGCAAACAACATATGTATTATATGTACCAATTGCGCCAGGCATCACGGTATATGGCTGCCCAAGATTAGAATAAACTTTAGTATTTATCTAGATCATCATCATCATTCTCCGAGCCTTTTCCCCAACTATGTTGGGGTCGGTTTCCAGTCTAACCGGATTCAGCTGAGTACCAGTGCTTTACAAGAAGCGACTGCCTATCTGACCTCCTCAACCCAGTTTAGTATTTATCTAGATGATTGGCAATAACCCAGTGGGTAAAACGTGTGGCTGGTGATGGAAAAGTCATGAAAAAAGTAACACATTGCACTAATGACGTAATTTCAATTCAAATATAATTAAAAGTTTAGCTGAAGGGGTTAAAAAGAATAAAATAAACAAACTACTTCCTCGACTTGTTACAGCCTTTTTTTTATCGTCCCACTGCTGGGCACAGGCCTCCTCTCACACGGAGAAGGATTGAGCATTAATCACCACGCTTGCTCAATGCGGGTTGGTGATTTCAGACTTTATAGTCCAGGTTTCTTCAAGATGTTTTCCTTCACCTTTTTATCAGCCATTGGTGTCCAAGATATACTTAGAAAGTACATACAAACTTAGAAAAGTTGCATTGGTACTTGCCTGACCTGGAATCGAACCCGCGCCCTCATACTCGAGAGGATGGTTCTTTACCCATTTCCTCGACTTACACAACTAAAAACTCAGCAAATAGTTAACCGTACTACCTATTACGTAATAGAAACAGCCCCCGCTTATCAAAACATCCCTAATGACACCACACCCGCCTATGAATATTGCAAATTTCAATGAATATTTATTCGTATTAAACTATGAAATGGTAATAGAGGGCCCTAAGCAAACTTATTCCTATTTTGAGCAGCCTGGTTAACCAAATAAACTGATAATAAAATGTGAAGCTGGCTTTTTGGGTATAATAGGGTTTATGAGGGCTGTTTTCTTTGAGGGCTTTGGTTGGAAAAATATTAAAATAGTAATGTTTATTTGAAAGTCTTATAGAAACGATAGCAAAGCGGTAGTTATGATAGATCATACTAAGACAAAATTGGTCACCAATTCGTAATCTGACCGCGGTAAGCACAGTTGACACTACTATATATTTTGTAAATATTCATTAGGCATTTGATTCTTGTCTGCTTGCTTCTAAGCATAAGCTTAATAAAGAAATCTAACCAACATTTTTCAACAAAATCAATACTTAGTTTCACTAGTTGAGTAAAAAGGATCAATTGAACTGTTTTTCACACAAAGGTAAAATAAACCATTCGTTTTTTATAAGGTTACTAACCTTAAAAACACCATCAAAGACTAATTACTATAATCACTAATTACTATTGAAACCGAGAACTAGGTTAAGTACAAAATAATAACACTTACAATATTTAAAAGAAAATTATAGTCATTATGGTGTATTGAAACTTTAACACTAAGAGTATTCACACACTACACACTTTTAATCGGACGATAGTTTTTTTGGGCTCATGAATAAGTATGAAGAGTCGTGGTGGCCTAGTGGGCAAAGAACCAACCTCTCGAGTATGAGGGCGCGGGTTCGATTCCAGGTCAGGCAAGTACCAATGCAACTTTTCTAAGTTTGTATGTACTTTCTAAGTTAATCTTAGACATCAATGACTGTGTTTCGGATGGCACGTTAAGGTCCCGCACGGTCCCGGCTGTCATTGAACATCCTTGGTAGTCGTTACGGGGAGTCAGAAGCGAGTAAGTCTGACACCAGTCTAACCAAGGGGTATCGGGTTGCCCGGTTAACTGGGTTGAGGAGGTCAGATAGGCAGTCGCTTCTTGTAAAGCACTGGTACTCAGCTGAATCCGGTTAGACTGGAAGCCGACCCCAACATAGTTGGGAAAAGGCTCGGAGGATGATCAGTATGAAGATAAATGTTAGTAAACATATTTTCAAAGATCAGGTATTTAGAGGGTATAAGACCTACTGAAAACTCTGATTAAAATCAAAAATTTCTTTAAAAAAAAGTTGCCAACCATTGTTTCAACTGTTTAGCCGACTGCTTGGTCTGCAGTGTGTGGGTTCTCTAAGAGTAATGTAGGCTAGAGTAAATAAAAATGTGAATCCGACAGTTTTCGAGGAAATTGTACGATACGTACGGTAATAAAATTTTAACGGTGAGTTAAAAAGAGTGGTGGAAACTGACTGTTTGCTTGTATTGAACTTTACAGCAAAGACTGTAAACGAAATTTAATTCGATAATTATTTAAAAGCTTCATTGTGGAAAACTGGAAATCAGAAAGCAGCGCCATCTACATCACATAAATGAGAGTTATACCTAATCGTTTAAAATAATAACATGTGAGCACTGTTTTCTTTGACATCTTCTTACTCGTGCATCTTAATTACTTAATTTAAAAACTTGAAGAATTTATCTGAGAGGATAAAAAAGTTCACCAACTATGGTACAAATTAAACTCCACATTTGTCCAAGTTACCAAAATGCATCTTATAGTACTTACAATAAATACACGATCCAGGAACGGAACCTAGCTCAATTCTCAGAATTTATACACCAGAAAAACAATAGAATCCAAAAATAAAAACTCCTTCACATAACATCCACTCCTACACTATGAACTTCCTTGCAAAAAAAAGTACCCAGCATAAACAGTACAGCAACTCCGTCCCATATTATCAAGACTCGGCAAGTCCTGAGACAAACAGGCCATTCTTGCAAGAGTATAATGAGAGCGCCTAAGAGATTATGTTCCTCGTAAGACTAGCTACTTCGCTAGAAGCACCGATATTTGAGCTTAACCTGCTATAATACACTGTAATGCAGCGAAACCGGGTCAGTTACTGTATTGTTAATTTTAACATAGGCTAGAATATACAAGGTTTATTTTTAAAATAATGAGGTGATGGAGAGAATCTTACATGATATTTTGAAAGCTACATTGAATTTTTGAATCAATTTATAAGAGTACCTAACTTTTGTAACTTATCTTCATTTAATGCTAACAAGTGTAAGTATAAACAGTAGGCACATACCTAACAGCTTATAACGTATACTTATTTGAATGGTTAACTTATAAATTCAGTCATAATATTGTGTCAAAAAATCTCGTCGCTTATTTTTGTACGCCCTACATACTAATATCACATGTAAATAAAAAATATGATTTGTATTACCATCACGTCACTACCAATATTACATTCGCGAGCAGAATATCTGGGTCAGTCATGCGGTTTTTTATTTATTCAAAAAGAATACAAATTCAAAGTTTTCAAGATATTGAGTTTCAAATCTGTCAATTTACTACATATTCTAACGAAATTCTGGGAATACGACCTTTTTTGTTGAAACTATCAGTTTTCTCGCAACTTTGCCTATGTTTTTCATACATTTTTTGGGGTAAAAAGTCTATGTCATATCGTGACCCATAAACAATTTCTATGTAAAAATATCGTGTGGATTGTTCCGTTACTATGTGAAAGGACGAACCAACAGACACACTTTTAGATGTATAGAGTTATATGTATTCATAGAATATTATATGTGTTGAAAGGAAGTCATTTTTGGTGCCAAGTAGAAAGCAAGCTGCTTTCCACTGTCCCATCTTTTAAGCCTTTAACCAACTGTGGAAAGGTCAGTTCATGACACCTGAGGGCTGATTAGCTTTATGTTATTTTACAACTAATTAGTACGAAAAACAATATCACACAACCCATAATTCCCTAGGCTTTTTGAACATCAAATAGTGTCTGCCAATACTAACAACGCAATCTGTTATTAAATTACCTATAGCAAAGTATTGCTCATCCTTAGAGAATCTTGTCGTTATATTTATCCGTAATAATGATAACTATAAAATGGGTAATCTTCCAATGTAACTACTTAATATCAAACTCAGAAACACGATAAGTCAAACTGAACACTTCTTCTTCTTGTTTCGTGTCGATGACATGTCATATATTGAGACTACACTATGTCAGCCCAAAATGCCGCCACAGCGAGAGCACTGAACATTCATATTTAAATTTCCTTTAGTGCATAACACACAAAAATCAATCAAACTTAGTTTATTATTTTTGCACAGTCACTGTGTCATTATCAAGCTATTTATAGATATAGATAGTTTACAGTTGCACAGCTGTCAGTTTTCTCATGCTAAACCATTGCACGAGCATCGATCAATGCTTGTTCGAAGGGACATTCTTGCCGGGGCTGCGGTGTTGTTCGAAAGAGTTACCGCGGCCCTGGTACATGAAGGGTTTAAGAAGAAACTTGATGGGTTTTAGTTAGGAGGAGTCTGACACTTACGCTGTACCCAGAGGGAGGCGTCATTTCATGATTGGTTACCAAAACAAGAGGGGATAAGCTATTTTTCACATGTTTAGGGTAGGACACAGAGTCTACATCATATTACATCTTTACAAAATGACAAAAACAATGACATTTTCCTTCACCGCTATACTACCTTGTTAAGTCTTTGATTGTCTTTAAATAGGTTGCTTATTACCACGCTTCGAACATACTCATGCCTAAAATAACAGTTCTATAATCCCTTACTATGACATTACTGTCACTAACTTGTAATCAAAATGTCCACGTTACTCTTCTATACGATGAAATCAACTGAAACAAAAGAGTATCACACACTGCCTCACACTACGCTCCTATCTACTACGTCTTGCAAAGCCGACCGTAATAAGTACTACACATTGCGTATAAAACTGAGTCGTGTTACGCGTCATTGATGAAGAACCAATGATGTTACGTGGTCGTCTGAGATCCGCCTATGAGTCCTTCTTCGAAGCGATAGTCCGTTCTTAGCGCTAATCTCTTAGCTATAGTTAAAGTTTAAGCTCTGACGCAGCTCAAATGACGTTACTAAAGTTCAGTTCAAGACTTCAAAAGGCTTACGACTTAAATAGATTATGTGCATTAAGCTTTCTGAATATATAAAAGACTAGTTTTCCACTGTGGTTTTGTCTGCTATTTGTACCCATTTTGTAGTAACTACGCTGATGTAGGTGCCTATTAAAATGTTTTTGAAAAGCATTTTGTCGCTAAAGGGATTAGGGACCACGCAAAAACTTTTATACAACTATTGATTAGGGTTCTACGTGACTAAATTGTTAACAATACCCATTCATTCAAAACCCTATTTAACTTTATTCTCTCTATACTCTTTTTGTATCTAAATGCACAAGTATTAACAAAATAGTAGGTAGTCATAGCTTAAAATATCACCTTTAATTTCATTACAGTCGAGTAAATATGAAAGAAGAAAATATTCACTCATACAAGTACACGTATAAATGAAAAGAAATAAAGACAATAAGACCGCCGTGAAAACTCTAGCTATATCGAACAAAACCGTATTGAATTTCTGCTTCCTCTCGAAGTAATTTTGCCGAGAACAATCAATGTCAATGCATCAAATCTGAATCGAGTGACGAAAATATAAGAATCGAGAGAACGAATCAAACGTGGGTATATTGGGAATGTAATGTGAATCGACTGTACCTACAGTCAATTGGAAAAGATTTCTACTCGATTTTATTCGTAAAAACTTTTTTACAAAAAAATATAACCGACTTCCCAAAACACTAAAAAGCAAAAAAAAAACTAATTTTAGGTGCATCGGCCTAGAAGTCGGTGTCTAATGGATGTCCCTGAGTTAATTTTGCCACCGACTTCTAGGCCGATGCACCTAAAATTAGTTTTTTTTTTGCTTTTTAGTGTTTTGGGAAGTCGGTTATATTTTTTTGTAAAAAAGTTTTTTATTTTCAGCTTTTCAGTGAAACGAATAGGTCACTATACACATAACTAGAAAGTTCTCATTGATACGAAGAATATAAGCCCAAACACGAGGTAGTTTTCATTTTCAGTTGTCGAGCTCCCTCGACCTTCTCTGGTCTCCATCATCAGGTCAGCTCCAAACCTTCACTGTTGCAAAGGTCTCGTCAATACGAATAATATAAGCCCAAACACGAGGTAGTTTACAGACTCAGTTGTCGAGTTCCCTCGACCTTCTTTGGTCTCTATCATCAGGTCAGCTCCAAACCTTTACTGTTGAATAGTGCTATCAGACATACATATGTGTGTCAAGGTTTAACCCTATGTATGCTTACAACTTTCGAAAGTTGCCCTCGATTTCTCAGGGTTTCCACCATCAGATCCCTGACCTGATGACTATGGGACCAATTGGCAGCTATTCCGCGTCGAACAAAAAAAGAATCACGTAAATCGGTCTATAAACCTCGGCGTAATCGATGTACATACATAGAAAAAAAAAAAAAACATACCGGCCGAATTGAGAACCTCCTCCTTTTTGGGAAGTCGGTTAAAAATTGGTGAGTAAGGTCTTAGAATAGATTAGGTGTAGTGTGGTAGGTCAATGCGTATGTCACAAGCGCTTTTCATTTATTAAAAAAAAAACCACTGTGACAGGTTTTTTAAGTAACATGTCAAAGAAATATACCTCGCTTTAGAAGGATATTAATTCTGACAAGCACCCATAAATAACCTCGCAAAAAATCCACCACAATATCATTAACATAATATAAAAGAGAGAAGTGTCTTACAAAAGTGTCAAAAGTACTATAAGAGAGAACAATCTACATAATTGTATCAAACCAGTTCAAGACCTGTGGGAAATTTTAAACTGTATAATTAAATTAATTAAAAGCTTTTCTTCAATCGTAAAAGAAAATTTTCGTCCATAAAGACGTTAAGCGCTACCATTAACTAATCATACTTATCATTAAAAAGTATGCATACCATTTTTCCGAACCATCAAACGGGCTTATCGGCAAACACGTAAATACTTGTATCCAACACACACATCATTTGAGTACTTCACAATTTAATTCACACATACGTTACGAACTATACACCAAATAAACCACATACACCGAAATATGAACAGTACTGGCTACGAGCCGCTACGTGAACTACGAGCGGCCGGTGCTACGAAACTGCCGCTACGGCGCGGTACGAAGTTAGCCGAAGGTCGGCGGAGAGAGCCGAGCGCGTGCTGGGGGAGCGAGGCGAATTTCGCTCAGTCTTTCATATTTTATATCGGTCGGGACGGAGCGGAATTACAGAGTTTGCTCGGGTGGGTTTTTATAGCGTAACGGAACCATAGCGGCTGCCTGCCATTCTATTTCGTAGGTATTTTTTCGAGTCGCGAAATTTTCTACATTATTGTTTGGTGCTTAGACAACTTGTGATTTTAATAGCGTGACGTAGAAGTACAAAGGTTCCATTCAAGCTGACGTTTGATGTTATTGTAACGACCAAGAATTATTGTAACGCATGCTCGAAGGTAAATTCAAAATTAATGACCTGTTTGGGCGAGTTATTGTGTTTAGCGAGGCTAGTTTCGAAGAATCGCGTGTTTTGTTGCTTCATTGTGAATTTGGTATTTTGTTGGGGATAAAGAGATCCTAGAACTGTTGCTCATATACTGATTAGATAAGTACTTGGAAATTAAAATATAGGATTCTTTCGTGGTAATAATATTAAACTGTTGGATAATATTGCTTTGAAAAAACTTTACAATTAAAATTTTTCATTCTTAATTGTTTATTTCCTTTCAAGATAATTTTTAAACAGTTTTAGACTTTTGCTGCTACAAAATCACGTTTGGTAAGTAAAACGATCCGTTTTTTTCAACATAGGAACCGGGCTTACTCTGTCTCAATTGAAATCTCGATAGTTTCTCAAACAGATGAGACTAAAGACTAGTAATCGATTTGCCGAAGTTATTCCACTATTTGTGGAGACTGAATTTCAGGTTCTTCAGGAAAAGTTACTCTTCATGATTTAATATACCTCTAGTTCTCTATTATATTTTTTTAAGTTGACAGATTCACCTAAAAGCTGATAAAAGACCTCCTCTTTTTTGGAAAGTCGGTTAAAAAATAACAGACATACCAAATACGTAGGTTATTTTAGTTCACCAGGGCTGGCCAATACACCCAAAAATAACTATAATTGATATAAAGGTCACCCTATTTTGGAAATCTCTTTGAAAAAAGCTCTTAATATTGATAAAACATTCTGCTACTGACGTTTTCACCCTCATTTAATAGTTTGTTTATGCCATATGATACGGAAGTAAGGCGGATCGCACACTACCGCACATCACATCTGACAACCACATTTGTATATTATGCAGACTGAAAGTTAAACTTTTTGGGGATCAATTTTACAAAATACAGCAACAAAACGCCCACCTTTCACCACCTTCTCCAACACAATTCCATCTGCATATACCTAAATATAAAGTACTAGCTTCCGCCAGCGGCTTCGTCCGCGTGGTTTGTTGATAAAAAGTTGCCTATATGTTAATCCAGGGTATCACCTATCTACATACCAAATTTCAACCAAATCGGTCCAGCTGTTTTTGCGTGATTGAATAACAAACATACATCCATACATTCTCACAAACTTTCACATTTATAATATAAGTAGGATAAATGGCAGTTTTATGTACCGGGATACCTTCAGAGTACCTACTTCAAATAATTCCGCAGCTACTATGAAAATATGAATACTTCAGTTTATCTAAAACACACTGACATCTCACCCACAAATGTGTTCAAGAATTCGTCGCACGCATGGCAGTGTGAGATCCGCTTAAGAATAGGCCACCCCATATCTTCTATGGGGTTGTCACCGGAAATTAAGGGACGGTATCTCACACATGGACAAAATCTACCTTTACTATAGCAATGGCATTATGATTGCCTTCAAAATTCTTGGCTTGTTTTCATTCACACTCACGCTAATATAATTGCCTGCATTTATCTCCGAGTATTTTGTAAAAGAAAATATAATATTTTGTGAAGTCAGGATAGCTATTTACTATTGTGGGTTAAATCAAGTTTTTTAGTTTTGCAGCTGGCATCATTTATTCATATTAGTTTACTTTTATATGGTTCTGTAAATGTTTACTTTTATACCGTCTTGCCTCATCACGTCAAACAAATATTTGACACATCACAACCTCGCCTCGCTAACAACTCCTCATCGTATTCTCAATTAAACAAAGGTTTGTTAACATCATAATTTAGTTTAAATAATTACGAAATATTGCCTATTTCATCTATACTAATATTATAAACAGGAAAACTTTTTTTGTTTGGTTGTAATGGATAAACTCAAAAACTACAGGACTGATTTTAAATATTCTTTCACCATTAGAAAGCTATATTATGCGAGTAACATAGGCTATATTTTATTCCGGTGCGGGCAGTAGCTCCCACGGGACGCGGGTGAAACCGCGGGAAAACGGCTACTCATAATATATATTAGTTCTTTAACCATAGGTATACTAAAACATGTTTAATTTAACACCGTCTTGCCTCATCATATCACACAAATCCTTGCCTCATCACTACAATGACTCAGCATTTTCCGTGCCTCGTCTCGCTATCCTCAATTACAGCAGAGCTCGTTCACAGCTCACCTGGGGGATGACTTGTACACATGATCGGCAATTGTTTTAAGTGTACACAATTTAAGCAAAAATAAAAGTTTTCCGTACTATACATTCTGTCTTTTAAACCTACAAAATGTTTATTTTATCACGGTCTTGCCTCATCATACCACGCAACTCTTTGCCTCATCACACTACAGTCTACATTTTCATCACTACAGTGACTCAGCATTTTCCGTGCCTCGTCTCATCCTATCCTCAATTACAGCAGAGCTCGTTGACAGCTCACCTGGGGGATGACTTGTGCACACGATCGGCAATTGTTTTACGAATGCGGTAGGACGGGGAGGGGGACTGGACTGTTCGCGAGATGTAAAGGTTGTAGATTTAGGTGGCGCTAGATGTGGTAAGTTTTATGGTGAAAAGCAATGAATGATAAGATATAATTATTTATAGGTGTGGCAGATTTATGTAAAAGTAGAAATTAGAGTCTAAACAGTGTTTAAGAAAGTTATTTTGATGTACGGTTGTGCAGTTTCACTGGCTTGGTACCGTTTTATTAACTCAAGAGCAGTAGGAATTTCGTCATAATAACCAAATAGAACGTGTTCTAGAATATAAGTTCGTGCAACTTTCCATGGCTCAATTTTACAATATTCACTCAACACGACGTGGTCGCATAAGCCATTGCTCAACATTTTGGTCTGGCCACATACGCTGATGCACACCAAAAGACTGCGCTCGCCACATCTAGCAGTATCTACATCTGTACGTGCGTCAGTGAGGCGTAAGGGCGGTGACAGAGAATCGACTAGGTTTGCCTCGAGGCGAGGCGACACCGGCACGACACCGATTAGTGTGCACTGCAGTGTAAAGTTTCTGCCAACAAAAAATATATTTTTTGTAACTTAAGTCCTTTACGTCAAAAATATATTCCTCATCTATAATATTCGTTTAGTTATACTATTTATGAAATTAGAAACTGCTAGTGGAAGCTAGTAAAAAGGGGGTATTGTGTAATAAATGTATTGGAAAACAAAAAAGTGTGTCTTATTTTCATTTTAATGCATGATTTGTCAACAAAAATCATTTCTTATGCAACTTTCAAACTTGAAATGGGTTTTAGCTATGTTTGCTAGTATTCGATATTCTTTTACAAAAATTAGCTATCAAATTAATAGGGTAAATAAATACCCCTTCTTGGCAACCGGAAAATATATGTTTCAGAAAAAATACTTCTCTCGCGTATCTCTACTCTTATCATTTATCTATACTAATATTATAAAGCAGAAGAGTTTGTTTGTTTGTTTGTTTGAACGCGCTAATCTCAGGAACTACTGGTCCGATTTGAAAAATTCTTTCAGTGTTAGATAGCCCATTTATCGAGGAAGGCTATAGGCTACTTTTTATCCCGCTACGGGAAGTAGTTCCCACGGGATGCGGGTGAAACCGCTGGCAGAAGCTAGTTTACCTTATAAAACTGTTGAGGTTCGCTATTAATATCAGTTTACCTTTATAACAGCAACCGCAGATAAGTTTCATGTCAGAGCTATGTTTTGTCATAATTTCAAAACGGATATAACTTTGAGACGCGCTTTCCCTACAGCTACGAATTTCTTGGAAACACCCTGATATAAAGGTTGTTAGATATCTAATCTGAACTAAAATGTTGTCTTGTTTACAAGTTTCTTGTCATTAAATATGTATGTACCTACCTAAGTCCGTCAAGCCTCCAACTAATATTTATGTAAATAAGAAAGTTAGTTTTTCATTAACATATGGTTACAACCGCATGTTTGAGTTTCCATGAACCCGAGATATAAGTATTTTAGGAGGTGGAACGCCAGAGAGTTCGCACCTCTCATCCCGGCCGCCGTGCTGGACCAGGTAGACACCACGGGCGCCGGGTGTCGCGAGATGACTCCCGGCCACCGTAGGCGTGGGTCTGTGGGCGGTGAGTTCGGGTGGCTCATCGTCCCTCTGTCTTCTTAGACGACAGACCCGTGTCGACGGCGCGCGTTGTTCCACGCGCTCCTCAAAGAGATGTCAGCAACCCCAGCGGGGCCCAGTAGGGCCAAGGCCTGCCGGGGCTGCGGGTTGTTCGAAAGAGATACCGCGGCCCTGTTACATAAAAGGCCTACGACGGAACACGACGATTTTTAGTCAGTAAGAGTCTGACACTCCCTCACCGCTGCTAACCCACAGCGGGAGGGGTCATTTGATGATTTTTAACGTCGATAAAAAAAAAAAAAGATATAAGTATTTTTTGCAAGAGAAAGAATACAGGCGCAAGCCAAAAGCTGTTTAAAAATAAAAATTAATATAACGTGTCGGTTTGTTATTCGTTTGTAAGTGTACTTTAACTTAGCTCATCAATTTATACAAAGTCTTGAAATGCGTTAACGTATAAATGAGAATTTCAATGCAACAAAATGTAATATGCGAGTACCTACTGAAAATAGCCTCAGGTTTCGTTAGACTCCAAAATAACTTGAATTAATACCCTCTATTCACAATTAAGCATTGTTTATAATAAACTTCGATCCCCATTGTCGACAGTTATATTAACTAACTTAACATACGAGAGTATGAATCATATTCATAATAAAATATACGAACAATACAGTAAAGCAATTTCGTATACGTTACATATTATCTTGACAATACCAATTTGTTACTAACAACTATAAATAAACGAAATTTTAGACAAATTAAGCACTTTATTCGGACACACTGGCAAAAAGTATGGCTGAGTTATGTTTCGTTACTTCCCTGTTATTCGAAAATATTAACCTTTTTACTAATATTTTTGAAAGTGAATATATTTGTCTGTTATGCAATCGTGCAAAACCTGCTGAAGAAAAAAACGAATAAAAATCGTTAACAGAAACATAAGAAATATTATTATGGTCGCTGACGCTGGAGACTGACTTATGTGACTTCGGGTTATGGAGTAATTCTCAAAAGTGACAAATAATGCAAATCAGGTCTAATTTCACAATTAATGCATAGTTGGAAAAATGCTTGACAGATGATGAGCGAAGCCTTGTTAAGTAAATTATCCTGTAACAGCCATCTTGTCTTGTAAATTGTATTATCTGTTACAGCCTTTTGTCGTCCCACTGCTGGGCTCAGGCCTCCTCTCACACGGAGAAGGATTGAGCATTAATCACCACGCTTGCTCAATGCGTGTTGGTGATTTCAGACTATATAGTCCAGGTTTCCTCAAGATGTTTTCCTTCACCTTTTTATCAGCCGTTGATATCCAAGATACACTTAGAAAGTACATACAAACTTAGAAAAGTTGCATTGGTACTTGCCTGAACTGGAATCGAACCCACACCCTCCTACTCGAGAGGTTGGTTCTTTATAAATATATAATAAGTTGTATTATCACATAATTTTATTATTCACATAAAATTGAACAGTACTGGCCATCGTCCACAGCAGTATAACACAAACAGACGGATAAACGCACCGAGTTAAACGACCAGTTGTACAAATTACACTTCGGAATATAAAACGCGGTTTGCTTAATTAAAAACTTGTTATTTTATAATTTTTCCCCGTAAATATTGTAGACACAATGATAACTGTTATTACTAGTAATAACTTTTGTAGATAAGCTAATAGAATCTTAAAATTATGAAATTTCTAAATGTTTGTTCTTTCTTTGTTAATATACATGTTGCAAAATATTGACCTTTTGCTAATATTAATGCTGAAAATGCCACGCACAGGGCAAACTTAACTGTTGGCCGACAATTGCACGATAGTTGGGTGACAGTTTATTCGTGAATTCAATCAAACTTTTTAGTCGATTTGATACTGGCCACGACCCACGGGACGCGGATGGAACAGTTGACAGTAGCTAGTCTTAAAATAATCTGTGAAACCCCAATACAAAACCGAATTTAACAGAACCAATCAGCTATCTTCTTAAATAAACTCGTCATGAATTACTTTAAATGGCCGCTGTCAGACTACCTCCAAAGGTTTTCGAGAAAACGTCATTGTGACATTGATAGGTTTATTTCTATCTTAGCTGTGTAATAGTGCATGTAGGCACTAAAATTGACTTCTAGGTAGACTGTATACTAGGAAGCTTTTGTCTTTGCCTAACCATGTTGAAGTTGGCTTCCAGTTTCAACCAGATGCAGCTGAGTACCAGTGTTTTACATAGAGCAACTACTTATTTGATCTCTTCAAACCAGTTCGCAGGCAAACGAGGCAGGCAGGCTTGGTAAGACTCGTCGTCAGAACATAATTTCTGCTCTGATACATACCCATATTACAAAAACCCCAACATATTTGCAAAAAGGCTAGGAAGATGATAACGTGAACTTTATTCACAATAGAATCATAGTTCTAACAACCTAATGAAAGTGACATCTATACTAATATTATAAAGCTAAAGAGTTTGTTTGTTTGTTTGAACGCGCTAATCTCAGGAATTACTGGTCCGATTTGAAAATTTCTTTCAGTGTTAGATAGCCCATTTATCGAGGAAGGTTATAGGCTACTTTTTATCCCGGTACGGGAAGTAGTTCCCACGGGATGCGGGTGAAACCGCTGGCAGAAGCTAGTTACTTATAATTGTTTTTAAGGTACCCGTAACACGGTTTATATCAGTTTAGAGACCCTACAAGCGTGACCTGCTTCAATTGGCTCAAAATTTGCATGCCAATGATAACAGTTAACACGTTTTCAGTATAATGTGGAACTGAATGAGCCTGAAAAGCGATTGTTTTTGAACCTCAATTAAATAAGCAATAGAAATGCAAACGATGTTGTAAGTGTTCAGTGTTCAGTGAAGGTTTAAAGTGTTAATGCATAAATTGTAATTTTAGAGCTATTTTGGTAACAGTCTTTTGGGGAAAATGAAAACTTGAAATTGATATTTTGTTGACTAACTGTCACTGTGAATCTATTACAATTAATTTGGCAATAGTCTTTTTCTCACATTTCACTATATGAATAGCACTGTTTCACATTCTATTCATATATTATTTTAATTTTCACACAGATTTTTTTTCCTACCTTTACTAATTGTAACATAATCTATACTAATATTATAAAGCTGAAGAGTTTGTTTGTTTGTTTGTTTGAACGCGCTAATCTCAGGAACTACTGGTCCGATTTGAAAATTTCTTTCAGTGTTAGATAGGCCATTTATCGAGGAAGGCTATAGGCTACTTTTTATCCCGGTGCGGGAAGTAGTTCCCACGGGATGCGGGTGAAACCGCTGGCAGAAGCTAGTTTAAAATAAAATGTTACCTAAAGTTATCATTTTTTCAGTTTTAACTGATTGCATTGCTAACAAAAATAATGTTTTATGCAATTACATTCATAAACGAATTAATTAGGTCACTCATATACATAAATAAACAATTATATTCCTGTGAGATTATTCCCTAAGAGCAACTCCGGAATAAAAGGAAACATTGTATTTATACAGTACGAGTATTTGCTTGACTTCATTCCACATTGTTGAATAAAAATAGGTATATAAAATAGACTTCATGTTAAAAGATATCAAAGGTATCATATCATGTCTCTTTGTGAAATAGGCACCTACTTATATATTTACAGGTATACAAAAAATAAAAAAATAAATCCAGCCGAATAAAAACACCTCAACTTTCTACCTTTCCATTTCCAATAAACTGAAACTATTTTCTAATAAATGCCTAAAAGGTCCATTTCAGTGGTCCATAAAGAGAAACGAGGTGAAAACATTACACGTGTAGATTCGAAGGTCAAGGTCAAAACGAGATAGGGTGACTGCATCAACGAGAAAAAGAAGGATAGGAGATGTTATGTAATTTTAGCTAATTGTGACGAAAACTGCTGATTCACGATGTGTTGTCTAAAAGGTCACCCTAGCTTTTGTTCTGCAATGACTCGTAAATGTGGGGACGCGAGTGAAGGATGAACAAAGCATACACTTTCATACTTAATAGCACTAATTTCTGGACGTGTGGACTGCTTAATTAGTCTGCTGGTATAAAGATGGTTTAGGACTAAGGTTTGATTCCAATGAGGAGAACATATAATGTATTTTACCTATATCTATCAATTAGTTAAGAATTTTTCAGCCTTACTACAAAAACTTAAACATCTGTTGAACACTTGTCTAAAATAAGTGTGCCTGCAAAATGGACCTTATTTCAACGTCACAATTTTTTTTTTAAACAAGTGTTCAACAGACGTTTAAAAGTATTTGTGGTACGACGGTTAGTGTTTATCTTTTAAAGTAAGACATCACATAATGTAAATGAAAGGTAGTTTTCAAAATTTTGGTGTTGGTGATGGTATAGCTAAGGTATTGCAGAAAGTATATGGAGGAATGGGACAACCGACGAACCAATTGATTGATTGGATTATGCGAAAGACGATATGATTGAAAAGAAAGTTTTGTAAGTGTGACGTTGAATGAAGTATGCTGAGCAGACTCCAAATGAAAATTAAAAAAAGGTCAGAAAGATGATGACCGGCCGAAAACACCATACATTTTGCACCATTAACATCATTGCATCAATATTAAATACATCTCCACAGAACAAAATCACTGAACACAAACAGTTACACATACAAAATTATTCTTATTTACATTTCGTAAATAAAAGATAGTAGCAGCTGCAGGAATTCTGACGTTAAATATACATTATATCAATACTTTAATACTCATGAAATATCAATGGTGAGACAGAGCGATTATTTGCGTAAATTTTGATTGTTTGTTCGCCAATATTGGGGATCAAAGTGATATGGCCGTGGTCCTTGTATTGTGAACTGCCCTACATTTGGGTGTGGAAATTGTGGGTAGAAATTACCCGTCTTACCACAAAAACTTTTAAACGTCAGTTTAACACCTGTCAAAAAAATTGTCAAATTATGACGTTGAAATAAGGTCCATTTTGCAGCCACACTTTTTTTAGACAAGTGTTTGACACATGTTTAAGTTTTTGTAGTAAGACCATACGTGTTTTTAGCGAGTTTAAGAAGTAGTTTTCTTTTATTTGAAGGTGGTTCCCGATAAAAAATATTGAAAAATCTAGTGCCTATATAGACTTAGTGAGACAATATTAAACTTCAGTGATTCGCCCGAAGAGATTACACTTATTTACTTGTAGTAGCACGGATATGTGCTGCCATCTTACACTACTTTAGAGCAACCATATTTAAAAAAATAATTATGCGCGCTCTAATGTGGGTATCTCATACACGTTTTGTGTGGCTGCCATCGCGCACGTATTTTTTTATCGTTATTAGTTATTTGGATATTTTAGTGGGTTTTTTGTGTTTAAATCATGGGAAAACGAAAACACCACGACGAAGAAGAGTATTTGGCTCGAAAAATCAGAAAATACGAGAAAAAGATGTCTCGAGTTCGCCGTAAACAAAGGAGTTACCGCAGTGCATCCATTTCAAGTTTAGAACGTGATCGATATTCGGATAACGAATACCCCGGGTCGCCGCAGGAGACTCCACAAAACGGAGGTTTGTACATACATGGATATTTAAATTTCGAACGACACTCTTCGACAGCGTGACCTTGACCTACTTTTCAAACAAATCGTTTTTTTTTTTTTTTTTTTTTTTGTTTACCGTCTAGTGCTATGAGTTTAGTCTGCAAGGCTAATACCAACCAATAGTATACTTCAGTTTAACCTGTAAGGTTAATCGCTGTATACCTATGTGGTAGCACAGAAACTCTAGAACATAGTCCGGGAGGCTATGTCGTGAGTTATGTTTACAGTTATGTGGATGACACGGATAACTACCTAATTCTAGAGTACAAACCGTGAGTTTGTATCATGAATTTGTTACTATTGTTTCAGGAGCCCCTTATGAAGTAAATTTTACATTAAATCAAACTTCACATTCAAACGTCTCGGCTACCAATAGTATATCCGTGCCCGCACCGACGGCAACTTTTGCTCCCGCACCTGATCCTACTTCTGTTGTTATACCCGTGGCCACGTCCACGCCAAATATACCGCCGCCGCTAGAAAATGCGCCTACGGAAGGTATACAGGAATTAGACCTACAACCTGATATTTTGTGTTTACTCGGAGAAGAGCCTGTGAGGGAAGAGAAGTTCGGTGTGAATGTTCACAAAGACATTGCTAGCCGCTGGTCTGATATATTAGTTAATGGTATTAAGGATCAAACTAAAAATGAGATATTGAAGGCCTATAATGTACCTGATAATCTTAGAGTTGCTCAGGCTCCGACACTTAATCCTGAAATAAGAGCGGCGGTGAATGAAGTGCCTTGAAGAGAGACGATATTCTGATTGATAAACAGAAGATTTTGTCTGTTGTCATAACAAGTTTGGCAAATACAATCACGTCTGTTTTGACAACTACTTCCATCGACGAGACGTTCAAGTGTCAGATGTTAAAATGCCTTAGTGATGCCGGTAGACTCTTGTGTCATGCACATTATGATGAGACACAAACTAGAAGGAATTTTTTGCTGTCGTGCCTTAACAAAGAGATCAAAGATAGTGTTAAGGACCTTAAACGTGATCACATGTTATTTGGTACTGATCTTCAAGATAATTTAAAATCTATGAAAGCTATTATAAAAACAGGTTCCGAGTTAAAATCTTCGGCTGCTAAGCCGAAGTTACCACCCAAAAATTTGCAACCGAAAGGATCAACTCCAAGGGCTTTAAACTGGAGGGGCCCGCCACCGCCGCAGTCACAGCCTCGCCGCGCGCCAGCGAGACCGAACCCGACGGCTGGTGGGCGCAAGCAGCAGCCATCAACGCGCCGTGCGACGGACCGTCGTGCTCCACGTCAGCAGAGCCGGCCCTCGCGCCGCTAGCCGAGGTGAACGGCACTAATGTACAGGCTGGTAGATTGAAATATTTCTATTATAATTGGTTACACATCACGAATGATCCAGTAGTCTTATCCTGGGTTAATGGTTTGCGAATTCCTGTTTCAAATGATATCTTTCAGTCTAGCATTTATCCACAAAACACTCCCAAATCCAATGCAGATGAGTTAGCCATGACTAAAGAAATTGAGAATCTTTTAAGTATTGGCGCCATTAGTCTATGTGAACCATGTGATGGTCAATTTTTATCAAATATCTTTCTTGTCAAGAAGAGCAATGGAACCAATAGATTTATTTTAAATTTAAAATCATTAAATAAGTTTATTACCGCGCCACATTTTAAACTTGAAGATTACAGAACTGCAATGAGGCTCATGTCTAAGCATGCTTACATGTGTTCAATTGACCTTAAAGATGCATATTTTTCAATTAGTGTTCATTGCGAATCTAGAAAGTATTTGCGTTTTTATTGGTTAGGAAAGCTATATGAATTTCAAGTTTTACCATTTGGTCTTAATATAGCACCCTATGTTTTTACAAAAATCATGCGCCCCGTAATGGAATTTCTGCGTAATCAGGGGCTATTGTCTGTCATTTATTTGGATGATTTGTTGTTATTCGGAAATACTAGTAGTGACTGTAAACGAAATTATGAAATTACTCAAAACTTGTTGCAATCACTAGGTTTTACAATAAATATAAAAAAGAGTGTAAGTACACCCAGTCAAACTGCTATCTTTCTAGGTTTTCTGTTTGATTCACAAAATTGTACAATAAGCATTCCTCTAGAAAAGAAACAAAAGATCAAGGATGAGCTCATGCATTTTTCTAGTTTAAAACGGTGCAAGTTACGTAACTTCGCTCATATGATAGGATTGCTAATATCGATTTGTCCAGCATCGCAGTATGGCTGGCTTTATACAAAGAAGTTTGAAAGAATTAAGTATCTGAGTTTGAAACAAAATGATGATTACAATCAATACATTAATTTACCTATGCCCTTACGTGAAGAATTTGACTGGTGGTTACATAACATTGATCATTGCGCTAGCCCTATCCGATCTGGTGACTACAAGTTGGAAATATACTCAGACGCGTCTCGAACTGGTTGGGGTGTGAATTGCTCTGGTAGAACCGCCAGCGGGCAATGGTCTAGCGAAGAGTTGACAAAACATATTAATTATTTAGAGCTGAAAGCAGCATTTTTTGGATTACAAATTTTTGCCAAAAATTTTAGCAATTGTGAGATTCTTTTACGGATTGACAACTCTACTGCTATTTCTTATATCAATAGGATGGGTGGTATACGATATCCCCATCTCAATTCAATCAGTCGCAAGATTTGGCAGTGGTGTGAAGAGCGAGGCTTATATGTTTTTGCTTCTTATATTAGTTCTCGTGACAACTATATCGCGGACGCGGAATCTCGTCGCATACATGCTGACGTCGAATGGGAACTCGCCGACGACGCTTATCGTTTTATATGCAAAAAATTTAACCAGCCTGAGATTGATTTGTTTGCAAGTCGATTGAATAAGAAATGTTCGAAATTTGTTTCTTGGCACAAAGATCCCGAAGCATATAAGGTGGATGCATTTACTTTGACCTGGTCTAATTATTTTTTCTATGCATTTCCCCCATTTTGCTTAATAATAAAAGTTTTACAAAAAATCATTTTTGATAAAGCTGAAGGTATTGTTGTGGTTCCTCTCTGGCCAACGCAGCCTTGGTACCCACTTTTTAGGAAGCTGTTGATTACCGAGCCTATTGAATTAAAATCTAATACAAAATTGTTGTCATCCCCTTACAGTCGCGAACACAAGCTTCAAGAGAGTCTTACCCTGGTTGCCGGAGTATTATCAGGCAGGCGTTCCTGAGGCAGGGTTCTCCTTCTGCTGCTGCCGACGTCATGTTAGCGTCATTAGCAGAGAGTACACTTAGACAGTATAATACTTGTTTTAGACGTTGGTTCGCCTTCTGTCAAGATAGGAATTTGAATTTATTTGATGTATCTGTTACTCATGTGTTAGATTTTTTTGTTATTCTTTTTCAAGAGGGTCAAAAATATGGTTCAATTAATAGTAATAAAGCAGCACTGTCACTTGTGTTAAATGCAGTGATTATGAATGACCCTCAAGTAACGAGGTTTATGAAGGGAGTATACAAATTGCGAACCCCACAACCAAGATATACTTTTACATGGGATCCGGCTATTGTCTTAGATTACTTAAGTGCTTGGTACCCTAATTCAGACCTTTCGTTTGAGAGACTGTCCAAGAAATTGACAACACTTTTGGCCTTAATAACTGCACATCGGGTACAGACATTGTCGTTAATTAAATTGTCTAACATTAAAAAATACAATGAAAAGTTCGTAATTAACATCACAGATCAAATCAAAACCTCGGCGGTGAATCGTACGCCGCCAACATTGATTCTTCCTTATTTCGATGAAAGACCTTCCATATGTCCTGCTAGGACTTTAGAACATTATTTAAGTGTATCAGCAACAAAGAGAAAATCTAACTGTGATTCCTTATTGATTAGTTTTAAGAAACCGTTTAATAATGTAACTTCACAATCTTTAAGTCGTTGGATCAAGGTCACCCTTCGTGAAAGTGGCATAGACACGTCTATTTTTTGTGCACATAGCACAAGACATGCAGCAACGTCTGCCGCCAATAGGTTCGGAGTGAGCTTAGATATAATAAAAAGAACCGCAGGTTGGACCGGTAGATCTGAAACCTTCGCAAAGTTCTACAATAGAGAAGTGATCGCAGATACCTCTGATGTCTTTGCTCGTTCTATTTGTAGGATGGCCTCGGTCAACGACGTATAATGAAGATGACTTTGTTTTCCTTTACATGCTGATAAATAAGTTTTTAAATTACAATAATACATTATCTGATTATGTATTTTGTAGTTTCTATCACTTTTCTATCCAAACGTTTCCTCTCTTTTTACCTATTTCGTGAGACTTTAAACATCTACAAGTAAATAAGTGTAATCTCGAAGGGCGAATCACTGAAGTTTAATAGAAAATCAAACGAACTTACCTGTAAGTGACGTTCGATGACTATTAAACGATGTGATTCGCCCGAAGAGATTACACTCCCTCCCTGTCCCTGATCAAAATACCTTTAGATCCTTCCCAAATTTTCACGAAATAGTGGCTAACGATGGCCAAAGGGGCAAACGTGTATGAGATACCCACATTAGAGCGCGCATAATTATTTTTTTAAATATGGTTGCTCTAAAGTAGTGTAAGATGGCAGCACATATCCGTGCTACTACAAGTAAATAAGTGTAATCTCTTCGGGCGAATCACATCGTTTAATAGTCATCGAACGTCACTTACAGGTAAGTTCGTTTGATTTTCTATTATGTTTCAAACTGGTTTGATAGTGGTCATAAATTAAGACGCGTGTTGAAAACATTAGATTACTACCAGAACAGAATTTAACCATAATAGTCTTATTTAAAAACCAGGAAACCCATACCCAACAAAAAGAAGCCATCTCACCTAAAATATGAATAAAGAAGTTATCAGAATAAATACAAAAATATAACTATAAAGCAATCTTCAAAAATTCAAAGCTTTAAATATTCCCAAAAATATATCAGCATTTATATACTTGCAGCTTTTTCACACAAAGCAGATTCTTTTGTGAGAAACTCTTTCAAGTTTTCCAAGTGGGCCAAAGTATCAAATATAATATAGCACCACTTTAAAAACTATGATCTTACGAATAACCACTTAACGCTTTGATACAAAGCTTGTCACTCAGACTCTTCAAACTTAAGACTATCACACACACTGAAAACTAAAATGTCAGCCGACAGATGACCCCCTTTTTTTTGACGAAAATCTTGATTCCAATTAAAATTTTCAGTCGGTCGGACACCGTCTGAATACCTGATCTTTGTAATCTGCATACTACCATCCAAGTTCATACTAATTTAGAGCCGAAACAAACTATCGGCCGACTAAAAGTTTGCAGCGTGTACCAAAGAAGCTGCAAGCAAAGTGGCTCTTAAAGAAACAAGGTTACGAATTACAAGAGAACATTGTAAAAACAATACCATCAGAGATGATAGCACTCAGGACAGAACAACAAAACTTTTACTGCATTAACTTTTCAAAAAAGTATTACTTACCCCACTTTACCCCCACTTTGCTTCTAGTTTTTCTGAGCATAACTAAGTTTGGTGAAAACGAAAGTTCCCGCGCTTGTGTTTTTTCTGTGGTACCATTTTGAGAATGGTGAATACAGGCTGGTTGGTCGATTGTTCTTTTTTCAAATAACTGGACTGGGGACTTTTGACGACTTCAATGATTTTTTTCTTTATGGAACGATGTTTAAAAGGTGATTCTGATTGCAGTGTTTTTTTTTTCTTTGCAGCTGTCAGTTTCTTTGTTTTTCATAGATCGAAGCAAATTCCTTTAATAATTTCTTAAAGGTAAGTCAATATTGTCCGAACACTTGAGTATTTGTAAAAATAAATACCTACATGGGTAACTCCCAAAAACTTCAAGAAAAAGTACTTAAATATAAAACCAATGCATTTAACGATACTTTAATAGTCACTTCAGTTCACTAACGAAGCAGATTGACTGAGTTTTCATTACAACATAAACCAACTTCCACAAATAAATCAAACATGAAAACGCATAAATTACATGCAAACAAAAATCACGAAACTCAATAAAACAATATCCCAGTTCAACACTAATAAAAAAATATACCAGACAACTTTCACATTTTATGCTCAGTTTTCGCAAATAAAACCTATTTTTTGCGGGATTCACTGAAACAGAATGTAATCTCTATGGGCAGTTGAAAATCTCGCTGCCCTCGCATTTCAGGTCATTGGTTTTATATAAAACGGCTCCTTCCTCATATTTGTGGAAAATTCCTGGGAAATATCATAAAGGATGGTAGGGAAAACATTTTTCATGGCTTGCAACTCGAATAGTTTAGTCTTTTGGACCTCGAAATGGCAGTTTCTGTAGCTGAGGTAAACTTTTGAATATTGTGGTGGGTTTTGCTATTTTGAAGTTTTGAATTCCGAGCGTTATTTTTAGGCTGTCAGGTATACTTAGGTGATGTCCTTTTCTTGAATATATTAAGTCATTAAATGATCCATCACACTTTGGTTGCAACGCGAGGAGTGTCAGATTCACTGACTAAAACCCACCTTTGTTCCTTCTCTCCATTGGTACAATTTTACATTCTTTTTCTTTAACACTTTATCTCTCGATAACTACATTAAGCTAGTGAAACGATCATCATTGTGTATTTACTAACCAGGCAAATTATTAATTACCTGACTAGCGATCAGTCATAAATGATTCATTGCTCAATAATGTTCTAGTAATTAGTTAATTAGACATGCTAATCATTTGAATAAGCATTGCCATCTATTGCCAACACGTACGATACAGTGGTATATTTCGAAACAGTAGGTACCCCGATTTTAGAGCTTGTTCCTAATAGTTTCTTTATTATTTTATCTCTCAGCATCATTGCCTGCTTTCAGAAAGAAAGCTTTTGGCCTATTACCTAAACTAGATTTCACTCTCAGAGTTTTATGTACATAGTTATATACCGAAATCTATTAAATCAAGTCAGAGTTTGTCGAACAGATTTTAGAAAACCGTGGCACTAAGGCTTGTTAAATGATTAAACTTGCAGCTCACTAGATGAGAACACCGAAATCTTAATCGGAAAGACTGATCGCTCAGAGCATTCATCTGTAAACAAATGCCAGTTAACTCTGCCGTTTAAGCAAACATTTAACAGGCAAACAAAACCATATTACTACTTACTCAATAGCAAGAAAAATGGTCTTAATATAGGTCAAGAAATAAGGTCGACTCGCATCGGATCGGCCATCGGGCTCCCGGTTCGTTGCAATTTACAAACTTGTGCTTTAAAAGTCAATTCCGTTCTCTGCTAGCAAGAATTTTGTACCATTCTAATTGTTTATAGTACATTTAACTTTGGTGTAATATTTATTGCTTAAATTAGTGGCTATGGGCGGAGTGGCTCAGTGATAAACTTTTCGAATGCGTGGTGTTGTGTGCGAGTTTATCGCAATGAACGTAAATACGTATAAACATACAATTTTATTGATATGGAAGTGTTAGGGAATGTTTGGGCAATTGTCTGTCTATGGGAAACAATAAAGTTTAATATCTCTTAAAGAGGTATAGCATAAATTTTGTCTTCAAAGTCAAAATTATTTCTATAATTTAGGCTGAAAATCTGTCCACAACATGCCGTCCCTACTTTTGCCTTCTTGAAGAAAGTCAGTAGGTTTAAATTCAATGTTATTTCTCGGCGTTTCAACCTCATTTCGACACCCTCTTAGCTATGAAGCCAAAACAGTATCTTATGCAAAAGCAACCACACTACTTCCACCTACTAGGCTTATGTCACATAAATTCCATAACCAACCATTATAAATTCCATAAGTACACACAATGTCGAAAGTCTAAAGACATTATCCGTACCTATATAAACTAATGAATTTTAACAGTGCGTCCTACGTGCGCGATCTCGAAGCGAACACGAAGTGACGCGATGAAACGCGAAAAAAAAAAACAAATGAAGTGGCATTCGTGAGGGCTACGGGTATAATTCAAAAGAGTTACCGCGGCCCTGGTACATAAAGGGCTTAAGAAGGAACATGGTGGGTTTTAGTCAGTAAGAGTCTGACACTCCCTCACTCATGCTGCACCCACAGCAGAAAAGGTAATTTGACGATTTCTCACAAAGAAAAAAGTGGCCTACGCGATCAAACTCACGTACGGTGGGCACAGCACAGCGTATATCTTTGAATTCGCTTCACATAGCTTCGCACTCGCGTTCGCGCTAAATCGCCCACGTAGGACACACCTTTACATTAATATCTTGTATCTATGTGAACTATGAACAAGATACATAAATCAGCAACTACCTTGAGGCACATTAGTGGGGGTAATACGCATAAATTACTATTCAACGGTACAAAATTGCAATTAGCCATTTCGTTAGGGAATTCGAAGGAAGGGTTGGGTTTTTGCTATGTTATGCATTTTTGCTTGGTTTTATGTGCATTTATTTTGATTAGTATTGTATTCCTCTGTGGTTCATTTTTAAATGCGTGTATGGGTACCTATTTATTGTCTTTACTGTTCATTTGCTTGTTATTACATACTAGCTTCCGCCCGTGGCTTCGCCCGCATAAAGTTCGGTTATATCGCGATTCCAAGAGAATTCTTCAAAAGTCCGGGATAAAAACTATCCTATGTTCTTTCTCAAGGTCAACTCTATCTCTGTACCAAATTTTATTAAAATCAGTTCAGTGGTTTAGACATGAAAGCGTAACAGACAGACAGACAGAGTTACTTTCGCATTTATAATATTAGGAGGGATAAATTTGATTCAGTGGTGAAGAGGTGATCTTTTGAACATCCTAACGTAAGTACTTAGCCAGCTATTTAGAAACCACAAATTTCAAGATAAAATTAGCAAGTCAGAATACTAGTATACTACAGGTAATTTACAAAGCTAAGCTTCCAAAACACCACATTAAAATTTCACTATACAGACCTCACAATACTACAAGAAATTATGAATAACTCATTACCGTATCATGATACACATGTAAGTCGCTAAAAGATCGAAATAAATTATTAATACGACAGAAATCCACAAAGAGCTCTCTACAAAGTTGTTAAAACCGGGCCACTCTAGATAGTTACCTACTCTATTTTGATAACCAAGGTCCCTAGACATCAGCTAAATCTAGGTATTTCTAAAGCACCTAAATATTACACAGATCACTTAGGTGTCAATAGTTCAAATATCAACTTAAGGTAAGTTGATTTAAAGTATAGAATTAGTTGGCTGAATGTTGGGTTTGGAATAAAATCACTTTTCACGTTGCAGTTTTTCGTTAGAGGTAAAAAATTAAGTCAAAAGTAAAGTATTTTTTTACGCAATAGACATATTGCATAAAAAAATAGATAGTAAGAAATAAATAGAATAATTTACACATTCAGAAAATAGAAATTAAAATATAAATAAATAAGTATATTTGAATTATACCTACTAATATTTACAGGTCCAAGACTTAAAATAAATAAGCATTCAGCGTCAAAATAAAGATTTTTCTTAATACAAACTAATCAGCACAAAAAATGCTCCCATTATTATTAAGTTTACACTAATCGCTTTATGTTATCTCACATAAAATAATTCTAGTAAAAAACCTTTCTCATTCCAAAATTATCTTAATCACCTCCAAGGAGTTAAGAAAGATGAGCGGAGATGCCATAATGCAGGTAGGTCAAGCGCCTTCTTCTAGGTCTAATAAGTTTGGTGGGCACGACCAAAACGATCAGTTACGAGCGGACTAACGAAGCTTTCGGGTTCTTTGAGGCATCTGTCAACGATTTTTGATATTAGAATAAGTAGGTGGGTTCCAAAGAAGGCGTATAAGGGCGAAGACAGTAACGTTCCTCGTCCCCCGAACATTTTGGTGCGCTATTTTCTTAGGCGATTTTGCGTTATGGCATCTCCGCTAATACTTTTGTACTCCATGATAATCTCCAATATAAATTGTATAAAAAGCATAAAAAATCCTTTCACATAATATTTAACGAGCTTTTACGTCGGATTACTCTAATTGATCTCACATCTTAAGACCAATGTTCTAGTGGGTGGTAGTGGGGTGTAATGTTCTATCATATAGGTGATAAAGGTTTTATTTAAGGGTCATTTTTTTACTCCCGACGCAAAAAAAGTGGTTATGAGTTTGACCTACTTGTATATGTGTCTGTTTATGTTTCATCTTAGTTCTTAAATGGATGAACTGATTTTTTTTATTTACCTAGGTGCTACACGTTGATTGGACGAGATGTCCTTCACGCATGGAAATTTTCTTCTCAACGAGTGAACTGCAAAATTTGCAAATCATCTGACTAGCATTAATGTTTTTTTAAATACGCTTAACAGCTTCTGATGTACATTATCTACAACAAGTTCTGTTGAGTAATAGTCTCCGGCACTAGAGTGCTACGAAACGAACTACTAGACTCCGGGCTGCTTTATGATAATATTTATTAAAAAAAAAAAAAACAATAACGCGATTTTGGTCACTCGAGAAACGAACACGAGACCCCGTGCACGGCAAGCGCGCTTTGCAACCACTAGACCCACATGGCAGTTAGTAACTTTCCGTCAAAACGCACTTTCACATTTTTTACATTAGTTAAGAATGTTTCATTGTGAAAAGTTGCTAATTACAAAAGAATTTAATAATACGAAGTAGATGGATCGTGTTTGAGCACTTAGGAATGCTATTTGCATAGCGATGCATTTTACAAGATCTGTACTTTACTTCTTTCTAAGTTGCAATTAAAGATGGAGTTTTTGCTAGCAATAGTGAAAGTTTTTTTTGTTTTTTTTTTTTAAGTCTTGTTGGCCTAACAAAAACAAAATAAATAGTCGTGGTGGCCTAGTGGGTAAAGAACCAACCTCTCGAGTATGAGGGCGTGGGTTCGATTCTAGTTCAGGCAAGTACCAATGCAACTTTTATAAGTTTTTATGTACTTTCTAAGTATATCTTGGACACCAATGGCTGATAAAAAGGTGAAGGAAAACATCTTGAGGAAACCTGGACTATTTTCTCTGAAATCACCAACCCGCATTGAGCAAGCGTGGTGAACTGGTGATTAATGCTCAATCCTTCCCCGTGTGAGAGGAGGCCTGTGCCCAGCAGTGGGACGATAAAAAAGGCTGTAACAGTAACAGGTCTTGTTGAGTGCTATTTTCCACGGTGCCAGAAGGCTGGTTATGTTTTGAGACCAGAAAAGTGTGTAAAGTTATGCTTGTTATTCAATTTTGTTTTTGAGAACATTTTGGGCCGTATAAGGTCCATATGGTTTTTAGATTATATAATGTACCACCTGTAAACCATTGAAAGGCTCATAGAGTATTGAAAATTTTTTACATGTCCTCAGGCACGGTGGAGTGATGACTTGCGCAAGACGGCTGGCAGAAGCTGGATGCGAGAAGCCGAAATCGATCTCAATGGCGTGCACTTGGAGAGGCATATGTCCAGCAGTGGACTGCGATAGGCTGATGATGATGATGATGTCAGAGGAGACATGTGCCATGCAGTAAAACAATAAACGGATGATGATGATGACTATGCCTTAACAAAATAATTCAGAACCTTCTCCTTTCTGGGAAGTCGTATAATAAATAACCGCTAATCCCCAATTATGGACTTTACCTCCCAATTTCGCTTCACCATTAACCAACGCAACAGTAAGTATCAAAGTAAATATAATTTTGAAAAAGTCACGTTATACCTCTATACATCATATCTCCTCCAATCTCCTCTTCACATCCCACGTTACGTCACCAACGTTACGTCACATTTTAAGGGTATTACGAAACAATTCATAAACTTTTTTTTTCCACGAAGCAGGGGAAAGGTTGAAATATAAAAACAAAAAAGTTATCCGACATTACTCGAACCAAACCGCTGGAATTCGTTAATGAAATAATTTCGAGTTTTTCGAGAGTCTCCCTTTAATAGGTATCCTCCAAATATTGTGAGTATGAAAGTTTGTTTTTTTTTTTACAATATTTTTTGGTTGTTTGTTGATTTTGGATAATAAATTGGTGGCAATCCTATCCTAGTAATATTGCAAATGTGAAAGTTGTTACAGTTGGATGAATTTCGAAGAAACCTTGCAATAATATAACTTATATACGCTACTCTTTATCTTTACTTAATTCCTTCCTTTTATTACAATATTCTAAACATAGTAACAATTCTTAAAACTGAGAACTGATATCTTCCTAAGAATTCATATCCCTCTTAAATCCAAATTAACCTCCGGAATTTTCAATATAATTTTCAGTAATTCTACTTCTTAGGTTCTCCAAAGGGCTTATGCAGATGTACACTATAAATAATAAAAGCTCCACTTTGAACTTATCAGTACATTTCAAAAAAGGTCAATGACCTATCTATATAAATCAGGGGGTTCGTCACTTCATCGACTTCAAATTATTAAATTCAATGTTAGTATTCGATATTTTGTATGTACCTATTCGTTTAGATATAATTAAGTTCTTGTTCATATAGGCTTATTAGTGTGTGTTTGGAGTTCAAAAACCTTTTTATATAGAAGACACGAGTAGGTAGGTACTTATTAAACACTACGCCTTATTTAGTTTCGTTCAGTTAGCAACAATATTATTTATCTATAATTTTTTTCGAGGACTGTGTGGCTGACTTATAAGTGAGACAATTTAAGGCGCAATGTTGTTTTGGCCAGTGCTCAGTATTTAGGGTTTATGCCCAAGTAAATAGTGACAGAAGATTGTCAAACTATTAAAGCTACTCTTACAAAAATGATGTGTCCATGTTTGTATGTGTGTTATTACACGTACCTATGTTTAATTTTCACTTGTTAGATAAACGAGGCAGCCAGATATTATATATGAAAACGTACCTTTAAAATCTCCAGTACTTACATAACATAATTTATCAACTATATTATAGTTATATTTTTGAACAATTTGTCACAATCCGTCGGGTCCAATGACGTCATTCAGCGTGTCCCTTGCCAAGAGTCATTAGAAAAATGATTTATTGAAGTTTTTTTTTTAATATTACGACTCGTTACGTGTAGCTTATTTTAATAATGATTAAAATACCTAAGTTTTTTTGAGTGATTCTCAGCTATTGGTTAGATTTGAACCAGCGCGGCTTAACTTTAATTTGGAGCTTAGTATAGTAAGTAATAGTAATAGTCGATACAGGAATATACGTGTTCTACAATAAGTAACTTATCATACTACTTAACATAGAACTATAACTAAGTTATCTTAACTTACCTTACTGCAAAGTGTTGTTTTCCTACCAAATCAGACTCAGGGATGCCACTTACCTGGAAAAAAAGTTTCCTTATTAGAACGAAATACATATTTCTTTCTTCTCTTTTGCATTTACTTTATAAAAGAACATTAAATTTGTATCACAAAGGTTTCATCACTTTTGGTTTACGTAAAGGCGGGTCTACGCTAGACGAACCGAGCACGAGCGAAGCACAAGCGGAGCCGTTCTCGGCTTGTCGTTCGCGGCGTCAAGTGTGGACGTACAACGAACCTACAACGATCACTGTTAGCAAATCCCTTTGTGTTCGTCAAAAACCGACAACAGGCGGAGCGCAGCCGAGCACGAACGAAATGCTCGCAGCGCGCTCGTTAGAGGCTTGTGAGTTGGTCCACACTAGACGAATTGTATTCGGCTCGTGCTCCGCTCGTGCTCGGCTCTCCTAGCGTAGACGCAGCTTTAGAAAATGGGTACATTATTAAAGGCATAGTCCAATCAAATAGTAGATAGGTATTGATGCATAGTTATAATGACCTAATTTTGTGTTACACTGAAACTCATATCTTCAATTGAAATAAAAAAAATATTAGGATAAGTCATTAGAGTTTGTCCACCACGTGATTAATGTCTCTAAACAATATTTATAATAATAAGCTAGCTTAGCAAATGGCACTATTTTGTTAGCTTGGAAAACAATAACTGTTCTTGGCAGGATTAAATTGCAATACCCAGAGTTGATTGGATATCGGAATTCATTCAATATAAACAACATAGGTAAACAAAATCAAAATAATCAATTTTCACCCACAAAAAACTGGCAGTTGCGAACGATTTTTAATACTTGTTAAAAAAAAACTTTTTACATTTTTTTGTTACAACTGACGGTTCCTATTCAGCCAGTGCGCTTTTTAAAAAACTGACAGGTTTGCTTTCAAAGGAAGTTTGTACTCAAAAATATAGTGAACACGGTTAGATTAACGGGTTTTATAATGTACGATACGGGGACGACACGACAGCTATTTTAATTTATTATTTTATTCGTTTGTGGGTTCGTTTTTAATTGTGTGCCATTTTTGAAAAATTAAGACAAAGAAGTACACAAGAAGTAGTATTTTTTTATTTTTTTTTATAATGACATCAGGTTTGGGATGTTATCTATACTAATATTATAAAGCTGAAGAGTTTGTTTGTTTGTTTGTTTGAACGCGCTAATCTCAGGAACTACTGGTCCGATTTGAAAATTTCTTTCAGTGTTAGATAGCCCATTTATCGAGGAAGGCTATAGGCTACTTTTTATCCCGGTACGGGAAGTAGTTCTCACGGGATGCGGGTGAAACCGCTGGCAGAAGCTAGTTTGAAATAAATGGTTTGGAAACCATTAAGATCACGTAGACTTAAAAAAGCAGTGCCCAAAAACAAAAAAAAAATCGAGACTTCTAAAAGCAATCAAACATTCATTTTAATTTTCATAGATTCCTTTTTTTATATCTTTACTGTTTTTCATTCACCGCACTTGCATTTTATCGAGGCTCCAGCCTTTTTGTGCAGTGGTCTAATTCTACTGGCTGTCGATAGATTGATGGCCAATTAGGACCCGATTGAGAACTGTAGGAAATTGTAAGACGCGGTTGCTGAGAGCTATCTATCCATGGTTATGGATATTATAGTTGCTTGTTGGGAATAATGATGTTTGAGGGCTTAGGGGTTACGTTTAGTAAGTAGATTTCAATAGGCTTAAGGTAATTATATCGTTATACTGGTATCATGTAATTACCATTAAAGTAATACAGCAATAATTATAGTCGAAAAGTGAGTTTAGTTTAGCTATAACGATAACTAAACCATAACCAGTCGTGAATTGGTCAGATCGCCGATTGTTTCGATTATTGTTATAGTAAAATTGTACAACTCACCGTTTCACCCTTTAAAAATCTATTGACAAATAAAAGTAAGACATAGTTGATATATAATTTAATACTGTCTT
Source organism: Helicoverpa assulta (assembly GCA_963856015.1). Taxonomy (NCBI): domain Eukaryota; kingdom Metazoa; phylum Arthropoda; class Insecta; order Lepidoptera; family Noctuidae; genus Helicoverpa; species Helicoverpa assulta. The sequence goes on from CAWLCW010000012.1 coordinate 10,904,812, forward strand.
TACATCAACCATAAGTCAATTTCAGTTATTAAAAATGTTCGAAATTCAGGTCTAATCTGGTCTCAATCTCATATTTTTAACGTAAATATTGCAATAAACTTTTATTACGGTGCACTTATATTAAGAACGTGATTTGATTGCAACTAGATTGCGAATTTGATTCTAAATATTGACTTCTGATCTCAATGGGTGCATGTTTGAGTAAACGCACACTGCAAACTTATAGTCGGCCTATAATTTGTAAGGCTCATAAATCAGTATGAAGATGAATGGCAGTACGCACATTACAAAGATCAAGGATGTAGCCGGTATAAGACCGACTAAAAACTTTAATTGGAATCAAGATTTCAGTTTGCTTTTTAGTTTAAGTTTTTTTAGTTGTAGGTTTTTTTTGGTTTTCGTTATAAATACCTACTACTTTTTTGCTGTAAGTAGATAATAATGATGTAAATATTTTTTTTATTTTTGAATTTAATATTTTAAAAGGGATATTATAAATTGCATATCAAATAAATAATCGCCTATCAATAAATACTCATCATTTATATCTGGGGGCACGGCAGTACCCCAGCCAAGTCTCGAGCAAAACGGGCACGGCCGTACCATCTTTTCTCGAAGCGATTCGTGGCTGTTTCGCCCCCCCCCTATATCTTCGACGTGGACAAAGCTAGGAGTTTAGGTTTTCGGTGAATAATAGTAGGCATTAGAACAAGCTTAAGTTCGAAATTACATGCCAATTGAATTAATAGTTTAGGAGTTACGGTCGATCAAAGTTACACCATTTTGTCACTCACTGACTCACTGATTCACTGACAGATCATCAAAAATCTAAGGTACTTCTAGCAGACTTAGAAACTTCAAATTTTGCACCAAGATAGGTCATTAGCCACATATGAAGGAAAAATTATAAAAACATTAAAAAATAATATGCCATAGAAAACAATTTTATATTTGCGGTTTGGCAAGAACATTATGTATGGATTTTGACTGCATTGTTAACTTTGTTCGTTGTTTAAGTACCTATTCAATTGGATGAATACATACATAGAATAGAAAAGAATAATATAAATGTAATACATAGACTATCATTAATACAAATTAATACATAAAGTTCATAATTCATTAAATTAATAAAGCTAAAACTCCATTGTATTACGATAAATATTGTATGCGCGCTCGATAGATGGCGTTGTACCTGTCTGAAACGCGCTATGGTTTCGTTACAAAGCGCAGTCTAAGTAGTACTTCAAAATAATTTGATAATATTCATTTGATAGCGCCATCTGTCTATGAAAAACCATTTCGAAACTAAAAATTTTGTAGTGAAAATTGATATTCGGAGAACTTTACGTGTTATTTAGTTTAGTTTAGTTATAGTTTGTAAGTTAGTAGATATATATTTATTTAGTTAGTTAGTTTAGTTCTATTTAGGTTCTTAGTTATTTATTTTACATGTTGTATATATGCATATACAACATGTAACTTAATTAACGCACATCCTGAAATTAGTTTGTTCAGAATCGTTTACTGAATCGATTTATATCATTTTTAATATATGTAATTTTTTATCCCAAAAATAATTAAAACTACGAAAATTATTGTCATATTAACCCTGTACAGTCAAAACAAATTCAAATAGACCGTAACTCAAAGCAATAAGACTTCGTGTATTATCGGCTTTTTCCGTAGTTTCGTTATGTTGTGTCGAGTCGAGTGCGTGGCGTGCGTAGTAGGTAGTATGACCAAAAAGTTCTCCAAGAATTGGTATAACTAATTTAGTAAATAACAATGCATATACATGTTAAATTAAAAATTCAGTGTATGTATTATGATTATAACATAATATTCTAATTAGGGTGTTTGAGGGTGTGCGTTAATTACGTTACATGTTGTATATATAAGTTTAAGCCCTATTAATATATTGTTATAGTAGTAATTGTAAATGTAGTGTAATGGAACGTGAAATATTGTACATAAATGGCGACCTTTGTCCACACAGAGTCATCTCTATTCTTGGAGATGGGTCGTGTTTATTTCATTCGTTGTCATACTGCATGTATGGGAGTTTTCAGTCGTCAAACAATATTAGGCGTGTAAATATTGACGTTAGTTTAGGTTTAGTAAATGGTTCCATCGGTATAGTACAAAGTGTAAAGTATGATCCTGAGGACCCAAAGAAAGTAAAAACAATAGTAATCAAATTTAGTAATGACCACTCATATGAACTTTGTGCTGTTAAAACCAAATTTGAAATTATATCTAGAGCGTATGTTCATCGGGAACAATTCCCCATATGCATAGCTTATGCTATAACCATACATAAGAGTCAGGGGCTGAGCCTAAACAATGCAATGATGGATATAGGTTCTTCAGTTTTTACCTGTGGTCAAGCATACGTGGCCCTTTCAAGAGTGACTAGTTTGGGTGGATTACATTTAATAAATGTGAATTTTAGTAGTATCAAAGCTCAGGAGACAGTAATAGCTGAATATAATCGACTCCGAAGTATATATCGCCCAGACTTGTCTACCTTAGAAGTAACGAAGCCTCAGAGAAGAAACAAAAGAGGTAGAGATGGAGAATGGGTTCTAAGCAAAGCAGTAGTTGAAATCCAAGAAATTATGAGGTCACCTAAAAAAAAAGAAAGAAATACACTTACAAAAAATAAATGAGATCCCACCAAAAACATTAAATGTAAAAAAATGCCAAGTCTCTCGATGCAGTCTTTCCATCGTAAAAAGTTTTGAGATCTCATAGAAGCCAAGTCCTATTCAAAATATTTTGTAGTTATAAATCAACATTTAGTAATTGTATCAATAGTTTTCTTTATATTATAATTATAGTGACTTGGCAGTGAGCACAAGAAGAAACAAATAAAACGGCATATTTGGAGGAGTTGAAAGTTACACACACCGCATGCGTAAACATTAATATCACAAAATTAATTTTCTTTTGGTTTATCCGTGTCGTCCCAACCGAATTTCGGCAACGGCAGTCAGTCTTAGTGTACTCTCGATTCATTTACTTTCATAAAGCGATGGCCCGTAAGGTATTCTTAATTATTGTATTGGAGCATGTAGTCGGTAGTGACCATCATGATTCACACATAACAAATAATCTGATCACTGGTTTCGTCAGTAACATTTGCACATAATTCCAGGCAGCAAGCAGCTTTTAATTTGTGCTCATTGCCAAGTCACTATAATTATAATATAAAGAAAACTATTGATACAATTACTAAATGTTGATTTATAACTACAAAATATTTTGAATAGGACTTGGCTTCTATGAGATCTCAAAACTTTTTACGATGGAAAGACTGCATCGAGAGACTTGGCATTTTTTTACATTTAATGTTTTTGGTGGGATTCTTTTTTACATCAAATAACTTACTTCACTACAAATAAACTAAATGTTTAACAAAACTCAAACTGCAGATAATTCGAAATTATACATCAATATGACATTACTTTTTTCCTTATAATGCAATACAGTTAAATTTATTCTTGTACAAAAATACTACATACAAGTATTAAATACTGACTGCACAGCAAATTTTCCATATTTCATAGCAAAATAACTATCCCAGTCGCATATTAACCAGTAAGTACAACAAAACCTGTTCATCATATTTGTCTTCATTTTCAAGAAGCCATGCTCGGCAAATTTAATGACTATTATAACAAAAAAATCCTGTCACATTGCATTATTTCTAAAAGCAGAACAAATTAACTGAAAAATTGAAGCTAGTAACGAAAACGAATCGCTGCAAAACCGACTCCACGTAGTCTTGTTTGCCCTACCCCTAGAGTGCAATTCAAAACCGCGTAGGCGCGGAGGGGCGAGGCGGCCTGCGAGCTGAGGCGCAGGTAGTTTTAACGCTCGCCGACGCGGATGAGGCTGGCCGGCTCGGCCGGCCAGTAAGCCGAAGCTGCGGTGGTGAGCGTGAAAACCATCTGCGACGATAAGCTCGCATGGGACCGCCGGAGCCACGAAGCGCCGGAGCCGTGACAGAAGCCATGCTTGCTGCATGTTGCATGCTTACTTCCATGTTGCATGCCTGCTTACATGCTGCATGCTTGCTTGCATGCTTCAGGCTTGTTTGCATGCTTCTTACAGGAAAATAAAAACTCCAAAACTATGCCAAAAGATGATTAACATTCTGAAATATGATAGTTCTGCCTTTTAATGACTACTTATATGAAATGTATGCCAAAAGGAAATACTGACAATGACTAAAAATGCACCTGCCCCATTTTTTTTAAAGAACTATATGTGCAAGCATATCATCGGACTTGCGATCCGCCTCAAGTACGTGGCGCCACCTGCAGAAGCTAAAAATGTGCCTATTGGGCAAAAAAGGAAGCGTGGACGCTTATTAATAATTCAATAAATTACAATTTTGAATTTAATTTTATATTTTTTTGCTGATCTCATTATGTGGTAATTAATAAATAATAAGATGACTGTGACTAATAAAATGCTGTTTTATTCAGAAAAACTGCTGTAAATAATATAAAAATAGAAGCTGTATTTAAAAGAAAAAGAGTTTACATGTATACTGTGCATTAAGATTGTTAGCTGTGCATTGATGAAAAAGCCTTTGCACTAGGAAAAATCGCTGTACGCTGCGAAAATAAATTGTAGTGTGTTTAGTGATATTTTGAGTTGAATATTTTGCTGTGCAATCAGTAATTTTGATGGGAATTCGGAATCTTATTGCATAGAAAAAGGATATTTTTTGATTTGCGTTTAAATACTACCCATTTTAAAATGTAAAAAATATGTTGAGAAATAAATAAATGAACTACCATGTAAATAAAAAAGTCCCTATACCTACTAGACGCAACATTCACAGACACAAACTATTGGCTCAACTTTCGGCCGACTCTTTGGTCTGCAGTGTAAGCGACCTCTAAATGTTAGATTTTGATATTATATTTAAGCCCTAAGCCCATCTGCAGTGAATTCGTAAGCCGATTACAGATTTTCTTAGGATAGCCCAAGCTTATTTTCAAATCTGCTTTACCGATAACAATAAGAAGTTAGATTCTGTGTGTGAAAACTTAAAATCAGCGATTGTTGAAAATATTTTGAAAATCTTCTTTTGGAAAACAGCTAATAAATATTTTTTTAAACATTAAAAATACAGCTTACGTGGAGATAATATCTCTTTTGTACATTTTTAAATAGCCACAGGGAGTACAATCTATGAAAGGCATGCCTATGCCTTGTCGAAGACTGAGCTGTTATAAGTACGTTAGAAGAGACATGTTCCTCCTGGTCTACTCGCTGTAACAAACAGCAATCAATTGCGTGCGGAGCATTTCTAAAATGATTGAAAAATGTGATCTATGTCCACGAACACATGCTAGCAGTAGACTCTAGACGCTTACACATTTTTGGAGAAATCTCGCTATAACTTACTGATAAATAAATCAAACTGATAATGATGATACTACCATACCTATATAGGTACCACGACATACCTACATAAACCAATAAGCTTCCCGAACTAGTTATAACAAAAACACCACCTAACTTCTCATCTCTAAAACACCCTTTAACGTGCTCTGAACTTAGCCACAAACAGCCAGTGGAACCGGCCAGCATTAACATAAAGTTAGGCACACTTCATTGCGCTTACTGAAGACGCCGCAACTGAAACTTTCAGATCGTTATGGAGTTGTGAAATTTATGAATATTATAGACATTACTTGTTTAGGTTAAGGATAGTTTTTGTAAGTGGGTGATGAGGCGTAAGTAATTAATCCTTTAAATAAATTTGAATTTAAATTTAAATGCGAAATTGTAATGCGAAAAAAATCCTAATTGACGGTCTTCCACGTCAAAACTATTGTACCGATTTAAATGAAAGGTACACAGAATAATATAGTCTAGAGCTTGAGAAAGGACATTGGCTACATTCTATCTATTCGCGTGAGGTATTCTATATATCTGCGGGTAAAGAGATACCGCGGCCCTGGTACATAAAAGGCCTATGACGGAACACGACGGTTTTTTTGTCAGTAAGAGTCTGACACTAACTCACCGCGGCTAACCCACAGCGGGAGGGGTCATTTGATGATTTTTGACGTCGGTAAAAAAAAAATGTATTCTATATATCCCGAGGGAATACCTATTCCCTCGGGAGAATTACAGTCAGTTGTTTTTTATCAACATAAGTGATGATTTTTGAAAATCAGATCAAAGCACTTAAGTGTTACGATTGAGTTGCGGGATTCAAGATATTTTATCTAGGTATTTAATATTAGACTTGCCCCATTATTTTTATATGCACTCAATCTTTTACATACTTGTATAAATCTTACAGATAATCTCATTTTAAGAATTTTTAAAATCAAAGAGTAAACCTCATTTTACAACGACAACTTCAAAATACAACATACGTTGTACTTAACACTATAAACACTAAACAACAAATCGAATTCCCAATACAATATACCTTCTAAGGCTTTAATAAAAACACTAATTGACTTCAATTAACACCCACTAATTGATTCTCAGTCGAAAACTAAAGGGACTGTTCACAAACAATAAATAAAGAACTAAATTAATTATGTACAAGTAATTAACATGCTTTTAACTGAAAATCAATTTTTAATGTGGTCAATTCAATCACTTAATTGGTGCTGTTAGAAACTTATTTGATAATATAATCGAATAAATTAAAATGACTAGCAACAGGGATGCAATTTTGTGTTGACCGTTTTTCAGCAGATTTCTGAGAAATGTTTACTTTCGAAATTGGATTTAGTTTCTGGTATATAAGGTATATTTTCGATAAATTAAATATGCATTTTATATAATTAAAGTTTTAATACAACATTAGGTCAAGTTTTTTTTAAGTAGGAACGCCAGAGTTATGTATAATTACATAATAACCACAACACATCATCATCATCATCATCAGCCTATCGCAGTCCACTGCTGGACATAGGCCTCTTCAAGTGCACGCCACTGAGATCGATTTTCGGCTTCTCGCATCCAGCTCCTGCCAGCCGTCTTGCGCAAGTCATCACTCCACCGTGCCTGAGGACGTCCTACACTACGTTTGCCGAGGCGTGGTCTCTACTCTAGAACTAATAACCACAACACATATCTATACCTATATTTATACAACCCAAACATGCTTCTGCATATGAAAATCTAACTTAAGCATTCACACATACCTGATTGTTTGAAGCTGCGGGATTCTTTGAAGATTTACTGCGGCCCTCGTAGTCTGGCACTTCGTCACACAGCACCCATAGCAGAAGGAATCATACTTTGATTTCCCACCTAAAAAAAAAGAAAAAGAAAATCATTTATACATTCACCTCACCTCGCTCACAACTTCGGCTTCATCATTCTGTATGCTAGATAGCAGAGACTAGAACAATAGTTAGCAGTTGCAACACAACATACAGCATAATTATATCAACTTCACAAAAACCGCATGAAAGTAAAACCACAGCCACAGGAATGCGTTCCAAATGCAACCCGTCCTTATTTACACAACAAACATCGTTATGATAGCATTAAAACTGGCATTGTGCGAGTGCAACTCGCGCACAAAGGGTTCCGTGTCATTATGTAGCTATGCAAATCATATTTATCGTATGGGAGCCCATGACATAGTTTAATATATTGTAGTCTTCAATATTTTTTAGGAATTAAGAAAGCTGACCTCACCGCCATGTGGGATACCTAGCTGGAAAGAAAGAAAGAGAGAGTCTTCAATATCTTTTGTTACAGCGACGAAGGAACATTTTACAAAAACTGTACGCTTACATATTTGTCATACTATTTTTCGTTTGTTATTTTTTGTGTATTTTTATTGTTGCGAACAAAACCATTGTGAGAACAAATCCTTTCCTTCCTTCCTCTACCTCGCTTTAGATAAAGCAAAACATCGCCATTATATTTCACGTCTAAAAACATCTCTTCACAAAAGCCAAACAATTCGTCAGAACAAAATTAAAATTTCACTCGGAGATACCTTTTGGGAAAATTCCCAATGAATACGCAACAAATTCCCAGCAGGTACGCCGACGGTACGCCGAGGGTTCGCAACAGCTTGCACCATACTAACGACCTCTCTGAAGGGAACAACAAAAAGGTACTTCGAACACTCAATTATCATCCAATTGTGAAGAGAATGGGAATAATAAATTCTCAACTATATCAGACAATAAGGTCATAACGACGATAAAATTGGGACATAACGCGTACAGCGCTTCGAGTGGATAACGAGTTAAGTGATGTATTCATCATTATCAGATTGTGTAGACAGCTGGCTAATGCTTGAAATGTTTGTATTTAATATTTATTGAATGACTTATGATTTGTATGTTTAGTATAGTTTTCAGTGTGGCCGTCAGGTGGCTTTGATAAACTTTGTCAAGAGGGTTTGTCAAGTGATTATAACATGCAGCACTACCACACCCTACTATAATACTACTACTTCAATTTCTTCTATAACTAATTTATTAATAATTTTCATTTTATTTTGATTATACAACATACAGTTTCAATACAAATTATGATTTTAAAACTAAGTATCAAAATATTCCTCCGCATCGCTGTCAGCTGGGATCGTGCCCAAAAGGCTGGCTGCATTGCCACGCCGGATGGCAATGCATATCCTTTGGCCGAAGTATAGGCCAGCCCTTTGGTCACGAGTGCCCAACAAACAAAAACGTCATATAAGTCTTAACTTATACGACATAAAGTTGGATAGCAGTCTTATAATGATAGTGAGATGACTACTAGGTCCTTTAGACGTCTTTAATTTAACTTATTAGTAGTGCGACGAATATGTCATAATAAGCTGGTCTTAGCAACGTTGATAAGACTAAACTAAACGACGTTATATTACAGTCTTAGCTAAAACGTTTTTACGACAACGCAATAGTCATACTAACGTTATAGTCTATTAAACGTTTTGAACTGACCAAAGTAGGTCTTTGAAAAACCTTTATATGACATCTATGTAATGTAGCAGTTGTATATACGTTTTCACAGTGACGTTTATATAACGATCACTATCCTGTTTTACAGCGGTCAATTGGAGACTCTTAAATGACTTGGTTGTTTATTTAATACTCAAATATAACATATATATTACATGATGTCCGTTTAATGTCATGCCCTGACTTTAATCAAACTTGTAGTCGCATTTAAGTCAGTTTTTGACTTTAAAATGGCTAGGCCGCTCTATTTACGGAACATTTGATTAAGTTTACTAGGAAAAATGGAAGCAAAAAAATTGTGGAGAAGACTTAAACGTAGTGGAACTTTCAAAAGGAAAGTAAATCGAGATTTCCTTAATGGATCCTTGGATAACTAGCTGTCATGGCGTATTGCATGGTCTTGAAATAACCTTAATACGACTTTATGTCTTTAAAACGTCGTAAAGAGATAGGTGTGTGACAAAAGCAACAATGTCCTACATCTATACATATAATAAATCTGTAGAAAGTGATTGTTTGTTCGGGATTCACGTAAAATCTACGAATTTAATGCAGACAATGCTTATATACAAAAGTTCTACGTAACTTGGGGTATTACTTAGGCTTTGTTTCATCGAAATCGGTTCACTCTATTAAAAGATATGATTAATTTAGTGAATTCAAGATGTAAAATATTACGACACGCAACCTGTTTGACAAAACAGTACAGGTTAAAGTAGCTCCATCTGTGGTAAATAAAATACATCAAGAAGCGAGGTGGTAAATAACAATGAATTACCATTTACATTCTTTATATACTATTATTTCAATAGATGGAGTTGTGTATTTTCCGTAATTCACCATATTTTAACACGTAGTCTAATTTTTCGATAGACATTTCAATAGTGTTTGTCAGTTTGCCGTGCCACATCAAAATCCAACTATAATTATTACCTTGATGAAAGGAAAATTAATAGATCTCAGCCAAATTTAAAACGGTGCCATCTAAATTATTTTTTGAACATTATGTAAAAAATGATGACTTTAGTATAACAATTAATTATAATTTAAAGTTACAGATGGAGTTCATATCAGGATTTTTTCATAAATATAGTTTAGCTTATCTTCCACTAATGTGGTGGCCTTAAACAAATTACTTTGAGTGAGTAGTATTATTTTTTCTGATGCAAAATATGAAAACTTAATCCTAGAAGAAATCAGGATCTATCTCTCGCAAGCGCTGCTAAGCGTGAGATAATGTAGGCTTCTGTAGCTTTAAAAACCAGCCCAGATACAAAGTGCAGATAAGAAATGGGAGCTGCCTTATCGCGTCTGAAAACGTACAAAATACGCGTCGCATACCAGAGACATGCTTACTTTCAACTTCCGATCGCAATTAATACACTGTTCACGATTATGAACAGTCTCAGTTAGACCCGAGCCAAGTCTAAAAAAAAACCTTTTATATAAAACTACGTTTGATATCATCATCATCCTCCGAGCCTTTTTCCCAAACTATGTTGGGGAGATGTTCCTAAAACGGGTAAGCTAAGGGAGATGTTTAAATAAAATAACCAAGAACATTACATGCGACTTGTATTTGTACTCATAGGGTTGTTTATATAATAAACTTTGGAAAACATAAGATAGTCTTAGTAATCTTCTTCAAAATTCAGAAAAAAATCAAAAAACTAAACCCCTTTCGAAATACCCGCTTTGCCCTCGGGGGGGTCCTAAAACGGGTAGCGCCTTTGGGCAAAGCAGGTAATGAATGAATATATGTGATAAATGAATTAGAAAACATATTTTAGCCTCCTATTATCCAGGAAATCTTTATCGTTAATTAGTCTCCTTAATTATGTTAAACAGTTTTCTTATTTTGATCAGTCTAGATCACTTTTTTACTTTATTAAATGTTACATTTGAAATTATAATTCTACCAGCAGATAATTTTGTTAAAAATCAGAGAAAACATATTTTAATTTCTTTTTCACGCTGTTCCTGTACTTCTTCAGCTCTCTGTGGCTTCCTTTGTCTTCGATTAGCTTTCTGTGGGATCAATTGAGAAAGTGGCCCCTTATTTCAAATCGGGTAGTCACCCGTTATGCCCCTACCCGTTTTGCCCAAAAGCACGTTTTAAATTTCAACTACCTTAACCTTAAAATAGTAAACAAGGAGACCACTAAGTATTCACAATTAATAAGCATATAACATTCAAAATGATAATACAAAACTACGAAAACCGTATCTTGCACCATATTTGAGTAGTCAGCACTAGCATAATCCGATTTTTTTTAGTAAACTCTGCAAAAAACTTTTTTTACGTCTTACCTCGAAAATGCTCGCTCTAGGCGCGCGAGCCAACTGACCGTGATCGGCGGGGAGATAGTGCACCGCTCTACACTCACAGGTTCACACTAAGACCTATAATATACGAATGGCAAAGCCTACCCGTTTTAGGAGGGGTACCCGTTTTAGGAACATCTCCGGGGTCGGCTTCCAGTCTAACCGGATTCAGCTGAGTACCAGTGCTTTACAAGAAGCGACTGCCTATCTGACCTCCTCAACCCAGTTACCCGGGCAACCCAATACCCCTTGATTAGACTGGTGTCAGACTAGCTGGCTTCTGACTACCCGTGACGACTGCCAAGGATGTTAAATGACAGCCGGGACCTACAGTTTAACGTGCTATCCGAAACACAGTCATTGGTGCCTAAGATATACTTAGAAAGTACATACAAACTTAGAAAAGTTGCATTGGTACTTGCCTGACCTGGAATCGAACCCGCGCCCTCATACTCGAGAGGTTGGTTCTTTGCCCACTAGGCCACCACGACTTTTGATATCATTCAATTACAAAGACAGAATTGTTCTCTGTTGCAAATCCTATCCACCTATATCCTATCCTAATCCAGAATGCATTGCAGGTGTGCATTGCACAAAAACCAATGGTATCCTATTCGAGAAGTCAAAAGAGTTGACCTGCCAACGTCAGCTTCTGCGCTAAGCAAGTGTTCTTAATAGTACCATCAGAATTACATTCATCGTTGAATGAGGTGAATAAATTTTCAGAAACCACAATAACAGTAGGAGCCAAAGCGTATTATCGCTTCATAGAGCTCTGATTGGCCCCAGGTGACCAAGTCAGGTCTGATTTGTTCGTTCATCAGATCTTTGAAAGTGTTTCGGTGGATACTTACTGTCGTCCTGTTTACGTGTGACACAAAATATGGTATATAAACGTCCTCCGCAAGAGCGAAATTTTCGCAGTGTGCGGTAGTGACGCACAGTATACCTACAACACTTATGTTTCTTTTGATTTGCTGGCTCCACCAAGAAATGACAAATTGCGAGCGTACATTTTGAAAATCTTGGCAAAACTGCAGGTTTCAAGTACGAACACATGAAGTGGACTCTCTCAGATACGTACATTTTGCCTATTCGTGAACTAATGCAAACATTTCGGTGGAGTCCCGGCTTAGGCCACCACATTAGGCGTGCGCGATCCTCGGGCGTGTGAGTAGCGCGGGCGCCGCGCGTGCGTCGCGAGCGCGTTGAGTGAGCGTCGCGTTTTGCTGCCCTGCGGCATTTGTAGCGCGCTCGCGGCGCGCACGCGCCGCTCTCCTTGACGTTTAACTGCTAAGGCGTTTAGCGGGCGGTGGGGATAGCGGGCGAAGGGGTAAGAACGCAACTCGAGCGCCGCGTGCTCGCCGCGAGCGCGTCGCTTGCACTCTTCACACATGCCGCAGGGCAGCAAAACGCGATGTTCACGCAGCGCGCTCGCGACGCCCGCGCTACTCACACGCCCGAGGATCGCGCACGCCTAATTTGGGGTCAGCCTTACCATAGTGAGTAAGTGAAACTATCCTACCCTATGCGCCTGCTGATGATGATGACTCATTTCATCATCCATCCAGCTATTCCCCAACTATGTTGGTGTTGGCTTCCAGTCGCCGAATCTGTTCGAGTACCAATGTTTTGCTTGGAGCGACTACCTATCTGTTCTCTTCAATCCAGTCACATTACAAGACATTATCCATGGTAAGACTGACAGACTTTCTGGCTTCTGATTAGTCACAGCAGCTGCAGAAAATGTACAAATGACAGCTTTGTCAGACTCAAAGCATATAGACATAGATTATAGCTGTTTCCTGTGAAAATTACTTACGCACTATACGTAATAATTTTCCAAATTGGCTGACTAGATCCAGAGATATTCACAACGTCACAAACTTTACTTCTTTTGTTTAGATAAATGGTCACATCCACAACACAACCTTGATCATTGAATCTATGCGACTGCTAAGTGCTAATCCTAATTATACTGCCACGTGAAAGAATGCACCTACGGGATAAGTAGTATTTTGACTATTCTATATTGCCCACGCAGACGAAGTTGCGGGCAACAGCTAGTTTTTAGAAATAAAAATATTTTTATTAATAAAAATATAATCACTAAAACACATAATTGCGAGGGGGCATGAAAATCTGAAATAAATACATATAGGTATAGTGTCATAAAACTTTAATACCAAGTCGAACTAAACGGCATGAGAGACAGATACATTTATTAGCGAGATATATAAATATAAGTTAAATAACACTCATCACCTTTTATTTCCTTGTAATTTTTTATTACAAAACCACAAACACCGTGTCACTAACAAGAAAAATGAATAAGTTTTACAGATGTTGTTCCTTGACTCAAATAAAACGTTTTAATCATTCAAAAGCGCTCTTATGACGACAATACAACAAACTAGCCGTTGTAAAGTTATGATGCGACTTCTGCGCGACAAAAATGGTAATTCCATAACGATCATACGACTATTGAATGACTTAACGAAGTCAGCTTGTGACTTTTGTATGTCCGTTATACGACAATGTTGGTCATATAACTGGGGCCATTTTCGCTTTTAGTAAACGTTATTATAACGTAAGTGCGACTTAGGTATTACGATCGATGGAATTAAGATAACGTTTATTAAACTTTTAAACGACGTTAAATTGTTAGTTGGGTGGACTCCATTAATCGCTTACTGATTTCGCGAAAGAGTCTGTGGGCACTTGGGCCCCATGGTCCCAAGGTTTCAACCCCAAACGGCTCAAAAATGCAATTGCCGGTGAGGTTTACATATTTGTGCCGTTTGAGGTTTTCCGCGGCTGCAGCAGCTGCACCGACACAGCTCGCCGTACTGGGAAGGTGGGAAGGTGCAAGGGTGTCGACGCAGGTTGCGTCCCACACCAAAGACCTTCCCATCTTCCAAGGCATTATTATTTATTTATTTGTTTGTTACTAGCGACCCGCTCCGACTTTGCACGGGATAACAGTATTTCCCCACTATTTAATGTATGTTATTATACATATAAACCTTCCTCTTTAATCACTCTATCTATTAAAAAAACTGCATGAAAAACGGTTGCGTAGGTTTGAAGATTTAATCGTACAAAGGGACATAGGGACAGAAAAAGCGACTTTGTTTTATACTATGTAGTGTTTATTATTTCAGCAATGTACAGTTTTGAACATAATCATTTTCCCACATATTACTACTTCTATTATTACTAGGAGTAGGTACTACTACCTACTATGCTCTCTTCAATCGGTATATATTTTTGTAGTACTACTACTACTGTGTTAGTACTCAAATCAAAGTCACAGTTAAGTAAAGTAATTTTAAAATTCACTTTTAGAAGTAAACAACAAAAAAGAAGCTGTATCTCTTTCTTTACATTGTAAACTTAAGATCTTGGTTTAAGTAAGCAAAATTATCTTAAGGTTTAATAAAAAACCGGTTCTTTGGTCATGATCCGTTCTATCCGGAAGTTGCTCACTAAACCCCTGACCGCCACCGCTTGCTTGGATTTTGTTAAAATACCCGCGGAGTAATTTATTTTTAATTCTCAAGGAAGATCATTAAAAAAGCATTTAGTAAAAAAAGGAACAAGGAGAAAAATAAGGAGCATCTTTAAAAATAAAAAAGAAAACATTACATGCAAGAATTTAGATAAATAGCATTTTTCAATAAATATAGTGCGGAAAAATAGCTACAAAATAATAACTAAACATAGCTGGCAGCCTATGACTATCATAAAACCTAACAAAAAGATATCAAACATGCTAATAAAAATATCAAGTACATAATTTATGAAGGTAAACCTTTCATCAAGAGTTCAACGACCTCAAAATTAATCCAGTAACAAACAAGCAAGTAATGTTTTATTAGAATACTCGTACAATGCAGACTAAACAGTCGGCCGACAGTTGCAGCCCGATGGTTGGAAAAATCCTTTTTTTATTCTAAGAGAAGGCTTACGGACTAATCACAATATTATAGGTAACATATTATAAAACTTAAATTGCCAGTAACAAGCCTCCACAAATAATTTCAACCTATCAGTACTTACAAGTTTAATACTTACACATATGTAGGTATCATACTGTTATGCCCATTTTCACCAACAATCTCTTAATCTAAGTGCCACTTAGAATAAGGGCTCTCCCAATTTTGACATAAATATCTATGGATAAGGGATACCTAAACTTTGGTGAAAACGAAATTCTTATTAAGTGTTCCGTAAATGCTCTTAGGGGATCCCTTAATTTAGGTATTTATTGGTGAAAATGGGCATTAGTCTTTATTCCTAAGGTACACTTCTTTAGATTCTCTTTTCTTTACCTATACAGATAATCGCTAATTCAATCAAAGTTTTCAGTCGGTCTGATGTCGACTAAATACCTGATCTTTTTATGTGTGTACTACCATTCATCTTCACACTGATTTATGAGCCGAAACTAACTATCAGACGACTGAAAGTTTGCAGTATGCAGGTAGTCTTAGTCTTAAAGAAAAATACAGGATTTATGTATTACAAATACAGGATTTAAGTTTATTTGTTTTAATCCATTTCAACCGCCATAAAATGCTTGCATATGCAGTCATAAAAATATGCAATCGTAATTTCTTTATGGGTAACCAAACTAGGGTATTTTACATTAATCTTGACAAACATGTATACTACTGACTCTGGACTAGAATTATTAAGGATATTATTTATTACTTGAACACATTATTAACCTGGGCTATAAAATCTGAAATCACTAACTCGTATTGAGCAAACAAGGTGATAAATCACTCCCTCTGTGTGTGAGAGGAGGCCGCAGCCCAGCAGTCGGTAAAAAGTAGTCTATATCCAGGTTTTAATTTCTATGTACCAAATTGGTTCAGTAGTTTTGGAGTGAAAGCAGGACTGATAGACAAATCATTTCGCATTGATAGTATTACGATTAATTTCATAAATTAGCATTTATCAAAGAAGCTATGTACCTTTGCAAAATTTCATTGCATCCTTAATTACGCAACAATAGTGATGTTCCACAATCAATCGATATATTTTATCATCGACAAATCGAATTATCGGACAATTATTGAATTATTCATGTCGGGTTGTACACCGCCCTAATGACTTTAATTGCAGTCCCTATTGGACCCCCATAAATTTATGAATCCCTTCTATAATGTATTAGGCGGGTAACACAAGTAATAGTCGCCTAAAGGCATTATTCAGTTTATAATTAACGTTTCGATAAAGATAAATATTGGGGTGGTTTTTGAGGGCGTTATTTTATTAGAGGAAGTAATAGTAGATTATTATTTTTTGGGTGGTAAAAATCTGAAAGAAATACGGCCGTGTGTGTTTTTTTTGTTGTTTCAGTAAAATTGTTGTAATCTCTTCGGTTGTGGGGATGAAAGTTATCAAAAAAATTACACTTTTAATCACACTCGGTACTGACAGGAACGATAAGGCAGGACGAATTTTTTTTAAGTATAATGCACCACTTGTAAGGTACATTGATTCAAAAAACATATCGATCGGCTTGGCACAGTCGGGTCAAAAGTATAGAATTATAGTGAAAGTCATAAAGAGTAAGTTTGCTTTCTTTTCTTTATAAAGCAGTAATGAAAAATTTCTGCAGTTAATGTAATTAAGTATCTATTTTAAAAGCATTTTGATGGACCATAATCAGAAGTTTTACTCAAAACACCGAGGTGAATGAACATCAGAACCTGTAAAACTTTGAAACAAAGAAATGTTAAAATAATAAATTTCATTTCACTGTTGTTATCCTCAATACAGTAATAAATGGAAGTAAAATAAATACAAAAAAAATAAGACCTACCCCGCATCACTAGCCGTGAAACTGTAATCAACTTTATGTGTACAACAATACGACTTAAATTAGCTTGTGATTACTATAAAAGCCCTTATCGATCACCAGACGAATTGATGCCCTATTATAAAAAATATAAGGTTTGTTTTCAGTTGTATTGTTAGAACATGTCGGGACAGATCATCAGTCAAGAGAAGACACTGTCGTTAGGTGATTGAACGAAATAATTAACTAAAAGCATTGATACATATAACTGGCCTTCAAATGGAATGATTTTACGAGGATTATAGCTTTTGTTTTTTTACTTGCTACATTTTTCTTTGGGGCTTATACTTATTACAGTTACAGATTTTTTATCGTCCCACTGCTGGGCACAGGCCTCCTCTCACACGGAGAAGGGCTTAGCATTCATCACCACGCTTGATCAATGCGGGTTGGTGATTTCAGACTTTATAGTCCATACTAGCTTCTGCCAGCGGTTTCACCCGCATCCCGTGGGAACTACTTCCCGTACTGGGATAAAAAGTAACCTATAGCCTTTCTCGATAAATGGGCTATCTAACACTGAAAGAAATTTTCAAATCGGACCAGTAGTTCCTGAGATTAGTGCGTTCAAACAAACAAACTCTTCATCTTTATAATATTAGTATAGATTACGTCTCTTTAACTCTACTTTCGTTTAACTGCACCGAAAAATCCTTACTTATAATATTGTAAATGCAAAAGTAACTCTGCTTGTCTTTCAAGCGTAAACCACTGAAGCGATTTAAATGAAAAGACAAAAATGTAACACTATTTTAGACCGCAATAAAAGCGACACAAGTAGATCAACGTTCATACACATAATACACCATACAATAAAAATATTTCCACACGAACCAAATAATCCAAAAATTCATTGATTCAAATGAGTGTGAAACTACAGTAGAATAATCGCTAAAACAGTACCATTTGGAAACAAAGAGAATATTAAGTCCAATAGGAATGTAGGCGGTTTACGAGCGGACTTCACTAACGATGCGAGGGCGACGCGGCACGCGGTCCGTTGTTATTTAGTGTGTAACTGGCCTTATGGAATTAACTGGGTAGTACTCACACTTCATTTGTTTTGTGCAGTTGATATTTCGTTTCGATTGCTTTGGTTGGTTTTTATGGTGAAGGTTATTTAATGGTTTGTGTGCAAAGGAATTGATGCACGAAAAATTGGCGATATTTTTGAATTATTGGTTTTGCGATATTTTCAATGTTCCTTACTTAATATTATCACGCTTTCACGCTAAAATTCATCTCGTCTGCCGAGCCTTCTGTCAACAATGTTGGGATCGGTTTTCAGTCTATCCGGATGCATCGGTGTACCAGTGTTTTTCACGTTAAAACTACGCTGACATAAGCATTTGACAGGAGAACTGCTACTTTTTAACAGATTACAGGAAGCTATTTCTCATGATTCTACTAGCATTTCGAGGGAACTACTACCCGCACTCGGATCAAAAATTACCTAATTCTTTCTAAACTATGTATAACAATTTCTATTTAGAGGTATATAGTATTTTTGCCATGAAAGCACAACAGACAGACAGAGTAGTTTTAGCATATTACACTGTTTAGTGACAGCACCGCGCCTCCCACGCTCATGTCAACGACCCGTAAAACACTAGGGATGTGCGTGCTGAATATCGATAGTATCACATACATTAATTTTCTGACATGATTCCAAGTTTATTCTTAAACTCTCGGATATAGAAATAAAGGTATTAAAAAGCTCCTGTGAAGTTTCAGTAGTAATCATTTTTATTTCCGAAATTTCTCAGAACGATTCATATGAAGGAGACTGAAACAAGGGTTCAGATATTTTTAGCTCTGTTCGGGTGTTTCAATTGTTTTTATCAGTTCAGTTTCTTAAGCTAATTTTTGGAGGATGAACATATAACAAGATATTTATACAATATTTGATTCAGTACTAAGAGGATTATTTTGTGAAAGACAAAACCTTGAAATGAATATCTATTTTACCACGTCTAGTCTGTCTTACAATAATCTATAATCCGAAGCTGCAGTCGATTCCAATTCAACGATTTCGGTCAAACTAGAGCGTTTGCTTGCTTGTTACTAAAGTTTCTATATCCGGATACCCGGCAGAATAACCGGATGACCGTCACACGGCCGGATCAATCTCGTTTGTGTGCCTAATGGGATAAGTTTCTCAGTATAGCCAAGTTTTTGCCATAAGCGTCTGCGATGATACGATTTCTATTCGAATTGATTGCGTGGTAACTTGGTGTTGGTTTAATGTTATTATGAATAATAATGTTTCTGAGAAATGTTGTGTTTTTTTGTGATAATTTTATTTAGCTGAAAAATTATCTGAATTTGGTGAAGGGATGCATAGAGGAAATATGTAAAAAAAAGTGTTAAAACCATTGATCAAAATAAAATGCATATATTATATTGTAAAAGATTTTTTTTCATTATTTATATGAAAACATAACAATATAAAAAACAAATATGGAAGAAGTTATTGAAATCCGTCAAGAAAAATACATAATTTATAAACCTTTCAAACCCTCAAGGGGAAACTGTCAAATAAGAGAAAAGGGATGCACAAAGTGACTTGTGACGTCACGGCTATTACATCATACGAATGTTTTACATTCCTATGTTATCAATCAATTTTGTGGCCGTTTTCAGAAAATTCTCGTCGTGCATGTTTTTGAGAAATGAGCTTATACTAAACAAGCTAGTTGTATTATCGATATTGAAAAAAGTGTTTACACATCACTTTGAACCAAAGTGACACTGACATTTCTAACAGAATTTATGGCGGGAACTCTGTGACATTGACAGGTGTGACAGTTCTAATTATCCACAGAGTTCGAATCCCATTACGACCTACAAACTTCTTAAAAGTATTCGTTCCATGGAAATTTCGAGAGACTGAACATATAAAATGGTGGAATCCCATCGCCAACCACATATGTATTACTGTGAACTCCGCGTATTTTCTGAACAAAGTTTAAATACTTAAACACCGTTGTACTGAAAGTTTTGAAAGTCACACAAAGGCAGCGACTCGGAGGAATGTTTGTCATTTTGAATTAGATATGAGAAATTCGTTTGATCAAATACTTTGGAGATGTTTGGATTATTGTAATATCGTTGTCTATTTATTGCACATACCATAGCTACCTATAATATTTGTATTTGCCTATGTATATAGCGAAAGTCCTTTTCAATGACATGAGAAAAAATCTCGTAAAGAGCGAAGGCTTATTCTAAGATAAGATAGATAGATAGATAGATAGATATATTCTTTATTATGCACACCAATTAAAAAAACAACAAGAACAAACAAAAATTTTGAAGTCGGTGACACAATGGGCGGTCTTATCGCTAAAAGCGATCTCTTACAGACAACCTTTGGATGGATTGTAAAAAAGGAAATAACCATATCGCAGGTAGTTTTGGTGCACTATGTATATATAATATTAATACATAAAACAATAACAAATAAAATATAATAAATATATATATATATATATTTATATATATAATAGATAAACATAACAGAAATATGTATACATATATGATATATTTTAAAGTCGCCAATTAAACTTGACAATAAGTCTGCAACAGTATGGTATTATACCCAACTACAAATTAGAAAGGTAGTGTTTTTTTACCAGGTTCTTGAAAACTGCTAAAGATTGAGCCTGCCTTATTGTTACGGGCAACGCATTCCACAACCGCACAGCTTGAACGGTAAAGGATTTATCAAAGAAGTTAGTGGAATGCATTGCCATCTCTAGTCTCAAATTCTCAGATGACCTTAGATATTTTGTATGTGTGTCATTAAGGAACTTAAAACGTTCTTTGAGATAGGACGGGTTTTTTGGATTGAACAAAATGTTGTACAGTAAAGACAGGATATGAGTAGGTATTCCGGCGAAGACGTATAGGAAGCCACTTGAGTTTTGAACGGAATTCAGAAATATGATCATATTTGCGCAAGCCAAATATAAATCTAATACAAACATTTTGAAGTCGCTCAAGTTTATCAAGCTGTGCCTCAGTGAGATCAAGATAACTGACATCAGCATAATCAAGGATTGGAAGCAGGAGGGATTGTGCAAGCGCAGTTTTGGTGGCAGTCGGGAGAAAGTTTCGCAATCTCCTCAACGACCTGACAGATGCAAACACTTTCCGGCTAATTTCTTGTAGTTGGGGACCCCACGATAAATTTTTGTCAATGAGAATCCCTAGATTTTTAACCTTGTCCCTAATTGAAATGGCAGTGCCACCAAAAGAAATATAAGTTTAGAGACCTATGCTTAGCAGTGGGATAACTATTGCTGAATTTTACCATACTTGTTTTATGCTAGTACATACTCGTTATTGGAATATTTAAAAAAGCTTCGTTGGTACGCACGTTACGGTACGTACGGTTGGTAAGTAAGCACCATTTTCACTGGCTACTGACAAAATAATTCTTCATATAAATATATCGCTAAATATTATTTATTCTTTGATCACCCTAATTTAAAACAAACCAACGATACCTTACTTCGTGGCTTCCTACACCGACAACTGTCAGTTATCACGATATTTTTGCGTAAAAATGTATAAAGTTTAAAATTCTGACCCAGTCAGCCTTTCGGTGCCATTAAGAGGCTCACACTACAAACTTTTAGTCAGCCGATAGTTGATTTGGGCTCATAAATCAGTATGAAGATGAAAGGAAGTACTCACGTAACAACGACCAGGTAGTCGTTCGAGACTGACTAAAACCTTTGATTTAATTCACGATATTCTAACTGCTGCCCGCTGGCTGATAGTCGGCCGACTAAAATTGTGAAGTGTGCGTGCGTTCTAAAGTTGGTGGTAAACTCGAAAATATAACAGGCTATGACCTTCTGCAAAAGTTTGAGCAATAAAGTTCGCTTTTTAATGCACCCATGACAACGCACTTTTCATAGCGTGACCCCTGAAAGATACGTTTTAATCGTGCCGTCAGTTACAATGGAATTTTGAAAATTTTGCTGTGCTTTTGTTCTTTTTTATGTATTTTTTACTGAGTGTGAATGTATGCGTGTCTGCTTATAGTAAAGAAGTTAGAATTTATTTTTAGAAGTGTACTTAACTATGTAAATAACAATATCGCCGCGATAGTATGTAGGCATATTATAAAAATCTATCTACAGAAAATAAAAAGGCCTAAAAGGTATCAATCAGAATCGTACTAGCTGCAATGCTACTGTGGATCTTTGTCCCAAAATATGTCAACCTTAACACGTTCATCATAAAATCCTCGACAAAATATTATGTTGTAGAATTTATAACACTTACACTTGATCTACAACCTACATCTAACGACCTATCTACCCACCCCATAAACCAACGTACTATACCCACAATACCACGAACAGTATCATCAAGTCATATACATAACTCATGGTACACAAAATGATTCATAAGCTAAATCGCTCAGTATATTCACGACGAAGGATCTGCTACAAATGCAGTTTCCTAGCTCAATTGTCTAACCATGAATACAGGTCTTGGATCATTCAACTAACTGGAGACGCTTGTTGTCGTGTCTCTTCTATCGAAAAGCAGACGCCAGCCTATCCAAATCTGTAATTTTTTTCTAATTGAACAATGACCTTCTACAATTGTGATAAGGTTGGAAATCTATTTTAAAAAAATAATTTGAGGTAGGTTGATGTGCTGTCAACTGTGCAAGAGCGCTGCTTTTGTGCTAGAAGATAATCGGTCACACACCCTACACACTGATAGCAATAGTGCAACGCACATTATATAAAAAGTCAGTTAGAAAATTCTAGTCAGGACGTCCTACAAAAAGTCGGCCCGCTTATCCCTACAAAAATTCAGACGTGCCCGTAACCGAAGATGCATGAGTGAGCTGTCAGTATTTGTTTTGTATCCTCGTCTTTGTCGTATAGAGAATTGTACACATGGCGGCTCCAGTTGAATCAATGCTCTAAGTCACAGGTCTATTTGCCCGTAGATACGGCCAAACAACGCAGTGGATCGATCATTTAAATCTTTGGTACTATGATTGATTCTACTGGTTTCATGTTGGTTCATAATAATAATGATTTATGCTACTTTGAGGATTATGTAAATGTATTTAAAATATATTTTACGTTATTACGACTTTAAATATTATAAATATTTTAATATTAATTCAGTATAAAATTAAACATCGTTATTTGAGTCGTTTTACCGTTTTAATGAATTAAACTGAAAATGGAAAATTAATAAATCATTCATAAATATTATTATCTGCTTTATAGTATCTTTCATCATCTTTCCAATGTTATATTATTTATAAATCTCTCGAACAAAATTGCCTCTCATTAAACCAACAACCCGCCCAATCCAGAGAGATCTTTCTAGAAAAAAAAACAAAAGACCATCACGATGATATCCTCACAAAAAGCGGTTACAAATGAAGTGGAACAAGGTACAGGAGTTAAAACACAATGTTAGGGAGCTCCCACATTTACATAAGACGTCTCAAGACGTAAAGGTAGTCCGTGCTTTGCTTACAAAAAGGGTACCTACCTGATGAAATTTTGAATCAGATCCTATAGTAGTGACGGCTGAGTTTTTGGAGTCTTTTTATGGTCGCCGTAAAAGGGATTATGGGAACATATTGAAAAAAAATCAAAAGTAAAAGCTTCAATAGGATAATGGTCGCTGCACACAGCGGGCGCGGCGCGACGGGACGGGACGGCGACGCGACGCTGAGCAGTTGTAATGTACTAGATATTACGGACGACATCACACAGAGCCGTCCCGCTCGGCGCGACGCGACGCGACGATCTAGTACATTGCGTCGCGTCGCCGTCCCGTCCCGCCGCGCCGCGCCCGCTGTGTGCAGAGACCATAAAGGTTCTTAAACTTACCCGAATTATACACATGTATTTATAAATAATCGACACTTAAACGCGATACTAAATATAAAGGTACGATACTTTTTTATTTTCGCGACGTTTCGGCCGAATTGCAAAGACCGCGGTCACGGGTAGACTGATGACATCTAGCAGCGTCTCCGTGAATCATAAGATTTTTAGGGTACCCTCACTTGGTCGTCACAATTTTGTCATATTAGATTTGCACTGTTATTTTACCCTACACACTACATTAACCACATCTTGCCGGATTTGCGTCCTAATCACCATTAAGCGTATCAATACAAAATTATATTCGCTGGCTACATTAACCACATCTTGCCGGATTTGCGTCCTAATCACCATTAAGCGTATCATTACAAAATTATATTCGCTGGTAATTTATGACGGATTTCTTACTAATTGTTCTATGAAGTAGGATCGCTTAGTTGCTCGTCAAATCCCGGCTCCCATGAATTGATTGTCTGATGCAGGTACAACTACCCTAGCTGAGCTGTTTCCGCATCGTGTGGGGAATCATAGCACTATAACATGTACGAAGTTTCCTACATTCTATCTATATGTTGTTTTGCACTGCAATTTCAGCGGTAGAGGATTTTTCATCTATATTAATATTATAAAGCTGAAGAGTTTGTTTGTTTGTTTGTTTGTTTGAACGCGCTAATCTCAGGAACTACTGGTCCGATTTGAAAAATTCTTTCAGTGTTAGATAGCTTATTTATCGAGGAAGGCTATAGGCTACTTTTTATCCCGGTGCGGGAAGTAGTTCCCACGGGATGCGGGTGAAACCGCTGGCAGAAGCTAGTATCTAATAAAGGTGTCAGAATCAATGGTAGCTGGTAACAATTAGGTAGCAACTGCTAGACAGTTATATTATAGTTAGTTATATTATATTTATTTCGAGCTGATCGGTGAGGAGTGATAGTAATTCTAATGGTCTATCAAATCTAATTTATTTCAAGTAGTATTTTCTCGTGCTATTTTTGTTTCAAATATAAAAATGTGAGAGAACAATTAATAGGCTGACTATAATTACTATCATAATACTTGTTCCCAAATGTCCGCCATATTCCGAAAATAACACAGAAATAGAATTTTTACCAAACGCGTATATCGTGCCCAAAATCAATCAAAACTCCATTGAACCGACAAAAAAGGTACGCGATTGAAATTTTTATCATCACTGCATAGTTGATATAAAAAGTGATCAAGCGGGAAACTAAATGATCGGGGGTTCTGTAGGATACTTAGAGCATACGACCCACCGGAATCACCATGAACACAAACTTATGTGAATCAGATTGCCAACTGCCTGGCCTAGCCTGCGGCGAGGCAATGCAAGATAGCTTACATGTACATTTTCAATTATGTTGTTACATATGCACATGTTTTAAGATAGGTGTTCAGCATGAAAGATATATACATAGATGCACAATACGGTTGCAATAGTGTTACTTTTGAGATGTGAAGGTATGGCAGAAGACATGCTGCACCAATCACCAACAAAATACCCCAAAAAAGAACAGAGGAATGATGATAATGTTACGCTTACATAGAGGTATAATAGAAATTGACCAACACAAGCATAAAGGTGGAACACAAGCATGCAGAATACCTTTGGCAGATAGGATTCTTTGATAGATAGGAAGAACGGCGATGGCGTCTCCGGTTCGTTAAATGGTCTAAGGCAGGATATCAGAGCATCTTTCTCGGACATTGCCAATGTTAAATTAGATTGGCTTGCAAGGGGTATGCTTTTGCTATGAAAGTGCAAAGCAATTTAACTTCTACTTTGAATTTGTTGAATCTGTACAAATAATCTGTGTAGATGTTTTTTTTGGTTAAGTTGATAGTGAAATGAATCATGACTTTAAATTAGAACTAATTTGATACATTGCGACTCATAAAGTTGACCAGTGCAATTAAATAAATAAAAAATATTCATTATAGAAAAATAAGGTAAATAAAAGACTTTAATGGCCTTACTACAAAAACTTAACCACCTGTTTTACACTTGTCTAAAAAAATTGTGGCTGCAAAATGAACCATATGTCAACGTCATAATTTGTCATTTTTTAGACAAGTCTTAAACTGACGTTTTAAAGTTTTGTGGTAAGACGGATAATATTTAAATTAGGTATGCATGTTTAATACATTTCTTTGGACAAGTTATAAAAAAAACACTTGCACATAACGTCGAAGAAAACACATACATTTTCAAAAACTTTTGAAACACAAATATATACCCACATATATATCCACAACGAACGCTAAAAAACTATAAAGCGTTAGAAATCAGATTTTAGATTTCACATAGATTTTGTATGAAATTTTGTATTTTGTGCGAAACAACAATTCTCTTTGATGTTATAAAACGCAATTTTTCCGTATTATTCTGTCCAATTAATGGTCGTATGTCATAGAAACGTTGTTCATTTACTAGCTGTTTTTCAGGTTTTCTCTCAATTCTTGATGAACTACTTACTCATAATTACTCTATACTGGCGCGCAGTCCGATTGTCATGGACTGCAGATCAACCGGCTGCATGCATAGGACGTACTATTGTAGTGCAAAAGCACTGACACTGGTGCACTCTCTATTATCCGACACCACTAGGAAAGAGAATAGGCGCAGGTACCGCCACTTTGCTCTCCAGATGCACGAGTGTATCAAACAGAAACTTCCAGACTCAGAGCTTGTAAAAGTTTCTTAAAAGACTAAGTAAGAGACCCAGAACTGGAATCCTAGACCTTGAATAACAATCGCACTAAGCGTCTACCAGATAAGCACAGTCATACATTCACTATACAGGTTTTGTACAAACCAAATAAAATACCACCTAACCTTCGAACACCAAAAATATCTTGTGAAACTGAAAATAGCCACGAAATACGGTGCTATCGGAAATAAATGGGCCGACAATCAAATCCGGGTGTAATATCGGACACCGATATTTCTAGTCTGCCGCCTCGCATCAAGTGAATGCTATAGGGTGTTCCATGGTGGAATTATTGCCAACTTCGTTACATTGGTTTGCACGTGCGATCGTGAAAATATGTATGTTGTGTGTGTGTGTTTTATTTTTTGGGTTAATTTTGACTGGTTGAGTTGTACCTACTACTCGACTTCGCCAGAAGGAAAGTTATGTTTTTCGAGTTAATGTACATGCCTTCGTTGCCTAAATGGCTTTTAGCCTGAGAAAGGTCATTAGAAAAACCAAGTGGAGGATTTTTGACGAAGTATATGTTTAGTTATTTGATCTATGTTTATGTTTCTTGAATTTGTTTATCATCTTTTAAAATAACTGAGTTGAGCTGTGTTCATCACCTCCAAAATGTTTATGTATTCATAAACAGTGTGAGTAAATAAAGGATATTATTAATTTAATTGATTCGTGTACAGTACAGTTCCAGTAGGTGAGGAGTAATCGGAGCTAAGCTAATACCAATTTTAAGATGGCTACTTTGTCACCGAAGACCAAACCGGCCAATATTACCTAATTATGAAACAAAATACTTCTCAAAAAAAATTACAATAATATTTTTGTTCTATTTTATCATGAAAAAAAAACTGCTTTCAGAAATAGGCACGCGTATCAACTGTCTATCTGTCTGTCATAAATGGAATGTTCGTGTTATTTTTCAATCTGCGATGAAATCAGTCCTGTTAGGACTGTGGAGAATCAAAAAAATCCAATTGAATTCTATCGTTCAGTTGTCAAAAATATTTTAGTACAATTTTACTGTTCACATTAAGATAATTGATGATTGTTTCGTTTTTTAGAATATTTTTTTATTCATTAATCAATGTTTAGAAATGGTTATTTTTGGCTGAAATAAAAACACAACTTATCAACATTTAGTAATACCAGCTTTTGTCAATGGTTTCACCCGCGTCCCATGGGAACTAGCCACGCAAAAAATTGAGAAAATAGCCTATACAATATACATATTTTATTAAATCAAACCGATTTAATAAAATATGTATATTGTTCCTGTGATAACAGTTTTCAAACTTCAGCTATAATAATGTGAGTACAATTATTGCTATTTTTACCAAAGGGAAAGAAATGCGTTCCTTTTCCGTTCTTAATTAACTTAATAATAACTTTGTGGTTTATATGCGTTTACAAAATAAAGTTTAGTTACGTAAATGACCCAGAAACAGCGTCCCAGGTAGAATATAGCTTCGGTATAGTTTGCCAGGATAATTGCGTTGTTCCCCATAAAATTAATGTCATATCCAAAGTAATGGTGGCTTTGTTTGGCTCTAAAATATGATTTAGTGGCTTAAACTGTGTTTATATCCGGCCTAGTGCCAGATTTTTCCTTAATGTCGGGCTTTGAGTATTTGTTACTACGCATTTTTCTTTCCTTCAATAATGTAATGTGAATGAATTATAGAAACAAAATTGCAGGTATATGCATAGTAGTGGGACAGTACAGGCTACGAAGAAAAGAAGGGCCCCTCAAAACTTTTTTGCAAAAAAAGAACTCGGTGTTTTTTCACGGCATTTTTTCGACGCAGCTTACAATCATGTCCACAATACATAAGTATCTTATTACGATGTAAAAACATAGGTATACATCACTTCAGCGCAAATATCAAACTTAAAAATATTATACAGCCTTGCATAAAATTCACCATAAAATTCGTGTCAAAATATAAAAGAGTGTGTACCACCCCATTCATTTCGTGGTGTAAACACATAATTAGGTACATACGAAGTTCCCCCATTTTTTATGGTGTTTACTCTCCTTCAAGATTAGCTAAGTTATTACAATCTTCCATACGTTTACAACGTTGTGATACGCTTTTGAAACATTGTCACACAATAAGAATTTATGGGAAAAATGTTGGTACCAAAAATCGTTCTTCATTTTTTTCTTTGGTAATATGTCGTAATGGCCCAGAAGTTAAAGCACCAGCTTCTCGTGTACGAATGTGCGGGTTCAATTCCAGTTCCCGCAAGTACCAATGTAACTTTTCTAAGTTATATGTATCATTGTGTTCTTACTAACTAAGTATATCTTGAACATCAATCGCTGGCCAAAAAGACATCTTCAGAATCGGAACTTTAATAGTCTGCAATCGCCAATCGGCCTTTAGCAATTTTGGTGATTCGCACTTATTCCTGTTCCCAGAATTAACAAAAAAGTAAACATGAAAACAAAGCAATACTTGTCGAAATAATTTCGGCACTTATAGGTTCTTTCAGCCATTGATTTTCCAGAACCTCAAAAGAACTGCGCTCCCAATTAAAAACTTAACGAACATTATCAAAAACCCCTGAACCTAACAGTTTTAGTACATTTTCAGCCGCACTTAATTAATTAATGAGCTCGATAGCATGACCTAAATTCCTCATTAGCAATATATTCAGAAATTCGTATATTAAACGCTACATTTAGTATGCTGTGTGCATACAAACGTTGGGAAACAACATAGTTTCAATTACTTCCTAGGGGACCTACTTCATTTACGTAGATAAATATCAAGTATCTCTTGAGTGTATGTATTACAATTTTCACCAGCAAATGTATGTTTTTAATATACACACATCAAAAAAAGTTTGCGATCGATTCGTAAAACTGAAATCTTTTTTGTTACTCTAGATTATATTATAATTTTTTCTTCTTTTTAAATTCTTTATTATTATTAATTAGAACATAAAACAATGACCCCGTTCAATTGTTTTTTCATATAAAAAGGCTCTCGGTCTTAGCTTACGCTCATTCAGCGATTCAAGATATTTTTCGCGGAAAGTTGTGATTGAAAAAATGCCAAGAGGATTATCAGAGGTTTTACGAGCTAGAATAGTAACTTTGAGGGAAGAAGGATACACCACGAGAGTAATAGCACGCAGACTTGCAATATCCCAATACTGTGTCGTGGCTACGTTGCAGAGGTATCACGGAATGGGGAATTTAGCTGACCGACCCCGCAGCGGTCGCCCAACTGTTTTGACAGCTGCCCAAAAGCGCTATATTAGATTGCTGGCAGCCCGTGATCCAACAATCAATGCCACTAAAATAAAAGCAGAAGTCAGGGCCGCCTCTGGGCTTGAAGTTAGCACGCAGACCGTTCGCAATTGCTTGCACCAGGCTGGATTACGAACACAGAGGTCTTGGCAAGCTCCGCTCAATTCCCGGCAACGTCAACAATGAAGATTGCAGTGGGCTAGACTTCGGCAAAATGAAGAAGGTGAGGACGAAAACATTTGTCTGTTCGTTGACGAATCCCGAATCAGCACTCATCCAGATAACTGACGTGTCTGTGTCTGGAGAAGACCAGGCGACCGTGAAAGACAAAAAACTGCCACTGGAACAGTTCAGCAAGGCGGAAAATCGGTGTCCTTTTGGGGTGGCATTATGATTGGAGCTAGGACGCCTTTGATCCCGTATCGGGGCTTGTAGCAGACATGTACAAAGCAGTTGCTATTGATGATATCTTCAGACCATTCCGAGTAAACCATGGGCAACGATTTGTACTAGTCGATGATAATGCGCCCGCACATTAAGCTCAACGAGTCAATGCTGTTCTTCAAGAATACGATATCACACAAATAGACTGGCCTGCCGGCTCGCCCGACATTTTAATTTCAAACAGGCTATTTAAAGAAAGCATACAACATAGACTTTTTCTTGATAAAGTTAAATTTAAAGAATTATAGGAGCTTATGCTATGGATCGCAAACTTTTTTTGATGTGTGTATGTAGCTATACTCCGAATTGTTCTCAACTTTCTTCATTAGTCTTTCCAGTGTACTGGAATATGTACGGTGCTGCAGAATAATATTCGAAAGACTTACCGCAGCAAAGGGCTCGAGAAGGAACATGGTGAGTCAGTAAGAGCCTGACACTCCGTCACGCTGCACCCCCAACAGCATTTATCGGAAATGCCCGGGTAACTGGAATGATGAGGGGCATCATAGCTATAGTTTAGTATCAATCGTCCATGTTGTGTTCACACCGCTCAATCAATACACCCATTTTGCTTAAAAACACACCAAAAACAAAAAGCAACGTGTTCCAAAATCCCTTAACAGCTACATATGTATCAGAGAATATTTTCCAAAAGCCACGTTTTATTGTTTCCCCGTCAATAGATCACTGGGGCTGCGGACAACCATTATGTATATCTGGAGTTA
The DNA here is from genome assembly GCA_963856015.1 of Helicoverpa assulta. NCBI lineage: Eukaryota > Metazoa > Arthropoda > Insecta > Lepidoptera > Noctuidae > Helicoverpa > Helicoverpa assulta. The sequence goes on from CAWLCW010000012.1 coordinate 10,936,025, forward strand.
GCGCCTCTAACAGGCGTTTGTTACTGTCACAATTGGCTTACAAATTTTAACTGGGAAAAAGCTTTTTTTAGATTTATTTATGTTGTTTTTTTTTTTGATGTAGTGATATATTATGTGTAGCTAGTATCATTAGGTATGATACGTTATTGGTTATTGTAGCAGAAAGGCGCTATCTGCGAGTAACATAGGCTATATTTTATCCCGGTACGGGCAGAAGTTCCCACGGGATGCAGGTGAAACCGCAGGAAATCGGATAGTACCTGATACATAGAGGTAGCAAGAACGAATTAGGTTACTTTTTATACAAAAGAGGAAATTAGTATTCAGCCTTTATCTGTGGAATTGCGGCTGCTATGTCTCTCTAGGTATCTGTGTACCATAAACTCAAAAAATCACTATATTATGGAGTCAGGGCGGGTTGCTAGTCTGATATAAGTTCACAAGCATCCAAAACGTGGCAGAGTCATAATAAATCGTGACGTTTACACACTGAACATTCGAACCTACCATTCTAATCAGCCCTAACAAGGATCTTATTGAAACTCTAATTTGCATAAACAATGTCTATCAGTACCACTAAGCTAAGGCTACGCAATCTATATAAGGTGCTTTAATATTACCTGCCAGGACTTGAATGGGGGGTAGTATTGCGTTTATAGATTACAATAGTAAAGATAAATAATTGATTATTTGTCATATTTTTTTTTTTCATACAAAAAAAAAATACGTATTTTGACTTAATTTATTAGTTTATAACCGACTTCCCAAAACACTAAAAAGCAAAAAAAAACTAATTTTAGGTGCATCGGCCTAGAAGTCGGTGTCTAATGGATGTCCCTGAGTTAATTTTGCCACCGACTTCTAGGCCAATGCACCTAAAATTAGTTTTTTTTGCTTTTTAGTGTTTTGGGAAGTCGGTTATATTTTTTTGTAAAAAAGTTTTTTATTTTCAGCTTTTCAGTGAAACGAATAGGTCACTATCCACATAACTGGCAAGTTCTCATTGATACGAAGAATATAAGCCCAAACACGAGGTAGTTTTTATTTTCAGTTGTCGAGCTCCCTCGACCTTCTCTGGTCTCCATCATCAGGTCAGCTCCAAACCTTCACTGTTGCAAAGGTCTCGTCAATACGAATAATATAAGCCCAAACACGAGGTAGTTTACATACTCAGTTGTCCAGTTCCCTCGACCTTCTTTGGTCTCCATCATCAGGTCAGCTCCAAACCTTCACTGTTGAATAGTGCTATCAGACATACATATGAGTGTCAAGGTTGAACCCTATGTATGCTTACAACTTTCGAAAGTTGCCCTCGATTTCTCAGAGTTTCCATCATCAGATCCCTGACCTGATGAGTATGGGACCAACTGGCAGCTATTCCGCGTCGAACAAAAAAAGAATCACGTAAATCGGTCTATAAACCTCGGCGTAATCGATGTACATACATAGAAAAAAAAAAAAAAAAAAAAACATACCGGCCGAATTGAGAACCTGCTCCTTTTTGGGAAGTCGGTTAAAAACCATCCAGTACAGTTGCGCGTTGCCACTCTTGCAGAACAGATAGAAAGAGATAGCAGTTGTTTTCATTGACGAAGCGACACTACGCGCGTAATTTGTGAACCACGTTATGCAGAGTAGAGCCAATGTTAATTTAACTTGTTTAATGTCTCGAATTGAATTGACTGTTCCGGGGAACGAAATTTCTTCACTATTGTAATCTATAAACGCAACACTACCCCCCATTCAAGTCCTGGCAGGTAATATTAAAGCACCTTATACAGGAATGAATTTTAAGCAGTGCACAAAAAAAAACTGGTGGTCCAGAATCATTAACAGAACATATCTGCATCATCAGTAAAAAAATTTTTTTCATTCTTTTGTCCGCCCTAAAATCAGCAAAATATGGATACCAACTATTCTTACGCGCTTGGAGCAGCGCTCACGTCAGTAAACCGGTTTCGCGTTGCCGCCGTGCCTACTATGACGACGGTGACCGTACAATCGGTTACAAAATAAACATCTTTCGATATCAATAACTTTTCTTTTATGTACTAAAACACGACAAAATAAAAATATACGTATCTATAAAACTTATTTAACTATAAGTTGACAAAATTTGCGCACTGGATAAAATTCATTCCTGTATATCATTGAGTCGTTACAGGAATCTTCTAGAATTCTAGATCAATGGCAGTGACGTCACAGGTTCTTACAACTTACAACGTGAGAATATTAGTACGGGTGGTGAAGAAGATTGTGTTGTATGCTAATAGGTGTAAAGTTGAAATTAGATTGGTTTTAGAAGAATAAAAATTTCCATAGAATACAGGTTTTTGAGTGCAACATAGTTGCTCGTTTTATTGTTTTCCTTTGTTCATTTGGGCAATAAAGTTGTATGAAAATGTAAACTAGTATCGTTATCCAATTTGTCATATTCTGAAATGAAAGACCATGACGATCATTGAAAATTCAATGAAAGCCAAGATTAAAATTTCACGGACATAGCTTAAAAGTTCGTAAAAACAAATAAAATTCATCCGTTTCCTTGTCAATTCATTATTTCTTCAAAACTGTTTAGCATAAAATCTTAAAATAACTGTGTTGTTGGAAAACAAAATATTTGTTTACAGTAAAACTTACTATTATTTCGCCGCCCACTGAAAGTGCAAAATTGGATTTTTCCGGAATCACACAGTTCACAATGAATTTCCATGAAACCTGAGCTGGCATTTAGTTGTTTGATATAAAATAACAATGCAAATGTGTCCCTTCATATTTTGCTGTTTGTGTGACACTTCACACCCAAAGTTCATCGTTACCATACCTTATTTATAATGCAGGGCAGAGGACTCTTCTTGTATAGACAAGGAATTATTCCTAACTAGCTTCCGCCAGCGGCTTCGCCCGCGTGGTGTGTTGATAAAAAGTAGCCTATGTGGTAATCCAGGGTATCACCTATCTACATACCAAATTTCAATCAAATCGGTTCAGCCGTTTTTGCGTGATTGAATAACAAACATACATCCATATATTGTCACAAGCTTTCACATTTATAATATAAGTAGGATTGCCATCATCATCTGCTCAGCCTATTCCCAACTATGTTGGGGTCAGCTTAACTGCCACGCTCCCGATATTCGTGTTGGTGATTTCAGATTTGTGAGTCCAGCAGTGTGATTCTATAAGACTTCACTCTAAACTTCGCATCTGAATCCGCCGTGAGTTACTACACTAGCGCTACTCTTGCGAGCGTGTTTGCGAGTTGAACTAAATTAAACTCGAGATTTTGACAGATAAAGTATGAGATGACTTTTAGAACGTTTTGAACCGAATGCGAAGTGAGAGTGAATAGCGAAGTGAAATGCGAGTTGTCTGAATTTTATAGAATCGATGTACAGGTTTCATCATGTTGTCTTCCTTCATAAAATGAGAGCTATTGTAATAAGATTCACTTAAAAAGTCCATATAATTTAGAGAAATGTCATTGCCACTTTCATACTTTGACACGTTTGTACTTGCTAGAGTTCTAGTCCTAGCAAGTATGTTACAGTACTTTCAGTAGACTAGTACCTACTTTCAGTAGTAATTTGTGTTCAAACAATAACCCACACTCTACTTGAGAGTAGACGTTTTAACTACTAGGCCATAATGACTAACTCTTTCACAATTTCACAGGGTCCACAGTTACTCTTTGAAACTATCCCGCAACATCACAGTTCTTGTTTGCCCTACATGCAAACCTATTACCTAAGCTACCTCTAAAAGTCAGTAATTTCTATGACGAAGCATACTCGCACTGAATATTCAAAAACCCAAAAATACATTAGCATAAAGGTTGTATCCTCTATATACTTTTTTATACTAATATTATAAAGCTGAAGAGTTTGTTTGTTTGTTTGTTTGTTTGAACGCGCTAATCTCAGGAACTACTGGTCCGATTTGAAAATTTCTTTCAGTGTTATATAGCCCATTTATCGAGGAAGGCTATAGGCTACTTTTTATCCCGGTACGGGAAGTAGTTCCCACGGGATGCGGGTGAAACCGCTGGCAGAAGCTAGTATTATATAAAACCTTATTTAACATTACAGAAAGGTTCCATGATAACTGATGACTTGCAAAGTCCTTTTAAGCTGGGATTAGGGGACGCACTCTGCTTGACAGTTTCATCCTTTCAATATAGCTTTTTATAAATCTTGTACGCACCGGATGCGGGTGTGATAAGGATGGAATAAAATAGACCGGGATATTTTGCTAATAATAGTTGTTTATGATCATTACGATATTTTATTTTCGTGTGATTTATTTATTGATGTTATTGGAATTAAATCACCTGCTATATTTTTGCTTCCGAGGTTAAGATTTCTTGATTTATCTGGCTACGTCATTTTGGTGGTATAATATTAATTTTAGTTGTAATCACTTCGATACAGCTAAATATCTTAGCGTGTTGTATGTAGTAATCTTGCCAACGAATAATATACGAATTCAAAGTTTGTGGCACTTATTTTTTCCAGCGTCTAGTTACAAAGTATCAATGCTTCTATTAGATATTGCTAATAAATTCAGGACATTTTCTTAGCACAAGAAACTAACAAAACTTAATAACCCTCACATACATATCAGACACAAGTTGCAGCTACATCTCTAAAGCCAGGCTACACATCTTCCACTATTGGAAGCAACTGGTTCCCAACGTTATACTTTAATTCCCCAACCAGATTGAGGCGGATATAACCGGATAAAAGCAGAACAAACCGGACTGGAAGCGGAGGACGGCGGTAAATATCTATTCGCTGTACATTATTTTTAGTTTAGCTTCTGATGTATTTATTTTTAGCGTAATGCAATATTTTTCATGTTCATCGCTCCGTGGAATAGGTTTTTGTTTTGGGGGAAAGTGGGGGTGTTTTACTGTGACTTGTGGTTTTTGCGTAAAATATGCTTTGTTGACATACATATTTTTGTTGCCAAATTAATGCGTGACGGTTCGAGTTTATCTATTCATTTGTATAGGAGGAAAAAGCTTACTGATTGACATATACTAAGGAAAGCAATGAAGTCACGAAGTAACTTTAACTTTGTCCTTTCTGAAGTTGTCTGAATTAAGTTCTTAATTGTGATTGAGAATAAGAGTCTTCACAGTTAATGAAACACGTGTAATATTGTTTTATTTTCGTAAAGAAGTACCTAAGTATAAACTACGCAGCATGAGCATTTGATGGCAAAACTACTGAATCGAATTAAATTAATTTGTGCACTAAATAGTCTAAGGCATGAGAAAGGACACAGATTATTTATCCTGGTTTGGAAAATAGTTGTTACGGATGCGGAGAACAGTCTAGGTACAGTTATTATACTGTTACTGTTACAGCCTTTTTATCGTCCCACTGCTGGGCACAGGCCTCCTCTCACACGGAGAAGGATTGAGCATTAATCACCACGCTTGCTCAATGCGGGTTGGTTATTTCAGACTATATAGTCCAGGTTTCCTCAAGATGTTTGCCTTCACCTTTTTTATCAGCCATTGGTGTCCAAGATGTACTTAGAAAATACATACAAACTTAGAAAAGTTGCATTGGTACTTGCCTGAACTGGAATCGAACCCACACCCTCTTACTCGAGAGGTTTGTCGAGTCGATTATATTTTCACGTTATTAAAATGTTGTCATACATGAGTAAAACTAAACATCATTTACTTATTTCAATATTAGTTGCACGGTCTAAAGCTTCGAGGAAGTGGGCATCAATTATAATTATTTATCCACGTACGGAAAAGGGTGAAACTGTGGAGAACAGTGGCTGGTGCTTATAATAGGTATGTATAATTTCTATTTATTAAAATGTTGTATAATAATGTGAAAAAATTAAATGTAATATACCTATGAGTAAAAGTAAAATTCCTCAACATATTTGTTACAGCAAAAAAAAGTCGTGGTGGCCTAGTGGGCAAAGTACCAACCTCTCGAGTATGAGGGCGCTGGTTCGATTCCAGGTCAGGCAAGTACCAATGCAACTTTTCTAAGTTTGTATGTACTTTCTAAGTATATCTTAGACACCATTGACTGTGTTTCGGATGATACGTTAAACTGTAGGTCCCGGCTGTCATTGAACATCTTTGGCAGTCGTTACGGGTAGTCAGAAGCCAGTTAGTCTGACACCAGTCTAACCAAGGGGTATTGGGTTGTCCGGGTATCTGGGTTGAGGGGGTCAGATAGGGCAGTCGCTCCTTGTAAAGCACTGGTACTCAGCTACATCCGGTTAGACTGGAAGCCGACCCCAACATGGTTGGGAAAAAGGCTCGGAGGATGATGATTTGTTACAGCATAAATATCTCGTTATATTGTTCTAAATGATTAAAACATATATGAAAAGCCCAGCATATTGGTTGTGAACAGTAATTACCAGTGTAAAATGTCGCGCAGGTATCAGGCGGAACAAATACCTATCGCGCGGAGTGTAATCACAAATCAATTCACTCAGCGCACCTATATTATTTAGGGACGGTTTGCAAAATAAACGGCAAATTACAGGAATTACATTTTTAGCTTCTTACTTTGAGGGTAGATATTAAAAGTCGTGGTGGCCTAGTGGGTAAAAGGACCAGCCTCTCAAGTATGAGGGCGCGGGTTCGATCCCAGATCAGGCAAGTACCAATGCAACTTTTCTAAGTTTGTATGGGTTGAGGGGGTCAGATAGGGCAGTCGCTTCTTGTAAAGCACTGGTACTCAGCTACATCCGGTTAGACTGGAAGCCGACCCCAACATAGTTGGGAAAAAGGCTCGGAGGATGATGATTTGTTACAGCATAAATATCTCGTTATATTGTTCTAAATGATTAAAACATATATGAAAAGCCCAGCATATTGGTTGTGAACAGTAATTACCAGTGTAAAATGTCGCACAGGTATCAGGCAGAACAAATACCTATCGCGCGGAGTGTAATCACAAATCAATTCACTCAGCGCACCTATATTATTTAGGGACGGTTTGCAAAATAAACGGCAAATTACAGGAATTACATTTTTAGCTTCTTACTTTGATGGTAGATATTTTTTTTTTTAGACGGACATCGATATTTTTAGTAATCTCTTCAAATGACTTCAACTGCATCCGGCCGACTACAAACTTTCGTTTAAAAGAAGCAGTTTCTGAATTTGGATATTTTGTTTTTTTGACCTTGTAGGTAACAAACACAAGTGACCTTTGTCCTTTCTCAGGCTCTCGACTATGTATGTACTGAACAACAGAAAACAAGATGTGTTTCAAAATACAGTTACAGTTTGCACTTTTCAAAAAAAATATTTTCATCATCATCATCATCATCTCAGCCATAGGACGTCCACTGCTAAACATAGGCCTCCCCCTTAGATCTCCACAGATACCTGTTGGAGGCGACTTGCAAAATAAAAATATTTTATTAAAAAAAAAATATTTTGCAATAACTCATGGTTGCACATTATCTACATTCACTCAAAAGAGTACTGAACATGAAAAAAAATAATTCAATAAACACCGATAAAAACGGGCAAATTTTAAAAGGCATAATTTACAACAGGTAAAATAAAATTATTCTCCGTTCGTTCACATCAAATTACCCTCAAAGAGTATGTAGCGTAGTAATAACATTATTATTATCTTTATTATCAAACCTAATTACTTGGAAACTCTCTGAGGACGGCAAGAATGTAATACATGGAGTAACGCCATGATATTTTAATGGCAATACCAATGAAGTGTAATTAAAAATAATTATTATGTTTAAGTTAAGGTATTGATGCGCACATTTGTTACTTGGGGTCATGAGCATTAAGTAACTATGGTATTTATTTAAGTCTTTGAGACGGTAGGTATTATTATCAGCCTATCTATACAAATATTTTAAAGCGGAAGAGTTTGTTTGTTTGTTTGAACGCGATAATCTCCGAAACTACTGGTTCGAATTGAATAATTCTTTTTGTGTTGGATAGTCCAGTTATCGAGGAAGGCTATAGGCTATATAACATCACGCTACGACCAATAGGAGCAAAGATATAGTGGTAAATGTGTAAAAAACGGGAGAAATTATTTCATCTTTGAAGCATTCCGTTGCGTGCGCCGTGAAAACGGTTCAAGATACACAAAAAATATGTATTAAAGAATAATAGCTCTTTTAATAATCTAAAAAACAGTCTGCGACAGTGTATGTCTATCTTTTAAGATTAACTCACAAAAACCGTTTTTATGGTACCTAATTTGGTCGAAATAATTTGTTTAAGTTGTATCAACATAATAATATTAATCTTTATTCAAATAAATATGTTGTTGGTTAAGAGTACTAAATCTATATATATAAAAGAAAGTCGTGTTAGTTACTCCACTTATAACTCAAGAACAGCTGAACCGATTTAGCTGAAAATTGGCAGGGAGGTAGTTTAGAGCCAGGAGAAGGACATAGGATATATTTTTATTTTTTTACAAAAAATAAAAATAAAAAATACAATTTATTCCGGACATACAGCGCCATCTATTGTTCAAACCAAAAATCTGCCGGATGCCACTATCCCACGCGAACGAAGTCGCGGGCAAAAGCTAGTCTATACTAATATTATAAAGCTGAAGAGTTTGTTTGTTTGTTTGAACGCGCTAATCTCAGGAACTACTGGTCCGATTTGAAAATTTATTTCAGTGTTAGATAGCCCATTTATCGAGGAAGGCTATAGGCTACTTTTTATCCCGGTACGGGAAGTAGTTCCCATGGGATGCGGGTGAAACCGCTGGCAGTAGCTAGTTCATTAATACAAAACATACATTTAGTGAAAAAAATAAATAATATAACTTATTAAATTCAATTAAACTGAATCGTCTGTCGGTACTAATGTAACGTGCCGACTAGTTTGAAACACGGGGCTATCCCGGGAACGCTTTCAAAGCAATATTAAATCTGATCATTAGTCATGGACGCTTTTGCAGGATAATCCGTTTCGATCGGGCACCTATTACGCACACTCAGCGATTTGACTACGGTGACTATGAGTTGAGACAAAATATGGGTTTTTCCTGTTTTTTTTTAAAGGTTAAAAAAGGTGCTTTAAGTACCTATTCTTATTCAAACGTTTGTTAGATGATTGAATAATGTTACATTGTAATATATGGGTATTAGAGATTTATTTGCATGAAAGGAATTAAGTATTACCTATGCAAAAAAATATTTTGTGCTCTTTTTTATTTTAAGGACATTATTATAGCTTTTTAAATTATTTGCAGACAAATATTTTGTTATGAAATTCGTAATTATAAAAATTACTTAAAAGGTCATTCAATACTTGCGAGGGATACTTTCATTAAAAACGTTTTAATTAACAAAACTTATAATATACAATATTGAAAGCTGTCTCACTCTCTTATTAATTATTTTTTAATTGTTAAATGTAAATTTAAACCGAAACCTTTTAATATGGTTTACATACTATTCAATAATTATAATAATGTGCTGTTACAATGGAATTTTCATTTACTTTAATTCAACAATGGTCATATTGATTTTGAGAACTTCATTCGAAGTATATTTGGACAGTACTGAGAATCAATTAAGTAAAATAAATATTAAATATCAACGATTTACTAATTCATTAGCATTGATCAATATTTCATAAATATACATAAAGGCTATATAGCTATATTATTCAGCTAATTCACTTGGATGACAACATCCGATATGGTCTAGTGGCTAGGATACCTGGCTCTCACCCAGGAGGCTCGGGTTCGATTCCCGGTATCGGAATTATTCTTTTACTGACATATTTCGACAAGTTTTATCTTTTGCTTATTTCTCAGTCTTTTTAATGCAATTCTCATCTCAAAATGCAGTTTCTTTTCGGGTAGTAAAATATGTATTTTGTCATCGTTGTTGTTAGTCAGTATATTATACAGCTTTCGGCATATGTAAGTATTAGCACGGAAATACTTTTAATTAAAATAACAAAGTCTAAGTTTGTACGCAACAGCTAATACCTAGAAAAGCTGAACCAATTCCAAATATTCTTTCACTAATAGAAAGCTACATTATTTCTGAGTGGATAATAACGGGCCACGCCACGAACATAGTTATACAATAATTGCTTAAAGAAAATTTTCTTCGCGAAATACTTGGCAACGCAAAGAATTGCAGGTGGGGGTAACTCCTCTAATTGAATCTTTACTTTGGACTTTTTGTTTAAATAAGAAATTATCAAATATACCTAAATAATTGGGACTTATACGCGATACTATATACAAATGTACGATACCTTTTTATCTTCCCGAAGTTTCGGTCGAATTGCAGCGACCGTGGTCACGGGTGAACTAATGACAGCTAGCGGCGTCTCCGTGAAGCATGGAGCTCACTTAGTCGTCACAATTTTGAAATATCGCATTCGCATACAAGTTAGGTCACATTCCTATCTATGGTAGGCAAACCAACAAATAGATAGGTTATTGAAGTCCGTGTTTCAAACAAATCAGTCTTCCTTCAGTTACAAACATAGCATAGCCGTAGCAACTCCATAGTCTAAAGAATGATTCAGCAGACTTTCTGGAAGCTAGATTAAGGACTCTTTTTGCATCAAGCTATTTTTGAAACCTGAAGACCTGGGTCATGAAAAGTTATTGTTTTGTAACGCGAAACGAACCTTGCAAAACAATAAATTGAAAAGTAACTTCATCCATTATTCTGCATCCACTATCTTGTGTATCCAATCCAACATAAATCATTTTTCCACTAATAAAAACTTGGAATCAATATCCAAAGCCACTTAGAGTATAATTGAGCCAACAATTGGCACTGAAAAGAAAAAGGTCCTATAATTAATACGAGCTAATTAGTGAAGTTGGCAGTTTGCCGGCATGGTTCGTTCCTAGTCTATTTACTAGGTATGTTTATTTTGAAATGCAAATTCAACTTGCCATCCGATTATTGTGGGATTTAAAATGACTGAATATTGTTTCGTTTGTTGAGAGTGAATTTTCAGGTTGCTGTTTTGTATTTTTTTGTAAGTTTAATTGGCTGATGAAAAGTCTGTTCGGTTTTGTTAACTTGAATTGAGATTGCATGCGTAATAATGTATTTAAGATTGCATTTTTTTATGTCTCACCTATTCTTATGATTGTATACTGATTTGAATCAAGTTATGTTATGCGGCGAGTCAAATTGAATCCTTTTTTAACACGCTTATATTAGCTTCACTTGTAACTGACTATGAACTTAAGAAAATCTTGGAATCTTAATTTGATTTGGTCTTTGATTACGATGAAATTTTGCACACGCTCTGAGTTCTGATGACAATACATGAGCAGAGAAACGTCATTACAAATCCAATATGGCGCCCTAAAAGCGTGTTTTATCAGTTTTTTTATTTGAATGGGAAATCACCATATGATTTCGGAATGGTGTTGACTGGGATCCCAAAATATTACACTGTGAGAGAGAAAAATAAAAATAAGCGCCAAATATAATAACAGTAGAAGAAATAGTCTTTATTCTCACACTGGTTGTATAGACCACCTAAGTGAACCCATTACTTCTAAAAGCTAGTATTTTTACTTGCCAAATTACATGAATAAAATACGTGTTACTAACAAAAATATGTGTATAATCTACCAACTCAATTCTCTAAGGCGTTAACTTTATATTCGTCATTAATCTTATCTGAATACTAGCTTCCGCCCGCGGCTTTGCCCGCATAGAGTTCGGTTATATCGTGTTTCCAAGAGAATTCTTCAAAAGTCCGGGATAAAAACTATCGTATGTTCTTTCTCAAGGTCAACTCTATCTCTGTACCGAATATTAAAATCAGTTCAGTGGTTTAGACGTGAAAGCGTAACAGACAGACAGAGTTACTTTAGCATTTATAATATTAGTAGGGATTAGTTAGATTTATGTTTTACCTCGTAAATAATAAGATAGGGTTTTGTACTATCTTATTATCGTAACTACCTAAGCAGTAATTTTATGCGCGGTGTTATGTTTTCAGATTGAAAATGGTAAAAGTTACCTTGTGAGGACCATGATTTTGTATTTTTGAGTAAATATTCTTATATTAATTATGTGGTATTAATGATGAAGAATTTAATATTTAAAAATAATAAAACAAACGGAGTGAGCTAAATAAAACCGTTTAAAAAATAGGTGTTCTTCATAGTACTTTATTATTTTACACTTTCCAAGTAAAAAAGTAAGTAATTATATATCTTCTTAGAAGCTACATTACATAGATAACTAATTATAATATTTTTAAAATGAACATTTTATTAGTAAAAGATAAATTACTTTTCAAATTAAATACTTAAGTTACTTACACCTTCTGTTGTTAAGTTCATCGCTACTTTACCATAAGTCTATTCCGTTGTTTTTTTTATCTTGCCGGAGTGTCCTGGAAATAAATGTAATCGCATGGTCACCCTACTCATACAGTTGATCCGATTTGTAATGGACTGATGTAAAGGTATCTACGAGGACTGGCTTTAAGCTGCATTTTGTTATTTCTACCATAATGATTTAGATTTTTTTATTCAATTTCTAGTATTTTTTTTATAAAATAAACGGGTTTTTCAACGTTACTATGCGAAATCTTGTTAAAAATCTTAAGTCTTATAAGAGAACAACCTTCCCAACTAAGATGAATATTACTATTACTATGATATAAATTTTGGAAACTGGAAGCAGTTTCCATGGAACTACGGTGAAATCCCGGGAAAAAACTAGTTGAATATTAATATTTCATACTTAGCACATTGCAGCTGTCATTTAACATCCTTGACAGTCGTTATGGGTAGGTAGTCAGACGCCAGTAAGTTTGACACCAGTTTTACCAAGAGTTATTGGGTTGCCCGGGTAATTGCGTTGAGGAGGTCAGATAGGCAGTCACCCCTTGTTAAGCACTGGTTATCAGCTACATCCTATTAGACTGGAAGCCGACCCCCACATAGTTGGCAGATGAGTATGCAGATTTTTAATCACAATTTTACTTAAACCACATTTAATCACAAGCCATTGACCAACTACAATAAAGATTAAGATAAACTTCAAAGTCTAGTACTAGTCGAGTCTAACATAAGCAATTTGTTTAACCAACGTTAATTTTGAATAGTTAACGTGGTGATTAATCATTGTAAAGTTAATTAAAGCTCAAGTTCTGAACGCAGATGGGATTCGCTCCATGCGGGTTATGTGAGATTAAATGAAGATATTTTAAGTTTAAAATTTTCCATCTTAGTTGTAGAGAATATTTTGAAGACGGACTTTTTTGAGAACTATCAATTTTGAGCGGTATTGAAGCATAAACTGATGAAATATTTTGACATTTTAAGATGGAATTTAGGGACGATAATAGATTGGCTGGAAATAATGTTACTTACATGTGAGATGACGTCAGATTAAGGAGATAATAAAAGAAGAAAACCAAAATAAAAATTGAGAAAAAAAAAGGACGATGATGATAAAGTAAAAAGAAATTTCCGATACCGGGAATCGAACCCGAGCCTCGTGGGTGAGAGCCAGGTATCCTAGCCACTAGACCATATCGGATGTTATTCATATAGCTAAACTTTTTATTGACATATTCGTAAAACTTGCTGAACTTCGTAGAAAGCTTATTTCAGTCACTTGATTGAAATTGATTCACAAATAATAATATTTGAAATACATTTCGATGAAATATGTACATACACAAGTGGACTGTAGTCCAAGTTATTGTAATTTCACACAATTTGCATAATAAAACTCAGTACTTACATAACTTTTTCTCATTAATAATTTTATTACTAAAATTATAATAAACTTTCACCTAGATTACCTAGAATTACATGAATATTTTATTCTCCTTCATAATTTTAGTGTTTTACATTTTCAAACTGATTTATTTTTGTTTGTTGGCCAGTAGTAAATAATATGTTATTATTTGAGTCCCACATTTTTAGTTTTCGATTTTTTAGTAGAATAGTTGTTAATTTTAAATGTGATTCAAAAATTGGTACCAAGCAAATTATAAACTTGTGTCTGAATAAATGGGTATGACGATTTCAAAAACGTCTATAATATAAGAATAGTGCATTCTTACCGTGATGATCTGCTTCATGTTCAAAATGTGGCTTCCTCGTCGTCAGGAACCTGAAATAATAAAAAAATATTCACTCTTAATTCTTTTCATTTTCATACAATACAATAGAGAACATTGGACATTAAGTAAAACTACACACTGCAGGTATACCAGTATGTTAGGTCTACCTGACATGGATAAGACGAAAATTATGTCAAATGCCCATGTTGAGCCCACCCCAGTCTCTGTTGGAAGCTCGGTACTCGAAGTTGTTGACTCATATATCTACCTAGGACAAGTAGTCCAATTAGACAGGTCCAACTTCGAGAAAGAGGTCAACCGCCGAATCCAACTCGGCTGGACAGCGTTCGGGAAACTACGCAATATCTTTTCGTCCGACATACCTCAGTGCTTCAAGACGATAGTCTTCAATCAATGTGTGTTACCAGTGATGACTTACGGCGCCGAAACGTGGTCTTTCACTATCGGCCTCATCTCAAAGCTCAAACTCGCTCAACGAGCTATGGAGAGGGCTATGCTCGGTGTTTCTCTACGTGATCGAATCCGAAACGAGGAGATCCGTAGACAAACCAAAGTCACCGATGTAGCCCACCGGATTAGCAAGTTGAAGTGGCAATGGGCAGGCCATATTGCTCGCAGAGCAGATGGCCGATGGGGTCGAAAAGTGCTGGAGTGGAGACCACGGACCAGCAAGCGCAACGTAGGACGTCCACCAACAAGGTGGACAGACGACCTTATAAAGGTCGCCGGAAGACGCTGGATGCAGGTCGCCTCCAACAGGTATCTGTGGAGATCTAAGGGGGAGGCCTATGTTCAGCAGTGGACGTCCTATGGCTGAGATGATGATGAGGTCTACGAGGATCCGTACGCCATTGTAGGGATCCAGTAGAATACCAGTGTCAAGTATTGATTCAGGTCATCTTGCCACAATGAATAAAAAGAAAGCCTATAAGTAAACCTTCCTCGATAAACTGACTATCTGACACCGAAAGATTTTTTTAATCGGTCCAATCCGCTTTATAATATTAGTATTGGTTAAGCTATTGTCTAAAAACCTATTACCCGAAAACGCCATTACTATAGAAACCCATAATAATAGGCATAAACTATATCAGTTCTTAACCCAGACAGTTATAGCCCATATTGTCTTCTAACTGGCTAGGTTACCTGCAAATCTATAGATGTGAGTTGGCGACGCCATTGAATATGTGATTGGCTATTATTTATTACTTGTTTGTTTCATTTTGTTGTATTAGTCAAGATTTCTTTGGAATTATTTTCTTGAAATGGCTACGGTTATTGGATGAGATACGAATATATAATGTTACAAGAATCACAATCTTACAATTATGCACCGATCTTGTCAATACTAATACATAAAATAAAGAGGAAATATTTGACTATTTGTTTATACATACGTTTGCGATGAATAGGCTCTAAAAATACTGAACAGATTTAAAGAATTCTTGCGCTAATGGGTTTGATTATCTCCGGGTGACTAGCTACTATACGACAAAAAGTTTGGCCAGAACTGTATCATAAAAGTTATGTATCTACGTAATTTGAAGACCATAGCACACATCCGATATGGTCTAGTGGCTAGGATACCTGGCTCTCACCCAGGAGGCTCGGGTTCGATTCCCGGTATCGGAATAATTATGTTTTTTAAATAATTAATGTGCCAAGCTTTTTGTTACTTACATTCATTTTAGGAGATAGAGGGGAAAATATTATTTACCCAGAGTTAAGAGTTCAAAGATGTAAGAAAATTCTCAAACTAATAAAATAATGCTGACTAATTTCATTGTGGGTATTCTCATTTTCCCAAAAGGTCTGGGCGGTAATATTAGTAGCCATATTTTGTTATAATTGAACCCTATATTTCAACTTCAAACCAGCAAATTATACAGAAGGAATCCCAAACATTTTTATGCCTAATTTTAGTTCTTAAATGTGGCAAACTTTCAATTTCAATGGCATAACATTTTGCTACAGAAATGTGAACTTTATTGCCGGCGAATAAGGTGCTAATTTATTTTAAATAGGCATTATTAACGGCAAAATTGGTGTAAGGAAATGTAAGCTGCGTGACACAGTTTTCAGTCGGGGCTTTGAAATAAGCGATGATGACACGACCGTCGCCTTTTGGAGACAACTAGCTGTTTTTGGCGGCTCCACTTGTACCCTAAAGAAAGTTTTGTGAAATAACATCGCATATCTTTTCAAAATATTTTTTTTTTCACATCATATTTATTCAATGCTTGAGTTAGACAAGTTACGTAGGGTGAGTGCTAGCTAGCATGTGGTGGATTTTATAAATCATTTTCAAATGTAATTTTATTTTATGACAATATTGCGTATTGCATACTGCAATATACTCACTGTACTTTGTTGAAAGGTTCTTTTAACCTACAGACAGAAATGTGTTGCTGGGGAGTTTGTTGCGCCACTTCTTCTTCCCAGCAAAAACACATAGGAAGTGGTGAAGGGTGGGCGTTTTGGGGGCTGTCTTATGTATGTAATTTTTTTTGAAGTTCGAAAAGTGCTGTTTTGCAGCCAAGTTTGAATAAATGAGTTTTGATTTTGATTTTGAAAAAACTGGTAGTATAGTACCTATGTACAGATGTTTACAAAATATATATTTACTTAGGGTCCGTTCAGATAGACCGGGTCGGAGAGCATCGGCGCGCATTTTTCTTTTCACACAGACCAGAGCCGATCGGCTGCGCGAGCATTAAAGAGCATGCAAACGTAGCCAAACGTCAAGAAAAAATTCACGATCGGAGCCGGTCGGCTCCTCTTATTATTTCACACCAAACGCATTCGAGCATTCTCAATGACAAAAGCAGTGCGCATGCAAGTACTTAATTTTCAACGTGTTAAGATTTGCTCTACTCTCCGACCCGGTCTATCTGAACGGACCCCTATACTACTTTACTAAATAAAAGTACTATATACAAATGTATTCCAGGTACATGATGTCAGGCAAGTAGGACCAAAAGTTTAATGTGAAACCATGACAGACGAACAACAATAGCTATTGTGCAAAAATAAAATATTTTCTTTAATACGTCGATGTCGTAAATAGTCTCTCAGATGAGATTGTTTCTGTTTGGTATAGCATACAATAATATAGTGAACAGTATTAAATATCCTACCTTTGGCAACCAACTCCTAATAGGTACCTACAAATAATACTAGCTTGTGTGAAAGGACATACTCCAAGATACTATTCGAGATTTGTCTCCTCTAAGAAAGACTTATCGTCGGGAATAGTGCAAATCCGCGTAACTAGCATTGGATAATATCGCGTATCTGCAATAGATCTCGTTTTACAGGGGAAGGTTAAAACTTATCATCATTCATCATTCGTCATTCATTGGACATTTTTGAATATTAAGTGGTTATTTACGGTGTGTAAATAATCACTTAATATTAAAAAAAAATGTGCCCATTATCTGTTGAAATAAGAAATTTATTAAGTTTTAACCATCCCCTGTAAAACGAGATCTATTGCAGATACGCGATATTATCCAATGCTAGTTACGCGGATTTGCACTATCCCCGACGTTATGCAAAGGGCTGAGTAAAACCAATTGTTGATGTTATAGGTATGTGTATATAATTTTTTATCAGTGACTTACGAACAAAGAACAGAGTTAGATACTTTTCAGCTTCTTTCAGATCATAAACCCCCAATATGCCACTGACCCGCAAGAAGACAATTTGACCTCAGCTCTATTCTTTACCATTTAATGACAAAAAAGCCATAAAATATACACATGGGCAATAAATCCTCATCATAAAGAAGGACACTAATCTCGTAAAAATAGCCTCACCAACCCAAGCTACAGTTTCTCGAATATTCCGAAAAAAGGCCAAGAATCCAGCTACAGTTTTCCCGAAAAGGGCCAAACTTAGATAAGCCGGTATCTCTTCAATTGTTAATCCACTTACATCCATTACAGGTCCTTAGTCAATCAGGCACTTATACGGTCTGCGTCAGGACCGCTGTCACAACTCACCGTTCCTCTCAAAATACATATAGAGAGTTGCTACCTAATTGCTACCAGTTACCATTAGTTGCTACCAATTGGTAGCAATTGTCACCTTTGGATGCTGAATATCTTTAAAACCACGAGGATAGCAATTGGTAGCAACTAATGGTAGTTAGTAGCAATTAGGTAGCAACTCTCTATATGTATTTCGAGAGGATCGGTGAGTTGTGACAGCGGTCCTGACGCAGACCTTATACGCCGTTTTCGAGGCCTCGTCGCGGGAAATCTTTCTCTCGCAAATTAATTACACGTCAGTGAGAATGCGTGGATGAAATTGTTTGAAAAGGAGCGCCTAAGTTGAGCACATTATTTTGTTCGTAATCATCTTACTTGTGTGTGTTTTTTGAGCGACTAATTAATGGTGTGTTTTGGTTGATGAGAGCTTTATGGGGAGGTTATTAAGATGATTTTAATGGACGAAGAAGACTTCTTTTCCTTATTGTTATTACATGTACTTGAAAAAATCCACACGAAGATAAAATTCTGTAAGAGCAATTATGCCCCATTGACTTCAATAGACTATTACAAAAGGCCTAACAACCTAATAGCTCAATATTTCAACAATTCCCCAAGCACCATTACGTAAACTTCACAACATATTCAAAGCAATCAAAACCGTTAAAATAATAACACCAATATTTCTCAAAGGACATTGAACTGTAATCAGACTCAATCATGTCGTGTCTGTGTGTGTGTGTACTGTGTACGCACAGGAGCCATCATACGCCCCAGTGTGAGTTTGCTATTACAATTCAATCAGGCGTTAGCGATTTGACATTTTCTCTCTTACAAGACGATATTAAGGGGATCTTCACACTGCCCCGCATCACGCTGCATCTTGCGTGTCGACGCACCTACGCGCGTTCCTGCGGGAGTGCAGATCTGCATCATCGTGCGGGTTTTTCACGCACTCACGCGCGTAGGTGCGTTTTGTTATTTCACGCACGACGGCTCTCATCGAGTTCCATTTTCAAACATACACGTCACGCCCATTCAAAATCACGCGCGTCACTGCGGGATTCAGTGTGCCATACCTTGCGTCTCGCCCCGCACCTACGCGCGGGGTTGCGTTTTTCTCCGCATGTATGTGCGTGATCCGCATGAACGCGCGTGGATGCATTTTCAGTGTGTTGGACTATGCGTGTTTTCCATACAAACGGAGATATTTCCATACAACGGAAAAAAACGCATCCACGCACTACGCTGCATCATGCGGGGCAGTGTGATAATCGCCTAAGATATTATTAGAATCTCAATGAGAATCGGAGAAACATCGATCCATTCGGTTATTACTTCACATTTGACGTCTGTATTCTAACGTTCCGATAATATCTATTAAACATGAAGAATCTTCGTAATTTTTTCGACATCGATAAAATCTAATGTTATTACTGTTCCTACGAGTATGCTTTGGGCAATAAAAAAATATGGTAGGAGAAATTTATTCAGACGGGAGGTAGTACCTGTATCTTAGTAAGTAGGTACTCAAGGAATGGGCTTATGACGTCATACGAGAGCCTAGTTAGGCTGTATTTATGTACGTATATTTGGAGCGCTTTTATGATTTTCTGTTGGGTAAAGAGTCATTTTTGTTGGCGGTAAATGACTTTTAACGTACCTGCGTATATTTTATTTGTATAATGTATTCTGAAGAACTGTCTTTATGTGTTGGAGCTTCATTATTTTACACAGCATTAATTAACAGGATCATAGGAGTTCTATAGGTTTTTTTGAACCATTAAAAGTCATAGTTACGACTGAAGGTCCTGGTTTGCAAAAAAAAAAATGTCTCAACGGCTCGGTGTGAACGTACCAAACTTGTGAGACAATGCCCCGAGTTCGCGTCCAGGGTTTGGGTTACACTTTTTGCTGCGGGTTGTTCGAAAGAGATACCGCGGCCCTGGTACATAAAAGGCCTGTGACGGAACACGACGGTTTTTAGTCAGTAAGAGTCTGACACTCCCTTTCCGCTGCTAACCCACAGCGGAAGGGGTCATTTGATGATTTTTGACGTCGTTAAAAAAAAAAAAAGGTCACGGTTTGCTTGACCATATTCTATCAAAAACTTTAGGGTCCTTTTGGAGCTCATTGTGTACTTGTTCTTCTGTCAAACCACCTTTCAGCCCCAGCAGACAATTGAGGACTGCCAGAATATTTACTGGAATTGATTACTATGGACTTAGTTAATCAGATTAATTCCATTGTCTTCTGTCTAACGGCGAATAGATTGCCTCAAAATCATCTATTGTTCTAGTTTAATACTGTAAGCTGCTCATTACTGTTATTGCGAACTAGCTAATTAAATATTAGTTTGTGCTAATTAACGTGAGAGTAGATGTATAAGGACATGTAGTGAAGACAAGAATCTTGAACAGCCAACCTTATTATTGTCGTCTAAAATCTTATCGAGTGTAAATCACCTAACTCGTCATAGTTTCACAATCTTATTACGTAAAATTTCCTTCTTGGTTAGCGAAAGCCAGTTTTCGTGTTCTCTCAGGCCCGACGTGTTTCACCACTAACTTCGAAACTACCTTCTCACAACTCTGTTACACCTGCTCTCTGCTGGTATCCAGCAATCCAGAATGAGAGTCTCTTTTCAAACCTTACCGTAGCGAGGCCCTTCTCTGCTTCGAAGAGAATGCTAACCCGTCGATTTGTTAGCTGATCTCTCTTCAGTCGGAGACTTCATTTACTATGAGAGAGAGATCCTTGTGTACTATAGATATTACATTTTATCTCCTTTCAGAAGAGCCGTTTGTTAAGAAAAATCGTTCCAAATGACATAATTATCTGCTACTTACCCACATAAATATCCAGCTTTATTGTTTCATACTTTTATTTATACGTAAAGAATAATTGATGGTGTTCCTTTGACGCGACCACAGACACCGCAGTAGCGTGTTTGTATGCTATTTATATTGCTGGCTGGCCGGTTGATTAATCACATTGTCTTGACAAGCCAGATCTAGTGGACTGCGTCGAAATAATCTATAGTGGGTGTATTAGTGGAGTAATCTGTTAAGCTTTGCAGCAGCAGTTCATTTTAGTGTGGAGATGAGGTATGATTGAGTAAGTTTATTGTAATATTACTATGACACTGCCTCTTGTATGGAAATTATTTATAGCTGTAGAATTATTTTTGGTTTTTGTGTTTTGTGGTTTGAATACAAGAACACAACTGCAAAACAGCAAAAAAAGCATTTTGCAAATAGCTTGAGCCACCTAGGCGTCCAAATATCATCAAAAACACGACACCTACACAACGTAAGATCTGCATACTGCCACTGATAATTCAAAAATTTGAAAAACTGGTGAAATATTGGGCCTCCAAATTTAAATTTAATATCGAATGCCATCAACTTCCTAAGGCAGGGATCGAAAACACAACCTCCTTAATAGTCATCGGTCAAAAAAAAAACACAGTCTGACAATATCACACAAGTTTATGAAGGTTATCAGAACTTGACGGTTTCTCACATTAAGTACTGGTCATGCCATAAAAAGCCCATATTTTTATCTTTGGTTTTAAGGTTTTTTTATAAGGCGAGTTATGGTGTAATCCCAGAGGCACGCATCAACGAATACGACCGTATTGTATGGGAAATGAAGATATTATTTTGATGTGTATGGTGATACTGAATTGCGTAATCGTTGGTTTTCTTATGTATGGTTTTCGTGGTGAGATTATCTTGTTAAATAATATCAGTTATTTCCTTGATTTTACTTGCATCATAAAATATACTCTTTGGAACCGTACAACTACCTTGACGTTACGTTAGAGCTCTTACAGGCCTATTTGAAATAAAAAAAAGACTTTTAAACTACTTTATTTCCTATGTTATTTTCCAACTTTCCTTCTACTAACATCGTTTTTATAAAATTGCATCCAATGACCTGCTGACATTGGGTCATTTATTTCACTTTGAAAGTTTTACCAATTACGAATTTGAGTAACCGCATAGTATTTAGTTACCTTACTAAATTGTTTGCTTTATCACAAACTGCTCTGCTCACCCTGATAAAAAGTAGCTTTTAAAATTCTCTACAGTAAGAATACTTTCATTAATCATTCCAATAGCTCCTGAGATTAACTAGTTAAAACAAGCAAACAATTTTTTTGGCTTTATAATACCTGTAAACATACCACGTACATTGGCATCTTCAGGTAATACAAAACAATTTCACAAACACTCAAAATTTTAAAAGTTACACTTTAAAAATTCAAAAAATGTTTCCTCAAAAATCTTGAAATAAAACAGAGTGAGCAGCTCAAAAGCAACATGTAATAATGTATCGTAAGTTCTCATTGGCAAGCTCATTTTTTACCTAAATGGCTTGTTGCCAAGTCCGATACCGGATTACGTCTTTATGAGAACAATTTTCAAGCATTTTGTTGCTGAGTAGGTATAGGTGAAGAGAATTTCTTGTTTTTATTATTTTGTTGGAACTGCTGGTTTTTAGGTGTCAACAGTTTTGTAGATTGTTTGATGATTCTCAATTTACAAGTGCCTAGCTTATACATAGATTTCGTTCTGAAATGGTACAGTCTCTGTAAAAATAACAACACAGTTTATCAATTAAACTACTATGCGTTATTATGTTTGTATAAGTCTTTCCTAACCATTTAAGATATTCATTACTCATATAATATCCCTTTTGTTGGTTGTATGTAACGTTTAGTAATTCTTATTTTCGCCGATGTTATTATACGTAGTTGATGTTATGAGCGCTTTTCCTTTTCAAATGAACATTTAAAAACCATCTATACTAATATTATAAAGCTGAAGAGTTTGTTTGTTTGTTTGTTTGAAAGCGCTAATCTCAGGAACTACTGGTCCGATTTGAAAATTTATTTCAGTGTTAGATAGCCCATTTACCGAGGAAGGCTATAGGCTACTTTTTATCCCGGTACGGGAAGTAGTTCCCACGGGATGCGGGTGAAACCGCTGGCAGAAGCTAGTCTTAAAATATACAAAAAATAAACCCAAAAAAAACTGAACTTTAAAGTCCTTTCACTGGCCAATTTTTTAAACATCCCTAATTCACCGCTCCCAAACTCACCACTAAACATGCCACAGTCTAAAAAATATTCCCACACTTCAACAACGCAAGTAAACATGTTCCACTATATTACGAAGACACGAAACCAATCTATATCAGGAACTCCATTTTTTACTGAAATGGCAAGCTGCCAACGTTCAGATACTAGGCTGTGTCTTCGAAAGATCAATTTTGAGGCTTTCACGCTAAAATAGGTGTTGGATAAGGTTCGGGAAGATGAGTTACCGTTGCATTTTGGAAGTAATATTTTTGATGCGGTAGTTTTAAAATTTGGGGGGGGTTATGTAGTTGTTATTATGTAAAGAACCAATCTCTGAAGCATGAGTGTGGGTTCAATTTCAGGTCAGGCAAGTATCAATGCAACTTTTCAAAGGTTGTATGTTCTTTCTAAGTGTATATCTTGGACAAAAATGGCAGCGTTTCGGAGGGCACGATAAAGGAAATAGCTAGGCATATGATGGTAAAATATAAATGACTATTCCAACATTAGAAATAAAAAAAATCGTGGACATTGAATTCCCAACAAAAAAAAACATATTTTAAAGTCCAACTTTTTAACAACATTACACAAACGCTCAATGCCAATTAAAAAAGTATTTTAACAAAACTTTTTACATAGAACTCGGACAATTAACGAAGTGAATTAAATTGCAACATTTGCCCATTAATGAAAGGCCGGTTATTATAGAAACATCGACAGTTTATGATTCTAGGAAGTTTTAATTCGATACGAAGGCGAGTCGAAGTAATATTTGCAGAACTCGATGAGTTATGCATTAAAGTTGCTGGACTTTTATGACATAGTATGGATATTAATGGCGTCCACGGCCGATTTCGGCCAGGGCGGCTGTTCTCATTTAAGGAGATCAGCCAGCTGCGCAGGACATATTATAACGCACAAGCATTTGCGCAGACACAGGTGCACTCTCTATTCCTTCACTCTCATAACCCGATGGGACGGCAATCCGACAAGACCGGAAAGAGATCAGGCGCAGGACCGACATTTACGTGCTCTCCGATGCACGGGTGAATCAATCACCAACTTCCAGACTACGGGCTGCTTTGTGAAAGTTTAAGAAAACCCATAAAGCGATTTCGGCCCGACCCGGGAATTGAACCCGAGACCTCGAGCACAGCAGCCGCGCTTGCGACCACTAGACCAACGAGGCAGTCACAGTATGGATATTACAATTTTATTGATCAACTGGTCAGCCACCTCCAGGGGAAACTACTTCCATCACATGGTTGAAAATAGCATAATCATATCCGGCTCCAGATACCTCAAATTTGTCTTTCATCTCAATTGGTTCAGCCGTTTTGACGTAATTCATATTTTGTAATATTAAAATTAGGATAAAATAATTGCGAAAAAAATAAGTGTAGCCACAAAATTATTTATTGGACACATGACTAAACTTCTAATTTTATAACTAAGCAACGGGGAAATGACATAGCCTCTAATAAACTAATTCGTCTTTTTTACAACGCCATCTACTAGAAAGCTTCAATAAAAGATCATCAATTATTGTAACTTGTCCTTCTTATTTATACATTGTCATCTAATTTACTAACTCGGCCTCATTTTTCCAAAAATTCAATCCATTTTTTTTTTATGGTAGAATTTAATTTGGATTCATTTTATTTAGCATATTGCCAAAACAAACTTAACTCCTGCACATCTAATTCCGATTTATTCATTTCAAGCATAATATTATCAGCACACAGGTAAATGCTGTTTGCACCTATAAATCGATGGATCTTCCTACTGCCAATTCCTGAACGAAAATAATTCTCGTCGTAAAATATCACAGTGTACATGGGCGTTGACAACAAGATCCTACCGTGTCTTGTAGGGCTGTCTCGGGTGTTATGGAAATATTATTTTATGGTGTTATGGTGTTAATATTGGAGGCTGATTGCTTGTGATTTTTGTAAGGGGAAACCTTTAAAATGGTTGGAAATTTGGCTTAGAGCTATGGTTAAATATCAGGTCGGATAAGATTTGGATAATCGCAAAAGTCTCTGCATGCATTTTGCATTTTAACCAAAAGCACGCAAGCTGAATGGTCACGGTTGCGCGTACCTATTCTCGGCAGTTAGTAAGTTTTCTTTTTTTTTAACGACGTAATAAATCATCAAATGACCCCTCCCGCTGTAGGTTTGCAGCGGTGAGGGAGTGTCAGACTCTTATTGACTAAAAACCGTCGTGTTCCGTCGTAGGCCTTTTATGTACAGTCAACTTCAGGTCAGTGGTAACAGTTTTATAGAAAAATCGTACTTATTACTATTGAGTTAAGGAGCATGACAGTTACCACTGATGTGCAGTCTACCATACCCGGGCCGCGTTAACTCTTTCGAACAACCCGCAGCCTATGCGCAGCACGCTCGGAAGTTAGTTACGGTCTGCCATTAAGTTTGACGAGAACTATACGAGTATAATTATAAATCTTGGTCTCCTTAGACAATATATCCATTCATTATACCCATATAAGCTGTGTTAATTGAAAGATAATGATATTTTATTTAATTCTTTGTTTTTTCTGATTCTTTTGTTTTTTTACCAGAATATAATTGTAAGGATTTACGAATAAAGACAGATAGATAAGTAAATATGTATAGCAAGTATACCTAGTCTTACTAAAA
The DNA here is from genome assembly GCA_963856015.1 of Helicoverpa assulta. NCBI lineage: Eukaryota > Metazoa > Arthropoda > Insecta > Lepidoptera > Noctuidae > Helicoverpa > Helicoverpa assulta. Next base: position 10,961,861 of record CAWLCW010000012.1, read on the forward strand.
CATCTCTTTCATATAAAAATCACTCAAGTCGCAATATTAGCACTAAGTGGAGTTGGTGCTCATCTCATTAGGTGCTCATCAATCGCGAAATGTATTAAAGTATGCGTGAAATGTCTCGCTTGAACGATCTCTCGCAATTCAATACCTGTTCTATTGCTTACTGAAATCATTACAGTTATAACGAAGGTAAATAAAAATTGATTGTTTAATCATTATATGGGTCTAACCACATCGCTAGGGCAGTATTTCTTTAACTACTTAGTTTTCATCTGAATCAGGACAGCTATTTTATCTTAAAAGCATAATAAACAAACAGATTTACATTATTCCCTTGATCCATAAGTCGTCCATCGTTTTCAATACAATAGAAGTAGATAATACTGCTAACTTTTCTAAAGAAACTAAATAATAAATGTAAAAGCTTGCAATATTAACTAGTTTCCCTTTCTCTAGAGGTACAAAATGAAACGACAGGTGCTCTAAGAAAAATCAGGAAAAGTTAGCTCAAGATAATCCTATGATAAGCTGTAAGCTTGGATACTCAGAAGGATCTGCATTAAGTACGGGTAGTGAAGACCGATTGCACAAGTCTATGTAATCGTGATTTGATAAAACGAAACTTAGATAAAAGGTTTTTGAACGGACTTTAGTTTCTATCGGTGTATTTTCTGAACGTAATTTTTTAAGGGTAATTTTAATAATCTGGTTATGGTTGATCTATGGTAGAAATGGAGGATCTTGTGACTCGGGGATGAGCCAATAGTGGTAAAAAAATCATACAAGTAGTAGATAAAATGACGAGGCAGATATATTTTTAAATACACCATTGTATTCATCATCATCATCATCAGCCTATCGCAGTCCACTGCTGGACATAGGCCTCTCCAAGTGCACGCCACTGAGATCGATTTTCGGCTTCTCGCATCCAGCTCCTGCCAGCCGTCTTGCGCAAGTCATCACTCCACCGTGCCTGAGGACGTCCTACACTACGCTTGCCGAGGCGCGGTCTCCACTCTAGAACTCCACCATTGTATTGTCAAATTATAACATTGTTTTGTGACCACTTTACCTACCTACATAGATTTATAACATTTAACAATTCAATGTTATCTCCTTCTATACATATTAAGTATTTTTTAAAACTAAGTTCTAAAACTGTGGCACCCACCTTTATCTAACTAGAACTTAACGACAAAAAATCCTAGTTTTATCTAAAACCGATTTTAGATACGATACCACCCCTAATTTCACCTCGAGGTAAATCCGCTGGTGAACACAGACTCGGCCGTACGCCTCTCGCGATAAAAACGGGGTGTTCTATAAATTATTCATAAAAAATCTTGACGCGCCCCATGCTAAGGTGGGGCGAATATTGTATGCTCGTGTTAGTTGTTTAGCCTTGTGTCTCGTATGTACTTTGTTGACGGTGTTAAGACAGTTGAGGCTTATTTTTATTTACTGTCTCTGTTTTACAGCTTGCAAGTAGTGATATTGACCAATTGATGTGGTATTTTTTAGGGTTCCGTACCCAAAGGGTAAAACGGGACCCTATTGTTTTCGCTCCTCTGTCCGTCCGTCCGTCCGTCTATCACCAGGCTGTATCTCATGAACCGTGATAGTTAGAGAGTTGAAATTTTCACAGATGATGTATTTCTGTTGCCGCTAGAACAACAAATACTGAAAACTAGAATAAAATAAATATTTCGGGGGGCTCCCATACAACTAACGTGATTTTTTTGTTCAGTTTTGCTCGATATCCATAAATATGTATAATGCTGGTACGGAACCCTACGTGCGCGAGTCCGACTCGCACTTGGCCGGTTTTTTGGAGTTGGGACACCAAAAGATGGCCTCAACAAGGGTGACGCAGGAGGGAGTGTCAGACTTATATTAACTAAAGGGACAAAGGGGGTTCTTTATTATTTCTGGATCCCTACGTGTACCCGAGCCCGGTAACTCGTTTGAACTCTCCTGCACTCTGGCAAACTTTGAACCTAAGCAGAGTTTTCTGACTGTTCTTTGCTGAAACGTCAATAGCATGCCGAATGTGGGTATCCCCTTACTAATGTATTTATGTTCAGTGCCTCTTTTTAAAACAGTCGGATGGAAATGAGTATTTGAAAGTCCTATGAAATAAACAAATAAAATTGCTATAACTATGGCATGCGTGAACTAAATTTCTACTACCCCACAAGCGAGCTGTAGCGACCAATAAAAATACGCGTGTAAGGAGATTGCAGAATTTTCTAGTGAAAAATTAATTTAATTACAGGTAACTGATAGGATTTTCACGGAAAATCTTGTACGAAGCTTAAAAGAAGCCCGTGTAAGGTCTTCATCAATACTTTTCTTAGTATTTAGCTTATTGCCAATTATATTTTTATGTGCCAATGAATAATTTCTTGGAGATGGCCTTTTGATTGACAAATAGAAGGTATTTATTTGTAATTACCATTAATCTAAACTTTATTTATAATGAGGAAAACTTTGTTTGTTTGGTTGTAATGGATAAACTCAAAAATGACTGGACCGATTTTAAATATTCTTTCACCATTAGAAAGCTATATTATCTGCGAGTAACATAGGACACCCTTTATCCCTGTGCGATCAGTAGCTCCGACGGGACGCGGGTGAAACCACGGGAAACCGACTAGTTCTACAACGTTATTTTTAGTATATGTGAAACCTGAATACAGTTTGTTCAGAATCAGTAACTGAATCGATTCTAATAGTTTTTACACCAAGTTATATTTTTTTCAAAAACTATTTAAAAAAGTTTAAAGTTGGACAACGCCGTAATTAAGTACAACACAGGTCACGGCAGGTCATATCGAGTATTAGGAAACAGTAAACAACTAGTAGCAAGTGCAAAAAACTCCTCAGCCCCCTGGAAGACACGGTGACCTTGAATTTTTGCTGACTTTACAAGCTTATAACTTTGTGTTTTTTTTATGATACAGTCGTGAAATTTTGTAAATAGATTCTTTACACAAAAATACTAGACAGGTGTATCAAGTTTCGCATTAACAAAAAATAAGGTTGTATATAAATTGTAAACCCACATTCCTCAATCATTGTTAATTGCTATTTGGTGATCAATGTCAAAATTTATTTTACGTTCGTGGGTCCAAAAATACAAAACGTATAAAAATGTTAATCCAGACGAGACCTTTGGTAAAATTTCATTCATCCATGAAAGGGTATAGTGAAACCCTATACCTATACATATAGAAATAGGTATATTTAGGTAATAACTGTAGAGCGAGGAAAGATGAGCGGAGATGCCGTAATGCAGAGGTATTCCACGAAGCGCACCCAAACGAAGCACACCCAGACGAAGCACACCTAAAGTATTCCACCTAGCACACCCGTAGGTGGGCTTCAAATAAAAAAAATAATTAATTAATTTCCTATTCCACGAAGCACACCTAAGAATATCACTCGCATAGTGCGGGGGGGACTAAGGAATAAAAATGTCGATTACTTAGTTGTCCGATAGCGAATATCTTCTGTTAAGTTATGTCACCCTAGTACTTGTGACAAAAAATGATTCGATTTCAATACCATCATTTTCTACACAAAATAATGGTATTGAAATCACTGGCACACAATCACATCGGCCACTGAGCTTAGTAAACGCTTGAAACGCGTCTCCCAAACTACTTACTAGAAGTACTAGGAAATCATAAGTGCATTGAAGCCAGATGCATTACCAACTTGTAATAATTTTCTACACTAAAATAATGGTATTGAAATCGAATCATTTTTTGTCACAAGTACTAGGGTGACATAACTTAACAGAAGATATTCGCTATCGGATAACTAAGTAATCGACATTTTTATTCCTTAGTCCCCGCACTATGCGAGTGATATTCTTAGGTGTGCTTCGTGGAATAGGAAATTAATTAACTAATTTTTTTATTTGAAGCCCACCTACGGGTGTGCTAGGTGGAATACTTTAGGTGTGCTTCGTCTGGGTGTGCTTCGTTTGGGTGCGCTTCGTGGAATACCTCGTAATGCAGGTAGGTCAGGCGCCTTCTTCTAGGTCAAACAGGTACTGTGGGCATGACCTAAACGAGTGAACTAGAGACCTTCGGGTTCTTTAAGATATCTGTCAACGATTTTTGGTATTACAAAAAATGGTCGGGTCCAAGGAAGGTGTATAAGGGTGAAAATAGTACTGTTCCTCGTCACCCGCACACCCTCATTTTGACGCGCTACTTTGTAAGGAGATTTTCCTTTATGGCATCTCCGTTCATTTAGTTCTCCATGGTTAATAACTATGGGCGAAGTCATATGGAAACCTGTCGTGGAAGAGGGTTGGTGGATTGACGTCTTATGACCGGCAGATATATGAGACGTAACTTGGTAATGAGGTATGTCTTTTGTTATATTGGTTGTTTAAGTTTACGGTTAAATTCACTGGAGGGAATGTAGAGGTAGAGGTATATTATTAGACTAGGATACTGCTCCGAGGTTCCACTCGCGTCTCAAAGAAAATTCTTACCGCGCCCTGATAAAAGGTAGCCTATATCGGGTGTATCGTACCTAATCACATTAAATTCTATCACATATATCACTTTATGATATTCTATGGCGAATTGTAAAAAAAAATAATCTTATCCATTCAGCGGTTTGGCCACAGGAGTCATTTTTCGGTTTCATAATTTACAACATCATTTGTAAAGTAGAGATAAAGTTAGGAGTATTGAATGTTTGACCAGTTGACAGCTGTCAGTTCTCAAGGGAGAATTTCCATTGATTGTAATGACTGACTCTTATATATGGTGTTCTAATTCTCGCACCTTTTTATTCTATTTACTTTGTTCGAAAAATATTTATTTTTATTTTTGCGTATTTTATTTCTTTCTTTGTGCACACATATTTATCCTGTATATTAACTTACTAGCTTCTGCCAGCGGTTTCACCCGCATCCCGTGGGAACTACTTCCCGTACCAGGATAAAAAGTAGCCTATAGCCTTCCTCGATAAATGGGCTATCTAACACTGAAAGAAATTTTCAAATCGGACCAGTAGTTCCTGAGATTAGCGCGTTCAAACAAACAAACAAACAAACTCTTTAGCTTTATAATATTAGTATAGATTTAATTTAACGTGATTAGGTACGACACACTTTGTATGTTATTTTGATACATAAATTACATAATTATATTGAAAAGTCACAAACATTTTTCTTCTTTTTTAAATATTAATGTGATAATCAAAAATCAGTTACATTTACGTTATAATAATGTAAAAATTATAAAGAAACCGCTTGTGGAAGCTGGTATTCCATATTATGCATTCCTTCGAGACGTTGTGAAGTTTAGATTGTAGAGAAGTGGTAAGTGCAAAAGGGGAACCATATTAGTACTTAAGAAAAAACTTTCTTCTGCATAGTTCATGAATTTAATTATTATGCACCCCAGTTTATTATGGAGGAAGTTATTGTATAGAATTTATATATTACAATAAAGCGTATGATACACATAACTGTGACGAGGTTAACTTTTAAAATCAAAAATGTATTACTGTACCTACCTTTTTCGGAAAACTAACAAAATAATAATATTATATAGTACAATTAAGATCGGCTAAGCAAAACTTCAAGACTTTATTTTGTGACCAAAATTTTGTGACTAAATAATAAAAAAAAAACAGAATAAAAGTTATCTTTAAAAAAAAAATGTTGGCAACAAAAAAAGCTTCTTAAGAAGTTTTCTTCTAAAGACCAAAGCCGTAATTAGATTTCGCTACTTATACAAAGTTGAGGACACGGATATTTTAAAAGTGAGGTTATACTTATTCATTGTGACACTGTGGAACATATAAGATTTAATTGCAAAAAGACTGCAGACTTAACAGTCGGCCGACAATTGGCCCGATGAATTGTAGGAAAAAAAATATTTCTTTTAAGAACATTGTGAATTCAATCTAAGTTTTTAGTCAGTCTAATACCAGCCAAATACCTGGTCGATGTAATATGCGTACTACCATTTGTAGGGACACAAATGCTGACTTTACTAATTGCACTGAGTATGCTAGTTAGGGAGCTAGCCAGTCAGTCGCTTATAACACCGAACCGCAGGCGTACGTAGAAATATATGCCTACTGTGTTTGCATATTACGGTGTTATTTACTTAATTCCAAATCGTTGACCCTGAAATTTATATACAGCAGTAATAAGTGGTGTTGTGTATAGGTACATAAAGACCTAATATACAGTTATACCAACACATTCATTTCCATACTGATTTATAAGCCTATAATAAAGTTTGTAGTGTGCGGTTACCCTTATCCTTATGCGTAAATGTCGATCCAAAAACTCACCGACAAGGTTCTTCAGTTTATCAATACTATGCATTAGATCTATGCAAAAGTCGTGGTGGCCTAGTGGGTAAAGAACCAACCTCTCGAGTAGGAGGGTGTGAGTTCGATTCCAGTTCAGGCAAGTACCAATGCAACTTTTCTAAGTTTGTATGTACTTTCTAAGTATATCTTGGACACCAATGGCTGATAAAAAGGTGAAGGAAAACATCTTGAGGAAACCTGGACTATATAGTCTGAAATCACCAACCCGCATTGAGCAAGCGTGGTGATTAATGCTCAATCCTTCTCCGTGTGAGAGGAGGCCTGTGCCCAGCAGTGGGACGATAAAAAGGCTGTAACAGTATGCATTAGATATTACAGAACTTCAGAGAAATCTTAATAGTCTCTTCAATAATATTCTTAGAGAACAAATAACTAGTGTTAACACAGGACGACAATGCAAACTAAACAAGCGTAGGTAAAGACATTATTTTGTCTTCAGAATCGTGTTAACGTATTCAAACATTAATGTGAGAAGTCTGGAGTTTGCATTGTAGTGTAATGTACAGTCGCGCACATTGTCGCTTGGGCGAAAGATTTGGCCAGCATTAAAATATTGACTATGTTCAGCAAGGATTTATCATTGCCTAGCCGTTTTCCCCCGGTTTCATCCATGTCCCGTGGGAACTACTGCCTGTATCGGGATAAAATATAGCCTATGTTACTTGGAAAGAGTGTACGCTATATGAGCTTTCCAACGGTGAAACAAGTTTGCAAATCGATTCAGTAGTTTTGGATCCTTTACAAACGGTACAAAGAAACAAACAAAAAATTACGCTTTATTATGATCTAGTATAGAAGTAGGTATACATTAACTAGGAACAAACTAGTTTTGAACTCTTGAAAGTACAAAAGTACAAAAATTGACAGGTATAAAAGTGGCTTAGGTAATCGTTAATGTCCGCGACTGTACACATTTTATAGGTGCATAATCGTATTATTTACAAGAGATTGCTGCTTTAATTCAAACTATGTTGCAATAGCTAGTTTTAGTTACTCATTTTCTACATTGCATTGTTAAAGTATTAACATAGCTACTCAATGAGTTGCGTTGTTATGTACGAATATTAGATTAATATCGAGTAAATAAATAATTATAAAAGCGATAGCTAAATGTAAAGTAGTAATTATATTAGAGAAATTTGAAATTACTTTCCTTTGCGGCGCGCAGTTTTTCGTGTAAAGATAGTAACTAAATTCTCTAAATAAACAAGCTACATAATAAAAGAATAGCTTTTCAAATTGGACCAGTGAGAAGTTCCTGAGATTAGCGCATTTAAACACGCAAAATATCCAAGTATAAAAAAGTATAAACATTTCATTTCACGTGGGTAAGTAAAAGAAACACGATAGTGCCTAAAGTAATTTAATTTCGAGATTCTCAGCTTCTAGTTTGAGCTAAGAACTCGTTTCATTGGCCAATCATTAGACGCGAAGAATTCTTTAACTTCAGAATAGTTTTTTGGCCAAATACCGATAGTTTTGTGGTTTGGTTTTAGATTAAGAACTTGTGAGAATTTTAAAGAACAGAGTTAAGTTTTTAGTAAGAATATCTGGTTTTAATAGCCAGACATGTTTTTATTGGAAGCCGAATTTTAGAAATTATTCACTAACCAAAATATTTGTAATATTAGTTTTAAAAAAATTAAAGTTTTCAGACTCTAGTCTTGTTATAAAAAAACCTTCACGACATCTTAAGAAATAAGTTGGTTCTTCTCACATACTCGTAGAATAACCGGCTGTCGTTTACGGAAAACCTGACAACCAGCTTACCAATGAGTATCGGCACGTATTTGAGTTGTGGAGATCAAATATGCTGTCGCTCGTATTAAACACTGATACTCAACTGCATCTGGTTAGACTGGAAGCCTACCCCGTTAGAAAAAAGCTAGGCAGACGATTCTCACATAGTATAAAGGTGGGTACAGACTATGTAACATAACATGTTATACGACATTGCTATATAACATGTTTCAGATAATGTGGACACTGAATGTTATAAAACATGTTGTAATAACATGTTTTATAACTATTTATTATCGACATTGTGGATAGCACTGAAGAACGATAAACGTCAATGTTTATATAACATTGTTATATTGCAATGTTATTCAATGTGTACAGTATTGTTATATGTTGCAATGTTGAATAACAAGGTTACATAATGTGGACGTGTTATAAAACACAGGTTATATAACATGTTACATAGTCTGTACTCACCTTTACATTTTGATGCATCCCAGATTAGATAAAAGCTTACCTATAAGACAGTTGATAAGCAGCATTTGACTACTACAAAGTGCTTTAAATTTTCAGTAACTCCACCCAATTTCACTGTAAATTACCAAGTAAAATTTAGAACAATAGCTTAACAAGTATTGGTCGACAGTGTCCGGACGTCAGCGAATAAACAGCTTCGTACAAAGGCATAAACGATGCGCGGCGGTTTATTGTTTGTCGTATCAGCTGCAACAGCTGGGAGCTAACTTAGTAACGGGATGTAGCGGAAGCGTATTTGGTAAAGCATAATTAGGTACAGTCAGCACCAAAAGTCGATGAACAGAATCACCATGACAAAACACCTGTTCACAATAAAATGCCATAAATTATAGTCGCAACTAGGAAACAAAATAGCCTGTACACCAGAAATTTACAAAAGTCGTTAAACACGAGTATTTCAAAAGTATCTGTGCACTAGTATTCCTAGAGTCGCTGTACACCATAAATCCAAATGTCGCTGAACATCATTGTATCAAAAGTCACTAAACAGCAGTAAATACAAAATTAGGTTAACAAAGTATATTTTTAATGTTGCCGTGTGTTAATATACTTTTGACGCTTATGTTGTTCAGCTACTTTTGGGACAGTGCTTGCTTGACCTTAATAATGTATGTTAACACGTTAGTATCTATTTCAATACTTATTTACAAAGCAATTATATTTTATTGTCAGTAATCTTACTAATATATAATATGACATAACATAAACATAACTGTCATGATCTACGAAGCGATTATTGTGACGGTACTTGTAATTTACTTTGCGCGAATCTTACAAAACCTACCTTCATTTAATTTTTAATTTATTATTTCTATTTACATGACTTGTGATAATTTTAGTCTAGCGTATGATTGTCATAGTCTGAACTAATTGAAATGTTGTGTAAGTGCATAGTTGTTTATTTATATTATTGAGATACATCAATCGATAAATATCACAATAATACCGTATAATGTGCATATTACGGAGCATAAACGTCACAGAAGTCTCCTATCTCGATTAGTTCTCCAGCCTCTCCAGGGCCACCAGAGCACATCCAACCCCAAAACCCAACAGATATTCTGCCACTTGCACGGTTATCGATTATATTACGTTCTGCATATCGAGTATTATTTATGCGCCAGAGAGACATACGACCATTTTCAGTAGAATGAAATGTTTTTTCATCCGAAAGCCAAGAAGTTATTTCTAAAAGCGTTATGTTAATGGAAAGAGTTATGTTTATGTTATTTCATATTATAGATTAGTATGATTACTGGCAATAAAAAACACTGTAAAGCAAAAAAAAACTATTTTTAGGTGCATCGGCCTAGAAGACAGTGTCTAATGGATGTAACTAAGTTTATTTCGCCACCGACTTCTAGGCCGATGCACCTAAGAATAGTTTTTTTTTGCTTTACAGTGTTTTTGGGAGTCAGTTTTATTTTTTTGTAAAAAGTTTTTTATTTTTAGCTTTTCAGTGACAAGCATAGTTGTCACCATCCGCATAAGTGGAAAATTCTCATCAATACGAACAATACAAGCCCAAACACGAGGTAGTTTACATATTCAGTTTTATAGTTCCCTCGACCTTCTCTGGTCTCCATCACCAGGTCAGCTCTAAACCTTCACCATTGCATAGTGTTATCAGACATAAGCTTTAGTGTCAAGTTTTTACCCTGCGTATTCCTACAATTTTCGAAAGTTGCCCTCGATTTCTCAGCGTTTCCATCATCAGATCCTGACCGTGTTATTATGGGAGGTAAACACTATCAAACAAAAAAAAAATGCAAATCCATCCTGGCGTCTCCGAGTAATCGGTGAACACATAAAAATAAAAAAAAAGATCCCAACGAATTGAGAACCTCCTCCTTTTTGGGAAGTCGGTTAAAAATATAATTGCTTTGTAAATAAGTATTGAAATAGATACTAACGTGTTAACATACATTATTAAGGTCAAGCAAGCACTGTCCCAAAAGTAGCTGAACAACATAAGCGTCAAAAGTATATTAACACACGGCAACATTAAAAATATACTTTGTTAACCTAATTTTGTATTTACTGCTGAGGGGCTACTAAAGGGCTGGCCTATACTTCGGTCAAAGGATATGCATTGCCATCCAGCGTGGCAATGCAGCCAGCCTTTTGGGCACGATCCCAGCTGACAGCGATGCGGATGAATATTTTGATACCTAGTTTTAATATTTCCCTATAATAAGTTCATTTTGTAAAACTATTGAATATACTATTTACTGCTGTTTAGTGACTTTTGATACAATGATGTTCAGCGACATTTGGATTTATGGTGTACAGCGACTTTAGGAATACTAGTGCACAGATACTTTTGAAATACTCGTGTTTAACGACTTTTGTACATTTCTGGTGTACAGGCTATTTTGTTTCCTAGTTGCGACTATAATTTATGGCATTTTATTATGAACAGGTGTTTTGTCATGTTGATTCTGTTCATCGACTTTTGGTGCTGACTGTACCTACATTATGACGACCTCGATGGCACAATGGTCACTACGCCGGATTGCCGAACCTGAGGTCCCGGGTTCGATCCCCGGTTCGGTCGACATTTGTGTGATGAGCATGCTTGTTGGCCGTGGTCTGGGTGTTACAATATGTATTTATAAATATGTATTATGTATATATGTAGCTATATGTAGTTTATCAGTTGTGTTAGCACCCATAACACAAGTTAATTAATAACTTACCATGGGGCTAACCGACCGTGTGTGTAAAGGTGTCCTGACATTATTATGATTTAAAAAATTACTTATTAATTACCAACTACGGGACAACATAAGGCCATTTAATGTTAAATGGCGGGCAGTGGATGAATGCGAGCTGCCTAAAACCGGCTACTAATAATAACTAATGTTTGCTACTTATTGGGGACGGCTTAGCAGTGGATGGCAATGATGATGATAATCTCAAATGCCTTATGGGATTTATGGGCCTAACATAAAGGATAGAAGAAAACGATAAAAGAACTACAGATCTTTACTCGTTTTCTTAGGCAGAAATCCAGTGTAGAAAATGAAAAATCGATAAATAAATGGCGGAGTAACCGCGTAACAAGCATACAAAAAAAAAAGAAAAAAAAAACGGTCGAATTGAGAACCTCCTCTTTTTTGGGAGGTCGGTTAAAAATTATCCATATAATCCATAAAATCGAAACAAAACCAATATGTACCCTTGTATACCAAAATTAGTTTCTTAATTCAAACACACGTATTAGCCAGCGCACCCTACACCCACCCTTACTCCAGCTGCTCGAATGCCAAGTGTTAACGTTCCGAATACCAGCTGAATGCACTTTTGTTCTTTTGAAATTGACTACGGAGATAATATTGTGATGTACTGACGGAGCTGGTCTATTTCCATCTATTGTGCAGCCTGATGAACAGATATTGGATTATGTAAAGTGTGTTAGTGGTTCAAGAGAGGAACGATTATGCAGGTTCTAAGACTTGGTAAGCGTCTCCTGTTATATGACTTTTAAAGAAATCTGTCTTGTAGGCCTTTTTGTCAGTTTCAGAAATACATTTTGGGTATTTACCGGATAAAAGATAGCGTATATTACTCGGGAAGAGTGTATCTTTCCAACAGTGAAATAATTTTTCGAATTGGTTCAGTAGTTTCGGAGCCTTAAGGGTACAAACAAACGAAAACAAATTTTTCCACTTTATTGTATTAGTTAGATTTATCGATTAAAAAGAGTACTTTACTTCTGATTTGAAATGCAAGGTGCAATTTTAAATGACCAGGATTGGGAGTCAAGATTCTTACACGCCTTAGCATAGCACGCTTAAGGACAAAATTATTTTTTTTCGCCTTTAGTATTTTAATATACAGAGAGTAAAAATCATGTAAACAGTATTTTTCTTATCTCCCTAGTCTAAATATCAGCAGTATCGCGTAACCGAAAGTGTTAATAAGTATAAATTGTAAACACATTAGCTGCAGATTTCTCTGATAATCTTTAGCTGTGGCTAACGACCTACTCCATTAACGCTTTCGTGTGGTCTAAGGTATGAGATTTTGGAAGATTTTGGTTAATTCTAAGATCTTGGAATGGTTAGTTTATTTACGTAGTTATTTACATAGATATTTACAACACAACAAAAACTATCCTAGTAAAACAATAAAAAAAAAACACTATATCTAAAAAGCGTCAAAAAATTCATCCCCATTATATTCTAAGATCTTAAAAAAATACATATAACACCTGTAGGTACCTGTACCTGTACCCATTTTTGTATAAAAACAATTTGTACCGACTTAATATCCAAAGTAAACTGAAATGTATACCATAACATCTGAAGATAAATATAATAAATATACCCGTATTGAACTCAAATAAATTAGGTCAAAGCTACAAGGTAATATTTTGTAAGTTTGTTTGAAAACGAACAACCAGGTCTCTGGCAGTCGCGTCGACCCAGACCTATTTAGCGTGCCTATTTCTGTTCTGCTTATCGATATTCGAAAATATCTTCGACTCTTTAAAGTTTCTGAGGTTGATAATATTTAGGTTGTTACCAATAAAAGAGGGGGTCTTCATTTCGTTTTATTTATTTACTCGCTATATACTTCTAGTGTGATATAAATAGGCGATCGATAGTCTGATTACCTAACTCCATTATCGGAAAGGGAAGACTTTGGTTTAATGTGTTTACGTCAGAAACAACTACACCGATTTTTACATTATTTTCACTATTATTTATATATTTTTTTTAAAGTAAGTACAATTTTAGCATATGCGAAGTAGATACATAATATAGTACCTAGTTCATTTGTTTTCCAAATCTATCGATATGCATTTTACCTAAAATTGGCTAGCTAGTCTCTCAAAATAGTTTTCCTAAAGTATCGATGAATGTACTTACATTTTATCTAACACCCAGTAGACAACTATTTCTTCTACGAACTACTAAAACCCCTATCAAATAGAAAATAATTTCCTGACTTCGTGTACAAAGGCGTCACTCAGAAAGCAATACTTGGGCCATTACAAGAGGGATCAGAGAACAACGTAAATAGTCGTACCGGAAACGGAAGTGGGACGTCCCGTAGCTTCCCTTCCGGTGGCGCAAAAAATGAAAGTGCAGTTGTAACCGAACAATGTTTTAAGTGGGAGAATTATTTCGTGCTAACGATTTTTTTTTTCTCTTTGTTAGATGTTTTTAAAATGTTGTTATATATTTTTTAACTAGCTTCTGCCAGCGGTTTCACCCGCATCCCGTGGGAACTACTTCCCGTACCGGGATAAAAAGTAGCCTATAGCCTTCCTCGATAAGTGGGCTATCTAACACTGAAATAAATTTTCCGCGCTAATCTCAGGAACTACTGGTCCGATTTGAAAAATTCTTTCAGTGTTAGATAGCCCATTTATCGAGGAAGGCTACAGGCTACTTTTTATCCAGGTCCGTGCCGAGGTTCCCACGGGATGCGGGTGAAACCGCTGGCAGAAGCTAGTAACTTATAAATGGCTGGACCGAGCTGGATTGTTGACCTTGATAATTGAGTAGCATACAGTTTAATAAACAAAATTAAATATTTTAAACTACACAATCAGTTTTTTTTAACTAAACCACTTCAATATTATTGGCGGACAGATTTCAACAAAGTTGTCACCATTTTATCAAAATACTTTCTAAAAGAGTTGATATCTCGAGAAATCGGTAATAGATATACTTAACTACTTAAACCGAGGAATATCCGTCGGGGGCTGCCATTTAACCAGCTAAAGGATTTCTAGTGTCGTGAATACAATAATTGAAAAATTGTAGATGTCTAACGATGACATAAATTACACTCATGATGATGATGTAAGATCTCGCAAAACAATGGATAAGGATGATTCATCCTACCACATAATATTAAGTTCATTTTTAAATATTATACAGTTGCTTTTGCACTAATATTCTAGCGCCCTTTAGTGAGTTACAGACGTAATTTTTATTATTTGGGAACATGCATTAAGCACGTACACATTGCTGATGAGAACATAATTGTAATCGGACGTTTTGATTATATTGCAACATAGTTCTGCACTAATATTGTGGCCCCCCCTAGTGAGTTACAGTAATGACACCTATCTAAGAACATGAACTCATTGAACACAAACCCGTTATTGAAAACTAAATCAAAATCGGATCATTAGTTTAGAAGTTAGGTGGGAACATTACTTTGCTGTTTGGACTAATATTGTGGCGCCCCCTAGTGAGTTACAGCCATGACACCTGTTTAAGACCATGAACTCATCGAACACAAACCCGTTATTGAAAACCGCATCAAAATCAGATCATTAGTTTAGAAGACAGGTGGGAACATTACTTTGCACAAACGCACACACAAACGCACATCTCTCACCCTAAACGCATATATCTGCTCCGTTCCGTCGTGGGTGAAAACAAACATCACAAATTACAAAGTTTTAATTTTCTATTATTAAAATTATAACTGCCTTCAAAACACAGCCCCCATTAATGAAGTGCTAATAGTGCAGTAAATCAGGGGTCCGTCCGCAAACCCTTCCCAGTTGAGTAACCTCCGATTGTTCCGTACTTAGCAGTTATCACAAATTGCCGAAACTTGTGACTTTGGTGCTAGTTAAGTTTTGTTTGTTCGAAATTGTTTTTTATTGTCATGAAATGTAATGAATTGGTAATTGTGTTTATGTAAATATAAATAAATATGTGTATTTTTCGGATGTAACCCATTCATAAATAGGATTTTAATCGACTTGGCAAAAAGAAGGAGGTTCTAAATTTGGATGTTTGTTTTTTTATGTTATATTCAAAGTTTTATTAGGCTTCCTGTTATAATTGCGAAAATAACTTCATCTATTCATCTGTCGGGCTTCCACGACAAAATATAGAATTGATGTAAATATTTGGTACATAGATAGCCTCGGAGAGGCAGCTTTTTACCTACCTGCAAGAAGTGGTTATCTCAGAACTTAGGTATAGTTCTCCCGGATAAAAAGTGATCTATGTCTTTTCTCAAGTTTTAGCCTATCTACCTACAATAGTTCATGTAAATCGAATCACTAGTTTTGTCGCAACAGACAGAAAACAGACAGAATTGCTTTCATATTGGTTCATAATATTACTAAGAATTTATTATCTCAAAATTTTCATAACCAAGAAACATAATAGTAACCAATAGTAATTACCAAATGACAGAACCAGTTGAAATGTTAACCCGTTAACCGAGTTAGGTTAGTCGGCAGTTAAATCAAGTTCCGTACATAAATATAACTTAGATCATAGTACTATCGGAGCGCTAACGAGTTTTCTCTTGAATACTATGAAGATAACTGTGTGGTTATAATATATGGTGCTTAGGTATTTAGGCAGTATTTGTTCACATTTTGGTGATATTTTAATGTGTTTTAAATTACACTTTAATTATAATGTGTTTTATATAAAGTCGTGGTGGCCTAGTGGGCAAAGAACCAACCTCTCGAGTATGAGGGCGCGGGTTCGAATCCAGGTCTGGCAAGTACCAATGCAACTTTTCTAAGTTTGTATGTACTTTCTAAGTATATCTTAGACACCAATGGCTGATAAAAAGGTGAAGAAAAACATCTTGAGGAAACCTGGACTATATAGTCTGAAATCACCAACCCGCATTGAGCAAGCGTGGTGATTAATGCTTAATCCTTCTCCGTGGGAGAGGAGGCCTGTGCCCAGCAGTGGGACGATCGATAAAAAAGGCTGTAACTGTAACTGTAACTAACTGTAAAATTATACTGAAATGATTATAGGCAGCTCAGTGGTGATTTTTAATATTGATCTTTTCGAAATACAGTGAATTTGAATTTTTTATTCACACATACCATGTTAAAAATCAAAAACAAAATGCTTTTGCGATCTATTTTTTAAAACATGATCTTATTTCAACTAATTAGAAGAACCAGGAAAAGGAAATCTGCTTCCTAATTCCCTATGTAAATTCATTCGCCCTTAAAGAAAAAGCCTTGAACTCGACAACAAAAACTAATATTAACGAAACGAAAATTGGAATGAACACGATAAATTATGAAGTCGTAATCTCGCGGTGAATTATCTACAAAAATATAATCAGACACAAAGGGTAGCAACCCTAGTTTATTTATGATACAATTTAGCACATAACTCAGGCCGAAAACAAACTGTTTATCTAACTACAATCGCTCAGTCTTCCGGCTTTACGCCACTACGTTGCTACGAGCCAACTGGGGCTACGAAAACTACTACGAGAATTGCTACGAGAATCGTAGCAAATAAATTGTAGAAGAGTAATCGGTATGGGATGTGTATGTGTGTGTGTATTGGTGTAATTTGAGACCATCATGTTGAAGTTTGAGAGTCAGTTTTTTGGGTGTGCCGTTTAAACACTATTAATGAAAGAAGGTTCGAGCGGTGGACGAGTCAAAATCTCCTGAAGATACTCGCCCCGAGGAGTCGAGTATCCAAAGTCTTACGGAAATTAAAGCTACATATTTTTCCAAAAAAATATAACATGGATTTCCGCAAAGTAACGCTTTGAATGCGTAATTTAATTGTAAATATGTTTTTTTGCTCTAAACTTTAGAAGGAATTTAAATTGAAATGCGAAAAAAACACTTTAAATTAAAAATAAATATTTACTGAGCATTTTAAAATCTATCGATACTGCCCAGACATTACGAAACCATTTACACAAAAATCTGAATAAATAGTAATATTTATTCTTTTACGCTCGCGTAAAATTCATGGAACTACATATACATAACGTGTAAATACTTTTCCTGGAATGAGAAATTTCAATTTTTGACATCCAAACGTTTGTGAATAAAAAATATTTTTTGAGTGCACTTCTAGATTCATCCGAAAAAAAACAATCGGGTTCTATTATCTAGTACAAAGACTATCACATATCAATCAAACAGAAAATCCGCATAAAACTATGCATGTGATTTTACATTTTTACAGAAAAAAAAGTACGCAATAATTATGACAAAAGGTTAAAAACGCTAAACCCTATAAAAAGCAAAAAATAACTTTTAACACTACGTAAACTAAATTTTGTCGTGTCGGGGGACCGCTCTAATTCATTACTTTAGATAGGTACGTGTTTTTTTAGGGTTCCGTACCTCAATAGGAAAAAACGGAACCCTTATAGGATCACTTTGTTGTCCGTCTGTCTGTCTGTCTGTCTGTCAAGACCCTTTATCTCAAGAACGCGTGGACGTATCAAGCATGAAATTCACATGAAATACTCAGGTCTATTGTCCCTTTAAGCTGTGAAAATATCAAACTTCTAAGCCAAACCAATCAAAAGATACAGCCGATTATGTCGATATTTTCGACAAATTTTCGACACTCGCAAAGGAATCAAAACCTACAGGATACTTCCCGTAAACTCAGAATCTTGAAATTTGGCATGAAGCATTGTCATATAATGCAAATATAGGAAAAATTGCGAAAATCACATTTTTTTAGTTATATAATATAATAAAAATATTTTAATAAAATGAAACTTACTACCTTATTTCTCACGAACGAATAAAGGTATCAAATTGAAATTTATACCAAATACCTAGGTCTATTGTCCCTTTAAGCAGTAAAAAAATCAAACTTCTAAGTTAACGCGATCAAAAGATACAGCAGTTTATACCGACACCTTAGACGAATTTCCGTCACACGCTAGGGAATCAAAACCTACAAGGTACTTCCCGTGAACTCAGAATCTTGAAATTAGGCACGAAGCAACGTTATATACTACAGATAAAGGAAAAATTGCAAAAATGATAAATTTGAAGTTACATAAAATATTAAAATAGTATTTTGCTTACATGACATAAAATATTTTTTTAATCATTATAAACTTACTACCTACCCTTTTTCACATGAACGCGTATAGATATTAAAGTTGAAATTCATATTAAACACTTCTTAAATCTAATTGCCTCTAAACTGTGAAAAATTCTAAATCATTCAAAGGTTATTGGGCACCTTAGTATGGAAATCATACCCACGGCGGACATGAACGAAATATAGCACAGTATAATGATATAAGGCTCTGATTTACTATGGCATTAGTCACATCAATGTGAACCATGGGAATCTAGAGAAAAACAGGTTTCAACATCATTTAAACGACCAAGTTTGACGGATTTGAGAAATCATTTCTTTGTAGTGAAAGAGTATACTCGCCGTTTATTTCCATTGTCATTAGGTCAGGATGTGATGATGGAAATCCTGAGAAATCGAGGGCAACTATCAGAAATTGTAGGCATGCATAGGGTTAAAACTTGATTCTCAGATGTATGTCTGATGATACTATCAAACAGTGAAGGTTTAGAGCTTACCTGATGATGGAGACGTGAGAAAGTCGAGAGAACTCCTCAACGGTATGTTGCAACTACCACGTGTTTGGGCTTATATTATTCGTATTGACGAGAACTTTTCACAAAAGTTAAAAATTAACTTTTAAGACTTTTTACAAAAAAAAAAAACAACTTCTAAAAACAACAAGAAAACTGTTTATATGCATCGGTCTAGATCTCGGTGGTTAAATAAATATAGATGCATCCTCTAGACACCGACTTCTAGACCGATGCACCTAACATCTTCTTCCTTTCTTTCATGTTTTTGTTTTCTTGTTGCTTTTTTATATGTTTGAAGTTGGATTTGTTTGTAAAATGCTTTTTAAATTCGTTTTGATAAAGACCATTATGACCATTACGACCCACCATTAC
Organism: Helicoverpa assulta; assembly: GCA_963856015.1. Classification (NCBI taxonomy): domain Eukaryota; kingdom Metazoa; phylum Arthropoda; class Insecta; order Lepidoptera; family Noctuidae; genus Helicoverpa; species Helicoverpa assulta. The sequence continues at coordinate 10,981,230 of CAWLCW010000012.1, forward strand.
AAGTTACGACTGGGAATGTGGGTATTGAGATATATAAACTAAATGAGAACTATTTACAAAATAAAATAAAGCCGACTTTATAAAACAAAGAAAGGGACAGAATTACACTTTTGTCAAGGCTCTAGAAACGTAAAGCCAGCAGCCTCTCTAGCAGTCGTTGTTACAATTCGACAGTTACAAGTCGTCAGGCGGTTTCGAAAAAACCTGATACTGGGGCTCGTTAGGTGATTAATCCCTCAAAAATAAATGATCCCATTCCTGCAATGGCTGTTTTAACCCAAGTTAGTAGTGAATTCTCATCACTTAAAATAAAATAAGCTCCAACACAAGGTTACTGCTATAAATTGTAAAGAAGTTCTCTGAACCAGATCTGATCTTTACTATAGATCCCGCAATGGCAGTCAAACCTACGTATGTGGAAAGTCTTCGCCAATACGAATGCCCAAACACGTGGTAGTTGCAACATACCGTTCAGGAGTTCTCTCGACTCTCTGTGGTCTCCATAATCAAATCAGCTCCAAACCTTCACTGTTTACCAGTATGTCATACTGTTCTCCTCAATTTAAAACTACTTTGATTCATGTCCGCCACTTTTTGCAAAGCGGGTCAGATATGCCCACGGAGGAGAAAAGACTAGGATATGCCCAATGACTTTTAAGACATAATTAGTTATTTTCAATCAGATTTCTGAATGATGACTATAAAATGTTGTAAATAAATAACTTTAATAAAAGAACTTTTACAAGGTACTGGCCTACTATTTGAGTTATATTATAAAATAAAAAATATTAACTATTTTGACTCACACGAAATTACCATAACTATGATTGTTCTAAACTGAACGGTTTGCGCGAGAATCACTTTTTATCTATACAGGATTTGTACGGAACCCTGGGTGCGCGAGTCCGACTCGCACTTGGCCGGTTTTTTTAAACGAATGTTGTAATTAGGTAGGTATCATTTGATTTATGTAAGTATTTATGAAGGTAAAAAGCGGTCCCCCGACACGTCAAAATTTAGTTTACGTAGTGTTAAAAGTTATTTTTTGCTTTTTATAGGGTTTAGCGTTTTTAACCTTTTGTCATAATTATTGCGTACTTTTTTTGGGTCGGGGGTTTTTTTAAATTTATAATTTAATTTTATTTCATGCTTTTTAAAGGAGCTCCTTAATTTTTCCTTCTTTCATTTAATTTATTTTATCTTAAGATGGGGTCGCTATATGCGATCTCGGCCAAAGGAAGCTGTTTAACAATCCTCATGACAAACTGGCTCTGGGAGAATTGCACAGATTGAGAAACAATAAAGATTAACCTTTGGACATTCTAGATTTTCAGCAAAAATATAAATCGGTTTATCCATTTCATTCCGGCATTCCAGGGTTTCATCCGCCACATCCCATTTCCAGCATCAGGTTCTCGTCAATCAGAAACATGAAGAGAACTCGTCAAGACAAATTCAACGAGCCCAAACTCGATGGGTTTACTAAAAGGCAGTTCAGGGTTACGTCTCCTACCTTCGTGCCCTAACAGCAGACCAGCTCAGTGGTTCCAAAAGACATTAGTGTTTCAAATTTCAGATCCCACATATACTTGCAAGTAAACTGAGCGTGTAACATTCCTATCACATCTAGCAAACGAGCTGATGACCTTGAAGACCTGAACCGATTTCCACCAAACATAGCTAAGAACACTCCCGACTGACATACCTTTTAAACAAAAAAAATCGCATTACAATCGGATCATCCGTTTGGGAGCTACGATGCCACATACACACACACACACACACACACACACACACGTCAAACTTATAACACCCCGTCGTTTTTGCGTCGGGGGTTAAAAACCGCTAATCTGCTAATCTTAAATATCTTTCTTCCACAGTTTTATTTAAGTCTTAGTAGAACGAAAGAAATACCATTTGTTCACACAAAAAAGACGCACACTAGATTACAGAACAAGTACAGGAGGAAATAAAACAAACAAAAGAAAAAATAACAGGTACTTCTCTTAAAACATCTACAACATCATCATCTCCGGAGCCTTTTCCCAACTATGTTGGGGTCGGCCTATCTGACCTCCTCAACCCAATTACTCAAACAACCCACTTAGTAAGACTGGTTGACTTACTGGCTTCTGACTACCCGTAATAACTGCCTGAGATGCTCAAAATGACAAAACACCTATATCATACTAGCTTCAGAAAACATACTTTTAAACCGCTCACATCTCTGCTTATAAAACCGCTCACTTCATGGTCCCACTCGTAGCGGTTGCAAAACACGATGGTAGTATAGCGCCACAATTTGAGCGGAATTAAGATAGAATTTATTTTCACGTCATTGTTCTCAACGTACATATCTTGTTACAGTATCTGTTGAGCGGGATGCTGTGACGTCATCTATGGTGATGGACCAGTTTTTGGTTATGTTTTTGAACAACAGCAATTACCCGGCGCTGTTAGTACCAGGATGTACATACTAATACTACTATACTTTATGTCTTTAACCCGGATCTTAGCTAGGTACCTCTTTACCAAGCTCATTTAACAATTCTTGAGATATAGGTGGTGAAACTAACATAATATAAGCAGGGTAAGTTTTGGGGTCTTATACTTATTTTTTATGAAAAGTACATCAGGAATAATAATATATCCTCCTCTAAATTTAAGATTGTAATTAGTTACAAGTCCTGGTGGCCTAGTGGGTAAAGAACCAACCTCTCGAGTATGAGGGTGTGGGTTCGATTCCAGGTCAGGCAAGTACCAATGCAACTTTTCTAAGTTTGTATGTACTTTCTAAGTAATCTTAGACACCAATGGCTGATAAAAAAGGTGAAGGAAAACATCTTGAGGAAACCTGGACTATATATATATAGTCTGAAATCACCAACCCGCATTGAGCAAGCGTGGTGATTAATGCTCAATCCTTCTCCGTGTGAGAGGAGGCCTGTGCCCAGCAGTGGGACAATAAAAAGGCTGTAACAATTAGTTACAAGAAGCGTTAGATCCTTCTGATATAAAAATCCAATTTATTCTAGCTGTTGGTCCTTAAATATGTTTTTCAACTGCAATTCAATACGAAAATATTATTCCTCATAAGTAGTTTTGTAGTTTTAATTTTTTTCAATTGACGTATTGCCCCTTTACTATACACAAATATAACAATACTAGCTTCCGCCAGCGGCTTCGCCCGCGTGGTGTGTTGATAAAAAGTAGCCTATGTGTTAATCCAGGGTATCGCCTATCTACATACCAAATTTCAATCAAATCGGTCCAGCCGTTTTTGCGTGATTGAATAACAAACATACATCCATTCTCACAAAATTTCACATTTATAATATAAGTAGGATTCTAGTTGGACATCTGTATTGCTTTATCTCTTAGCAAAGAAGTCACACCTGCACTGTAATGTACCTACGGAGAATTCATTTCAATGCAATGTCCCGAATGTTTATTCTCTTACTTTCAGGTAGGTAAATAGAAACTTACTGAAAGACAAAATAACATTCCAGTACTTCAGCATCCAATAAGAGAAGGTACCTACTACATTTTTAACGAAACCTTATCCTTCGAAAAGGAATATAAATAAAGTTAAACCAACTTCCTCGCTCCATCTACTGCGTAAAACAAAAACTAGGCTATCTTCATTACAAGAAATTACAACCACCTCACGCACTAGGGTAAGATCACCAATTTGCGTCCTGCTTGGAGCCACAGATTATCGTCTCGCAAGTCCCAACTTATGGAGGGTCCACAGAATACCAACTGCACACACACTTTCATAGAAATTTGCCTGCCCTACAAATCGGTGCATACAAAAGTCTGAGACAACGATAAGTCTGCAAAAACATCTTGTCATCATATTTTCAATCAGACTTTAGACTTTTACACAGACTTCACATTTACACTTTAGATTTTTAACACGCTTATATTAGCTTCACTTGCAAGTATATAACTTGTATGTATGTATGTAAGAAAATCTTGGAATCTTAATATGATCCACTTCCCGGTCTTCAATTACGATGAAATTTTGCACACGCTCTGAGTTCTGATGACTCATGACAAATGACTAGCGTGTTTTTTAGTTTTTTAAACTCTATATTTTTTACTCTAACTCAGACATTTTGTTCGTACAGATATTTTTACAAACTTAAAGTCTATACCGTGTGGGCGCACCATTACATTGGAATAAAAATAAAGGATCTCGCCGTTTTTATTCCAAACACTTATTGTAAGCCGGAGGCTCACCGAGCTATTTGAGTGGGGCAACTGTTTCGTGGGCCGGTAACTGGGGGTTTTACCTTTAATCCGATTTGCTTTGCTGTTAGAAATTATGTTTGTTATAAATGTTATTTTTTCTACTTAGTACCTACTCTGTATGGTACATGTTTAATCCCTTACAATCACGAATCTATAATAAAAAGAAACATTTTTTTGTTTGTCTGTTTGCATCGCAAAGGCTCCAAAACTACTGGACGAATTTGAAAAAATATTTCACTGCTGGAAAGCTGCACTTTTCTTGACTAACATAGGCTATATATTATTCTATTACAGGCAGTGCCTAGTTCCCACGGGATGTTGGTAAAACCGCGGGAATACGGTTAGTAATATAATATTTTTTCTTTCAACGTAACTCATTTTCGTCTTGTTTGTGTGGTAAATAAATACCCGTTATAATAATATAATCATTGTTGATATTTTATGTATTTTAAAATAATGGTTAATAGTGGTATTTAAATGGTTAACCACTATTTTAAAGCTGGCGGTAACATAGTTACATAATGTGTCGTTTTATTCCGATATTTAATTAACACTCAATTAACTAATTTAGTAAATTGAGTGTAAAACAATTTAACTAATTTACTTTATTGGGTAATACCTACAATTAATTTAATTGCATTACGTACACATGTAATCTACACTAATGTGATAAAGAAGAAACAATTTTTTGTATGTACATTTAATGCTCTGAAACTACAGAACCGATTTCAAAAATTCTTTCATTGAAGGAAAGCTACACTTTTCCCGAGTAACATAGGCTATATTTTATCCCGGTATGGGTAGTAGTTTCCAAGGAACGCCGGTGAAACCGTGAGAAACTAGTCAACAATATTATCGGTAAAAGAAAAAACTCAATTACATTCAATATTTCAATATTATGAGGAAAATAACACTTATCTATTAGGGAAGCCTTTAGCTAAATAACAAAAACATCATTACGATAACAGTTCCTGAAAAATACAGCACAAATATACCATGTTTTTCTTCCTATACATGCTTATACAAAGAAATCGAATTAACTACATCACTTCCTTCTGAGTGTCAAAATATATTATTATTAAATTTCTATAAAAAGGAAAATCCATTGCTTCCGAAGTAATTGTCGAAAAAACCTTGAACTATTTATGAAATTAATTGCCTATTAACTTTGTACAGAATGTGTAATTCCTTGAGACAGAATTGTTTGAAATATTCTAAGATGTTTGGCCTGACTCTTTGATTTACGCGGTGTCCTGTGTGAGCGACGAACGCGACGCGACGCTGCAAACGCGACGAACGCGATCAACTCAACGGCATACCCTATATGCGGCCATATGACAATCTGCGGCAAGACGCGACGTAACGCGCACTTGTTTTGAGGGCGACCAGACGCGACACCACGAACTACGTTATGGTCTTAATTTTTTATATAAATTATGGAAGTCACCAAATGTGTTTCTTTGTAAAAATATTATATTTGTTTTCTTTCAGTGCTTTTTACGGTATTTTTTTTAAAGTCTGTACTTTAAATATGAAATTCCAAGCAAAATTTTACTGTAGTTCTAAATGATTCGAGAAGTAATGACCAAAATCAGGTAGGACATTTATCGCGTATAGCATCGCGTCGCATTACGTCGCGTCGTGTTGCGTCGCGTCGCATCACGTTCGTCGCTCACGCAGGACACCGCGTTAGGCGTTGTCCTAATTGGCAGCGATCGCGCGATGGCGATCGCGCGATGGCGTTTTTCATCTCACTTGCGAGGTTCCGAGGTTCAAATAGGACACTCTGATGAAATCTGTATGTTTGAACTCATCGCATGACGAGAAAGCATCGTGTCATCGTGCGATCGCTGTCAATTGGGACGACGTCTTAGATGAAAATCGCATCGCGCCATCGCGCGATCGCTGCCAATTAGGACGACGCCTTAGACTACTCGTATGTCTAGTAGGTAGTGTAGTAGTCTTATAGATTATCGGAGTAAGGATAAAATCTCTTTGTGGGATTTAAGATATTTTTACAAAGTAACTTGTAGTCTGGAAGTTGGTGACTTATACGCCCGTGCATGAGAGAGCACGTTAATGTCGGTCCTGCGAATGATCTCTCGTATTGCAGTCTTATCGAGCTATGAGAGTGGAATAGTGAGTGCACTTGTGTCTGCGCAAATGCTTGTGCACCATAATATGTCCAGTTCAACTGGCTAATCTCTTTAGAGATAGCAGCCATTCCTGGAAGCCATTATGATACTTAGATATCACACAAAAAAAAGTTTACAAAAAAAAATCTTCAGGCAACTGCATAGTCAAAATAACAAAAATATATTAAGAAAACCACAAATTTTTTTGCTAAACAAAACTTAATTAAATTGCGCCAGTGTGTATGTACCAAGACCGTTGAAACTCGTTGTAATTGAGATTCTAAAGTAAACACGTAGAACTGCTTCTGCGGAACCATTACAAAAATAAACGGAACTCCAAATGTTCGATACGGACAAACGAATCGTTTTCAGGTGTTCAAACTAAAGGAAGGTGGTTTCGTTTTCTTGTTTATATAGAATATTGTCTTGGTAGAAATGTAGGTATTTAATTTGATGACCTAGTTTGTGCAATAGTACACACAACACACCGGACGGCCGAATAGAGGGGATATTTTGGATGGATTTGATTCCCGGTTCGGTCAGCAAATGTGTGATGAGCATGTTAATAATCTGTGATCTGCAGTGTGATTCTATAAGACTTCGCTCTAAACTTCGCATCTGAATCCGCCGTGAGTTACTACACTAGCGCTACTCTTGCGAGAGTGTTTGCGAGTTGAACTAAATTAAACTCGAGATTTTGACAGATAAAGTATGAGATGACTTTTAGAACGTTTTGAACCGAATGCGAAGTGAGAGTGAATAGCGAAGTGAAATGCGAGTTGTTGTCTGAATTTTATAGAATCGACGTACTGGGTGGTACTATTTTAATAAGTAAGAAATCTATATATTATAATAAGTAGGTATTTATTTAAGTAAGTATAATGTGTAGTTTATCAGTAGTGTAGCGTCCATAACACAAGCCAATCAACAGGTAACTTTAGGGCTAACTGATTAGGCGAGAAAAGTATGGAAAACTACAAACAAATACCCGTTTATCATACACAGAAACGCTCATATTTTACCAACAATTCATCCATAAGATATTCCCACTTATAACGTATAAGGGGAATAAAATAACAATAGCAATGTAACTAGAATTTCAAAGCAAATACGTTCGGCCAACTGCGGGTATGTTGCAAAATAAACGAAAACAAAATGGTCGCTCCCAGTTCGATTTTCAAAAGAATACCAGTACGATAAAGTTTCTTTGGCTGAAACAAAACGATTGTATGGCTTTTCAAGTATTTTTTGCGATTTAGCTATACGTATGCTGATTGAGATTTTTGAACGTAACCGTGTGTATTGGGTCTAATTTTGAAATAAAAATCAAGCAAGATATTTTCAGAACAATTCACATCTCAATTTTACATGTTTTCGGGTTTAGACAGGCAATTTTTTTTATTAAAACTATACGATTCTTTTTATACAAGTGCAATAAGTACCTCTAGTTCTCACGGAATGCGGGTGCAACCGCTGGCAGCAGTTAGTATACCTAAAATATTTCAACAAGTAAGTAAAGATTTCTTCTGGTACAACACAGCACAGAATAAAAAAAGCTTATTGTTAAAGCGCCGTTACTAGGTACGCAAACGTGGGTAGTTCTAAAAAAAGGTAGAAAAATTCAGAAACTTCCGCGTAACGCGATTTCCGTACAATCGAATTTTTCGAGTATTTCCGCGGAGTTGTAACGTGTGTGTTTAATTTTAACCTTGTGTTGAAAAATATGATTTTCCGATACTTATTGTGATTTTTAGATTGAGAATAATTCAATCTTAACTCTAATTTTATTGCGTAACACTTACCACTGTCCCACAGCTGGGCACAGACCTCCTCTCACATGGAGAAGGATTGAGATTGATCAAAACACTCACTTTAAAGTTTTTCATCAATTATCACAGTTCTGGCACACAAAAAGCTCTGAAAAGACTTGAGGTGATTACTAGTGACTAGAAGTCTCTAAAAGTCGATCATTCGCTTCCGTTGCACCCACAGTGGGTAAAGAAAGAAATAGCTCTTTGAGATGAGAAATCACCAAAAACACCATAATTTTATAGTCTCCCATTTCGAAAAATACTGTGTCTTTATTCGTTTGGCCTAAGTGTACCTTTCGACACTACAGGCTAAACAGTCAGCCGACAGTTAAAAGAATATCTTGATTCCAATGAAACTTTTCAATCGGTCTTATTCATCTTCATACTGATTTATGAGCTCTAACAAACTATCGGCCGACTATTATTTTTTGTGAGATTATATTTGCAGTGTGCATGTTAAAAAATAGAAACGTACAGTCGCAAACGCTCACCGTCAGAGTTTTCGAATAGCGGTTAACACTCGAAGAGTTTTATCTATTTTTTGGCGAACACTTTTTATTCGTACCAGTTCTATAGTTGATCGTGTGACCTAGGCCTATGAATGCACGGCCTCTTTATTTTCTCGCAGTATTTGCGTATGTTGCTACTATGAACGATATTTCGTAGATATTTCTCAGTTGTTCTATGGCAAATTCTACCTTAGATGTATGATGCATTTCCATTGTAATTAAAGGATCATCATCGTAAAATAGCTTAAGTAGATAAGCAAATATTGCACTGTAGAGCTTGTTTGGTTGGGGGAACACTGAACCTGGTCCTGGTCCTGTGCTACTGGTCCTATTTGAAAAATAATTTTATAATGAAATATAATTCCCGGGTTGGATAGCCTTATTCAGGACATACTCAGAGATCGGGGTAAATAATTGTTACTACTATTATAAATTTCCACCGTATTCCGTACTTTTGAACGCAAGCAAGTACATAAATATGCTACAAAGCTAATTAAAAAATTACACATTTCACTAGTTACAGAACTACCACCAATTGATAGGATACACGACGAGAAATTTTTCGCACATTGGAATGCCGAAAACCAATCAGTTTTGCCACACAATGAAAGGATAAAGTTTCATTAAAATTTCTCACTTCGTATGATTCTTTTTCATCGCGGTTATTCTTTCCTGAGGCTGAATGCCAGACGGTGTTTGAATTTACAGGTGAAATTCTACGTACCAAGCTTTTGTTAGGAAAAAACATTGTTTCTCATATTTTGTTCAGACTGAAATATAGCTGTAGAACGTAGGTAACTACGTTTTGAAAGCATAACATTCTGGGAAGTTTATTCTTTGTAATTGTATCATTTGGTGTTCTATATGTGAATTTGGGATTCTTAGTAGCCAATGAATTGGTGTTTATGTATTGTTTCGCCTTTCTAGAAGGATAATTTTTGCACGTATCTTTGATGTATGGGAGTAATATCTTTGTACACATTTTTATACACACTAGTAACGTTTGAAGATTATAATAATGGCGTCCACGATCGATTTCGGCCACGGCGGCAGTTCTCATTTAAGGAGATCAGCCAGCTGCGCAGGACATAATATTATAGTGCACGAGAATTTGCGCAGACACTCCCTATTCCTTGACTCTCATAACACGACCGGAAAGAGATCAGGCGCAGGACCGACATTTACGTGCTCTCCGATGCACGGGTGAATCAATCACCAACTTAAAGACCACGGGCTACTATGTGAAAGTTTAAGAAAACCCACAAAGCGATTTCGACCCGACCCGGGAATCGAGCCCGAGACCTCGAGCACAGCAGCCGCGCTTGCGACCACTAGACCAACGAGGCAGTTGAAGATTATACGCTTATTAAAACACAAAAACTTTTCTTATCAAAGCCTGGATGTAATGAAGATTATTATCTTAACCTTCAGAGATACAAACATGAACATAAATATACAAACACCCATTCTAGACCAAACTTTACTAATTTTCATTTAAGTTAGTCCCTAAAACCGTATGGCATTACACTATTTGATATAAAAGTAGCTCGATTATTGTTATTATATTTTTATTCTAAAGTTCTTTCTTGTTCTTTCGTGTTATTTTGCGCCACTTTATCAAGGGCTAAATTCCATTAATAACTGACCTATTTAACATCAGTCCACTTTTGAACAAGTTCGACCTTAATTTGACGACCTCGACGGCGCTATGGTCACCATGCCGAACTGCCGAACCTGAGGCCCCGGGTTCGATTCCCGGTTCGGTCGACATTTGTGTGATGAGCATACTTGTTGGCCGTGGTCTGGGTGTTACAATATGTATTTATAAATATGTAAATTATGTAGTTTATCAGTTGTGTTAGTTAGCACCCATAACACAAGTTAATTAATAACTTACCATGGGGCTAACCGACCAAGTGTGACGTCCTGACATTATAATCGTCTTACAATTAAATACCTGCTTATATTAAAATCATTTAATAAAATATTTACATTAATTGAAAAAAAAAAAAACTTTTATATACAACTTAAAACTAATACAGTGCATCAAAAAATTGCTCCTCATCGCTGTCACTGGGTAATGTACCCAAAAGGCTGGCAGCATTGCCACGTTGGATGGCAATGCTCAACCTCTGTGCGAAATAAAAGCCAGCCTTTGGGTCCCAGGAAGTGTCAACCAGGCGCTGGGAAATATCCCTGGCAAGAAGGTGGGCGCTCGGACCCCACGGCCCAAGAGTTTCAACCCCAAACGGCTCAAACATGTGATTGCCTATAAGGTTACTATATTTGAGCCGCTTGAGGTTCTCTGCTTGTGCAGCTTATATTTAGATAGAGATATTCTCATTCAACTATACATAGCTTCATATAAAACTCTTCGTCTCGCCTTACAAAAACAACTCCACTAAATTACCAAAAGCAACAAGCAAGGTACCTATATCTTGAAAAACCGGTGGCACTAATTATACATTGTTGGCTCATTATTAACACTTAAAATTCCGAGCCACTTCGCCCGCCAAACTAAAATGTTACTACAGTATTTTTACTAAAAGAATTTTACCTACATTAATTAAATTCTCTGAGCTATCCTATCCGTACCGCGACCTCAATAATACAGGGTTAACTTCACCAGTATAATTTGACCCATAGCGCCCCTTCTTACGTGCAAATTGGCGACGTAAAAACTCAAGTTTAATAGAAAGCCTGGGGTCAAGATACGCTGGTGGAAACCAGGTTTCCTTTTAAAAATATAAAAATTGTTTTCATTTCAATTTTAACAAGAGGTTGTTCATAACAAACCTGTTTACACTTTGGATAGTGAATAGTTCTTGAAGGAACTGGATGAATATTTATGAAATATCTATGGAAAAACCTGTTAAGCTTTATATGTACCTATAACTTGAAATGATCATTTTAATATTAATTCTTATATAATGGATTTTATCCAACTACCAAGAACACACATTAGTAATGTTGTAAAATACCTGAGGCTAAATTGTATTTAAAAAAATGAGTAGGTAGGTAATCTATACTAATATTATAAAGCTGAAGAGTTTGTTTGTTTGTTTGTTTGAACGCGCTAATCTCAGGAACTACTGGTCCGATTTGAAAATTTCTTTCAGTGTTAGATAGCCCATTTATCGAGGAAGGCTATAGGCTACTTTTTATCCCGGTACGGGAAGTAGTTCCCACAGGATGCGGGTGAAACCGCTGGCAGTATAATATATGTAGGTAACGTAGGTAGGTAGGTACGTGATGATTGCTTCCTTAATTATAAATTTAAAAAAACCCCCGACCCAAAAAAAGTACGCAATAATTATGACAAAAGGTTAAAAACGCTAAACCCTATAAAAAGCAAAAAATAACTTTTAACACTACGTAAACTAAATTTTGTCGTGTCGGGGGACCGCTCTAATTCATTACTTTAGAACCGTGTTTTTTTTTTTAAACGAATGTTGTAATTAGGTATGTATCATTTGATTTATGTAAGTATTTATGAAGGTAAAAAGCGGTCCCCCGACACGTCAAAATTTAGTTTACGTAGTGTTAAAAGTTATTTTTTGCTTTTTATAGGGTTTAGCGTTTTTAACCTTTTGTCATAATTATTGCGTACTTTTTTTGGGTCGGGGGTTTTTTTAAATTTATAATTTAATTTTATTTCATGCTTTTTAAAGGAGCTCCTTAATTTTTCCTTCTTTCATTTAATTTATTTTATCTTAAGATGGGGTCGCTATATGCGATCTCGGCCAAAGGAAGCTGTTTAACAATCCTCATGACAAACTGGCTCTGGGAGAATTGCACAGATTGAGAAACAATAAAGATTAACCTTTGGACATTCTAGATTTTCAGCAAAAATATAAATCGGTTTATCCATTTCATTCCGGCATTCCAGGGTTTCATCCGCCACATCCCATTTTCAGCATCAGGTTCTCGTCAATCAGAAACATGAAGAGAACTCGTCAAGACAAATTCAACGAGCCCAAACTCGATGGGTTTACTAAAAGGCAGTTCAGGGTTACGTCTCCTACCTTCGTGCCCTAACAGCAGACCAGCTCAGTGGTTCCAAAAGACATTAGTGTTTCAAATTTCAGATCTCACATATACTTGCAAGTAAACTGAGCGTGTAACATTCCTATCACATCTAGCAAACGAGCTGATGACCTTGAAGACCTGAACCAATTTCCACCAAACATAGCTAAGAACACTCCCGACTGACATACCTTTTAAACAAAAAAAACCGCATTACAATCGGATCATCCGTTTGGGAGCTACGATGCCACATACACACACACACACACACACACACACACACACACACGTCAAACTTATAACACCCCGTCGTTTTTGCGTCGGGGGTTAAAAAGAAATAAGACATTGTTACAATATTTGCCAAAGCAGCTTTTATCCACCTATTTTATTTCAAAAAATGTAACACCACACTTGAAAAGAAACATTATGCAAGAATCTAGTACTTAGCCATTCATGTTTTGTTCAGACCACTAAAAAACAAAAGAGCATTAAAATGAGTGCAAACGTAAAAATAAAATAAAACATAGGCTTAAGTAAAACATTCTAGCTCTTTATTTAAATGAGTGCATTGCTTTCAGTACATTTTAAAGAACTTATTATAATTACTTACTTCGTTAATATTACTCTTAGTTAATTTTATATGTAATTTTGAACCTAACTAAAATTTATATGGACTGCATATTAATACTGCACAACTATTACAGATTAACCACCGAATCACATTTTTATTCCAGGGGCCCGATTCTCCTAAGTTAATAATGTCAAAATCGAATAGAAATCGAATTGCAATATGATCGCAATAGCAGTTTTAACCATATCGGGCATTCTGCTACTAATAAAAGACCAATCGTATTCGATTGACATTTGATTGGTGTGCGATTGGTCTGCTATTTTGGTGATTTTGGTCTATACGGTAGTTTGCTGTACAATCATTTTGCAATCGTAAATCATTTGCAGACAAAATGATTCATAATTGAATGATAGAAAAGGATAAAAACGTTTATTTCAAAGAAAAAATAGCGGAATACCACATACGCTTCAATCGTAATCGAGTCGGGATTGGATCTCAGTCGAATCGAGTCGAACGTCGATCGATCGTCGCTTAAGTAAAATTAGGAGAATCGGGCCCCTGGTTTGATTCTCAGGTACACTAAACTTGTCATACTTAATGGGTTTTTTTATCCACACTCACTACTTGATTGACCATTTTTATGTTACGTTATTATAAGCGGTTTAAACAACTAGACGAGTAGGTCATTCTTCTGAAGGCTGCAATACAAAACAAATGTGAAACAATATGTTGGCGATGCGTGCCTATGATACGAAACTTTATGAATATGTATTGCAAAACTGTCGGGTCGGGTATTGAAAACTTGAATAGGTAGTAGAGCGTACAAACGGCCTAATGCTCTTTGAATTCGCCAATTTCATTATGCTCAATTACTAGGTACCCATATAATGTATGTCGCATTAGCGACTTACTACCAACTATCAAAGCTATCACTTCAAAATCGCTTTTGCAAATTGTGCACCAAATTTCGCATTTATGTTCCAAAATTTGCAATGTTTCACTCGTTATTCACGTCCAAGTTGACATATTGCCCTATTCAGCACTCCTGCAATTGCAGTGGAGACCATTTTAGGCGTAAAACCCACTCGATTCTAGAAGTAATCGCCTAACTTTGCTTACTCGATTGGGAATCGATATATGTTATCGATATTTGAATGGGTTTTGTGAGGTTTTGAGTTGCATGTCTAGTAATGTGTAGCGATTAGTATATTTTGGAATATTCAATGCACACATGAATATTCAACCGTAGCTTAAATAATATTATTGCAATAAATGAGACATAAACTGAGAGTCAGACCCTTTTGATTGTTTTATATATTTTCACAAATAATAATCAAAATCTTTGATGCATATCTGTATTTTTAACTGAACCTGATTGAAGTAAGGATTTCAGGTAAACTGACATAAAAAATCTTTAGTTACGCCTAAAAGGTACATAATTCGTTTCCAAGACCATAGAAAGCTGACTCAATTCAAAGAATAGTTTAAGTCTGCAGTCACATTGGACCTAAATTTCAGTCTAACTCAAAGCAATCAGGCAACTTCGCCTGTGCTTACCGTTCCATGAAATTTGAAGGCAACCGAACCAGTCAAATTGAAATATATTGACGGACAGTTTGGACAATATTAATTTAAATATATTCAGGATTCGACGACGGCCCGTAATTACGTTTTACAAAATCATTTTTTTTTTAAATTTATTTATTCTTTATTGCACACTTATACACTCACAACAACAAATATATAAAAATAATACAGACAGTTTATGTACAATGGCGAGCTTAACCCAGAATTCCGTCGTCTCCAAACGTGTATTTTTTAATGGTTTTGTTTACGAAGCAATTAGCGCGGATCGATCGCATTGAGCAAGCGTGGTGATTAACGCTTAATCCTTCTCCGTGTGAGAGGAGGCCTGTGTCCAGCAGTGGGATGATAAAAAGGCTGTAACAGAACAGAGATCGAAGCAACGCTTGGTGCAGTCGGTCCATGGGTGGGTGACCATCTCGTCATAACCATTTCTTCCGTGTTTCGGATGGCTCGATATACTCCAGTCCCGGCTGTCACTGAACATCTTTGGCAGTCGTTACGGGTAGTCTGAAGCCCGTAAGTCTGACAACAAGTCTTACCAAGGGGTATTGGGTTGCCCGGGTAACTGGGTTCAGGTGGTCATATTTGGGCAGTCGCTCCTTGTTAAACTCTGCTACTGAGTTGCATCCATATAGCCTGGAAGCCGACCCTGACATAGTTGGGAAAAGACTCGGGAGATGATGATTGACAGACAGTATGGAGAATATAATTTAAATTGTATATTCAGGATCGGAATACGGCCCGTAATTACGTTTTACACAATCATTGTGTCGTATTTCCAAATGTGTATTTTTTATGGTTTTGTTTACGAAGCAATTAATTTTCATGCTTTTATTTGTTTTAATGTTACAGTGTAATTGTATTGAAATTTAATTCCAGTTTCGTATTAAATAATTAATTATTACTTTTTACTGTTAAATAGCGTTATATCAATAATTGTTTTGTGTTTATGTTAATGACAGTGGTAGTTAATTTAATCGTTTATGTGTTTGTTTAAATTAGTAGTAAATAGTTTATATTAATTGGTTCCGAATTCATTATCATTAATAGTCCATGATATCATTACCAAAAATCCCTACTAATATTATAAATGCGAAAGTAACTCTGTCTGTCTGTCTGTCTGTCTGTCTGTCTGTCTTTTCTTCACGCTTAAACTACTGAACCGATTTGTGTGAAATTTGGTACAGACATAGTTTGGAGCTTGAGAAAGGACATAGGATAGTTTTTATTACAAAAAAATTGAAAATAAAAGAAAAATGTATTCCGGACATATAGCGCCATCTATTGGTCAAACCAAAAATCTGCCGGAAGTCACCATTCCACGCGAACGAAGTCGTGGGCAAAAGCTTGTACCTCTATTACAAATAAATCAAAAATAATATGCTGGATTTTTTATTTATAAGTACTGTAACAATTCTACCAGGATACGAAGTTTACTTCAGAATAAAATTGAAAATTAATAACAATGTTTTTGATTATAACCATAGTAACTGAAAATAGTGAGCGAACTTCATAAACTTTGCTATTATTTCAGCAACAAAACTTCGAAGCCTTTTCGATACAGTCGGTAAATTTTTGGCATAGTTCTAATTAGTTTCAGACCAGAACTGAAAGTTTAATTTGATTTTCCCTAGTTTTGCGGTTACGGAGGTGTAAGTAAAATAGGGAAAAAATAGTTTGTAATTACGAGAAGCAAATATTTAAGTAGTACAGGGTGTTCTGAATTTGCTTGTTATGTAACTTTTTAAGTTTTTACCTGTATGCATATAGAATTGCTGTTTTCCACATAAAGTTGGAAAAAACTACTTATATTAATTTCAGTAATATCGTGGTATTAATTTTTGTTACAATTCCATTAGGAACGATTTTATGGAAGTTAGAACATTATGTTACCGTGAAAAATTTAGATTGAAAGAATAATATTTTCACAAGAATAAAGAAATCAAGCTGAAAACCTCTTTAATCTATACTAATATTATAAAAAGGAAAACTTTGTTTGTTTGTTTGTTTAGTTGTAATGGATAAACTCAAAAACTACTGGACCGATTTTAAATATTCTTTCACCATTAGAAAACCGGTGCGAGCAGTAGCTCCCGCGTGACGTGGGTGAAACCGCGGGAAAACGGCTAGTTACTCCATGAAGTAACAACTGCCTAAGTATGATAGCTTTGTAATTAATGAATTATGTATGTGAAAACCTAAAAAAAAAGTCGTGGTGGCCTAATGGGTAAAGGACCAACCTCTCAAGTATGAGGGCGCGGGTTCGATCCCAGGTCAGGCAAGTACCAATGCAACTTTTCTAAGTTTGTATGTACTTTCTAAGTATATCTTAGACACCATTGACTGTGTTTCGGATGGCACGTTAAACTGTAGGTCCCGGCTGTCATTAAACATCCTTGGCAGTCGTTACGGGTAGTCAGAAGCCAGTAAGTCTGACACCAGTCTGACCAAGGGGTATCGGGTTGCCCGGGTAACTGGGTTGAGGAGGTCAGATTGGCAGTCGCTCCTTGTAAAGCACTGGTACTCAGCTGAATCCGGTTAGACTGGAAGCCGACCCCTACATGATTGGGAAAAGGCTCGGAGGATGATGATGTATGTGAAAACCTATTAGTGTTTTAAAAATTGGTACTTTAAATAGCAGGAAAATTAAACCTAGGACTTACATACCAGTTATTTATGTAACGGAACCCGTTAACATTTACAAACACTTAAAAAACGTATACAAGAATGATAAACAAACATAATAAAAACTGCTTTATTTAACATTGCAAATTGAAAGCGATTCAGTTAAATTTTTATGTGGAAGTTGTCTGTATCTTGTATGTGTATGTGTAAACACTTGTATGTATGTAAATATGTTATTTTTTGCTGTTTATTCTAGAGGTACAAGCTGTTGATTTGCATCCGTGCCATATTCAAGGACGTAATTATGCTAATGATTCTCGACCCAAATCAACACAAAAATTGGTACGTATTTTTTTTTTTCGGAATTCCGTCAATGTCATCTAGCCGTATTTAAACTTGGCGCGTGTGTTACTGGCCTTAAAACCGTGCTGCGCTCTCACACAAATGCAAACACAAAGCATACGCAACGATCATTCTTAAATTTCATTCATAAAATAGGATTACTTCTGAAATACTACGACATTACAATGACAAAAAAAGCTGTGCATATTAGCTATTTCCCGTCTACTGTAATTCCAATCGATTATTTACGTATTGTATGTTCTCCTCCTGAAATATGGCACAAATGCAAATCAACACCTTGTATATCTTAACACACTCGGCATATATTGAACCGATTTGTAAATAAAAATCATAAAGATCAACTAACCGAAGAAAACTTCCATTCCTCGATAAATAGACTATCTATTAGACATAAGTTTGTTGAAATCCGTCGAAATTCAGAAGTTTCAGACATTAGATATTCAAACAAAGAAACTGGGCAGCTTTATAACATTATGTATGGATTTCAAAATCAATTTGTCAGTAGAAATAAACACGGTTACCCATAAAATCAGTACTGCAACATTAAAAGTCATTTCCTTAATTTAGACGGACAACTTCCCAGCATCCCGCTTCGTACCATTTGCGTTGAATCCTTGTGACAAATATTATGATAATGGCTTTAGATGAATGAGTGTTTTTATTCCCGTGGGAACGTCTAAATGCTGAGTTATGGTTTCTGTGTAGTTGCTGTGTTAGTTTTAAAGTTATTATGCGGAAAGGAAAATAAAGCCTTTCGGTTTGCCTTTCATCTAGCCTTAAGCAATACCTACATCAAGTCAAAGCTTGTTTTATGTACAAAGTCAAAGTATTTATTATTTGTAAAACATACCTAGGCAAAAGTAAAATGTAGATCTTAAAAACACACACACACAGTACAGTACAGTATTTGACTTCGACTTTGACCTTGACCTTGACTTTGTCATTGACCCTGACCTTGATTTTGACATTGACCTTTACTTTTAAATTGGACATCGAAAAGTAAGGATATTTAAAATTGACACAATAGTAAGGACAAACTCACGGTCATCATCCTCCGAGCCTTTTTCCCAACTATGTTGGGGTCGGCTTCCAGTCTAACCGGATGCAGCTGAGTACCAGTGCTTTACAAGGAGCGACTGCCCTGCCTGACCTCCTCAACCCAGTTACCTGGGTAATTCAATACCCCTTGGTAACACTGGTATTAGGACTTACTGGCTTCTGACTCCTCCTCATAGCCTTTTTCCCAACTATGTTGGGGTCGGCTTCCAGTCTAACCGGATTCAGCTGGCCTAACTGGCTTCTGACTATTAAAATATATTGATGTGGAGTATTTTTTTTTGAGCTGGTCATTGACTTTGACTTCGACATCGAAAAGTAAGGATAGTTAGGATAAACTCACGGTTTAACCCGAATTACTATATGAACTAAAAAAGTAAAAAGTGAACAAACTGACATTCCCATTGGTCAGAAACACGTGACTGCGGATCATTCAAATAGGATTTTCCGCGAAATACATCCAATACTGTAGCCCACTAACTATGCTTCCATGCGCTAGAAAACATTGTTTATTTTAATCTGCTAAGGCTCCAAAACTACTAAGCCAATGTGCATTTTCTACAGGCTAAAATTAGGCTAAAATTTTTAGAGGCTAGAAACCGCGGAAAATCAGCTACAAAGTAAAATAATAGGAACCATGCAACTACAACGATCAACCGCAGTAACGGTAGCTTAACTTTTCCAAAGAAAGTCAATAACCTTTGATACATACCGTTACATAAATTTTCCCAATAGAAGAACGAAAAGAAAAATATACCTGTGATAACAAAATATATCTGCGAGCTCACGATAAACGTAATTCACGTTATCCAACCAGTCAAATAATTTGTATACACCCACGCATCATTAGTTACAAACGTAGGCTTTATCCTTTAAGGTTCTCTTAAGGTTCCCGAAACAGGCGTGAAACGCGCGGCTGACAACCAGCGATTCACCACTGGGTTTACACAGCATAGGCTGACGTCTGATGCGTCCAATGCTGTCACATATGTACCTTGGAAACGACGCCATATATTCCGTTAACAGCCGTTTTCTTGCGGTTTCACCCGCGTACTGTAGAATCTACTGTTCGTACTGACATAAAATATAGCCTATGTTGTTCGGGAAGAGCTTTTCAACAGTGAAATAATTTTTTAGATTGGTTCAGTAGTTTCCAAAATATTTTTATCTTGATTATATAAGTATTTAAGTATAGATTATGCTCAATCCTTCTCCGTGTGAGAGGAGGCCTGTGCCCAGCAGTGGGACGGTAAAAAAAAGGCTGTAACAGTATGCTCTGACTATTTATACGTTGCCGGCACCAGTCAGTCGCAAACCCAACGCCGTAGCCGCGTGCTGACGCCTTTTTCGGAATGGTACCTTTACTGCCTTGTTAGTCTTCTAGTTACACAACACGTTGTCATTAGTCTTTTTATCGATAAATCCTTTAGGCTTACGTAGCGAGATTTAGTGTTATCTGCATCGATTCTGTTTATCGACATTTTGTCATTGTCTTGAATAGAACTGTTCATTGGAGCAGGTTAATTTATAACTGCCATATTGGTCTTGGGAAACATTATAAGACTTGTTATCTCTTGTAATAAGTATAGCTCGGTTAATAGAACCTAAATTATCTCCACGAAGTTACTGAATATGCACTATAAATCCTTTAAATGGCTTCCAAGACTGAATTCGGCCACGGCGGTTGTTCTCATATAAGAAGATCAAGCCAGCTGCGCAGGACATATTATCATGGTGCCCAAGCACTTCATAAAAACCGTACTAGTTGCTAGAATGCAATATTTTTACTGCATATTATGCCTCAAACTGGTAAAGAAGACCCCACTAAAAAATCTCTAGGTACATAGGTACTTCAAAAATAAACCCCAAACACCTGAAATTTCAGGTCCAACGTAAATCCATTGGCGTCAAGCGTCGTATAAAGTTTTAATCTCCGTGTTCTCGGTCAGCACAAAGAGTATTGTCATACAAAGAAATAGTTTCGTACCGTCTCACCTTATTACACGTGCGCCGAAGCTGTAGAGATTTTGATGGTAGAAGTGTCATGGATTAGCAGGGGAAAGGAAGAAAAAAAATAAAAAGCGAGAGTGAAGGTTCACTCATGCCTACTGGGGGCTACGGGATTGTTCGAAAGAGTTACCGCGGCCCTGGTACATAAAAGGCCTACGACGGAACACGACGGTTTTTAGTCAGTAAGAGTCTGACACTCCCTCAAAAGGTTTACTCATATTTTAGGGTTTTTGCTTGTTTGAACATTTATCTCAGAAACTGCAAGTCTTATTTGAAAATCACAGTTATTTACAGAGGAAGGTAAATAGTTATTTATGGCTTTGTGAGAACTTTAGTTCGCGAGTAAACCAGCCTTGATCTTAGTAAAATGTTTTACCAAGAGGTATCGGATTGTCCGGGTAACAGGGTTGAGGAGGTCAAACCTATTTGATTTCATGATGGGGTGACTGCCTACAGTCACTTTTAACATAGGGAAAAGGCTCGGTAGATGAGATGGTCTTAGTAAACCAGTAAGTAAAATATGGACCTTGAATATTGCCTTATAAACACAAAGACCAATATATCATATGAGGACAGTCTGCAACACAGTGAACGAATTATAAGCTGGAAATACGAGGATAATATTGCAATTTTGTGCACGCTCGCTGCTACATACAACATGATTTATTTTGCTCACAAATTATAACACCGGGACTGTTTGGTACACAAGGCTAGGTGGACGATTGTTTAGGCAATGTTTTTCTGGTAAAGATTTGCCTTCAAATTCAACTAGATTTAGATCTTTTTTGCAAATTCCTGGTATGACGGTCACTGGTCAAGGGAATGTCTACTATCACCATAAAATGATGTATCCTTCATGGTAAATCAAAGCAGCATAATGAATTAAGCTCATACAATCAAATTACATAAGAAAAATGATGTTGAGAGTCTGATACAGCCTAAATAATAACAGAGTGCTGATTGTGAGTTTTGTAAGTTTACGCGCTCGATTCGTAATTATAACTTGGCTGAAGTAAAGAGTCGTATGCTACATGACATGATTAGAATATAGCACGTTCTTTCATTTTTCCGGATAATGACGTTTACTATTACGCAAGTGATCGCGTTTATAATACAACCAAGTGTCGATGGCAGCTTTTATTAAATAAATAAACAGTTCTAAAATTAATGCTACGTCATTAAGTTGTATGATAATTTACGCATCGAGAAAGTTAACTTGCAAAACTTGCACTAAGCACTCTGGTGCAGTTGATGTACATATTTCTCATCAAATAACTGTAACGCTCTCAAATTGGCTCCTTACTTCTTCACAGTAGTCTAAATACACGAACAAAACAACACAGTAGTAGTTCAAAGAGGCAAAGACATTTGACGATGTCTTTGTTATCGGTTGACTAAATAATGATTGAATGTAATATTCTGCACTAGCTTCTGCCAGCGGTTTCACCCGCATCCCGTGGGAACCTCGACACGGACCCAGATAAAAAGTAGCCTATAGCCTTCCTCGATAAATGGGCTATCTAACACTGAAATAATTTTTCAAATCGGACCAGTAGTTCCTGAGATTAGCGCGTTCAAACAAACAAACAAACTCTTCAGCTTTATAATATTAGTATAGATTGTGCATTGTGCAGTATCTATATTTATTCAACAGCTACTTACTAATACCACATCTAGTACCCAATACAGCAAGGTAACAAGCCTTTACTTCAATCTGGCGTAAAAATCCGTACTCTTTCTATTCCGCACACAGGGTGTTCACAGAACCCACATAAGCTTTTTAGAGACGAGCACGTTCGAGCACGACGCTTCGTCGTGTTTGTAATAAAAAATATTCCTTTAGATGCTTTACAGACTACCGTGCGGGGTGTAGCGGTTTATTGGATGTTTTTTTTTTATTGTTAGCATTAAGTATGTATTTTTACGATTTTCAAGCTATTGCATCTATAGCTTCTATCGCAGGCCTTGAGCGCGGGGACCAAATCCAGAAATTCCGTAACGAAAAAACCTCACGCTCCCCACTCCGACGGGCACGGAGCTGTTCGTTAGTCTCGCTAAAACTCGAGAACGGCTGGGCCGATTGAGCTGATTTTGGTTTTAAAATGTTTGTCGTAGTCCAGGGTAGGTCTAATATAAATAAGGAAAAATTGCGAGTAAAATTCCCGGGACGGGAGTGGTTAGACAAAAACCAACTTACGGAATGCCGCAGAACCACAAAAGTAAAGTACTAGGACAGCAGAATTTACCGGAGTATAAGTATACCAATAATGAAATTTCGATGCAACTGCTCACCATGTACCAGGGTAGCATAACTTATGAGTATACCAATACCGAGTGTAGACGCTACTGCTCACCATGTACCAGGGTGGCAAAAAATACACCGGGACGCGGGTGAAACCGCGGGGAACGGCTAGTAAAAAATAAAAATAAAAAATAAATAATTATAATTGCATAAGTTGATACAGAATGCTATGCAATAGCTTTACCGCGGCAGTCCCCGAGTGCCACACGTATTTTTTTCTATTTATTATCCATTAGGTTTGACTTGATATATTTTCTGGTGTAAAAATCCGCAGTCTTTCTATTCCGCACACAGGGTGTTCACAGAACCCACATAAGCTTTTTAGAGTCGAGCACATTCGAGAACGCCGCTTAGTCGTGTGTGTAATAAAAAATGTTGCTTTAGATGCTTCACAGAAGTACGTTTTTTTTTTTCTATTTATTTTGTTTCTATTTTTGATATAGATATTTGAAAATAGCCAATAGGTTCCGTGTTCTTTCTATCCCGTTGTGTGTATTTATTCGTAAAAAACTTAGCCAATAAAGTTTTTGAAAAATATGTTCTCTTTACGTATAAACGACACATACAACAAGATGGAATACATACACAAGTTTTTATAACAGAAATACAAAACTCAACATCATACTAATTTGCTTGCTGTAACCGCGCGTCGCTAACGTTTATCTGAAGTACCCTTTACGTGTCTATAAACATAGAGTTGTTACAAATACTATATGTCTGTTACCTGCTTTATAAGCATACTGAATATGGAGGTCGGAAACTTTCAAACGCAATGTAGGTATTTTTAACATATATAAAACTAAGTTTTCTTTGAATAAGGATGTGAAGAGAGAGCGTTGTACATAATTAAATAAATTGTTTGGACATAAAGTACTTTGATGCTTATGTAAATGATATTATGGTATTTTTTATTTTACATAATTAACACAAATGACTGTTGCTGTACTCTACATTTTGCGTGTTTCGGTCTAATTAAATACTTAAAAACAATACATAACAATTTCTTTCTTTTCTGTATTTTTAAACATTTATTTTAATCGTTGTTAAAATAACTATATTAATTTTTTTTGTTTATTTTACAAAGTTTTCTTGTGCACAACCAATATTTTAGCATTTAGTAGACATCCGATATGGTCTAGTGGCTAGGATACCTGGCTCTCACCCAGGAGGCTCGGGTTCGATTCCCGGTATCGGAAATATTTTTTGTTAACATTTTCCAATCTATTTATTTTAATTAAAGGTAGTTATGTAACACTTATATAGTGTTACATAACTCAGAGTTTCATGATATTCACTCCACATAAACTTTGACTTCGCTGGTGTCGTCAAATTTTGGAGATTTTTTTCAGTGAACCGCTCTATTTTATTCCGCCTCCATCTGTCTTCAAATATCTGTTTCCATCTTCAAATGTTTATAATTCTTCCTCAATAAAAAATCTTTCCAATCCTCTTCATATTTCTATCCTATGTTTTATTTATTTCTACGTTTATACATTTTCATTATATTGTATTCCTCAAATGATTTCATCGTTTTTGAATCCACAGACTCATAAACAGTATCACTTATCCAATCAATAAAAGAACTAATTGGTGTAATTACTGCAACATCGTAGTTCGAACTGTTTGCTTTCAAAGAACACAATGTTCTCATAGTACGTGTCCACATTGCGTTGAGTCCAACAATACCTGATGCATGGATCATTGGTCCTCCCGAGTCACCAAGACAGACCCCAGACGACTTGCTGCATCTTCTAGCAACACACACAGCTGGTGTAATATCCATTTTCTCTTTATTACATGGCACTATAATCACCTTCGTCATTTGTAACGACATCCCCAAAGAAGAAGCATCGTCTATCAAACCATGAGTTGATACCGTATCTCCGTAACCTACTATTATAACTTCATGACCAATCAAGGTAGCAAAATCTAGGCCGCTTATTCTTCCATAATGTCCTAATGAAATTGGCGATGTTCTGACCAATCCTATATCATTAGCCAGAGTTGATGTTGCAATTTTTTTTCGGAAGGCTGGGTGAATGATGACAGCTCTTACCTCGCTGGTGGCAAAAGCTGACATTCCAGTTGCACCGTATCTGATGACTGGCTCTCTAGTAATATTGCCGGCAGCTTTAAAACTCTTTAAGCCCAAACAATGGGCAGCGGTCAGAGTCCAAATGGCATGTAACACAGTGCAGGTGCAGATTTGGAAATATATGATCTCTGTTTTCAATGTTCCTGTGATGGTAACTTGATGGTCTAGTCTGGCTACGTATGGGTATTCGTCTTCATCAGCATCTTGACCTCCAGCTATTCTTCTTGAAATTTTGCGACTGGTGCAAATAGTTGGGAAGAATAAAATCATGTGCAATGCAATGAAGCACGTAACTGTTTGCATTTTATGACTACTTTTATTGAGATTGTTTTTTTATGATGTTTGAATAACTGAATTTCAGACGAAGGTTGTAATAATGGCGTCGAAGGTTTTTTTTAAACAAAAAATTGGTAGCTGCGGCTGTTTTCTTATAAGGAGATCAGCCAGCTGCGCAAGACATCACTCTCGTAGTCCGATGGGACGGCAATCGAAGGAGATCAAGACATTTACATACTGTATAATACTATGCGTTATATAGTATTGCATATTTAGGTACTGAATATCGGAAATAAATCAACATTTTGATTTTCATCAGACCATCTATACTAGTGATTATCATAGCTATTCGTGTTTAATTTGAAGCAAATAAAAAGTTTTTGAAGATTTTAAATTCAACGCGTTTGGAAGAGACTTCGAAAACATTAAAGTAAAGATCCCCAGGAACAAAACCTTTACAAAGTCTAGCTTACTTATCGTTTATGGAACTCCTCACAAAATACATGAAAGTCTAAGTTACGAGTGTATTATAAAACAGAGGATTAAAACTGTTAAGTTAAACTTGGAGAAACTTTAGAGGTGCTCATTTGCTCAAGTTTTGGGTTTTGCGAACTTTCCAAAACTTAAATATGAGGAAATAAATTAAGGCCTGTCTCTGCAGTCTTAATTTTACATAATCAGTCTATAGTAATCCCAGTGTTGAGATCCAAAGTTTATTTGGGAAAGTTGAATGAATATGATAATATTATTTCTGTGATAATATTAGGGGTTATAGTATGAAATTGCCGTTTTATTCTAGTAGGTTTTTGAATTGCCATAGAGTCTTCATGGTTTGAGGTTTTCGAATGAAACTTTTTTCACGTGGTTTCTGTGATGTTCTTCTTTTAAAAAATGTGAAACATTTGATTATCGATGTTCAATTGTTTTTGTTATTCAACTTAAACAAGAAAGATGGATACTGCGAAAATTTGAGTAATTTTTGAATATGAGTTCCGACGCGGAAGTAAACGGCAGAAACAGCCCGCAATGTCAATGCTGCATTTGAAGAGGTGTCTGCTAATGAACGCACCGTGCGATTTTGGATTAAACGCTTTCGTGGTGGAAACTTCGACTTGAAGAACGAGCCATGAGAAAGACCGCCTGAAAGGTGATTAACGAGGAATTAAGAGAGACGGTGAACGCCGATCCTAGTCAAACTACCCAGATACCCAGCCGAACACCGAATAATGTTGAAAAAATTAGCAGTAAAACAGCCACGACTCATAAATCGACCTTCACCGTTATTGCTCCATGACAACGCGAGGCCTCATACAGCAAAAGAAACCGTTTTAACTCTTCAGGAACTGCAGTTGGAAACTATTCGTCTTCCTCCATATTCGCCAGACCTTGCTCTAACGGACGACCATTTTTTTTGTGATTTGGACAATTATCTGCGTTCACACAGTTTGTGCAGTCTAGATCCTCAGAATTCTATCGTAAAGACATAAATGACCTTCATATTAGATGACCGCAATGTATAGATAATAATGGCAACTATTTTGATTAAATAAGTTTGTTAAAAATTAAAAAAAAATACAATTTAGATTTTCAGTACAAATCGGCAATTTCATACTTTAACCCCTATTACTAGTGTAGGAAAATAGAACTTTCGTATCTAGAGTTGATAGGCCTAATTATTTGTTTCTAGAAAATTTGACAATATTATTTACTTTACTAATTAGTGTAGATGAATAATTAGCTCTAAGAAAATTTGGGTTAGTAAATTATTAAATTAGGGGAATCAGGCCAATTTACCTTGTGAATGATCAAAGTCATGATCAATTACAAAGTTGCTATGACGAGTTTACACGTTTTTTGAAAGGGGCGTTAAGTTGGTGGGACCCCGTTGTCATTTGCACATCTCCGACAGTCGTTACGGGTAATCAGATGTAAGAAAATTTTACAACTAGTCTTATCAAGAGGTATTGGGTTGCCCAGGTAGCAGGATCGAAGAGGTCAGATAGGTAGTCGCTACATGTAAAATACAGGATCCCAGCTGCAACTGATTAGACTGGAAGCCAACCTCAATATGTTTAGGACAGGGATCATTTTCCTAATGATGGCTTTCTTACACCTACTCAGGCATAAATAAAGCTATATTGTACACAGAAATAAAATAGTTTCATGCCAAAGACAACTCTATAAGTGATTGTATACTATTCTGCATACAATGGAACTCGGCAATGGTATAAACTTAAGACGAGACGCTGAGGTTTCAATTAAAACTTCACAATTGTTGGAGTTCCCCACCTACTTATAAACGAAAGTTTAATGTCGGAGTCTCGGTAAATGGTAATATTTTGCAGTCAGCGGTTGAAGTAAATGATATTCGCATTTCAAAATGTAATTTATTTATTTTGTTAGTTCACGGCATACAGGTGATTAATGGGGTTTGTAATTGTAGAATTAATGGTTGTGCAAAATTAGGTTGAAGGTAATAGGTAAATAAAAATTTACAGCATAAATACTCGGTACTAGAAACTAGGTAATATTTTGCAGGCTTGTGGCTTGTATCGTCTTACTGGTGTTTATTGGTAGTTTATCTATAAATTACAAATGAATTTGTCTCTTTTGAAATCATAGATAAGGCCTAAAGTACACTAACCTATAAAAAAAAGAACCAAAAAATCGGGGTCACAGTTAAAGAAACGGCCACATTCGCAAAACCTTAATTTCCATCATACCTAAAACCAGGAAAATAATTCACCATTATTCTTCACAAACGTCAAACCACCGTGTAACTAACAAATCCATGAAAACAACGCCCCATAAACAAAATAAAAAGAAAATACACACCATTAATATGGTTAAATCTTTCACACAAATATGTAAAGTTGGATTGTCTGTACGTTTGTATCAAAACGGCGTTTTAGTAATTATGAACGTTTTTATATACAGCATCTACTTTTTAAAAACCACTTTATCATTTATTATAATTGTTGAATTAATTAAAACAAAATATTTACATTAATTTTAAAAAGTTAAAATAAACTTTTATATATATACAACTTAAAACTAATACAGTGCATCAAAAAATTGCTCCTCATCGCTGTCACTGGGTAATGTACCCAAAAACTGGCAGCATTGCCACGTTGGATGGCAATGCTCAACCTCTGTGCGAAATAAAAGCCAGCCCTTGGGTCACGAGAAGTGTCAACAAGCATCTACCTATGTTTATGAAAGTTACCAGTTCAATATATATATTTTTTTGGTATTTGATACTTGATACTTGTTCAAGCTTGATAAGATATGAAACCACTGCAAAGAGGTTTAAGAAATTTTCACTTTACCACTGAACTGATATTTTAAGGCAAGACTGAATTTTTTGACAGCTCGTTACAAGCTTCTATTTATCAAAGAAATAGAATGGATAGTATATCTACATACCTATTAATCTGATCTAAGCTGTATTACCACCAAGTCATATCAAAATACATTTAACAGCTGTAACGCAAGGCCCGCCGCTGATTGCAACTTTTAGTCACCGTGACTTTTTGTCACTGTCACCTGCTGTCACCCACGATGCGCTCACTGAATCTGTTCTTGGGTGACAAATCGCGTTCATTTTTGTATGCCGGCTGAGTGACAAAAAGTCACCAATGAGCGGGCTCCCATTGTAATGTACAGGGCGAGTGACAGTCACGTCACTCCGGCATTGCCTGCTGCTGCAACTATTTGTCACCGTATTGTCACGTCACCATAATGAGCGCACTCAGTATTGTTTTCATTGCACTTGACTAAGTGACAAAAAGTCACGGTGACAAAAAGTTGCAATCAGCGGCTGGCCTAAAAGACGAACAAAAATCAACACTCAAAAACTTTCACCTTTAAAATTTCAAGTAGCCCGATATTTTAAAAGCAAGTAACGCCAGTGCAAGAGTCTAACATCCAAAATAAACAACCAATTTCACGGGTGGATCCGCCTAAAGACGAAATATGATCTTACTTCGCGAAGACATGTACCTGACAAGGTCAGAAAGTAAGAAACATCGCCTAGGGACAGGGAACTTGCTTTAAATGGAACAAAAGGGTTCTATAGATATGCTGAATTATGTTTATGTACTTAGAATTTGGGCTCATTAGTGGGATAAGTGGGAGTTACATACGATGTTTGTTGCCTTGTGTGTGATGAAGAAGGGAGGTCACGAGTCTCAGCACAGGAATACGACGCTAGGAGGGAGAAAAACTTTGGGATTGTTTGAAAGAATTACCGCAGCCCTAGTACATTAAGGCTCCAGAAGGAACATGATAGTACCGTCACGCTGTACCCACTACGGGAAGGGTCATTTGACGATTTCCCATAAAAGAAGAACGGGGACTAATACTTGTGTAAAACTTATCAAGGTTAGCCATTGTGAGTGGTTTCGCCCGCGTCCTGCTTCTTACCGCACCCGGATAAAAAGTTGTTATTTAAACACGTGTAAGATCAACTGTTAAGGAAAATCACAGCTTATTTTTTATCATATTGTTAGGTTAACAAAAGATTATATACTTTATTCTTATAGAGGTCTAGTCAATGATAAACTTTTTAAGCTTCATATGGTTTTGTATGTGTATTTATTAAATTCATAGATTTATTTTGATACGTTTTATTTTGGACTCAATAACTTATCTGTCTCTTATATCATATGATTAAACTTTGCTAAAACTATAACTTATATAAAACTAACGAGTACCATAAGTGAGTACATAAGAAACTACAGAAGGGAAAAACCTATAGTTATCTAAAAGCGAGTCCATAAGGAATTAAATAGGTAGTTTTCATAAAAAAGGAAACAGTTTTGACAGATAATTACTTTCGGTAATATATAGAAATCGCTGTAATAGTCTACAATAACATGGTGTTAGATAGACGTTCGATTTCTTTAAAGAATAAAAAAGCTAAGTTAGTGGCCATGTTATCCATTAAAATATTCCCATTAGGTACTCATAAACTCCCACAAGAGCCTTGCTTTACAAAAATCTAGACCATCACAATTCCATACCAGAACTAAAAAAAACACTACACAAACAACAAATATTTTTATCGAACTCCAATTTATTTTTCCGCTTTTACCTTCACAAAAACGTAACCAAAAATAACTTTTTCACAGCCGGTATAGCGGTACTTCTAAAGAAAATCTTAAAAAGGCATACAGCGTCCGATTTAAAACGTTTCCCGTGTAAGCTTTTAATAGAAGGAAAGTAGTGAGTGTTATAAGCTACTTAAAGTAAGTTGGTTTTGATTTGATTTCTTACTTATCTTAAGGGTCGTTTTCTTGGCAAAAGAAAGGTATGTTCTCTTTTGCTCTTACGTAAATAATTTATTTATTGGAACAAAAAACTCAAAGAAAATACGTAAATTCCTCCTACCAGGCTGTGATTGGAAAGTTGTTACCATCAAACCTTCATAATAATAGATATTATCAAAGCTCAAAATAAATACGCTTATTAACTCGTGTCTCTGTAAATTGTATATATTGCTGTAATATATCCTTAAGGTGAGTACAGACTATGTAACATGTTATATAACATGTGTTTTATAACACGTCCACATTATGTAACCTTGTTATTCAACATTGCAACATAAAACAATACTGTACACATTAGAATAACATTGCAATATAACAATGTTATATAACCATTGTCGTTTATCGTTCTTCAGTGCTATCCACAATATCGACAATAAATAGTTATAAAACATGTTATTATAACATGTTTTATAACATTCAGTATCCACATTATCTGAAACATGTTATATAGCAATGTCGTATAACATGTTATGTTACATAGTCTGTACCCACCTTTATATATATTTCCAGCCATCATCATAATCACAGTCACATGGTTTGCCTTCATTTGACAATTAGAAGTAAAATTCCCAATTGACACAGGGTAGCAACATGGCTACCAGACACCAGGTCTCAAGTAGTTACCCCTGGTAATAAATAGGTAACAAAATTCCCAGTCCCAAACCATGCGGGTGCGACAGGGAATATACCGAAAGAAAATAACAAGGTCAATGCTACGAATGGCTTGAAGTGGGTTAATTGATTTATTAGGGTTTTCTGTAACTAATAGGCTGAAGGTGTAGTTGATGGAATTTCGTTACCGTCGAGGTTAGGAATATAATAGGGTCTAGCCTTGTCAGCCGATCCCGGTTTATTAGTCTTGCTTGCCTTGAATATAGAGTTGTAGTGTAGGCATTATCATCTAATTACAGGTAAGTAGTAAAATTCAAGACCAGTTTTTATGCAGTCAATATACAAGCTGTTGATTTGTCTGTTGCTGTTGATGTGCATTCGTGCCATATTCAAGGACGTAATTATGCGAGTGATTCTCGACCCAAATCAACAAAAAAATTGGTACGTAATTTTTTTTTTTTTTTCGGAATTCCGTCAAAGTCATCTAGCCGTATTTAAACTTGGCGCGTGTGTTGCTGGCCTTAAAACCGTGCTGCGCCCTCACACAAAGCATACGCAACGATCATTCATAAATTTCATTCATAAAATTGGATTACTTCTGAAATACTACGACATTACAATGACAAAAAAAGCAGTGCATATTAGCTATTTCCCGTCTACTGTAATTCCAATCGATTGTTTACGTATTTTATGACCTCCTCCTGAAATATGGCACAAATGCAAATCAACACCTTCTATAAATGAAAAGACAATCATCGAAAATGATATTAGTAAGCAGTTTCCCGCGACTTTACCCGCGTCCCGTGGAAACTTATTACCCATATTCGGATAAAATATAGTCTATGTCATCCGGTGATAATGCAGCTTCCCAACAGACGAAATAATTGTTCAAATCGGTCTAATTGTTTCGAAGCCTTTTAAGTTTACAATATCGATAGTAGAAACACAACGTAAGCTTTAATCTACCATAGGTACTAAAACCTAGTCTAGAATATTCTCGTACCCCATTTCCCCTATTAAAAACGCGATATGGCTTAGTACAACAATTCTCGCAAGTACATTTTAGTGTTATTCCATAGTAGATCGATAGGACATCATGAGGATAGGAGCATGGAGAACAAAATGACTAGCGGAGATGCCATAACGGAAAATCTGCTAAGAAAGTAGCGCGCCAAAATGCGAGTCTGCGGGGGACGAGGAACGTTACTGTTTTCGCACTTATACGCTTTCTTTGGACCCGATTTTTTTTATACCAAAAATCGTTGACAGATGTCTCAAAGAACCCGAATGCCTCGTTAGTTCACTTGTAACTGATCGTTTTGGTCATGCACACGGTACGAATTGGACCTAGAAGAAGGCGCCTGACCTACCTGCATTATGGCATCTCCACTCTTGTTTCATTACTCCGAGGACATCGGATATTGGCTTCGTAGCTACCGTATCTTCAAGGATACTCCCAAGGGGGGTTAGCAGAGAATAATCTTTAATGTATGTCACATCATACGAGGATGTGTTTAAAAGTGAATAAAATTGGAGTGTTTGTTTGTAATATTAAAGGTGGATATATACAGATATGTCTAAATTTTCATCAATCTTTGTTCTTCTGTCGGTCTGTTTGTTACGGCTAATCTCTGAAATGGCAAGACCAATTTTGACAGGGTTTCCACTGGCAGATAGAAAATGTAACAAAGAGTAACTTTGGCTACTTTTTATCATGGTAAGTACCTACAGGCAGTAGTTCCCACGGGAAGCGAGTGAAACCGGGTGGAACAGCTAGTAGTAAATAAATAAGAAGTACCTTTTTGTATGATGGATATGGACTTCCTTGGAGAGGATTTATATTGTGACGGGATTGCCCCTTGAGATTTGTTGAAGAACTTTTATTTTGGAAATAGGCACTGATATAACTTTTTTATCATTCATCTAACAGTTTCCTATAATGTTACTTATGTAAAGGTAAGTTTTCAGATATACTTCAACTAGTATAATATTACATTTAACTGTCACATGCCCAATATCATTATTGTACACAAGCTTCATCTCCTACAGAGAAGGAATAAACGTTAATCATCAAGCTTCCTCATGACCTTGAAATGACCTTGAAAGACCAGTTACCGAAAGATTATTTCTTTACCTCCACTCAATCATTGGTGTCCAAGATATACTTGGAAAGTGCTTTAAAAAGGCACTTCTAGAATCAAACCATCATACTCATACGTCAGAGGCGATTGCTTTAACCTTTACCTTTGTGGCGTAGTGCCACAACATTTGAAAATTCGGTAGCTGGAAGTGTGAAAACTCTGTAATCGGTAAAATTTTGTGTCAAACACAATAAGAATAGCCTTTGTTCTGTACAGCATTGATTTTCATACAATCACTCCCTTTGAACATAACGCTGTAAGTAAACAACAAAGTATTGATGAAACCACAAATTGCTTTTGCAGTATCTTCGAAAATTCAATTGAGAAAACGATACAAAGACTCTCAAGTACCTAGATGCTCGTATTATGGGACCGATCGATCGGACATCCGATATGAGGTCGGAACGCCCCCAAAAGTAGGCAATTAAGAGTACACCCACATTGAAAACTTTTAGTCGATCTACAGTTTGTTTGGGCTCATAAATCAGTATGGAAATGAATGGGAGTGCGCACATAACAACGATCAGGTATGTGGCCGGTATCAAACCTACTAAAAACTTTGATAGAATTGACGGTTTGTTTTTGAAATATTTTTTTTCAACCATAGGACCAACTATCGGCCGACTGTTTAGTGTATAGTGTGCGGATACTTTAAGTGAAGGAACTTTTGGACCATCGTGATACCGATCAAGTTTACCGAATTAGAAACGTGACGATCCTGCGATTTTTAAGCGATTTTAATGCTTAGTAATGAAGATATGGATTAGGGAATTAGTCTTTGATTTCTGACTTAATCTGTGCTAGATAAAGAACAATTTAACCGAGTGGATTTTTATCTATAGTAAAATATATGGGTGTCCCATTACTTCGCTCGTTTTTGGGGTAAAACGATACCATTAATGGGTTGCAACTAAATCAGTTTGCAAAAATACTAACCTAATGCCTGATTTACCTATATCCGTAATTAACAGAATCAGATATTTTGATTTAATAAACCTACGTTTCGGCGAATATTATATTGTTTCTAAGATAATAATATTTATTTAAATTAGGTAACTAATGTAAAATGACTCGCAACTACAGTCGAAAGTACTTTGCCGACGTTTTAAAAAGAAGTATGCTCTTTCCGTAAATGTACTTCAAAACCCCACAACTATCTTAAAATCACCTGAAAATACCCACTACTTCGAAATACTACTAAAACCGTAACTAAAATAATATTCCAAAGCCACGTACTACTAATATCACATACTTATCTTCATCATCTAAGTTGAAGTTTTGTCCACAGAGCAGAGTCTTCTAATTTCCACGATAACACTGATTGTAATGGACTATAAGATTTCACAGTCGCATCGGAGCGTTTCAATTAAAACTTCAGCTCTGTTGGATAAGGCGACCATGCGATCTGATTTGGACTTTGTTTAAATTAAATTTTGTTTGGAACTGTCGGTAGTAGTTAAGTTATTTTTGGATGTAAGTAATTTGTGAAAATATGAGAAGTAATATTAAGAGAAATCGTTTTTTTTTTTTAAAAAAAAAGGGTGTGTAAAAACCTCGCTGTGGATGACACAAAGATGTCTAGGTAGTGCTAAAAAAGGCCTCCTCAAAGCTAGTGAACGTACATACTCACCGCGATGGGCACGTGTGTTGATGAGCACCTGAAACATTGAAATAATTTTAATTAATAAATCTGATCTAAAATGATTTAAAATTACTGTACTGTACTGTTACAGCCTTTTTATCGTCCCACTGCTGGGCACAGGCCTCCTCTCACACGGAGAAGGATTAAAAATTTTAAAATTAGATTAAAAGGATTTAAAATTAATAATACGTTATTCATTTTTTAAAGACAAAAATCGCTAATCTTTCACAACACTCAAGCATTTTTCCCTTAAAAATACCTCTTACACATACAAATTTAAAGGGTGCACATATTTTATCCTTTTAAAGGGACAACATTTACTGACAATAAATCTTTGGTTCCACACACTGAATCCCAAATTTTCTTAAAGGGTTTCCGAAGCGGCTTGTTTTATGGTCACCCTACCGATAACCGCTGTTACCGAACTACGGTTAGTAGTAACCCGGGTTACCTATTAAGGATTAGAGTCTTAGCATAGACTGTTATACATAAAACTACTCAAATAATATTCAGTATTCATGGAACAATCAGAATTGTTGAGTGATTTTCAACATGAAAACCCGTTTTGGCAGATTGTGAAATTGTTTTTGTTTGTTTATTAAATCAGTATTAAAAAAAAAGAATGTTTCTCATTCAACATCATTAATCACCATGTATCTTAACAGGAAACGTGAAAGGCCTTGAATCGCGTTCACACTAGCGGATTTTCTGCTAAATTTTTCCGCGCGTCTACGCTCGGTTCAAACGTGCGGTGTCGTATACGAGCGATAACGAACAATTGACAACCATCGGTGCAAACGATGACATTTTTCATAATATCAGTGTAAACATTTAAATCGGTTCAATAGTTTTGATATGAAAGCCGGACAAACAGACAGTGTTACTTTGTGTGAAATGAAATGAAAATTAATAAAATATGTAGGTAGGTAACTAATATTTGCACGCCGAAATTACAGGCAGAATAAGAGAACCATTGTCAACAATTTACCAACCTTCTGTACCTTATTTGAGCAAATAAATGATTTTGTGTTTTTTTTTATTTGATTTTTCGCATTAATAAGATTACAGTGACGATAACATTTTTTGCATAATCGTAACATACCGAGATACTTTTGTACAATTTAAGCAATTATTACTTTAACCGCAGACAAATACTACCAAAACATAATAAACTTAACTACTTTTCTAACCAAACCAGTGTCAATAACCACAACTAATAATTATGTTTGTTCTCATTTAAACCAATAGACATCGAGTTAATTAGCTTTCGAAATAATTAGGTCAGAGATACAAGTAAATAGTTCATTCATAGAAATACTTAATTTAAATATCGATTCTGTCTCATGTCGCAGAGACAGAAATGTGAGAATTGTGTGAGAATTGATGTGAGAGCCTCATGTCGCAGGAAGTCGTAGTGGCCTAGTGGGCAAAGAACCAACCTCTCAAGTATGAGGGCGCGGGTTCGATTCCAGGTCAGGCAAGTACCAATGCAACTTTTCTAAGTTTGTATGTACTTTCTAAGCATATCTTAGAAACTAATGACTGTGTTTCGGATGGAACGTTAAACTGTAGGTCCCGGCTGTCATTGAACATCCTTGGCAGTCGTTACGGGTAGTCAGAAGCTAGTAAGTCTGACACCAGTCTAACAAAAGGGTATTGGGTTGCCCGGGTAAATGGGTTGAGGGGGTCAGATAGGGCAGTCGCTCCTTGTAAAACACTAGTACTCAGCTACATCCGGTTAGACTGGAAGCCGACCCCAACATAGTTGGGAAAAAGGCTCGGAGGAGGAGGGGTGCCCTAATACACGCTCGGCATCTTCTTAAAAATGAGCTTTTGAGTCTCCTCAAGCTTATTTCCGATATTTTTCTTGCTGTAATGTTAACCCTTGCTCTCAATTCATTGTCATTTTAGATCGGTTTCTCATAGACTTTGTCCTTCATGGCAGGTAAAAATCTTTACTTATACTAGTTTTATAATAATTCGCATATTTATGAGCAGCTATTACTTATTCTCATAGTGGTTTTTGTCAAAATTACGTTAATTACATTTTCAACAAAATCAGCTTCTCTGGAACTAAAATAGCATTTTTTTGTATTTTTTAAATGAAAATGCACTAGTATTGTATCTTTCCTAAATCACCATTAAACAAGCAATTTTTTAAGTTTGTTGTACAAAACTGTCCCATACATTTTTTTTTCACCACTGTAGGTTAAACTTAAGTGATAAAAAATAGTTCTGTGCAAATTTAATCAAAAAATTGTATAGATATTTACAACACAAAAAAAAAACTATCCTAGTAGAACAATAAAAAAAATAAAAATATATACACTATATCTAAAAGGCGTCAAAAAATTCATCCCCATCGCTGTCAACTGGGAGCGTACCCAAGAGGCTGGCAGCATTACCTCGTTGGATGGCCATGCTGATCCTTTGTCCGAGGTAATAGCCAGCCTTTTGGTCACGAGAAGCGTCCACCAGCCGCCTAGACAGGTCTTTAAATAGGCTATGCGCATTCGGACCCCACGACCCGAGGGTTTCAACCCCAAACGGTTCGAAAATATAGTTGCCGACAAGGCCACTATATTTCCGCCGCTTGAGGTTCTCCGCGGCCGCAGCGGCAGCAGCAGCACAGCACGCAGAACTTGGAAGATGGGATGGCGCAAGAGTATCGACGCAGGTTGCGTCCCATACTAAAGGCCTACCCATCTTCCAAGGGAATAAAGACATGCCGTCTGGTCTCTTACCGTCGTCGCGCGCCAGGCCATTTGGTTCCAGTACAGCTGGCACCCCGACGGCAACAAGAGCCCGACGAATAATGTCGTTGATATTTGCGTGCCGCGCAATACGGCCCGCACTACGGCTGCACGACAGGCCGTGGTGTCCGAGGCTGGTGACAGCCTCACCACAGTGGCAGCGATGAGGGGAGCAGCACGGTGCTCCTATACGTAAACAAGTAGCGAGGCGGAAAGTTGTATCGTCAAACATGGTGCCAATGTTTGACGACGGTAGTGCCTGAAGCCAAAGCCCCGACTCCCATCTACCCACAGCCAGTAGGCGCGCTCGCTCAGCAGGAGTAATTGCCGTTTCTATCAAACTATTCCGGGTTACTCCGCAGAGCGGCTCATCCCACTGTCTTTGGGAAGACGGGTTGCTGGGTAAATTTTCGTTCGGGCAAGTAATTTTCCATGCATCCATAGCCTCGGCTAAATACGGCACCTCGAAATCAGTCAGAGTTGGAGTAAGAATATTCCTGGTTAATTTCTCGGTGCCGTGAACCGAGGATATGAATGCCGGTAAACTAATACTGGTAATTTTGCGGACGCCGAGACCTCCCATCCGAATGGGCAATGTGGCTTGTTGCCAGGCTCGGTCGTCCAGGGCCACATTGAGAATGGAGCTGAGGGTATGGCGGATAATTTTATCAATTGGGTCTAAAAGGTGGCTATGTTTAAAGAGATGAGAAGAACGGAGGTAATATGTAAATTTAGGACCAAAACAGCAGTGTCGAATAATTGTGATGGCCGAATGCATTGTAATTTTCTGTAGGCGTTCCGAAATATCGTTGAAATTATCAATTTTTTCCGAAATAAATGTAGAAAAAGATTGGTCTAGGATGGGAGCCCCAAGGAGGCGGAGAGACTGTTTATCTATAATTTTAATCTGTGGTGCTAATGATTGAAATTTGGATATTGTCATTTGTCTGTCAGTCGTGTCAGTAATAAATAATTCACATTTTGTACAATTTAGTTCTAAACCAATGGAATGAAATTTATGTTTTAAATGAATGAAATCCTGAAATACGGTCTCTACATCGCCTCCCAGGGTCCCATCATCTAGATACCAAACGTTGAATTTGGAATTTAGCTCTCGAATGATCGGGTGAATGGCTAGGCTGAAAATTACTGGCCCGAGGGGATCACCTTGTTGGCATCCGACTGCAGATTCCAATAGGTTGTCCATATAAAGTAATTTTGATGGGTGCCTGTAACACTGATAGAGAAAACTATAAATTTTGGGTACTTCTTTTTGTGCTTCAGCCAACAGGGTGTCCCGGTTTACGGAATTGAAAGCATTTTTGATGTCAACCTTCAGGATGACCTCTCCTTTGCCACAATTTAGGTAGGCCGACAAAGCGTGTACGGCAGCCTCGCAGCCCCCTTTGGAACCGTATCCCAACTGTAGGGGCTGGAATTTGTTCGAAAGTTCCTCACTGTAAAATTTGCAACCGATTTTGGCTGCTATACGACGATATGTTGTTCCCACGGCAATGGGACGAATACCGCCGTCCTTTTTCTTAAGGGCGCACAGATTAGCGCCATATAAGACGTCGAGGACAGCATCGTGCACACTGCCGGAGAGCATCACATTGGTTAGGGCTGTAAGCTCCTTAAGAAGCTCCGCACCGGCGTCCCCGGCGCCCGAGCTCGTTAAATCTTTAAGATGTTGCGGAGTCAGGCCGTCGAGGCCACCGGCGGTTCCGCTTCGAAAAGAATTTACAGCCTCAACCACTTGTCGACCTGTAGCTGTGAGGGTGTTTGTATCAGGAAGGGGAGGGTCGGGAAAGGAAAGACCATCAGCGGGGGCCGGGTGTTTGCTCTCCAGGGCTGTAAGAGTATCCGGAGAGCATGGCGCCACAACATCACTGCTGAAGAGTATTCTGGCTATTGTATTTGTATTTCTTGAAAACGTTCTTGTTTTTGATAGAAAAAAGACTTATTAATGAGTAAAGTAACCATTCACAAATAATTTGATGTAAAAAAAAGTACTAGAAAAGGATTTTTTCATTACGAGATGCTTAAAAATCTGTTTCAAGGTAGAGATTTTTCGCAGTTTCCCCCTGCAGTATGTCGTGCTATTTACTGGACACCCTGTATACTCATAATAAATCTGTTGAGAGGTCAATTCTGTACATTGAATATATTTCCAAAATAATTATTAGGGGGTGATTAGTGATCGATACTGATACCAAAAATGCAATCAGTAAAATTTTTGTCTGTCTGTCTGTCTGTATGTTCGTTATGGAAACAAAAACTACTCGACGGATTTCAACGAAACTTGGTACAATGATTCTTCATACTCCTGGGCAGGTTATAGGATACTTTTCATCACGCTACGATTAATAGGAGCAGAGCAGTGAAGGTAAATGTTGAGAAAACGGGAGAAGTTACTCCATTTTTTAAGCTTTCGTCACGTGTGTAGCCTTAGTGGTTAAAGCTAAGTAGTAACAGGCTAGGTACGCATAGATTTAGATAATTTGGATAGGCTGGTGATTATTATTACTTCCTCTCTTTGCACAAAGTCCGAACCTAACGCGGACGAAGTCGCTGGCAGAAGCTAGTACATATTTATATTTCCAAATCACTTACACGCGATACTTAAACGCGACTCAAACGCGATAATTATGTAGTAACATAGACTTAGTAGTCTTGATTGTTTAAAAATATTTGCCAGACATAAATAGGTATACGCAAACAGTCTCAGAATGCAACGGAATTCACCGAACTATTTACATACATAGACAATGTAGGTAGGTAGACATACAGTATTCCCAGTATATTGGAACTCATTTAAATACAAATGAAACGAAGACTTCTCTAGACTGTGTGCGGGGAACTGCCGATATTGATTTCAATGCGTGCATTTATTACTTTACTATGCTGAGATGTGGATTGAATATCTTGATAGTAATATTGTTTGTAATTTTTCAACCTTTTTTTTGGGGATCAGACTCTTACTGGCTAAAACTCACCATGTTCCTTCTGGAGCTCTTCATGCACCTACCAGGGCCGGGGTAACTATTTCGAGCAACCCCAGCCTCGGCAGGCTTCGTTTCTAAGACCTGGGTCGATCCTTCAACCTTGAGCTTGAGATCCTTTAGCTTGATTTGTAGTAGCTGCAGCGTTAAAAAATACATAACAGCCATCGTAAAAATCTTGTATGCTATCGATTTTTGATTTGTCTATGCTTTATATAAAACAAATTAGATATAAAAAAAACAAATGAACAAAAAGACAAATGAGAAGCCTTAAAAACAAAAGCACAAAATCAACTCATTTACTACGGAAAACGAACTTCTCGAAACACAATGCTTACAAATCAGAGCCTCTGATTACTGTATACATTTTCAAATTATTTTCTATCTCATATTACGAGCTTCGATATTCGAGTCCGCAGGCGTATTTGAACTGACGAGTTTTCCGTTAAATCTATACAGATTTACAAACAATATCTTCTTGAATTTGCGCTGCTAGCTTCGTTATATGATGCTGTGATTATTTGTGGACTTTGTATTTTTTTTGTATGGAACGGACAATCTGGTTCAAACTAGTTCATCATCATCTGCCAAGCCTTTTCCCAACTATGTTGGCGTCGGCTTTCAGTCTAACCCGATGCAACTGAGCAGATACTAGTGTTTTAAGTACATGGAGCGATTGCTTATCTTGCCTACTCAATCCAGTTACCTGGGCACTGGTTTAAACCAGTTATAAGTAGGTATAAAGCTTTAGGAGGAGGGTTTGAATAGTTGAAACAGAAAACCAAAAAAAACTTAAAATTATGCTGTTGGTAAACTCGGGCCTGAAATGCCAAGATAATCTGTAATCAGACAAATTATAATCTTGAAATAAGTTGTTTCTTTCTCTCTAAACAGAATGGAAACAACTTAAAAAA
The DNA here is from genome assembly GCA_963856015.1 of Helicoverpa assulta. Taxonomy (NCBI): domain Eukaryota; kingdom Metazoa; phylum Arthropoda; class Insecta; order Lepidoptera; family Noctuidae; genus Helicoverpa; species Helicoverpa assulta. Next base: position 11,023,247 of record CAWLCW010000012.1, read on the forward strand.
AAATTTATTATAATGAAAATATTTTCCTTAAATTCCGTGGTAAAAATTAGCATAAATTATAAACCACAGTGGAAGAATATAATTCCTCATTTTAATTATTTCCAACAGCTTTGGTGTTTCGCTTTAATTAAGTGGAAACCTTTCTAAACAATGTAGAAAAACAAGAGATATTAATAACAGCAGTAGATAGGTATACTAAAATGGCAACAGTTTCAGTTTACTTTCAGAAGCCATAGAAACGGACTTTATGTCAGTTTTACATAGATATTAACATATTTATAATACATATAAAAAACTATCCTAGTAAAACAAACAAAAAAAATAAACACTACTTACTTATAATTTAAAGATCTCTCTCGGCGGCTGGTTGACGCTTCTCGTGACCAAAAGACTGGCTGTTACTTCGGACAAATTATCAGCATGGCGATCCAACGATGTAATGCTGCCAGCCTCTTGGGCACGCTCCGAGTCGAAAGCGATGGGGACGAATTTTTTGACGCGTTTTAGTTATAGGTTTCGCCAGTTAAATCTGTTTTAGCCAACTTTCCAAAAAGAAGTTATGTGAGAAACTTCAAACCAAATTTTCCTTTCGAATAAAGCTCATCTAATATTTTGTGGAGACATACTCGATACCATTTTGATTGCTGAAAGAGTCGATTACTCTTACTCGAAGGATACTCATTGATATGTTCGTAAACGTCACGTGCAGTTGAATATAAATATCAGATAAACTGACTCACTGGATTGCCCGATTTTTATAAATAAGAAACTTAAGGCGAGGAATTGGTCAACAATAATTCCATAACCGGCACGCGCATCTAAGGCGCCAAAAGGGGTCGGAGCGTCTGAGCGGGGCGAGGATAACAATACGCGCGCTAGCTTATAACTAAAAGTCGTAAGCGACAAAATGGTTTTGTAATTTTATTATTTAGAAATGATAATTTGATAAAAATTCCTTCTACAATTTTAAAGAGTATGTATATACTCAACTACTAAAAAAGTTAAGAGGCTTAAATCGGTCCCGTTTGCCCATAATATGTGAATCTCTTTTTAAAAAGAGGTATGTTTGATATATTTTTCTCTGTTATAAAAGTTACCTAATCATGTTTTGACGTCTAACAAAATAAGGTTTATATCATGAACTTTCAGGTAACCAAGTTGTATTTTGATCCGTTTTGTATTTACTGAGAAAAATTGAGATCCTTGGCGCTAAAAATTCCAATTCGTCCTCTTAATAAAAAGTAACTTGAGTACTTATTTAGAAACTACTTTTTTAAAATTAGGTATCCCTAAAAGCGATTTCACACTGGTGAGTTATCGCGCGTGTTGTTTTTCTATGCACAACATATTCACAAGGACTTGTCTCGTGGTTTCAAGAATTATCATTCAATTGTTTTTTTATCGCACGTACTACCACCACACCACACCGGCAATGCCAGTATATAGTATGAAAGAGCTCTTATAGAATAAACGTCTAAAAACTATAATTTGCTAGCACAACGAATTGTTTGAGCATTAATAACCAGACCTAAAAATAACTAACATTTCAATATCATATCCCTGAACTTTACAAAATGGACCACATGTTAACCCTGCGGTTACTTTACTGTGAGAGGAAAATAATTAGAATAGCAACCCCGTACCCTTCCTTTGATTCAAAATCTACCCCTAATGCGACACGGATTGATTTTGCGGTTTCAACCACTGAAATTATGAAAATAGTTACAGCCTAAACATGAATTCAGAAATGTAGCAAATTATATGAACCACGGAGGAAGGAAAGATAGCGGAGATGTCATAAAGAAGGTAGGTAAGACGCCTTCTTGTAGGTCAAGCAACGTTCATACGTTGCATGCTAACGAGACGTTCAGATTCCTTGTCAAATCAAAACCAATCTTACAAACATATTAATAATAAGATTGGTGATTTTATTTTGAAAATAAATAGGCGGGTTTCATAGAAGGCGTGTAATGGCGCATAACGTTCTATGAACACCTGCATTTTTGCGCGCTACTTTCTCAGCAGATTTTACGTTATGACATCTCCGCTAGTCATTTCGTTCTCCATGATTTAAACCATAAATTCGTGATTCGCCAATTATTCTAGGAAACGTTTGATGTTTTGATATCGGAAGTTCGAGCTTGACTGTATTTGCACATTTCAATTGTATGATGTATGATTTAAACATGAACTCTGTTATTATTAAGGCGATGTGTGTTCGTTGGTGATTAAATTATGACGTAATTTTGTATCTAGTTTTAGTAGCGTGTTCATTCGTGTGTCGCTTTTCTAATTTAATGCTGGGAAATGGTCTAGAGTTGATTATGAAATAAATAGTTGTTGAAACATCCAATTGATTTTCACAGCTCGTTTTAGGGATCTCCTCTTTTTCTTCTTGCGGCGGGAAATCTAGAGGAGTGAAGTCTAGAACCCACCTTTGTTCCTTCTAGAGCCTTTCGCACAATAGAGCCACAAAAATGGGGTTTAACATGTAAGATAACTTTTGCTGTCGTTTTTTTTTCAGATTTTTCTCCTAAGTGACGTTTTCGGGGAAAAGTATGCCTTGGTAAGTTTTATTAAACATGCAAGTTTTATGGACTTCTAATGTGTTTATTTGCCTTTAAAACCGATAATATACTAACAAAAAAACCTAATTTAAAAATGATTCGTCATCATACAAATTCAAAATAATACCAAATTAAACCCAAAATTGAAAGTAAACAAGCTTATTTTTGTTCCGCGGTGTCCATATGTGCAGTTAATCAAATTGAACCACAGTTGAACCGAGCGCAATATCATAACCACACACTTCTATTATGTTTGAAATAAAACGGATTTACAATAATAATTACAAGCGTATGTTTAAAATAGATTAATAATATTATTTTGTTGGACATTCTATCATCGCTGTTTTGGTAAGGCTGTGGTTATATGGAGTTTTGGGATAAAACTACTGATCGTGTCATGTCGTCAATTCAATTGAATTCTCTGCTACTAAAAACAAAACTTACTATTGAGGTCTGCTTTATAAACAAGGATCGTGCTTGAGGATAATAGTTTTTGAGGTTAATTATATGAATCTTATGTCAAAAATCTACCCCGTAGGCAAAACGAATCGTTTCTTGTTAATATGAAGGTAATTGTTACTTGCATGATATTTATTTTTTCTTTTCTCATATTTATTGTACTGTTAATTTTAATTCTACTTTAATTTTATTGTATCGCCATTCTAGCGGCACCCATTATTACCATATCTTTGCTAATATGTGGATAATGTAGTGGGCTGCAATATTGTTTAATTATTAGTAACTATTCTTGTAACATTTATATTGTAGCTGTTTATTGTCCCATGATGAATAAAATAAAAAAAAATTCCAGTTCTTTTTCGATAGAAAATACTTTGAAAAATTCACATTGAACTCAGATTACATCCTTCCACAAAAGTTTTGTAACAAGTTTCTAAAATCATATTATAGAAGTCTAGACAACATTCAGACTAAATCTAGACTGTATAGAATTTCGTTCTAAAATAATCAAAGAAACGAAAATTCATTCCATGTAACCGAAGCTTTGGGTTCTATATAGTCCCAAATGGCTGGCGTCGGCAGCCAACCGTTGAGTTTCTGTGTCTAAAATTAAATATTATATTATAAACTACATTGCACATTGCAGGAATACAAAGCATAAATTCTATTCACAGTTTGCTGTTTTAATTGTTATTGGTGTAATGAGTAATTTCTCCACAAAAGGAAGTTGTTTTGTATCTACATCTTTGGCATTCGTAACGTAGAAGTCAGAAAGTCTGACAATCAGTCTTGTCAAGGAGTACCGGCTTAAGGAGGTCAGATAGGCAATGAGCTCCATGTAAAACACTGGTACATTGGGTTAGACTGTATACCGGCCCCAAAATAGTTAAGGCCAACTATAAGCAATGACCCGACTTTTTGTAGTCAGTACCTATGCGTTCATCATCCGCCGAGCCTTTTCCCAACTATGTTGGGATCGGCTTCCAGTCTAACCGGATTCAGCTGAGTACCAGTGCTTTACAAGAAGCGACTGCCTATCCGACCTCCTCAACCCAGTTACCCGGGCAACCCGATACCCCTTGGTTAGACTGGCGTCAGACTTACTGGCTTCTGACTACCCGTAACGACTGTCAAGGATGTTCAATGACAGCCGGGACCTACAGTTTAACGTGCCATCCAAAACACAGTTATTGGTGTCTAAGATATACTTAGAAAGTACATACAAACTTAGAAAAGTTGCACTGGTACTTGCCTGACCTGGAATCGAACTACTTGAGAGGTTGGTTCTTTACCCACTAGGCCACCACGACTTTTTAGTACGTATTCGTTACACTATTGCTGTTCAAACAGTGTGTTCCTATTTTCTTCCGACAAAAAATCGGTCACCGATCATTGGACTTGGGCTTAGTAGTTTTTAGGCGTGAAAGCGTGACTGACACAGACATAATTACTTTCGCATTTATAATATTAATAAGGTTGGCTTTACATCGAATTACGAATTAGTATATTTACGTAAGTTATTATTCTTTTTAACGCCATACAAAACAAATAACATTGTTGTTTCATCTGCGGTCGATATCGACTAGTTATTCAGTGCACCACGCGTACGCGACCGCACACCGACCGTTTCCTATAATGCGTCAGTTAATTAAATTTAAAACGATATAGTTCAATTATTTAAAAGCCGTTTTGTTCGGCGGTTGTATTTTGACACTATCTTCAAAGGTTTTTTTTTGGTATCATATTTTGTTGTGTGTGCTGAGTAATTGTGCATTGAAAATTGTCTTTAATTTTTAATAGATTGTATTTTTTTCTACTTTCAACAAAATTAAAAAATGTCTTTCTTTTTAATTTCATGCCCAGTCTGGCCTTGTGCGCGATTATCTTGCAGTTTTCAGCATACGTATTTGTCTGACTCGGAGTTATGTTAAGTTTTATGTTTTTTTTTTCAATTCTAATGTTGAAGGAACATAACGGCGAAAACATAGGTCAAATCGTCCAAATCTAGAAGAACCACAGATTGAAAGGCGAATTCCGATGACGTCATCAGATTCGAGCGGTTGACAGTAGTGTGTGACAGTTTCTTTTTTACGCGTTCGGCTCGGATACGGCTTAAGTTTCTTATAACAACTTTGAAAGTTCAAGGTCAAAATCCATAGTTTACTATGGATTTAAGAAAACTGACATTAATTTTGTCGGTGAACTTACGTAGAACTTATGGTCCTAGAATTCGATTCCTCGAAGATTCCGCATTCGCACGTCCGATATTCGGTGACCGATTGTTTGTAGGGACAAAATATAACACACTGAGATAGCAAAAGTCCGTGTGAGAGGAGGCCTGTGCCCTGCAGTGAGACGATAAAAAGGCTGTAACAGAAGAGATATAGCAAAAGTACAATGCACACTTCCTACGAAAAGTCGGTCAGAAAATTCTAGTAAAAACGTCCTACAAAAATTCGATCCGATTATCTGTCCTACAAACGTGGGCGGTCCTCCAGTACCTACTAAAAAGTTAAGGACCTACTAAAAATTAAACTATTAATAATAATTAACAATGAATTTATTATTTAAGCCGCAATTGTTCAAATTAATTAAACATATTCCATCAATTGCTCGGGGAAACGGTTAATATTATTTGAACAGCATCCGTTATCAGTTACTAATCTATGCATAGATTGAAATTGACGCAAATGGATGAATAATCAAATATCATTTGTATTTACACAATGACAGCAATTAATAAGGTTTACATTAGTTTGCACTTTACGTAACAAATCGTGAATTTATGTATCTGCGTGATTTATAAACATATGACTAAACAAAGTCAACATGGTATCTGATTTGATTGCAATAAAATCAGAAACTACTGCACAGATTTTCGTGAATTCGATAAAGTACTTTTTTGCGGGAAATCATTAAAATGACTCCTCCCGTTGTGGGTGCAGCATGAGGGAGTCTCAGACTCGTATTGGCTTAAACCCACCATGTTCCTGGAGCCCTTTATGTACCAGGGCCGCGGTAACTCTTTCATGCCGTACGTGTTTTATATTACTAAGATTTAAAATGATAAATGATGAGTGAGTCGTGGTGGCCTAGTGGGTAAAGAACCAACCTCTCAAGTATGAGGGCGCGGGTTCGATTCCAGGTCAGGCAAGTACCAATGCAACTTTTCTAAGTTTGTATGTTCTTTCTAAGCATATCTTAGACACCGATGACTGTGTTTCGGATGGCACGTTAAACTGTAGGTCCCGGCTGTCATTGAACATCCTTGGCAGTCGTTACGGGTAGTTAGAAGCCAGTAAGTCTGACACCAGTCTAACCAAGGGGTATTGGGTTGCCCGGGTAACTGGGTTGAGGGGGTCAGATAGGCAGTCGCTCATTGTAAAGCACTGGTACTCAGCTGAATCCAGTTAGACTGGAAGCCGACCCCAACATACTTGGGATAAGGCTCGGAGAATGATGATTTAAAATGATATATTTCGTAACTTTTTAAACTTGGATCATGTGACGAGTGGTAAGCGGCTGAAACCCTGTAATCAAATTTCATGAATTTCATGATAATTGTACAGTTTTTTTGATAAGGATCAATTTATATTTGTGTTGTAATAAAACACCGTGCAGCTTTACACATTAACGTCAGTTGACGCAATGCGACGATTATTTGACAGAATTGTAATGACGAGATCACCCGTCACTGTGGGTAATGATTAATTAAATGACGAAAAGTTTTAAAAAATTCTATAATTTTGGACAATATCATGGTGGCTCATAATTGTTTATATTGACCATAAATACTTAGATATAAATTATTGTTTTTAATTCACATTTTTAGTGAAAAAAGTGTCTGTTGACAATAAGCCTTTGGTTTCGTTTTAACTGATTAAAAAAAGAGTTTTTCTCTCGACCAGTAAGTACATATGTAGGTATGTATGATTTATGCATGAATATTTCACGTATTAAAGAGTTTCACGTTCAAGGTTTAAAGAGGTTTTATTAAAGTTTTTATTATTTTTGTATTTGTTTATTACATTTTATTTTCACATAGGGATAGCAACCAAATAACATAACACGATAAAAAAATTAGGCTGAAAACCTAAAACCAAAGCATAGGCCAGCCCTCCACGGAATAACTTCAGCAAGACAGGCAGTTTGCTTTGTTGGAAACTTTTCAAAATGAATAATTAGATATTTGCTAAGTATATTTGGGAGTTTTAACAAAGTAGGAGGCCACTGGGCTCCTGACAATTTGGAAAATCAAAAAGTTAATAATATTATTGTGTTTTGGGTCCTTTTATTTATTAACGCAGACCTCTGAAATCGCTGTTAATGTAAGCTAAAGTATAATCTATTTAACAAAAAGTTTTTCTTCTTTTTTTGTTTGTTTGTCGGTAAAAGGCTCCGAAACTATAGCACCGATTTTAAAAATTCTTTATCCATTTGAAAGCTACGTTTTATGCGAGAAACATAAGCTATATTTTTTTTGCGGTACGGGCAGTAGTTCTCACGGGACTATACATACACTATCCTGATCCCATAGCACGTCACACTTTCCATAAATTCAATACATACACACACTGACATTCATTTACACACACATATACCCAAACACACAAACACACATACACACACACACAAGCATGGAGTTTAAATCTAAGTTTGATTATATATTTTTATTAATTACGGTATATGCATTTAGATAATAATACATTTATATACAAACTTACTATTCTACTTCTAATACTATATTTACAAACTAAATTATTATGTACAATCAATAATAAAAATAAAAAAAGGATATATTGATGTAGAAGAGCGGAGTGTCCTAATACAGGCCTAAAAGGAGGCTCCTATCACCAACTAATGTTCAAATTTTAAAACATAAATAAAGATTTTTGTATTTGTATTTGTAATAAAATTTCGGACAAAATGCCCTAGAATCACTATACCATAGCCAGCATATCGAAGCAATATAAGTATTATTAAACCCTCTGTCGCGATTGTACGTAAAATGTGAGACTATATTGTATATAAAATTACTGTTTAATTAGTTAGAAGGCTTCGTGTTTTATTTTACTACCCCTCTAGGAGGCTCTTTCACAGAATATGGAGCTCATATCTTTCGTGTAGGGTAGGGTTGATAGAAAAAGTTGTATTAAAATATGTATTTTATTTTTGTTGTATTTGATTATTTTTTTGTAAGGGTTTGAATAATACGTATATAGGTACCATTTTTTTTCCGACGTCCAAAATCATCAAATGACCCCTCCCGCTGTGGGTTAGCAGCGGTGAGGGAGTGTCAGACTCTTACTGACTAAAACCCGTCGTGTTCCGTCGTTCGTCGAGGGCCGCGGTATCTCTTTCGAACAACCCGCAGCCCCGGCAGGCCTTGGCCCTGCTGGGCCCCGCTGGAGTTGCTGACATCTCTTTGAGGAGCGCGTGGAACAACGCGCGCCGTCGACACGGGTCTGTCGTCTAAAAAGACAGAGGGACGATGAGCCACCCGAACTCACCGCCCACAGACCCACGCCTACGGTGGCCGGGAGTCATCTCGCGACACCCGGCGCCCGTGGTGTCTACCTGGTCCAGCACGGCGGCTGGGATGAGAGGTGCGAACTCTCTGGCGTTCCGCCTCCTCCTTCTCGAGCATGACCGCTTCGCAGAAGGAGGCGACGGCATCCCATTCCCTCTCGCCCCGGACCATGGCCTGAACCAGGGCCTGACGCGAGAGGTCGCCGCCGCCCAAAGCCTCGACGAGGACCCGGCGGTGCCCCTCCCATGCGGGGCACACCTGGACTGTGTGGTCCACCGTGTCCTCGGGGCTGTCCGCACAGTGGTGACACCCGCGCGCCTCCTCACGACCGATTCGGTGCAGGTACCTCCCGAAACAACCGTGTCCGGTGAGGACCTGCGTCATGCGGTACGTGAGGGCGCCATGACTCCTCCCGAGCCACTCCTCAAAGAGGGGACTTACCGCCACGATGGTGGCGTGCCCTACTTATATAGGTACCTGAACGAACAAGAATTACTGAATCTTGTTTAATAAATTTTTTACATATATAGGTACATATGTATAGTTTGTGGTAAATAAATATCTTTTACTCTGTATGTACCTGCCGTGATTCTGCTATTTCATAAAAACTATTGATGAACTAGGAAGTGGTGAAAGGGGGGCGTTTTGGGGGTGCTGTCATTCTTGTAAAATTTTGACGTTAAAAAGTGCTAAGCGTATTAGCCTACTTTAATAAATGATTTTGACTTTGACTTTGATGAATATTGAAAGAAAATCGGTAAAAAAACAGTTTTTTGCAAAAAAAACGGACACAAATATTTTGCTAAATATGAATGAAGTGATAGATAACTCGGTTACATTTATTTAAAAAAATAGGTGTAGGTAGTATTTAAGTGGATAGATAATGTGGGTACGTTTATTTTCAAAACTTTTAGAACAAATATTTACCTACGTTTCATGAAACCTACAGTCTGATAAACTTGGTAGTCTTATAGAATCCAAAATAATTATTAATTTATTGAATGTCATTATTAACTGCACAGCTTGACGATAACTGGAAATGATGAATGCAGTTATTAACATTGAATCTATTGATTTACTCAATCATACTGAATACCAAGTTCATGGAAAGAGAATTGGTTAGTTAATTAATTAAAATCAAGTATCTATAAATTATATATATTATAATATATGTGTCTATCAAACTCAGAATTATAAAAGTAATATAAAAAAATTAAAACTGCGAATATTTTTTTTGCACTCAGTACAAGTAATCTCAAATTTTAATTCATTTTGTTCACTACGTTTTGAATATCTTTGCTATTACAAAATTATGCAAGAGAATGCCTGTTCGTTGAAGATACGTACAATTTAGTAAGATTCATACATTTCTACAAATTTTGCATTCATTCAGATGTTAGCATTAATTAGAATAGTTTTTTAAGGATTCATCGTAAGGTCAATCACCTCCTTAAATACACAGTTTATGCCAAAAAACTTAGCATTTCTGAAGTGTAGACGCGGAAAAGACATTTGGTTAACTTCGGAAATACAAACATAAAGCTTATCTACAAGATCTTGGACGAATGTTGTATTTGTAATTATATACAAACCTACAAATGTATATAATCCAAAGTCTACTTAGGTACCTATACCCATTACCTAATTTCTAAAAAAGACTCTCTCTATCCGCAATTTTGTGACCTAAAGTGTGACAAAGATGTATACGGTACATTCTGGCTGATTTTTAAAGAAGCAACGCTTGTACGGAAGACGAGATGCACATTTGTGTATGTCGGTAAAGAATTGTCGCGTGTGCTGCAAGCTAGTTTATAGTGGCTATCGTTATTTATATCTTAGTTATTAGTTAGTTATTTATATCTAAGTTAAAGGAGATTTTTTATCTTAATGCAAAATTGAGATTTGCAATACAATACACATACATTAATACATGCAATACAATATACTATACTATACATACAATAGAGGTACATTTGATGATTATTATATAAAAAAAAATTGGTCAAATCAGCCGTTTTTTTCTCGTTATATTAAAGCCTAGTATATTATGATTTGATAATGATAGATTAGGTAGATGATTTGAAAAATGATAAAGAGTCGTAATGTTTATTAATATTTTAATGCAAAAGTTACTCTCTGTGATACATAGACAGATAAATTTGCATAGATAGCAAGTACATTCTATCTTAAAACGACGTAGTCTGAGTAGACGAGTAAAACCACAGAAAACTACTAGTTTCAATACAAATACAGACGTTTATAGTCGTAAATACACGACAATAATAAAGGGTGCTATCAAAAACTTTCCTTGACGGTATTAATAAACCCTTTTATGGCGAAATACATTTATAGGCGGAATTTATTGCACTAAACCCGTTAATTACTTATAACAATAATCGTTAAAAACTTTTCAGTTCTCGTATGTGATAAGAAAATTATGGCCATGAATATGTTGCGTTTGATTTATCACTGGTTAGATGTGTATGTAAGTGTTTTTGGTAGCAATTCAAAATCCAAAAAGTCTGACGTAGATTTGGCATATCTATAATGTAGTAACGCTAACTAAAGTTAACGCTAACTCTTAGTATGAATTGCGTTTCCTTTCATCATCATCATCATCATCCTCCTGCCCTTATCCTAATTTTATTTGGGGTCGGCGCAGCATGTTTTCTTCTTCCATACTCTTCTATCTGCCGTCATCTCACAAGTAACATTCTTTCTTACCATAACTACTTTCACACAATCCATCCATCGTTTCTTTGGTCTTCCTCTTCCACTATATCCGTCCACGTTCATACTCATCACCTCCCTCACAACATGACTCTCATTCCTCCGCATCACATGCCCATACCATGACAGCCGGTTTCCACGCAATTTTTCTGTTACCGGCGCAACTTTCAAACTTCCTCTTATATACTCATTCCTCACTCTATCCATTCGCGTAACACCACATATTCCTCTTAACATTCTCATCTCTGCCGCATGCAATTGTCTTTCATTCGTCGCTTTTGTGGGCCAGCACTCTGATCCATACAAGACAGCAGGTCTGGCCACTCTTGTAAATTTTCCCCTTAAGTTTAAGGGGAATGCGAGGGTCACAAGTTTGCGTTTCAAGTCAAATTTGTTGCTTTTCCTTTATATCAGAATTATTTCATGCACGAACTACTGGTCCGAATCGAAAATGGTTTCAGTGTTAGATAGCTCATTTATTGACGAAGGTGACGTTACTTTTATTCGGGCGCGCGAAGTAGTTTCGACGGAACATGGATAAGTTGCAGAAATTAGTTCCTAAATATTCTTCGACATGCATTGATAGCAATTTGCTTATTTTATTCTATACAAGTAAGCTCAGGTGTAAACACATACACTCAACAACAGCTAAAAACTTCTCACATCACTAAAAACAAAATTAAAACATCAACTTATAATATTGAACGAACAGTATTTTAAAACTGGGTTCAGTACAGCCGCCGGTGCCACAAACTAATTACTCGGCGAGGCATACGCCGACCTCGCCGGGAATTCTGCCTTGTTTTCCTATAAGGGTTAAAACACATTGTATGGGAAGAAATATTGAGAAGTCATAAAACGTTTTTGGAAGCTTCATACTCATCAACATCTTAACACTTTATATAAAATATCAAGTAGCAAGTTGAACTCAAAATTGAGTAGATACTTTATTATGTACAAAAATTGAAAATAAATATAATAGTTTTAATACATCATGCCTTCTGCAACTCGTTGTAATATACAACCTTATTTTTTGTTAATGTAAAACTTGATACACCTGTCTAGTATTTTTGTGTAAAGAATCTATTTACAAAATTTCACGACTGTATCATAAAAAAACACAAAGTTATAAGCTTGTAAAGTCAGCAAAAATTCAAGGTCACCGGGTCTTCAAGGGGACTGAGGGGTTTTTTTGCACTTGCTACTAGTTGTTTACTGTTTCCTAATACTCGATATGACCTGCCATGACCTGTGTTGTACTTAATGGCGGCGATGTCCAACTTTAAACTTTTTTAAATAGTTTTTGAAAAAAATATAACTTGGTGTAAAAACTATTGGAATCGATTCAGTTACTGATTCTGAATAAACTATATTCAGGTTTCGCATATACTAAAAATAACGTTGTATAATACGCATAGTAAAAAATCATAAATATTTTTCATCGTAAAAAAAGGAACTCGTACAATCTGATGTATTATTTCTAAAATTCGTATTAAATCACAACAAAAAAATCAAGGACATTTGCAACATCCAATATACAAAGTTGTAAAACATTTTTGCTACACTACGGTGTGCACTAACCCTTAGCTAACCAAATTACGTTTAGCGTAGTAAGCAGAACGCCAAAACATACAGCTAGCTAAAATATAAAGTAAAGAAACAATGTACATAATAATTCCCTGGAAGTTTTGATAACGAAATTAAATATTAAAATCAAGAGTCAGATTTTCAGCTAATTACTGTGGAATATTTTAATGCTTAGCGGAAAACATTTTACGTAAACTGTGCTAATCGAAATATAAAATAAAACATACATTAATATTTAATATATGTAACGTCTTAACATTACCAAAATACCTGTCTATAAAAATCATTTATTTAATGTCATCACGTTGATTAGAGCCTACCAAAATAAAAAACCGGCCAGGTGCGAGTCGGACTCGCGCACGAAGTGTTCCGTACCATTATTTAAAATCACGTTTGTTGTATAGGAGCCCCCCAAAATATTTATTTTATTCTAGTTTTCAGTATTTGTTGTTATAGCGGCAACAAAAATACATTGTCTATGAAAATTTCCACTGTATAACTACCACGGTTCATGAGATAGAGACGGACGGATGGAGGGACGGGCGGAGGAGCGAAAACAATAAACCCATTTTGCCCTTTGGGTACGGAACCCTAAAAAAGGATATCTTAAAATAAGCGTAACTTTGTTTTACTACTTAAATATTAATAAATTGTAAGAAGCAACCCTAAGCACGGCCACGGCACGGTTGCGGTCACTGAACTGTGCGCTATCGCATTGGAATAACAATCAAGCGCTCGAGCTTTTAAGGTTCATTTTATAACGCAGCTAGGAATTTGTAGGTAGTTGGGGAACTTGTAGGTGCTTATAACAGTAGGTATGGACTTTTTTGTATGGAGTGATTTATCTGTTACGTAGTAACTATTATATAATCTGTGATATTACTTTTAATACAACATGCGTTCTGCAACTCGTTGTAATATATAATACGTATAGTAAAAAATCATTGATTTTTTCATCGTAAAAAAAGGAACTCGTACAATCTGATGTATTATTTCTAAAATTCGTATTAAATCACAACAAAAAAATCAAGGACATTTGCAACATCCAATATACAAAGTTGTAAAACATTTTTGCTACACTACGGTGTGCACTAACCCTTAGCTAACCAAATTACGTTTAGCGTAGTAAGCAGAACGCCAAAACATACAGCTAGCTAAAATATAAAGTAAAGAAACAATGCACATAATAATTCCCTGGAAGTTTTGATAACGAAATTAAATATTAAAATCAAGAGTCAGATTTTCAGCTAATTACTGTGGAATATTTTAACGCTTAGAGGAAAACATTTTACGTAAACTGTGTTAATCGTAGTATAAAATAAAACATATATTAATATTTCATATATGTAACGCCTTAATATTACCAATACCTGCCTATAGTAATCATTTATTTAATGTCATCACGTTGATTAGAACCTACCAACATAAAAAACCGGCCAGGTGCGAGTCGGACTCGCGCACAAAGTGTTCCGTACAATTATTTAAAATCACGTTTGTTGTATAGGAGCCCCCCAAAATATTTATTTTATTCTACCTAGTTTTCAGTATTTGTTGTTATAGCGGCAACAAAAATACATTGTCTATGAAAATTTCCACTCTATAACTACCACGATTCATGAGATAGAGACGGACGGATGGAGGGACGGACGGAGGAGCGAAAACAATAGGGTCCCGTTTTGCCCTTTGGGTACGGAACCCTAAAACATAAAGAAAGTTGATATCAAACATTAAAAGAAAATATTCTGTAATTTACTAAAACATAGACACGAACTTATTAAGATTATATTCTATTTAGAGAACCCTACATCAGATTCAAACCTCATTTGCATACAGTTTGGTACCAAAACGCTAATTCAAACTGCATAGAATAAAGAAATAAATTATCTCTAATTTTCATCGCAGTTACTTAGAACATTTAACTTTCCAAATAGTAGTCCGCTGCCTCTAAGTGGAAAAGTCTCCTATTGTACACGCGAGAAGCCAGTTAATGCAGCAAATAGTGATAAAAAGTCACTCTTGCATTTCTCATCACATTGTTACACACACACACACGATAAAAAATTACAAAAATAGCATAAACTTGACACACACATTTACATACAAGTAGGTAATACAATTTTGAGCGACTCATGATAGAGGAGTACGTACGGCAAAGGCTTCTCCCGTTGGTTGAATGTTCTAAGCACAGTACTGTGAGCGCAAGGAATTCTAGTGTTGTACAATTTCAAATTAGTGCACTATTAACCAAGTTGTATGTAAGTATGTCTGTTCACTTCGTTCGCGTTTCGTGACATGATAATTTCGTTTGCTTTGTATGCCTTTCAGTTGCAATTATGGCATTGTTTTGAGAATCGTGACTAATTCGTAAGATTGTGACTAATTAACAGCAGTGCGGGTCAATCAATGTGGGTCCGGTTGCTAATAGATTTTTGACAGTAATTATGGGTTGGCACGAACCAGAAAATCGTGAGAAAATCAAGGTTTTGTCGGAAAACTGTATTAAGGAAATCAGACAGTTCTATGCAGGTAATAAATACACTTAAACTCAGCTTCGAGAAAGACTAGACAGGAGGTGATTGAAGAAAAAATATATAGGTATTGTTAGTTTTGGTCAAGAAACTCTGACAAAAAGAAGGAATAGGTACATTGTTAAATTTAAACTTACATACATTACTTCATTGAAATCTATCACAGTAACTTCAAGTCCAAAAACCTGTCACCGGTTCAAACCAGTTTCTCTTCGTAAAGTATGTTCTCTAAAACTTGTAAGAAAACTTCGACCATTCACCAATCTGCTACAAGTTTGTTATCGATTGTTTGGCAATTTTACTCTTTTGCCATCTTATATATAAATAACAAAAACGCTCAAATATTGCATTTTCTTATATAAAATGCCTTACTTTGATGTTCTATTACTTTCATTAGATACGTGTGCAGCACTATGAACTACCAAACTTATTCAATTATTACTTAAAAACTTTAAAATGCATATGCATGCATACTTTCTAACCAGTGATTGCCAGTGTTTTATATATAAAACGCTATATACAGTCGTGGTCACATAATTAAAGACACCCCCGACTAGAAGTGAAATAAATAGTTATGGTACTGACATGAGCTTAAGCATGGTATAAAATGTAATGTAATTATTATTAAAACAAACATTACATTATGTTCTTTAAATTAAGGACAAAAAATATTTACTTTCTTTAATACTTTAGATATAACGCTCTATGGGAACTGAATACTAACTTTTGTAGCGGATACTTGGCTGGTCTGCTAATTAAAGACAGTAAAAGCTAAGTTAAGGAAAAAAAACGAAAGATAAAAATAGTCGCCATACTTTTTTTAAAGTGAGTAAAATATTTATGAGAACTCAAATTAGGTAATAATTTAGGTTTCCTTCATTAAAATTTTTCATTTTAGTCCAATCAATACGACTAAAACAAAAATTCTGGTAAGTAAAATGTTTTAGGCTTTTTTAAATAAAGTTTTGTAATGCGGATTCATTCATACCACTTGAACTGTAATAAGGGCATGCTAATAAATTTATTATTAAAGATTCCTTGTTAATGGCACTAAAAAAGTCAAGGTTTGAGAGCAACTGAAAACCGACGCCAAGGAAAACTTGTCCGCAAACACACTTTACAGTGGTGTTATAAGAAGATAGTGAACCATTTACATGATTCGGTACTGGTTCTTTTGGGAGTCTTCTGATGCTAAAAGGACAACAAATGTGTCTGCAGAACTTTTAGACTTCAACCGGGTCGGGAAAAGCTGTAGGGCATGGGTATCCGAAGGTGTTACTTTTGGGAAAGCATCGCGTGTCCATACTGTAGTTGGCGTTTTCTATCAAAGGTGAAAGTTGCTCTGAACAAGTATGGAAAAACGCATATACCTGCTCCGTTCCGTCGTGGGTAAAAATGATTTTTTAATGTGATAAAACAAAGGAATTTGATGAATTCTAAAAACAAAATTGATTTTAGTCACCTCCAAAACATGTGATGGAACCAAAGTACACCAAGAAAGTTCTCAAACGTAGGAGGCGAAAATGTTATAGTGTGGGGCTGCTCGCCACTGTTTAGTGTAAGACCTTTCAGAAAGGTATTATTAAAAATAGGCTAATTCAAGTACTATAATATTTCAGAAACAAGCATATTATTATAAGCTAAGCATAAATTACCGGTTATTAGGACTTGCCAAATTAGAAAAGTTCTGAAAAACACTGCAAGAGTAGTAAAAATGACTCTTTGATCGGGCAACTTATGACGGTTTTGGTTTGGCCTATTGCAAATCCAATGAAACAAAAAATAGTAATAGGCGAAAAATACTATGGCAATAAGTCGTACATGGAATATCGATCAATTTTACACAGATTTTAATTAAGCATGGAAGAAAATTCCCTTAGCTACTGCTACAAAACTGACAGCTTACTCGTTCAGGGATGTCGTACTGTTATTGAGGTAAAAGGAAATAAACCAAATATTAATACTTATCCGAATGTTTAATTGTAGTGTAGGGAATGTTGTTGTAGAAAGGTAACTCCAATAATATTAATAATTTGTATTTCTTCCTCTGAGCAAATGGAGTGTCTTTAATTAGATGGCCAGGCTTCGTTATGGATCATACCGCCCGAGATTCGGATAAAGCGAAAAAAAACTAGGTGCGGGGGATTATTGAATATAGCCATTAGTTTTAACATTTCATAATGCCCTCTTAAATATTTTAAAATAGAAAAGAAAGTTCCAATGGCAATCTGAAAAAAGAAATACAGATGAAATGCCCCGGTAAGTTAAGATTCCAACAGTGTCTTTAATTAGTTGACCACGACTGTATATGTATAAAGCGACTGTTTCTCTTCAACCCTGTTACTGGGGTAACCCGATACGCCTTGCTAAGGCTTTGCTGGCAACCGCGGCAAAATATGTAAAAATCCTCCTTGAAATAAATTATTAATAATATAATTATTTTAATCGTTTTTAATTTCTACTTCACCCCCTTGTAGATCAGACGAAAACATTTCTATATTATAGTTACTGTTACAGCCTTTTTACCGTCCCACTGCTGGGCACAGGCCTCCTCTCACACGGAGAAGGATTGAGCATTAATCACCACACTTGCTCAATGCGGGTTGGTCAGCATAGTTACCATTGCAAAATAAAGTGCAATATCACCAAACTCCTCAACAAAAATGAAACATATTCTACCACATTATTATTCAATACAGATGCCAAATATCATTGCATGCGTCCAAATAAACTGCAATATTTTGATATTACTCAAAGCTGTTCCCGGATTTTATTTCCGAGTGTAATTCGGACCCTTACGTTCCGAAATGTTTTTAAGACATTGTCTTGAATTTTAAAATGGTGCACGAGTGTTGTAGAGTGCATTCTTAGGTATTATGGTTTATTTATTTATTTTGTGGGGATCTTAGTTTATTTGTTAATGGTATAGTGGAGACCGTGAGTAGGTAGGTAGGTACAGGCACAGTTGTACAGCTTTGTAGACAGTTAGATATATAGATATACTCTTTATTATGTACACCAATTAAAAACAACAACAAAAAACCTAAAGATTTTAAAGTCGGTGACACAATGGACCTTAAATACTTAAATGTTTCTTGCGTCACTTCTGCCCTGCTAAGGGAAGGTGCATATCTTACGGAAAATGCGTCGAGAGTATCGTAAATGTATGATTGACGCACTAACGCATCATCTCGGTTAGGTGTGAATGATTGAATGTTTTATCGCATATTTGTCTGTTTTAGCGTAACGCGATAATACGCGACGCATGTTTCGTCAGGTACGAACCTTCCCTTAAAATGTGGATTAGTTTGACGATATTTAATAAAATAAAATGTATTTAAATATATAAACGTTTCTAGTAATTAAGAGTGTTTATCTTGATGATAAAATACCTAACTCTCTTTTTCACCTATTTTGATAATTAATTAGTTTAATGCCAATACAAGATTGGGAACATAGTTCATTTGTCACTCGAGTCTTAACTAAATACTAATAATTTTCATTAAGTAAAGAGCGTCCTTGGATATCTGGGACACCGGGAGATAAGTACGGAGTTTCCTAGGTAACTAGGAAAATCTTGGAAATTAATTGTTTGTTTACCTCTTATCAAGAAACCACTTCAATTGAGAGGATTCACAGATTATACTGAACTAGTTGTCCCCCCGGTTTCACTCGTATTTCGAGGAAACAATTTCCCGATAAAAGCAACAAAGTAAAAGTCAAAATATTTATTATTTGTAAAATTAAAATTTGTAGTATTAAAATAGTGTGCTATGTTCTGTCTATGGTGAGACGTACAAATATGGTTTGGACTTCAATAATAAGTATTAAAAATTCCCTTAAAAAGATACTAGAATTAAAATAAGAAATTTTTACAATTAAGACTTGAATTAAATATCTAACTTAGTCATTTAAGAACTCATCAACCGTGTAGAAACATTTCTCAATCTATGTCCTTTTTGAGTTTGTAGGTGCAAGAGCTCATGGCTATGTGAAGAGTCTTACGGGTAGTTAGAAGCCTGAAAGTCTGAAAGACTAGACAGGAGGTGATTGAAGAAAAAATATACAGGAATGAATTTTATCCAGTGCCCAAACTTTGTCAACTTATAGTTAAATAAGTTTTATAGATACGTATATTTTTATTTTGTCGTGTTTTAGTACAAAAAAGAAAAGTTATTGATAGCTACAGATGTTTATTTTGTAACTGATTGTACAGTCACAGTCGTCATAGTAGGCACGGCGGCAACGCGAAACCGGTTTACTGATGCGAGCGCTGCTCCAAGCGCGTAAGAATAGTTAGTATCCATATTTTGTTGATTTTAGGGCGGACAAAAGAATGAAAAAATTTTTTTTACTGATGATGCAGATATGTTCTGTTAAAGATTCTGGACCACCAGTTTTTTTTTGTGCACTGCTTAAAATTCATTCCTGTATAGGGTATAGTTAGTTTTGGTCACCAACACAGTCTCACAGGCACGGTCTTATCAAGGGGTATCGGGTTGCCCAGGTAACTGGGTTGAGGAGGTCAGATAGTCAGTCGCTCCTTTTACATACTTGTACTCATCGGCATCCGGCTAGACAGAAAACTGACCCCAACATAGTTGTGACAAAGGTAGACAGAACATGAAATTGTCTCTGCAAAAACATTGCAATCACTTTAGTAGTTTTGGTGTGAAAGCGCTACACACAGATCACTTTCGAATTTATAGTATACTAGCTTTTGCCCGCGACTTCGTTCGCGTGGAATAGTGACTTCCGGCAGATTTTTGGTTTGACCAATAGATGGCGCTATATGTCCGGATTAAATTTTATTATTTTTATATTTTTTGTAATAAAAACTATCCTATATCCTTTCTCAAGTTCCATACTATGTCTGTACCAAATTTCACACAAATCGGTTCAGTAGTTTAGGCGTGAAGAAAAGACAGACAGACAGACAGACAGACGGACGGACAGAAAGACAGACAGACAGAGTTACTTTCACATTTATAATATTAGTTAGGATTAGGATTAGCGAGGTTAAGTCAATAAACTGTCTGGTATTTATCTAACATCTAATCTAAATAGTTGACTATCGTAAACTCAAAAGCTTTCAAAATACACACTAGACTAGACGTATCACAATTTCATCAAATTTCAGAATACAGCAACAAAATTGGCTAGCATCAAAAATGACAATATTTTTAACGAGATATTTGTTTAAAACGAGCGAGTGGTTCATTGTTTGAATAAAAACGAGCAAAGAGAAAAAACGCACGTCAGTACACACCCTTATCGGGAGCGTACAGAAAGACAAACAATTTTTTTATTTATATCAGGAAATTTGGAAGAAAAATGTAGACAGGTAGAATATTTTCTTGAAAATTGTTGCTTGTTTTTGTTTGTAAATGTGAAATACACATTTTTGTCTATGTAGTTAAATTCTCTCTCTAAGGGAATAAGCCTATAGTCATCGAAATATCAAACATAGAGATTTATTATTACAACTAAGCAATGCATGGCATAAAACCCCACAATACGAAAAAACAAAACAACTTTAACTTATAAAGTGGGTGTAAGACAATTGTTCAAAAACCTTTTATGATAAATAAGGGTCAATGTACTCTGAGACGGAAAAAGACGGGGAAAGATTTCAAGGATAAAGACTGGCTTTTAAGTTCTATCGTGGATAGGTTTTGTGACTGTACCTGTACCTGTACCTGTTACAGCCTTTTTATCGTCCCACTGCTGGGCTGCGGCCTCCTCTCACACGGAGAAGGATTGAGCGTTAATCACCACGCTTGCTCAATGGGGTTTTGTGACTATCCCAAGTTATTTTTTTTTTTATTAAAATGCCAATTACGATGTCAAACATATAAGTGGCTTTTGTAACGTCATATAAAAAATACAGGAACACACGAATTCTAACCAAAATACGGTTTTATTCGATGATGTAACTTCGTTTAGCACTTCATTAGAACATTTTACGCCTATTGCCCATTTTACACATAAGCTACAAAATCAAACGGATAGAAATAAAGCAGAACAAAATATCAAAACATTCCGTACACGAGTGTACCACTTAATTTTCAGTACATACACGAACAAAATCTGTATTCGGGAACGCACCTATGATTTAAAAAACGTGCCGTCAAAAACCGAAGGGATTTTAAAATGGATTACAATAAAAAAAAATGTTTGCAAAGCCTAACGCAAAAAGCTGGATAATGACGCTATGAAGGGCAGAAAACAGAAGGCTTATCTATACTAATATTATAAAGCTGAAGAGTTTGTTTGTTTGTTTGAACGCGCTAATCTCAGGAACTACTGGTCCGATTATGTGTGTGTACAAAAATTTGTAAATAAATAAATAAATTTGTAAATAAATTCTTTCAGTGTTAGATAGCCCATTTATCGAGGAAGGCTATAGGCTACTTTTTATCCGGGTACGTGCCGAGGTTCCCACGGGATGCGGGTGAAACCGCTGGCAGAAGCTAGAATCCACTATCCGTAAAGACTGTCAAAGATGTTCAAATGACGGCCGCGAGCCACGAATTCAACGTGTCTTCCAAAACGCGACGGACAAGGTTACCCATCCACGAATCAAATGATATCTTCTAGAAAATAGAATTTTAACGCAGCAAGAATGTGCTTTATAATAAGTGTCTTTTGTTTTACTACGTGCATGGTAGTCAGAAGCCAGTAAGTCTGACACCAGTCTAACCAAGGGGTATTGGGTTGCCCGGGTAACTAGGTTGAGGAGGTCAGATAGGCAGTCGCTTCTTGTAAAGCATTGGTACTCAGCTGAATCCGGTTAGACTGGAAGCCGACCCCAACATAGTTGGGAGAAAGGCTCGGAGGATGATGAGGTTTTAATACGTGCATGGCTTATAAAAGTCGAATAAAGTGAGATCCATACTTTTATTTCATGCCATCATGCTATGATGCCCTACTATGCTATAATTATCATCATCATCCTTTTTATCTACCCACTGCTGGACACATGCCTTCTCTCAGACAAAGAAGGATTGTGAGTTAATCACCAAATGTGGATTGATATACGTACCTATGTATATTTATTTCATTCGAAACACAACAATTGATCGAACTGAACCTTCTGCGTCACCCCACTTCCTACCTACTCACCTACCTCCACACCACACGTTTGAATTGTATCTACGTACGAGTACAGAACCCGAACAATAGGGTTCCGCTCGATTACTGCGCGGCGTGTGTGTTGCATCTCTTGTGTAACTGGCTTTAAATATTGTAGCAGTTTGTTAAGTCTGCTTCTACTTTCTGTTGTTCCGTAAGTGAGTACTGGGCCTTAGGAAAATGGTGTGTTTGATGTTGTAAGTAAATAGATCATGTAGCAATTGGTAGCAACTAATGGTAGCTGGTAACAATTAGGTAGCAACTCTGTAAATGTATTTCGAGGGGATCTGTGAGGAGTCGTCATAATCATTAACGGTTTATCTAATAACTGATTGATTAACTACAAATAACGAAGTACTTAGCTTTGGCTATTGGTGTGAGAACTACTTCGCGCGCCTGTATAAAAAGATCACAGACATGATTGATTAATATATTTTCTAATATTTACGTACAGAACCCGAACAATAGGGTTCCACTCGATTACTGCGCGCGGCGTATGTGTTGCATCTCTTGTGTAACTGGCTTTAAATATTGTAGCAGTTTGTTAAGGCTGCTTCTACTTTCTGTTGTTCCGTAAGTGAGTACTGGGCCTTAGGAAAATGGTGTGTTTGATGTTGTAAGTAAATAGATCATGTAGCAATTGGTAGCAACTAATGGTAGCTGGTAACAATTAGGTAGCAACTCTGTAAATGTATTTCGAGGGGATCTGTGAGGAGTCGTCGTAATCATTAACGGTTTATCTAATAACTGATTGATTAACTACAAATAACGAAGTACTTAGCTTTGGCTATTGGTGTGAGAACTACTTCGCGCGCCTGTATAAAAAGATCACAGACATGATTGATTAATATATTTTCTAATATTTACGTACAGAACCCGAACAATAGGGTTCCGCTCGATTACTGCGCGCGGCGTATGTGTTGCATCTCTTGTGTAACTGGCTTTAAATATTGTAGCAGTTTGTTAAGGCTGCTTCTACTTTCTGTTGTTCCGTAAGTGAGTACTGGCTTTAGGAAAATCGTGTTTTGATGTTGTAAGTAAATACATAGATCATGTGGCAATTGGTAGCTACTAACGGCAGCTGGTAGCAATTAGGTAGCAACTCTCTATAAGTATTTCGAGGGGATCGGTGAGGAGTGGCAGTGATTCTAAATGGTCGTCTAATAACTGAGTACTAAACTACAAATAACTGAGTACTTAAGTTTGGATGGGGCTGAGAGAACTACTTCGCGCATCTGGATAAAAAGGTTAAAGCCATGGCTAAAGAACGTTCCTTGTAAGATGACGGCTGACAGAAGAGTATGAAAGAAGAAAACATACTACGTCGACCCCTAATAAAAATTGAGATCAGGGCAGGATGATGATGATGTTGTACAGAACCCGAACAATAGGGTTTCGATCGATTACTGCGCGGCGCATGTGTTGCATCTCTTGTGTAACTGGCTTTAAATATTGTAGCAGTTTGTTAAGTCTGCTTCTACTTTCTGTTGTTAGATGTGTGAGTGTAAGTGAGTACTGGGCTACTGGGCTTAGATATTTTTTTGGTGTAGTATTTTAATAGGTAGATATTGAAGTAAATAGATTATGTGTAATCATTAACAGTTGATTTAGTAAGTAGTAGTAGTAGCTTCGGCCAGGGGCCCGATTCTCCTAAATTAATAATGTCAAAATCGAATAGAAATCGAGTCGCAATATGATCGCAATAGCAGTTTTAACCATATCAGGCAGTCTGCTACTAACATAAGACCAATCGTATTCCAACGACATTCGATTGGTTTGCGATTGGTCTGCTATTTTGGTGATTTTGGTCTATACGGTAGTTTGATCTACATTCATTTTGCAATCGTAAATCATTTGCAGATAAAATGATTCATTATTGAATGACAGAAAAGGATAAAAACGTTTATTTCAAAGAAAACATAGCGGAATGCCACACACGCTTCAATCGTAATCGAGTCGGGATTGGATCTCAGTCGAACCGAGTCGAACGTGAATCGTATGTCGCTTAAGTAAAATTAGGAGAATCGGGCCCCAGCAATGTGTCCCGCATCTCCTGTAGATAAAAAGTCTACAGCTATAAGTATCTACTATCTAAATGGGCTACCTAACAAAAAAACAAATAGGCCAGGTACTCCTAGAGTTACTACATTCAATCAAACAAGCAAACTCGTATAGAAATAATGATAAATTAAATTACACATATGAAACACTAAACATTATTCTGAAATTGTCATGTTAACATCAGCGATTTCACAAATTATGCTAGTTTAACAATACTTTTACCACGCCATATACATACTTATTGACATTTTATACCTTAAAAAATTACTGACATATTTTAATCTATACTAATATTATAAAGAGGAAAACTTTGTTTGTTTGTTTGGTTGTAATGGATAAACTCAAAAACTACTGGACCGATTCTAAATATTCGTTCACCATTAGAAAGCTATATTATCTGAGAGTAACATAGGCTATATTTTATCCCGGTGCGGGCAGTAGCTCCCACGGGACGCGGGTGAAACCGCGGGAAAACGACTAGTATGTTATAAACAAAATTGTTGTTCATTCTCTCAATACGTTTACTTGGAATAATACATTGCGAAAATATAGCTCACTTCTTGAAAACTATATAAAAACAAAAGAATAATGCATTTGCTCACAAAATTGTGATTCTAGTATCATTTTATGTTTTGTTAATGCATCGGGGATATAGCTCAGTGGCAGAGCAATCGACTGCAGATCGATAGGTCCCCGGTTCAAATCCGGGTGTCCCCTTGTGACAATTTTTTGTTCATCAGACATTGTTATATGTATGAATACTATTTAAGGAAATATATTTTTTATTTTTTCCTGTGCTTTTTCTGTATTTCTGGTTATTGAATCAAAGCGCCTAATTGTAGTAATTATAATTGATTATTTTTCAAATAATATCAAAAAGTCGTCTATTTGAGAGACCTATTTGCAACCTCACTGTTTTGTTCCTATATTTGAAATACCGTGAAATCACGAGTTACCTGCTAAGTTTAAATGTTTTATCTCAAGAAGGTGGGCCATTCTTGTATGTGTAAGTTACATGCACATTTGCTTTGCACAACTCGGTGATTCGAACACTGCTGAGCCCTCTTAAACTTACACAATTACACATACATAACGATACAATACGACTCACCCGCTTCCGTGAGATAAAACATCTACAGGGTGTGTCGTTCACAATCACATTAAATCCTATTCGACGCTTGAAAGGCAAAAATAACTAAGCGACATTGAGTAAATTTTACAGAAGTGCAATTTAAAGTGTTTTTTTTTTTTATTTTCGGATTTAGATAGGTACTATAACAATTATGTTAATAAAATATAAGTCAGACTATTTCGTAATTTTTTATGTTTTTTTTATTATTCTTTTTTTTAATCACTCTTCTGTAAAGTTTACTCAATGTCGCTTAGTCATTTTTGCCTTTCAAGCGTCGTATTGCATATACCCTATGATATTCTATGGCGAATTGTAAAAAAATAACCTAATCCATTCAGTGGTTTAACCACAGGAGTCATTTTTCGTTTTTATAATTTACAACATCATGTGTAAAGCAGATATAAAGTTGGGAGTATCGACTGTTTTGATCAGTTGACAGCTGTCAGTTTTTAAGGGAGAATTTCAGTTGTTTGTGTCACTGACTTTTATATGGTGTTCTAATTTTCGCACATTTTTATTCTATTTACTTTGTTTGAAAAATTCATTTTTTTTTTACGTATTTTTCTTTTTTCTTTGTGTTAATCGACTTATATTAATCAGTATATTAACGCATTTCATTTAAAGTTCATCAGCACATCCGATATATACCTACTTGAAAAATGGTAAAGTCATCCAAGACAAGAAACCAGACATAAAAATCCAGCAAAATAATCCCCAAAGGAAAGTCACTTTCACATCTTTCAGAAAGAAGAATCCTCAGTCAAAGTATACAGAACTAATTTTTATTTGAGAAACTATAAACTGGAAGCCATAAAAACCGACCACCTCTAAATAATTCAAGAATAAAATTTTCTACTTAATAATTGATGTCGGACTTTGTCGAAAAACGAAGTCGAAGTTTGCCAACGAAGTTAGTTTTTTATTACGGAATTATCTTAATAGTTCTGCCGGTAACTAGTTAAGTTATAAGTCTTAGTTAAACTCAGATTAAGTAGGTTTATTCAGTCGTCCTGATGTTTATCTGGTTAGTTTAGGAGTTAACTTCAGATATCCTGATTATCTGGTTAAAATATTCTGTTGTTATTATTTTGCAGTTAATAAATAATATAAGAATTAATCCTAGCCTTGAGAAAATGAATGAAATGTTGGTATAAAAATGCTGTATTCTGCATTATTGATTAAACTAGAAAAAAAATCAGTTTTAGAGTTAGAGTTTACTGAGTTTTCGAATGGAAAACAATCATTTTTTTATTAACTCATACATTCTAATAAATTCAGTGTGTGATGCCAGACTATCATCAAATAAACAAATAATAAATTCCTGTCAACAACATTGTTTAAACTGTGCAATAATAATAGTTTAAAACGTACTATAAAAACACGCTCTTATAAATGCATGTAAAAATCATTATACCTTTCTTAAAAGTCCAAACACTAACAAGCTATGATATTATGTTCAATCATAAATTTTCTGTTCATATCTTCCGTCTCCATCATCAAACCATCAAAAAAAAAGTCGTGGTGGCCTAGTGGGTGAAGGACCAACCTCTCAAGTATGAGGTCGTAGGTTCGATCCCAGGTCAGGCAAGTACCAATGCAACTTTTCTAAGTTTGTATGTACTTTCTAAGTAATCTTAGACACCATTGACTGTGTTTCGGATGGCACGTTAAACTGTAGGTCCCAGCTGTCATTGAACATCCTTGGCAGTCTTTACGGGTAGTTAGAAGCCAGTAAGTCTGACACCAGTTTAACCAAGGGGTATTGGGTTGCCCGGGTAACTGGGTTGAGGAGGTCAGATAGGCAGTCGCTTCTTGTACTCAGCTGAATCCGTTTAGACTGGAAGCCGACCCCAACATGGTTGGCTAACATGGTTGGCCCCAAAAAAGGCTCGGAGGATGATCTTCCGTCTCCATCATCAATAATAGTGCTGACAGTACTTTATTATTGTATCTGATTTGATTGATCCTAGAAAGATAGGTACCTAAATTAGTTACCTTAGATTCCATTTCATACTCACATACAGGTCAACCTAATAAAAGTATGTTAAAAAAACAAAAGTAATTCCTAATTCAAACGTAACATTTATCTCATTCTATTCCAACCTTCTACAAAAAGGCGGCACAATTCTTCGTAACCGCGCTCAGAGTTGCTACACTAAAAAAAAAAGAAAACTACACAGAACTACGAGGAGGTTCGCGTGTAACGATGTAACTTTGCCACTTTTTATCCGCATTCCGTAGGGGTGAGCACTGAGCACTAGAGTAGTTCCGTTGGCCAATACGTCCGACGGAACCCAATGAATGGGGTTGCTAGAGCGAAATATTCTCTCGAACAGAGGTTTGGCGGGAGGGTTTTAAAATTGCGGAGCTGCATTTTGGTTCGCACTTTGTTCTTTGTGAAATGGATTGGTGATACGCATGCTAGGTTTTGGGGGAAATAAAGATTAGTTTCACTGATAGGGGTTAGTTTCACTGATAATGTTGTTTTTTTGTCTAATTCTGTGATGTTGAAATGTTGTTGTAAATATACTACCTACCTAGCTTTTGCAAAATCATAGTTTCTCACGAAAATTAATTAATAATTCTGTCAATTTTCATCAAAAACATTTGTCCGATTCGTTCGATTTGAAAAACAATTTTCATAATTAGATAGTCTATTTAAGAATACTATTGTCTACTTTTTTCCCAGATGCGCGAAGTAATTACCACAGAACGCGGTTTAAACCACTGGCGGAAGCTAGCGTCCATTACAATAGAACGCTTTCACTAACCACCAAGTAATAACTCACTTGTAAACCATCTAGAAAGCCACTACAATATAATAATACGGCTCTTGTTTATTAATAAAAGTGTGAGAAGACTGCACTGTTCTGCACACTGGACTTACCACAGTCAAGTACCATTGTTGTATAAAATATAACAACGCTTCCTGCATTCTGCGCTTGGAATACCGGTCTATTTTCACAGATAAAATACATGTGTGCTTTATATTTTACGAGACACCCTTTAAAGTGCTGGAAAAAACTAGCTTTCGTAACTACTTCCATATAATTCAATAGACATCTGAAACTGATTATTTCGTAGTTTAATATGTCTTGGAATTGCTTTCAGTGGAAGATTATGAAATGGATATTACAGAGCATATTTCATAAAGTTTAGGTCTCATTTTATTTCAATTTTTCTGCTCAAGGAGGCGTATGGTTAATGCTCATAACTTTCTAAGCTGACATGGTAAACATTATAATCAGAAATTCAATCTCACAGACCTAAGCTAAACTCTTGATAAGAAAATGTTAAGATTCCTTATTAAAATGGGCTAATATGATATTCTAACCATATTTTATCGAAAAGCTAGAACAATAATGTTCTAGAATATATTTACATAAACAATTGAGCAGCGTCTTTCACACTTCAATTGTTTTTTCCCTGTCCTTATATCCCAGTTAATTTTTAAGCAGCATGTCTTCGAGTGCCATTCCTTTCTGGCCATATCGACTTTCACACTACCCACCCGTCATTTCAACTAGTGATACTACAAATGTACCTTATTTACTATTATTTAAACACATCTCCAAAACAGAAGAAACTAATTTCACAAGTTAATTATGAGCGATGAGCCAGTGTAGACACCACATGCATTATAATTACACAGAACTTGCAAGCTGGCTCAGTTCAGATACACGCTAAATTATGCAAGTTCTTGCATTTCTCAGAGATTTCTCGGAACACCGCAGGTTTTTGTCTTTGTTTTGGTAGAAGAAAAACTTCTCGCAAACATTTTATTACTGAACTTTTTGCAAAAAAAATAAATGAGAGACTTCCAAAAATACTGAAAAGCGCAACCGCAAAAGCATGGAGGAACAAAGAATAGGCATTCTATATTATGGTCTCGTACGTGAAGTAGTTAGTTACCTCTGAACGCGAACACGGAAAACAGCTACATACCTACTTCGACTATAATAATAACAATGATTAATGAGAAATCACATTATTATTTAACACCCCACAATAAAATCCATGCACCAACCATAACTTTCCCAATTAATAACAAGAAAAAATCAACGCATTAATCAAAACGTCACAACCCTTAACCGCTGGTGGTTCTCAATAAACTTATATTTTGCACGTTATTAACCCTCGAATGAAAACATCGGCCGATACTTGATTTAGTGTTATTAAGCTGTCATTCGCCGGCTTCAGGCCCGAGAGACCGGCCGCACAATGCCTCGCTATTAACGGGTTAACATAGTGTAATGTGAATGTGTTGTGGTAGTAAACTTTAAAGAGGTTTTTGTTGTGTTGTGTTTTTTTTTTGGAAGCAGATAAAATGTAATTTGATTTTGTTGTTTTTAAAATAAATTGATGTTTCAGTAAAAATAAAAAAATAAATTATCCTTATTATAATGTTTTTGTCTTTAAATGAATGTCCAGAATCTATGCAGCATGTTCCTACTCACCTGATTCAGTACCATCCAAACTTATAAAAACAATAGACTTAGGAGGTTGTAGGTATATTATTTATACCTAAAACCTCCTAAGTCTGACCAATTTATACTATGCTGAAAACCGCACCAAAATCAGCCAAACGTAAGATAATCACGCACAAACATACATACATACAGTTCAAACTCAGAACCTTCTTTTTTCGAAGTTAGTTAAAAACTCAATCCATACTACAGAACTTCTAACACACGCTATCGAAAACACAGTCATATAACACCTAACTGAATTACCTACGAGCTGCCCATCCCCCGACGACACAAACTCTAATTGGCGGTCACGGTAAAAACAAACGACATACAGTTAAAACCAAAAAACCCGTAACAAAACGGTAAAATTATATTAATTCGCGGCACAACGGGGCTACGGAACCACAGGCTCTGATATTTAATTCATGCTGTTGTAATTTATTTAGCAGTGACAGCGAATGAACAATGTTGCCAGAATAAAATATTGATTTAGTACGGCCTTTTATGTTTGTTTTAAGTGAATTGACGGTGAATGCGTTTTGAATAAATAACGGATTGGGGTTTTAAACCTGGGGCGATAGAAGGATAGATAGAATGTCAATCTCGGTTGAAGTGTTCCGAATTGATCTTTACATCGTTACGAGTAGTCAGAAGCCTGTTAGTCTGACAACCAGTCTTACCAAGGAGTATTGCCAGGTAACTAGGTTGAGGAGGTCAGATAGGCAGTTGCTCCTTGTAAAGCACTGGTACTCAGCTGCATCCGGTTAGACTGGAAGCCGAATCCAACACAGTTGGGAAAAGGCTCGGGAGATGAGTATTCTTATCTTTACGTAGATAATAATTACTCCAGGTACATAGATCTTACCTTAGGTAAGGATAATTCTAAGGAGTTACCGTGGCTCGTTTACATACAGGGCTCCAGAATCAACAACCGTTTTAGTCAGTAAAAGTCACTCCCTCACGCTGCAACTCAAAGAAATTGCCTCTCGGCTCTAACCATACAAAACCTTGATAAACAGCTGGCATAAAAATAAAATCCGCACAATGCAAGCACGCCTGCATTTTGTCATCGGCATTGGTAACGCGATGGCAAACATTTTACATTTTCTAACGTTTTCTCACGCCGTGCAAGATTCGCAGCTAATCCCCAAGTCGGATTTCAAAGTCCTACGAAGCTTAAACGTTGTTACGGAACTCCAAGATTTTATTCTTTGGGATTTTCTGTTCTTGCAATACCTGATCATAAAGTGACGTATGTTTGTAGTCTGAAAACTGAATCTTCATTATATTTTTTTAATTCGTGGCTCTATCTGAAGGTATCGTTATTTTAGCTCTAATGCACATGACTATAGCCAAAACCATTCAATTTTGGCCTTAGCTATAAATTATTGCCTTTCTGAAAGCAGGCAGCATTTATACCCGTTGCCCTTGATCCTAATCAAAACCAGTGTACTGGGTGCTCAGCAGCATCCAGTTAGACTGAAAACCGAACACAATGTAGTTGGAAAAAAGCTAGGTAGATGATCATGACCCTTGCTCCTACCCGAGTGCCCAAGGATTGGAGTAGTTCCGAATATAAGAAGGTCTTATGGTCGCTGCACACAGCGGGCGCGGCGTGACGGGACGGGACGGCGACGCGACGCTGAGCAGTTGTAATGTACTAGATATTACGGACGACGTCATACAGAGCCGTCCCGCTCGGCGCGACGCGACGCGACGATCTAGTACATTGCGTCGCGTCGCCGTCCCGTCCCGCCGCGCCGCGCCCGCTGTGTGCAGAGACCATTATGACTTGTCGATACATTTAAAAATGTATGGTTTCCTTACTTCTAAAACTAAAAAGGCAAACACATATTTTGATCCCCTATAAAAAATACAAAACGCTATACATTTCCGAAACAATGCATTTGGGTGTACAATAATTATTTAATGCAGTTCAATTACGAATACGATTGGCCGGCTCGTTAGTGGCTAACGTACGTTTTAAAATTAAATAATGCATTAATTAACGTTAAATACCTGCTGATATTGTTGGGTCATTAGTCATGGATTCGGCCTACTAAAGCCGGCAAACACACAATACGATTATTCTAAAAATACAAATTGGAATAAAGGTTTTTTTATTTTTGGTTTGAGGTTGTATAATCCTGGTAAGTATTTTATCTATATGGGATTTACTATTTAAGATGGTTTTTGAATGGTGATTTTATTAGTAGCAAGTTTACCAATGTCTTAAGACAATGGCCTAAACGTCTTAAGTCAAAAAATCTTCGTTTAATATACCTAAAAAAACCAAGTGCGAGTCGGACTCGCACACGAAGGGTTCCGTACCATTATTTATAAAACGCACAAAAAAATCACGTTTGTTGTATGGGAGCCCCCCAAAATATTTATTTAATTCTAGTTTTCAGTATTTGTTGTCAACAAATACTGAAAACTAGAATTAAATTGTTGATAAAGCGGCAACAAAAATACATCATTCAGCTTTCTAACTATTATTATTTTATTATTGTACACAAAACATTAAAAAAACACACACACAACACAGAGAAGACATGTACAAAGGCGAGCTTAACCCAGAACTGGGTTCTCTAACAGCAAACCTTAGAGCGATAGAGAGATGCGATAGGGAAGAGAAAATTAAAAGTGCACAACATTCTATCACGGTTCATGAGATACAGCCTGGTGACAAACGGACGGACGGACGGACAGAGGAGCGAAAACAATAGGGTCCCGGTTTACCCTTTGGGTACGGAACCCTAAAAACGAAATAACTGCAATATTCGTAACCAATATTAAACTAGTGTTTGGTACCTACACATATACTTTTATCCTTGAAATATTTCAAATGTACTTGTTACAGGATTCCAGCTATTTATAATATTAAATCTAGTAAATAAATAAGAACATTTAATTAATAAATAAATACGTTAATGCAAGGCAGCTTTCTAGATCATTAAAATTTCATACAGTTCAATTACGAATACGATTGGCGAGTCATTAGTGGCTAGCGTTCATACATAATTCATTAAATCGTATGTGTCATGGAGTAAGGAAAGATGACCAGATAACTCATAACGCAGGTAGGTCAAACGCCTTCTTGTAGGTAGATACGCAAAGTAGCTGTGACCAAGGCCATCAGTTACGACAGCACTAACAAGGCGTTTGAGGTCTTTGAGACATCTGTCAAGGATTTTTGGTTTTACAGTAAATGAGTGGGTTCCAAAGAAGGCGTATAAGGGTGAAAATCACGTAGAGATAGTCTCATTTCTAGATCCCCGAACACCCGCAGTTTAGCGCGCTACTTTCTTAGGAGATTTTCCGTTATGACATCTCCGCTCCTCATTTTGTTCTCCATGGTATGAGTCGATCGCTTTACTAAGAGTAAGAATAATAATATTATATGTAATTAATTCAGTAATCCAAACTAATATTATAAATGCGAAAGTAACTCTGTCTGTCTGTCTGTCTGTCTGTCTGTCTTTCTGTCTGTCTGTCTGTCTTTTCTTCACGCCTAAACTGCTGAACCGATTTGTGTGAAATTTGGTACAGACATAGTTTGAAACTTGAGAAAGGACATAGGATAGTTTTTATTACAAAAAAATAAAAATAAAAAATAAAATTTATTACGGACATACAGTGCCATCTATTGGTCAAATGTCGAAATGCTGTTCCTATGCTCCGTAGATAGATGGCGTTAATCGCGCAATGGTGTCATTACACGTGTTCGGTTCATGTTATTGTTTTAATTCATCGGAAAATCCATCAGAAAAATGTAAATAAACAGTAAAAAGGTGTAAAAAAATTAATATTAATATAATAAAAGTTTTACTACAAAGAAAATGCTCTAACGGAGTATAGATAATTCTATTAGTACTACGCGCAATGGTGTCGATCGTTACACGAGTTCGGTTCATGTTGTTTTAATTCATCGGAAAAAAGTAAATAAATAGTAAAAAGGTATGAAAAAAATAATAACAATATAATACTACTTTTAGTACAAAGAAAATGCCCGAACGGAGTATAGATAAATAATCCGAGTTGTCACGATGCTCGATAGATGGCGTTGGGATCGAAATAGATCGCGCTATGGTTTCGTTACACGCATTTGGTTGGGTATCGGCCGAGCGCTTCGATACCGTCGTGGAAAAATTGTATTGTTGAGCGGGAACTTCTCAAAAATCCCGCGAGATCGGGAACTATGTGGGTAAAACCAAAAATCTGCCGGAAGTCACTAATCCACGTGAACGAAGTCGCGGGCAAAAGCTAGTTTAACATGAATGAACCTTTTAGTACAAGAAGATAGCCTTTAGTTTTGTGAGTGTGTGTATTAATTGAATAAAGAGGACTGTTATATTCTGACAGCTGCCTTTGTCTATGTATCTATCAGTTTTTGGCGCCAACCGCAGTTCTTGAACGGATGATTAGATCTAAATGCGTATTTTAGATGAAAATTGATGTACGAGCTTTAGTTTTTAGACATATGTTGTCAGTTTAATAATAATGATGTCTCCTTAGTCGATTATCAATCGATTTATCACCTGTTTATAAGGAGATTAGCTAACTGCGCAGGATATATTAAAGCGCTCGAGCATATGCGCAGATATAGGTGAACTCACTATTCCTTAACTCTCATGTCCCGATGATTGACAGTTCAATAACTACGCTGCCACAAACTGACGTATGGCGGCCAAAATTCAACTTATTACACACAGCTTTTTTGCCTCGGAATAAAAAAAAAATAACTATAATTAAGTACAAAACAAGCACTTGTATCTATTACTTCCTTTCGAACTAAACGATCTATAATCATCGTCAAGAACCTTTAATAACTTCCTAAATTTATCTGCCACTTGAGAAAACAGTAAAAACATCTCTAGAAAGCCCACGTTCGTAGAAAATGTTCACAATAAAATGTAACGCGTGTTAGAAGCAAAAGGCACCAACTGTGAGTATGAACACCTGCTATTTGGTATTATGTAATGTCCTCCTAGCCGATTATCGGCTACGGCGGCTGTTCTCATGTAAGGAGATTAGGCAACTGCGCAGGACATATTAAAGGAGCATTTGCGCAGACACAGGTGCACTCACTATTCCTTCACTCTCATGTGCTGATCTCTCTCCGGTCGTGTCGGATTATTTGGTATATCAAGAGTGGGAAGTGCGAAAACCTTATTGCAGTGGTTATTATGTTGATCGAAGCCAGTAATACCTCTAAGAGGTACCGCAGACTGGTAACTTTTAGTCGGCTGATAGTTGATGATCCGGATACATGGAAAATTGAAGAAATCGCGGAACATAGGTTCTTGGGGTATCGGAACAGATAAATCTAGATTTTGCGGTTTGATGTCGCCTCCTGGAGCTATATATTTTGTTCGTATCGTGTTTTATTCATTATTTGGGACCATTTGATTGAACTATATAGGTACCTACAGTGTTAAACTGCTTACAATAAAAAGACACATTTGCAAACAAGTACTAAGTAGTGTATTCGACTGTCGACTGCTACTTTTTCCATTTAAAAATTTGTTAATGGGCTAAATAAAAAGTCGCGTCTTGTTCAAACACCACCAGACTGTCATTCAAAACAATTTCATCGACACAAAGACTTACCCAAATACACATTTACTTTAACCCTACCGTAACAATAAAACGAGCGAAAACTAAACGCGAACAAATGCCACGCATGTAACAAAACCTCTAGGGACAGCTAACAAAATTAATCAGAGAAAACAAGATGGCGTAAAGAAACCAGTTTCCCGCCATTCTCCGTAGTAATGGCTACCATTTCTACGTGTCGCCTTACTACTGCCGATGGGAATACTCACGGAGTAAGGAAAGAGCGGAGATGCCATAATGCAGGTAGGTCAGGCGCAGTGTAGGTCAAGTATTAACGATTGGCATGACCAAAACCATCAGTTTCGAGTGAAATAACGAGGAGTTTGGGTTATTTGAGACACCTGTCAATGGTTTCTGGTATTACAAAAATGGGCGGATCTTAAGAAGGCGTATAAAGGCGGAGACGTCCCCCACACACCCACATTTTGGCCTGCAACTTTCTTAGGAGATTTTTCGTTGTGGCATCTCCGCTAGTCATTTTGTCCTCCATGGGGAATACCACAGACCTTTATTTTGTAGGACATGACAAGGAATGAGGAATGATTAATGTACTGTTCAGTAAGATTCGCTTGGGTATCGTGTTTGCATAAATGATAGACATTATCTGTGATTGAGATTTGAATGTATTGTGTTTTAGGTTAGTGGCACGTGAACATAATCCTGTGTGTCGCATCAAAAAGGGTAGCGTGTTTCTTTAGACTTATTTTTTTTTGAGATTTATATTTTATTTGTTTATTAGCTTCTGCCCGCAAATTCGCTCTCGTCCCGATAGAATTTATTCTTGCACATGGATAAAGAATAGCCTATATGTTCTTCTGATATCTAAACTATATTACTGCCAGATTTCATAAAAATCTATTCAGTAGTTTTATCATAACAGAAAACTTGTTATATGAGAGGAAAGCTTACAATGTGAAAATATAAAGTTCCAACCGTTTGGCTCTAAAACCTGAGTAACAGACGACAGAACTCATAAAAATTTTGCGTATTCTGAATAACTTTATATCATGACAAGTTCATAACAATATTCTCCAAAAAACCGAGACGAATCTACCTCATCCTCGTAACAAGTCACGCAATTTCACTCCACAGACGTACATCTCCTTAAATCTTCATAGCAAACTTAAATAAAACGTAACAAGTAGAAAGTTCGCATCTAAATCACTGTTGATAACGTTGGTAATTTTAAAAATTCTTCTTTCCCTGTATAGTGTGGTGTTTGGATATAATAAATAGTATAATAAACATGATTAACGATGCATAAGGAGGCACGTTTCGTGGACAGTGATGTACTCGTAAGTGCATGTGGACCGGATTTGGGTGAGTGTTACACGGTCCAGAATGCTCACTATTTGTAAGAGATTTTTTCTTTGCTCGTCCTTAAAAATTGCAGATTAGAGACAGAGCGGACCGGAGCAGAGATGTTTAAAAAACAAAAGAAATTCACATCGGCGGATTTTCGGTTTTCGGTTGTTTAATGCGCGACATATTCCTAAAGACAAAAAAACTGTCGATCGTTATCACTATATGTATGTCATAGTTTGACCAATACGATCCTCTCGAAGAAACTGAAGGGAAAAATTGGCTAGTGTGAATGCGCTGTAAGATAATGTATTCTTTTTAGTTTTAGAATTGGTACCTACATTTAAAAATAGGTAACCCTGGATACAGTTGTAGATTTTTATCAAAGTGAGTGGATTGGTTCCCTAGAGACATTAAACTGCAAGAAAAACGAACTTTTTAGTAAACAAACCATCAAAAAAGAGAACTCGTTTATTCTAGTCTAGTTCAAGCCTTCATAATGTTCCTGAAAAAAGCTTTTGGAAAAATTTGTTCTTCATATTCAGGTTAAAATGTTCATTGTTCGAGTTTTGCCTGGTTTTGCCATAATTTTTTGTTGGGTTAAGTTCATTTCGACACTGTGTATGAACAATGAATCGACAATGATTTCTCAGAACAAAGGATTGTAACTTCTGAGCAGATTATATTGTTTGATAACCGCGTTTCAGTACTTAGGGTATCCATGTATCTATTTTGATTTTATTATTATATTCAAATGTTTTCGATTACTTGTCTGTGCAAGTAGTTATTTCAGGTGTGAAGTAATTCATTATATGGTACTGTAAATATTAAATTACCGTTTTGTACCCGACCGTGTGTGAAAGACGATACTTATTATTTTATTTATTTATCTTCTTGCTTAAATCAAACGTAATTAACTACTCCATATTTTAACTACAAAGTCCACACACACATAAAATATAGTTTGTCTACCCCCATGAACAGTGTTACAACCGACCCCAACTTAACAGCAACAAACATGCATGCACATTGAAACTACAGATCGCCTCGAGTGGTCCCCAGTGTATGAACGATCGTCCAATCACAAAAGTTAGCGTTGCTTCGTACTCAACACTATTGTTTTTTTTATTGGTTGCTTTGGTTTTTCGTGTTGTCTGTATCTATTAGAATATAGGTATAGCTTAAATTAAATATATTTCACTTCGTCGTTATTCTACGACTAAATCCATACGTATACTCGTAGCTTGTTACAACCGACCCCAACTTAACAGCAACAAACATGCATGTACATTGAAACTACAGATCGCCTCGAGTGGTCCCCAGTGTATGAACGATCGTCCAATCACAAAAGTTAGCGGTGCTCTGTACTCAACACTATTGGGAGTTCACAGTACAGATTGACATTTGTACTACGATTGTTTTTTTTTTCGTTGGATGTTTTAGTTATTTATAGATTTTTTTACAGCGTTTAAACTAAAATTATTTATGGAGCTTAATGCTCTCCTTGAAAAGACATGCGATGTTGTTCAAATGAGACGTATTAAAGATAACTGCATATAAAATTCAGTTTCAAGAAAGAGATAGTAAGGGGTGGAGATAAAAAAATTGACATAATATTAGTAATGCCTTTGATTCCGAATTCATTTTCAATTCCATCTCTAATTACTTTCAATGGAACGGAGGCCAGAGATAGAGCTAGTGCTGAATATCATGTCCTGTTTGCCACAGAGATGGTCTGATCATGCAACGTCGCCATCCAAAATAATGTTCGTTAATAACACATTCTACATACGGTGTAACAGCAGGCCACATGAAATCCGCATAGCGCATGCCCAGTGTGCACTCGGCTTAACTTCAAATATTTATACCAGCGCCGGTTGCTTTTAGGCAATAAAATTTACATTTTTACAAACGCTCGGCTCTCGCACTGTCGCGGAAGGCGTGCTTTTTGCCAGATAGTGTAATATAAATGGTTTATTTGAAGATTTTGATACAGTTAGCAAGTATTTTGCGTAGTAAGTTAAGGTTGTAAGCCGATAATATTGACAAGGAAGTGAAAATATTAAGAAAATCAATTAAAACGTATAAAAATATTTAGCTTCCATCCTCCGAGCCTTTTTCCCAATCCTGTTGGGGTCGGCTTCCAGTCTAACCGGATTCAGCTGAGTACCAGTGCTTTACAAGAAGCGACTGCCTATCTGACCTCCTCAACCCAGTTCCCCGGGCAACCCGATACCCCTTGGTTAGACTGGTGTCAGACTTACTGGCTTCTGACTACCCGTAACGACTGTCAAGGATGTTCAATGACAGCCGGGACCTACAGTTTAAAAATATTTAGCTTCCGCACGCAGCTTTTACCTACATCTTATGGGACAATATACCTATCTACTTATAACGCATCTGTACAAAAAGTAGCTTCTTGAATAAATGGGCTATCTAACACTGAAAGATTTTTTTAAATCAGTCCACCACTTCCTGAGATAAGCGTATTGAAACAAACAACCTCTTCAGCTTTACAATGTCAAGTATAGATATCGTTTCTGATAAAACATCAACAACTAAACACAAAACTGATATTAAAATCCTATCTCAACTGCAAAACAAGCAATAGTCACAAACTTACCTGAAATTTAAAACAATAAACAAAACGAGCGGAAAACAAAAACAATATAAGATAAGGCAAAAGATACTACATTTAGAGTACCCGCACACCAAAAAATTTTAGTCGGCCGATAGTTTGTTTGGGCTCTTAGATCAGTATGAAGATGAATGGTAGTACGGATATAACAAAG
The DNA here is from genome assembly GCA_963856015.1 of Helicoverpa assulta. NCBI lineage: Eukaryota > Metazoa > Arthropoda > Insecta > Lepidoptera > Noctuidae > Helicoverpa > Helicoverpa assulta. Next base: position 11,063,157 of record CAWLCW010000012.1, read on the forward strand.
ATCAGGTATTTAGCCGGTATCAGACCGACTGAAAACTTTGATTAGAATCAAAAGTTTGCGAAGGACATATGAAAGCGCCTGGTTGACACTTCCCGGGACCCAAAAGCTGGCTTATATTTCGCACAGCGATTGAGCATTGCCATGCAACGTGGCAATGCTGCCAGCCTTTTGGGTAAATTACCCAGTGACAGCGGTGAAGAGCAATTTTTTGATGCTGTTCATTACTTTTAAGCTGTATGTATATAAGTATAATATAATTTATTGGTGTTTATTTAGGTAAATACGTGTATATAGTTTCTTAAAAAAATTGATAACTATCTGGGGCCCGATTCTCCTAATTTTACTTAAGCAACATACGATTCACATTCAACTGCGATCCAATCCCGACTTAATTACGATTGAAGCGTATGTCGCATTCCGCTATTTTTTCTTTGAAATAAACATTTTTATCCTTTTCTGTCATTCAATAATGAATCATTTTATCTGCAAATGATTTACGATTGCAATATGATTGTAGAGCAAACTACCGTAAAAACCAAAATCACCAAAATAGCAGACCAATCGCAAACCAATCGAATGTCGTTGGAATACGATTGGTCTTATATTAGTAGCAGAATGCCCGATATGGTTAAAACTGCTATTGCGGTCATATTACGATTCGATTTCTATTCAATTTTGACATTATTAACTTAGGAGAATCGGGCCCCTGGTCAACAGTCGGTCGACTATTTCGTTTGCAGGGTGCGGGTAGTCTCACTGTATACGGCAAATCTTAGAGCAATTTTGTCCTAGTTATGATTTACAATGGGAAGAAATCTTCCGAGAGAACTAGGAACATGAACAACGGTATATTTATAGGCTTTATCCACATTTTTGTCTTTTTAAAAGGTCTTCCTGAATTTTATTGTAATCTTCTGTTTAAGGAATGTTTTTGAGTTGTTTTTTTTATTACCCGACTGCGCAGGGAGAGTTATGGTTACTTAAAGAAGTAGGTTAACATAGTATTCTCTAGGTTTAGCAACTAAATCTCATTGGTCGATAACGTTCTGTTTTAGGTTCTATCCATTTTTGGCAAAATTTATTCATTAAAAAGTTTATACATTGTATAAAGGATGATACTTTAACCGAATTAATCATCACATAACCACACGTAGTTATTAACCTAATCAAACGACCTTTAAAGTATTAAACCAATCAACCACCTTCCTCCCACACACATAAAAATCCACACTTACAAACAAGAAAGACAAGAGCGCCATTGTTTCCAATATTTAGTCACGAAACAAGAGGTGCTCTCACATCACGGGAATTCCTTTACATATTTTAATCCGGGATCTATAGAATATCCCGGGATTTTAACTCCCGTCCTCATTGTTCCAGTGTTTAATATTAAATTGAACGGGTTTCCAGTATTACCCATCCGTGGGAATCCCGTTCTTGCAAATTGTATATCGTTTGCAGATGTGTATTGTGGAATGGTTATTGTATTGTGAATTACTGAGTATTCATTTGTTTTAGAGTTCTTTTGGGTGTTTATGGACTGTGTAAAAAATAATATGGTTGGAAAAATTGATACTTTTGACATGGTGACATGTAGAAGTATGGAAGGAGAAAACATGCTACGCCGACTCCAAGTAAAAATTGATTAGAGATATGAGAATGTTTTGAATATGTTTGAAAATGGCTAAATCTATATTGTGCTTAGCTTCCAGTCTACCTGGATGCAGCTGAGTAGCAGTGTCTATTAGACTGGAAGCTGACCTCGACATAGTTGGCAGATGATGATGGAGCATATCAAGTTATTATCCTCTAAGTTACACCATATCAAGTTATCCTCACGATTGCTCTAGAAGCTAGGTATAGAACTTTCCAGAATTTTCATCTCAGAGTGGTATTCACATTGTAGTCAGCTTACAGATTGCTCCATCGCATGGAAATCGGAGCTCAGTGCAAATATTTTCAAAACCTATTTGACCTCATCCCACTTTATAAGAAACACGATACATTTTGGTGAATCTGGATTTTAAAAGATTTTCAGACTTCGCAATTTAATATTTAATAATTCGAAACTTATAATAAGCAGTCAGGCTTGCCGAGGCATAGAAATTATTCGCCATGAAATAAATCAATTTACAGACTACTGCATCATTTGCGCAGCCTTTTCCCAACTATGTTGGGGTCGGCTATTACTAGACTACTTAAAGTAAGAGAATCATGACAAAGGCGACCAAAAATAGCTTCTAAAAAAATATATTTTTTATTTTTGTTCGATATTGACTTGGTAATTTTATTATCAATTGCAGAAATGTAAATAAAATTGCGTCTTTTATTAATAATCAAAAACAAATAGGACACATTTCTTTCTAATTAATTTTTCGGCATTTTTTTAACAAAATTGTTCAATAAAATGCAAAACAAAGTCAGTAACATGCTAAAATAACTAATAAATTATAAATATCATACCTAACGTTTCTCCTAAATTAATGCTTTAATTTCAGAAACTGAATTAATGAAAACTAAAATAGTGCTTAACCATTTAATCAAAATAGACGACCATGATTAAAATTATAATGAAGGTCCTTTTCGCGGAACGTTCATAATACTGTACAAAGTACTAATATGTATGTGGGCTATGTTCAGTACCAGAAATTGTATAGAAATAGGCCTAGTTGTTGATGAAACGATATCAACCAACAGCTAGGCCTATTTTACATCAAACAAACTTCATTAGGTACATGACACACAAAGCTCATGTGGTAACTGTAAGGGTACCCACATACTACAATATAGTTATACTGTATAACTATATAACACTAGCCGTTTTCCCGCGGTTTCACCCGCGTCCCGAGGGAGCTACTGCCCGCACCGGGATAAAATATAGCCTATGTTACTCGCAGATAATATAGCTATCTAATGGTGAAAGAATATTTAAAATAGGTCCAGTAGTTTTTTAGTTTATCCATTACAACCAAACAAACAAACAAAGTTTTCCTCTTTATAATATTGGTATAGTATAGATATACGATTTTAGTTGGCCGATAATTTGTTTATGTTCATAAATCAGTATGAAGATGAGTGGTAGTACGCACATTAAAAGATCAGGTATTTAGCCGGTAACAGACCGACTAAAAACCACGATTGGAGTCAAGATTTTATTTAAAAAAAATTGCCTACCAAGGGTCAAAAATAGGCCGCCTGTTTAGTCTACAGTGTGCTCTAGGCGTCTGAAACTACCTGCCGAAAATCAACAAACTCATATTTTCCAACAACAACAAAAGAATTTTCGTCATTCACGGGACATTATCACATTCCTTACAATTCCTTCACTCCAATGGTGCCAACCTGTCAATATATCGACTTTTGTTGACGGATTATTTTCGCTACCAACCTTATGATATATTGTATTGTCTATGTCACGCGTTCTATACGTCAACGGGTGACAGTTATGTTGATGTTCACATGTTTTTTTCTTATTATTTATTGAATTGATATTTATAGAATAAGTTTTTGTAAAAGTGTGTGTGTTTGTGTGTGTATTTGGGGTGGCTCTTTCGTTTATGTTTTTAAAACATCAGTAAATCGAATTGTGAATCGATAAAGCTTTAGAAATAATAAGTAGTGCCTAAGCGAAACAAATCAGTCTGAGACGGTTCTACAATATCCAATAAACCCTCATCATATTATAACTAACATGTCATAACGATAACAAATCCTATTTCTAATTCAAAGTCTTAAACTTAACCAAACACAAACTCGAAAATCTACATCATTAATTATCTATCAACATATTTCGGCTCGAAATTCTCATGCAAAGAGCAAACTTTTCATACATAGCAAACACAAAAACAAATAAGGAACTTCGTAATAAGGGTAGTTGCCCTTTGAGACAAACTTGAGCCAAGGCTTTTGACATACGACAAATGAATTTCACATACGAACTTTGTCAAGAACACTTTTGTCAATTATTTCTGATGTACCTCGGAGCTAATGGCTGAGTAACACCCGCACTTGTCGATCGGTCATAATGGCTGGTTTACATTGAGTCAGTAACTGACGTCAGTCCACTGACAAGTCGGTGCTGACCCGGCACTGCCATCGTGTAAATTGGTTTGAAGTCAGTCCGTCTGACCGTTAGCACTGACTTGTCAGTGGACTGACGTCAGTTACTGACTCAATGTAAATCAGTCATTAGACCATGTCATAACGAGTTCCTGTGTGTTAAAAGACTTTCAGACTTGATTGTCAGACTTTCTGGTTTATGACTACCCGTAACGACTGTCAAAGTTATTCAAATTTCAGTTCAGTTCATCATTCAGTTATTCAAGTTGTGTAGAATTGATGGATCTTGATTTTTCCATTTGAATATTTTTGACAGTCGTTACGGGTAGTCATAAACCAGAAGTCTGACAATCAAGTCTGAAAGTCTTACCAGTGGCTACGGGTTACCCAGGTCACCGGGTTGAGAAAGGCATTCGAAATCTTGGAAGCGGACCCCAACATAGTGGGCTAGGCAGATTATTTAAAATGTTTATGTGATACGAGGCCCTTCGTGGAGAAAATGTCCAGTATTTTATATTACACTAAAAATAATTTAACAAGCCGACTGATATTTTAAGAATAACTGCCTCGTGTCACAAAGGACGTAGATAGCTTTTGTTCGCTTAAGAATTCTTTACAATTTATTCTTAGAAAACGTTATAAGTCACCTGTGAGAATCTATCATAAGACATCTATTTTTAACTTGAGCCAAATCGGTGACAATTCATTTCAAATCACACTTTAAGCGGTTGACAATCAAAACTATCTTTTGAAGTTATTTGTCAGAAACTTTTGTCGTTACGAGCACTAACTTACTAAGTCTGACATCTATTCCTACTTAGTTATACTTATTGTGCGAATAACGGAAATGTGAAGGGGCAATATGCCTTCAGTTGAAACCACCAAGACAAATCACCATTTTGAAAGACCGGCCAAGTGCGAGTCGGAATCGCGCACGAAGGGTTCCGTACCAGAGCAAAAATAAGCAAAAAAATCACGTTTGTTATATGGGAGCCCCCCAAAATATTTATTTTATTCTAGTTTTCAGTATTTGTTGTTATAGCGGCAACAGAAATACATCATCTGTAAAAATGTCAACTCTCAAACTATCACGGTTCATGAGATACAGCCTGGTGACAGACGGACGGACGGACAAAGGAGCGAAAACAATAGGGTCCCGTTTTACCCTTAGGGTACGGAACCCTAAGGCTACGGCTACGGCTAGGCGCAAGATAAAGAAATATATGTTAAGTATTATTTGTGTTCTGGAAAACTATTTCGTCTCTAAACACTACAAATCTCGAAAATAAATATTTATTCTTTAAATACTCGGGTTCAGGTTGTTTGCTACACTTAGGATAGCTGGCTCCAGCTTCCGCGATAACAAAACGCCACTTAAGGAGAATGCTTGAACAAACTCGCCATGACTCTCGCGTCTATGTAAGAATTATATGTATTGGTTTGTCTGAGTACATAACTTATATTGATAAACTCGTTAAAGCTGTCATTACTATGCATAATGGCGAGATTTATTTTAAAACTCTATTGATAGACATATAGACAACGAGTGCTGGCATTGTTATGCGTAATGGCGATTTTCAAATTGGTCCCGGGCTTTTTGAGATTAGAGTGTTCAAACTAACAAACTTGCAACTTAATAATTTTAGTTTAGTAGGTAGGACCGTAGATACACGACAAGACAAGATGCGCAAGTTCGAGAGCTCGACGCTAGACGAAAAGTGCTGAAGACCCGACCACTCGCGGCTATCCAATATACGTGTATCGGAGGAGTGCTGACTTGCAGTGAATGTCAGTCACTGGAGAGCACATCAGTGAAGCTCTCAGTAATAAGCGCAGATCCAAGTTGTTGTGGCCAACATCGACCATGATCAATACATTAGTTTACTGTGGTCAGAAATTAAGAGCAAGACCAAAGAAAACTGGTAGTTAGAACATACTTCTTGTGCATTCAAATCACACCAATTCTTAAAGTAATACAACCGTCTTGGAGTAAGATAAGCAGTCCTAGTATACGGAGAACAGCTCAGCTCTCCTAATATTGCATCCGATAGCATCGAATTTGAATATTTAATGCCATCTACCAATATTCTCGAATCGATCTATACATATTTATGAGACATTTCAGTGACGTATACTAGATTGAAATTGCCTTCTACATTTACGTATTTAAATAGGTATGATGGTTTTGGGTTTGAGGGTTCAGCTGTTTTTGAAGTATTTCCTCATTAGGGTATATTTACATATAATGCATAGCATGGGAGCCAAGAACCTGAAAATGTATTTTTCTCTACAAACTCTACTACTATAGTTATCGGCACGGATACTGAGCTCTCTGCGGATGAGTGGGGATCGCTTTGCGCACTGTACACATAAGGCAATAAACCAATAAATCGCTTCTGCGCAGGTGAAGGTCAGGGCTCAATATCCCTGCCGATAACTACTTACTACTCTGGGCGTTCTAATTCTATGGTAAAAAAGACATATTGAAGAAAAGTATAGGTATCCTTCTCAAGGAGAAAGGTAAGACGAGCGGAGATACGTTAAGGATCAGGCGCCGATCCCTAGGTCCAATACGTACGATGCACGTTACCAAAACGATTAGTTACAAGTTAAATAACGAGTTGTTGGGTTCTTTGAGACTCTCGTTCTGTCAACGATTTGTGGCATTACAAAAAGTAGGTGGGATGCAAAGAAGAGTGGAACACTCGAATTTTATTAGGACACTTTCCTATACGACATCTTCGCTCGTCATTTGTTTTCTATGATCCTACTACTATTATGATGTGACACACATTTTCGTCAGTACCAAATTCATAACAAACGTATACCTATTAGCTACAGGTAAGATACCGCAACTATCAACCTCGTATCTACCTGTAATAATATCCTCCTGGTTTTGACAAGGGAAACATCAAACGATCATCCAACTGATGTGTTATGGATTAATGCTCTATAACTTCCTTTATTACGGCATATAACGGTTATGTAATATTCTATATTATCTGTGTTTACATCAGTTTATATTAATTTTGCAATAATTATTTCATTATTTGGTCTTTTAATCAGTTTTAGGCATTTTTCTGTTTTTTTTTTTTAAGATCAAACATATAGTTTATTTCATTAATGTATGTAAAGTTCAATGGTTTCTGATTGACTTCTGAAAAAAATATTTATTTTAAGTTTAACGTTCATTCCGATCTTCAACTTAAACTATCTCATAAGTAACATATAGTAGCCGGCATATAACTTGGCAAGGATTTGGGACCTTTAATAAGTGTGAGCTCGCACATAGTGCACTAAATTATACAAAAAAGTGGTCCCTGTTATTGCTTGTGCATTATTCTATGGTTATTGACATCATTTATTGGCGATTAAGTATGCTTGAAAAAAATAGGACCTGTTTTCAACTCACGATTCTTGCCAAGTTACGTGCCGGGAACTATACCTGGCAGCAATGTCTTCTAAATCCTTGCTTCACCTTCTTAAAACAGTTTCTAAGTTACACTTGCTTAGTCACAGTCACTTCACAAAATCCTGTCTAACTCACACACTTAATATGAATATTTCAACTTAACATACCAGTTGCATTGCACACTACATAATTCTTAACCCCACTGACACACTTCACCTTTTATACTAAAAAAAAAAGATTCACATTGCAAAACTGCTCCAGCTAAGATATACAATGGAACAAGAAGTGGGGGTATTCAGTCAACGGTTAAGCTCCTTTACAACTTACCCACTTTTGTATTTCAGTCTTTGTTGAACTACCCAACATTAAAACGGGAATATTTTTTTGCCTCAGTTACTTTAAGAGCACCTCCACACTACAAACTTTTAGTTGGCCGATAGTTTTTTTAGGCTGCGATCAAACCAAACTGACTGTCAGTCGCCGAATATCAGCTATACATATTACGCATAACGGAGGCATAACGTATCGTCGGTTAGAAGTGAACGAAATAGTGAATATGTATGGAAATACAATAAACTGCGTAACGTTCGCTCACATTCGGTGGATGACAGTCAGTTCGGTTTGAACACAGCCTTAGGCCGTATACAGAAAGAAAGCTGGAAGAAGCTGGAAACTTATAAGCGCTTATCGGCGCGTGACAGCGGTGGTAACCCGCTCAGGAAAATATATGGACACGCGCCGATAAGCGCTTATAAGTTTCCAGCTTTTGTCGGCGCCGGTCAGCGCTTATTGGCGCGTGTTCATATATTTTCCTGCGCGGGTTACCAGCGCTGTCAAGCGCAGATAAACGCTTGAAGTTTCCAGCTTCTTCCAGCTTTCTTTCTGTATACGGCCTTAGGCTCATAAATCAGTATGAATATGAATAGTAGTACGTACACACATTACAAGGATCAGGTATAAGAGCGACCTAATTCTTTGAATAGAGTCATAATTTTCTTTAAAAAAAAATTGCCCAACCATCCGGTCAGCTGTAGGCCGACTAAAAGTTTGCAGTGTGGGTAGTCTTACTTTTAAAAAGTGCAACTATGCCGCAAGTTGGCTATAAAATGGTGAGCTGAAGAATACCTACGTACATTAGTGTTACGGAGGTTTTATGCTGTTTTATTTTATGGAATAAGTTGCGCTTTTGTTTATATGGTCCTTGTAAATAAAAAGAGTATTTTTATAACGCTGAATAGGAGTGTTTGTTTGCTTGAACGCGCTAATGTCGGGAACTACTGGTCTGATTTGAAAAAGTATTTCAGTTTTGGATAGCGCATTCATTGAGGAAGGTTATAGGGTATTTTTTGTAGTTTTTATTTTATGCGAGTGAAACTGCTAGTTAAAGGTTGTCATATAAAGTTTTCATGTTTATGTAAATAATATTATTTATATAACTACATAAAAAAACATAAAGACAGGATTTCAAATGTCAACTTCAAAGCATTTATCAAAGACTGTTTTGAAAGCAATTATAGAATTTTGACGAGTGCGACATATCTTAACATATCTCAACATTTCATAAAATATGAAAAAAAAAGCTTTTATATTAAGACTTTAAGATTTTGAGAACATAAACAGACTATTTTTTATTCCATTGAAATATATTTTATTCTAGCTGAGATCTAAAATAAACTCGAAGATCAATCACATAGTAAAACGCTTTGAAACAAATGAATAAAATAAATAACCTTACTGTCTAAACTAAAAATAATAATAAAATAGAGCAGCTGTTACTACGCCCTTGCGGCTTAGTAGATCAGAAGGATAAGCAGAGCTTGGTGCGATTGCACCATCGACAGACCAATTGGTCTGTGGATGGGCCATCTTTTCATGACGTGTTTCTCCGTGTTTCGGAAGGTCTGTTGATCCCAGCTATCATTTGAACACCTTTGACAATCGGTCAGAAGCCAAAAAGTCTGACATTGAGCCTTTGTTGCCTAAGTAACTAGACCAGATAGGGACTCGTTACCAATTACGAACTTTTCCCGTATAAATGAGTAATGTATCTATCTTATATCATATCAGTAATTGTTACTATTTTCTAAACCTTCATACACCGCTTTTCTAACAAAACTTACGTGTCCAACAAATGAAAAGGTCGTGGTGGCCTAGTGGGTAAAGAACCAACCTCTCGAGTATGAGGGTGTGGGTTCGATTCCAAGTCAGGCAAGTACCAATGCAACTTTTCTAAGTTTGTATGTACTTTCTAAGTAATCTTAGACACCAATGGCTGATAAAAAGGTGAAGGAAAACATCTTGAGGAAACCTGGACTATATAGTCTGAAATCACCAACCCGCATTGAGCAAGCGTGGTGATTTACGCTTAATCCTTCTCCGTGTGAGAGGAGGCCTGTGCCCAGCAGTGGGACGATAAAAAGGCTGTAACAGTAACAGTAACAACAAACAGCAACCCTCAAATAATGAACCTTATTTTTCATTTATTCAACACAAACAGTGAGTCCCTAAACAAATTGTAACACAACGACAGTTTGAGTTCAGAACACAACTACGCTACAAAGAGCCTATAACGCTAACTTTTACGTTACCTGAATCACAACGCAGGTAACCCAAAACGCAATTTTGTCGTGTTATGATTTACAACTTTGGGGACCTTTTGAGAAATTCAGCAAGTATTTTATGTACCTTCTGTAAGCTTTATGAGTTTATCTGCACTATTTTCATTGTTGTATGTGTGAACAGTTTATTGTTATTTTGTAGCTTAATTTAAAGGCCTTTGAGTGGCTTGTTGACACGTTTAGAAACGGGTTTGTGGATTTTTATTGCTCTGTTAAAATAAGGACAACCCTCTATGTAAAAGCTCCGCATAACCATCGGCGAGAAAGTGAGTTTATGTTATGTTCTCACCTTAAATTGATGAACTAATTGAGATGGGCATTCAAATAGAGAGTATCTCAGCAATGTCTCAAAGATAATATCATATATAGGCAATATCTGGGTATTATCTAAATACGAAGCCCCTATACAAAGAAAACTCGTATAATAAGGCGCGTCCCCGAGCAAAACGCAGCGGAAGCCGTTTATTGTACTGTTTTTTGAAGTCAACTTCACTTTGTGTAAAACAAATACCAACTAATAAAAAATACATAAAATTTGTAGACATTCTTGACTCTTGAATGGTAGTTTTTTTTTTAGTTTTAAGCAGAATAATGTCTAATTATAGGGTCACAACAAAACCACAGAAATGAGAAATAATTACTAATAAGATGCATCTCTTCGTAAAGTAACTATTATTTTTATTTGCTACCTAAACTAATAGATAGGTAATTTAATAACGAACATTATGGTAGTTTTATTTTTTTCAAAACACGAACATTTTATTTTATAAACATTTTAATCCAAAATATGAGCGTTCTCGCTACGTATTTCTTGCGCCGATATTGTATGGCGCAGAGACTCAAGGGCATTTGCTCAGAGTACCGTCTTAAAGGTGGACAAAATATACGTGAACAAATAATAAATCCTTTTCATTTACATGCAACAATCGGACATCAACCTCATAATTACATCGAAACTCTTTCAACACTTATCTCTTCCCAATACTCCTATAGAATTTCCTATACAAATCCTTAATCCATTACTTTGTTTAGCAACATCATTTCGGCAACGTGCTGATGACCACGTAATCGCGTTATCCAGTCATCAGGGTCATCCTTGCGAACAGTTATTTGGGGCACTCGAGTAAATGCTGTTTAGTCGGCCTAGATATCACAATGTCGAGATTAAACTAATAATGTCACTGGTGAGTTATCGTTTTTGGGCTGTTTGCTAATTTAGTTGGATGACCTTTGATGGTTTGTTTTTGTTTTGTTTTTTGAGGTTACAAAGTTTGTAATTGACATTTGAAGTGTTGGAGAAAAACTTAATTTAATTACCTATTGTTTAATTATATTATAAGTGACTAGCTTTTGCCAGCGGTTTCACCCGCATCCCGTGGGAACTACTTCCCGTACCGGGATAAAAAGTAGCCTATAGCCTTCCTCGATAAATGGGCTGTCTAACACTGAAAGAAATTTTCAAATCGGACCAGTAGTTCCTGAGATTAGCGCGTTCAAACAAACAAACAAACAAACAAACTCTTCAGCTTTATAATATTAGTATAGACTAGCTTCTGCCAGCGGTTTCACCCGCATCCCGTGGGAACCTCGGCACGGACCCGGATAAAAAGTAGCCTATAGCCTTCTTCGATAAATGGGCTATCTAACACTGAAAGAATTTTTCAAATCGGACCAGTAGTTCCTGAGATTAGCGCTTTCAAACAAACAAACAAACTCTTTAGCTTTATAATATTAGTATAGATATGGAATGAAAAGGTCCATTAAAAACGGCTACAAATGCAAAAAAGACAAAAAGTGTAATCAACTTCAGCTGACAAAGATGTGGTCATTCTTGTAACGTTCCTCAAGTTTCACAACTAATCTTCCCTTACTAGTAGTATAATGCCGAAAAGTTTGGTTGATCGCGCTAATCTCTGTCACTACTGAACCGATTATAAAAAATCTTTCATTGTCAAATAGTCCATTTATCAAGACTACTTCTTATCCATGGTACTTACTGCGTAATATTCAAAGGAAACCGACGGCAAAAATTACCTACTAACAGCCAGTTTCTTCATCAAAAGTAAAAGCCAGAGTAAAAGTCAAAGTAATGTCATAAAGTAAAAGTAACAGTCAAATTTGTTTTATCTATTAGTTTTGCTGTTACTTTAGGCTTGAAAAAACGAATTTGACCGTTACTTTTACTTTAGACATTACTTTGGCTTTTACTTTTGATGAAGAAACTGGCTGTTAGTATTACATGGGTCATTGTCATAACCACGTAAAATTTTGTTACAGTCAAAAATCTAAAATTTTAATATAAAGTTGAGAGCTTATTATTATTTTATAGTAAAGATAATAATTAATTATTTATTAACGTATACTCATAATTACAGATCCAATAAAAATAAACTTTCCATAACACAATTATTACAGAAAAGTCAGCCTCGGTGGACTGTTACCGCTCACCCTCTTCATACAAATTCGACCATTTATAAAAACCTTTTAAGTAAACTTAAGGTTCGAGTATGTTTTCCTAAATTAGACATTTTAATCGCTTCAATAACTCAATAATAAAAATTATGGCTTAAAAGTAAGTCACTTTTAGCGTATAGTATAATGTTATTAAAAGCAACATCTTTTTGGTGGACGACATTTATTTTTACAAAATATTTGTAAAAACAGTAAAATGTTGTGAACAGAACGTTATTCTCGAACGCGTCTGTCATCTTGAATAGTCTGCTGATCGAGCGCAGCGCCATTTTGTCGCCGGTCGAACAAGATCGAAATTATTGATCCTTGTTAAAAATCGCTAATTGTTTCAAAGTTGAGTGTGTCTTTTCGGTTCCTTGTGGATTTTGGTAAGTAAAACCTAAATAATTAATTACTTTACTTTATATGTTAGAATTGTAAGTAATTAATCTATTTTCAATTGCAACTTCAACATAACCTCAAAATACTGCTTGGTATGAAACAAATTGTCAGAAAAATCCACTCGGTGGACATCTTTTTGGTGGGCCGTGTGTCCACCAAAAAGACAAATGTCTACCGAATGAATTTACTAGATACTAGTTTGTTTTTTTGCAATTTGGATTTCTAAATTGGCTGATTAAGCAGGTATAAGCAAATATTTTAATAGCATTTGGATAACATTATCAGGACGAAATCTGATGATTTTTAACATCTTGTGGTTGACTTCAACGTTAGAAATTTGTGCTTTGCTTTATCAATAAATCTTTCTTTTTGCTTTGCTCAAGCTCCTTCTCTTCTATACGCAGGAAATGGTTAGAACTAGAAATAAATTGAGTGAAGATGAAAAGAAAAAGAAACGACGCGAGCAAAAGAAGTTAAGTATGAGGAGAGCAAGAGAAAAATTGAATTGACAAAATTGATCCCAAAATGCTCCAGTTTCGAAGGCTGAGCTGTATTACTTGCAATGTCGTGTTCTCATTATGATCTAGGTTGTATAAGTCTTGACTTTCCACCACAAAACTTACACATTGAGATACCTGCTCTCGCCAGTTCGCGCTCTACGCCAGTTCAGAGTTGTCCTAGCCCCTTATCAAATCTACATAGCCCACTGATGAGTCCAAACTGGACTCCTATAGTTCAACAGTTGTGCCATTCAATCGACGAGAAAAAAAGCTGTAGCTCAATAGTTGCTGAGACTGAAAGCAATGATCCTGAAAAATCAACTTCTTCCAAGATCCTGCGTGGACTAAAATGTCGAAAACGCATTCGGTTTGCCGATGTTTACTCGGACAGTTCGCGCTCACCACCTGTTTCAAGACCTGAAACACCAGCAGAAGTACACCAGACGCGTCCTCAACGTTTTTGGTCATCATCAGAGGAGGATGATATATTCTTTTAGTCCACCAAAAAGACATAATCTTTTTGGTGGACAAGTTGTTTTATTTTATTTTTATTTTGTTTTTGATGTCACCAAGTTGTTTTTTTTATTATTTGTGTTTACGAGGAGATTCGATTATTTCCATCGAAAAATAATTTAATTATTTTGTTTGTTTTCTTACTTAATTATACATTGCGTACATTTGGTGGACACTCGTGTCTTTTTGGTGGACCTATAAAAATGTTTTTTTCAAATAATTATGTTATTTCTTAATTCTGATCTCAGACAAATATTTAGCATTGTTACAATTGATCTCATTTATTAAATAAATGTACATTTCTTTAAAAATATTAGATTTTTTTATTTTTTGCAAACTGAACCCCCTTATGACAATGACCCACATACAACTTGCAACACAACTAAAATAACCAAATAAATAAAACAAAAATTCACGAGCAAACACTCCACCACAAAACCGGAATGCTGCCGTATTTACTTTCTATACCGGCCGTCTAATAATTTGCGGTGCCGTACCGGGACCGTACCGAGGTCGTACCGGGGTCGTGCCGGAGCCGTATCGTCACCGGAACGGCCGTTAATTAGTTTCGTTGACGAGGGTAGACTTCAGTACTATATTGTTAATGATTACACAGTAGGACATTGCCGTGCCTACCCTTAGTTTTGAAGCGGTTATTTATACGGGTAAAACTGAAAATTGTTTTATGTATTTATGAGATGGATTGTCAAGTGTTTGGTGGTTTGTAGGTGTTTATTTTTGTAGTTATGTGTAATTATAGATTCTTTACTTACCCGAAGGAAATCTGTGCAGAATCAATCAATTGGTGCTTTACAATATAACGTATATATATTAACTTATATACATCAGAGATGAGTTAAAATTATGGTCTTAGATAGGTATTTCGAAAACCGTAGTTAAATTTTATTGTGTTTAATAAATAGTCAGTTATAATGCAAAAAATTGCAGTTAAATAGCACTAATACACAATTAACTACTATTGAATTTCATTATATTTTCACATACACTATTTAATTACTTTGAATTTATCAACTAAACATGTCACCGAACCGCCCATAAAATTTTGCTAACCCCTAAAAAGGATAACCACAGTATAAATAAACGTACGCAAAATTTAATTAAAACAAAACAGAGAGCAAATACTTTAAACTAATTAGTACCCTGACCTTATTAAAAATATAATTACAAAGCATAAGAAGTGAGAAAATTAAATTCTAAGCAATTTTAATAAGGTGACATGAAAGTTATTGTCTAGCAAAACAGCTTGAAAATCGTTTTGTAAAAAATGTGTCAATTTGTAGAAATGTCAGCAGATAAGTTAACTGAATGTTTTTATGAATGAACCCTTATATATGCACGTTAACCTCTATTTTACTAAATCTTCAAAAAAAAAAACACATTTCATGAAAATTAGGAAGAAAAGTAAGGATTCATTGGTCTGCAGTATTATTACAGTTTTAGGCAGTTTTAAATATTGATTAATAACATTTTAGTTGGAGTTTAAAACCAATATAACAAGACTATTCAGTGTCCTAGTCTACACCAATGAATGCCAGAAGAAAAAAAGTACTAGTTTATAAAGGTGAAAAGGGGCGAAGGGTCGGGATTACACAAGTGTTGAAATGAGAGACGTATTTCCCAATAGGATCCCGTCTACAGTGAAAAATGTATGTAAGAAAAAATTATTACATGTCTTAGTTATTTATTTATGTAACAGTTGATGAGACAGGTCTTAGCTAGTAGTTTTTAATTTTATAATCAATTATGTTATTTTTATGTTAAAGTATATCCTTCTTTCCGTAGTGATAATGATATCTAACACTGAAATATTTTCTCAAATCTAGACATTAGTCTAGTAGCAGTCAGTTAAACAAACGGCTTTACTCGCGTTAGAACTATTCCACCAAGACAAAAGGCTTTCCTCGAAAAAATGAAATAAGTATCTAACACTGAAAAAAATCAGTGCAGTAGTTTCTGAGATTAGCGTGTTTAAACAAAAAACAGACAAAACAGCTCTTCAGTTTTATAATATCGGTATAGATTTTCAATATATAGCTTTTTAATATCTGTACTTAATACAAGCTGTTGATTTGCATCCGTGCCATAGTTAAGGACGTAATTATACTAATGATTTTCAACCCAAATCAATAAGAAAATTGGTACAAAAATTTTTGATTTTAATTTTTTTTCGGAAATCCGTCAGTGTCATCTAGCCGTATTTAAGCTTGGCGCGTGTGTTACTGGTCTTAAAACCGTGCTGCGCCCTCACACAAATGCAAACACAAAGCATACGCAACGATTATTCATAAATTTTATTCATAAAATTGGATTACTTCTGAAATACTATGACATTACAATGACAAAAAAAGCAGTGCATATTAACTATTTCCCGTCTACTGTAATTCCAATCGATTATTTACGTATTTTATGTCCTCGTCCTGAAGTATGGCACAAATGCAAATCAACACCTTGTATATCATAACTGATGTAATGATGTATTTTACAGCTGCAATTCATCAGTAGACCAGCATCGCATGTACAAGAGCTCGCGTGACGGCAGGATTGATTCCCGGAAGGGAGACACAAATTGTACCAGGGATCAAGTGTTTGTGCATATCTAATGTACCTACATGTTTGTTAATACATCCTCTTGATACAGGAGTTAATATAGATAAGCCATTAGAAGCAAATAAGGAAAGAAAGAACAGAGTATCATGGAAAGTTGGATTTGATAGCTTTATATAATAAACTAGCCGTTTTCCCGCGGTTTCACCCGCGTCCCATGGGAGCTACTGCCCGCATCGGGATAAAATATAGCCTATGTTACTCGCAGATAATATAGCTTTCTAATGGTGAAAGAATATTTAAGATCGGTTCAGTAGTTTTTGAGTTTATCCATTACAACCAAACAAACAAACAAAGTTTTCCTCTTTATAATATTAGTATAGATGTTTATTTAGTAAACGTCTTCCACCAACAGCTTTATCCTCATCACGTGGGAGCTAGCTCAACACCCGTATAAAAGTAGCCTAAACTCTACCTCGATAAATGTGCTATTTAACATTGAAATATTTTTTCAAATGACTGCTAAAGATGACAAATATAAAGTGCAATAATATAGTCGTAGTGGCCTAGTGGGCAAAGTACCAACCTCTCAAGTATGAGGGCGTAAGTTCGATCCCAGGTCAGGCAAGTACCAATGCAACTTTTCTAAGTTTGTATGTGCTTTCTAAGTATATCTTAGACACCAATGACTGTGTTTCGGATGGCACGTTAAACTGTAGGGCCCGGCTGTCATTGAACATCCTTGGCAGTCGTTACGGGTAGTCAGAAGCCAGTAAGTCTGACACCAGTCTAACTAAGGGTTCTATTGGGTTGCCCAGGTAACTGGGTTGAGAGGGTCAGATAGGGCAGTCGCTCCTTGTAAAGCACTGGTACTCAGCTACATCCGGTTAGACTGGAAGCCGACCCCAACATAGTTGGGTAAAAGGCTCGGTGGATGATGATGCTAAAGATGACAAATGGTAGTCTGGTCTTTAAATATACAGATAATAAACTTATATTATGTAGTGAATCAAATGTTATTCTACTGCAGTGAGTTGCACTATTTAACTAAAGCGATAACGGAACCAATTATTACCAATTTTCAGTTTTCAAATCGCCGATTTTACCAAAGAGCGGCAACTCACTGCTAGTTGGTTATCATGATATTTAAAGGGTAAAACTCGCTCTTAACGCAGTAAATAGGTACTAACCCCACTGCACAATACTACAACACAACAACAGTACAATTATTACGACTACAACAGTCATGCTTCTAAACAAACTCCACAGCGCTTATGACCCACAGTGCGGTTTATGACGTCAATAAAGACATAGACAAAAGAGCAGGAAGCAATAATGCTGTACTGTATGGTGTTGAGTAAACTGTGATGTAATAATTGTGAGGTCAACGAATCTAGATTTACGAAATCAGACAATGTCTTCCACAGTTCCTAAATCCTTATGTAATATTACAAATGCGAAAGTAACTCTATCTGTTTGTCTCGTAGTTCATCTTTTTTATTCTAATTTCCATGCCAAAACGACTAAACCAATTTCGATGTAATTTGGTACAAAGCAAGCTAGGCTATATTTTATCCGGGTGCGGAAAGATATCCCCTCCGAGTGTGAGGTGAAACTGTGGAGAACAGCTTATTTACTGATAAATCTATAAATGACATGATATAATGATCTTTATTTGGTATAAAATATGACTAGGTTACACAATATACCCGGGGCACATTGTATTTGCCATACGTACCTTAAAATCCGGTTCCCGAGTTTTATCATGGAAAATATACGTGTATGCACTTTCTAGTAAACGACAAAGTGTCTATACTTGTCTATATTGACGCTCCCACAGTGAATCGCACTATACGGAATAAATAAGCACTAGAAAAGTATTTGCTACGACACCGCCGGCGTAGCTTTGCTACGGCGTAGCGATTCGTAGTCAGATCGTAGCCGTCCTTTATTCCCCGTACTTTAGTTTACGAGTAGGTACGTAAATAAAAGTATGTCTTTTTCCGTTTGTCTGTTCATACATTTATAAATAGACGTTTCTGACATCTTTAATATTATTTGTTACATTTTGATAGACATTATTTTTGCGAAAAATATCTTTGGCCTTTCCAATATTTTTTTTGGGAACTTTTCGTTTGAAAATAAATATAAAATAAAATATGTCAAGTAAAAAATGTGTTTCTTTTGAGCAGTATCAACATATTGGCAGATTCCTAGAATTGGGAATGGTATAATGATCGGTTTGCTTTATACTAATGTATTATGTATAAATTCTGACAGTGAATTTAAAATAGAACATTATAATATATTTTTTGCCAACGTATACATTACACATTATTATGTATATTACGCTTGGTTTGAACCGAATTCTGAATGATTTCTTCAGAAAAACTTATTTGGCAATTCAGTTCAAAAAATGAAAATATTATGTTTTGGTTTTAAATAAACGAGCTATCTAACACTGAAAGACCTTATTCAAGCGGTCAATTAGTTCCTGAGATAAGAGAGTTCAAACAAACTATGAAGCTTTGATATAGTAGTATAATAATTCGAGCAAATTTTGCAAAAGTTATATTGTTGGAGGAGACAAACACACATTAATATTTGCATGCCATCATCTCCCGAGCCTTTTCCCAACTATGTTGGGGTTGGCTTCCAGTCTAATCGGATTCAGCTGAGTCATCATCATCAGCCTATCGCAGTCCACTGGTGGACATAGGCTTCTCCAAGTGCACGCCACTGAGATCGATTTTCGGCTTCTCGTTTCCAGCTCCTGCCAGCCGTCTTGCGCAAGTCATCACTCCACCGTGCCTGAGGACGTCCTACACTACGTTTGCCGAGGCGTGGTCTCCACTCTAGAACTCGTTTACCCCAACGGTTATCGGTTCTTCGGCTAATATGGCCTGCCCACTGCCACTTCAGCTTGCTGATTCGGTGGGCTATGTCGATAACCTTGGTTCTCATTCAGCTGAGTACCAGTGTTTTACGAGAAGCGACTGCCTATCTGACCTCCTCAAGCCACTTTCTTTCTTTATTATATTTTACAAAAAATATCATATTTCACCAAAAAAAACAACACCTTCGACACAGTTGATTTTCGGAAGCATTTTTTTTCGGCCACACCTCCCAGGGTTGTCACTTACAATGAAAAGGGTACCTCGACATATGTCTACTGTGCGACCCTTAATTAAGGCTGGTTTCATTCCGTCTGAGGTCGCTAGGGCTGTCCCTAGGGACCAATTACTTTTTAATTAGTGACGTATATACAAAGTGTTTTGTTGTAATTAAGTTGTGTCGCACCTCTATGCTCTGGGGGATTGGTATTCAATCAGTATGTGTTTATATTAATGTGTATTTTTTTTTTGCTGAGTCTTATGTGGTTGATTAAGTGTGGATTGGTGATATTTTTGTGGTACTTGAATGTGTATGTAGCTTTATCGTTTAATATTTTCTTTATGTAACTGTACCGGGGACGATACATTATCTAATTACATGCAACAACAATGCGGCTTTTAATTTCAATGATAAATTACAGTTTTCCGTAAATAGGAACGTAGAGTTGAAATGTCAGTAGACCCATTTTGTACTCTGTACCAATATTGCAAAATTAAAGAGTTTGCTTGGTTGAATGAGTTAATGTCAAGAACTGGTTTTTGAGGACCGTTTATCTACGAATTTGCATTTGAATAATAAAAATATCATCATCATCCTCCGAGCCTTTTTCCCAACTATGTTGGGGTCGGCTTCCAGTCTAACCGGATGTAGCTGAGTACCAGTGCTTTACAAGAACACGTGGTACACGTTGACATATACCTATGATAATACCTGTCACTCGGTCCCAACATAGCCTCTTCTCGCAAATTGATAAAAAGCACAATTTCATACATTATTATCAGCAATAAGCTACACTACTACTAAGTTTATCAAGACACAAACAGTAGGGTTATTACTAACACTATTATTGTACACAAAAAGTACCATGAAATATGACTCCAATTAAAAATATGTCAGAAACAAGGGAATTCCTTTCATTTCGAGTTATAACACTGAAAAATAGGGCTTAGGTTAAATAGAATATGGCCTACCTTTGCCTAAACGTGGACTCTTCTAACACGTGTCCTCTATTTCCAGCTCAGACCAGAATAATTTATTACCAATATGGTTCTTAAGAGACTTTACTACAGACTAAACAGTCGGCCGATAGGTTTTTAATGTCGGGACACCTTGTCACACACGGTCGGTTAGCCCAATGGTATTTTTTTAATTAACTTATGTTACGGGTTCTAATAAAACTGATAAACTACATATGGCTACATAAAAACAAGCATGCTCATCACACAAACGTCGACCGAGCCGGGAATCGAACCCGGGACCTTAGGTTCGGCTGTCTGGCATGGTGATCATTGTGCCATCGAAGTCGTCAAACAGTTGACGCAATGGTTGGCAACATAAAAGAAAAAATTCATCCCAATCAAAGTTTAAGATACTACTATTTATCTTTATACTGATTTATAAGCCCAAACTATCGGCCGACTAAAAGTTTTCAGTATGCGGCTACTCTAAAGAGCCTTAGTTTCCTCGATATATTATTGTATTATTACATATTACCTAGCAAATATCACAGACAATTGGATCGCTATAATTAGGTAAGTTTATTATCAGATCTGAGAATTTCGTTACCAAGTAAAGCTTGGTTAAGCAGGCTTTGTGGTAACATTTACTTAAATATAATAAGATTACCTATATGTATATGTCGGAGATAGATCAATTACCACTGTGGATATCCGAACAAAAATGTGTCAGAAACTATCGTTACGCTACCCCCTATTAACCTTCATAACAGTCAACCAAAAGAAGGTGAATCTTTAGGCTCATATGCTAGTAGACACGTCACTTCGCTGACGTCAGAATAGCCTGAGTGTCGAACAAATTGCTGTATCCACTATTCTGGCCCCTGTTTCTAAATTTGATGTTCGTGCTCATCGGTTAGCTTTTACTACCGAAATACCTACTAGGCATAAACTTCAACAGGAACTAAGTGTCTTGTCACATCTTAAGAGGAAACCTCAGTTCTCCACTGACCATATCTCTGTTGAACCTAAAAGGTTTAAGCCAAGTTCAATAATTTGTCACTACTGTGGCATAGCGGGGCATAGAGCTATCAACTGTCGGAAGAAGGCCGACAAAACCAAACAGCCTACCAGCTAAATCATCGCTCGCAAAGAATGTCGCTTGCTACCGCTGTGGCGGGTCACGTCGCGCCATGCTGCCCAAAGACAATCAGAAAACGGCCGGGAGGTTCAAGCAAAGGTGCTGAGAATCAGGCGCAGCCATTCATCCAAGCGAGTTGAGAACTGAGGTTTCCTCTTAAGATGTGACAAGACACTTAGTTCCTGTTGAAGTTTATGCCTAGTAGGTATTTCGGTAGTAAAAGCTAACCGATGAGCACGAACATCAAATTTAGAAACAGGGGCCAGAATAGTGGATACAGCAATTTGTTCGACACTCAGGCTATTCTGACGTCAGCGAAGTGACGTGTCTACTAGCATATGAGCCTAAAGATTCACCTTCTTTTGGTTGACTGTTATGAAGGTTAATAGGGGGTAGCGTAACGATAGTTTCTGACACATTTTTGTTCGGATATCCACAGTGGTAATTGATCTATCTCCGACACGGCCAGAACTGACATTCTACACGACCTCGTGTGATTATGTAACAATAAAAATTTCTAGGAGGATATCGTTCGGCCTTTCTGACAAACAAAATCAGACAAAGTAATCAACACTGGGTAAATTAAGAAAAATCCTGAATTGGTCATAAAAAAATCTTCACAGAAATTGATTCGAAAATAATTCGTAATAACTATTCTGTTACTTACCATACAAAAGCTCAACAAAAGTAGGGACATAGTCCCCCAGCCGAAATCACACATTCGACAAGTAATTTGGAATCAAATAGACAACACGCACAGGCGTCAACATAGACAGCCCGCATGCGTCAAGTTCGATATCCAAATCCAGGAGTCAACATAGACATCCAACCAGGCGTCAACATAGACAACCAAAACACAGGAGTCAACATAGACATCCAACCAGGCGTCAACATAGACAACCAAAACACAGGAGTCAACATAGACATCCAACCAGGCGTCAACATAGACAACCCAAACAAGAGTCAACATAGACATCTTGCAAACTCGGCTATTGTATGTCGGTAGCAGTAGAATCAACGTCAATATCATCATTAAAAGTAACTGGACATTCAGGCATTTTTCGCAACCTATCGTGTGCGTATTTGTAAGTTCTATTGTAACTCAAAGATTAACAATTATTGATCACCATCTTATAAACTTAGGGTCTAATTGCTAGTCAGACTTTCAACTCGTAAATTACAGCAACCATTACAACTACGGTTGTCATTCACAACAACGCCTTTTTACTCGACAGGCTTTGC
This sequence comes from Helicoverpa assulta, assembly GCA_963856015.1. NCBI lineage: Eukaryota > Metazoa > Arthropoda > Insecta > Lepidoptera > Noctuidae > Helicoverpa > Helicoverpa assulta. The sequence continues at coordinate 11,086,130 of CAWLCW010000012.1, forward strand.
ATCATTAGTGTGTCCCATGACCGAGAGCAATCAGCCCATCCTGGCCTTCCAGGGTACACAACCACAATCCTCAGTGACATGACACCAACAGTACCGCAGACATTACACAGGTCTCTTCCTGGTCACCCCGATGCCATAACATAGGTCAACGGGTCTTTTTCAAGTCACCCCGATACCCATCATTAGTAAACGAAATAATCAAGTAGGCATAACACCTTACCACCAAATCTATAGTCTGACTCACAATTGAAATCATACCAACAATAAAGTAGTTAAACTATCAACAATAACAACATAAAACTGGATTGATCTCACCGGATCTGTCATTCATGCTCTTAACGTCTCTGTACGCAAGCAAACACAGCGTCTCGACTTATGTAGTTCACGCTGCAAACCGGGCCGCAGTAGAAGCCAGGCGTCGCGCTCGCTGAGACCACAGCGATGATCTAGCAGAGACTCCTTCCACTCGAAGCAGGAGACGCTCACGGGATTATCACATGCAAAAGCAATCGGAAATCGGTTAATGTTATCACAACACCAATTATCAGACAGAGTTGTAGTATCAACACGTTTCTGTTCTACTTTGTTAATTATTTGTGGAAGAAATAAAATCAAGAAAGAAAGGGGGTATTACATAATGTCAAAACCATAAGCCTGTAGAAATGACTACCGTCTCTGTACTCGAATAGTAACAGTGAATTTATGTCATTGCAAGTAATTATGAAAATGTTTTATTGCATTAACTACGGCAAAGTTTCAAATTCAAATGATTCAAATGATATTTACTTTCAGTTGCAGTTCTGTTACAATACACGCAACTTATTATCTAACTTTTTGAAAAAAGAATGGCACCGTAAACAGCTGCACTAGCGTTAGTTTGCAATTCCATAAGATGTTCAGGGTTAAATCATCAAAACTGCCATACTATTTGTCTCACGTTTATCGGTCGTGACTCGAGTACATAGTAAACCTTCTACAAAGGCATGAGAGTATTTTGAAGGAGTTCAATCAACTGACTCTTATATTGAGGTGGAATATCATCAGCTCAGGAGTAGAGCATTGATCAACATTCTTAACCTTTGTGATGGTTAGACTATTTTCAGTTAACATGACCGAAACAGCAAAACCCAATTTTAATATCTCACAATCTATAATGATATTATGACTTACATAGGCATTAGGTATTACATAAAGAGTAACTAAAGGGTAGCTGTCTATTTCTACTTCATTCGAATTTCCTATTCCATTATATTGACAACACAACCAATACGTTTGCAATAATGCATTTTTTTTTTTGCGATAATTTTCGCAAAAGTTTCAGCAATAAGACAACATTGTCAAACAACAAAATGAATACTTCTCACCAGAGCTTCAACTCGCTTCTTGGATGAATGGCTGCGCCTGATTCTCAGCACCTTTGCTTGAACCTCCCGGCCGTTTTCTGATTGTCTTTGGGCAGCATGGCGCGACGTGACCCGCCACAGCGGTAGCAAGCGACATTCTTTGCGAGCGATGATTTAGCTGGTAGGCTGTTTGGTTTTGTCGGCCTTCTTCCGACAGTTGATAGCTCTATGCCCCGCTATGCCACAGTAGTGACAAATTATTGAACTTGGCTTAAACCTTTTAGGTTCAACAGAGATATGGTCAGTGGAGAACTGAGGTTTCCTCTTAAGATGTGACAAGACACTTAGTTCCTGTTGAAGTTTATGCCTAGTAGGTATTTCGGTAGTAAAAGCTAACCGATGAGCACGAACATCAAATTTAGAAACAGGGGCCAGAATAGTGGATACAGCAATTTGTTCGACACTCAGGCTATTCTGACGTCAGCGAAGTGACGTGTCTACTAGCATATGAGCCTAAAGATTCACCTTCTTTTGGTTGACTGTTATGAAGGTTAATAGGGGGTAGCGTAACGATAGTTTCTGACACATTTTTGTTCGGATATCCACAGTGGTAATTGATCTATCTCCGACATATATAATAATAGTGTATATATGTACCTACGTATATTAATTAGATGGCATCATTGGGACAGAGTGATTGAAGCTTCAACCAAGTATTCGAGGGTTAAATTTTACATAAGACTTCATTCTACACCTACTAATATATTATACATACACTATGTTAGGTATACTAATATTGTAAAGTTTTTTTGTTTGTTTGCTTTCATCCTAAAGCCCCTAAATTACTTGACTATGGAAAAAAATTATCACTATTGGGAGTCTATACTCTTCTCAGATGATACTGGCTAAAAGCGTAGGTAAAAGGCTTATTCTTACCAAAGAACAATGACCTCATCATCATCATCATCATCATCAGCCTATCGCAGTCCACTGCTGGACATAGGCCTCTCCAAGTGCACGCCACTGAGATCGATCAATGACCTATGAAGAACAATGACCTACTTTACCAAAATCAAAATCATCCCCACCAAACACCTCGAAAGATCAAAAGCACCAATCCTGTTCACCCTCTCATCTCAGCAAGAATAAACATATGATTAACGTGCCAGCCTCCTTACGTAATCGGGCATGCAAAACTAATTTCCTGCTAGACATCAAACGTCATGATAATCTAGAGGAAATAAGGAGTACACATATAATATATGTGTCGTATCTGGCAGTTGAGAACGGAAAAAATACCTACTGGATTTTTTTGGGAGATTGTTGAGAGTTTGGCCCTGGTTTTTATGTTAGGCCTTGTAGATTGGTCGGTTTCAAGGGTCAGCATATAGTCTGAAGATATAAATAGATACTAAATTGTAAGAAAGCAATGTTCCCCGCGAATTCACCGACGTGTCAGGAGAACCACTTTTCCGCAACTGAGTACAAATTAGCATATGTCTTTTCTCAAAGTCTACACTGTCTATGTACATCATTTAAGTACATTATGAAAACAAGACATACTGAAAGACAGGGTTACTTTCGTATTTACAATATTAGTATCGATTTCCACTTCCCACGTAATCTAGATAATAAATGAGCTACAAAAACATTGCAATGAACGATTTAGGTAATTTCAATTAAAGCCGATTTGTTAGTTAACTCTCAACACTTACATACCAAGTACATACTATCTAAAGTGTAAAATACTGTCAAAAACAATAGACTATTTCCTTTACAACCTAATTCTTCAGTATCTATATAAAAGTCGATTATATAAAAGTTGCACACTTTAATAATATGTTAGGGTGATCCCTACAGTAATTTGGACAAGAACGGTCTGTCGGCTTATTGCCTTTTCTCAGTTAACCAAAATGCGCCGGTCGTGCGAACAGTTCAGCCGGATCTCACACTACCATGAACCAATATGTAGTGAGCAAACTACGATTGTTATACTATGTAATACACTCACGTTGTCATTATAATATGCCACTAGCTTCTGCCAGTGGCTTTTGCCGTTACCACTGCCGGATAAATAGTACCCTATATGTTACTCTGATATGTTGATGATATCCTGCAAGCCGAATATCTGCCATAGCGGCTGTTCTCATATAAAGAGATTAGCCAACTGAGAATGACATATTATATAATATGTACTCTGATATGAAAGCTATACTACTTCCTAGTTTCATTAAAAATTCATTTAGAAGTTTTTGCTTGAATGAGGAATAAACATTCATTCATACAAAGATACCCACAAACTGTCGCGATTTTAATAATAGAAGGATGCCCAGTAAATATACAAACAGCAGTACTTATATTTAATTTCATAGAACGCCGGTCTAATTTTTGTGTCGGGTGGTAGTGTGAAATCCAGTTAATCCGCGCACGACTTACTCTCACTATTGGTCAGCCAATTATATTGATATTTCGTCTGCTACGGAGTTAATGGAAACCTCTGCAAGATTGTAAGGATATTGATATATCAATTCTCTTATATTTTGAGGGATTGCATACCAGAGTGGTGGAAAAAAGACTTGTGAATGGTGCACTATCACTTTTACTTTCAGATCTTATAGTAATATGGAAAATACTGATACACAATGAAAATGTCGAAAATTAAGAAAAAACAGTGGTCTAAAAAATATGTGTCTGGATTTTATTTCAGATTCAGCTGCTTGGTACATCAATGTTATGATAATAATCGTAACAGATCATGCAAAAATCTGAATTAATGTTTGTAAGCTATTTATACTTTGTTGTTACTGTTACAGCCTTTTTACCGTCCCACTGCTGGACACAGGCCTCCTCTCACGTGGAGAAGGATTGAGCATTAATCACCACGCTTGCTCAATGCGGGTTGGTGATTTCAGACTATATAGTCCAGGTTTCCTCAAAATGTTTTCCTTCACCTTTTAATCAGCCATTGGTGTCCAAGATATACTTTGAAAGTACATACAAACTTAGAAAAGTTGCATTGGTACTTGCCTGACCTGGAATCGAACCCACACTCTCATACTTGAGAAGTTGGCTCTTTACCCACTAGGCCACCACGACTTTTTTTTTTTTTTTTAGCTGTTCTTCGAAGTTCAATTCGGGTCCCGAGGTAACTGGATAAAAAGCCGATGACCTTTTTGCAGGCTATGTTTGTGCCTTTCATTTAAATCGGTTCAGTAGTTTTGGCGTAGAAGCCAATAAACAGACAGACAAAGTTACTCTCGCATTAATAATTTACAAGTACACATTCTAAAAGAACAAAACACTACTTTTAACAATCCTCAAGTAACACTGAACATCAAAAACACGAAAACCTACTCAACAATTATAAGGCAGCTTCATCGCATCACAACTTAATATTCTAGCGGTGCCATGCAAGCAATTCCAGGTGTTATAACGTACACGCTCACAGTCTAGCCTTAGGGAAGCCGCACACCGAAGACTAAAAGTCGGCCGACAGTTGACCAGATGGATGTTCAATAATCTAAATCTGTTTAAAAGAATATTGTATTGATACCTCTTATATCAATAAGTAAATTGTATAGACAGCTGTGTTGCTGAGATGTTTGTTCTTCACCGCTTCTTCTTTCCAGCCATAGCACTAGGAAGTGGTGAAGGGGGGCGTTTTGGGAGTGCTGCCCTTTTGTAATACTGACGTTAAAAAATGCTAATTTAATTAGACCAATTTAATAAACGATGTTGACTTTGACCTTGATAAAATTTTTTTTTTAATGAAAAATTTAATCAAAGTTTTTGAGCATTGAACAAGCGTGGTGATTAACGCTGAATCCTTTTCTGTGTGCGATGAGCCTGTGCCCATCAGGGGACAATAAAAAGCTGATGATGATGATAATGAATAAAAGTTTTCAGTCGATCTGCATACTACTATTCATCTTCATACTGATTTACAACCCAAACAAACTATCGGCCGACTAAAAGTTTGCCGTATGCAGGTCCTCCTACGTACACGCTCACAGTCTAGCCTAAAGCTAATCTAGATTGGATTGGGATTCAAAGCCTAGCCCCTGAACGGGGATAACGGGTTACGTATTAAGTATTTCTGAAAACTGCATGGCATTTTTATAGTCTGTTTTGAAGTTGAAACTGTGGACTGATGTAATAGAACTTTAACTTTGTAAGTGGCCATTTTTAAAAGCCTTGAACATGAATGCGGATAGAAAACAGAAGGACCATCTAAGAAAGTATGTATGAATTGTGTGAAAGACTAAATGAGTGGAAACAATGTTACATGTATGCTTGTTAGCGATGGATGGATTACGTGACTTTAGATAGAGAAAATGAAAAATGGAAAAGAAAATATGCTTCTCCGACTCTGTAAAGAACTATCTTTCTGATTATTACCTACCTTCTAATGTAATTAAAAAAAAATGTTACTAAGTGAACTCGGTACGGAATAAATGCCAAATGAATTTTAATAGCAATGTGGAAATTACACATCTATACTAATATTATAAAGCTGAAGAGTTTGTTTGTTTGAACGCGCTAATCTCAGGAACTACTGGTCCGATTTGAAAAATTCTTTCAGTGTTAGATAGCCCATTTATCGAGGAAGGCTATAGGCTACTTTTTATCCGGGTCCGTGCCGAGGTTCCCACGGGATGCGGGTGAAACCGCTGGCAGAAGCTAGTACTTCATATTTTAGAATAAAAGCAAACTGAGATAAAAACCACTGTGTATGTAAGTGCTCTCGCCTTTACAATTCTTTACCAAAATCCTTCATAATGAAAACAAATTCAATCGTAGAGATAATAGGATTTCATCTAAGAAATCCATACAAAGAGAGGTATTATATGGCGAGATGAAATCTGTAAAGAAAATATTATTTCAAAAATAAACTGAAAATCCTTTGAACTTCATAACTTTTGTACTTATATGTTTTATGTACTTGTACTACAACGACAGACTAGTGTAGGTTTCAGTAAATATTTTTTGACATTTAAGTTAAAACATAAACGTATTAAACTGTCTGAAACCTTATCAAAAGAACAGTTACAAAATAATAAATAATGAATTGTGATCTGCTTGTAGAAACAAACATTTCATATAAAAATACGTAAAATTGATATCATAATATTTTCTTGATGAGACTAGAGAAAAATTAAAACAGAACATACACATCAAAAACATAAAAAACATCATCATAATCTGACTAGCCTTAGTTAGTTTAGTCTAACCAGTATTAAATTACTGCGAACTAGTATACCTACCTATTATAAGAAACAAGAGCCTATCTAACTTCTACAACCCAGTTACCAAGGCAACACGGTAAATATTGACTGGTTACATTACAGCTTATTGTAAAACTTTCTTCCTACTCATATAGACTGCCAAAGACGTACAAATGACAGCTGACCCCACAAATTGAACGTGACTGCCGAAGCACGGAGATGATACTACCCAGAACTACTAAATAAAACTCCAGCCCACATTATTCAATTCCCACCACTATTGTAGTGTATGATCCTACTTCTGTTACACACACGGACAATATAATATTGTCTATATAATATATACTTCTGTACGGACTAGCCATTTGCCGAGTGCAGCGGACATAGTGCAATAAGGATTATTTGCAACTCTTTATCTTGTAGCTCTTTTGTCTTAAAAGCATTGCCTCACTTTTATTAGAAACTAGCTTCTGCCAGCGGTTTCACCCGCATCCCGTGGGAACTACTTCCCGTACCGGGACAAAAAGTAGCCTATAGCCTTCCTCGATAAATGGGCTATCTAACACTGAAAGAAATTTTCAAATCGGACCAGTAGTTCCTGAGATTAGCGCGTTCTAACAAACAAACAAACTCTTCAGCTTTATAATATTAGTATAGACTAGCTTCTGCCAGCGGTTTCACCCGCATCCCGTGGGAACTACTTCCCGTACCGGGATAAAAAGTAACCTATAGCCTTCCTCGATAAATGGGCTATCTAACACTGAAAGAAATTTTCAAATCAGACCAGTAGTTCCTGAGATTAGCGCGTTCAAACAAACAAACAAACAAACTCTTCAGCTTTATAATATTAGTATAGATAGTATAGATAAGGAAGTAACTATACTTAAATTAAAAAGATGACAGTTTTGATCAGGTGCTGGAAAAGAAGCCTTGCAGAAGCATTTCAAATAATCGAGATAAATCATTCTTATCATTTCAGTAAAGCTTGACCAATATTATTTTAATGTAATGTCGTTGCACTTTAACGATGAAACTCCAGAACTTTGGATTGGACAGGAAAAAGTTTTTTTTTTATTAAACAATCAACTTGGTGATTAATGCTCAATCCTTCTCCTTGTGAGAGGAGGCCTGTGCCCAGCAGTGGGACGATAAAAAGGCTGTAACAATCAACTTGGTTCGTTCTTACGGCTTCCCAAGAAATCTGACAAATACCAATATGAGATTTTCGAAGTTTTATTTGTCTTATTTTCAAAGTTATTTCCTAATTTAATACGCAACCCTTATAAGGAGAATATCCTGCAAGATTGATTTGACCTTCGCCTTCGTACTATAATAGGTATCTACCTAAATACAATAAGTACAGTATTTCATAGATTCTAGTAGTCTGTATCGTGTCTTTATAATCTAAACAAGTACAATCTACCACGAAATTATTTATCATCAATTCATTTAAAAATGCTACCGTCTTCTCAATCCTCAAAGCTGACCCGCTCCGCCCATCACACTACTCGAGCCACAATAAACTCGCAATATATGTATCTTGGATGCGAAACTGCAGACATGAGAGAGCTATACATCCAATGTACTGCAAGTTAGTATTTTCTAGATGACTGTACAATATACATACGAGTACAGTCGCGTAGAGTTATGTCGGCATCCGTGACTTCATCTCGAGACATCTGGCAATGTGACTTGTAACTTATAACTTAAGTTACGTACTTACGCTTTTGTAGCGCGTTAACTTAGAAATCTGTGCTTAAAGTTTAGAGCTTTGTTGTGAAGAAAATAAATTATAATTACGAATGTTTTGTACTAGTTTTTCCTCGCGGTTTTTCCCATGTTCTAGTTCTAAAACCACTTTTTGCAACCAGGTAAACAATTTATTATATGATCATTATATGATTTGCTATAACCATTATTAAATTTAAAGTTTCACCATAATCCGTTCTGCTCTTTTCGCGTGACAAACAAACGTTCAAACAAACTTTGACCATTATAAAATTAGTGTGAACTGATTACCTAATCAATTTTAATCAGCCAGTCTACTTTTTCAACCCCAAACCTCCGAACACCTAATTCTGTGATTACCCCAACATATATCTAGCTACGCTCGTACATAACTCCCCGAAACTCCATTAGGAAAAGGGTGAAACTGATTTTGGATAAGAAAAACCAGTGAGCAAGCAATATTTCTCGTTCGTGTGCTGCGTTCCTATATACGATTAGTGTCGAACTCTGAATATTTCACGGTAATGTCTTACGATTGAAGTGTGTTCGACTTATGGGGCGAAGTGGGGCCTTCCCCGATTTATGAGGGGGCAAAGTGGGGCAATTTCGGATAAGTGAGATTTTGAAAATGATTGGTGAATACTGTTGAGTTGGTGATTGTGTTGTTTTTTTTTTATGGTGGCATAAGGGTCTGGATTTATAATTTGAAATATTTTTATATATTCTGTAGAAGCTTGAGTCTGATAGTAAAAGCCTCTTAAAAACATAATACCATAAAAAATAACCATTACCTCAAGCAATAACCTGAACCTTTATATTTACGAAAATAGACTCATAAACCTGTTTACCACGACTTATCTTAACCGTAATCAGGTGATAAAATCCTTTATTTTAATATCACATCAAAACCACCCTTAAATCAATGACACTTACGTATTTATTACCTCATCTCCCTTCAATTGATAGCCAATTTTAGACCTTAATGTTATAACGCTTAAGTTGATAATCCTCTAGCAGTGAGGAGCTGAGAGATTTATAGTAGAAACTGCATTAGGCGTATGAGAGCCGATTGGTTTTTGGCATTGAAAAATTTAGTTAACCCCGTCTCGAGAATGCAGTATATTGGAAAAGTGTCGCATGCAGATGTTAAAGAGTTACATTTATTTTATGGGATTTTAATGTTTGGTTTGACCTGTTACAAGACTAAAACAATAGACATGAGTGAGCATGGTAATCAAATCATTTGAATAGAAGTTAATTCTTTAATTTAGGTAATCTTTTCGCAGTCCCAATTACAGTCATCTGTATACTATACAAGTTTCTTACAAGGTTCTTATACAAGGTTCTTATACAGTAAGTCTTTCCTAGTTACTGCTCATCAGGCTACATTGACGATTTAAAAAAGGCGTTCATTAGAAGAAGAAAAATATAATTTAAACTTCGAGCCCTAAAATCCTAACATTCCATTTCCAAACCACTTCGAAATATAAACTAAGTTAATAATTACGAGTACACAGAAAAAGACCAACAACCCTAGAAGGGCTTACTCGAAACTTCACCAAGAAAATGAGCACCAAAAACTGGAGAACTTTTCTAAAAACTTTACTTAGCAAATTATTATTTTAAGTTCATTTCTCGTATTCACGTTTCCGAATTCAGCTTTTGAGACGTACCGTACGTTGCTTGCTCAGGGAGCTAGGGACCTAGCTCTTTGAAATTATAATATCAAAGACTTTGGTAAAAACGTGGATGTATTCGTACATTGTAAGCATGTGTGAAAGGCTTTGGAAAGTCTGCGTTTCGGCCTGAGATAAAATATTAGATGGAATTTTCTTACGGTTGAATATGGTTTTGGTTTGCAGTTGTTTTTTTTAAGATTGCTTTGTAGTTTCATATCAGATTTGATTCCCACGTATTCTTTCTTTTTCGTCTTTCAATAAATAGATAAAAACCAATACACTGAAACATTAACTGTATTGATTGTTGGACTTTTCCTAGTACCTTAAACGGCAATTTTCCTTCCTTACTGGAAGGAAAAAAAACAATTTTCATCCCACACACGTGAGGCCGAAAAATCTCACATCAGCGCATACATAATTTAAGAACACAAAGATAGGAAAGATATCAGTTTAGCAAAAAGATATCAGAGAGTCACGGAGGCGCTGATACGTAATTCTTTTGTCGGCTAATCTTTTATGAAAGATAGCTTTGTACGAACGAACGGTGTATCGGTTTTCCTTTACGGGTTAACTCCCTGACTATCAATATTAAACTATGTATGGACTTTGCGAACGTTTTGTGTGGTCAGCTTTTGTTTGGCATGATGATATATTATATTGAAAACTGCCACGAAGTTGCTTGAGTTGAGAAAATGCACTTTTTGAATCTATTTGTGGTTTAAGAATTGTTATAAATGTTGTATCTTACGAAAGCGGGTGAGCTATAGTTGTGTGAGTAAATAAATGAACATGAATATTGGTTTGCATGACTCGGTCACTACTGAGCGCTACCCGAGTTTACGCATACAAAGCCAATGAACATTTACACACTAAAAAGGCACCCCAGTTACCTAAGTAAAATAAAACATCTGTACTTGTAAACTGTTGTTGTAGAATTAACTTCAAACTACAAACGTAGAGAAACAAAAGACTAGAATGTTCTTTATATAACAGTTAAAATGACAAAAACAGAATTATATCTAAATTATAACCACTAAATTGAGTGACATTGCATTACTCGCCCACACATTACCCAACTACTTATATCTCTTTACAAGCAAACATACAGAGTGACATTATTACACTGTAACAATATGACCAAGCATCGGCCAGTTTACCAAGACCCCTGGCCTTCCGTCCATTTTCTCTCAAACTCTATTGTAAGGTCAAAGGATGAGGGGTCAAATGGCTGGTCGTTCCAGAATTAAAGTGACGTGGGTATCTCATTTTGTTAGGGGTCAGAATATACGTGTTTCCTAAACGAAAGTGTGCACGCATGTTGAATTTTTAATTTGGAATATTGTGGGATGTTAAAACGTGTGTTGTTATATTTTTAGAAGACAGGTTTATAGAGAAATCTATAATGGATTTATTTGTAAGTGTACAGTGTGCGAAAAAGAGTTCCAGTTACTTTCTCTTAAGAGTAAAAGCGGTAATGGTAATGGTGACCTAATAGTTAGAGCAATAGCCCTTCAAGTATGAAGGTGTGGGTTCCATCCGATCGGGCAAAGACCAATACGTGCTTTCCAAGTAGCTTGGACACCAATGACGGACTTTGATATTTTGAAATATCTCCCTTGACCAAGGGTTTTATTAACGCTCCTTTCTTTTGTGTATGAGAGAAAGCTTATACTCTGTAGTGGGACAATAAAAAGGGTGACGATGAAAGGGTTACATAACAGGTTTCTTCAGAATATTAAACAGTATCTTAGCATTAAAAAAATGCCCACTAAACAGTAATCAATGATCTTCTTCGCAAATCCCAAAGACACCTTCCACAAAATTGTCTGTGCACAAAAACTACCCCGATACATTAAGCCAGAAAAAAAATATATAACCCTAAATTATTCCCAATACGCCCAACAAATTGGACCCCTTTTTTGCCTGGAAATTGTCCTAGATATGAACGGGGCAAGACAAACTAATACAGCACATAATATGGGTTTAGGGGCTTATAACTACATACATAAATCTTTAGAATGTCCAATATCTTGAAAACAATAGAAAATTTTCTAGACTATTCTAAATTATTGTTTTTGGGCGGCTTAGTACGTGTTTTCTTTTGTTTTTCTCGAATATAAAGATTAAAATAACGTGTGTGTGCTTTTATATTTTACTTGGGACTAAGTACTTAATTCTGCAAAATAAATTGGTAGTTTAATTGTAGCATTTTTGCTAACTAGTGTAAAGTTTCATCTGTTACTGAAAGTCAACTTCTATTGATCCTTACAAATGTTATAAATTTTACATTGAGTTGTTTGCTACGCTTACATGCAAAAACGCCTGAACTGATTGAGATTAAATTTTGACTGTGACAACCTGAAGATTGAGATAGACTCCTTTCTTTCTTGTACATGAAGAAGCCCCTTGGGAGGCGGACGAAATCGCAATCTACCCACATAGTATTTCTATTAACTTTTCTTCTACACGTATCAAAAAGTTTCATAGAGTCAAGGTTAACAACCCAGACAATTTTCCACTACTCATATCACAACACCTCACTAAAATCAAATAAAAGTAGCTTAAAACAATTGTGTCTATCCCAAAATCGTCATCACGACAAACAATAAAACACCTTAACCCCATCAAAATAAAGTACACATACGCTGTAACAACAGAAATACTTTTTATAATGAATAAGCAAATAAAACCACAAAAGTGGACGGTAAATATGTTGATAATTTTAATCTACCCACCTTAACAAACGCTGTTTGTTGAGAGCGCTAAAAGGGACGCCAAGTCTTATTAAGGGCCCTTTATTTTTGGTGTGAGGAACGAACTTGGTGGGCCGATTGAAGACCTTCTTATTTTTGAACCTTTTTGGAGTAAATGAGATGTGGTTTGAGTAAAAAGGTTTTGTTTGGAAAGAAGATTGTTTGGAACAAAACTTTTGGAATGCGTGTGTGCGATAGACCCATTTTTAGTCGCTACATTAAGCGTAGCCTTAGCATAACACTTTAAGGTAAGCTACTACAAAATACAGTAATATCACATCACATTAGAGAAAAAATATTTGCCATTCTATAAAAATCTATAAGATATTCACTTTGCTCGTGGTAGCCGTTACACCTGCTTATATTTTTAAACTATTTACTAGGTAATGCGAAATATAATTTAACATTCTAACTGTCAAAGGTCTGCAAATGTCTACCACAAGCATCGCGTTTTTCCAAGGCAAGGTTAAGCCAGACACGGAACATTCTTTATTTTCCCTTTATTTTTACCCTATTGTTTTCGCTTCTCTGTCCGTCCGTCTGTCATCAGTCTGTATCTCATGAACCGTGATAGTTAGAGAGTTGAAATTTTCACAGATGATGTATTTCTGTTGCCGCTATAACAACAAATAAAATAAATATTTTGGGGGGCTCCCATACAACAAACGTGTTTTTTATTTGCTCATTTTTAAATAATGGTACGGAACCCTTCGTGAGCGAGTCCGCCTCGCACTTAGCCGGTTTTTTTATTAACCTCCGACGGAAAAGAGGGGTTTTATAAGTTTGACGTGTCTGTCTGTCAGTCTGTCTATGGTATCATAGCTCCCGAACGGATGGTCTTTCATTTTTTTTTTGTATAAGAGTTAGGTACCTGAGTACGTATTCATAATTGCGATTTATTACTTTTAAAAGGTCATTCAGGTATTTGTGGTTTGTTTTGTTTAAAATTATTAATTTGTTTATTTGAACTTTATTGTTCTAAATACATTTTTAAAACACAGTGCACAGAATTTGTTTTCGGTGCTTTCCAAAACAATTTAATAATTGGTGACAGAACAAGCATTCCGTCATTTGCTTACACCAAAAAAAAAACTCAAACATAATATAATCGCTCCCGCTACCTCTTCCACGGTATCCTAACCCTTTTTTATTTTATTTGGTGCCCCAGTACTGAGCTCAACGTGTCAGCAATTATCTTGATTAGTGGCCACGAGCCCAATGTTAATATTTCCTGAGAACGATTTAAACGTTTAATTAGAAGAGCATTTGCTTCCTCTTGCATTGTGCTAACTAACGGATAGTGTTTTATGATATTTGTGGTACTTAGGTATATATATATTTTTTGTACAAGTATACTACATAAGGTATGTGCTTTAGATTGGGTACTGAATTTCCATACTTATCACTTTTTTTTGTCACAGCATTTGTTTACTTTTTTTTCCATTCTTTTCAGTTTTATTTCAAGTAAAGAATATAGTTTTATTTATTCAAGGAAGACTTTCAGACCTCACTTATTTCAAGTTGATTATTCCTATTCTGGTGTGGATCACGTTACTTCATTGGCCTGCCATTGTTTTATCCTAAGTAAGTTCAACTCTCATCTTAAGAAATCTGTAAGTCTACTCCAAAGTAACAATCAGAAACCTCTACATTTCCAAACCAAAATTCCCACTTCCATACCTACTAAAAAGCTACACTTAAAACAAAAAAGAAGCTAGGAAGGGACCTATCAAAGGTCAGGCGTAACAAAATAGTTAATTACTTGCATTTCAACATGACTAGAAACAAGTGACGGTGAGCAAGTCACCGCGAAAATTACTTTTTGGCTGACGTCATTATTCCCTCTCCCTCCCGCCCCTCCCGCCTGTCGTCCCTCACCCCCGCGGCTGTTTGTAACAGAGGCAACAATAGTGGAAGGTAAGATGGAGAAGGTTAAGTTAGGTTTGGTTAAAAAATTCGTTTATTCATTAGACTTTGAATAGATTGACTGTGAAATAAGATCAATTAAATAATACTGATGTTTTTATTTTAATAATAAATAAACTTATTTTAATTTAACGTTTTTAAGCTAAATATTGAAAGGTGTATGAATATTTTTGGTTTATTGATGATGACTATTTTTTTATTCGGGTCGGTGTAAACTAAAGTACTTAGGTGCCTTATATATTTTTATTATTCAAATGCAAATTCGTAGATAAACGGTCTTCAAATTTAACCAGTTCTTGACATTAACTTATTCAACCAAGCAAACTCTTTAATTTTGCAATATTGGTACAGAGTACAAAATGGGTCTACTGACATTTCAACTCTACGTTCCTATTTACGGAAAACTGTAATTTATCATTGAAATTAAAAGCCGCATTGTTCGAGTCATAATAAAGGCGAATTTAGAATGATCTATTGAGTCCCCGCTAATTATTATTCATTTATTTCTCTTTGTAGTAACATTCTGTCTTGCGAAATGAAATTTTCTTCGCCAAGAATGTTATTTTGTCAAACTAATTATGTCTTTATTTGGAGGAAAAATTAGTTAGTAGAGCCATTAATTATAATGGATTTTATTTTGTGCTTCTAATTTGTTGTTGTTTTGAAAATAAGAACATGTTGTTTGTGACTTAAAACTTATAGTGAAATAAAAATCTTCATACATATTATTGCGATGGCAACAAAAATAAACATAAGAAGAGTTAGCCACGATTTAAGAAACCTAGCCTACCCTGGTAAGTGAAACAGGTAATGAAACCTAATATATAGGTAACCAAATATAAACATAAACTTCTAGCCTAGGAAACAGAAGCTTTTACGACAGCTGAAACAACAATTATACAAACAGTTCAAAGAAATAAAGCAATTCACATGCAGTATGACAATAAGGGTGCAATACCATTTTACCATGTCAGGCATAAAATAAAACATTGAATGCCAACCTTCTAATATTCTAATTCCAAAATACTGTTAAATTCTTAAGTCAAAACTTGAGATCTGTGTCTTTTGCATGCCATAGAAAATTTCTATAGAAACCTTATTTTACTTATGAAGTTCTATTACAAAATAAACATACCTACTTCCAATGTATGCATTTACTATGTTACATATTGTAAGTTGCAGCACGAGTAACGCACGAATATTGCAATAATTCATGTCAGTGATTTCAAAATTTCAATCCATCCGCGATTTCACATCGTAAAAATAACTCTGAATTCGATAAACCTATTTTATTTTCCGCAACATGCGTTGTACAGTTCTGCACGTTTTAGGCGTGTTTTTTATTATTCAAGTTTGTTCTGAAAGTTCTAAAGTTAGAAGAATCATTGGAGGTGTAGATGCTGTTGAAGAAGAATATCCATATATAGTGAGGTTGCAACATAAACTGATACTTTCTGGTGTAATCATCTTAATAACATATACTCACACGTGCACATCTGCGGTTTTAACCCCCACTTGGAGTCTAACAGCAGCCCACTGTCTTATGATGCCAGATCGCCATGGCTTGATAAATATCCATGGCATTCAAGTGTCAGTCACATTAACACCTCTCATAATTTACGGCCCAATTAGCAATATGTCGTCATTAAATATACTTTATTACGTCAGTCATCCAGCATTCGGGATAGGAATCACCCAAGTATCCAACGACATAGGTCTAATAAAGTCAGAACCCATACCAATACAGAAGTTTGCAAGAGTCGGTGGTTTAGATTATCTGTCGATGATTGGTAACCAAGCTACGCTGACTGGCTATGGGAGGACAAATACTACAATAGAACAAGAACATGTAGCTGCCGATGCTACGACGCTGATGAAGCCATTACAGAAGCTAGATGCAGTTATGGTGCGTTGTAAAGATAATTTTGTCCGTTTAAATCCAGCTATATGCGTGGCACGACGATGTGGGGTAACATCAGCGGCGTGTCCGGGAGACTCGGGGGGACCTTTGCTCCATGCATCAGGTGTCATCGGAGTCAACTCACTTGGTCCAAAAGAACTTCTATATTTCTGCGCTTTGATAGAAACACCTCCGATCTATGATATTATATCGGTAACGCCAGTTAGTCCATTCGTTGATTGGATTACTTATACTATACATAACTCAGATGAGAATCACAAAACTGACAATCCCCCGAGATAGAAAATGTTGGAGAAAGAGATTGATACCACTATACCTAGATGACGACGACCATGCACTAGGAGAATGGATCAGACTGGAGTCGAAAATTGTTGCCAGGTATAAGGTTGGGAAAATGCTCTATGTACGAAATGTACTTGAATATTCAAAATCGGATCTTATCTTCCGGCAAGTCATAGTCTTCTACTGGGCAGTTTTCTAAGATGTTATTTTTTTTTACATGACAATACTCCCCTACACGTACACAAGTACATGAGCCTTATTATTGGGTAAGAAGCCTACACTTTTGTTGTTTAGAGCTTGGAATCCAATAGGAACATTCTTGAGCATGGCAGCAAGACAGTAGCAGAAATGTTTGCGATTGACGTATTCAAATTGTGTGTTGAAAAAACGCACGTTAACCATTATGAAGCTGTAAATAAAAACCAATAAAGAGATTTGAAAACTGTGTTGTTTTATTAATGTTTCAAGTTCTCGTTAATCGATTCTAATTAAGATAATAAGAATTGATAACCTCCTCCTTTTTGGGAATTCGGTTTAAAAGTTTGCATAGAGCTTTTCATAGTAATTATAAATTATGAAATAGAAAAAATTAGGTACGTGCCGAGCAAGCAAAAGCAAACTAGTATTTCACCTAAAATATTTATAAACTGCCTTGCTCAATATATATTCATATAAGTAAAGGTATTAAAGATGATAAACGCGTGTTACTAAGGTCAGATAAAAAACACCTATGGACATCTCATATTTTGGATATTTGTATAAACGCAAATCATCTTGTGTGCTTGTGTTCAGCAGCAAAAGTTAGCAATAAACGTACCTACTAATTTTTATATTCAGCGTTATATCACATGTAAATACATCCATAATGTTTATACCTTGAATCCTAAAATTACAAATAGCAATAAAAATGCAATATATCCAAAAGAACAAATTGCATTTTTTATTACTACCGGAGCAACACCTATTACAAAAAAATAAAAATATTCATTTTACTGTTTATCATGTATTGTACTACATTGTTTTTGCTATTCACAATATTCATAAAAGAAACCAACAGCCAGCATCAAGGATTACGGATAATTGGAGGCAGAGACGCCATCGAAGCTGATTTTCCGTACATCGCAAAATATGAATATCTAATTCACATACATAAAGAACCCAATAGAGTGGAAAATGAGCACGTTTGTTCTGGGAGCGTCTTGACACCCACTTGGTCGCTAACTGCCGCCCACTGCCTGGACATCAAAGGAAAAAGGGTTAGAAAACGCTTCACGGTGATACCAATCATACGGTATGGTACACTCGAGTCTAATGCCATAAGCAATGTACTCTTCTCATTCACCCATCCCGCGTATAAACGAACATTGACGACTGTTGAAAATGATATAGGGTTAGTCCAAACTGAGCATATACCTCTAAAGCAGTATGGACGAGTAAGTGCACTTGATTTTATTACTATGGTTGGTCAACAAGCAACTGTGGCTGGTTTTGGACTAACTAACAGTTCAGATGGGACTGTAGATAGCACGACGAGGTTGAACAAGCCGTTACAGCTGCTGGACGTGGTTGTAGTACATTGTAAGGATAATGGTTTGAAGCCGGCTTTATGTCTAGCCAGACGATGTGGTAAGTCCTCAGGAGCTTGTCCAGGAGACTCTGGTGGACCCATGCTCCATGCATCAGGTATTGTTGGTGTCAACTCTATTGGTCCGGACGAACTTGAATCATTCTGTGCAATGAATGCAACAGGTCCAATTTACGACCCCGCAGGAGTAACACCCACAAGTCCTTTTATTGACTGGATTAGTAATACCATTAATGGGCATGATATACCTGGTGAGACAAAACATCTGATTCAAAGAAAATATTTAAAATCTCAAAAAATTTACTAGAAATGCAACTGTGCAGCCTTTCTTATGGAAGAGAAAATGGAATTGGATCTTTACAGCCTGTTATTTCATCAATGAATATAAATGTACACCAGATAACACTTCTGAGTGTTTAAAGGTTTTCTTTTAGATTATAAAGATCCAAAAGATCAAATTAGAAAGTTTAGGGTACATTAACAAGTGTGAAGAATACTTACCTACGAGCTCGACTAGAAACCCTATGTTGCCATCTTCGAGAATGAGGACTAAGATCAGATGATTGGCTTCTGCGAATCGTTGAGAACAACACGCAGTAACTTGGGACGTTTTACTGCATGATGTCGAAAAATGCATCGAATGCCAGTCATCTGAGTTTAGTCTTAACCCATCGCAACGAAATTCTGTTACCAATAAAACTATTCAAAATGTTCAAAAGTTTTATTATGCATCCGATAAATATTGTGCAACAAGTTGACGACATGAAGCTATAAAACATTGCACATAATTTAATGCACATTTTGGGAAACATAATAAAAATATAATAAAACATCGCACTCCGAAATTGCAAATAGCCCTTTGAGTAAATTGTTTATTTTTGAAAAGAATGGCAATATCGATAAAAATTAAATCAAGAAAATATTTTTGCTTTTACATGTTTTTGCTCGTCATGCACTGTGTTGTACTGTATTATCTATTTATAATATTAATAAAAGAAATCGTCGGCCAGCATCTGGCATTAAGGATCATGGGAGGCAGAGACGCCATCGAAGCAGATTACCCGTACATTGTAAAATTAGAACTTCAAACAGTGATGTATAGAGTGCCCAAGATCGTTAAGAATAAACATATTTGTACGGCTGGAGTTCTGACATCCACCTGGACGATAACAGCCGCCCACTGTCTGACGCTGAAGGGCAAAAAAGTTCACAAGCTCATTTCAATGGCTCCAGTCATTCGGTATGGTACACTCGAACATAACGCTGTGAGTAGTGTGCTCTTTGCAATCACGCATCCCGCGTACAGGTTAACCAAAGATAGAATTCAAAATGACATAGGTTTAGTCAAAACTGAAACGATACCTCTATCACAGTATGCTCGAGTAAGTGCACTGGACTTCACTACTATGATTGGCCAAGAATCAACATTGACTGGTTTTGGACTTACAGACAATGCGCAAGGTGCTATAGGTGACGCTACATCAGTGAACAAACCTTTACAAATTCTGGAGGTGGTAATTGTACGCTGTGATAAAGATACAAGTATTATGCAGCCATCTATGTGTCTAGCTAGAAAATGTGACAAGTCATCAGGCATGTGTCCTGGAGATTCTGGTGGACCGATGATCCATGCATCAGGTATTGTTGGAGTCAATTCTCTAGGTCCAAGTGAACTTGGAACATTTTGTGCAAAGGAATCGACAGATCCAGTGTATGAAACGGCAGAAGTAACACCAATAAGTCCCTTTATAGACTGGATTACTGATACTACAAATGATGATTATGTACCCTAGAATAAAGATGAACCTACAGTAAAGTCTAACTAGGGTGTGAAAGTTTACATTTGATTGGAAATGCACTAATGAATCCCTAAATCCACTATGTTCTAAGATCAGATGACGAGCTCTGACGTATAATCGGCATCAACGGGTGATAATTTGGAACGATGCGATGTTACCGACTGTTGGTGAAAAAAAACAAAAGAATTTGTTATTACCTTTGTCTGTTACAACAAAGTTTAGTTCGCAATAAACGTATTGAGAATGCTTAATAGTTTTATTATGCATCCTACTCATGGCTACTTTTATACATATTTTTTTAAAACACTATATATGGGTGGTGTATAAAACTATATTTTATAATTTTTCTGTTATTTAATCAGCTACGACTGTGTCAAAATAAAACATAATCTGTCAGATCACTTCAGAAATACTTGCCTACATATTATTTTCTAAAAATTCTGTATCTAAACAAAAACTTTCCCCATCAAACTACATAATAATATTGTAAAGTGTACTCGCAATATATTAACGGAGAAACGTCGGCACAACACAAAATGCTAATGCAGGACTAACACACGCCCCTTCACACATTTGCTTACGTATTAGAATAAATAATTGCTAACATCTTTATTTACTGACAAAATGTCTGGCTTGGAATTAAAATTTGATTAAGATTCAAACTTGGAGAAATGAGTTATAGAACTTTTTACAAAAGTAACGCACGATTCGATATCAGACTTGAAGGCTGCGCTTGGCGTGGTCATTTCGTGGACTGTCCAGTGGAAAAATGAAGACACGAGATCTCTAACAATTTGCATCGTCATAAACATTGATTGGTTCAAAGTTTAATTAAGTTCTAGAAACATTAAAACGTATGCAGCTGCCCGTGAACTAAATTGGCAAAGCTTATCGATATTATTGTCTTCACAATAATAAAAAGAAATATTTAAAACAAAACACTACACCTACGTACATGTGTGAGGGCTTTAGAGTTCTAAAGAATATTTGTTCCTATTTTTTCTACACTTACAGAAAGTCGAAATGGTTAGAAGGAATGTTACTTGTGAGATGATGGCTGACAGACCATTTTGAAAGGAAAAAACATGCTGCGCCAACTTCAAATAAAATTGTCATAACGGCAGGAGGATAATAATGGTGATAATACAACTGAATTAATAAAGAACTTTAGACACATAGGTAATAGTCGTGGTGGCCTAGTGGGCAAAGAACCAACCTCTCGAGTATGAGGGCGCGGGTTCGATTCCAGGTCAGGCAAGTACCAATGCAACTTTTCTAAGTTTGTATGTACTTTCTAAGTATATCTTAGACACCAATGACTGTGTTTCGGATGGCACGGATCCTTGGCAGTCGTTACGGGTAGTCAGAAGCCAGTAAGTCTGACACCAGTCTAACCAAGGGGTATCGGGTTTGCCCGGGTAACTGGGTTGAGGAGGTCAGATAGGCAATCGCTTCTTGTAAAGCACTGGTACTCAGCTGAATCCGGTTAGACTGGAAGCCGATCCCAACATAGTTGGGAAAAGGCTCGGAGGATGATGAAACACATAGGTAAACGTTTTTATTTTAGTTTGTAATTTTTTTGTATTATATTTTAGGTTTATAAATACACTAAAAAGAACCAAACAACTAGATCAAATTGTACTCACTTTCGGTTCACAAGTTCAGCACAAAGCTGGGAACGAGGTCAAGTGATGCTTAATATTTTATTCGACTGCTGGTACTTACAATGAGTTGAATACTTCATTACAATGGATGTTGTTTTGCTGTGAATGCAAGTGCCTTTTTATTTTGTTTTAAATTTATGGCTTATTTCATTGTGCTTATTGGAATTTTGTTAGGAGCTCGTGTTAGGCTAGGAGCGGTTGGTATGCGAAATGGGACATACACCATCATAGTGGTTTTTGGTATCTTGGGGCATAGCTAAACGTGCTGTCTAGAGAATATCATTTGTACATCATTAATAGTTAATGGCGTCCACGGCCGATTTCGGCCACGGCGGCTGTTCTCATTTAAGGATATCAGCCAGCTGCGCAGGTCATATTATAGTGCACAAGCATTTGCACAGACACAGGTGCACTCCCTATTCCTTCACTCTCATAGTCCGATGGGACGGCAATCCGACACGACCGGAAAGAGATCAGGCGCAGGACCGACATTAACGTGCTCTCCGATGCACGGGTGAATCAATCACCAACTTCCAGACTACGGGCTGCTTTGTGAAAGTTTAAGAAAACCCACAAAGCGATTTCGGCCCGACCCGGGAATCAAACCCGAGACCTCGAGCACAGGTCTATTCTTTTCAGGTTTATTCTTAAAAAAAGCGAATTTCAGACCAGCAACCTTGTATGAACAAAAGCGCAATGAGTCAAATGACTAACTTTTGGCACGAACTGCAGTTACTACTCATACTCTCGAAAACCTTACTATAACAATCTTACCAAAGTATTATATATGTTACCCGGTAACTGAATATTGGTAATCAAATAGTAGCAGCTTCGTGTACAACAGCAGAACACTGTGTATTTAAATGGACTGAGAGCCGATTCCAAAAATAAAAAATGGCTTGGCAAAAGGATCCTCTTTTTAAAACGTAAGTATATAAAACATACACCCAACATACAGCACATTATGTACGTACATTTCCATACAAAAAACTCTTTCATACTAATAAAGACTTCATCCTTTAAATCAAAGCTGGGTTTGAAAGCCGAGTGACGGCGGCAGTGTATCGCTCAGCGCTCAAATGATCATTTGAGACCCTTCCGTCTCATTAGGCCTCTGTAAGATGAGCGCTGAGGTACTCAAATGTTTGCCTGAAAAAAGTGGTGGGTTTTTAACTGACTTCAAAACAGGGAGGTTGTCATTTTGACCCGAATGCATGTAAGTTTGGGTGAAATTATCTCACGTTTGGTTGAACCGATTTTTATATGATTTCCAGCATGACCTTTGTCAGGCTTAGGCTGACTTTGTTCGTTTTCAGAACCGTTCAGGTTTCGCCCTAAAAATTAATAAAAAAATATAGCTTTCTTATAAATTAGAATAAAAGGATTACCTAAAATAATAATATTTTTGTATATTTTCAACTAGCTCACAAAAATCCTCACAATGTTTTACTCCAAAAATTCCATTCGTTCAACAATTAAACGTTGAAACTTCACAAAACAAGCACATAATCAGTTACAATCCAACTTGCAAAGAAGCCAATTTCCTTCGGGCAACTTTTAAAACTTGCACGGTTTCTCAAAAACATTTTCCAAACGAATTTCTTCGCTGACTTCCAAATTAGTTGGGAAAGTAAACTTTGACAGCCACTGACGCAAAATGAACACGTCACGACATGTCTAGAGTATTCAACTATTCATGCCCAGCGTTAATGTGATTGGTATCGTGTAAAGACTGCGTTTTTTTAGTGTGAGGCTACCTTTTTGGAAGTGGTGAGAAGGTTTTTGGACTGAGAGAATGAGATTCTTGTGAGTTTTACTTGACATATAGTTATCGGCATGGATATTGAGCCCTAACCTTCACCTGCGCAGAAGCGATTTATTGGTTTATGTGTACAGTGCGCAAAGCGATCCCCACTCTTCCGCCGAGAGCTCAATATCCGTGCCGATAACTGTACAAGCATACATACAGATACCTATTTAGCGATATTTGTGATAAGGGAAGCGAAGTTTTGTCCATGTAATTGGGTTGTGTAGGGCTGATAGAACACGTTAAATACTGGTGTATCCACTTAGACAAGAAGTCTATCCCATCATAGTTGGGAAAAAACTAGACAGATGATAATGATGTTTAAAATTATAAGTGTGCAGTATTCAAATTAGTAGTCGTGGTGGCCTAGTGGATAAAGAACCAACCTCTCGAGTATGATGGTGTGGGTTCGATTCCAGGTCAGGCAAGTACCAATGCAACTTTTCTAAGTTTGTATGTACTTTCTAAGTAATCTTAGACACCAATGGCTGATAAAAAGGTGAAGGAAAACATCTTGAGGATACCTGGACTATAGGTATATACCTCTATAGTCTGAAATCACCAACCCGCATTGAGCAAGCGTGGTGATTAATGCTCAATCCTTCTCCGTGTGAGAGGAGGCCTGTGCCCAGCAATAGGACGATAAAAAGGCTGTAACAACAACAACAGTAATCAAATTCTCTCATTTTTACAATTAACATCATGCCCATTTCTTTAGTCTTTTCAAAATATACGCATTTCACTACGTACCTACGAATACATAATTCTAACAAACGACGACTACAGAATCACACCCACTATACTATATCCCCGGATTACCCATACCCAACACAAAACTTTAAAACCTACACAAATATTCGCTGCAATCGATGTGAAACAGTCAGTTTTCATAATCTCGTTACGGCCTCGTTAGTTTCCAGAACATGTGAGACCCAGGATCTCCGGATAATAGCCTTTGTTGTACCAGCTTTGTTTCCCGTTATATTAATTAATTTTCTTCCCCTTCCTTTCCTTTAGTTATTAAAAGGATGCACTTAAAATACTTCTAGAGGCAATTACTTTGCCGTCGTATGCTTTTTGCTTTGTATTAAGAAGACTTTAATTTTGCTGTTCATTTTACATTTTTTAGCGGTTTTACATCTTTTGGTGGTTGTGGTAGCGTCTTTTGTTTTAAAAGGAATTTAAGTTCATAAAGTTTCTGGTAGCTATAGTCGAATTGAAAAGCCAAACGTTCGTTATAGTGAAAATGCCGTTTCAACTTTATTATATGTATAACTTAACACCCTTTTTTATTTGTTAATTGTTAAAGTTATCGGCGCGGATATTGAGCCCTGACCTTCACCTGCGCAGAAGCGATTTATTGGTTTATTGCCTTATGTGTACAGTGCGCAAAGCGATCCCCACTCTTCGTCCGAGAGCTCAATATGCGTGCCGGTAACTATATCTTTATTTTAAGGTTATTGTTATATTATTTTCTCTTAAGTCAGATAAGTACCAATGCAACTTTTTATGAGTAACATGGGCATCAAAACTGACTATGTGAGATGACTATCTGCGTGATGGAAAAATAGTTAACCATATTAACCAACTTCTTAAATCATGATCAAGCTAAAGTTTATTAATAATTTACGTCAAAACAGATAAATAATGAAAACTTTTCTTGCTGAAAACACAATACACTAGAAATAAGATATTTTAGCACGGCATATTGTGCTTTATACTTTAACTTACCTTACTTACAACGTTGCTTAATCTTACTTAAAGTAACTCAGTCTAGACCATTGTTTAGGCTGACTATTGTTTGTGACTTTTCTTTTGTAAACCAAAACATTTTAAGAAGTCACTTTTAATATAAAGAATAAGGATTTATCTTAGGTCGTTTGCGTCGAATCACTGGTGAACGCGAGTAATGTTAAAAAAAAAGTAAATCAACCAATTCATTCCTGCAATTCTGCAAAATTTTGTATATTATTGAAGTATGTAAAAGTTAATAATTATGAAACTCGATCGTGACTTTATTCAATTACCTATATTAGTAAGACAAAAATCACTATAGCAAAAATCTGTAAAAACCGCATTAAAACCTGTTCTGTCGTTTATGAGATTATTGCAAAGAGATATGAAGATGTTGCGGCTTAGGACTTTCTTTTCTAGGACGTTTTATAATAACATATGGCTATACAATTATATAATATACAACGAATATACAAGATATAATTTTAAAAATATTTAAAAGATGGAAAACTGAGATTAAATGAAAATCCCAATATTTCTGGAATTTTAAAATGAAATATGTTTCTTTTTCCAATATATAATAGGATTAACTCAATAATCCGCTTTACGAAATCTTTGCTATATTTTGAAAACGTACGGAAAACAATGTCTGATCTATGGATTAAAGTATTTAATGAAAAATCTTCTTAGTTGTCCCTTTTCTATACGTTAATGAGGCGAAGGAATTAAATATAACGATGGACTTATCAATTGTAAAATAATTCAATTTTTTTTTATTTTATTTTTTTTTACTTTTTTTTACTGTTACAGCCTTTTTATCGTCCCACTGCTGGGCACAGGCCTCCTCTCACACGGAGAAGGATTTGTTTTTTAGTCAAGTAATTTACCTATTTTGTATATTATGATGATGAATATCTCAATTATGCAATTTTTAAGCAAAAATATTGATAGGATTTTTTACTGTTAACTGTTTTAAAGTACTGCTTAAAATAATGATTGAATTGATTTAGTCACATTTTTTTTATTAAGTCTCCTCAAGATTGTTTATTTTCAGTTAAGTTGCCTATTCAAATGGACTATAGTCGCATTCACTAGCTTAATACTTATAATAAAATAGTATTAACACACGTAAAAAGGTGCTAACGTCTATATGACTCTCACAACAGCTTTCTCAAGGCACTTTATCACTTAAACACATGAACTATGAACTAAAATACATACATTAAACGTAAATGACCAAGAAACCTGGTATTTGTAGCGAAAGTTCTAACTTACATTTTGTACAGACGACTTTGAAAGTCATGTTAAAGTTATGAATCTTGTGTGTTGTGTTGTTAAAAGTATGTTCAAATTAATTAACACTGCACGAAAACTTTCTCAGGAAACATAAAAAAATAAGTATCTATATAATAAGCATATTTAATATAAAAATATATTTAATAAGTATATTTAGTAGAATTGAAGAAATTGGTAAAAATAAATTGGTGTTTTACTTATTCAAATGTTTCGCCAAGAACACTTTGCTGTAAAAAGTGACTGAATGAAGTGATATTCTCTTCAACACCGCGAAAACCCACGAAAAAAATGAAGGCTAAAAAATTATTCTTAACCATAACTTTTTTCTTACCCATAACAAAGTGAGAATATACATTGAATTGTACCTTTGTACCTTGCAGTGATCATCTCTTATTTCACACATGTTTTTTCAGGTAAGTAGAGTTGGTTTATCTATACTACCTATATCTATACTAATATTATAAAGAGGAAAACTTTGTTTGTTTGTTTGTTTGGTTGTAATGGATAAACTCAAAAACTACTGGACCGATTTTAAATATTTTTTCACCATTAGAAAGCTATATTATCTGCGAGTAACTGCTATATTTTATCCCGGTGCGGGCAGTAGCTCCCACGGGACGTGGGTGAAACCGCGGGAAAACGGCTAGTCTTTAAATATTTTAATAGCGTTATGGTGTCCTTAATGTGATACTCCATTACTTATGTATATGCAATAGTCATCGAGCTAGTTTCATTACTTAAATAAAGTGAAGTTCTTTCGATATGGCCCCAGCACCCAAGTTAGTTTATCTACTGTTTCCATACGGGAAAATAAACCTTAAACATCATTATAAATGTATATGTCGTAGCCATATCGTAGATTTGACCAGTTCATGAAAAGCTCGAGCATTTCATGAAATGGTCGCGTTTCATGAAATGTTCATGTTAATTTGACCAGATCGTTAAATCGTCACCATTTCTCGATTTTGTCATCCACGTCTGGCCTTATGGTATAATAGGGTAAGCATAAAGTATTTAATATAAATCCAGAATATTTTGGGTTGGGGGAAACTCGCGTAGCGTAGGTCTGTAAGTCAACGCATTGAAGTTTAATTTCATGAAATCTTATAACATGAAAATATAGTTTCTATATTTACAAATACTTCAATAATATAAAAATCGATAAGGAGCCGAACAAATTCAGACTTACATTTTCATAGAAATTGAAGCGTTTCAATAAAACTAAGACAAAGACGCTTAGGAGAGCTAAAAAGCTTTTTTACTTGACATTTTAATATTATTAGAGAGAAATCTGGAGTACTTTAAATGGTATTATGATATATTAAATAAATAAATTCAATCGAAACGTAAATATTGGAGCACCGCAATATTGGTGATGTACAGTCATATGCGAAAGTGATTTTCAATTATTTATTTTTATCAGGTTTTTTTTTCTTGGAATTTGTTTTATAATTAAAAAAAAAACAATATATCCAAATTGTGTCGGTGCCATTATAAATTATTAGAAACATCTACACCTAGAGTTCTGTATTTATTTATTGTTAAGAATCTGCTAAGGAATAGGTAAGTATCTACTTTTTACTAATAACATAAAATTTAATTTATGATTATTTTTTACACTTATATTTGTCACAGAAATCAGTGTCCTTCAGATTTCTAAAAGTTAATTAATCTAAAATTCTGAGTAATGCCACTTTTTTCCACCATTTTCCACGGTTAGTGATAGCAGTATCCTATTTCTTGAAATTTAAACACAACTGGCGACCTCAGAATAATCCCTTCAGGGAAAACCAGATTCCAGTTATTAGATTACAAGCTTAGTTTAAAGCCTGTAAGGTGAGCTGTGAGCGAGATGGGGCTGTGAATATATATAGGTTGGAATCCTGGGAAGCGTACATATACATACCAAGTTATATGCACCAAGTAGTGGTGACCTAGTGGGTAAAGAACCAACCTATCAAGTTTGAGTGTGTGGACTCGATTCCAGGTCAGGCATGTACCAATGAAACTTTTCTAAGTACTTATCTTGGACACCAATGAATGCGTTTCGGAGGGCACGTTAAACTGAGTATCAAGAGTGTCAACTGTGTTCCAACTGCGAGCGTGGTGATCAATGCTCAAATCATCTTTGAACTAGGCGATCCTTTTACCGAACAATGCACACGCTGGAAATAATGATGATGATGATGGCTTGTCTTTGTTTCCATATAGAGAAATATCACAGATTTAGAAATTATAGTCATTGTGTGTTGTATCGGTATTTTATAATAATGCAATCAAAATTCATGACGCGATTATTTTAGCTTTGTACTAAACAAAACATACAAATAACGCCATTATGTTTGCATAAAATATTAACACATTAACGTCATATTTAATACAATAACAAATAATGGATAAAACATTAAATATTATAAAAGACTGAACAATTTTAATCATAATAAATTAAAATGCATAAGTCGACGCGAACTATTCATAAATCTCAAACCTTGTTATGAAGTCACAAAGAACTTATTTTCTTGTTCATTTTGCTTTAAAAAGCTTTGAAACTTTCAGAAATTTCAATAGTGAATGAACTTACACTGTATTGAATTGGTTTTTACCTTTTCGTAGCCATTCGGGTTCACAAGCGTCAACATCCAAAACGCTTGATCGAATGGTTTGAAATTGGCAATTTTGTTTACAACATTTCCTATAACAGAATTTTGTGTTAGTCAATGTGTAAAGTAACAAAATTTTACCTCAATAGAGAGAGTAAATTGGGGTTTGTAGGTTTAAAAACTGAAAAGCTAATAGCCGATTCATGAGTTATTTTTCATATTGAAAGAACATGAGCCAGATTATCTACATCCAGAAATATTTCTGGTCTCGTAAAGAATAGTTCCATTATAAAATGTTCCAATCAATATAATAACAGACACCTACAGTTTTTTACCAAATATTCAAAGACAATAA
Organism: Helicoverpa assulta; assembly: GCA_963856015.1. Lineage (NCBI taxonomy): Eukaryota > Metazoa > Arthropoda > Insecta > Lepidoptera > Noctuidae > Helicoverpa > Helicoverpa assulta. The sequence goes on from CAWLCW010000012.1 coordinate 11,115,827, forward strand.
TTTAAAAACTTATATACGGCTCATTTAACATACAAATAAAAGTCAATCCACCAAAAACTTTAAACATAAACAACTCAGGCACACAAAATAACCACAACATTTAAACGAAAAACGAACATTAGAAAACTTCTAAACATTAAGTGCTGAAATATAGAAATAATATTTTGAAACTGTGAGCGAGTGTACCTGATAGTGCGGTGAAAATCTACAGGGTGTAGGTCACGCACGGTCATGACACGGCGCACCTTCAATAACCGATATATTGACAAAATAATCGCATCACCCTGTATTTACACTCAGATTATAGTTTATAGCGAAACGAGTTTTATCACCTGGTTTTACTTGCGTAAGAATAATATTTCAGCCTTCATTTTTTTCTACTAATACCTTCTACTAATAGTCGTTGACACGAGAACATGGGACCGTGTCGTCGCCTTCGATGAAATTTTTTGAAAGGTACATGTTGACAGGGGTCGATTTTGAACAAAGAGAATAATTTTGGATTTTGAAAAAAGAGGTCCTAAATTCAGATATTTAATTAAGATATTCCATGTTTTAGGTACTAAATTTTGATGAGATTACTTAAATAAATACAATAATTTTTAGTTTCCTAATTTCGAGTAAGTAAACTAGCTGAAACAGACAAGATTCTGGCTGACCTTTACATTTCGAACAATCTACCAGAATTAGAAGTCCCTAAACTTTATCTATCTTTTGTTAACAAAATCAGTTATTTTATGTTGTTAAAGGATTTAAGACTTAAACGATTAAAGTTTGGACTTGGTGGTATTTAAATGTGAAGTAGGATTATATTTTAATAGGTCAATCGGAATGGAGAGATTATATCAAAAGAAAACAAGAAACCAAAAAAAATATGTACGCTATCGGTGCGAGTCCACAACTAGCATGATGGTGTTCCCATACAAAATTTGCAATTTCGATAACATCATAAAAATGTTCACACGCAATTTCTTTCTAGAATGAGTAGACCAGAAGAAACATTTTTGCGTGTCACAGTGCCGCACAGTGGTTAAATCTCGCCTTAGATCGAGCTTAAAAAAATATGTTACGATACTAAAGTTCGAACATAGATAACTAGCAAAACTGATTCACCTCTGGGTAACCCTGTAACGTTAAAAGCCAACCAAGTAGTACGAGTATCAATATTCTATTCGCAAGCATTTTACTAGTTTTCGATAAGCAAGGACACCACATACACTACGAACTGAAAGTCGGCCGATAGTTTGATTAGGCTCATTAATCAGTATGGGGATCAATGGCACCACATTACAACGATCAGATATCAGGCCGTTAACACTGACTAAAAAGTTCGATTGAATTCATGATGGTGATCTTCAAAATGAACAGTTGGGCCAACTATCGGCCTACAATTTAGTTCACAGTGTGTGGGGACTCTGAATCACTAGTTACGTTTGCATATTTCTAGATTTTATCATCCCCCAGCTAGACATTCTGATAATGATCGATAAAACTTGAACTTATCTCATAAAAAAGACAGCAAAGTTGTTGAAAACTCACTGAATTATACAGGTCTATAAAAAAGTACTTTCAGAACTAAGTATATGAACGTTCTCTCGTTGTAAAGTTCTTCAATGGATGGTCAGGGGACGATCTTTGACGTGTTTGTCAGTATTCCAGAATGTTCCAACGAAATTGACACAACACTAAGGAAAGTAAATACTATCGTCTCTTTTATACACACTTATTCTTGTAATCTAAATGTAAAATAACAGAGATCACGCGTCAGTACTTCCTCAAAAGGGTTTGATTCCATTTGAGAACTTTTATGTTTCTGACACCAGGGCTTGCTAGGTGATTAAACCTACAGCTCACTCGATAAAAAGAAGAATTATTTCCTAACATGTTTGAAACTGTGATGATTAACAAGGATATCTGGAAATCGCTACATGGATTTTCATGCATGGGAAACTAAAGAAGATTCCGATATATAGCATACCTTTCTGATCAACTAATGCGAATTAAATACTTAGTTTTATCAAAGACTAGCCGTTTTTCCGCGGTTGCACCCACGTCCCGTGGGAGCTACTGCCCACACCGGGATAAAATATAGCCTATGTTACTCGCAGATAATATAGCTTTCTAATGGTGAAAGAATATTAATATCGGTCCAGTAGTTTTTGAGTTTATCCATTACAACTAAACAAACAAAGTTTTCCTCTCTATAATATTAGTATAGATTATATACATGCATATTGTTCGATGTACCTAAAACGATATCTGCTGCGTACCAGCTATCTTGAAAGATTAAAAACAATACAGTTCCCCAGAGTGGACGGTCCACATTAAAATGGGGATGGCATGAGGTATTTTATGGTGCCATAACGTAGATCGTCACAGATCTTGCACGACTAGCCTTTTGGGTACATTGGTTGGTGTGGTACAAGGAATTATACAGAGCGGTTATTCCTTCTAGCTTTACATAAAAGAAAGACAAAAAAACATGATCACGGTACAACCAAAATTACTTCAAAGTTATATATCTAGACAGGCAAGACGTTTGAAAAGCATGTGGATCTTTTTTGAAAGGTACTCGCTCTACTTGTGTTGAGATTGGGTTATGTACTGTTTACCCACATTAATTTTATGTGTCTCAATAGGACCCCAACATGGCTCTAAATAAATATGTTGAACTGTTGACTTCAGCTGACACTTTTAGAACTAGAACAACCTTTCCTTGTATTCCGAAGAAGGACATTCTTCCAGTCACTTCATATGATATTATTATGTCTAAAAAGCTACACACACGATTCAGGGATAAGAAAAATACGGTAAAAATACATTCTAATTATATGTCTTCCACTTGTACCACACTTAAGTGATAGTCCTAAAATCGTGTCCAAGACGGTACTAACGCAACGAATAAAAATAACTTTTAACCTTGACCCTAAAGTTGACGACCCCTGACGGAACGCCTGAACACTTTTTAAACCACTTTCATGTTCATTGTGGGTCTAAAAATTAATGTCATTCCTAATTTTGTTACCCCTTTTTGAAAGTTTGCTACCCCTGTTTAGAAGTCTACTTTTAATGGCAATTCTGCTAAGTCATTCATAAGTATAAGTGGGTGTGTTTTTAGTTATATTTTCAGACTAGATTTTCCCCCCGGTTCCTTCCGGGTCTCGAGGCAACTACATACTTCCCTCAGCCGGGAGAAGATTAATCTATGTACGTTCTCAGTACTCTTTTCTCTTTTTGTGTACTGTGGCGTAAAAGCCGGACACACAGACATTTTTTTAAAGTATATCAAAACAGGTACAATTAGGTAGTTATGACAACTTACAACATCCAAACCTCATTAGTTCACAAAAGAAAAAAAAGTTGATTCGAATTTCAAACTTCTGTCTGACGCCACCATAAACAAAATGGCGCAGAGATGAAGTGTAAACAGCACGAATTCAAAAGATTTGCCTTAAAAACGACGTCATATTCATGTAGAAATTGAACAATAAAAGCCTTTGAAGATACGCTTACTCACAGCTTTAAACCAGACATGCCTAATAACTGATGATTCGTCATTTGGCGCGAGAGACTTTATAAAAAACTTCATTCACACGTCTGTGGTAGACTGTGTTTGTCACACAATACAGCGCTTCTAGCAGCCCGCTGTTTTCAGCGGTAAAAATTAAGATTACTTTTTTTCTAGATGTTTGCATTTACAGACACTTATTCAACAAATCGCATTAATTAATCACCATAATATATAATACTAGCTTCCGCCAGCGGTTTCGGTGTGTTGATAAAAAGTTGCCTATGTGTTAATCCAGGGTATCACCTATCTACATACCAAATTTCGACCAAATCAGTCCAGGCGTTTTTGCGTGAAAGAATAACAAACATACATCCATACATTCTCACAAACTTTCACATTTATAATATAAGTAGGGTTAAAACGTGAAAGTTTGGTACTCTGTCACACAAAAACTACTTACTAGATATAGTATAATGAAACTTGAAAAGGTCTTTATCTTATCTATCATCAAAATCTTAGCATAAAAATAACATAATAAGCTTTATTACTTAGTAATTTTTATCCAGCGACAGCAGAAAAAAGTAAAAGTAGGTAACTATTTTTTTTGTAAAACGGCGAGTGAAAGCTATAAATAGTTCATCATCCTCCAAGCCTTTTTCCCAACTATGTTGGGGTCGGCTTCCAGTCTAACTGGATTCCGCTCAGTACCAGTGCTTTACAAGAAGCGACTGCCTATCTGACCTCCTCAACCCAGTTACCCGGGCAACCCGATACCCCTTGGTTAGACTGGTGTCAGACTTACTAGCTTCTGACTACCCGTAACGACTGCCAAGGATGTTCAATGACAGCCGGGACCTACAGTTTAACGTGCCATCCGAAACACAGGAAAGCTATAAATAGTTAACTAGCTAAAAATATACTAAGCTTGTTTTGACAAATTATATTATTACTGTCCTGTAGATAATTCCATAGAAGTAACAATATTAATTATGAACGTAGTTGTGACAGCCTAAATCCTGTAATCAGCTTACAATACCACAGTATTGCGTTAAATAAAATTAACAAGTGAAATGTGCGATTATTTCACAACTATTATTGTAGTTTCGCTGTACTTGCTAATTTTGATTAACGTTAATTAACGGGAGCGAGATAAATTTCATTTGGTTAGTGTTAATGATAAATAGCGGTTAATTTTAGCCGTATTTTAGACACTAATTTGCAGTAGGTACCGTTTATAGTTTTGGTAATGATGTTATTCGTTTAAAGCAGAGCTGTTTCTACTGAGAGCGTATTAAACCGTTAACTTACAAATAAATCAACAAAGCTTTCTAGAGGTACAACAAACACATGTACAGAATGATAATGTTAATCTTTCTAGTCAAATTATTTTAAACCTAAAGTTTTGCTAGAATCACATTTTTCTTTTGGGCAATATGATCTACGCGATACCGCGCGCAAAACCCAAGCGGAAAATTCACAGTACACACACTAGTGTGACAGCGGACCGCGCTCCCTACTTTCACATTAAAAAATAGTGACCCATACTGGTTACTGAGATTCACGCATTTAAAGTTACATCTTAAACTTTATTATGTTAGTAGCAAAGATTACGCCCTATCTACCTCGTGTGTTCATAAGTTTTGAGACAAAATAAAAGTTGCATATCTTTTTAAATAATTAACTTATATTTATAAAAACAATAGTAAACATTAAGTAAATAGTAAGCAAAAATTAAATATAATTATTATTCAAAATGACCACCCCTGTTTTTAATACATGCCCTTAGACGATTTGGCCAGTCATCAATGGCGGCACGAATCTTTTCCAGAGGAATTCGCTTCGCTTCTCGGACAAGAGCTCGCTTAAGTGACTCCAAGTTTGGGTGGGACTTTCGGCAGGCTCTGAGCTTTAATTCGGTCCATAGAGAATAATCCAGCGGGTTGAGGTCGGGGCTGGAGGAGGGCCATTCATTCGCCGCAATGAAGGCCAGGCGCAATGAAGACATTTTCCTTCAGCCAAGCTTGAGTGGTTTTAGCCTTATGGGATGGCGCCGAGTCTTGCTGGAAAACCCAATGCTTGTTATGGAATAGGGTATTAGACAGGGGTTTCACAACAGTCTCTAGAATGTCACTTTGATAATTTTTGGCTTTCACCTTGACGCCTTGTTGGCAGAAATGAAGCTGAGTCACACCTTCGTACGAAACTCCCCACCATACCATGACACTAGCCGGATGATGAGTACGCGAGACATTCCGTGCTGAAGCTGGGACATCCTTGCTACTTTTGGCATACACTTTATTGTTTTGTCGGTTGAACTTTTCTTCGACAGTAAAGATTTTCTCGTCGGTGAAGAGTATCTTCCTCGCATCGTGTCTCCTAAGCAGTATTGGACAACGTTCGCGTCGCAATTGACGAAGGCGATCGTTTAAAAAGTGTACTTTCCTACGGCTATACGCCTTAACCTTGACATCATATTTCAGTATTCTGTTGACTGAAACGCGCGAAATATTGGTCTGCAGAGCGAGTTTCTTCTGAGTGCGACATGGATTTCGGCGAAGTCGCTCTCGGATGATTTTAATGTTCGCAGGCGTCCTCACAGAGCGTGGACGACCACTTCTTTGCCGATCTTGTAAAGAACTTGTCTCCTTGTATCGTTTAATAGTGTAATACACGAAGTTACGGCTCACACCAAAACTTTTCAGTTCTCGGAAAATGTCCATAGGTTTTCTTCCCACCTTAAATAGTGAAATGACGGTCGCACGTAATTCTTTTGTTCCCTCCATTACGAGAAAATTTAAATAAAATAATCCGAAATCATAGATATTAAAAGTTAACATTCCAAATTCAAAATTAGAAAAAAAAAATATACAGCAGCCAGTAATTTTTATTTTATTTTTATAAGTAAAAAGTTTGTCTCAAAACTTATGAACACACGAGGTATACTATACTACTATTATAAAGCTGTAGAGTTTGTTTGTTTGTTTGTTTGAACGCGCTAATCTCAGGAACTACTGGTCCGATTTGAAAATTTCTTTCAGTGTTAGATAGCCCATTTATCGAGGAAGGCTATAGGCTACTTTTTATCCCGGTACGGGAAGTAGTTCCCACGGGATGCGGGTGAAACCGCTGGCAGAAGCTAGTCTAGTATAATGTTGTAAGTGATGTCCTAGTGTCTATTGGACTTCATAATATAATACTTGAGAAACATAACCATCCCATTCGCAGTCGGCTAAAAAAGCGCTTTTAGCTTTCCAGGGCCAACTTGTACAACAGTAGCAAAGGCATCTCGGAGTAATGAATACGACCAATTAGTGCAACTGCGTCAGCTCTCAGCGAGACATTTGCAGACGCATGAAAGGGCAAAAATGTATGCGTAAAAAATGGTGGCTTCAGATTCCTCCTTCCTCAATAAATCTGCTATCTATCACATTAGCAGCATAGATTAAGTCCCTATCTTGTATAATATTGAAGATGTTCTAAATTTTAGTCAATATTGTCTATTGGACTCCATAATACGTATATAAAAAACATAACCATCCCATTCGCAGTCGGCTAAAAAAGCGCTTTTCGCTTTCCAGGGCCAAATTGTACAACAGTAGCAAAGGCATCTCGGAGTAATGAATACGACCAATTAGCGCAACTGCGTCAGCTCTCAGCGAGACATTTGCAGACGCATGAAAGGGCAAACATGTATGCGTAAAAATGGCGGCTTCAAATTCTGTTTTTTTTTTAATGAGACGTTAGACAAAAGGATTAGTGAGGACGGGTACATTTTTTTGCAGGATTATGTGGCGAAAACTATGACGTTTTTGCTATATATTTTCTCATAGTTAAAAGGATTGAAACGAGACAGTAAAATATTAAAAAATATATGCCTGTAATTTTGTAGTGAATGTTCTGAAAATTGTGCCATATCATAATAAATAATAATAAAATACACATGTGTGTGTAAAAATACAAATGGATAGCATAGGTAATTTATGATCATAATGTCAGTGCTTTCCATAACTCATTCCGTACTGGTTTTTTCAGGACAAAATATTAAATCTAAAAATATCCTAACATTGAAATGCCACTAATTCGATCCGTAAATTATAACTTTTACACAACGTGACCATTCTTCAGCGATATTTCTGAAGTTGGAAAACTTTGAAAAACGGTCTTTCAAATTTTTGCGAACAAAAATCATTAAAACTTACACAACAACAGTTCCTGATTGATATTCTTTCTTTTTATTTTTACTTTTTTTAAAAGTGTTGTAATGACATTTTTTATTATGATTCTAAAACTTTCTTAATGAATATTTATATTTCCGTTAAAGAAAGAAAATAAAAAGATTTTAAATAAAAATTGTTGTTTAATTACCTACACTACAATGAATGAATTGGTACTTAGGTATCATTTATATATCATTATTTTCAACACAAAAAAAATATCTCTCGAAAACTATCCTATTTTTATAATAAAACACCTGATGTGATAAACCTAATACTTATTTTATACAGCGTACACCGCTAGAGTCTAAATAAACGACTTTTAATACACTGTAATGAAATAGATTTCGTTTGGAACTACCTGAGCATGTATTCACTAGATACAACAAGACAAGCCTATAACGACATCCCAACAAAGATTACAAAGCCAACAAAAGAACGCCAATCAAACAAAATTATAACAAAAAAAAAAACAGAAACATTTTCTCAGCACACTTAAAAACCTACCTGCATAAATAAATGATAACGCACTTATCCTCGTTTCCGAGCCACGAAATCCTTGAAACTCTCGCAACGAAACACTCGAAAAAGAAAATTGTTCTGACGTCTACAGACTGGCATAAATTCATAGCCTTACATCATCATTTAAAAAACAAAAAATATGGGGGAATGGCTGACAAGACACCTTTACAACCCACAAACAAAAAACAACCTTATATCCTCACAAAATAAGAGCGATTCTTGACTGTTGGTAAGTCCGTGGCCCTATCCAACTTTGTCAGTACAAAGTTGAAAGTAAAAAATAAATATATTTTAGTAATTTTACAAGGAAGTAAATTTATTGGAGCGAAGTTTCAGATCGTTAAAAATTATTCGTAAAAAACTACTTTCAGGACGTTATTTTTTTTTCATATTGCAGACTAATGGTAACTGGAAATGTTACGTAATTTTCTTGCAAGAAGGATGGTTTTAGTTTTTTTTCTTTGTTCGATAGTATCGGAAACAATTTACTATTCAAAGAAGTGAACGAACCGTTTTGATGTAAAAGTATTTTATATCGAGGAGCCCTGCAGCTAAACTTAGTTCTGAATAGTTAAGAAGCTTTGTATTTTTAATCATTATTTCTTGCAGAGTAATTAGAAGAATATCTAGCTAAAAGTATGATATCTGTACCCTCGCTATGTATATTTTTGTTCGTTTAAGGTGCAAACGAACAAGAAACTCCAAAATAACTGAACCAATTTGAAAAAAAAATCGCTGTTGGGAAGCTATATTATGCTCGGACAGAGACTATATATTTGGACACGGGTGGTTCCACGGGACCCTGATGTAACCTGCTAGCATAAAATATTTCAATTCATGTAAGTAATAAAGATATCATATAATATTATTATCATACCTCAGAACATCATCATCATCATCAGCATCTCAGCCATAAGACGTCCACTGCTGAACATAGGCCTCCCCTTTAGATCTCCACAGATACCTGTTGGAGGCGACCTGCATCCAGCGTCTTCCGGCGACCTTTATAAGGTCGGAACATATCCAACAAAAATCATACAACAGTACGAGTGGCCGAGACAAGTCCCTTAAAACTTCACAAAACTTGTTGAAAAAGGCCCAAGCACAAAAAAGGTAGGTTCCATTTATTTTTATACTTTTTTCTGCAAAACAAGAATTACTCAAACTGTCCTAGAGAAAAAAAGCTCTCATTGAAAATCCTTGGCAGTCGTTACGGGTAGTCAGAAGCCAGTTAAGTCTGACACCAGTCTAACGAAGGGGTATTGGGTTGCCCGGGTAACTGGGTTGAGGGGGTCAGACAGGGCAGTCGCTTCTTGTAAAGCACTCAGCTACATCCGGTTAGACTGGAAGCCGACCCCAACATAATCGGGAAAAAGGCTCTGAGGATGATGTCCTAGAGAAAAAGAAAACACTTAAAACAGAACTCGCATTGAACAAACTGCTGATATTAGGTCAGGGGTTAACGTTTACACTACCCTTATAACTAGCATGATACCGCGACTATTCCTGCCCTTACTTTTGAAATTATAACGACCCTTTACCATGAAAAGCACCCATTTCCATTTCCACCAGATCATCTCTCCCACCACAGCATACATTGCCAGCCTTATACTATTTTTAAACAAACTGTGGTGAACTTAACAAGCAATGGATGTCGAAATGGTGTGCTAGCGATATCGTCGCTGCCTCTGTTAGATGAAACTGACCGCAGTGCTCATTACGTTGTCAGCAAATAGTTGTTAGAGTTGGTATCCTGTGCATAAGCGGAGCGACGAATAGAAAATACAACACTGACAATCGATAATAAGGTTACGCAACACTTGGCGTGGTTCATCCATCTTTTTAAAACGAGTTGTGTTTCAGAAAGCACGTTGAATTGGTGTGTCTCTCTTAACAGCTGTCAATTGAGTATCTTTTGCAGAAGTCAGATAGTCTGACAATCAGTCTTACCAAGGGATACAGGGTTGCTTGGGTAACTGGGTTGAGAAAGTCGAATAGGTAGTTGAACTATGTATATGGTTTGTTATCCGTTAATTTGGTACTCTTGCATTGTAAAGCGGTTGAAGCACGATAGGATGAATCTATACTAATATTATAAAGCTGAAGAGTTTGTTTGTTTGTTTGTTTGAACGCGCTAATCTCAGGAACTACTGGTCCGATTTGAAAATTTATTTCAGTGTTAGATAGCCCATTTATCGAGGAAGGCTATAGGCTACTTTTTATCCCGGTACGGGAAGTAGTTCCCACGGGATGCGGGTGAAACTGCTGGCAGAAGCTAGTTCACAAATGAAAGTATCAGTGCAGTATAGTACGCTTTATCGCTCCGCTACCCCACTCGCCTCCGCTTAAACACTTTAGTCACAACTCAAACAGAATGTTAGATAATGTTCCACAGCAGGCCAGTTAGGCGCACTTCTAACGATTACCATGGCAACCATTAAAGCTTATAATGATAATTGGTTACGTTATCTTCTAGGAAGTCCAGTGTTTATTCTAATTAGCCGACAGAAACATTTCACTTGAAACCTTGTCGATGTGCAAGTTGCCTTTTCAGAGAGGGGTCATTGACTTGTTGTAAAGTTGAGCAAAGTCTGTGTATCCAGTATTTCAGGTTTAGATCATTTTCCTATGATATATGAAAGAGGATTACTTTAGAGGTGTCCTTATGTACTCTAGGTATGTACTCTAAATAGGTATGTAGTACCATATTTATAATATTTAGTATTTAGAAGTATTACATAGGAAGTAAATAGGTGACTGTACCTTTAGGGGGAGTAATTATCATACTCTTTTATATAATCCTATATACTGTCTCTTGTATTTACTCTGTCATGTAGGTACCTGTTACTGTTACAGCCTTTTTATCGTCCCACTGCTGGGCTGCGGCCTCCTCTCACACGGAGAAGGATTGAGCATTAATCACCACGCTTGCTCAATGCGGGTTGGTGATTTCAGACTGAGTTCAGGTTTCCTCAAGATGTTTTCCTTCACCTTTTTTTTATCAGCCTTTGGTGTCCAAGATATACTTAGAAAGTACATACAAACTTAGAAAAGTTGCATTGGTACTTGCCTGAACTGGAATCGAACCCACACCTTCATACTCGAGAGGTTGGTTCTTTACCTAAATTAAGGTACCTAAATTTAATGAATGTGAATATATGTTTATAAATTTTAAACCATATCGCATGAACACCAACCACCTACAACATTTTTTTTAAATTCTGGATCCGCTTAAAATACTAGTACTTACCTACAAATGATTTTGCCTCTAAGCTCAGTATAAGATGCACGGCAATCTCAGGAAGTAATTAAAGTCCTCGTTACGTATTCAGCAACCAACCTACTGTTATATTAACCGTCTCGCGCACTTTAATAAGCTATTTTTGAGACTAGAAACTGCTATAAAAACTTCGTTTTGTGTTTAAACTTGAGTAATTAAAGGTTTTTAAACTTGTACACATATTTATAAATAATCGGGACTAAACCGCGATACTGTATGATGATGATCCTCCTAGCCGATTATCGGCTACGGCGGCTGTTCTCATTTAAGGAGATCAGCCAGCTGCGCAGCACATATTACAATGCACGAGCATTTGCTTGGACACAGGTGCACTCACCATTCCTTCACTGTCATAGCCCGATGGGACGGCAATCCGATACGACCGGAGAGAGATCAGGCGCAAGACCAACATTTAGTATACACCGTGACTTTTTAGTCGTCTTACAAAGGTGGTCCACTCCAATGTATCCGACTTAAAATACCTCTAGACATGATTATTAATTTTATAGCATTAATTAAGATAATAGGTGCAAAGAAAAATAAATAATACATTAGAAATAAGAAACATCCTGTTAATAATGTTTACGTATCAAACGGTAGAAAGTAGATACCTTCAAAGCGCTCGAGTCGAGTGATCGTTCCATCTCCATTTTTTACGAGACAAAATTATCTACGTCATGCGTCATAATAATGAATTTATTTTTATTTTTTAATTATTCAAATCTCATAAATAACATTTTTTTTTCTATGAATGTTTACTAGTCATTGGATACATGAAGTTGGCTGCCGTTGTAAGACGACTAAAAAGTCACGGTGTATATACTGCGTATACTGTATATAAAGGTACGATACCTTTTTACTTTCCCGACATTTCGGGAGAATTGCACCGACCGTGGTGACGGATGGACTGATGACAGCTAGAAACGTCTCCACGAAGCATAGTTTTTTTGAGATACCCTCACTTGGTCGTTAAAATTTACTGTATACAAGTAAGCGTTTAAGTCCGATTATTTAAAAACTAGCTTTTGCCCGCGACTTCGTTCGCGTGGATTAGTGAGTGACTTCCGGCAGATTTTTGGTTTTACCCACATAGTTCCCGATCTCGCGGGATTTTTGAGAAGTTCCCGCTCAACAATACAATTTTTCCACGACGGTATCGAAGCGCTCGGCCGATACCCAACCAAATGCGTGTAACGAAACCATAGCGCGATCTATTTCGATCCCAACGCCATCTATCGAGCATCGTGACAACTCGGATTATTTATCTATACTCCGTTCGGGCATTTTCTTTGTACTAAAAGTAGTATTATATTGTTATTATTTTTTTCATACCTTTTTACTATTTATTTACTTTTTTCCGATGAATTAAAACAACATGAACCGAACTCGTGTAACGATCGACACCATTGCGCGTAGTACTAATAGAATTATCTATACTCCGTTAGAGCATTTTCTTTGTAGTAAAACTTTTATTATATTAATATTAATTTTTTTACACCTTTTTACTGTTTATTTACATTTTTCTGATGGATTTTCCGATGAATTAAAACAATAACATGAACCGAACACGTGTAATGACACCATTGCGCGATTAACGCCATCTATCTACGGAGCATAGGAACAGCATTTCGACATTTGACCAATAGATGGCACTGTATGTCCGTAATAAATTTTATTTCTTATTTTTATTTTTTTGTAATAAAAACTATCCTATGTCCTTTCTCAAGTTTCAAACTATGTCTGTACCAAATTTCACACAAATCGGTTCAGTAGTTTAGGCGTGAAGAAAAGACAGACAGACAGACAGAAAGACAGACAGACAGACAGACAGACAGACAGACAGACAGACAGAGTTACTTTCGCATTTATAATATTAGTTTGGATATGTCATGAGTAATTCACAGTAAGATTATAATTTGCCTATCCTTTTCCTAATGTAGATACCTTCTTCATTAAACGGGCTATCTAACACCGTCATTTTTTCAAATCGGACTATAGTACTTCCTAAGATAAAGCCTCTAAAGAAACAACGTAACTTTTCAGCTTCATAATATTTCAAAGTCGAAGTCAAACCATTTATTTAACATCAAAAATATAAATAAGTTTGATTCTAGTTGCCCATTCCAATAGTAACTTTCTATGGAGAAGAACGGGCAAGAAAATCCATATTAGTCTAGATGGTCTATATTTTTATTCAAAAACAGCCTGCATTTCAATAGTTTTATCCAACTCTTTGTGTTTAACCAAAGTCTTTGGATGTAGAAGGGTGGGTTAACGTAAATCTCAAGCGCTGTTGTGGTTATACCCTTCATTGTTCAGGACAAAGGTTTCGTTGTGAACACGCATTTTGTACTAAATTGCGCACGTTTTGAATCTTATGACGTTTTGTGATTGAGAAAAACAAGAACAAAATATGTATGAAAACTTAATATTGTTACGAAATATAAACGACTAGGCGTTTTCCCGCGGTTTCACCCGCGTCCCATGGGAGCTACTGTCCGCACCTGGATAAAATATAGCCTATGTTACTCGCAGATAATATAGCTTTCTAATGGTGAAAGAATATTTTAAATCGGTCTAGTAGTTTTTGAGTTTATCCATTACAACCAAACAAACAAACAAACAAAGTTTTCCTCTTTATAATATTAGTATAGATTTCCTATAAAATTGATCAATAGTTTCTTTGGCTGAATGGAGCTACGTTTTGTGTAATCTAAACTAATATTAAAAAGCCGAAGAGTTTATCTGTTTGTGTACATAAGAAAATACATAGGGGAGTTCATAGAGTGTATACAGGGTTACTTGTAAGTAGACCGCATCCTTTTATGAGGTGATAGTATATGTAGGTCAATACGGACAAATTTGACCATGGGATACACTGGGTAAAAGTTACACAAAAATCCGCAAAAACGAGACTTTTAACTAATAACAAAAATTTATACGTGTACCTAGACGACTTGTAAAGAAAAGATCTTGAAATTCGATTATCTTGAAACGGGTTAACTTTTGCCCAGTGTATCCCATGGTCAAATTAGTCCGTATTGACCTATACTATCACCTCATGAAAGGATGCGGACTACTTACAAGTAACCCTGTATAGAGTAACCCTGTACATAGAGTGTACATAAGGAAATACACAGGGGAGTACATAAAGTTTTCATAGGTGAGTACATAGAGTGTACATAAAGAAATACATAGGGCAGTTCGTAGAGTGTCCGTAAGGAAATACATAGGAGAGTACATAGCGTATATCGCGGTCGTCGAGACCGCTCGTCTCTTTTATTTCCTCCTCCGTCTTTATATAATTTTTACAATAGCAATCATTTATATTATATTCATTTATATTCATTTATATTATAGATGGTTTATTAACCTCAGTGCTAAAGATTTCAATATTTATTTTTGGTAAAAAAAAATCATAAACAACAATGTTTTTTTGCCGTTTTGAAGCTGGTTAGAGAAGACTGCACAACTTTACAGTGTTAAAGTTTGACTGAGAACTGCCGGTAATAATTTCACAACATTTTCGAAAAAAGCTCTTCAGTTTTACAGTACCCGAGATGCAATCCAGTTACGAACACAACTTTGATCACGAACTCTAACTACCGTCGGTTCATTTCATTTTACAGAACAAAGTACTTCACTAGGAAAGTAACTGCGGTCTATGAGGTTTCTCTCAGCATTACGCTTTTAAAATAATGTGTGAAATAAAGTACATTTAATTTTTTCTCTTGTTGCGTTTGAATCCCTGATGGGAGCTGGAGTGGGGCTAAGTGAGAATGATTACCCATGCACGAGTTGTGCTTCGTTTAGAATGATAGTACTCAAATAAATTGTTTGTCTTAAACATAATTTGCCTTCTTCAAAAAACCCTATTTATATTTCATCATCATCATCATCATCAGCCTATCGCAGTCCACTGCTGGACATAGGCCTCTCCAAGTGCAAGCCACTGAGATCGATTTTCGGCTTCTCGCATCCAGCTCCTGCCAGCCGTCTATATTTGCCATATTAAAAAATCACAATTTTATCTTGTCACTTTATAAAAAAATGCAGGTTATTTGATGTAGTAAATAAAGACATGGTAATGAATTGAAAGCCGTATAAGCTTGACTTTTATTAGATACTATTGTACCTCATATAAGTTTCTTACTGACATTACCTTAATTTAAATCTTTATTTCAATACAAATCTTTCACATCTTCAAAACCCAGAAACAAACCTTACCACACCAAAAACCACAGCATTCATTAATCCCCAGCCAGTCGAGTTACTCTCCTATAGCGACCGTTTCAAACGCAGCACAACAATATAAAAGGTTTTCCTGATACAATATTAATCTCACTAGACTCGGTTATAACATGAGAAATTAATTTATAACCAGTATTAACTTCGTGCATTGCGAAGAGATATGTTTAGCACAACGTACGCTTAGCTTTAGCTTAGCTCTCGACTTAATGAGGCTAAGACTACGTTTCTAAAGAGTATTAACGATCAATTTTGCTATTTTTGTATTTCTTATTTCTGACTAGCTTTTAGGAAGGTTTTTACAGCGATATATTTATGAAAAAAACACTATTAATTCCCGCTAATACTGAATAAGTTCCGCACCAGAATTACCTCTACAGAGTGTCTTCTTATCCAAATCTTATCCAAAGACCTGTCCGTACTTATTTTCATCTCAATCGGTTTTACTGCTTCAGAGGCTGATAAATAATTGATAATTGATAAATAATGATGCTACTGCCTCGTTGGTCTAGTGGTCGCAAGCGCGGCTGCTGTGCTCTAGGTCTCGGGTTCGATTCCCGGGTCGGGCCGAAATCGCTTTGTGGATTTTTCTTAAAACTTTCACAAAGCAGCCCGTAGTTTGGAAGTTGGTGATTGATTCACCCGTGCATCGGAGAGCACGTAAATGTCGGTCTTGCGCCTGATCTCTTTCCGGTCGTGTCGGATTGCCGTCCCATCGGGTTATGAGAGTGAAGGAATAGGGAGTGCACCTGTGTCTGCGCAAATGCTTGTGCACTATAATATGTCCTGCGCAGCTGGCTGATCTCCTTAAATGAGAACAGCCGCCGTGGCTGAAATCGGCCGTGGACGCCCTTATAATGATGTCGCAAAAAAATCTGAGAACTACGAACATAGAACTGTTCATATTTTCTCGTTCTTATGTTCATAGGTACTCTTTGTAGGTTTCAAAGTGTTATAATTAACATTGTTTGCATTCTGCTAATTACAATTCCAAAACACATTATAAATTAGCAAATAAAAACCTGTAAATATTTCATATTGTATCAGCCGCGAGTTTTTATTAGCCAGCTCATTTTTAGTCACGAATACTATGCCTAGGCTCAAAGTTAGCACGCAACGAATTTATGACGCCTATTAACTAACAAAAAATATTATTCCAGTGTAATTGCTGGCTGGAAAACATTAATTTTGATTTAAAATTTCTGAAACCATTTAAAAATGTAATTGTAGCCATAAAATTATGAAGTGGACTGTTACAGTAATTAAGTTGGAAAATAAATTTGATTGCAAATATAAATAACTAAATGAATTATTCATATAATGTAGTTATATATTTGGTATTTATTTATTTAACAGTTTATGTGCATACTTGATAAGAACATAAAAAAATATAGAAATATAAAAGCATTTACCTACTTCTTAAGAAATCTCTTCCACGAGACCCGCTATATGAGAGTTAGTACAAAAAGATGAAAACAGACTTTTACTTTTGAATACTTGTATTTTTGTATCATAAACCAATAAAATTTTGTTTTCCGTTTTGCATATATTTTTTTTACATGTTAATGCAGTAATAATTTTGTATCTTTAAAAAACAACCTTATTTTAGGTACCTACATATATTTACTAGCTTGTTTTTGGATTCACCCTATAAAATGTACATACCTACGTTACATAGCTTTTCCTGAATTTCAAGTAGTGACTGAACTAAGACCGCTTACAAAACTAAGCATAACAAACAGTACGTATCCATTAATCTTAAGACAAATTATACCTACGTATATAGAAACAAGACACTCTGTCAGACTGACCTAAATACTACTATATAAGACACTTACAATAGTAGGTGTCACTTCACGACATTCATAGCCCTACTTCTGCAACAAAAAACTCTATTAATACACCACAAAAGACAAAGAATCGGAATTACACTGAAATGCAGTAAATTCGGGCCAGGTACCAAATCATTTTTAGTAGCAAAACTATTGAATTTTAGTCGTAACCTTGAAGTAGTAGTTTTTTAGTTTATACTATACAATGGTAGTGAAAGAGTTAGTTATAATAACCACCATGGAGTATCTGCTAACTTCTCATTTTCAAGATTCAAGAGTAAACAAAGCAGTATTTACTTCCGAATTAATAATTTAGTTTTATAGGGACGAGAATTTCAATTAGATGAGCAGTTTGAAAACTGACCCAGATTATTTTCTCCTAAGTGTATTTACGTCACTGTCCCGAAACTGTCTTTTTTGCCCCGGACTTTTTATAGGGGTGGGGGATTGTCCAATTTATCATTCGACCTTCTGTTGTGGGTTGAAACCGCGACAGGGTTAATTATGTTATACAACGTTACTGAGAAGGGTTAAAAAGAATGACACAGTTAAACATATTGTCGTGTTTAATGTTTTTAACACGATTACGTTTGAACCGTGTTTGTTTGTTGTTCTTTATTATTTGGTTTTGATAAAAAACTTTTTGTTTTTTTTTTTTTTTGTTTCAGAATTGCTAATGATTTTTATATAAAAACTAGCTTTTGCCCGCGACTTCGTTCGCGTGGAATAGTGGCATCCGGCAGATTTTTGGTTTGAACAATAGATGGCGCTGTATGTCCGGAATAAATTGTATTTTTTATTTTTATTTTTTGTAATAAAAACTATCCTATGTCCTTCTCCTGGCTCTAAACTACCTCCCTGCCAGTTTTCAGCTAAATCGGTTCAGCCGTTCTTGAGTTATAAGTGGAGTAACTAACACGACTTTACACGACTTTCTTTTATATATATAGATCAATTAAACAGATTTTTATATATAGCCTCTTTCAAGTACCTTAAAGTACAAGTAGGTTGGTAGCAATTAAACTTTCATACCCCAGTTAAAAAAAATTAAGAAACGCAGTAAAACACAAAAAAAAACATTACGTGTAAAATGTTATACAATACGCAAAAAACAAATACCATTATCACCCTACATTTTTACCGCGAAGTGTAACCAATAGTAAAAGTAAAATTGACCGACAGAAATAGAATTACAAGTAATACCCGACCACTTTAGGTGGCATCCCGTAGTCGTAAAGTGTCCGTTATATTGGCGTGCCCATTGCAGGTGGCCCTATTACCGTGACTCTTGCCCAATGTGCCCGCGACTCACAGACACTAAGAATGTGCAGATAATAAATGAAAGGTGTAATTCTACCATTTAGTTTTTTTCAAATCTCAAATAAATCGGTTTTTCCACTCGAAAAATCCACCAATGTAAAAAGCTTGTAAAACTTCTCAAAAAGACTTATTTTACATATTTAATGATTTCTTAAATACGAAAACCTTTTATAAATTGACGTCTAGCTTAAAATTGGCACTCGGCAATAAAAAAATATTTGTTTTGCAATTGCCAGTTCCTACTACCAAACAACATTTTCATTGATAACTAAAAAAGCCTCAAACAGTCTTACAAGTTTCACATTAAATGTAAAAAACTGGTAATGCTTCAGCTGATTGAATTTTGATAGTCTTTAAGATTCATATGAGATCAAAATGTCTGAAAACTAGCCTAAAATGTAAAGCAAGGTATAGTTATCGGCACGGATATTGAGCTCTCGGCTTAAGAGTGGGGATCGCTTTGCGCACTGTACACATAAGGCAATAAACCAATAAATCGCTTCTGCGCAGGTGAAGGTCAGGGCTCAATATCCGTGCCGATAACTATAATAGTACTGCATTTGGTTTAATGGAAAATTGTACGTGGGAAAAGGTGAACAATAAATAATAATATGACAAAAAACTTTTTTTATTTTCGTATTTTAGTTAGCCACTCTAACTGCTCGTGTGTAAATCGTTTAAGAAGTACATTCGAGAGTCTTGGGGTCAGTTAGACCCTTGTTAAAATATCTCTACGGGACCCAAGTGTTTCTCTGTTCTCACGTACGAAACTACAAGCTGAAGGGATCAGCCCTATATTAATGAAATAAAATGGTTATTTGCCCATCGAATCGAGTGATGGTTGTTCAAAAAATTTTTGGATGTACAGTATTTAATTTTATATTTTACTAGCAATTGTCTCTGATTTGGCTCGCATCTTATGATAATTTTGTGTAAAGTTTACCTAAGTATCATTTTTTAGGCACCAATGTGTGTTTTAACAGATGAAATCGTAAATGTTGTAGATGGATGATTTGTTTGCCTTTCACCTTTCACACAAAAATTGTAAAGTTGAGTACAAACTATGTAACATGTTATACTTATAACCTGTGTTTTATAACACGTCCACATTATGTAACCTTGTTATTCAACATTGCAACATATAACAATACTGTACACATTAGAATAACATTGCAATATAACAATGTTATTATAACCATCGTCGTTTATCGTTCTTCAGTGCTATCCACAATGTCGACAATAAATAGTTATAAAACATGTTGTTATAACATGTTTTATAACATTTTTTGCCACATTATCTGAAACATGTTATATAGCAATGTCGTATAACATGTTATGTTACATAGTCTGTACCCACCTTAAAACAAATTTTCATGAAACTACAATACTATAGATTAGGCGTATGATTAACTGATTGACATAGTCTACTTTTGACTTGGGCGCATATCGTCGCAGCTGCGGCCACACGATGCGAGTGAAACCGCATGCCAAACTTAATAGAACCAGTTACACTAATAGCTAAAATAAACACTCTAGTTACAAAAATAGCTTCCCAGAATTAATTCCCTTTAAATCAAATTAGGGCTGGTACAAACTTGCGCTATTTCCCCGCTCAATACCGCTAAATCATTCAGGTGTGCGCCCTGCTTATCGTGGCGTGCAAATTGTAAGGAAAACTGAGGTTTCGCTAAACCGACGTTGACTCAGCTGAGGGCTTTTAGTGGTAACGATAGAAAATCGTAGGGAAGCTATTTTGAAAAAATATTGGTATTTATTATGAAGGTCCCGTCTGTCATTTGAACATATTTGGCAGTCGTTAGGTGTAATCATAAGCAAGTAAGTTTGACAACGTAAACCTAGGTGTATTGCGTCGCCCGGGTAACTGGGTTGAGGAGGTCAGATAGGCAGTCGCTCCTTGTGAAACACTGGTGCTCAGCTACATCCGGTTGGATTTAAAGCCGATCAGAATATAGTTTTGGAAAGGCTAGGCAAATGAAATTTCAAAAACATGACTTTTTGGATGCTTACTCATAGAAGAAATACCTAATTTTCATTTATCTTAACATCTACAACTGAAAATCGTAGGATGTAAAAGGTCCTAAAGACCTTTAGAAACGTAGGCAGCCTAACTACTTGTTTACTGGTACTTACGTCATTATTTACACTGCATAAACGTCAAGTCAACATTGAAGATTATGTGTACTCGGCATCGAAAGTCGTAAATATTTTCAATGGTGTCTGTACTGTAAGGTTTAGACGATTTTTGCATGTAACCTTACCTAAAATAAAATGTTTCATGATAGGAACCTATTTTTTTTTAAATGGCTTGCTGTTTTCCCAATATGTAATTACAAAATTCCGTGAAGAAAATAGTCAAGAAATACGCAAAACTCGACCGATATTTTTTTATAACAGAGAAGTATGGGAGTCTAAAACGTTAGATAGCTGAGCCGAATTAATAAACCTCAGTTAAACATGCAAATTATAATACAAAATATGTCCAAAAACACTCAATGTTTCCAAAAACGTTGAACTGAAAAATAAAAAGTTTCATACTCACCATTTCTAAAAATACCCTCGTGTCATACACAGGAAAATCTTACCATGTAACGCGACAAACAAAACAACGTGCCGGCGCCCCTCCCGCGCATACCAAGCGATGCACCGAGTCCCCACCTGCCCGCTCACCGCATCCCCGCCGTGGCCGTGGTCGCCTATAAAACACCGCGCAGTCACCAGCAACAGCGGGGATTGGCCCGTTCGCCAAGTAGTGTACTCGCAATTGCTGAGGAAGCCGCACGGACCCACCAAAGCTCGGAGCCACCCGGACTCATTTGGCATTTGTTTTTTTTTTTTTTCAGGTGCCGACGGGCCGGGAGGCGCCACCATCGCCGTCCAGCGCTCTTTTGGAGCACTGATGGTCGCGGAGGCGAACGCCCCAGCAAGCAGCCATCATGCCGAAGCCGGGAGTTCGCGGCTCACTGGGTCGCGACTCCCCGCGCTCCCCCTCCCCCCCCGCGCGACCGCTGGCGCACCGAACGACATCGCTGCCGAGCCTCGGCGGCGAGTCGCACGACGCGCCACAGCGGCCCGCTGAGGTGAGAAGAAGAGGACCAAGCACCCGCGGCGACATCGCTCACCCTGCTGGCAGTGGCAGTACCAGCAGTGGAGCGAAAACCGCCGCGAGGCACAGCGTCCCCATACGCCCCACCAACTTCCGCCCGGTGCCATCGCAGCCCCCGGGACCAGCAACGGTGGGACGAGCGCAGCAAATGCGCGTCCCCCCACCGCAACCCCGCCCCTCCGCCGCGAACAAACAAGCGCGTCCGAACACGCAGCCCGCGAGTGCCGTCGCGTCCCCCGCGCGCCCCGCCGCGCACCCCGCGCCCTCGGACGCAGTGCCGCCGCGTTCCGACGCACCGTCCGCGCGCTCCGCAGCGCGCCCCGCCGCGAGTGGAACCAGTGCGCGAACTGGTGCGCAAGCTGCGTGCTCAGCCGCACCCCCCGCGCGCTCCGCCGCGAACCCCGCGCCCTCGGACGCAGTGCCGCCGCGTTCCGACGCGCTGCCCGCGCGCTCCGCCGCGCGCCCCGTCGCGAGTGAATCCAGTGCGCGAACTGGTGCGCAAGCTGCGTGCTCAGCCGCACCCGCCGCACCACCCGCGCGATCTGCCGCGCCCCCCGCGCGCCCCGCCGCACGCCCCGCGCGCCCCGACGCACCGCCCGCCCGTGCTGTCGCGCGCCCTGCCGCACCGCCTGCGCGCTCCGCTGCGCTGCATGCACGCGCTGCCGCGCTCGCTGCACGTCTTGACGCGCTCCCCACCGCGCAACCTGCGCGCCCAGACGGGCCCGAGACTCACCAGGACACGCCTTCCCCGCACTCCGCGGGCCCCTCCGCACCTGCCGCCGCCACCCCGGCGCACCCGACGCTGTGTTACAAGCGGACGGTGACGCCGCAGCGGCTGTGGTTCTCCACGAATTTCTCCCCCCCACCGCCGCGGACCTCTGCGCGGGACTCACCGGCGGCTATGCCGGGTAATTTCTCGCGCAGCGGGTCAGAGATGTCGGTGGCATCGGGGGAGTACTCCCCAATAAGGGATCAGTCTCCGCCGCACCTCGAGGACGCTTCGGACCAAGAGGACGACGACGAAGAAGACGTCGAGCCGGGGACCCAGCCCGAGAGGGCACAGCGCCGCCAGCGCAGCCCGGACGACGACGACGATGCCGCCGCGGAGGGTGAGTACCCTAAAAGATATTGTGTGCAAGCCCCGCAGCCATCCTTCGCGGAGATGGCACGTCGCACCACGCCCCCGAGGGAAACCACCACCGCCACCGCCACTGCCAACGACACCGCCACCACTGCCACTGCAGCAGCCCCCCCAAAGAAGAAGCCTCGATACCCGCCGCTGGTAGTCGAGAAGATGCCTGACTGGGCCGCCCATTTCCGGGTGCTCAGGGACAGGCTGGGCTTCCCTCCCCACGCGCGCCCCTACCAAGCCGGGGTGCGCTTCAGCCCGGAAACGGAGGAGGAATATAGGGTGGTCCAGCGGTACCTGACCACCCTCGAAGGAGAGAGCGGCCTTTCATGGTTCGCCTATTCGCTGCCAGCGGAGCGCAGCCTAAAGGTGGCCATCAGGGGGCTGCCTGCCGAAACGGATCCCGCCGACATCGAGGAGGAGCTGCGCGAGTTGGGATACCAGCCGGAGTACGTCCGCCACATCAAGGCGCGACGCGGAAGACCCGGCTGCGTATTCCACGCAATAATAAAAAAGACGCCGAACATAAGGGCAATCTACGACACCGCCGTGTTGCTTAACATGCGCGGTGTCAAGATAGAGGCGTGGCGTGGCAAGCGCGGACCGGCCCAGTGCCACCGATGCCAGCAGTTCCGGCATAGCTCACATAACTGCCACCGCCCACTCGCCTGCGTACGTTGCGGCGAGGGCCATCACGCACGCGACTGCCCCCGGCCCCGGGAGGAGCCCGCAACGTGCGCCAACTGTGGCGGGGAGCACCCAGCGTGCAGCAACAGATGCCCCGTCTACAGAGAGGAAGCTCAGGTGAGGCGGGCGGGTACCGTCGCCATCACCGCCCCTCTGCGCCGGCCGGACGCACCGCGACACTTGAACGCGGAGCGGCCGCAAGAGGCGGACGCCACCACCACCTTGATGGCGGCGGCGAACAACCAAACTGGGCCACGACGACGCAGGAAGCGCGGCGGCAGGAGAGGGAGGAAGCCTCAAGAAACCGCCGCGCCCCCACCCCAGTCCCGGACACAGACGCAGCCACCAGAAGCCGTCCCAGAGCAGGAGATGGCAGCACGCAGACGCCGGTCAACGCGGCGCGCTGAGGCAGTGGAGGCGCAGGAGCTGCCCCCGGCGCCGCTCGCGCTCACATGCCCGCAACCGCTGCAGCAGCGCGACGCCGCGCGCCCCCGCCGGCGGCCGCCGCCACCGCCGGCCGACACCAGCGACTCCAGCGGCCAAAGCCGGACGGCCCGGGCGATACACATCCTTCTCGGCGTGATCAGGGCACTCCGAGAGGGAGCTAGCCCCGAAGAAGCGGTCCTCGACGGCCTGACGGCAGTGCTTGCCCTTTACAATGGCTAGGCCGTTGAGGATCCTACACTGGAACGCCCGCGGCCTCCGGAAGAAGGTCGCACCACTTCGCCATCTCCTGCAACAGCAAGACATCGACGTGGCGCTCATCAGCGAGACACACCTGGGACCAGCGGATCGGACGCGGTTCCCGGGGTACATCGTCTACCGTCAAGATGAAGAATCGGCATTCCTGCATCGGTACCGTGGTCTGGCAGTACTGGTGAAGAGAAGAGTCGTCCATCAGCAGATAGCCCCTATACAGCATGCTACCCTCTACACGCTGGGAGTCCAAGTGCACGTGGCCGGCGAGGACGTCGACCTCTACGCGTGCTACAAGCCGCCCGCGACCCGCCTAGAACACGCGGAGTTGCGGGCCCACCTGCCGCCGCACGCACCAAGGCCGGCGCTCATTGCCGGCGACCTGAACTGCAAGCACCCAGCGTGGAATAGCGTTCAGACGAACCCAGAGGGACGACGACTCTTCGCGGATTCAGAAGCCCACGGGTACACGGTGTCCGGCCCAGAAGTGCCCACCCACTACCCGGACAGAGCCCACATAGCCCCGGACGTGCTGGACATTGTGGTCCACAGTGGGCTCACATGCCAGATCACACAGCAAGTCTTGGACGACGAGATGCAGTCCGACCATCATCCTGTACTCGTCGTCCTGTCAGGAATGCCGACAAGACAGCGCCTAGGAGCGCCACGTCGGAAAATCAACTGGGACGCCTTCACCAACAAGCTGGAGATCACCACGCCGACTCGGCCTATCGTCTCCCCCGCGGACGTGGACGGCCTGGCTGAAGAGGTCACCGTTTGCATCCGGAGCGCCTTAGATGAGGCGACAACGACGAGTCCGCAGGGGGCAACCGCCTACCCCCCCCTGCCGCGCCACCTGCAACAGCTGATCGCCCAGAAGAGGCGCTTACGCAAACGGTGGCAAACAACCAGATGCCCGACGGAGAAGGCCGTCGTAAATCGTCTCGCGGAGAGAATCAAGGCCGAGCTCAACGCGCACCGCAGCGAGAGCTGGGAGGCCCGCATCGACGCTGTCGACGGCGACTGGCCGTCTATACACAGACTGTGCCGACAGCTGTCGAACACCCCAGCTCCAGTGCGGCCGCTGCTGGATAGCGGCGGGGCACTCAGATACACCGCACCAGACCGCGCGGAGATCTTTGCCGAGCACCTGGAGCGTCAATTCCGCCCGAACGACACTCAAGACGCAGAACACGTCGCAGCAGTCGAGAAACACCTTGGGGACTACTTCGCATCGCCGATAGCCTCTGAGGAAGACCCTATTTTCTTCGCGCCTGGCGCAGTCAGACGCGCCATCCTCCGGACCAAGCTGAAGAAGGCCCCCGGTGCTGACGGTATCACCAACACAGCGCTGCGCCACCTGCCGTAC
Organism: Helicoverpa assulta; assembly: GCA_963856015.1. Taxonomy (NCBI): domain Eukaryota; kingdom Metazoa; phylum Arthropoda; class Insecta; order Lepidoptera; family Noctuidae; genus Helicoverpa; species Helicoverpa assulta. Next base: position 11,141,759 of record CAWLCW010000012.1, read on the forward strand.
CGTATGGTCGCGGCCCTGGCGCGCCTGTATACGGGGATACTGCGCACGGGGACCTTCCCCCGCATATGGAAGGAGGGGCGCGTTATCATGCTGCCCAAGGCGCAGAAGAACGTGCTGAAGCCAGAGAGCTATCGGCCCATCACTCTCCTGCCCACCATCTCCAAGGTGTTCGAGCTGCTCCTGCTGCGACACCTCACCCCGCACCTGACGCCGCGCCCAGAACAGTACGGGTTTCGGGCGGAACACAGCACGACGCTCCAGCTGACGAGGGTACTGCACCACTTCGCCAACACGGCGAACAGGCGTGAACACGCGGTTGCAGTATTCCTCGACATGGAGAAGGCTTTTGACCGGGTCTGGCACCCCGGTCTCATATACAAGATCTCCACGTCGGATACGCCCCGCCGCATAACACAGGTGATCTCCAGTTTCCTTACAGGTCGCACAATACGTGTGGTGGTCGACGGCGCGCTATCAAGCGCGCGCCCGGTGAGAGCGGGAGTGCCGCAGGGAAGCTGCCTCTCGCCCGTCTGCTACTCACGGTACACCGACGACATCCCCTCGGCGGAGGACTCGACACTTGCGCTGTATGCTGACGACGCCGCGTACATCACGACGTCGATGAGCGCGAAGCACGCGATCGTCAAAATGCAGCGTGTCCTCGACCTCCTCCCCGAGTGGCTGTCCAAATGGCGGCTGTCGGTGAACGTGGGTAAGACGCAGGCGATTCTCATCGGAGGCGGCCCCGCACGACCACCCAAACTGGCACTACAAGGCGCCGAGATCGAGTGGTCGCCCCGGGTCAAGTACCTGGGCGTCACCATCGACCGGCGCCTCACCATGGCTGCACACGTCCGGCAGGTCGCCGGTAAGGGCAGGGTAGCCCGCGCCTTGCTCAAACCAGTGCTCTCATCTCGCCTCCCGCTGCGTACCAAACTGGCGGTGTACAAGACGTACATCCGGCCGGTACTGACGTACGCCGCCCCAGCATGGTTCGCCCTCACTAGCGAGAGCAGCCGCAAGAAGCTGCGCTCACAACAGAGCGCATGCCTGCGGCTCATCGCGCAAGCTCCCCGCTACGTGAGGAACGACGTCCTCCAGCGGGACCTTAAGATGGAGAGCCTGGACGAGTTCGTGCGCCGGCTCAGCGAGGGCATGTTCGCGCGTGCAGACGCATCTGCTTGGCTTCACGTCAAGCACCTGGCGCCCTTGCACGCGCGCCCGCCTGACGCTAAGGCCTTACCGCGCGACCTCCTGCCGGACGTGCCGCCAACACCACCGGACTGACGACACCCGAGCTGGCTGCACCCACCTACACGCAACTAGCTCACACAATAAACACTCCACATACACAATATACATTCGGTGAGCGTCGTGTGCTAGGTTAATATAGGCACGACGCAACCCGCCATACAATCACGACTCCACAACACTGTACTCACGCAATACCGTGTCGCGCAAGCGCGCACACGGTGGCGCACACACTGAGCGGCGGTACACACACATACAAGCCGCTCATATATACATAATCGGCCCGTCGGCTGAAGCGTGACCGGCTAGCTCTGGAAGCGTTACAGTCGCGGGTCTAGCATACCCGTTGTGCAGGGGCGCAGAGCCGGCATCTCTGTCGCTGGTCGTCACCCGCCGGGCCTCCCCCGGGTAACCGGGGGTCTCACCTGGCGAGGACTGACCGCCGAGATGCCGTGAAGAAGCGGCAATGTGCTGCCGCCAGCGCACCTGCAAACAAACACACGACATATTAACACATAGAACAGCGTCGCACAAACGCTGTCCTAATCTGCCGCGCCTATATCGGCAATCCAACGACCTGCCCGTAGTAACGGGCAGCGATTGGACCCCGCGGGAAAGGGGCGTAGCCCCGTGGCCCGCCAGCCGCGCCCCCTGGCGGGGGCGCAGCGACAACTCGAGCAACAGCGGTTCACGTTCGGCACGCTCCGAGTACTCTTCGTATCGACCTAGGTCGGTCACGAGTGCCTCGCCTCTTGCTGGACTTGGACTGGCGGCTGTATTGTTTGTTTGGCTGTGTTAGCGCCGCTAGCGGCCTGCAGCCCTTACAGGCATTACACCACGCCCTAGGGCATTCCGCGATAGCTAGCCAAACTATTTCGTTGTTAGGTCTTTAGCACCAGAATTGTATTAAAGTAACGCTATTCTTTTAACTATTTCATGTACCTATGTGTAAAGACGAGTACTTCAATAAACCTTTGTTATTATTTTTCATTGTGGGTTTCGTATTTTATCTCTTTACACATATTCCCCGTTACAAGTTGGCATCCCAACGTGTGGCTTTCTTTTGTTTTAAATTTTATTGCAATCTGCCATCTGGTTTAGATTATCTTTTAATACCCACGTAACTTTTTATTCTCGTTTAGTAGTTGTTTGTCATTATAGTTTTGGTCCATCTACCCACTAGTATTTTTTTTTGTTTACTTTGTTGCCTTAATGAGCGTTATTGTTTTGATTATTGCACGTGCATCGTTATCTTCACGCTAGCATCCTTAGGGGTAGGTAGTAGGTATTTTGTTTAGGTAGTTTAAATATATATTCATTTACTTTTACTGAGTATCTTCACGCTAGCATCCTTAGGGGTAGGCAGTATTTTGTTTAGTTGTCCTGGTTACTTTTACTAAGTATCTTCACGCCAACATCCTTAGGGGTAGGCAGTGTTGTGCTTAGTATCTGAGACTAGTTAACAATATTGACCTATTTAAAATATTACCTAGGCGTAGCCGTAGGAAGTTAGGTAGCAAAATGGCAAATGTTAGCTTCTCTGACGACCAGTTTCGTGACCTGTTAGAGGTCTTGGCCAGCCGAAATGATCAGGTCCTACAAAAATCAGGTAGCTTTGCGTCATGCACTGCTCGCTTCGATGGATCTCGGAATACTGCAGTGGTTGAAGCATTTTTATCAACCATCAGTACATATAAGAAGATCGAGGCAATAAGCAATGACAACGCCATTGAAGGCCTTACATTGCTTCTGATTGGGGAGGCATCTATCTGGTGGTTAGGCGTGAAAGACACAATAACGAGCTGGCAGGAAGCCGTGTCCTTGATAAGGTCAACGTTTGCGCCGAAGCGACCAGCTTATCTGGTGTATGATGAGATTGTCTGCGATAAGCAACATAGTTCTGTGGGTACGGAGTTATTCGTTGCCAAGAAACGTGCCCTTATGGCAGAGTTGCCCAAACCTTCGCTCACTTCATCCCAAGGCCTGGATCTCTTGTATACTTCCCTACATATAAGTATAAGAGACAGAATACCAAGAGATTCCATTGCGACGTTTGAAGAATTTTTGTCAAAGGTACGTCAACTCGAAGAGTCCGTCGCCGCACGATCAATGTTGAGCAATATTTCTGCATCGTCAGCAGGGGGACGACCCAGATGTACCTTCTGCCGTGCTTATGGCCACAATGAACAGGAGTGTCGTAAGAAAACCGCAAGGCAAGGTAAGGATAAGACTGCTTCAACAGATTCTACGTCAACTCCAGCTGCCTCTAAGCCGACGCCTGGTCACAAAATCACCTGCTACGGTTGTGGCGAACCCGGTGTAGTCAGGAGTAAATGTCCAAAGTGCAACAAGGGTAAAGTTGGCGCAGTGGACATTGGATTTTACTCGCTCAACTGCAACTCGGCATCGGCAGCACGACTCAGACCAACCGTCAAGATAAACATTGCTGGCGTCAACGGTCAAGCTCACATAGACTCTGGGGCCAAGTTAAGCGTCGCATCCACGTCATTGCACGACTTGCTCAGACGGAGAGGAGTCGACTTTAAAACAGAAAAAGCAACGGTTACCCTTGCTGATGGTTTGCGCCGCAGGCAGTCTGTCAAGTCGGCCACCATACCTGTCAATTTATGTGGTCGGGAGATCCCCACAAACTTTATCGTGTTGCCTGAATCGCACGATAACCGAACACTCCTAGGAGTAGATTTTATTCAAGATGCGAGAATCGTACTCAACTTGCCGCAGCTGTTGTTCCATTTTCTAGATGAGCCTGCCAAGAAGTACGATCTCTTCAACGAGGAGGAAGTTGATGTACCGGTGGCTACTGTACAAGCGGCACCCGTGGAAGCTGAATCGGTGATCTCAAGGTTAGCCAAGATAACGTCTCTGGAACCGATGCTCAGTCCCATGCCCGTGACTCCGTCCCAATCTACATATGTTCCTGAGGAATGTAGCATGGCCGAGTCGTACGGACCGCCTGCGCTGATTGAGTTCCATACGCCACCACCATCGCCCTCGCGACCAAAATCTGAGTGTACTGGTTACTCACCAAGATTTGTTGGGTCATTGTTTCGGGATGCGCAGTCAAACATCAACAACTCCGAAATAACACTCTCCCCACACAGCCAGCAACTATTTGGTCCAAGCATCGATATTGCTATGGTCGCTATATCTTATTCCGGAGAAGCGGCCGCTGAAGAGAGTGCGCAGCTGAATGCTGTATTAGAACGTCATTCTGAAATTTTTTCTAGCAACGGGGAACCAGCCAGCCTCGTTGAGCATTGCATAGAAACTGGAAACCACAGACCGATTGCTGTGCCTCCGTATCGCCTATCCCCACAGCGTAAGGAAATTCTACGTAAGGAGATTGATCAGATGTTGGAAGGGGGTATTATTACGCCGTCAAAGTCTCCATGGGCAGCGCCAGTGGTAATGGTCCCCAAGAAGAACGGCGATGTAAGGGTCTGCATTGATTACCGCCAGCTGAATAGTATCACCATAGCTGACGCATATCCCTTGCCTAGGATAGATGATTTGCTGCATGAAGCCAAACCGACACCTTACATGTCATCGTTAGACCTGAGAGCAGGCTACTGGCAAATTAAAGTAAGAGATAAGGATCAGGAAAAGACGGCCTTCGTCACACCGTTCGGACTTTACGAATTCAAACGAATGCCCTTTGGATTACGCAACGCTCCAGCGACATTCCAGCGGTTTATCGATAGACTAAAACTGCAACTAGACGGAGTTAGGCTGCTAGCTTATTTAGATGACCTGATCCTACTATCCCCAACATTTGAGCAGCACTTGCAAGATCTGGATAGACTTTTCCAGCTTATGCGAGATAACAATGTTGTTATCAACCGGCAAAAGTGTAAGTTTTGCCAAGACCACATTCCATACCTCGGGCACCTCATTACCAAAACAGGTCTGCGGACGGATCCTGAGAAGATATCGGCTATATCTGATATGCCAGCGCCGCAGAATGTTCGAGAGGTGCAATCCTTCCTTCAAACTTGTTCCTGGTATCGTCGTTTTGTACCAAACTTTGCAAAGATTACCCAACCACTTACCCGACTGACGAAGAAAGACGCGACATGGGAGTGGGGAACAAACCAGAAGGACGCCCTTAGAGAACTCAAACGATGCCTAACCAGTGCTCCAATCTTACGTCAAGCAGATTTGAGTAAGCCGTATATAATCAAAACTGATGCCAGTGATTACGCCATTGGTGCTGTTTTAGTGCAGGGGGAGGGCTCAGATGAGCACCCCGTAGAGTATGCGAGTCGTTTGCTGACCAAGGCGGAACGGAATTATTCCACTACGGAACGAGAAGCACTTGCAGTCGTATGGGCTGTAGCAAAGTTTAGAGGCTACATAGAGGGCTCTTCAGTGATAATTGCCACTGATCATCAAGCACTAAAATGGCTTATGTCCATAAAGTCTCCTACAGGACGACTTGCTAGATGGGCACTACAACTCCAACCTTATAATTTGTCAGTTCAGTATATACCAGGGAAAACCAACGTAGTTGCTGATAAGCTTTCCAGACCTTCATGCTCTGAACTCCAAAAGAATTGTGGAGTATGCATAGTATCCGTAGATATGCCTCGTCGCTCTGCCGCCGAAATACGACAAGAACAATTGAAAGATGACTATGTGAAGACAATCGTCGATGCACTGGAGAAACCAGTTCCAGGCGAAGATGCTGTTTATTGGGCGAATAAAGGCTACATCATGAACAATGGAATACTATATCGCTATACACAAGATAGCGATAGCGACGATGCTCAATTGGTCATACCTCAACATGAAACAGTGAACATACTTACGCAATATCACGATGATCCTACTGCTGGTCATTATGGTGCCGACAAAACTTTTCGTCGGATAGCTACTAGATATTATTGGAAAGGAATGCGAAAGGAAATTGAACTCTATGTTCAAAATTGTTTAAAGTGCCAGCGGTATAAATGTAGCAACTTGAAACCAGCAGGTTTACTGCAAACTACAGCAGTAAACCAGAGGTGGGAAGCATTATCTTTTGATTTGTTTGGGCCCCTACCTCCAACCTCAGATAACAAAACATGGATATTTATCGTCGAAGACGTTGCCACCCGATGGGTTGAACTCTTTGCTTTGGAGCAAGCTACCGCCGAGGCTTGTGCAACTGTACTACTCAATGAAGTTTTTTTGCGCTATGGAGTCCCTCGAAGAGTGATAAGCGACAACGGAACGCAATTTGTTAGTTCTGTAATGCAAAAACTTGCTTACTGTCTCAATGTACAACACGCGTTCACTCCTGTCTATCATCCGGAAGCCAACCCAGTCGAGAGGAAGAACAGAGATCTAAAGACCCAACTTGCTATTTTGGTGGATGGCGATCACCGCGCTTGGGCAGAAAGATTGCCAAGCATCCGATACGCCATGAACACGTCAAACTGTCTTAGTACTGGTTATACACCAGCATATCTTACATTTGGCCGAGAACTACGGACATATGACGACGTCAACCATGATCTTCGACATATAGTTTTATCTGAAAACTTTGTTCCAGAAATAACTCCTAAACTCGCTCTTTTAGCAGATACCCTAAAAAGAGCGAGAGAGCTGCAAGAGAACAAGGAAGAATCAAGAAAGAAGTGGACCGACAAACGACGACGGCCTGCCCCTGTCTACCAGCCAGGAGACCTCGTCCTGATAGCGTCCCACGTCCTGAGCAACGCAGCCCGCTACTACACGGCGAAGCTAGCTCCACGCCGTGACGGGCCCTACGTTGTCCTGCGACGGCACGGGCCGTGCTCTTATGAAGTGGCACATCCCGCGGACCCAAATACTCCACTTGGTATTTACCATTCTTCCGCGCTGAGCCTGTATCAAGGCTCAGCCTCAAACCCACCTAATCCAGAAAGACCTTTGCGCAGACGAGGCAGGCCAAGGAAGCAGCAGGCAGCACCAGAGGCAACAACTGGTCTCCTCGCCGGGTCGTCTTCGGGTCCAGAGGGGGAGACTGTAACGCGACAAACAAAACAACGTGCCGGCGCCCCTCCCGCGCATACCAAGCGATGCACCGAGTCCCCACCTGCCCGCTCACCGCATCCCCGCCGTGGCCGTGGTCGCCTATAAAACACCGCGCAGTCACCAGCAACAGCGGTTCACGTTCGGCACGCTCCGAGTACTCTTCGTATCGACCTAGGTCGGTCACGAGTGCCTCGCCTCTTGCTGGACTTGGACTGGCGGCTGTATTGTTTGTTTGGCTGTGTTAGCGCCGCTAGCGGCCTGCAGCCCTTACAGGCATTACACCACGCCCTAGGGCATTCCGCGATAGCTAGCCAAACTATTTCGTTGTTAGGTCTTTAGCACCAGAATTGTATTAAAGTAACGCTATTCTTTTAACTATTTCATGTACCTATGTGTAAAGACGAGTACTTCAATAAACCTTTGTTATTATTTTTCATTGTGGGTTTCGTATTTTATCTCTTTACACATATTCCCCGTTACAACCAGTATACTTACCATTTTATAATTAAAACAAAATTGCTTTACAAAATGAGAAATAATCTCAAAACAAAAAATTTTAATTCCGACGCAAATATTCTCACGTGACGCTTCGTCCACAATGTTGCCATTAAAATTTATTATAATTTATATTTTTCTTTAATTAAATAAGACATGGCCGAAGTGCTGGCAACGTGACCGGGAGGGGATACCATTAGACGTTAGGCTTGGGTCTCATAGACAGCGTGTTGCGTACTTGCGTGTAAGCGACTTTAAAATGGGAACTTTTGTTAGATAAGGGAAATATTATTATTTTTTATTCTATTGAAGATTATGTTGAATGAGAAAGGATGCGGGGGATAGATTTAATGAATATTAGTCTCGCTCAACCATCAGCTTTATTATCATTAATAAGCTTAGATTTTAACCGTCCGCTGCTAAACATAGGTAAGTCAGATTAACTCAATATTTAAAAGTTTACCTTCTTGGCAAACTAGACTTCCGAACACTTTGTGGTAGTTACACCACCAGATGGGACCATGATTGACTGATTTTCCACCAAAACAAAAACAACTAAAACCATTGCATGAGAATTCCTATAAAGGTTCCGCCATAAGCAGTACTCCAGTGAAAAATCGCCGTCAACGCGACCTTTTCCTTACCACCTTCTAAACCGAGGGAGTGAAAGAAAGTAAGTGCTTCAAAATAGCGCCGTAGATAAGTGTAAATATTCGGTGTCTTATTTAATTTTTCTAAACGCGAAGGCGCCATTTTGTCCACTAAGTGGCGCAGGGAATCTCGCTAGAGCCTCGTTTTTTTGTCGAAATTGGTTTGTCGATCGCAATGTGAATTTTGACGAGTTTTTTTGCAAATGCTGAAATACTCGTAGATGTATTTTTTATAACACAACTGGGTCTTATGGATTGTTATAGTCTATAGATAAGTACTTGTTTCTAAAAGCGGCTTCATCCGTATCCCAAGGGAACGTCTGCACGAACCCAAATTAAAGTAGCATATAGCTTTCCTCGATAAATAGGCTATCTATCACTGAAAGATTTTTTCAAATCGGATCAGTAGTTCCTAAGATCTAGGTTGAGTTTTTTCCCCAAGCCAACAAAAATGGAAACAAAACACAATAAAGATGTTCACAGCCACTTAATTTACGTCGGCCATGATGAATTCCGATACGACGCAGATAATATCCGCAATCGTTAAACTCCAACTTTATGTTGACCGATCACTAAAGTTTATATCGCATCGGTCATAAAATTGATGTTTTCTAAATGATGGTAGACTTAAGCTGGAATAAGCTTAAGTCTTGTGTTAAGTTTATATAATAATGAGAGATATGTACAACAAGTTTTAAATAATTACAGAAATTCTGCTGTCTATATATCATGTAATTTCATAAATGCAAGGAGACTCGTTACGTCGGTAGGTATATCTGGTTTTCACGTCAAAATTATTGAACGGTTATAAATAACATTTTATAATACTTGTGGCTTTGGTATCTACTTATTATAGGTTATATCTATCTCAATCTTCAAATTTTTTGTCTATTGGTAAGACATATAAAATACTTCGTGATGTCATAAATGGAGCATTTAGTATCCTTGTCAAAATGCAAAAGATTTCACATGTAAATATAATTAACCACATTGCTAACACCGTCCAAGTGCCTGAAACCACTTCAACACATAAGTAAATCCACATCAAATCCTTAACAAGAAAATACTAAATAATTCCCACTCATATGAACTAGCAAGAAACAGGGTTCACGCTCGTGAACTGTTCAGAGCGGGGTCCCCAAGGTCCGCACGTGGCTCTCCTACATCAAAACCCCGCAGTTCCTGATACGAATACTGCTCAACTCGGTTTAGCATACGAAGATTGCCTTTTTGTTATTTAATTTATGTAGGGACTTATGTATTTTTAGAAGTGCATTGACCAGCTGTTTAAATATGTTGCTTTGACATTTTGATCTGGTGGTTATCGCTAAAGTCGAAAGTTTGCATTGCCCATGTAACTGGATTGAACAACCGTGGCTGTCGATACGGGTAGTCAGAAGCCAGAAAATCTGACACCAGGCTTACCAAGTAGCATTGGGTTGCACGGGTAACCAGGTTGAGGAGGTTAGATAGGCAGTGGCTCCATGTAAAACACTGGTACTCAGCCGCATTTGCTTAGAAGGGAAGCCGACCTCAGCATAGTTGGGGGAAAGGTCTAAATAGATGATTATAGTTGTGTTTGACAATAAATTGCTGTACCTATACTGTAAAACTTTGAACGAACAATATTGTCTTCACATTAACACTTATTAAATGATTATCCTACGAATCTTAGTGACAAAGTTTCTCTTTAATTCCGTTATAAATCAACAAATAAATAAATCGGCTATAATACATAGCAACACCAGCTTGGCAGCTTAGTACTTAATACATCAAGTTAGTTCTAAACTCGTTTCCCTCAGGCCCAAACGTCGACGCTCGTTCAGCTCCAACTAGTTAATATTATGAACGCTGAAGAACTTACACTTTGAACGAAATAATATTCTGTATTAGAAACTGAAGTAAGGTAGGGGAGATGGGGGAATTGGGAGTCACTTAAGGAAAAGTCATTATTATAATCACAAATGATCAGTCTTATATTGTTTCCATTATTACTTATCTTTAAAAATTAATCAGGTATCGAAACGTATAAGTCTTTTTTGGCTGTCATTAACATGAACATAATTATGATTAAAAAACAAAAAAGTAGTTTTGACTCTAGTTACCCGCATGTAAGGGAAATGAAAGTCAGCTCATGGGGGAATAACAGTCAAAATTATGAAACAAATAAAAGCAACAAAATTATTATCTCTTTAACAAACAAACATTAATTAACAAAATTAAAAATTAGAAATGATTGCACAATGGAATCGTAACAAAATTAATATTTAAAATCGAGTTAAATGCAAAAATCACAGCGATAGCGACTTGGATCATCACATCCTGTACATGCCTCACGGGCCCATCCTGCACAGAGGCGGCATCGGTACCAGATTTCTCTGGGCTTTCCCTCTTCAAGGCATATGGCGCATACAGACTGTTCACGATCGTTCCGGAAGTTTTGCTGGATGTTTAGTGGGATTTCAATATTTTCCAAGTCACTATCTCCACTCTCAACATAAGGAACCTGTTCATCAGCCGATTCATCAGAGGAGCTTGACTTAAATAAGTTCTTTTTTACTTCTTTTAACTTCTTAATAACTTTGCCTCTTGTGTGTCTTTTCTCTTTCCTTTCTTTTCTTATCTTTTTCTTCAAACACGGTTTTCTGAGATGTGGCAGTAAGAATTTCTGATCGTTGTGTTATTTTTCCTTTGCGTAATGCGTACAGCAGCTGCCTGCAGGTCACCTGCAGTCCAACTCACTTTGGTGGTCTTCCTTGTCCAGTTCCTTGGCATCTGAAATGAAACAAAAAGTTTTATCATAATAAAAAACGATGTGGGGAATGGGGGTCAATTGACTTTCATTACCCCAATGATGGTTCGTTTGTTAAATTTGAATTACTATACAAAAAACATTACAAAATCGAGTATCTTACATTAATAAACATAAGTTTAGTTACAGAATGACATTTTAAGATTATTTTATCAGCAAAATTAACAAATATAGATACTCACGTTTTCGGTCGAAATTTCGGAAATTTTACAACGGCTCCTCCCCTGTAACACGTGTGTTGCTCCCGGTGTCGCGAGCGTCATTAGCGGGTCGGCGTCTTGGACAGTGCGGGAGGGGTGCCCAGCTAAGCCCAATGCTACATAGCCGAATTCCGTAAAGCTTAAGGTTCATTTCTTTTTGAACTGACCCTCATTGCCCACTGACTCTCATTCCCCCCGGCTCCCCTACGTTGGTTAGTTCTCTAGGAACGATTCATTTTCTTTCCGGACGATAGACTTCTACCTAAAATGATGTGGACCAGTCGTTAGAAGACACCCGCCTTCTTTATTATTATTATATTTTTGACGGTCTTATGAAATTCACAAAAATAATTTGATAATCACAAAGTTTGCTATCTCTTTTGTTTTTTTTTTTATGTAGTCTCGATCTGATCACGAACAGTTATTGAATTAAATTGTAACTTTTCTGTCTGTCCACTTGATAGGGACGGATGCAATCGTTAAAAAAATATCAAACACCTGAGATTGAAATGGCATATTACGTACACAAAAAAAAAACAACAGCAAACAAATAAAATTCCAAACTTACGTTTTGATAACACAAACAGGTTTAAAACTTTTCCCAATTAACAGGGGACGTGCTTCAACAATTACCTATGTAGTAACGAAACGCAACACATTTTTGTAGGTACACTAAAGTTTGTTAATTTCAAACGTACGGTGCTCCACCCAGGAGGTTTCTGCAAAAGTTCCGCGCTGCATGTGACTACGTGACACGAATGTTGCCGACTGTACGTCTGCAACTTACTGCATTTACATCGAGAATGTACATGGCTTTAATGGTCTCTATGCAATGGCCCGTCCAGGTAAAATTTCCTTAATGGTTTGAACTGAGAAAATGTGTACGGTTGAAATTGTAGCTAGTTTTATATAATATTTTTCCTTCTTTAATTTTGCAGAACAGGATCTAAGTAGCTTTGGTATAGAATCTTATTGGAGATAGCGCATAGTATAAGCGACAAACGCACCGCATTAAGTTTAAAATACAATTACAATTAACAAATCTACCAATTAACCAAAGATAATTAAATTAAATAAAACAATAAAACTCTAAAATATTCAAAGACAAAAACAAGATTACATCGTATGTGGTCTAGACAGACAACGATCTTAGGCAGAAAACCCCTGCGTGAATGCAAACTGCTCTCATCGCATCTACATAATTAACTATTCATTGATAATCTGGCTGCGGCAAGTCTGATGCGGGCTCGACCTTTGCAACGTAAAGGGACTTACAAAGTTGAAAAGGAATCACCTCAAACTGAATAAAAAATCGTATTCATGAGCCGACTTCTTCTTAATGTGTCAAAAATGATGGCTGCCATGAATACTTAACTTAATTCGTTCGCCTCACAGAGGGAATAGGTACAATTATTGGCAGTCATTATGCAGAAAAAAGGGCCCTGTGCAAACAGCGGGGCGGGACAATGAAAACATCTTGGAAACTTGGACGACGAATTTATGGAGCTCGCATCTTTTTTTTTTGGTCAAACTAAGTTTGTTTTGGCTGAAGAATTGCTGAGCTGTGTATAATATATTGCTCGCGTCCTCGAAGGGGTTTATCGAGGATTTGTTTTTGTTTTTTTTCTGTAATTAATATTTATAAATGACAAACTGTATTGCAGTATTAGAGTACAAACACACTACAAACTGTTAGATGGCCGATAGTTGTTCGAGCTCATAAATCAGTATGGAAACCAATGTTAGAACGCACATAACAACGATCAGGTATTTGACCTGTCTCTGACCGAATAAAAACTTTGATAGAACTGACGATTTCTTTATACAACCAACTGTCGGCCGACTGTTTATTCTGTAATGTGTGGGTAGTTACTCTAAGAGCTGCTTTTACATGTCATTTAATTGTTACAGCCTTTTTTATCGTCCCGCTGCTGGAAACAGGCCTCTTCTCACAAGGAGAAGGATTGAGCATTGATCACCACGCTTGTTCAATGTGGGTTTCAGACTATATAGTCCAGGTGTCCTCAAGATGTTTTCTTTCACCTTTTTATCAGCCATTGGTGTCCAAGAAAATTAGAAAGTACATACAAACATAGAAAAGTTGCATTGGCACTTGCCTGACCTGGAATCGAACCCACACCCTCATACTCGTCATTTAATAACTTTGATTTATTATTTACTAGCGACCCGCTCCGGCTTCGCACGGGATAACAGTAATTCTCCACCATTTAATGTATGTTATTATACATATAAACCTTCCTCTTTAATCACTCTATCTATTAAAAAAACCGCATGAAAATCGGTTGCGTAGTTTTGAAGATTTAAGCGTACAAAGGGACATAGGGACAGAAAAAGCGACTTTGTTTTATACTATGTAGTGATTCGTTTATATTCAGAGAAATTCTACACTGAAACGTTAACTATTTAAGAACCATTCACAATATCGCTTACAATTAGTTATTTATGGCCTTACTACAAAAACTTAACCACCTGTTTTACACTAGTCTAAAAAAATTGTGGCTGCAAAATGAACCATATGTCAACGTCATAATTTGACATTTTTTTAGACAAGTCTTAAACTGACGTTTAAAAGTTTTTGTGGTAAGACGGTTTGTGTTTGTGTTTACTTAGCTCAACCTAGCTAGAGTATAGTTATCGGCACGGATATTGAGCTCTCGGCGGAAGAGTGGGGATCGCTTTGCGCACTGTACACATAAGGCAATAAACCAATAAATCGCTTCTGCGCAGGTGAAGGTCAAGGCTCAATATCCCTGCCGATAACTATACCTACTAGATTAAGTGTGAGTACTTAGTATTACCAACACAACCAGAGTGTAAATATACTCAGAGTAAAACTGTGAACTTAGGTAGTAATGCTGATATACATATATCATAATACTAGTTTACTAATGATCAAATATACCCAGTACCTATATTCGTGGGTTAAGAACTAGAGTAGCGTAAGGGCAAAAATACAAAAAAAATTTTTTTTCACCATTCGTTTATTTAATCCCCATATTTTTATGTGCCGAAAAACTGGAACGATGTAGTGTGTTGATTGCTTAGTACAACAATAACGTATAAAAAATAAAGTTATTTGTTTATTGCTAAAATGAAGTGTTTCTACTTACAATAATCTTGACATTATTTTCTCAAAAAAATTACGAGCGCAACGATCGTAACTCGATTTACAGAGCGAATAAGACACCAAATATGCCTTCAATGTAATCGCTTAAATAACGTATCTTGCCATACGTTATTAACGCAGAAAGTTTGATTATGTAGGCTTAGTTTGTTTCGTGCCAAATAAACGTAAAGTTATTATTTTTAAAGCCATTTTAACGGAAGTTCCGTTACATTCCATACATATTGAATTTATGTAACAACCAAAATGACGTATGTCAACCAGTTTTTGAAAAATAAATTTTATTAAAATGAAACCGTATTTTGATTAACCAAAAAGTTACATTATTCTGTAGCCGATAAATAAAGTTTTATTATTAGTAAAAATCAGATATCTAACTACTATAGATTTTGCCACAAAAAGGGCTATAAGATAACAGTAGGTAAATTTGAGTTGTTTTCGGGCTCTCCCGAGAAGTTGTCATTTTGGCCTTACGCTACTCTAGTTCTTAACCCACGTATTATGGTTCAGTTGAAAACGATTCAAGTTAATTTGTAATGTGACACAGACGCAGTTGTAAGTCTATATAAATATAAATAAAGAGTATTCAAGTCAATAAAGAAATAATAAACACCAATACAAACAATAATATAAAAAACGAATAAAAAATAAAAAAGCTTTACATACATACAACTTTACAAGTACATTCACACTCTCACGCACACACACATACACAACAAACACACACACGCACGCACACATAATAAGATAAGAATATAACTTGTTAATATATTTCAGTTTTTTAGTAATAAGTATAGATTTAATAAAACTAATCTAGGTAATAATGATAAGTACTGCAAACCTCTCCTACCTCTTTATGCTGTGCCCTACCGGGTCCATATTGTTTCTAATATATTTTTTTAACTTTATAAAAATACCACCTTTATTACATATGGAACGCAAATAAAGAATTGAATTGAATATTTTTTTGCAATTTTCAAAAGATTAGGGCAGTTATCAAAGGCGCCGCGTAGAACCGCGGGGGTACTGACTACTTAAAAAACAAACCGCACGACCGCGCGGTCGTGCGGTGTACATATAAATTGATATTTACCAAAATCAAAGTAACCTACTTTCACCTTTAGATAGGGCTCAATAATAATAGAATTTGCTTCGATACTACGCACTTGGACTGCCCTAGACACGTAATTAGGGTATCACTAACGACGTTATACCTTTACACATGGCGATACAAAGCAATTCATTGATTTCTATTTAGGTACTATTCGGTTTTATTAAAATGAGCCACATTTTTCTTATCAAGTAGGTAATTCAAAAACAATTAGAGATTTCTCTACCAACTTACTACTTATAAAATTAAACCAAAGAAAAACTATCCACATTGTTAAATCTTTTTGTTAATGTCATGGGAACTTTGATGCAAAGTCCTAAGTCTTAAAAAGAGTTAAAAATAAGGCTTACAAGATTTGTACCTACTGCACTAATTACTAATAAACAGGGCTCGTAAAATAAATCCTTGTAATAAACAAAATAAATTGTTAAAATGCGATGCCACATCCAAATACATTCGTAGCACCGCCAAAAGCACTTAAACCACCATTACAGAGGAGCATTAGGTAGCAAGTTTGGGTCCCAAATTTACCCGTTTCATTAACTACCTAATGATTTCCGATAGCGTCGTGCTAGTTGTTAATTTATGTCCTAACAAAAGATGGGGAGTGTCCGCCTATTTACATAGAAATTATTTTCACCGCAGTGCGGATTCTTCTTCATAAGAGTGAGCTCCAGGTTTAATTATCTCCTGCCGGGGCTGCGGGATTGTGTCTAGTGTCAGAGTTTTCTCAAATCCACCTGAGCGCGGCTGATGTAATTTCAACATCTTTGGCAGTCGCTACGGGTAGTCAGAAGTCAGAAAATCTGACAACCAGTCGTAACTGAGTTGAGGAACCTATCTCCAAGGGGAATCAGGTTGGTCGGGGAACTGGGTTGAGGAGGTCAGATTGGCGGTCAGTCCTTCTAAAACACTGGTGCTCAGCTACATCTGGTTAGACTGAATGCAGACCCCAACATAGTTGGGAAAAGTCTCGGGAAATGATGAGTTGCATGGGAAATAAAAGAATAAAATCTTTGCTATATTTTCATTACCAATTCTTTTACTGAAATATACTCTCTGTCCTATCTTTATGTGTTTTAGCGTGATGGTACGTATAATTGTGTGTGCCCTTGCCCGAAAATTTAGGACCGAGTTATGCCAGCGAGAATTGAATTAGGATTGCGGCTATGAAAAACGCAATAATAGGTATAAAAGCACAGCTACGAGAGATAACAGCTTTATTGATATTGTTTTGCAATCTAATGTTCTTTTTAATTATATAATAGTAATATCAAGATCTATCCAGCAAATCTCGTGAGGAAAAGGCTGGCTATTACCTCGGACAAAGGATCAGCATGGCGATCCAACGAGGTAATGCTGCCAGCCTCTTGGGTACGCTCCCAGTCGGCAGCGATGGGGACGAATTATTCTTTTTAGTTTTAGGTTTTGTACTAGAATAATGTTTAAATTATTACAATAGTGGGTTATTCATGACCGAGATGGTTGGCATTCCTTGGAGTACCCTACGTTCAACAGTGGACGGCATTTGCCTGATATTATGATGATTAAGAAAGATATGGATTACAAATAAAAACATTGTTTTATCTGATAACACACCAAGGGTAATGTACTTTAATCTATTTTTTCTACTTTTTTATGTAGGTTTACTAATGCGAAGTAAGCAAAATACGCGTTAAATAAAATGTGTTCGCTGATCTAATGGCCGAACACTGAACACAAAACGCTTAACCCCGTGAAATCAATGTTGAAATTGTTTCAGCGGAGATTTCAACTTAATTAAATATAAATAAAGACAAACACCATCATGTTTAATGTTGCTTTTGTGAATCGTTCCGCTTTTTATAATTCCAGCATCTTCCAATTGAAAAGTTTAATCTGTATTTGTATTGACAAAATATTATTTTGAAAATATTTATTAGTAGCCATTTTCCCGCGGTTTCATTCGCGTACGGTGGCAATAAAAAAAAATACAGGTTATGTTACCAGGGAAAAGTGTATCTTTCTTACAGTGACATATTTTTTCAAATCGATTCAGTAGTTTCGGAGCCTTTAAGGTAAAAGCGAACTAACAAAAAAAATGTTTCTCTTTATCATATTGGCATAGAAGACAAACATCATCATGTTGCTTGTTGTTTTATGAATCGTTTCGCTTTTAATAACTCTACCATATTCCAATTGAAAAGTTAATCTGTATTTATTTAAGATTATGGATCGGAAAACTAGTCACTTGTTATTGAGAAAATAATATTTTGGAAATATTTATTGTAAAGTTGAAATGTTATTTTCTTGAGATTAGCGCTTGAATGCGCAAACAAACCAACATACAAACTCTTCAACTTTATAATATTAGTACAAAATCAGAACCAAAAGAATTAATCAAATAATATCTACTGATAGACACGCGTTTTATAAAAAAGGTCAATATCAAGAAATAGGGTTACCATAATAATATGGTTTTTATTAATGTATAAAAGCCATTAAAGATTTGAAACAACATTCTTACAATCACTATTAAATTAAAGAATAAAATAAAGGGACATCCTACTGTACATATACGCTTACTTATTATACTAATAGATACTTATAATGTTTATGTTTTTATTCACATAACAAAGTAGAATATTTAGATTCTTACCTCAGCTATTTTTGTCATAAGGAAATAACAAATTAAATAAAAATGACACGATAAGCAAATAGCAGACATATGCATGTATATGACGTACATTTTGACCTGCTAAACTTAAAATGTAGATGTAACTACATAATATTTTTAAATAACGTTAAGCCCTTGCTTACCTACTTAAATATTAATGTATGTTTTTTTGTTCACTGTAAACAAAGTTCTGTCCACCGCGATAGATTTCTTACCACTTATTTGAAAATAACCTCGTACAAATTAAATTAAAAAAAACTGTGCCAAGGACCCAAAATGGCCTTTATTATTTAACTGATTATTGAATACCAATTTCAGGATTTAAGACGGAAGTTTTAATAATATTTAGGGTCACCCTACTGATCGACCCGTCTCTCCTAACGACTCGAGTGACGAAGTAAATCAAGTTTTCACAAAATTCTTATTCCATTTCTCGGGCTTTTAACGCTTTGCCAAATTACATATATTTACCTATTGCGTGGAACAAATCGTGTTTTATTTTGTACAAGCATTTATATTATTTAAAGTAATATTGTCTAGTAATTAATATTATGATCCTTTATTAAGTTTCAATTTTGACTGTCGTATTCCTTTACCTCAATCATTTTTATTTTTCTAGGGCCAGACAAAAGTTATCTCTGACTGATAAAGCCGTTTCAAAATCAGAGTCTTTTTATCCGCGTGCAGGAAGTAGTGCCCTCGCCCTTGGCACCTAACAACAGCTAGTATTAAATATCTACTTAAATTCTAGAACAAAAAATATCGTTAAAACCGTTTCTATAAAGTGCAACGACACAAATGCTAGCCGGTAAACCGAATCAAGTGTACGGCAGTGTAAAAAGGGCTCTTTTTTCCTTTTTCCCTTCAACGGTTACAGCGAATAGCCCCCGAGGGTAATGGAAACCTTTAATTGCAACGAACCTTGTCCTCTACCCTCGATACCATTTTGTTATTTGTCATTGTTTCACACTCTTTATACTAAAGTTGGCGACTTTTTTTTTAACGACTTCAAAAATCATCAAATGACCCCTCCCGCTGTGGGTTAGCAGCGGTGAGGGAGTGGCAGACTCTTACTGACTAAAAACCGTCGTGTTCCGTCGTAGGCCTTTTATGTACCAGGGCCGCGGTAACTCTTTCGAACAATCCTGCAGCCCCGGCAGGCCTTGGCCCTGCTGGGCCCCGCTGGAAACACGACTGCCTCGTTGGTCTAGTGGTTGCAAACGAGAATTTCATGCTCGAGGTTTACGGTTTGATGCCCGAGTCAGTCGGTTTCAGAAACTTTCACAAAGCAGGCCATAGTCTGGAAGTTGGTGATTGATACACCCGTGCATCGTAGAGCACGTTAATGTCGGTCCTGCGCCTGATCTCTCTCCGGTCGTGCCGTCGCAACGGGCTATGAGAGTGAAGGAATAGTGAGTGCACCTGTGTCTGTGCAAATGCTTGTGCACTATAATATGTCCTGCCCAGCTGGCTGGAGAAATCGGCCTTGGAAGCCATTATTATCAAAGTATATTATTATATTAGTAGCCATTATTAAAGTAGGAGTGAAGGTTTTAGGTATGCACAAACTAACTCGTCATCACTGTCCATTCTGCCAACAAATTATGTACTCTTTCAAACCTATTTAATAAGTGTACCTAAACAATATTTATTATACATTGTCATCGCTAAACAAACATCTTACACAGGGTGCTACAAAAATACCTTAGATTTTTTTCTAGGCTTACGGATATCTGGATGAGAATAATAATGATGTTCAGGCCGATTGTCGGCCATGCCGGCTATTCGCTCTGAGGAAATCATCTACCTACCCAGGACATAATATAGTGCACAACTGTTACAGCCTTTGTTATCGTCCCACTGCTGGGCACAGGCCTCCTCTCACTCGGAGAAGGATTGAGCGTTAATCACCACGCTTGCTCAATGCGGGTTGGCGATTTCAGACTTAATAGTCCAGGTTTCGTCAAGATGTTTTCCTTCACCTTTTTTATCAGCCATTGGTGTCCAAGATATATTTAGAAAGTACATACAAACTTAGAAAAGTTGCATTGGTACTTGCATGACCTGGAATCGAACCCACACCCTCATATTCGAGAGTTTGGTTCTTTACCCACTAGGCCACCACGACTTTTTTTTATTCTATAGTGCACAGCACGGAGGACAAAATAACTGGGTGCACAAGTATTATAAGCACATACAAGCTGTTGATTTGCATCCGTGCCATATTCAAGGACGTAATTATGCTAATGATTCTCGACCCAAATCAACAAAGAAATTGGTACGTAATTTTTTTTTTTTTCGGAGTTCCGTCAATGTCATATAGCCGTATTTAAACTTGGCGCGTGTGTTACTGGCCTTAAAACCGTGCTGCGCCCTCACATAAACGTAAACACAAAGCATGCGCAACGATTATTCATAAATTTCATTCATAAAATTCGATTACTTCTGAAATACTACGACATTACAATGACAAAAGCGGTGCATATTAGCTATTTCCCGTCTACTGTAATTCCAATCGATTATTTACGTATTTTATGTCCTCCTCCTGAACTATGGCACAAATGCAAATCAACGCCTTGTATAGTAAGCGATTTATGTATATCGTCACTATTAACGAAGCACCTGAAACACCAGACAGACACCTGAAGACCAGTCGCAATTGCGTTTCTGATTTTTTAAGAAGTTCCGTACGGTATTTTTATGGAAAAAAATATTACTCTTTTAACTTTACAAGTTTTTTTTGTAACACCTTGTATAATGTATTGGAGTATTTAGATACCTTTTTACTACCTACGCAAAAATAACTGTTACGCTGATAATTACATTGTAAATCAGGGAATTCCCCGCCTGAGTGTTGCCAGTAAAAAACACCGCTTAAATAACTATCGGTCGATTTCAATATGTATTTTCGTATTTAGGTAAATTCTTACTACCTACCTACGCAATAATAACTATCACGCTGATAATTATATCGGGTGTGTCGTTCATAATCACATTAAATGAAATGCGTTAATATACTGGTTAATATATGTCGATTAACACAAAGATAAAAGAAAAATACGTAAAAATAAAAAAATGATTTTTTCAAACAAAGTAAATGGAATAAAAATGTGCAACAATTAGAACACCATATAAAAGTCAGTCATTACAAACAACTGAAATTCTCCCTTGAAAACTGACAGCTGTCAACTGATCAAAACATACGATACTCCTAACTTTATCTCTGCTTTACACATGATGTTGTAAATTATAAAAACGAAAAATGACTCCTGTGGTTAAACCACTGAATGGATTAGGTTATTTTTTTTACAATTCGCCATAGAATATCATAAAGTATATGCGATATGATTTAATGTGATTGTGAACGACACACCCGATATAGGTATTTTAATTCAGGGAACTCCCCGTCTGAGTGCTACCAGTAAAAATTACTACCAATGAGTAACAATGAATTTCTTTAACCCACCTATCCGTTGATTTGCTATGAGAGATTGAATTTTGACTTTAGCTCTTTATAAGTTATGTCAAACTGTGAACATTAATTTGTTTGTTTCTTTGTGTGTACTGTAAAGGCAACGAATCTACTGAACCGATTAGAAAAATCCATTCACTATTGGACAGCTACACTCTTCTCGAGAAACATAGGCTATGTTTTATTCCGGTATGGGCAGTAGTTTACACGGGACGCGGGTGAAACCGCGGGAAAACGGCAACTTTTTTATAATATTTAGGCGCTAGCAGTTTCTAGACCGACTTTCCAATGAAAATACTTGTTTTATTGAATTAAGATAGGAAATAAGTATGTTGCTTTTTGTGGGAAATAAATAAAACAACAAATATGTATAGCTAGGTATCTTCAAAGCATTTTATATTTGAAAAGTTCTTTATTTTTAATGCATACATTGTTTACAACCAATTTCAGTCATACCAACCAATCAAAAAACAACCTTTTGTTTTTATAATATTTAGAAAGAAAGAACATAATTAACTTAGATACTATTAAATTGATTTAAAAATAATACATTTCTCTATACATCATTTCGACATATGTATAAATATATAGAAATATAAGTAGGTAATATTTTATTCTACAAGAGTCAAGACCTATTCTGTAAGAAAAAAATCTACCCAATACAACATTCAACAAATTCTTAAAAATTAAAGAAATTCTGCATTTTAATGTTACCTACAATAGATTTAATGAAAAACTTAACTTTCATTTAATAAATGTAAATATACAAATTTTTGAAAATCAACAGGTAATTCTTATCATTTTTTCCCCAAAAAATACCTATTTGTTTGGTTTCTTACACACATTTCTAAACAATGAGATCGAAACTCATTTTCACGTAAAAAACTATTAGCAAATGTATCATTATAAGATGAATCTATATTTTAATGGCGCATACAGAACTTAGAAGTTACTTCAACTAATTTTGGTACCTATTACAATATTTCTACTGGAATAAAATTCATGTAGCTTCTCATAAACATAATTAAAGAGTTGAATTGTCCATGGCACCCGGCAACTCCCGAGTACTATAAGACATTCGACTCCTAACAAACATTCTTGACTTATAAAACTTATATAACACTAAACCAACTAAAATTAATAATATCAGTGCTACACACGTCTCCGTAAATATAGATTTTGAAGCTTCCTTAGTTGAAACTAATTTCTCATTATTAGGACTCGTGGGCATGGCTTCAGTATGATATTGGATTAAAGAAAATTTACCTTCCAACTCATTCATAATGTTTTGCTTTTCATTTGCTATCGTTTTTTCTAATTCTTTTCTTATTTTGTTTATGTACGGAATCAAATCTGTATTTTCAGAGCCATTGACGCCTAAAAGAACTGAAGGCGTAGTGGCAACAGTAGTGACAGTATTTTCTTTCAATGAATTCAATATTTTCTTCAACAATATATTTGTATTGTTGTTTGAATCTATTACTCTGGATGTCAAGTTAACAAGCTGTACGAAGTTTTCGTTAATCAAAATGTTAGACTTTTCAATAGCATTTGTTAAGTTTTCTATAGCATGGTCATTATTATCCTGAACGTTAGTATTTTGGCTCATATTATACAAAATGTTTCTTATATCTAAAAGCACCCCATTCTGTTCAGTGACATCACTGACAGTCGTTGTTGAATTGATAATTGTTCGTTCTTGATCTTTATTACAGGTTATTCCATCAATATTTTCACTACTATGTTCATCAATATTAATAGCTGTTATTTCAAAAGGAACGCCTCTTTTTTTAAGTATTACTAAAATGTGGCAAGGCAGTGGATTGTCTCCTATACTCAACTTCGATAAGCCTGAAAATTCTTCGGCGTTAACATAATTAATTTTGTTATGATCAACAATTAGCTCTGTTAAACTTTTTACTTCATAAAATCTTTCACTTTGCAAATCTTTGATGTTATTATATGACATGTCTAGAGTACCCAAGTAGATGAGGCCACGAAACACTCCATAACTGATAGCTGATAAGTAATTGTGAGAAATATTTAATGAAAATAGAAGTTCATTGTCTTTGAACGCTCCCGGTTGGATGAAGGATATTTTATTGAAGCTCAGATCTAAATATCTGAGAGTGCTTATTCCTGCGAAAGCTCCTACGTCTATGCTCGATATACTATTGTTCCTCAATCCCAAAGTACTCATGTGAGTGAACGCGCTCAGATTCAAAGCGCTTATGTTATTTAGACCTGCGTCTGCTATCTCTACTTCAGTAACTGTTGATTCGTCAAACTGACTGAAATGAACAGCAGTTTTGATCCCGGATAGTTTTAAAATATCTAAACTTTTCATTTTTTCCAACAATGTACTCCTGAATTGAAGTTTTTCATTATAGGAAAGATCTAAGCCACGCAATTCAATCAGACTGTTGAATGATTCATTGTGAATGTTTTCTATTAAATTGGAAGCTAAGTTCAATTTAGTTAAGCCTGATATTCCATACAATGTGGTAGAAGATATTTCTTTGATTAAATTATTATTTAAAAATAAAGAGCTTAATCCTACTAAATCTGTCATGTTCACAGAGAAGAATTCTAGTTCATTATACGATAGATCAAGCGTTTCAATATACCCAGTGTGAGCAAAAACGTTATATTGTAAATCTTTAATTTTACTATGTGACATGTTCAGTTCTTTTAATTCACTCATTTCGTTGAATGATGCGTTTTGCACAGTTGTCAGTAAATTTCCAGAAATATCAAGACTGGGCAATGAAACTAAGCCATTGAATGTGTCAGTTTGTAATGTCCCCGACAAAGGGTTATTAGACAGTCGCAAACTAATCAGACTTCTCAACGATACGAACGAACTCGGTTCCAAATGGGCAATGGCATTTTGGGATACATCCAAAAATGCTAATCTACTTAAACTTTGAAAGTGTTCGTGTTTTATTTGAACCAGTTGATTATTTCTCAGAAACAATGACTGGAGATATGTCAGGTCCGCCTTGTCGAAGTCAATGGTAGCGATTTTGTTGTTAGATAAGTCCAGCAGTGTCAAACCAGTTAATGTCTTAAAGCACATGTTCGATAACGAAGAAATATCATTGTTGTTAAGATACAAAGATTCAAGTTTTACGAGACCTTTAAAAGCGTAATCTTCTATTGCCGTCAATAGTTGAAAACTTAAATCCAATGTGGTTACGTCGATACCTTCAAACATGCCCCTTGATAGCGAACCTTCTAATATGTTTTCACTAACTGAAAAATCTTTGATTGTTTTATTTTTGAACAAGTCTTTAGGCAGAGATTTTAGTTTATTCGTCGAGAGATTGATACTACTTAAAGATCTCAAATTTGCAAACGCATCTTTGTTCGCAACTTCTAACTCATTATGGCTTAAATCTAAACTGTACAACAGAACCATATTTTGAAACACATTAAAACCTATAGTTTTGATAGAGTTGGAACTCAAATCAAGAACCTCAAGTTTGTTTAACTTTTCAAAGTCGCTTTCTTTTAGATCTTTTATTCTGTTGCCACTTAGGCTTAGAACTTTTAGTTCACTGAATCTGAACAGAGAGGAATTGATGTCTGTTAATCTGTTGTTAGACAAATTAAGATGTAACAGACTCCTGCTGCCTTCGAAGGTAAACGGGCTCAAACCTTCAATGTAGTTGTGCGACAAATCTAACGTTTGCAGATCGTCAATTTTATCAAAAACAGCATCGGGAATCTTAACCAAGTAATTATGTGATATATTAAGTTTTGTCAACATATTGTAAGGATGCGTGAAAGCTTCGACTTTGATATCACTTATTCTGTTGTACGAAAAATCTATTTCACGTAACTTACTTAAAACGTTCATGTTGGACAAAACAGCTGTTTTTAGATGGTTCCGCGACATGTTGAGAACGGCAAGGTTTTCCATACTTTTGAGGACTGGAGTATGTTGATAGTTGTTGTTGCTTAAATCTAAAGAGTATATAATATGCAGTAGCTCGTCATTTCTTCTGGTTAAAGGAAGCGACCCAAGATTGTGCTGTGCTGATTGTATAACAACATGTAAGGGGTACATTTGATATCCTGCGTAGTTTATGCTTTCGTAACTGGGGCATATGGCAGTATCGATTCCAGGCATACTGTGGTAATTACGTCGATAGTAGTTCCAGCCGAAATTGTCAGTCAAGTAGTCCATGCAGTGTAAGATGTAGCGGCATTCTTGAGAGTCGAGCTCTTGAGTGCATTGTTGTGATGTCGTTATCAAGTTCACGATGATGAGGCCTACAAATAATAAATACAGGATAATAATATTTCTCACACAGCAGTAGCATCTTGTCCGAAAATAGTCAGAGCCGAGACAACTGATGAGCATTCTTATTGGTACACCTAGACTGCATGTCTGGCAGATAAACTCTAAACATCTGATTAAAAAGTAAATTAAATCGTCTTGAATAAAAATATATAAATTGATATCAATATACTGTATACATAGTTAAAGTGCGTCTACACGGTGCATGTAGCTGGAGCAAGTTAACATGCACAAGTGACAAGTGAGAAGAGCACATGGGTGGGTATTTTTCTTTGGTACATGCGCGGGTCGCTGGACCCGCACGTTTTTAAAATGCATGTAACCTGCGCATTTGCCTCAACATGCGCAAGCTTCTTGCACCGTGTAGATGCACCCTTATTTGCACATTTAAGACTTAAAACATAAACAATAACGATGAAATATATACAGAAACGGGTGAGCCATAGCTGTGAGTGCAAGTACGTAGAACATTATATTCACCCAGTCATAAAAATACAATGTGTATGAATTTACACACATAGGTACAGGTACGACTATCCCGCTTTTGTGAAGTAAAATAGCCAAAAAATACTTACAAAAAAATATTCGATACTCCATTATGATGTCATACCTGCAAAATAATAAAAAAATTGTGATTTTGTCAACTGCTTTATTTTATGAGAACCATGTTTTTTTGAAATCGGTTAAATAGATGTTCTACAGTAGATTTTAACAGCACTTCACTAGAGAAAGTGCAAGTGACTCAAAATAGTAAGTAATTTTGCCATCGTAACCTTTGTTGTTTTAACCGAATTCCCGAAAAGAAGGAAATTATCAATGCAGACATTAGTATTTCTGATGTCACTTCAAGTGATAATTAAGTATCTACATTCTAACATTTCCAGTTACAAATAAAAAAAAAATCTTGAATGCCTAATTGTCTTTGTCATGTATTGTAAGATAAAACTTTTTAAAACTACGGTTAAAAATGGTAATTAATAATCCAAAAACAACAAAACTCTTCCCTACATCTATGCCAAATTTCACGTTGCTTCAGCCGATTTACCGTGAAAACGTATCAAAAATAAAGGTTAAGAATACTGCGTAACACAAAAGTCGCTCATTGAAATCTATCAACAATTTTAAACATACATACATAGGTACTTAGTCCAAAATAAATGTTCAAAAGTACTTACAGAGATAAAATATTTTTCTTAACATAAAAATAACAACTGTTTATAATAATGACTCCTATGTCCGTTCTCTTGTTACACTGGCCACTAAATGTGAGAATTGCGCATAATTTCTTAGGGTTCAGTCGAGTAATTTTAAATCAATAATGTATTTTTTTGTTCTGCACATAGAGGTATTTAGCCTACTGCTATCACGCTGGCCAGACGGGTTGATAGAGGGTTGAGGACGGGCCGAAAATCGATCTCAGTGGCGTGCACTTGGAGAGGCCTATGTCCAGCAGTGGACTGCGATAGGCTGATGATGATGATGATGATGATGATGAATGTATTTTATCAGTCAGAATTCGTCAAAACGTACTTTGGATCATCATCCGTTCAGACTTATCCCTATACATCATATTACGCTGTGGTCGGCTCCCAGTCTAGCTAGATGCAGCTGAGTAGGTACGTACCAGTGTTTACATACATAGTTGGGAAAAGGCTCGCAGGACGATGCGGCAAGTGGTACCTATATGTCATCAAACATATTTATTATATGTTCACCGGAAATAATGTAGCTTCTCAGTGAAATATTTTTTCTAAATCGGTCAAGTAAGTAGTTACGGAGCCTATTCGTGAACCAAACAAACAATCAAATCTTGCATGTTTTAATATTAGTGTATATAACGCAGAAGTTAGTAAGTAAAAAAAAAAATTTAAAAAACTTTTGGCCAGTACCTACTTACTATTATTTATAACTTACAATATTTAACTATACCTATTATTATACCAACACTTATTTAGTGGTCTTACATTAACTACCATGGTTTGACACGGAACCATGGCCGTTACAAAAAGATCACGCTTGGCAGTTTTATCAGTAAAGCTGACAGGACGTAGCATCAGTTATCGTAACACACACAAACATACATTTACTATAGCATTAATTAATAACAATTTTAATGCACTTTTGACCAACTTGACAAGCAAATGATTAGAATTGAATAATTATTGCCATTTATTTTTAAGTCATTGATAATAATTAAACTAAGCGAAATAATTCAATGGCTGATGGCTGATAAAATCAAGGATAAGGGTAGTGAAGATTGTCTGTGAATATCTATCTATCATCATCTCCCGAGCCTTTTCCCAACTATAATGGGGTCGGCTTAACTGGATGCAGCCGAGTACCAGTGTTTTACAAGGAGCGACAGCCTATCTGACCGAATATATATACTAGATATCTAATATAATAAAGTAGAAGACTTTGTTTGAATGTCCTACCTCAGACCCTGGACTGATTTGAAAAAATATTCAAGTCTTAAGCTTTTATAGACTACATCTTATTCGGATGCGTAGAGTTCCCACGATACATAGGCCGAGTGATGGTAGCCACATAATAGATCGTAAAAATGTAACTGTTAATCACATCATTGAGACTTTATGGGTGATTATGGACATTTGAGATTCAGGAAGTCAGAAGCCGAAAAGTCTGACAACCAGTCTTGCCAAGGGGTATCGAGTTGCTCGGGTAACTGAAAGGTCCGTTCAGACAGACCGGCTCGGAGAGCAGAGCAAATTCTTAACATGTTGAAAATTGAGTACTTAGTATTTGAAGTAAGGTTTATTTTTGCATGCGCACTGCTTTTGTCATTGAGAATGCTCGAATGCGTTCGATGTGAAATAATAAGAGGAGCCGACCGGCTCCGATCGTGTATTTTTTCTTGACGTTTGGCTCCGTTTGCATGCTCTTTAATGCTCGCGCTGCCTATCGGCTCCGGTCTGTGTGAAAAGAAAAATGCGCGCCGATGCTCTCCGACCCGGTCTATCTGAACGGACCCTAAGGCTCCCAAACTACTATACCGATTTAAAGATTCCATCACTGTTGGAAAGCTTTACTCTTCCCGCTTAACATAGGCCATATTTTATCTCAGTACGGGCAGTAGGGGAGATGTTCCCAAAACGGGTAAGCTAACGAAAGATGTTAAATAAAATAACCAAGAACATTACATGCGACTTGTTATTTGTACTCATAGGGTTGTTTGTATAATAAACTTTGGAAAACATAAGATAGTCTTAGTAATCTTCTTCAATATTCTGAAAAAAATAAAAAAAAATAAACCCCTTTCGAAATACCCGCTTTGCCCTCAGGGGGGTTCTAAAACGGGTAGCGCCTTTGGGCAAAGCAGGTAATGAATGAATATATGTGATAAATGAATTAAAAAACATTTTAAAAAATATCTTAGCCTCCTATTATCCAGAAAATCTTAATTGTTAATTAGTCTCCTTAATTATGTTAAACAGTTGTCTTATTTTGATCAGTCTAGATTACTCTTTTACGTCATTAAATGTTACATTTGAAATTATAATGCTACCAACAGATAATTTTGTTAAAAATCAAAGAAAAAATATTTAAATTTCTTTTTCTCGCTGTTCCTGTTCTTCTTCAGCTCTCTGTGGCTTTCTTTATCTTCGATTAGCTTTCTGTGGGATCAATTGAGGAAGTGCCGCTTCTGTTATTGGTGTTACATGATGATCCTCAGGTTGAAGAAGGATTGTAGTTTGTGATGGAGTCTTGCATGGTGTTATAAAATCCTTAAGAATTTGTGTTTCTGCCGTTATAGTCTTGCATGGTGTTGAAAGTTCTTCAATATACTGGTCTACTGGTGTTGGAGTATGAGGTGGACTTATAGCTTCGTCAAGAGGTTGCGGTCCAGTTTCATAACTTCCACATCCCACGAAGCATTTAAAGTTTTTCTTTTCACCCAATTAAAAAAACAAAAAAAAAACAAATTAGGTATTTTTTTACATTTGAGTCAGATAAATAATGGCACTGGTCAGCTTAATACATATCATAAATTATTCCAGGGCAAATCGGATAGTCACCCGTTATGCCCCTACCCGTTTTGCCCAAAAGCACGTTTTAAATTTCAACTACCTTAAACATAAAATAGTAAACAAGGAGACCATTAATTATTCACAATTAATAAGCATATAACATGCAAAATGATAATACAAAACTACGAATACCATATCTTACACCATATTTGAGTAGTTAGCACTAGCATAATTCGATTTTTTTTAATAAGTTCAGCAGAAACCTTTTTTTACGTCTTACCTCGAACACGCTCGCTCCAGGTGCGCGAGCCGACTGACCGTGATCGGCAGGGGGGTAGTGCGCCACTCTACACTCACAGGTTCACACTAAGATCTATAATATTCGAATGGCAAGGCCTACCCGTTTTAGGAGGGGTACCCGTTTTAGGAACATCTCCCCTAGTAGTCCCACGGGACGCGGGCGAAACCGCGGTAAAACGGCTATTTATTATTACAATGGCAACTTTGTGCCGAACATTATCGTGCGTTAAACACTATAACATTGTCTAGTCGTCAGTACCTACATATGTCAGTTATTTCTTTGTTTCAGTTAAAACGTGTTTATCTTAACGTACGAAGCGAGTTACTAATACTACTATACTTACAATCCAATATCTATATATCAATAACTGGCTACAAATACCTACTTACATACTATAGAGTTGAGGAGTTTGTTTGTTTGATGATCACGCCAATCTCAGGAACTATTTGACCGAATAGGAAAATTCTTTCTAAAAATAACACTGTTTGTTAGCCCCAATGCCCCAATGGATTTACCCGCATGCGCGGACTAGTTTCCATTGGACGTTTTCATAATCCTTTCATAATTACGATTAATCATAAATGAAAACTACAGAAATTTCAATAATCATCGGAATCTCATCAATAATGATGATGACCCCTCCTGCTGTGGCGTGAGGGAGTGTCAGATTCTTACTGACTAAAATCCACCTTCTGAAGCCCTTTGTATACCAGGGCTGTAGTAACTCTTTCAAAGAATCTAGCAGCCCATTTCAAATGATCTAAAAATGATTCTTTTTAGCACGCTTAGCTAATTAGCTTCACTTGTGACTATGTATGTAAGACTAGCTTCTGCCAGCGGTTTCACCCGCATCCCGTGGGAACTACTTCCCGTACCGGGATAAAAAGTAGCCTATAGCCTTCCTCGATAAATGGGCTATCTAACACTGAAAGAAATTTTCAAATCGGACCAGTAGTTCCTGATATTAGCGCGTTCAAACAAACAAACTCTTCAGCTTTATAATATTAGTATAGATAATCTTGGAATCTTAATTTGACCCACTTCCCGGCCTTCAAAGAGGGTGTAAAGTATCAAATTACTACTAATTCCTGGTTTCATCAAATATTATGAGTTGGCCGCGTGGCCGAAATGGACATTCGATTACGATGAAATTTCGCTCTGAGTTCTGATGACAATACATGACTAGCTAAAAAACGTTAGAAAAGGCGTGTTTTTTTTTACTGTTTCTTTTTTGTATATCTGCTAAGATATAGGTACATCCAATCCAGCTTCGATTCATAAAATACCTCTTATACCTAGTATGATCAGCCTACCGGGCTTAAAACTTCTGAACCGATTTAAATGAAATGTTGGCATAGTGATAGGCAATGTTAAGGTGGCGGTTATATAATTTTACTTATCCGGGTGCGAAAAATAGTTGCCTTGCCACAGGAACACATCTAGGAAGCTTAGGAAAGACTAATCACTATTAATAAGTGCAACTATAAACATAAAGTTTTAGATATGATTGAAAAGAAAAACAATATAAAAACGGTTATAATTATAACTTTATTGAACACAATATTACTATGTTATTAAAAAATACATTAGTAAATACTGGGTTGAATATTTATATCTACGAATAGTTACATGTTAGCAGATAAATTCAATTCTAACCTCTAACATTTCAGGTTAAACTGGGTATGATTCCCATTTATGACTACAAGTAGATCACTATATTGATTATTCGCAGGCATTTTCACACAAATTGTCATTTACGTATTTATTTCATATACAAGATTATAACTTTAATATTTAACTTTAAACATAAATGGGGATACATCCTAAAAAGTAACAAAATCTCAGTTTTCAAAGCGATGAAAACCTAAAAGTTCTCTTCATAATGGATGTCGTTACAGATTTTTAGATTTTAGCGGCTCACGCAGGAGCCAGTGAGGTACCTTCCTGAATCTGTGCCTCTAAATGCGCATACTCAAATTCGGAACCTAGTTGCAAACCGCTATACAGTTTTGCGAAATATATCTTGCTTAGTAATGCAATTCTATAAAAATGTACTAAACAATTCACTCAAAATAATACACAAGATAAATAAGTACCTACTTCATTATCTTCCTCAAATACATACATTTTAAAGCTAAACACTGAAATATCCATACATATGAAACCTATTTAAATTTTAGATTTTTCCATTTGTTGCTGAAAAAATTTCCTAAAGTAATAATTTTGTTGCCGTACTTCTTCTAGAATCTTTTGACTGGTTACCAACAAACGTTCGTCAGCCAGTACATTTTGAGAAGCACCAGTTAATCTCTCAGACTCGTCAGCTATACAGGGAATACCTTCTAAAGTATTTTTGCCTTTGCCACCAACCAGCGCGGTAGGTCTAACTCTAGTGTACCCATTGTTGTAATCCTTCAAGGCCCGTCCCAACCACTCGCAAGTCAGATTATTATTGTCAACATACAAAGTCAAATCAACCTTGTGCCCGTACCAACTGTTCATGTCCAAAAAAATCATGTCATTCGACCTCAAAGACAAAACGTGTAGATACTTCAAGTCCAATAAATACTTTGAATCTAAATAAGTAATCCTGTTGTAGGATAAATCCAGGTTCGAGAGATCGGTTAGACCTTGGAACGCCCCGTACTCTAACTTCGTCAACTGATTGTTGCCCAGCCGTAGTGTTTTCAAATGGGGCACTTTTTTGAAAGTCGCCGGACCTATGCTTTGTATTTTGTTGCAAGTCAAGTCTAGATACATAAGTGTCGACTCGGGTAGCAAGAGTGATGTCGAGTTCAGATCTCCAATTTGATTGTCGCTCATGTCAAGTTGTTTCAGTTCTGTTTGATGGCTAAGGTCTACTAGCGTTGGATCTGATATTCTATTTGACCGTAATATTAGTTTCTCTAATCTTATGCCTTCCCCATGTGGTATATGAAGCTTGAACAATCCGTTATTGGAAAGGTCTAAGCTACCACCTTCCGGGTGGAACATTCTTATGTAAATATTATCAAGTTTAGCAATTTCGTTGAAAGTCATGTTCACATATTTCAAATTGTAATTGTTGTTGAAAGTCATATCGGGTATATAGTTAATACTGTTGTGAGACAAATCAAGGTTCTGCAAGTTTGTCATGTATGCGAAACTTTCGTAATACAAATGGGAAATGTAGTTACTACTCAGGTTCAAGCATTTGATGTCAGCGAGATCATTGGCGTCGACTCTAAAGTCAATCAGCTTGTTTTTAGATAAGTCAAGATTAACGAGTTTCATCAACGATTGGAATGCGTTGTATTCAATGTTCGAAATCACATTCGATGATAAATCTAGTTCAGTAACTATGTTTATATTCGTATTTTTTTCTAAATTCCTGGCAAATCTAGAAAAAATCTCGTTGGAAGTTGCGTTTGGTAAATTAGTAATGTGATTACCAGTGAGAATGATTTTACAAAAGGAATGGTTACCGAAATGGTTCCAGTGCCTTGAGAACATGATCGGCTCAATTTGTTCCAACTGGTTCCATGAAATATCAAAGGTTTCTAAGTGTTTAATAATCATGAGTGACTCTTCATTTATGTATTGTATAGAATTGCCTCTCAAATACAGATGTTTCAAGTTTTGTAAACTGTTTACAGCACCATTCAAATCCTTGATTCTGTTATTATTCAATCTCAACTTTTCTAGTTTAGTAAGATTGTAAAATGGCTCCTCAGTTAAATCAGAAATAGCATTAAATGACAGATCAAGTTCTACCAAAGAAGATAGTTCACCGAAAGCGTCGCCTGGTAACATATCGATAGCATTATATGCAAGTGAGAGTACTTTTAGTTTATTTGGTTGATTTTCGAATTGGAAGAGTTCAGAAATGTCCCTTAACCTATTGTGTGACAGATTAAGAGTAATGAGACTGTTTAAGTAATAGAAGGGTCCGCCTGTTATGTTTTCGATGCAGTTGTTGACGAGTACCAAGTTTTGTAGTTTGGGAGTGTAGGAGAGCATGGTTAGTTTAGCCTGTTGCCATTGTCCTGACATTTTAAGGCTGGTGATCGTGTTCAGGAATTCTATGTCTGTGTTTTCGTCGAAACTGTCGACGGCGTCAGTGATGGTGACTTCGACGTTGACGGGGAAGTTGGTAGCTTCGGTGCACTCGATGGGAAGGCGAACTCCTCGGATGTCACCGGTGCAGTGGATGCGGAAGGAGCATGGACCAATGCCGTGGATCAGTTCATCGGGGCAGTAGCATGACGATAGTACCGCACTCGTCATGATGACGAGAAGATGGATGTATACTGTAAAAAAGTTTAGGGTATATTTGCTTTTGGTATTTTACTATGTTGTCCGACTAAAATGTGTTTACTAAAATATTTGAAGTAATTTAATTCGAATTTGGGACTGGTACAAATAATCTTAGGACTGCGTTCGAATCAATGCAATCGACCAATGGTAGAATTAATTGGAAGGCGATCCTAATGGTCGACTTATTAATCATAGAGGGACGTTTATTTTTAAGTTAAAAAAGCTTGGCCAATAAAGATGACGTCATGAATGGAGTCATATTTATATCGTTTATTGTATTCTATAATGTACTTAAGATGGAAATATAAAATAGTTGTCAAATTAAAGTTTCCTGATGGGCACAGCAAGATAGAAAATTGAAAAATGTAGAACTAATTATTACAAGCATATTATGCACATACCTTGAATCATAGTGTTTATCTTGCTCTTGTTCCAATCCGTAAACAGAATCTGAAAACAATAAAGGTTTTTAAAATATTATGGCCTTACTACAAAAACTTAACCACCTGTTTTACACTTGTCTAAAAAAATTGTGGCTGCAAAATGAACCATATGTCAACGTCATAATTTGTCATTTTTTTAGACAAGTCTTAAACTGACGTTTAAAAGCTTTTGTGGTAAGACGGTTAATATTTTATGAAGTGCAAAACTGAAGTATCTATTTATTTTAATAATATTTATTTACGTTATATTAGAAACTAGCTGTAACCCGCAGTTCTAATAGCAACCCGAAGGAGCTTCTTCCCGCACCCGGATAAATAATTTTACCTATTACCTTTCGCGGGATCTAGACTATCACTGTACCAAACTTCATTAAATTTAGTTATAGTAGTTAAGACGTGAAAGTCGGACAAATGGACAGAGTAACTTTCGCATATATAAGTAAATATATGTAGAAATGAATAATTTTTCATTAAATAAAGGTTAAAAATGTAAATGTAATGTACAATGAAATAGGCCCAATAAATTCAACAAGTAACAAAAAAACGCTAATAGGTAGCGGGCGATAAATGAACACTCATTAGAAATTTTGCCGTGTCGATAGAAGTACATAATGTTACTGGAATGACATTCGACATTGTATGCAACTCGTACAATATCTATAGGTACTCATATAAGAGGATTTTTTTTGTTTGTTTAACTCTAGAGGCTCCAAAACTACTAGACCGATTTGAAATACTCTTTTACTTTTGGCAAGCAATACTACTCCCGAGTTACAGAGGCTATATTAAATACTAGCTTCTGCCAGCGGTTTCACCCGCGTCCCGTGGGAACTACTTCCCGTACCGGGATAAAAAGTAGCCTATAGCCTTCCTCGATATATGAGCTATCTAACACTGAAAGAAATTTTCAAATCGGATCAGTAACTCCTGAGATTAGCGCGTTCAAACAAACAAACAAACAAACTCTTCAGGTTTATAATATTAGTATAGAAGTATAGATTTTATCGGGGTACCTACGGGCCGCGGATGAAACCGCGGAAAAACAGCTAGTACAATATAATTTTAAAAAAATAGTAAATTAAATTACTTAAAAAACACATTTTCTTAATAGCTATCGGAAATATAATACTTCACTCACTGCCCTTAAAACACATACAAACATATAGGTATCTAATACACATTTATTTTTTACAAAGTGCTGATTCCGAGTTTTGTAAGTCACGCTCTCGATACGTCATTTATTATAACTTGGGTGAAATTAAGAGTTGTATGCTACATAACATGATTTGAGTAAAACACCATCATTCATTTTGCCGCATAACAACGTTTACTTATAACTGCAAAACTAAATAAACAATTCAATTTGGAAGTTCAAGAAAATCAATGCCTGAGTTATTACAATTTTATTCGTTGAAATCTGCTTGTTGAAAATCGCACAATCCATTACCGAAAATAATAATAAGTTATCTGGCGTTTGAAAAATAGGCCCAACATGTTGTTTGTAATGAATCTAAAAGTACTTAAAACTCATTTCATGAAAAAAAAATCCTACAGGAAAGTTAAAGTTAAGTTTTGTGAAAAAAGAAATATTAAGACGAAAAGCACTAGTTTCTTATATAATTTTAAAAATAATTAGTATTTCAAGATAGTTTAACTGTTTTATATAGTGTACTAAAATAATTTA
Source organism: Helicoverpa assulta (assembly GCA_963856015.1). Lineage (NCBI taxonomy): Eukaryota > Metazoa > Arthropoda > Insecta > Lepidoptera > Noctuidae > Helicoverpa > Helicoverpa assulta. Next base: position 11,178,588 of record CAWLCW010000012.1, read on the forward strand.
AGAATAAATATTTAAATGCTCACCTGTATCCATATGTTACGACGCAGTTGTCTAAAACACAAGGTCTAAGTCCAAATGAATTCAATTCTTGGTACTTGCTGAGCCCGTGTTATAAGACACTGGTTACACATAGATTATTTTATTAGAATAAACGGACAGTCGTTCTTTATGTGCCTACGACTGTTGTGACTCAGAGAGGACTTAGGCAAGTAAAAATTATGAGTTTGGTTTTAAAATGTAACAAAGTACCTACATGTTTTCTTAGCCTTTTCCATTCTACTATATACTAATATGAAAGAGAGGTAATATTTGTTTGTTTGTTTGTAGCCTAAAGGCTTCGAAACTGATGAACCCAAGGGAGGAATGCTATATTTTGTCCGGGCACGAAAAGAAAGAAAAATCATTTACAATCTTGAACTTGTGGTGATGAAAGTCTGGTAGCACGTAGTACTTCCAAACATAACCATATTTGTAAACTTGAAAAGCATTTTCTAATACCATCCTCTGTAGACGCCTCGCTAAAAAAAAACTATAATTCCCTTATCCTACCATATCTATATTAATATTATACAGATTAATAGTTTGCTTGTTTGAAGTCACTAATCTCAAGTCAGAATTGGATACCTACATTTGTCGAAAGGCTACAGGCTTTTCATCTGGGTATGCGAAGTAGTTCTTCATTTAAGGTCACCCTTAAATGCCTACAGCCTAGCGCCTACAGGAGCTAATCTTTAAATAAAAAGGCCTCAATACAATAAAAAGTAGGTATATACGTTACCTATTCAAAGTCCTCAAACTGGGGGTATTCGTCTCCATAATCCACGGGGAACATAGCAGCGCATTCTTCTTCGCCAATAGAACAGTCGCGACTGACGTGAAGTGGGTTCAAGTCCATGAGATGTAGTAACGGCACATCTACTACTACGGACAACATGAACGCTAGTTTGACTTGATCCCTGGAAAAAAGTGGCTTTATAATGTCCAGTTTTAATCATCAGCCTAGCTTTTTCTATGGAGAACAAACTGATTAGCGGAGATGCTATAACGGAAAATCTCCTAAGAAAGTAACGCGCCAAAATGCGGGCGTGCGGGCGATGAGGAACGTTACTGTCTTCGCCCTTATAGGTACGCCTTCTTTGGACCCGATCATTTTTTTGTAGTACCAAAAATTGTTGACAGATGTCTCGAAGAACCCGAAGTCCTCCTTAGTTCACCCGTAACTGATTATTTTGGTTATGCCCACCGTACGTATTTGACCTAGAAGAAGGCGTCTGACCTACCTGCATTATGGTATCTCCGCTCATCTCTCCTTTCTCCGTGATTAGGATCGACCAGTGTTTTACAAGCTCCTGGCTAGGTTGAAACCGCAAGGATCGATCGATCATAAGGTTAAACAACACTTAGTGCCTCTCTTGGGTATAAAACCTCTATGATAGATCTCATCTCTAGATTTCGATGAGACAAGATTGGACTTTGACCAATAATTAAAAAAGAAAGGTAAGGACAATCCATAAATGAGCATAAAATGCATAATATCGCGTCTGTACCAAAGTTCATATTTACACAGAGTTTTACTTTAAATAGATAGAATTTTTTTTTTACAAAAAAATTAAACAGACTTCAAATAATATACCTGAAGAGTTTTAAGGCTGTCAAACACTATGCTGAAACCGTATGAAAATTGGTTCATACAAGCATAAGATAATCGCGCATAAACATACATGCATACAGGTCAAACGGAGAACACCTTTTTTAAAGTCGGTTAAAAAATCATACTTTTATTTTCTAGTGTTATGTATCCGAATAGTTGTGAGGTCATAGGCACAGAATATTGAGATATTGTTTACTTACAAATTCGTCGAACTGCTATCTAAAGTATCATATTGTTTCACCGAGTAAGCAATGTGGACACTTTTGTATGGCGATGACGCTTTGAATATTCCCATCTGTAAATATAGTTTGGTTGTGTACGTAAATATTTATGACACGCAACGTATGGTACCTAGGTTATTAAGTAATATAAAGTGTGTCGTACCTAATCGCACTAAATTAAATACGTTAATATACTGGTTTATATATGTCGATTAGCACAAATTAAAAAATAAAACGCGTAATAATAAAAAAAATACTTTTTCAAACAAAGTAAATAGAATAAAAATGTGCGAGAATTAGAACACCATATAAGAGTCTGTCATTACAAACAACCGAAATTCTCCCTTGAAAACTGACAGCTGTCAACTGATCAAAACATTCGATACTCCTAGTTTTATGTCTGCTTTACACGTCATGATGTCGTAAATTAGGAAAACGAAAAAATTAGTCCTGTGGCCAAACAACTGAATGGATTAAGTTATTTTTTTTTAGAATAGGATATCATAAAGTATATGTGATAGGATTTAATGTGATTAGGTACGACACACCCGATATAATATGTATAAATGTCGGGACACCTTTCACACACTGTTGGTTAGCCCCATCACATGGTAAGCTATTAAAAGCTTGTGTTATGAGTACTACCACAACTGATAAACTACACATATTTACATGTATATTAATAGATAGATACATATTATAATAACCAGACCACTGCCAATAAACATGCTCATCACACAAATGTTTACCGGGAACCATTGACGGTGAACATTTCGCCAACAATGTAGTCAAAATGACTATGAAAATAGTTTAAAAACACGCTTTTAAAAAATTACAAAATAATTCGGACAGTTAGTTTGATGAAAGAAAGAGTGTTTTGTCCAAAAAGAGTAAAGATTAGATACACGCTTTCTTTCATCAAACTAAATGTCCGAATTATTTTGTAATTTTTTAAAAGCGTGTTTTTTGCTTTTTTAAACTATTATTTTTATTTTATACTTTTTTCGTGTTCCTGACAGCAAACCCTTTCATTTGATACCCAACCTTATGATATGGGTTGGATTTCAAATAGCCAGTCCGCCATTTTGGAGAGGCCACTATATTGGACTTGTTGTTTGAATGACGTTTTTTAGCTAGTCATGTACATTTTGTCATCAGAACTCCGAGCGTGTGCAAAATTTCGAAAAGTGGGTCAAATTAAAATTCCAAGATTTTCTTACCCACATAGTTACAAGTGAAGCTAACATAAGCGTGTTAAAATGGCTAGTTGAAGCCAGTTGCTTATACTTACATGTAAGACAGCACGTTTGAATGGCTTTATGGCTTCTATAGCCTTGTGCCGTTTAGTGATCTCCAGTAACACAAGTACGTGTTTTGGCAGGAACTCGGGTTGAGGAGTCACGCGCTCAAGGACCAACTGGTTTGGTAAAAAGACAGTTATCAAAAAGGACAGATCAGTGAGCAAGAAAACTAAGGACAGATTATTTGAGGTCTGTTTTTTTCGAAGATTAGCAAATATACATATAAATTACAGTGTGAATTCACTCACTTTGCATTCACGCCGACATGACAAAGAAAATGACGTATCATTTATCGAAATTGTCTAAATAGTGTCAAAATGTTACATGCACACATGTGATGAGAAACATATTACCCTTCTTTGCATTGGCGCAGTCGGGTAAAAAGTAGCGATGGGCGTTGAATCAACGAACTAGTTGAATCAACGTTGATGTCACTTCAACGGGATTAACGTTGACCGTTTTCAAATCAACGCGTTGAATTTGTCAACAAGTAAAAATTACAACGACGTTTACGAATTCAACTATGTTGACGAACGAAACGAGCAACTGAACCCAAACCAAAATAATGTAAAATTATAAAAAATAAAATAATGTAAAAAGCCAAAATAATGTAAAAAAAAAATAAGGAACTTCGTTCCAATTGTACCTCTAAATAATAATTAATTAATGTACATAAAAATCAGATGATCTTTTAAATACGCCTAAAATTTGTATTTTATAGCAAATTATTTAGTCAGTCCTAAGCCTGAAAAAAGTATAAAGGGAAGATCATCTAGAAAGTTTAAAAAAATGATATATTAACAAAAACGTTTTGGCGTTTATCGTTGGCGTTGGCGTGTATCGTTGAAAGTTAATGATCGTTGATGCAAGTTGACGTTTGTAACACGTCAACTCGTTGACGAAATTAACTAGTTGATCAACTAGTTGACAAACGGAAATCAACGTTAACGTTTCGTTGACGGAAAAACCTTCAACGACCCATCGCTAGTAAAAAGAGGTGCTTTGGAGGTTGGCCCTAAGGCACTATGTTCCTTCTGGAGTTCTCATATACCTACCAGGGCCACAATAACTCTTTCGAACCATCCCAATTAACAGGATCCTTACAAAGACTTACCTTTGGGAACAGCACAGCCAGACCATTGGATTTGGCGATATCATTCGGCGGTGCATAGAACCCGGGTATGAGTAACCCTGGTGGAGGCAAGTACTCCTCTGGCTCCTCTTCTATAATACTTTCTTCTTCTTCCTCCTCAACTGTTACCTTGGGTAAAATATAGTACAAATACTTGGCACATCTGGATAAAAAACACCCTATACCGGTGTTCCACTTGTCCTTACACAAAATTTTTACTAACACAAAATCGCAATTGGGATCAGCCGTTCAGGGTTTTAATTTTATAATACGAATAAGATATCTTAAGCCGAAGACCAGGCCATATGGAACGTGATAAATTATTTACATGCGTAACATCTCGACATCAGCCGTCTGCCAATGAGGACAGAGCCACTCATTCTTGTTACAGCTACCCTTAACATTCCAGAACCATCTTTCAATAAACCACCTATACCTAAATTATGAAGGTACCTTAGAATACTCACTTCAGGTTCTTCCTCGTCCGATAGTTCATCTTCAGGCTCCTGTTTCAATTTTTCTAAAGCGGATAAGTCCTGAAATTATATTTTTTGTATTGTAACAGCATTAATCTATATATATAAAAATAAAACCCGTTTTCCGTTGTCACGACATAACATCAAAACGGCTTGATCGATTTGGCTGTAAATTAGAGGGAAGGTAACTTAGACCCGGGAGAAGGTTTTAGGATAGTTTTTGGTCACCATCCGGCTACGGGACGCGGGTGAAACCGCGGGCGAAAGCTAGTTGCACATAAATTATTGAAAGTGGAAGTAAAAAATAACGTGATATATTGCCCAAAAATGGAAGGGATTTATTTACATTGAATTTAAAAAAGATTTGCCCTATTCATGAAATTTCGCTAATATTATAAACGCGAAAGTTTGTATGGATATTTTTCCTCTTTCACGAACACACTTCTTATCCATGTGTGGGAAGCAGTTCCTTCGAAGCTAGTTTTCAATAAATAAATATACTTACACCTGCTTTTAGTAAGTCTAATTTCCGTTGTTCCTTCTCCTTTCTCTTGGCTTCGAAAGCCTCTTCCTTAGCTAGTCGAGCCAACCGACGGGTTTCGGATAGGAAATTCGCTTGCTTCTGTCTTTGTTCTTCCTAAGAATGATAGAGTATCATTTACTTCTACATATTGTTAGTATAATTATAATGTCTCTTGCTAAAGGAAAAATACCCTGTACATAAATAAAATCTTCCTTATGTGTAGGTTTCACACTAGTGGACTTTGTTTGTCGTGCCTGTACATTCGGTGCTGTTTGTTATACGTCAGATGTCACCGTTACCACAGTCAATTGTTTGTACAGACGGTAGCAAGTCGCCTAAACGAATCTGTCTTATTTTACTAATCGAACCTTACGCTATTGTGATAAGCTTGAAAATCTGAAATTTGGCAGATTGAGGTAGGTTGATGAGCTTTCGTCTGTACGAAACGTTGCCACGTAAGACCGAGCGGAAAATCCTCTAACTTGAAAGCGCTCGAATATACGTACAAAGATCTGATAGTTACTCTAAATCTTTTACGGCTGCGGTAGAAATAGATCTATAATCTTAAAAAAAATATTAGCGAACCTTTTGCAAGGCTTGTTCTTTCCTGCGCTGTTCATTAAATTCTTCTCTAGTGGGACTGTACGTCTTGTAGCGGTCGTAAGCAGTTGTCAATGATGCCATGGATTTCCCTTCATCCCAAGGTGGTTCTTCTTCGTAAAGAATCCGACGTACAAGCGCTGTTTAGGAAAGATGAAAAATATAGTTTTTTTTTATCATATTGACGAAGTAAGAACTTCCTCCTTTCGTGAAGTCGGTCAAACTATCCAAAAAAGTAATAAATGGTTTAAGACAGTGTGAATTTAATCGATTAACGTGTAAGCTATGAAGAAATCTTTAAATCCGTAAGATCCCTTGGGAAATTAAAAATTCCTCGTAGGAAACCTATAAGGTACATCAAAATATAATAATTTTATTGTATGAAAATATGTAGTAAGTAGTAAGAAAATTGCTACTCACACACGAAATGGTCATCAGGATCCAGCAGTCGAAAGCATATTGCTAAGGCGCGACCAGACATCAGCTTATGTAGTGATGCCTCGTTTAAAGGAGCATCTCCCGCGTAGAATATGTCTGCAATCTTCTCTTCTGTCATCTCTATCTCTTCTCGGCCAACCATTATTATGTCTGGCAAATATTAATGCGAAAGTGTAATGGAGCAGTTTGTGGTCAATTTTTGGGACCTTCAAGAAGAAAAGAAGTCTCCGTGTTATGTGAATATGAAGTTAAGTAATACTGATACTAAATCACATATTTTATTTCTGAACCAATAACCGATGTCTAGAAGCCCTAGAGGTCTTATTCAAATATTCATATCGATGGTTGCATTTCGTAATGTAAATTTTTTAATGTGGAAATATAAAATAGTAGTTGCAATTGTAGACCCTGACGGGCATATCTTTGTCCACTTTTTGTTGAGTATATGCCATGATGAGGGAAAAGGCTAGGCAGGTAATGATGCCAATATACCATGACACATTTTATTGTATTTGCCATTTTCGAACGGTCCTTTTACCTTAGATCGTTTACTGTTTACGATTTAAAATCCTACTATTCCGAAAATTCGACTCAACTGTTAGCATCCCACTGCTCATACAACTCCGGGTGAGCATGGAAGCAATGCGGCCAAAACAGGACGAAGTTCACATCGCTTAGATACGGGACCATCAGCGTGGCGCGGTGACGCTTGCGCACCGCTTGTCTCGCTGACCGCCGCGCGAGTAGTGACGTCATCTCTTGTTGCTTCTCAGATTCTGTTGCTAACATCCATTCCTATGGTTTCACACGCTCATTTATTTATTTGGAAGACTTACAGTTAAAATAACTGCATAGGAACACATTGGAAATGATACAAAGAGTGTTTTGTGTTTCGGTAAGCACGTTAGATATGTGAATACGGGCTGTAATTTGTACATCTGTCAGTCGTGCCTGGGGCCCGATTCTCCTAAGTTAATAATGTCAAAATCGAATAGAAATCGAATCGCAATATGATCGTAATAGCAGTTTTAACCATATCGGGCATTCTGCTACTAATAAAAGACCAATCGTATTCGATTGACATTTGATTGGAGTGCGATTGGTCTGCTATTTTGGTGATTTTGGTCTATACGGTAGTTTGCTGTACAATCATTTTGCAATCGTAAATCATTTGCAGACAAAATGATTCATTATTGAATGATAGAAAAGGATAAAAACGTTTATTTCAAAGAAAAAATAGCGGAATGCCACATACGCTTCAATCGTAATCGAGTCGGGATTGGATCTCAGTCGAACCGAGTCGAACGTGAATCGTATGTCGCTTAAGTAAAATTAAAAGAATCGGGCCCCTGGTTGTCATAAGCCAGAAAGTTTAACAAAACTGGGTTGAGGAATGAGGAGGTCAGATAGGCAGTCGCTCTATGTAAAACACTTAACATCAATACAATTAAACTATCTTCTCTACAGCTTCAATACATTACCACTTAATTATCTACAAACCAACCTACACACACAAACATAGTAAAACCCATACAAATGTAAATGTCACATAAACAAGCGTACACGCGTTTACAAGCAGTTTGAAATAATAAACGGGAACGTATTTTGATACCCGGCCTTATTAAGCTTGTCTGTTTACTCTATGCATATTTTAGTTTAAGTTAGTTCGTTTTAAATGAAAGGGAATTTTGTTAATTCTAGCAAATATTAATATGAATATTTTTGGGTTTAACTAATACACTACTAACCAGTGTTTTAAAGGTGAGCGACTGCTAATCTGACCTTCTCAACCAAGCTACCGGGGCAACCCGATACACCTTAGACCAGACTGGTGGTCAAACAAAGCTTCTGACCCGTAACGACTGCCAAAGAAGTTCAAAAGACAGCCAAGATCCACCAATTCATTCATCAATCATCATCAAATCCAACTCGAATGTTATAGACCCATCCAAAGCCTTGCCAAAAGTTCCAACCGTTCAAAACTTCGAAATCTAAATCAAAATAAAACTGGGTATCTATGCATCACATTCATGTGTATATCATATATCCACGAAGCCACATAAATCTTGCATGGGTTTACAAAATTCTGACAGCCGGCCGCTATCTCGCGGAACGGCCTAAATCTGATGTTGTGATAAATTATTAGGGAAACAAAAAAAATCTAACATGGACGACATGTGGTTGACTAGAACAATTATTTTTGTGTGCCGTATTTAATTCTGGATAGTATTTTTTGTGGTTATTTTAACTGCAGTGTAAAGTTTTTTGGGGATAATTTCTGGTAGTTTATTATGTCATTAAGGGCACTTGGTCTTAGTGTTTTTGCATCTCGATCTCGGTAGCAGAAGGTAAATAAGATTCTTAGATCTATTTTGTACCGTACCTATAATGAAAATTACTTTTATGTAACTACTATGTATCACACATATATTGACAATACTCTTTATTTGCTGAGCGCGTCTAATTCTTCCGAATTAGTACAAAAAATATATAATTTGTTTGCTGTAGGCGATTGCCTGATACCACAAGTCAAGTCTAGAGGTAGTAAACTATCAATTCACCTACCATTTCATCCGGGGTAGGTTCATCCAGTTCATAGACTAGCCGGTCTAACGTCACTCCCGCTTGCAGTTGGCGATGGTAACTCAACTCCTTTTTCGCCACCTCTGCGAATCTCACTGAGTCCACTCCACGAAATACTTTTGTTACTTTACCGTTCTGCAAATTTTCGAAATTACATTTCTATCAGGCTCGCAACGACTGGTGTGAAGTCCTGAATTTAGATTCCAGGTAGAATTATCTGTAGTTAAAGCTTGTTTAAATAGCCATGGTCTAGGATCAAAGGTGGGTTTTATTCAGAAAGACTGAAACTCCCTACCACTACTGCATCCACAGCGGGAAGGGTCATCTGAAGATGACCCCCAAAAACAAACTATCTGGTCTAGTATATTAGTTTGATATATTGGCGATGCAAAGATTACGCGCACGCCTCTAGTGGCGACATTAAGAAGCTGTCTAAGAACGACACTGACAGCCTTTTCTATACAATTTATGTCACGATAAAAATTGACACTTTTTTATGGAAGTACACAAATTGTATGGATATCTGTCAAAGTGTCGTTCTTAGACAGCTTCACAATTTTGACACTAGAGGCGCTAGTTAGAATCTTTGCATCGCCAATAAAGCTATTATACACTACATATTAACATACCAAAATGAATATGTAGACTGGTTCACTGTGGTCTTTAAACCTTTTCAAAGCTTCTATTTCGTCTGCAGGCACCTATAAAAGAACATGCGTTTATTTTCAAGTTTTAAAACAAACAAATATGTATATCCTAAGTATGGTTCTCGCCAAATTTGATGGCAACCCTTCACGTGCAAGTGCAATTACCTTCACGAATATGGCCCACACCCCTCTATCTTAAAATAGTTTCAGCACAGCGTCTCACAAGATGTCCCGAGCTGACATTAAGTTTGGAGAGACAACAGTTTTCACAGACAAATTTTAAATTGGATAATTATATTGGATAATCTAGCTAGTTGATCAAAATGATCTAGTTGTCATGATCGTGGAAAAAGATATAAAAAGACACGGAAGCGACAATGCAAAGTTAAAAAACTTACTTTAAGCAATATCAGTTTGCCGTTGCTCCAATCTAACTTCATGGTGGTGAAGAGTTTGTCCAAAGCTGTACAAGATCCGAACGCACAGCTGTATATTTCTGCACCTAATATCATCAAGAAATAGAGAAAATTACCGTAAAACATACCTACTGGGTACCGTGTTAAGAAAGCGCTTATTTGAATGCGGTAATCTCAGGAACTGCTGGACCGATTTGAAAACTTTTTAGCTCATTTATCGAGGAAGGCCATAGACTATTTCTTTTTTAGGGTTCCATACCCAAAGGGTAAAACGGGACCCTATTGTTTTCGCTCCGTCCATCCGTCCATCCGTCTGTCACCAAGCTGCATCTCATGAACCGAGATAGTTAGAGAGCTGAAATTTTCACAGATGATGTATTTTTGTTGCCGCTATAACACATTTGTTGACAAATAATGAAAACTAGAATAGAATAAATATTATGGGGGCTCCCATACAACAAACGTGATTTTTTTTTGTCCGTTTTATAAATAACGGAACCCTACTTGCGCGAGTCCGACTCGCACTTTTGCCGGTTTTTTCGGAAGTGCGGAGTTTATCCCACATTTTCACTAATGGTCCTTTATTTAAGTAAGTAGAAATTTAACAACAAATTAAATGGTCTTAGCCCCATGAGAGTCTCCATAAATGACCTTCTCTCAACTTAAAGCACTATCAGTAAGTAATGTATGTAAATGTCTTCTCTAAAGTTATTTTCTAAAGTCGGTTAAAAACAACAATACTAACAAATCAGTAGTTCCATATTATGCTTTATTACGGTTTCGAATTCCTTTTCATTGTGAATGTTTATAAATAATTCAATTTTCTTTTTACCAGCCATTTTTATCGAGTATTTTTAATCGATATGGTCAAGATTTTTAAAATGACAAATCGTAACCGACTGGAAGATCAAAATTATGAAAGGAAAATATGAAATAAATAAATCTTTGAATTAAAATTAAAATTTTATTTAATAATTAAAGTAAATAAATAATGAAATTAATATCTATATGATTAACAAGACTGATAAAATCATTTAAACAAACAATAACACTACAAATATTTGTGTTCATCCCACGTATGTCTGAAATAGGGTTGCCATAGTCAGTGCATAAAAAATATAAAAATACAAAAAGTACCAATTTAATTTATTCCTTTTCAGAATAAAATTTACACAAAGTAACTGTTTGAACACAACTTTACCACTAGTCAAAAGAAAATGATTTTAAATTATAGTCCAATGCTTTACACAGCGCTTCTATCTATCCGACCTCCTTATACCAATTCCCGGGGCAACCCGATACCCATAAACAAATGTCGAAAAAAATATATTAAACTACATTTTCAGTGTCCCTCTCGTGTTCCAATCTCCAAAACACATCTTCCATTGTAGTAACACTGAGGTAATAATCTTCCACAACGTCATCGAATTTCTCTTTAAACTCCTGTAGTTTGGCGAACAGTTCACTATACAGTTGAGTGTTGTTATCGTCTTCTATGTAGAAGTATAACATGCTCTGAAAAAAAAATAGGGGATCTTGACTGGATAGTGAAGGGAAACATCTTGAGGAAAACTGGACTATAAAGTATGAAATCGCCAACCCGCCTTGAGCAAGCGTGTTGATTAATAGAATAGAATAGGTCTTTATTTGCTTAGAATGTAGGTACATACAAAATAGGATGGTAAATAATACAATAGGATCCGTGTACATTCTACCTTGTTGGCATGCAAATGCAATAATTATTATACAAAATTGTTTAAGGGCTGATTTTTCAATCGCCAGATAACTTTTATCTGAGGAATATTTTTAACGTTTTGACAGCTTTTGTATGTAAAATATGTCAAACCGCCATATTTATTCCTCAGATCGAGGTTAACTGATGATTGAAAAATTAGCCTTTCTCCGTGTGAGAGGAGGCCGCAGCCCAGCAGTGGGATGATAAAAAGGCTGTTGATGTCAATTTAAAACAAGAAAATAAAACATCGTTGAAAGGTTCTTTTAACCTACAGAGAGACATGTGTTGCTGGGGAGTTTGTTGCGCCACTTCTTCTTCCCAGCAAAAACACATAGAAAGTGGTGAAGGGTGGGCGTTTTTGGGGCTGTCTTCTGTAATATTTTTTGGACGTTCGAAAAGTGCTGTTTTGCGGCCTTGTTGGAATAAATGATTTTCGATTGATTGATTTGATTGCTTACCAAATGTTCAGCAGTAAGCCTGCTATTGCTGAACATGTTAAGGAACTCCGCCTTATAGTCGACCACTCTCTGTGCGTACACCAAACTCGTTTCCGTATGCAAATTTAAGCTGTCGTCTTCGGATTCGGCTGCAACAATGTGACTTAATATTTTTCTGTAGTAATATTGTCACTGTAGTTTGTTTGTTTAAAGCTATTAGATAGTTAGAATTTCGCTTTAAATAGCCCACTTTCTCTTGTCACTAAAGGATCACTTCTGCTGGTCCTATGGCTACAAACTGACCTTTGAAGATCTCTGATACCTTGTCGAAATTAAATACAAGGTGTTGATTTGCATTTGTGCCATATTTCAGGAGGTCATACAATACGTCAATAATCGATTGGAATTACAGTAGACGGGAAGTAGCTGATATGCACTGGTTTTTTTGTCATTGTAATGTCGTAGTATTTCAGAAGTAATCCAATTTTATGAATGAAAATTATGAATGATCGTTGCGTATGCTTTGTGTTTGCGTTTGTGTGAGGGTGCAGCACGGTTTTATGGTCAGTAACACACGCGCCAAGTTTAAATACGGCTAGATGACATTGACGGAATTCCGAAAAAAAAAGAAAAAAATACGTACCAATTTTTTTGTTGATTTGGGTCGAGAATCATTAGCATAATTACGTCCTTGAATATGGCACGGATGCAAATCAACAGCTTGTATGTTGGGGTCGGTTTCTAGTCTAACCAGATCCAGCTGAGTACTAGTGTTTATCAAGAACTTGGGCAACTCCATACCCCCTTTGTAAGATAGATTAATCAGACATTCTGGCTTCTGACTATCCTTAACTGTCATGTTCAAATGACAAATAGAATTTAACTCGTCATGATGACCCTTCCAAAGTCCCATGTTTTACCAAAAAAAATCACATAAAACTTACATTCAGAAGATTCGTCATCCTCAGCGAATATTCTGTACCTGTCCTTCCTATAAGCCGTGACCAGTCTAAGCTTGATCCTCGCAGTATAACCCTTGGCGATTGACTGAAGGATTTCGTCGGCTGGTCCTATGGCTGCGAACTGACCTTTGGACATTATTGCTATGCGCGTGATCACTGGTTGGAGGAGACGCCAGTCGACGCTACAAAGAGTAAAAAAAACGAATTGAGAACCCGCTTTTTTGGGAAGTCGGTTGAACATATTGAAGGAAGATTGAAAACTTTTTTGATGCATGAGTAAGTTTTTTCAGGGTAAAACCCTTTGGACACGGGACCCCGTTGGACGGGATGAGATTACTTATAAGTTAACAGTTCGCCTGTTACCAAGATTTATTACAGGAACCGCTACAGCTAGAAAGTTGAAATTTTCACAGATGCTGTATTATTATTGCCGCTATAGCAACAAGTAACAAATACTGAAAACTAGAACAAAATTAATATTTTAGGAGCTCCCACGGAACAAACGTGACTTTCGCCCAGTTTTTAAAAACAGAACCTTTATTATCTACATTGATTCTTTTTATATTTATTGTTAAGAGTGCAGTAAAAAATAAATTAATTAAAAAAAAATATTTAATGTGCTAATGCTATTCTATTTTTTCTTAAAGGGCCGTCCATTTCATGGTATGATCATAGGTTCTTAGTCATAAGTCTATATTTGATTGTTGGTAGTTTTTTTTTTTTTTTTATGGTCTAACCTAGTTAAAGCAACTACAACCGAAGCAGGTTCAGCCATCAGCCGTTGCAGAGCTTTAGCCACCAGAGGTTTGCAGAACTCATCCATTTCCCTCATCGGTTCGTCCAGGAAGGCCACTGTAGGTGCTAGAATCATTGTGTTGCATAGACTTAGACGTCGCCTGCAACCGCTGCTGTATGCTGATACCACTGTGTCGTTAGCGTGAAGACCTGGAAGGGAGTGTGAGTGGTAATGAGTAAGTATTGATAAGTCACTGGTGATGAGTGTTTTAAGAGTTTAACCCATCACGGGTTAGGTTGATAACTAAATGGTGATGACGGAGTCAGTAGTGTTGTGTGAGTGATGATGAGCGAGTGACGATAAATGGGTGGTGATGAGTGAGTGGTGATGAGGGGGAAGTGATGAGTGAGTGTGTCGATAAGTGAGTAGTGAGTGATGAAGTAAGTAGTGAGTGATGAGTGAGTTTTGATCATGTCATTATTTTAAAAGAACGATGGATGTAGTAAATAAGTTACTTAAAAAAATAAGCGAGTCAAATATTGACAACTGGATGAGTGTTGATATATGACTGAAATATATTATCATCTAGAACTACCAAAAAGATAAGCTTAAAGTTTTTAGCCCTTACCCATATAACGCAGAGCCATCACAGACATTCTATGTGCCTTATTCCATGAGTAACCTTGCAGCCTCGCTATGAACATCAAGTTCTGATGGCCGGTCATGAAATCATCCAAACCTCTCGCGTGGGATGTCAAACTGATTTTGTGGACATACTGTAATATAAAAACGTAATTTAACTAGGTGAAACGTCAAAAAGTCGTAGTGGTACTTGATATATTTATCGTCCATCATCTTCCTAGCCTTTTCCCAACGATATTGGGAGTCGGCTTCCAGTCTAACTGAATGCAGCTGTGTACCAGTGCTTTACAAGCAACAACTGCTCTATCTGACCCCCTCGTCCCAGTTACCCGGGCAACCCAAATGGTATTTGATACATTGCAATGACCATTAAATTATATGCATGAAATATTGTCTTTTGCACATATTCGAATGCTGTCCCTAAAGAGATAAGCCAGTTGCGCAGGACATATTAATGTACACAAGCATTTGCGCACTCATGTGCACTCCACTCACACACTTTACATTAGTTCTTATAATAGGTATTAAAATCTGCGAAAGTTTATTTGTATTCATATTTTTCTTCCTCTTTCAGGTAGAAACTACGAGCTGATATGGCAGTAATAAAGCTCACATATAAAAAATATATAATATAGGCTAACTTTTTTCCACGAGGTGGAATCCTTAGTCTAAAGATTTTTTAGCCAAATGCGGGAAGGAGTTCCTTCAAAATACTAGTTTAATTAAAAAGTATTTACCTGAAGCCTATTGACTCTAATATGTTGGCCCTGAATGAGAGACTTTCCTCTAGTCATGACGAGGTTTCCTGCAATCATGTTAATCACTGAACTCTTGCCGGTCGCCTGAGGGCCGAGGATCGCGAAGCATTCGCCTGAAATTGTAGGTAAATATTTATTTTTTAATCTTGATAATAATATGTTATACCTATAATGTCAAAAGTTTGTATATGTTATGATTTTATGATTAAAGCCCGATAATCTATACTAATATTATAAAGCTGAAGAGTTTGTTTGTTTGAACGCGCTAATCTCAGGAACTACTGGTCCGATTTGAAAATTTATTTCAGTGTTAGATAGCCCATTTATCGAGGAAGGCTATAGGCTTTTTATCCCGGTACGGGAAGTAGTTCCCACGGGATGCGGGTGAAACCGCTGGCAGAAGCTAGTAGAGTATATAAGCACCCTAGTTCGAGCTTTAGAGCGGAACATGGAGGTACCGGAGTGCTCCCGCCAACACTAGCCAAGTAAAACGCAAGGTTTTGATTGTTGGCATTGAATAGGCAGGGAATTGATTGGAAAAAAATACTCTCTGTCTGGAAGTAACACTGTAGGTTACATTTACATTCAGGAATAAGTTCCCTCGTCACACGGGTGTGCAAGAAACAGCCAGTTATTAAAAAAAAAAAAAAAAAAAATAATGTCGGGACACCATTTCACACACGGTTGGTTAGCCCCATGGTAAGTTATTAATTAACTTGTGTTATGGGTGCTAACACAACTGATAAACTACATATAGCTACACATATACATATTTTATAAATACATATTTGTAACACCCAGACCACGACCAACAAGCATGCTCATCACACAAATGTCGACCGAACCGGGAATCGAACCCGGGACCTCAGATTCGGCAGTCCGGCTTGGTGACCATTGCGCCATAGAGGTCGTAAAAATAAAAGTAAAACTAACCAAGCTTAGTCGCAAAAGAAACACCTCTGACTGCATTCCGTCTTTGTTTCTTTTTCACCTCGAGTGCGTATTCCTTGTGTATGTTATTCACTACTAAAATATTATCTTCATAGTTCTCTGAAATATAGCAAGTTTAATCACCTAACAGTTTTCTCAAAAAAAAATATTTCACGAATAGAAAGCGGTGAAAATGATAAAAATGATTAGGTAAGTCAAAGTCAATTGTTTTTGTTTCAAATGTGCCTTTGGAGGCTCCTATGAAACATCACACACACACATCACATGGTTCCAAAAAGTTAGTCTCATGGAGAAGAACCGGCAAGAAACTCCATGTCTCATAGGCCGTATCTCATCAAAATTAAAAAAAAGCAGGAGCGAGTAGTAGTCCTACTGGAACGCAGGAAGTTCAATCTGTCAAACTTCTTCAGTAGATTTTCAACCTTATCACAATAGAGGAAGGTTACTATTCGATTGGTAAAATTTGTCAGATTCGGCTAGGTGAAGTGTTAAACGCACTTACTAGTTCTAATCATAGTTTGCACATAATTCTTCTCCCTCCTAACGTTTTCATCGTTGAATACTTGTTCAGGTGATTTGTAGTTAACTAGGGAAAACTGCTCGTACGCATACTGTGGTATTCTGTACTCTAATAGAATAACTAGAATCTGAAAATTTAAGAAAAGAAATAAATACAATCTGTTTTGTGAAGTTAAGCAGAGTTGGTGCGGTCAGAATGTGGATGGGTGGCAGTCGCTTTAAAAAGAATATAGTTATATTTAATACTTACTTCCGTCCGCGTTTTCAACCGCTTTCTGATAAAAATTTGCCTTATCGACCTTTTAGTGTCCTTTTTCAGACTCTAAACTATATTCTTTGTACCAAATTTCATAAAAACTGGTTCAGATTTTTTGACGCGACAGCGCGACATACAATATGATCTATTATTAAATACGAATAACTTACCCCAAACAGCATGAAGTGTACGATCAAGTTAATGAAATCAAACAAGCCTGATTCATATGTCGTTAGGTATGGGAAAGGCTCCATTGAGGCCGACTCTGTAATGGTAATACAGAAGAAAATATACAGCGCCACAAACACATTTAAACGTCTGTTGAACACTTGTCTAAAAAATTATAGATTATGACGTTGAAAGAAGGTCCGTTTTGCAGCCACACTTTTTTTAGGCAAGTGTTCAACAGATGTTTAAGGTTGTGTAGTAAGGCATAATGTTTAAAGATTATATTTTTTCTGACTTGCGTATGATTTGGGAATGTTCCGAACCCCAAGAACAGGGGACTGACGCAATGGGTCGCGTCAGTCCCGTGTGTCACTAACATCAAGTATGTTATCTCCCCAAGCGAAATAGGACTCAATACTCACTAACCGCAATACAGAGGCAATTCTAAATATTATAGTATAACATAAACTATCAACTGCGAAATGTGTAAAAACAGACCATTAATGCGTCAAATTTTGGTTTCTGCGATGTACAAATCTTTCATCTAAAGTAAAACTAATCTACTACCTAGTACTACTACTTACTTACTGCAACTACTAGTACTTACTGCAACAATGATCAGAATCAAAGCTATCGTCATCAATGAGCAAGTCAGGGCAGAGTCGTTTGTTGAGCGAGCAGTAAGTGTTGAGCCGCGCCTGCAGCGTGAGGCGGCCGAGCCCGACGCCGAACGCGAACAGGGGACTGATGCGTCCTGACGCCTCTAACATGAAGTATGGCATCGCTAGGTACATTGATGAACGCCAAGAAGGTTCTAGAACGGCGAGTAGAACTGGGAACACGATGCCTGGAAGAGGTGGTTAATTTTGATATGTTGGTTTGGCAATTAGAGCTAGTACATACTGGGCGCTCGGCGTTGCGTTAGCTGGGCGAACATAACTTTGGATCAATTTGAAAAGTACGTACTCTATACAAAAGCGTGCGTTGGAATGTACCAAAAAACGGTCGCTCATATATTTCAAAGCGCGTTTCAAAACGCCCAATGTGTATATCTTCTAGTTGTGATTGGTTATACATGTCCCAGAATACTTCTCATTTTTAAATACTTTCTATGAAACATATTTTTCTCATTTAATATATTTTCTTTGGAACTCTACAGGCAACATTACTTTTATATAATACAATATTCCATAAGAATATTTTATCCCAAATCAAATCTAAAAAACTTGTGGACCAATCCCCTATAAATTCTCAAATTAACTTACCAAAAAATATAGAAGTAATGTAAATCTGGCTGATGGCAAGACTCTCATGTAGAATGAAGCTCAGTAGATATAACTGTGCCAGAAACGCTAGTCCGAACATTAATAGCATCGCAAAAACTGACCCTGAAATTATAATGTTCCTTACTTATTTCTGTTTACTGATTCGTAGATAATTAACTAAAAATTTTTGAAATGTGCCGTTTTTTTTTTGAAAATTATCTAATCCATACAGAGTTGATTTCAATCTTATTTCGAGTTTTATTGATATCGAAGAACGCTCCAGGTTGAGTTTTATCCAAGTACTCGAAGTTGTCCTCACGTGACGTATACAAAACAGAGGCCAACAGCTAGTAAGATCTAAAAATCTAAAGGTACAACCAAAAATTTACCATATTTAAAAAGTCAAAAACTACACTTACCTAAATATCTAGGCTGTTGAAATGTCCTGTCAAAATCCAGTAGCACCGCAATCACTAATACAGGTATTATTATGACTATCATAAAAACTATCATGTGGGCCAATAATTTTGACAGCCAGTGTATAAAGGGGGAACAACCCGCCATCATGTGATTGTCTCTGACTCCGCATTTACGTTCCTTTATGCATAGGATTATTATTGGAGTCAGTGGGAGGATGGCCACTGAAAGAAAAAATATAATATTTTGCTATAAGAATGTGCCTAGCCTCTTCTCAAGAAGGTCAGAATCGTATTACGGTCTTAGGTATTAGACACAAGATTTGTCAGTATTGCAGTGAAAATAGCTGAACTGTTAGAGGTAAAATTTTCAGTGGAGACCAGTGAAACCTTGAACAAGCTGCCTAGGCTGTTGAAATGTCCTGTTAATTACAGTACTAACTATGGTAAAAACTATCATATGGTTGTCTCTGACTCCACATTTACGTTCCTTTATGCATGGGATTATTATTGGAGTCAGTGGGAGAATTTAAAGGGGGTTTAAAATATTGTGTTGTGTTATGTGCATAGCGTTTTCCCAATAGTATATATTAAAATAGGATTCTGGACTTACAAGATATGAAAGTATTTTGTAAATAAGCTGCACTGATTGATGTAAAATTTTGAATGGAGACCAGTGGTACCGTTGTGCATCGGTGTAAAAGTAAGTATGTGACCTGATTGAAATATTTTTATAACTTTTACTTCGTTACTGGCTAGTTTTTTAACCGGGTGTATTAAGTAGTTTCCCTATGAGACGTAGGTGAAGAAAGAACATATAAATAGAATTATCCTCATTTGATATTTTCAGTTTCATCACACAAAGAAATGTTTATATAATTTTAGGGGATGTAAATACTATAATGCCAAAATTAAAGGGTCTTGAGACATAAAAAATAGAATAAGGGGAGACGAGGGGTATTTCTATTACAAAGGGAGACAAAATAATGGTAGACAGGGGAAAATACTCATATTGTTAAAAATAAGTGGCCATAAATTGTCCAAACTTATTAACATAGCGGAATGTTTGAGGTTTTATTTGAGGGTACACAAAATAGGATGATAATATGAAAACTTTATTGATATTAATAGGAGAATAGGTGATAGAGCTTTGTGGTGCGGTAAACTACGAGGTCGTATATTTGAAAATAAATAATTTGGACAAATGAGATGACTTTAGAGCTTATTTAAGACAACGTATTTAAACATAACGATAAAATTAATTATGTAAAATAACAACTGGTGGGAGCCATGGTGTCTGAAACACACAAGTTTAATGCGTTAAACTTACCACATCGATATTTTTACAATGGGGTGTTAAAAGTTTAAGCATAAATGGCGTTTACGGATTAAGACCTTATGAACATTCTTAAATAAAACTATAATGTCAAATATGAAAAAAACTTACAAAAAGTCACCCAAGAAGTCCACTTGAGGCACAAAAACGTGCTTTTGGGTATTTTAACGACTCCCGCCTTGAGGTCCAAAAGCGGTTCATACGTAGTCCGAATAGAATTCTTCAAATAAGGCAGGAATATCGCCATATACATATTGCTGAATATATTGACGGATTGCGTACTTCTCAATGGACTTAAAGGGTGAAATATCTTTGTGTAATTGTCAGTTATTTTGAAGCCTACAGTTTCATCGTTCAAGTAACCTGCTGTAGGGTCGCTGAAATCTGAAAAAAGATGGAAATAAAACACAAATATTTCTAGAAAAGTTGGTTTATTTTTACCCCTATTCAAGATGCAAGTGACATAGATCGGTAATGTGGTTTTACCTAATGCAATACTAGAAAAGTGCATGTAAGTTTCTCCGCCATTTTTCGCAGTGAAAAAGCTCAACTTGGTGGAGATACATTCTTGACACGATTATAAACTTTTAGGTTGTACGATAAATATTTATAAGGTACATAGTTTTAAACTGTACTTATAAAAGCTAATAATAATAAAAGTTAAATACATAAATTTTCTTCAAAAACTTACCCCTATCAATATCAACAGAAAAAAGCGGCTGTACTCCGGGAAAGTGGTCCATGCCACTATACACTGCACTTCGTCTAAACGGCCCGACGTTATACAGGAGCTGTTTAGGCTTATCGGCAGAAGGGCTCGATATATGATGACTGAATATCTTGTCGAAACGCAACACGTGGTTTGTGGTCAACGTTACTATTATTATACATAGTATTGGTACTACTACTCGCTGTGAAAATAAGATATAATACGCATGTAGAATTAAATAATAAATAGTTAAGATTAAACTAGAAACACACTTTCATAAATGCCGCTTAAAAATCATCACAAGACTAATCTCACATGTCTAAACACAGCTATGATACGATGTTCTATCATGAAGTTCTAGTTCTTGATAGAACATCGTTTAAACCAGAAAGTCTAATTACCAGTCTTATTAAGGGTAAAGTCGTGGTGGCCTAGCGGGTAAAGGACCAACCTCTCAAGTATGAGGGCGCGGGTTCGATCCCAGGTCAGGCAAGTACCAATGCAACTTTTCTAAGTTTGTATGTGCTTTCTAAGTATATCTTAGACACCAATGACTGTGTTTCGGATGGCACGTTAAACTGTAGGTCCCGGCTGTCATTGAACATCCTTGGCAGTCGTTAAGAGTAGTCAGAAGCCAGTAAGTCTGACACCAGTCTAACCAAGGGGTATTGGGTTGCCCGGGGAACTGGGTTGAGGGGGTCAGATAGGGCAGTCGCTCCTTGTAAAGCACTGGTACTCAGCTACATCCGGTTAGACTGGAAGCCGACCCCAAACATAGTTGGGAAAGGGCTGAACAAATCATGATGAATAGATGTAGGTATATAAAAAACTCCTTACCAAAACTAAAAACTGATATTTCTTTGCAAAAAAATATTCAAAAACTCGCCAATGTAGCAGTTTTATCTGCCTTAATGTAAGTTGAAAACCAGCGTACTTTTTTACTGTAAAATCTGAAAAAATAACATTCATCCATTTATACAGACAGCATAAACGCCTGTTTTTCTTAAAACAACTGTATACTTTGAAAATTGAACCTGAAAATTCATGTTTTTTAGGAAATCTAACGTTTATATTGTTTTGACCTTAGAACTATATAAAAATCCAAGGGTTTTTTACTAGCAGTGGCCGGTCTACCGTAGTGGGACATGTGGCTACGAGCACAACCCTAATGTAATTGTGTAACGTCACAGTTAATTTATCTTTTTATGTAATTCGCTACGTAGGTACTTTCACTACTTTTTTTTTTTAATGATGGCTAAAATCATCAAATGCCCCCTCCCGCTGTGGGTCAGCAGCGGTGAGGGAGTGTCAGACTCCTACTGACTAAACACCGTCGTGTTCCGTCGCAGGCCGCGTGTACCGGCGCCGCGGTAACTCGCGCCGACAATCCCGCCGCCCGAACGGAAGCTATATATATACACCTTTATTTACTTCCTTAGGTGCTTTCCGTGTACTCTTATGTAATACCTCTTTCAATTCACACGCATGCGCTCACTTATGTACAGTCCCTATATTATGAATAAATTAGAATATATAAAAATTAAACCCTTTTCCGTTGTCACGACATAACATTAAAACGGCTTGACCGATTTGGCTGTAAATTAGAGGGAAGGTAACTTAGACCCGGGAGAAGGTTTTAAGATAATACCTACTTATATTATACTATACTTAATTTAGGTTAGTTTTTGGTCACCATCCGGCTACGGGACGCGGGTGAAACCGCGGGCGAAAGCTAGTTATGAATAAATTAGAATGAAAACAATGAATCAACACATAGTAGGAAATATGGCATAAAAAGTAAAAAAAAGCGTTTACGCCGCCCGGCAGGCAATACCCATCGTGTAGCCGTTACTACTTACGTCGAAATGTAGTGTCCGTGTCATTTCTTATATATTCCCTTTCTGAAGCTTCAATAAAGCTGAAATTTAAAAAAGAATACAATTATTTTAATTGCATAAAACTATCCATTTCTACGCAGTTGTAGAAAGCAAAACTACTGGTCTCTAAACGAGACATCCACCAAGACTTTTTAGTCCAAAGAGCTTGTTAGTCTAAGCCAGTGTCAATGACATTTTACGTCACGGCATGCAAGTATTTCACGAACGGTTTTAATAAAACTTATAGATAACTGAATTAATTAGGTTATCAGCAAACAAAAAGCAGGCTCCTCAAGAAACGAATCCAACCTCAGTCCGAAGCTAGTACTCAAAACATAAGAGATAAAACATAAATTCATCAAAGTAGACCGAAAATCTAGCACTTGAAGATCATGTTTAAAAAAACAGCCCTCAAAAATATCTGCTCTTCACCACTTCCTACGTATTTTCTGGGAAGAAAAAATGGTGGAACCAACTTCCCAAGACTTACAAAAAAACAAACAGACAAAAACATGGAGACACCTGGCTGGAGGCCTTAAAGAAAGAAAGAAGAAAGAAAGAAACATTTATTTGTCAGAATATGGGTACAAATCAGTTGTTGGGTGTAGTCATCAGTTCTAACCATACTCTGCCATGATCAGGCGTACAAATTTTAATTGTTAACACAAACCGTCTTACCACAAAAACTTTTAAACGTCAGTTTAAGACTTGTCTAAAAAAAAATCAAATTATGACGTTGACATTTGGTTCATTTTGCAGCCACAATTTTTTTAGACAAGTGTAAAACAGGTGGTTAAGTTTTTGTAGTAAGGCCAAAAGTGTTTAACTTAAATCTACTCTAACTAGGTACATAACTATACTCGCTGCTTATACAATTATTATATCACAGTTTTATCGTTTAAATATTCTTTCACACTATTATAACATTTTTCTAGAAGTAAAATAAATTCAAGGAAAAGCACGGTTAAGCAGTACGCGGCCTCCTAGGCTGAACTGCGGGATGCCATACAAAAAGAGATAAAAAAACTTACTTCGAAAAAACCTCTTCCATAAACATGCCAACATCCATTCTATCTATGCCAAAAGCCGTTTTCTTGGCTTCTAAAGCTCTAAAAAGTTCTGGATACTTCCGAAACTCCTTGCAGGGCAGAGAGAAGGTTATACGCTGAGTACCGTGAGTAGTACTATTGGGCTCGGTAATCACACTTTCTACTATTTCTTTGACGTTCGCTATGTGGGTACTGTCGCGGGTCGTTATTGATAGATTGAAGCTGGTGCCTGGAGGTGACAAATAAACTATATTAAAGGTACTTTTTTAAAGTAAAATAACAGAAGATTTTGATTTGCAGGAGCCATGGCAATATAACAGCCGCATGGGTCGAAAGCTCGTCAAGTTTATCGAAGCTTGTTGTCGCGGTTGGTACATGAATAACCATCTTGTCATAACTCCCCATGTTTTTGGAAGGCACGATAAGTTGGTGGCTTTCATTTGAACATCTACTGACCAAAGAAAGAGGAAGAAGAAGCTAGAAACTCTGACCGAGGGGTATTAGGTTGCACAGGAACTGGGAGGTCACCTATCTATGGTCCGACCGAGTCAAGCGGCGCTAAACCTTATGATCGAACGATTCGCCCAGTTTTCTTGGCCACAACCCCTGTAACAACTTATCCTGAGATGAACATACTTACCAATAGCATTTTTGAGGAATGTAGGTGTGCCATGACATTTGAGCTCTCCGTTATTTAGAATAACTATTCTGTCGCCGAGCACATTTGCTTCCTCGAGGCACGATGTCGTCATTAGAATCGTTTTTTGGCCACGAAGGACCTGAAATATATTGCAAAAGTAACACTGTCAATTTTCATCACTGCATAGTATAAAACAAAGTCACTTTTTCTGTCCCTATATCCCTGTCCTTTTGTACGCTTAAATCTTCAAAACTGCGCAACCGATTTTCATGCGGTTTTTTTAATACATAGAGTGATTAAAGAGAAAGGTTTACATGTATAATAATATACATCAAATAGTGGGGAAATATGTACTGTTATCCTGTGCGAAGCCGGAGCGGTGGACATATAAATATTATATAGGTTTTTTAACTATTATTAACTTTTTCTAAATTTTACAATGGAACGGTTTTCAAAGAGTTTTCTTACTACAAATATAAGTAAATTAAAAAAAAACACTAACAATTTGGCATCTACATGGTCAAGGACATTAAAAGTTAAAAATATTTTACCATAATAAGGTCCCACAGTCGATGCCTGATATCCATATCCATGCTAGAGGTCGGTTCATCCAGCACCAACACATTTGCATCTCCCGCTAATACGCAAGCGACCTGGTATATAAAATTATAACTTTTTGGTATAAAAAAAAACTTGGAATAGTTATTTAGGAAATTTAAAAAAATCTCTCACTGTTGTTAGTAAGCTTACACTGTCTTTGAGTGACCTAGGTATATTTTATCTGGGTATGGAATGAATTGCCCCAGAGCGCAAGTGAAACCGCAAGAAACTAAACTGTTTTACTTTGCTATTTCGGCTTAAAACCACATATTTTCCTTTCAGAGACCTTTTTGTTCCAAATGTATGTTCCAACAAAGTCATAACCCAAACTGACTTGGTACCCTCTGCTATGCTAGATAAAATAGTACATATACAACGTTATTTTTAGTATATGCGAAACCTGAATATAGTTTGTTCAGAATCAGTAACTGAATCGATTCCAATAGTTTTTACACCAAGTTATATTTTTTTCAAAAACTATTTAAAAAAGTTTAAAGTTGGACATCGCCGCAATTAAGTACAACACAGGTCACGGCAGGTCATATCGAGTATTAGGAAACAGTAAACAACTAGTAGCAAGTGCAAAATACCCCTCAGTCCCCTTGAAGACCCGGTGACCTTGAATTTTTGCTGACTTTACAAGCTTATAACTTTGTGTTTTTTTATGATACAGTCGTGAAATTTTGTAAATAGATTCTTTACACAAAAATACTAGACAGGTGTATCACGTTTCGCATTAACAAAAAATAAGGTTGTATAAGGTTCTAGTATTTTAATATTGCTCACAACTACACATACCTGCAAACATCTACAGGTGCCAGAAGACAGTTGCTTGCTATAGTGGTCAGCGACGTCAGATAGTTTGAGTTTCTTCAGCAGTTGGTCCACTGTGAAGCCTTCCTTAGGCTTTCTTTTTAACTGAAAAAACAATATAAACAATATCTGTATATATCTTATTCTTTACTAGCTTTTGCCCGCGACTCGCGTTCGCGTGGAATAGTGACTTCTGGCAGATTTTTAGTTTGACCAATAGATGGCGCTATGTCCGGATTAAATTTTATTATTTTTATATTTTTTGTAATAAAAACTATCCTATATCCTTTCTCAAGTTCCATACTATGTCTGTACCAAATTTCACACAAATCGGTTCAGTAGTTTAGGCGTGAAGAAAAGACAGACAGACAGACAAACGGACGGACAGAAAGACAGACAGACAGAGTTACTTTCACATTTATAATATTAGTTAGGATTGCACACTTAACAATACATATAAAAATAATAAAGACAGTTTATGTACAATGGCGAGCTTAACCCAATATCTGTGTCATCATCATCATCATCATCAGCCTATCGCAGTCCACTGCTGGACATAGGCCTCTCCAAGTGCACGCCACTGAGATCGATTTTCGGCTTCTCGCATCCAGCTCCTGCCAGCCGTCTTGCGCAAGTCATCACTCCACCGTGCCTGAGGACGTCCTACACTACGTTTACCGAGGCGTGGTCTCCACTCTAGAACTCGTTTACCCCAACGGTTATCGGTTCTTCGGCTAATATGGCCAGCCCACTGCCACTTCAGCTTGCTGATTCGGTGGGCTATGTCGATGACCTTGGTTCTCTGACGGATTACCTCATTTCTGATGCGATCCCTCAGAGAAATGCCGAGCATAGCCCTTTCCATAGCCCGCTGAGCGACTTTAAACTTGTGAACCAGCCGTACCGACAGTGTCCACGTTTCGGCTCCGTAAGTCATGACAGGTAGGACGCACTGATTGAAGACTTTTGTCTTTAGGCACTGTGGGATCGACGATGTTAGGACTCGACGTAGCTTCCCAAATGCAGCCCAACCCAACTGAATTCTCCTATTCACCTCGTCCTCAAAGTTGTTTCTACCTAACTGCAATGTCTGCCCGAGGTATACATATTTCCGAACAACTTCGAGAACGGCGCCGTGTATCGCAATCGGTTCCGGTAGAACATGTTCATTAAACATGACCTTGGTTTTGTCCAAGTTCATCCGTAGGCCGATGCGTAGAGAAGATTCAGCCAGGTCGTTCAGCATCTGTTGTAGGTCCTGCAGCGTTTCCGCCATGATGACGATATCGTCAGCAAATCGCAAGTGAGAGATGTGTTCGCCATTGATGTTGATGCCGCGTCCTTTCCAGTTCAGCGTCTTGAACATATCCTCCATTGCATTAGTGAATAGTTTCGGGGAAATAACATCCCCTTGTCTCACTCCTCGATGCAACGGTATGGGCCTTGTTTGCTGATTCTGTACTTGGACGGACATTGTAGCGGCTTCGTAGAGACATCTCATCACTTGGATGTATCGCCAATCTACTTGACAACGCTGCAGGGACTCCAGAACAGACCAGATTTCAACCGAGTCAAAGGCCTTCTCATAGTCCACAAATGCTAGACACAGGGGCTGATTATACTCTTCGGTCTTCTGTATAATCTGCCGCACTGTGTGGATGTGGTCTATGGTGCCGTATCCGCTCCGAAACCCAGCCTGCTCCGGTGGTTGGAATTCGTCGAGTCTTCGCGCAAGTCGGTTCGTGATCACTCTTGAGAACAGCTTATAGACGTGGCTTAGGAGGGAAATGGGTCGATAGTTCTTCAGCTGGGTTTTGTCTCCCTTTTTGAAGAACAGGACGACAACACTCCTACTCCACGCCTCTGGAGTTCTCCCTTCAAACAGGACGGCATTAAAAAGCTTCTGGAGCTCCCCCAGTAAGGGGTTTCCTCCTGCTTTTAATAGCTCTGTTGTAATGCCATCCTCGCCAGGGGCTTTTCCATTTTTGAGCTGTCTCAGAGCGATCTCGATTTCGCCACTGCTGACTTCTGGCAGGTCTTCGGTGAAATGGCGTGTTAATGTGGCTCTAGAATCCTCATTTCCGGGATCAGGTCGAGATGCATGCGATGCGTATAACCGGCCATAGAAATTTTCCACTTCCGAAAGGACTGCCGGCACCGAAGAAACGACTTCTCCACTTGTGGTCAGCTTCGTCAAGTGGCTTCTTCCAAGAGATTGTACGAACACCTTTGACCCCCGATTCAGCTCAATTGCTCTTTCAATGGCAAGAGTATTGGAGCACCGGAGGTCGCGTCGTACGTGCTTGTTGATCTCTTGGTTTAGAGCCCGCTTAGCTGACGAAGTGACAGGCGGGTTTTCACGTCGTTTCTTCATAAGCCCTAATGTCTCTTCCGAAAGCTTTGATTTCTTGCCCTTACGCTGCATGTTACAGAATCTCGAACCTTCCTCCCTGAGGATCCGAACCACATATTCATGGTTCTGGTTAACGTCTGTTGTGGTTTCCACGGCGGCAAATCGGTTCTCCAGATTTGACTGGAACGTTTCAGATCCTGTCATGGTTCGGAGCAGTGTTGGTCGGAGCCTGGCCTTCATCAGACGGAAACGTTCGGCCTTGAAGTTGATATTCAGAGAGCCTCGGACAAGTCGGTGATCGCTCCCGGTATTAAACCTATTGATCACGGAGACGTCTCTGAATATGTGCTTCTTGTTCGTCATGATGAAGTCAATCTCATTTTTAGTCATAGTGTCGGGGCTTTGCCACGTCCACTTCCTTTGGGGCTGCTTTTTGAAAAAGGAGTTCATCAAAAAGAGCCCCTCGCGTTCGAGGAAGTTGACGAGCATTTGCCCCCTATGATTCCTGCTTCCAAATCCATGGGATCCTACTGCCGATTCGCCGCAAATCTGTACTCCCACTTTAGCGTTAAAGTCCCCCATGACAACGGTGTAATGGGTCTTTGTAGTGAAGTGGAGGGCCCTTGATATATCATCAAACATATCCTCCACTTCATCGTCTGAATGTGTCGAGGTCGGTGCGTACACTTGCACTACCTTGAGGCTATACCTGTCGGTGAGCTTTATGATAAGGTACGCTACCCTGTTCGACACACTAGACACCTCCACAACGTTATCAGCTAGGGACTTATTAACCAGAAACCCAACGCCACCTTGGGATTGTTGGTCTCCCTCTCGGAAGTACATTAGGTGACCTGATTCGAGGGTTATGGTGTCCTCCCCCTCTCTTCGAACTTCACATAACCCTAATATGTGCCACCTAATCTTCCCAAGTTCCACCTCGAGTTGCGCCAGATGCGAGTCAAGCCGTAGCGTGCGGCCGTTGTACGTCGCAAGAGTCAGTTGTGTTTGGTGGCCTCCCGTAACCCGGAGATTCTTCGCACCCCCTGGCCCGCCGTAACCACGGTCGCCACCGTGACCGGGAATAGCGGGACTGCCGGGAACTAGGGGCCGTGGCTTTTTTGTGCTGCTCATAGAGGTATTTAGCCTACTGCTATCACGCTGGCCAGACGGGTTGATAGAGGGTTTTTTTCGAGTTTTCCTTCTCTCGCACTGGTGTTCGGTGCATTTTTGACTCCATTAGTCGACTTCTACGACACCCACTGGAAGAAGGGGTAGCGACATATGTATTCTTAAGCCGTCGCTACACGGCTACAATATCTGTGTATGTAAGTGATTTTATCGACTTGAGAATAATTTTAGAACTTTGTGAGCGCCTTCCGTTACATTCATCATTACATCTATCTGTCAATCCTTTCCCAAGTACATTAGGATTGGCTACCAGTTATACAAGGAGCGACTGGCCTTTCTAACTTGTATACCTAACTAGATTTCGCCCGCGGTTTCACCCGCGTCCCGTAGCCGGATGGTGACAAAAACTATCCTAAAACCTTCTCCCGGGTAGACCCGGTAGTTACCTCCCCTCTAATTTTCAGCCAAATCGGTCAAGCCGTTTTCATGTTATGTCGTGACAACGGAAAGCGGGTTTCATTTTTATATATATAGATTACCTAGGTAACTAGATACCCAAAGATAAGACTGGGTGTCAGACTTCCTTTTGTAACGATTGCCAAATATGGTAATTGACCATTGAATAGATGGTCACCCTTCCACGGACCAACTGTGCCAAGTGTTGACTTTGTGACCCGTGCGGCTGTTGACGTTATGAGCTACTAGCTTCTGCCAGCGGTTTCACCCGCATCCCGTGGGAACTACTTCCCGTACCGGGATAAAAGTAGCCTATAGCCTTCCTCGATAAATGGGCTATCTAACACTGAAAGAAATTTTCAAATCGGACCAGTAGATCCTGAGATTAGCGCGTTCAAACAAACAAACAAACAAACTCTTCAGCTTTATAATATTAGTATAGACGAGTCATCGGTCATATTCAATCTAATATATTCTTGGGTAAAGAAACAACACACCTTTCTAAAGAAGGTGATGTTCTCTCGAACAGTGAGGTGTCGGAAGCAGATGTTCTCCTGCATGCAGAGCCCCACGTCCTCTCTCAGCTCCATCACTTTGTGAGCAACGTCCATGCCGTTCACGTAGACTGTGCCTTTGGTAGCGCTGAACATACCTGAAATGAAGGTCAGAAAACTTTTAACAATAATTTCATCATCACTACAATTTTATCTATTACTTTTTAGACGCTGCTGGACAAAAATCTTATCAAAGTTACGTCACTTTGCGTGAATCTTCAGGGCTTTCCCAGCCACCTATTTCCTTTCTCAGAATTAAAGAATGGATACATTCCCTAATTGACTTCTAAAGTTAGCAAACTGCTAAGAATTCTTTGCTGATTCTGTATCAAAAAAACAAAAGACCAGCGTTATGCTTTTTGAACACACTGAACAATCTAAAGAGGTTTTATATGAGTGTAAGACCTCATCAATCATCAATCTTTGTTGAAAGGTATGGCAAGATGTTCTGTGTCTCTGTACATAGACATTTGTTGCTGGGGACTGTGTTGCGCCACTTCTTCCTAGCAATAATACATAGGAACTGGTGAAGAGTGGGCTTTTTGGGGCTATCTTTCGTAAATTTTGACGTTCAAAAAGTGCTGCTTTTCAGCCAAGTTTGGATAAATGATCTTGAATTCCATATAACGACATAAAATTCTTAAAGTTAAAGGAACAAAAACAAGAGTAATACCTGCCACTATAAGCATAAGAGTGGTTTTCCCAGCGCCGTTGGGTCCCAAAACCATGGTAACTTCACCCCTATAGCAGTCAAAAGTGACTCCATTCAAAGCAACCACTTCAGATTTACCCTCGTTCTCTCTAAATACCTGAAAACAAGGCATTAACTACTTTTCTTATTCTTGAATTCATCCTTAACCACACTTTTTTTAACAGAACAGTAATTTCAATCCTTCTAATATTATAAACACAAAAATCTTCATTTAAGTTTGTAAGAATTCATATACTTTTGTTACGCTTCTTTCATGCAAAAATTATTGAATGGAGTTTGATGAAACGTGAAAAGTTTCCCGCGGGAAGGGAGTCAATAATCTATACTAATATTATAAAGAGGAAAACTTTGTTTGTTTTTTTGTTTGGTTGTAATGGATAAACTCAAAAACTACTGGACGATTTTAAATATTCTTTCACCATTAGAAAGCTATATTATCTGCGAGTAACATAGGCTATATTTTATCCCGGTGCGGGCAGTAGCTCCCACGGGACGCGGGTGAAACCGCGGGAAAACGGCTAGTAGCTTAATATAAGAATATTAAGTGAATTGATTATTTTGGGTGTTGTTTAATTCTACCTAATCAATTTGCGTAGTTTTTGCCGAACATACAACATAACACCATTTTATTACATACTAGCTTCTGCCAGCGGTTTCACCCGCATCCCGTGGAAACTACTTCCCGTACCGGGATAAAAAAGTAGCCTATAGCCTTCCTCGATAAATGGGCTATCTAACACTGAAAGAAATTTTCAAATCGGACCAGTAGTTCCTGAGATTAGCGCGTTCAAACAAACAAACAAACAAACTCTTCAGTTTTATAATATTAGTATAGATTTTGCAAAAATGTCATATTCATTAATTACAACTAAAAGTTAAATAAACAACTCACCATAGTTTTTCAGGCCAGGTACTGAAAACCAAACATACATTATTTAAATACAAACCAATAATACAGTTTTATTTAATCTAGTTTTCATCATCGTCGTCAACAAGCTTTTTATCGTCCCACTGCTGGGCTGCGGCCTCCTCTCACACAGAGAAAGATTGAGCATTAATGACCACGCTTGCTCTATGGTCCATCATCTCCCGAGCCTTTTCCCAACTATGTTGGAGTCGGCTTCCAGTCTAACCGGATTCAGCTCAGTACCAGTGCTTTACAAGGAGCGACTGCCTGTCTGACCTCCTCAACCCAGTTATCCGAGCAACCTAATACCCCTTGGTAAGACTGGTGTCAGACTACCCGTAACGACTGCCGAAAATGATCGATGACAGCCTTGCTCAATGGTGATAAAGTTTTATTTTAAGAAAGTACCTATAAAGTGTACCTGTTTGTAAATTGTGATTTATGTTTTATTGAAAAAACATTTATTTTGGTTAAAAAGCAATGCCAGCATTGCCATCCAACGTGGCAATGCTGCCAGCCTCTTGGGTACACTCCCGGTCGGCAGCGACGAGGAGTTTTTTGATGCAATTTTTTAAATATTCGTAGTAATTGTACATAGTAGGTAATAAGTTCATTGTAAGTTGTATATAATTTCATTATTAAGATTATGTAGAAAGTTATTTTGAAAAATAAATAATTTGAATATAATTTTACTTGTATAACAATTGATACCTTAGCCACATTGTATACTTGTATGGCCATTTCAGCCTTCCTGGGTCCTTTTTCAAAATACTTAGACTCTCGTTTTCGTTCGAGATAAGAGGGAGGTAATATTATTCTTCGCACCTTTTTGTTATACCAAAACGACATCTGAAACCAATACATATTCACTTACAAAAAAAGTCATATACATACTTAAGATACCTATATATTTTTAGATCGCAGTCTGTAAGAACCACTTCGCACATCTGAATAAAAATTGGCTTATACCCTCCCTTGATAAATGGAATACCTGACTGGTCAGTTACCGAGATTAGCGAGTTCAAACAAACAAACCGGTGGGCGGAATAACTCCCGGTAGTGATGGCTCCCCAAAGCCATCACTACATAGTATAAAACAAATTCGGTTTCTCTGTCCCTATATATACTTAAATCTTTAGAGTTTCAACGGATTTTGATGCAGTTTTTTTGAATAGATAGAGTGATTTAAAAGGAAAGTTTATATGTATAATAACATCATTAAATAATGGAGAAATACTGTTACACGTGCGAAGCCGGGGCGGATCGCTAGTTAAGAAATAAATTAGATATTTACCTTAAACATGAAATTCCATTTCTTACCGACGCCATAGTGGCCCGGTTTGACTAGGTCCAGATACCAGGCAACAGTTGTAATCACAGCTAGTTGTATATAGAAGAATAGCCATACTCGAGACACAGACATACAGTTGTTCGAGTGTTTCTTGTACATGTTCGAAAATTGACTTCCTTTACCTAATTGAAAAAAAAAACTAATTATTCCGTACTAAGGTTGACATTTAGGCGTGTCTGTCTTTCTATGCTTGACGAATGAACCAATTTGGATGCGATTTTTTAGTTGGTAGCTAGTTTCTTTGATTCGTAAGCTGTAGTTCTAGATACGGTCCATCAAAATCGGTTCAGCCGTTTTTAAGTTCTTCCCTGTTTTGTATATTCAGCAAACTTGCCACCAGAGAGACTATATGAATGGGAACAGCTAGTTAAAATTAAAGACTTTGGCTAAACTTACATTTGTTTAAGGCTTTCTCTTACATCCCAAAGTTAAAAAGACAGAAATCAATAAACCAAAACCAACCTATAGTCTCCAAATAAAGTACCTCATCCCAGTACAAATATATAGGCGCGTGAGGCAACACACAACATATGAGGTAGACCATGAAGGTATACTCCTTGTAAGAGTACCATATGAAGTCCAAAATAAACGTAGACATGTAGAGGAGAAATCCTAGGAAATCTGCGAGATGCCCTGCAAGGAAAAAACGTCTATTAATTCAGGGGCTGAACGCTGAAGTGCTATAAGAATCCCACTACAATTTGATAGATTTGTTCATTACATGTGGGACAGATCTATACTAATATTATAAAGCTGAAGAGTTTGTTTGTTTGTTTGTTTGTTTGAACGCGCTAATTTCAGGAACTACTGGTCCGATTTGAAAATTTCTTTCAGTGTTAGATAGCCCATTTATCGAGGAAGGCTATAGGCTACTTTTTATTCCGGTACGGGAAGTAGTTCCCACGGGATGCGGGTGAAACCGCTAGTACCTAATAATAAGGAGTCCAAATTAAAACAATTCAGGGGCCTGTCTGTAGTGGTCCTATGTATGTATAAAGCGCAAATGTTCAACACAAAAACCGCGATATTTTGAAAAAATTTTATAATTGAAATCAAATACCTAAAATTTTGATGTTCAGGAAAGCAACACATATTTACTCACACTGGCAAAAGTCATATCATCATATATAAGACATATTAAACTAGCTTCTGCCAGCGGTTTCACCCGCATCCCGTGGGAACTATTCCCGTACCGGGATAAAAAGTAGCCTATAGCCTTCCTCGATAAATGGGCTATCTAACACTGAAAGAAATTTTCAAATCTGACCAGTAGTTCCTGAGATTAGCGCGTTCAAACAAACAAACTCTTCAGCTTTATAATATTAGTATAGATTTTCGGCGTCACAAAAAATTTGCCAATCTATCTACAATTCTATATCTATGGGTAACACTTACAATCCTGACACAGAGCGGTAGTTACGAAGGCGAAAGCCATCGTGTTTATAAAATGCTGCAGTATTGTCAAGGCCATAAGGAAGAAATTGCTATGCGGCAATATTGGCTCTGTTGTGATCTGATGACAGAAAATCATTTTAATATTTGTTTTTTAGTATATAAATAAATTTAAATTGTCATAATAGAAAATGCTTGAGTAAAATACTGAAAAAAAAATTCGGTAATTGTATATGCATCATCAACTGCCTAACCTGTTTCTAAATTATGTCAAGGTCAGTTTCCAGTCTTAATAGGATGCAGCTGAATACCAGGATTTTACATGGAGCAACTATCTGACTTCAACCCAGTTACAGTTACCGGCACGGATATTGAGCTCTCGGCGGAAGAGTGGGGATCGCTTTGCGCACCCGTACGTATAAGGCAATAAGGCAGTAAATCGCTTCTGCGCGGGTGAAGGTCAGGGCTCAATATCCGTGCCGATAACTGTACCTTGGTTAGACTGTTAACTATCTATCGATAGTATACTTTCTTAGCCTATGTTTAAGCGTCTATGATACAGGTATAATTATTATTGTGCACACGTCATAAAAATAAATACTTGCTTCAAAGTAGTGTCATTTTACACCAAGAGCCATATAAACTCACCTTAAGAATGACTGTAACCGGTAAAGAATACATAATGCCGACTAGTGTAGTTTCCAAGATATGGGAGAACCGTAGCACGTCAGGGCATACACCCGACAGTTTCATCAGTTCCTGAAGAAACGAGATTATTCTAAACAAAAATCAATGATAAAGTCATCATGGATTAAATTCTTTGTACATCATTATTTCAGAAAATACATATTTTGAAGATCTCGGGCCTTTTCACACAAAAACAGCTACAGAAATAAAGTACGCTTTACAGACGTCAGTGACTTAATGTTAACATTGTTCATTACAGGGACATTTTATTGTCATGTTAAGAAGATTTTTATTCTTCAGTTCACCATTTACTAGGTACCTCGATTTATTAGTCGTGCATGCGTAATGCACGAGTTTGAGAGACAAGTATATAAAGTTTAAAAAGGACCACTCAGACAGCGACAGTACCCCACTCTCCCCCACAAAGGGGAGTGAACGATCATCGAGGGCTGATGGTAGGTCTACCACCGCCCGCCTCACGCTCAGGGCACCGCGCCACATCTCATCAACGTGGCTTGTGAGGACTCACATAGTGTGAAAGTCTCGTGAAGAGCTTACTATAGAAATGATCCTATGAAGTAAGGCACGGTCGTAACAGTTCGTATAGAAAAACTATGTACGGAGGCTGGTTAAGATATTTAGTTTTGAAAATTAACGAGAGGTGGCGCTTTGTTCAATTTTGTATATTTTTTTTCGTTAGCAACATTATAATGTGGTGTTGCTATCGACTGTTTGTCAGTTCTTTATACGCAAAATACTTACGTCTCTAACTTTGAAATAAGCTTTTTCTTCAGAAAAAAAAGAGGAATGCAAACTTCAAAGCATCTAAATCATAAACAAAATATGTCTACACATGTGATCTACACTTACTTGTTGTTACTTGATATTTATTAAGGTAGAAAATCGCTTTGGTTTTTTCCAAGTGGTTTTGTAAATTTTTGTGTGTAATGGAACGCATATATGTCATGGCGTCCGGCCGGTACCCCTGTGCGGTACCCTTTAAAAGTTGTTGATTGTGTTGTGTGGTGCGTTCTCCTGTTTTTCCGTATATTTGTGGCTTTTCCGACAACGTTTGCTTTCCAAAGGACACCGAAATCTCCGCTTTAATTTTACACCTGTGCGCACTACTTTGGACTCCGAGTTTTCTCTTTACGATTTGGATTTGACGATATGGGATCTCCGTTCAGATGTTGTGTTCGTTATTGCACTACAACTCGCAGTAAGTTTTAAATATACTATTTTAATGTGGACTTTCCCATTATAAGTATATACAGTACAGTATTATAGGAGATACCGTAGAACAATAATAATATGTCTTCATTTACAGGTGATGATTGCAATGTTATTTTGCATTCATTTCCCAACCCCGATAAGGAAGAGGACAGATTTAGATCTTGGGTCTACTCAATTGGGGGAGATATTCTGGTTTTGGATAACCAATTTGTATTCAAAAACAGAAAAATATGCCACAAGCACTTCGAAAGTAAATACCATACAAGAAGTTCAAGATTAAGTGCTAATGCAGTTCCTACTTTGCATTTAAAAGGTACTTGAAATGTGTTTTTGCCTGAGTACAACTATAGATTTTTATCTAT
The DNA here is from genome assembly GCA_963856015.1 of Helicoverpa assulta. NCBI lineage: Eukaryota > Metazoa > Arthropoda > Insecta > Lepidoptera > Noctuidae > Helicoverpa > Helicoverpa assulta. The sequence goes on from CAWLCW010000012.1 coordinate 11,215,583, forward strand.
ACTATTACTATATAGGTAACTATCTATACTATACTAATATTATAAAGAGGAAAGACTTGATTGTTTGTATTGAATAGGCTTCTAAACTACTAAACCGATTGAGATAAAATTTGGTATGGACATAGATTAAAACCCGGTGAAAGACTTGGATTGACACCCAGGATTTTTCAGGATGCGGGTGAAACCGCAGGCAGACAGCTAGTATAATATTAACAGGAAAGATTTAACTCAAAAACTACTGGTGTATCTACTTGGGAAACAAGTGAGACAAGTTGTTGCTGGATAAATACTGTCATGCATAGGATAGTTTTTATTTGAATATGAGAAGTAGTTCCCTTGGGATGTAGGTGAAACCGTGGGTGGACTGTACGTAGCTGTTTTCTGCAGCTTCACCCGTGTCCCGGGGGAACTTCTCCCCATACCTGGATAAAATATAGCCTATGTCACTCCCAGATAATATAAATATTTAATGGTGACAGAATTTTTAAAAATTTTCCAGTAGTGTTTGAGTTTATCCATTACAAACAAACAAACAAAGTTATCCTCTTTACAATATTAGTGTAGATGTAGACTAGCGCTATGCCTGTGAACGTAATTTGAATAAGCATTACTGCTCAAAACACTTTCTATTTATTTGGGAATGAGAAATTTTACTGCAGTAAAAAGTTGGCAATTAAATATGTGACCGACTCCACATTTGACACGATTTACATTTTGTTTTGCGTAATTATTACAATTAGTACTATGTTTTTAGTTTCAATTTAAACATGGCTTTGTAGCAGTTTCAACAATTATTCTATAGAGAAAAAATGCCAACCAAGGATATTTTGAAATATCATTTATTTAGTAAAATATAAATGTGACTGACACTACATGCAAAAGGAAGTTGTTTTCGAGAGAATTTTTAAAGTTAAATAACCTTCCTTCGTCAAAGATTAAAAACAGGCACAATTTATTAAAAAAAAAAGAATAAGTGCTTTATCAAAAGTTTCTAAAAGTATATGTATTTCATTTACAGGCATACCTTGTAAAAGACCATTATCAGATGTTACCAATGTGACCAGTTACAATCCAATATTTGCTCAACCTTCAACATCCACAGCAGGTAAGCCATAATTTTGTTACTGAGGTAATCTTGAAAGCATGTTAGTGTTATTCAGTAAAGTGAAAAAGTTTAATTGTCACATCAACTTTATTTTTAAAGTAGTAAGTTTTTTTATTTGATAGAGTTAATATATGATTGTTGCACTTGACTTAACATTGGTATAAAAAATATTTTGTAAATTATTTGTGATTTTTTCTTCAGAACTGGTTAACTTATTTTGGCAGGTCCACTTCATTCTGGTGAACCAATATCTATCAAGACCAGTGAACTTGAGAAGCTAGCAGAAGCAGGTAAATTTCTTAAAACACTTATAGTTTTAACTAGCTTCCGACCGCGGCTTCGCCCGCGTCCAGTTCGGTTATATCGCGTTTCCAAGAGAACTCTCCAAAAGTCCGGGATAAAAACTATCCTACGTTCTTTCTCAATGTCAACTCTATCTCTGTACCAAATTTTATTTAATTCCGTTCAGTGGTTTAGACGTGAAAGCGTAACAGACAGACAGACAGACAGAGTTACTTTCGCATTTATAATATTAGTAGGGAAGTAGGGATTTAACCCCTATTTCACCCCCACACTGGTAAAAAAAATAACTTTCAAAATGAACAAACGATTTTTTGTTTCTTATGACGTGATATTTGATGAACTTGTGTACTAACTTTCAACCCTTATTTCACCCCCCAGCTGGTCGAAATTTCAAAAATGCTAGAAAAAATGTTTAATGATTTCTTATCAAGTGCTTAAATATAAAGTTTCATGGTTTTATCTTTTAAAATTAAGAAATCCCATACAAACTTTCAACCTCTATTTCAACCCCTTCATCCCTTTTTTTCGAAATAAAAAGTAGCCTATGTTCTGTCTCGGGGTCTAAAGATTGTCTGTACCAAATTTCATCAAAATCGGTTGCGAGGATTAAGCGGGAAAGCGTAACAGACAGACAGAGTTACTTTCGCATTTATTATATTAGTTTGGATTAAAATCAGTTGATAGGTATGGTAGATATATTTATTTTCTACCATCAATGTGTATTATTCAAGTATTCTATACAATACCTAGGCAATTTATAGAATACTTGGGGTGTTTAGGGTTAAACAATGTATGAAAAATTGCAAATTTGATTGTCCATTAAATACTTTGCCTAGGTAATGTATACCATACCTGCTGGTTCTTCAGCAGTGTATATATATATATTTTATTATGTTTATACATAAATGCATTAATTTAATTTTTCAGATTTAGGCAAACCTGTAAAGACTTCAGGAGTAAAACATATTTCCCTAAAACAAGCAGCTGCAATGACAAAAAATGGTAAATATTTATTTCATAGATTGTATTAGTATACTATGTGGCGATAAGGTTATCACTAGGGAAATTGTTTATTTATTTAATACAATTATTAGATCAATAGTTAACTGTGTACTATTTTATGTGATACTGATAACATTATCGCTACACTGTATATTGCAGTAAGAATTTCAAAAATAGAGAATAGAGTTTTTGGTCACATAGAGAGGAAGATTGGGCTGAAGTAGATTTTCCTCCAAAATAATTAATTGAAAATCTCATTATGTCAAAGTCGCACTTGAATAAGTTAAGTTTTCAATTTCTATGAAAGAGATAATTGACCTACCTTTTAACAGGTTTTTTTTTTTCAGTACCAAACTTAGCGAATCTGCAAAAAACAATCAAGAAGTTACAACAAAAGAAAGAAAGTTACGCCACACGACTGAAAAGAGCCTTAAGACTTTCTGAAAATACCACTTTTCAGAAGTGCTTACAAAAATTTTCGACTTTGGCAGCCTTGTTTACAGTCATGCAATTTCGCGAAATTTCAAAAGGAAAAATGGGAAGAAGGTTCACAAAGGACGAAAAAATCATGGCTCTCAGTTTGTACAAACAGGGCCCAAAAGCATATAGATGGCTCAGTAAAATATTTATTTTACCATCTCCTATCACTCTGAGTCGTCTGATTTCCTGTGCTGGTCTAAGACCAGGAATCAACAAAAGGATATTTAACCAGTTGAAGAAAAGAGCCCAAAAAATGACAGAAAATGAAAAGTTATGCATTCTTCTGTTCGATGAAATATCTATTACACCCCATTATGACTATAATAGAAAACGAGATGCCATTACGGGATTTATTAATAATGGAAAACAAACAAACAGGAACATAGCGGATCATGCACTTGTTTTTATGTTAAGAGGGTTTGTAAATAATTACAAACAACCATTGGCTTACACATTTTGCAAAGGAACAACTTCCAAAGGAGATTTGAAACTTTTAATAAAAAATATTATTTCCGAATTGCAACAGTGTGGGTTTTATGTGCTTGCAACGGTCTGTGACCAAGGGACTACAAATGTTAGCGCTATAAACGAATTGATAGAAGAAAGAAGAGTTGATTATATAAGAAAAAATCTAAATTTTAAGCATCAAATATTTGAAGTCAATGGCAAGGAAATAATACCTATTTTTGACACCCCCCACTTAATAAAAGGGATTAGGAATAATTTAATTACCAAGAATTTGAAGTGCATTATAGAAGATGAAGTTAAAATTGCGAAGTGGGACCACCTAATTAAACTTCATGAGGAAAATCCTTCTTATAAAGGTATACGATTAATTAAAAATCTTACAGAAGCCCACATTGATCCAAAGAAAATCCCCAAGATGAAGGTTAAGATGGCAACTCAAATATTTAGTCAAACAGTCGCTACCAGTATGGGATACCTAGCAGGTGAGTAGTAATACACGCAAAGTACTGGCACGGGTCTTGAATGCTGACCTTCAGCTGCGCACATGCGAAATTTTGGGTTATACTGAGTTTACAATGCGAAAAGCGCCCCCACTCTACGCCGAGCGTTCAAGATCTGTCCCGATACCTATAATAAAATTTGTACAGATAAGTGGTAATTATACACTTTCCTGAGCCTAAAGTATTTACTAAAACTTGATAATGTGTTTGTTTATAGAAAACTAGCTTTCGTCAGCGGTTTCACCAGCTTCTTGAGGGAACTACTATATGTTTTTCCGATGAAGGCTATATTACTGCCAAGTTTAATCCCAATCGAGGTTCCAAATGAGGTTTCTAATATAATAAGGAAAGATTTGTATTTTTGTGTGTTGAGTAAACTCAAAAATTAGTGATCCAATTGAGATTAAAATTTGTATAGACATAGATTTAAATCCGAGGAATAACATAATGATAGTTTTTATCAGTTCCCTCACGACGCTGGTGAAATCGCGGGCGGACAGCTAGTAGTCATTATACCAAACATGATTTCGAAGTTTCATAAAGCACCAATTACCTGATCACTAGTAATATGCAATACAAAGTTTCTTAGGGATCATTTAAATTAAATTAATTTTATTTCTACTTTTCAGATAAAAGAATACTTCCTTCGGAGTGCAAAGATACCGCAGACGTATTGATGTTTTTCGATCAACTTTTCGACTCTATGAATGGCAGTTTTGAAAATTCAAAAAAAAGAAGCGGTAAAGTGCTGTTAAAATCAGTCACCCCAAAATCTGATCACAGTAAGGTATGGGCGAGGGCAAAAAAAGTTTTAAAATCTATGAAGTTTATTGGTAGAGGAGGAAGGGAAGGTAGTGTGCCATCAATTACAAACTGGTTACGTACGCTGGAAAATATTGAAGTTTTAAAAAATAAGGCATTCAATGAATATAATATAAAATCATTCTGGATGAGACACTTAAATCAAGATCCATTAGAGAATTTTTTTGGCTGTATACGGTCTCATGGATACAGAAATATATCACCAACCCCATCTGGCTTTGAGTCAGCTTTTGCAAGCTTATTAATAAATAATTTATCAAGTAGTCATTCTGTAGGGTCAAATTGTGAAGAAGATGACTGTAAAATTTTTCAATCAATGGACTACTTATTAAAAAAGGAGGATATTAATGAACTCACAGAAATAAATGAAATAGATATCGATGATATTAATTGCGAAATTATAGATTTTAATGAAAAAAAAAGTAATCCAAAAATTATAAGCCAACTCAGCTACGTAACCGGCTATGTAATAAAACAGGCAAAAAAAAATGTATTTAAAAATTGCAAAAATTGTAAAGCAATTTTATATTGTAATGAAGAAGAAGAACAAGAAATAAATGAATATATAAAAATAAGAGAGTACTCTTCGTTTAAATCACTCGCCTACCCTTCCGAAAACACAACAAAACTATTCTCTGCAATCCAAGACGTAGTCACTTATATTTTAAAAAGAAAAAGTGATATGCCTCGCATAAAAAATTATATAAAGACAATTTTGTACACAGTCATAGATTTTAGTTTTTTGACTTGCCCAGACCACAAAAGCGAGTTGACAGATTTTTTATTTGACTTTTCTTCAAGATTTTTTATAAATAACTGGTGCCGGGATGTAAATTTGTTATTAAATGGCACCAGGACAGAAAAAGATGAAGATGATAGCATTAAAGAACGGGCTATTACTTATTATAATAAAAGACACATTATCAAATCATAATAATGATTGTTTTATTTTTTATTCCCTTAGAACTTTTATACTGTGTTCATCTACCGTTTCTCTGTACTGATAATTAATATTTTTCTGTACTATCATAAACATCAGTTCAGACGAAACGGTAGATGAATTCAGATTTAGGTAAGATTTTTGTGCAACAGAGCTATATAATGGTTTTGCTAGCTATAGGTATATACATAGCAAGTTGTAGTTCCTAAAATAAACAAAGGATGGCGCTGTACTGCATTGGCCACTGATAACTCTATTCTTGTAATGTACTCTGTGAAGTAAGGTCTTAGTTCAAATTGTTGTACAACGCGGGGTCGTTCAATCGCGGAGAATCTTAACACCGCGATGTAAAAAGTGACGTCATATGCACAGCGACATCTAGTGGTACGATTTGGAACTATGAATCAGGTCATATGTTGTCATGAAATGGTTGCGTCTTCAATTTTAATACAGCTTTCAGATACTCTTGCTAAAATATGTTTTATGGGTAAAATTACAATGTTTCTATACTAAATTTGTTTATTGCCACGATTGTTTTTTATAGTCACGCGCCCCATCTTTTGAGCGACTTATGAAACATTGTCAATGATCTAGATCGACAGTAAACGCGGGATATTTGAATTGAAATTATAATTGTGTTTAATAAAATAAAATTAAAAGATTTTAAAGACCCGTTTTTTTATTAAACATAATAATATCAACCAAATAGTTATTATTAAATGTTTTTTATTTTTATATTTAATATTTAAAAATGTAAATTATATGTTTGAAAATAAATAAATGACAAAATAAATCAACCAAATAGCACACTTGTTGTTTTTACCCCTTTTTCCCCTTTGGCTGGTCTGGTTAATTTTCTTTGTAATAAATCTTATATAATATTGATATTGGTTTGTTTTATTATGTTATGTAGTAATCTAGGAAAAATGTTGTGGGTATATACTTAATTTACTATTGTTTATTTTCCCAAGCAAATAAAGTTAAAATTTTTACTTACTCTCAATCCAGATCTCCTTTCCTCAATCAGCCCAGCAGCATAAGAAAGGAAAAAGGGCAGTGGTGCCACAATGGTACAAATTATTATGAATTTATGTAATGATTTCAATTCTTCGGATATGTACTTGGGTATTTCAATCATTTGTACCATCTAAAATTTAATAAATAAAACATTAAACTATTATTTAATAAAACTGAAATTTAAAGTTTTAAACTCAACCACATTGAAGGAAGAAAAATTGTTTATGATTTTTTTTTCTTAATGTCCAAAAGAGTCATCATTATTAGAACTACTATTTTTAGTTGGTAAATGTCTGTCACTTACTACTTTTTACAGAAAACTGGATGAGTATTTTGATAAATACCCATTTAAAAATAAAGGAGGTAAGTACACAGATATTTTAACTCCATTAAAAAAAATTTAGGTACATAGATATTATATGCCATTTACCTGTGATATATTCTCAGCAGTGAGTTGTTGAATGTAAGCCCTGTCTATGGCCCATTGTAATGTTCCTAAATGCTGTGGACCAACTTCCTCTGAAAGTGGAATATTTATTTGTAGACAAAGGCATTAAAACTAAACTTATACTCAACAATAGACATTGCTACACAGATTTTTTCATTTAATTTGTTAAGATAAGACCTTGAATAGGATCTTCAGAATAAAACCTGCTTACATAAGAGATTAAGTTTAAAAAAAAATAGATAGCGGTTTACCTGATCTTGTAAAACTTAGGAAAAACGAATTGAAGCCTTTGTTAAGCCTGTTTTTCATGTGTATACTGTTTGCTCTCATTGTATAGTCTAAGTTAGGAGAAAATGTCTCATTATTCTGAAAATTAATGTTACTGTTACTGTTACAGCCTTTTTATCGTCCCTCTGCTGGGCTCAGGCCTCCTCTCACACGGAGGAGGATTAATATATAAAACTGTTTATAATATAAATAATTAAAATTAATATACTTATAGATTAATTAAAACTTTAATTTGGATCATTAGGAATTCATTGAAGAGACAAAGTAATGTCAATACCTGATGCAGTTTTTGATTGTTATGAAAAATTATTCTGTTTCTAGGTAACCAACATAGTGTAAAGTCTATTAAAATACTTGAAAATCAAATCCAACAAAAAAATCGTAGTATTTTCTACCAAAATAAGTTTAAAGAAATACCTTAAAATGCACCTCAACAATACCACAGGACGAAGCATTCAATAAATTTAAGTCTAGTGGTGAAATTGTATAATCAAACTCCCATTGTTGTTTTGGATATACCGCTGTTAACAATTTATAATTAAATTTTTATTAGGAATTATTTCTTTGTGGCTATGGATACCTATTAGCTTATGTGATATGTGAGTGAATACTGTCTCAGGCGTTTAAGACAATTAAATAGAGCAATGTATAGACTTGTGGAGTTAATTCAGTTAACATTGAAGATTGTACAAAGATATTTAGCAACAAAAGTATTGATGATTGCTCAATATTTTTCTTGGAATTTTGATATAGCAGCTGAATATAATAGTGGAGTGGGTAGCCTTGTAAGCAAATGTGTAGGTACCTGATTCATTATCATTTAAGTATTTCTCCACTCTGCGCATCAAACTGTCTGTAAAATTATTTGAAGGTCTGTAAAAGACTCTTGTCAGATAATCAGTGTTGTTAGGCCTCTGAAAATTTAATTATTGAATTTACTACCTAGGATCGTATCCTACATACCTACTAAATCGATGCCAAAAACACATAGATACACAATAAGTTAATACTCACATTAATTGTTTTATTGCCAATATGTCCTTCGAGAGTAGTTTGGTATATAAAAAGTAAAATTAAGAACACAGATAATCCGCCAAAAATCTCCCAAAACGTGTGACAGTACCGATGGGCTCGCATATGGAGATACTTCCATAACAGAGCTACAAGGGGAATACAAAGATTTGTTTTGTAATCTGTTGCTCTTTTATAAATGAACATGATTAAAACCCAACTAAAAGTAAAATATAAAAATGCTTGTATTCAAATTTGGCGGAAAATAAATAATATTCTCTGACATATTGACTTGACCGACAGTAGTGACATTGACATTTATAAAACAGTGTTGCAAAAATATGCTTCATTCTTCTATCCATCTAATTTTGTTTTCATGTAGTTTTTATTTCCAAGAATGTATTCTTTCATGGTCTAAATGAAGTGAAGGCAGCACCCAGACAGACGATAAATTAAATTGCACAATGTATAATTTAATCATTTGAAACTCTAAACGGTAACCCCATCAAAAAAGCTTACAAAAGATTTTCCATTTACTTTCTGCAGATTTTTATCCAAAATCATCAATTTGATGAGTGAATTTGTGTTTAAGGCTCCGCACTTCGAAAACATCAGTTTTTTCGTCGGGTAGTATGAGGCCTGGATACATTCTATAGATCAGAAAATTTAACAGTGAGAAGTCGAGGATATTTGCCAGAGAATATGAAAAAATCTTTAAAAAAAATAGTCTCACACATAGAAAAAAAAAGGCTTGAAATTGCCTCTCGAAAAGATTTTTCGTCAGCTAATTCTCAAAATATTCAATGATAACCTACACATGTTTTATCACTAAACGATAGAAAAATTCCTAAGCTAAAGAAAAATACCACATATTATATGGCTTTGTAAAGCATATAAGGAGAAATATTTAAAAAACGTATAAAATTCAATGTCAATTTTCATTTCATGAATTTTACCTTCTGCCAGACGGCGTTCCGCCGTAGAGACGAGTGGTCATGTCGCTTTGTCATCCGATGACAGTTAATCCTTCGTATTCCCAAAAATAATATAAAAAAATATATTTGTAATAACATCCTATAAGTTCTTTTTTTATGACTGAAAGTGCATTTATTTTAATGAATTACATATAATTAGCTCCATGGAAGATGATCATGAGTGTTGTGGATGCTTTAATCTTGCAACAAAATGTTTTCAAGCGTATGATGTGAGATTACAGTTTTAGACGTCTTCCACCGGTCTTAAAAAATAGGAACATTAAGATAATGACCGTTAAACTCAGGTAAATATGTGATTCCATTCACAAAATTTATTTATTTTCCAAATATTTATTTGTATTTGATTGTTAGGTTGTTTATTGCAAAACGTAGTTGTCATGGTAGCCGAATTTAAACTGTCATTGCTTGACTGCGCAAGGAGGTTTGTGTTTTTAGTAATTTATTTTGGAATCTGACTAATAAGGAAATTAAAAATCATTTATTTACGATAGCGAAAAAGACTAATTTTCGTGAGAACGTCGAAAATAATTAATTATTCAGTAATGAGTAAAAATATGAAGTGAACATAGAAGTTTTATTTAGGATATCATATCAACCATTTCGGATGATAGAAAAAACGATTTTTAAAATTTATATTGTGATACAAAACCACTTGTTTGACTTTCTACCGAGGTGATCATTCTTCAGTACAATAATAATTATGTGCTTATAGGGGACTACCTACTCGTAAAAACAAGATGGAAATTAAAAAGAAGAAAATAAACCTGATCAAAAAAGCCAAATAGAGCATCATTGGAAGCGGTGTAACAAAGAACTGACAAAAATTTTGGCTGCAGTTTTGGCTATATATTCTGTACCACCACAATCCTAAACATGTTTAATCATGTTTTATACATTAAGCACCAAAGCTGGGGTTGTACTGCAAGGGCAGGCAGACTCTTACTGACTAAAACCCACCATGTTTGTTCTTGAACCCTTTCTGTACCAGGACAGAAACCCGGTGACTCTTTGTGTGTGTATATAGGTAACATACAATAAAATAAAAATACATAGGTATTTAACTGAAACTAAAATCTTCTGGGTCCACTTGGCAACAAAATGCTTCAATTCTAACTGCGGGTTGATTGTGGTACAGTCCAAATACATACCTCTATATTATTATGCGTAAATAGTTGGGAAGCTACCTACAAAAGATTGCATGTGTCAAAGACACATGCAAGCGTTCTAGTGAGACCTTTACGTTATCGAGTCTCGCGTTCTGGCCGCTCAGTTGGCCAAAGTAAGAATTGAAGTTTGACAGACATGTGGGAAATTCAATCCTCCTTAATTACAAAAGAGGGTTTTATTTAAAAATCCTATTTTACTGTAGGTATAATCTAATCAAACGAACTAATGTTGTGTTCCTACATCACATAATGTTGCTGTGTTGCCATTCAGAAAGTCATTCAGAAAAAGTCGTGGCCTAGTGGGTAAACGACCAACCTCTCAAGTATGAGGGCGCGGGTTCGATCCCAACTTAGGCAAGTACCAATGCAACTTTTCTAAGTTTGTATGTACTTTCTAAGTAAGTATATCTTAGACACCATTGACTGTGTTTCGGATGGCACGTTAAACTGTAGGTCCCGGCTGTCATTGAACATCCTTGGCAGTAGTTATGGGTAGTCAAAAGCCAGTAAGTCTGACACCAGTCTAACCAAGGGGTATCGGGTTGCCCGGGTAACTGGGTTGAGGAGATGAAATAGGCAGTCGCTTCTTGTAAAGCACTGGTACACAGCTGAATCTGGTTAGACTGGAAGCCGACCCCAACATAGTTGGGAAAAAGGCTCGGAGGATGGATGCCATTCAGAAAGTAACTGGTCTGTGAATATATGATTATTTTAAAGAGTGTAAAGAGTTTAAGAGAATTTCCTGGGTTGATGTCTTAAAATTACAATGTATTTTTTGCGACCTTTTCTATACGATTGCTTGAACGCTGTTTTACAACCATACTCCTGTAATGGAGCTTACGATGTCCCTATGTCTCTATATTGTGAATGTGTTGTGCAGCACACAACTGCTTTCAGTCTGTCAGTTATATAAGGCATGGAAATGGTCTTTACGCCTTGTATGCCTATGCAAACAATATTTGACAGGGAAAACCATTACAACGAGAAGTCCTTAGGAGTTTGGGCGTTCCTGGGCTAACGGCGGCCAGCCATGAAATTGGTATCAAATGATAGCTCTAGTAGTAATTAGAAATAACTTTTACTATGGGCGTTATCCCGCGGGGGACATTTAGGAAAAAAAGATATTCGGTTATTTTTGCATCAGAAATGTATCCATTTTTTCAGACATCCATTTTTTCGCAGTTTATTATATAAAATTAACCTAATTCTGAGCTTTTAAAAGGCTTTTAATACCCTGTTTTGATATTTCTAATCGATCCTGATCATCTGGTATAGGTTTTTGGTAAAGTATTTTTTTCATTTTGTTCTTGTATGAAAAGTAGCTCGTTGCTAAGTAGCGATTTCTTCAATGTTACAGAAAGCACTTTAAGCTATGCTTATATGGTCCCAGCTATGTTTATACATCTTGGACAGTTGTTATGAGTAATCAGAAGCCGTTTAAGGCGTACCTTTTAACTGGGTTGTGTTACAATAGGTGTCAAGTAAGTTCGAAGTTCTTCGGTTTTAATACATCACGGGGATAGAACTTCATAAAGTCCATAACAGTAATTATAGAACCACACTACATTCGTTAGTACCAAAATCATCGCTGGCCGCTGATAGCCCGGGCTCCATAGAGATTTGCCCATTGTCCTTTAAGTAGTTTTTATTCAAAATCCAAAATTACCTGTAATCTATCAAAACTCTTATCTCATACCATGTCTTAAATCCGTATATCTATTTTGACCTTCTCCAAGTGCCGCTGTGTCAAAGATCCTGACGGCAACCTGTTATGCGAGGACCTCGCGGTGAAGGAGAGATGGCGCTCTTATTTCCACGAGCTGCTGAATAAGCAGCACAGAGAAGTGCAGCCACCGGACCTCCCTCCGAATCAAGGACTGGTGCCACCGATAACGCCTGACGAAGTCCAGTTGGCTCTTCGCCGCATGAAAAATCGGAAAGCTGTCGGAGCCGATGGAGTCCCCATCGAAGTATGGAAAGCTATGGGGCCTCGTGGGGTGGGCATCCTAACAAACCTATTTAACCGCGTATGGGACACCGGCCGGATCCCGAACCAATGGAGACGGAGTATCATCACTCCAGTCTTTAAGGGCAAGGGGTCTGTGCAGGAGTGTGGAAACTATCGCGGTATAAAGGTCATGTCCCACACCATGAAGCTCTTTGAGCGGATCGTCGACTCTCGGCTCCGGCGGGAGTGCATTGTTTCGGATTGTCAGTATGGCTTCCGCCCTGGTCATGGAACCATGGACCCTGTTTTCGCCCTAAGGATCGTGATGGAGAAATACAGGGCGAAGAACACACCTCTGCATTTCCTTTTTCTGGACATGCAGAAGGCCTTCGACTGTGTTCCTCGCATGATGATCCCGTGGGCGCTGCGGTCCAAAGGGGTGCCAGAAGTCTATGTTGACATTATCCGAGACATGTACCGGGATTCCGATTCAGTGGTTCGGACCGCTGTTGGTGACACTACACCCTTCCCTGTTACCGTTGGAGTACACCAGGGCTCCGTCCTTAGTCCGTTTCTGTTCAGCGTGATACTGGACTCATTGTCCGAAAGCATCCGAGATGCGCATGAGCAGCCCCCGTGGTTGCTCATGTATGCTGACGACATCGCGCTGGCAGACGCGGACAAGGGACGGTTGGTGCAGCGTGTTAACATGTGGAAGGAGTCACTCGAGAACGGCGGTCTGCAGCTGAATGTGGGGAAGACTGAGTACGTGGCCTGCAACTCGACAGATCCCACCTCCGTCTGCATAGACGGTAACATGGTTGAGCAGACGGACCAGGTCAGGTACTTGGGATCTGTCCTTCACGCGTCTGGTGGCATCGATTGCGACGTCAGGGCACGAATTTCGGCGGCATGGGCCAAGTGGCGTGAGGTGTCTGGTGTCATTTGTGACCCTAAAATGCCGGTTAAGCTGAAGGGACAGGTCTATAAATCCATCATTAGGCCTGTCCTTTTGTATGGCAGTGAAGCGTGGCCTGTGCTTGAGCGGCACAAGCAGGAGCTGCGGGTCACGGAGATGAAAATGCTGCGCTGGATGTGTGGAGTTACGCGGAAAGACCGCGTTAGGAACTCGCGCATCCGCGGCAGCCTTCATGTCCGTGACATTGCAGACAAACTGCAAGAGTGTCGCTTACGCTGGTACGGACACGTTTTACGGAAACCGGCCACTTACGTGGGGAACAAATGTCTAGCCATGGCGCCTCCGCCCGGCCGGGGCAGACTGGGTAGACCCAGGAAATGCTGGCTTGACGTCGTAAGGGATGACATGCGTGCCAATGGACTAACCACCAGGGATGCCGAAGACCGAGCGAAGTGGAGGAGAAGAAGCAGGAAAGCGGACCCCGGGCCCGGAAGGGCAACCGGGACAACGCTAGGATGATGATGATGATCTATTTTGACCTTCGTAGGAATATTTGTGAAAATTATAAATGAGACGTCTGTTTGGGAACATAAATTAATGTGAATCATTTGATTGCGATTTCTAAAAAATCTAAAGAAAATCATTGCAGGATTATTAGTTGCTAAAAAAGTTTAGTTACCTACTGACTACCTTATTCCATCCAGTGAACACAGTCAAGCATACGAGTTATGTCAAAAATCAGTTGTCGACTGTTTTCGTATCGGCGAAAATATGAGCGGCGCCCCGTAGTGGGCTCGTACCTCACCCCCTCAGGTTGTCGATTTTGACAAGACAAGGAGCCTTAAGTGTTTTGCTAATGGAAAAATAATGAAAGCCAACAAGCTGGTGCGCTAGGTACGTCAATAAAACTAATAAGTTGATGATTCACCGGAGGTTCACCGATTCGCAAGTAGATCACCTGCTAATGTTTGATGAACTAATAAAGTAAAGCATATTTGTGTATTTAAGGTGCTTCAGAATACTTTATTCTGAAAATAAAAAAGTATTTATCTTTTAGTAATATTTTCGTAGGTCACACCAAGAGTCGGCCATATTGAAAATTTTTAGTGATTCGGAAATTATCGTCTGCAATGGAGTCATATTTTTGCTTATCAAAATTTGTTCATATTTTTGTTGAGAATTCGCCAAAATTATGTCATTTGTCTATCGTTTCTCAATCCGGTCGCGGTCAATGCAGAAAATCCTCGGTCGTTTGACAATATTCGCCTGAGTATAATATTGTTGTTATATTCACTGTCGACCCTGGAGACATCTTGTGATAAAAAACCATTATTGCGGCAAGTTACTTGGCTGTCTGATTTTGTCTTCACGTGAAACGAGTAACAAAATTAGATTGGTGCTATTCGGGGTCCGCAAACATGGATGTGTCGTGGGGTAAGTGCTTGTTAATAAACATTAATTAATTAATTTCGACGTTATCATAAAATTGTACGTTCTTGTGTGGTTATTTCCAGACGCGGATAACTTTGAGCCTAAACTACCAACCACGTTGACCACTTCGAATAAATGGGAAGGCGAAGATGAGGAAGAGATCGTGAAGGTAACGTGTGCATTGCCAAAAAGTTTATTTTTGTTTCTGTCGTATATTACGTTCGCGTTTAGTGACTTTTTGCGAGATTTTAGTACATAACCTCAATTTTTGTGCATACGTGTTGACGTCAGTGATATTGCAGGAAAGTTGGGAAGACGAGGAGGAAGAAAAGAAAGATGAGGAGAAAACTGAGGTACCCGCGCCTCCTCCGGCAAAGCCGAAAAAGAGAATCCAGGACAAAATAGCCGAGAAAGAGGTGAGTTGGTGGATATCGGCGAACATATGCCGTGAACTTAACACCGCAAGGCCGTTGGACAGTGACATCCGTGTTATTAGGGCGTATGTTTTGGTCACTTGACGTAATTATTACGAATAGATAATTTACGCTAGTTACCAGAGATTGCTTTGTTCTTTTAGCTGGTTCAATCTTAGTCAAATGACATGACCTGTAATTTCAATAAGTTAAAATGTTGATATGAATATTAGTTGTACATGTGTGATAAATACAGCTTAGGAACATGCAAACTGGTCTAGAGAACATGGTGAAAGCTTTAAAACCACTCTCAAACTGGAGCAAATGTCTCAATAGAAAGTAACAAGTTATTGTGTTGCTACATATATTGTACTGGTGTTAGTCATAAATATTTTGTTCTGAAGTCCACTAGCAACTAGAAACTAAATGCAATGTGAACTAATCAACCTCATTATTCAAAACTATCAAAAACTAGCTTTCGCCCGCAGTTTCACCCGCGTCCCGTAGCCAGATGGTGACAAAAACTATCCTAAAACCTTCTCCCGGGTCTAAGTTACCTCCCCTCTAATTTTCAGAAAAATTGGTGAAGCCGTTTTCATGTTATGTCGTGACAACGAAAAGCGGGTTTCATTTTTATATACATATATAGATATATAGATTGTATAAATAGGTCACTTGGATATTGTGTTCTACATAAAGAAATCCCCCTTAGATTAGACTAGGTATGCTTTTTGGTTTTGTTTATTAAGAAATTCTGCATAATAGTCGAAAAATGTTTCAATAAAAAATCTTGACTTGTTGCTTTGAACATGTGGCATGACCAGTTTTCTAGAATAATCTAGAAAACGTCGAGTATAGAATTTTAACTTATTAAATCTCCATGTAATTAACATACCAAAAGTTTATATCTTACTACTAAGTTAGGGTTTGTTATAATTGTAAAGTCGTTTCACAAAAATATAATGATCATACAAAAACAGACTGCTATTTGAATGTTTTTATGTCTGGTAAATGTTTTCAATCATCCTCCGAGCCTTTTCCCAACTATGTTGGGGTCGGCTTCCAGTCTAACCGGATTCAGCTGAGTACCAGTGCTTTACAAGGAGCGACTGCCTATCTGACCTCCTCAACCCAGTTACCCGGGCAACCCAATACCCTTGGTTAGACTGGTGTCAGACTTACTGGCTGGCATGGTAAATGTTCTCAATAATATTTCTTTATCATTTTCAATGTTATATCTAATGGTGTGTCATCAAGTTATTTTTAATTATGTTAAACATTAAACAATGAGTTTTGGTCTGAAGTACATTAAATATAATTAGTGTCATTATCCATTATTACCATGATTATGTTATAATTAGGAACTTGTTATTAGAAGATGAAAGGCATCGGCTTGGAAACAATATTAATGAATTTATGATTTAAATTATGAATCTCTCAAATAAATTTATGAACTAGCTTCTGCCCACAGTTTCACCTGCACCCCTTAGCCAGATGGTGACCAAAACTGTCCTATGTCTTTCCACCGGGTCTAAGATACCTCCTCTCTTATTGTCAGCTTAAATAGTTCAGCCACTTTTGAGTTATAAGTAGTATATGTAACATGACTTTCTTTTCTATGTATATAGATGTTCTAAAGAGTAATTCCTACTCGCAGTTATAAATTCATAAAACTACATACTGTCATGACTAGGTGGTCATGTCCACTTTTCTTATAAATATCTCTGCCCCTTGCCAAAACCTATCTATAAATTTTCTGAAATTATTTATGAAGAAACTCATGACTGGTATAATGATTTAGGTAGATTAACTATACTGCATTTTGCACTTAACTAAAGGTGAACAACCTTGATAGGACTTTTTACACACATACATGTTAAACAAGTAAATGACTGCTTAAAATAACGATGTCTGATTTTATAATTTTATGTATATGTACTCTAAGCTGTGAAGTTACCTCTCATAATATAAATAAATGATTCAATTGGTTAATTGTTATGTTTAATGGTCTCTGCACGGCGCGGGCGCGGCGCGGCGGGACGGGACGGCTCTGTGTGATGTCGTCCGTAATATCTAGTACATTACAACTGCTCAGCGTCGCGTCGCCGTCCCGTCCGGTCGCGCCGCGCCCGCTGTGTGCAGCGACCATAAAAGTCATATCAAGATCTTTTTATCTTTAGGTTATTGTCTGCTAAAAAGAACATCGGCGTAAATAAGTATGATTCATAGTTTGCCCCGCTTACTCAATTCAATGAAACTTATTACACACATGCACACAACCTAAATAAATATTTTTTACATTCCAGCGTCTGGAACGTGAGAAGGCTGAACGGATATCTGTGGAGAAGGTTGAAGAACTGACCCCTGAACAGAAGCTGGCGGAGAAACTCCGCGCTCAGAAACTCCAGGAGGAGTCAGACTTAAGGCTCGCTATGGAGACCTTTGGTAAGTCATGTTATGACAAAACAAAAAACCTTTGTATTTGCTTAAGCTCTTATATATTTCCTATTGTGGTTCGGCATCGTCGTTTCAGCCGAAAGACCTCCATGGCTGCACAAAGGCCTCCCCCAAACAAAAGAGTTCTTTTTCCTATACAAAAGAGATAAACCTAAGAAATATCGATAAAATTACATTATATGAAATTACATTGTGGCATCTCTTGTTTAGGTGGTTTGAAATCAAGAATTCATGTAGTAGACAAGGTTACTAGGTAGTTTGACAGTGTAAAATGCTCTATGCTGCAAGAATTCAGTTGACTGAACTCTTTGGTGATAATTATGAAATGAAAAAAGCTTTAATGTTAGAAGCAAACATATCTATCTATATATATAAAAATGAAACCCGCTTTCCGTTGTCACGACATAACATGAAAACAGCTTGACCTATTTGGCTGAAAATTAGAGGGGAGGTAACTTAGACCCGGGAGAAGGTTTTAGGATAGTTTTTGTCACCATCCGGCTACGGGACGCGGGTGAAACCGCGGGCGAAAGCTAGTAGCTTATAAAAATTCTTTTGGTGAAACATTGTAATAAAATTCAGCATCCCTAGGCAACAAATGTAGCTCCTAATAACAATTTAAAAATTCCAGGTGTAACAGAAGTTGGCACAGGCAAGATTGATGGCTTCCAGCCGACCACAAAGGAGGAGTTCACCGAGTTTGCAGACATGCTCACCAAGAAAATATGCTTGTATAAGGCCAGGGATGAGTTCCCAACCTTTATTGATGAGTTCATCAGAAATATTGTTGTTCAATGTAAGTGTACTCTTTTATTATAGACTAGCTTTCAGGGGTAACTTACTCCCGTAACATACATAAAAGTAGCCTGTGTATGTTTCTATGGCCTGTGAGCCACAATTTAACCAAATCGGTTCAGCAGTTCACTCAAAAACTCACTTTCTAATTTAAAAAAAAAACAATGAAGATGCTATACTACAATGATGATTGCAAGCTACATAAAAAAAGTGACTATGTAAAGCTGATTAAATTATGTGCTAGTTGGTGGCTCTGTACTATAGTAATAGTAGTTATCATTATTTGTTTTAATTAAGAAAATCTTATGTTTAACATTACCAATGTTATAATTTCAGTGCCATCAGCAGACATTAAAAGGATAAAGATGACAGTGGACAACTTATACATTGAGAAGCAGAAATCTGAGAAAATGGACAAGTCCAAGAAGCCGACCAAGGGCAAGGGGAAGGCTAAATTAAAAGTTGAAGGCGATAATGTGAGTATTTACCTGTATGTTACTTTATAAGTTCTAATACAGTTCAAATGACTTTGCAGATTCCTAAGTTGGGAAGTACTGACTTCACAGTGGGAAAAATGTACAGATTAAAGATTAACGTTATTTCACAAAGAACTGCCGTGATTGTACGTGGCTTTGCTAAGCTTATTTTGTTCGATTTTTCGAGTTTCATTTATGTATGTCATGACTTTTAATGACACATGCAATAAAATGGAGGAATATTCAAACAACTAAAATACATTTGGGATGTGATGACTGTGAAGTATGAATCACACTGCATGTTTAAATGTAGACTAAACTGTTCTTGAATTTAAGTAGTAGTTTCGGCGTGAAAGCTCAACCAACAGAGTTAACTCCGATTTTATAATAAGACTTGTGGAGTCTGCAAAGACACTTTCTTACATAAAATGAATGTCATAATACCCACCTTTTTGTCACAACGTGATAACGATTATCTCAATTTTATTATTGATTAAACTTGTTGTATCATTTCTCAGTTACATTATCTGAATTTCGTTGTCTAAACGATTAGATAAACTAAATATACGTGCTCTATCATCTTGCTATCACACTGCCAGGGATATGCTTATCAATTTACACAAGTTTTATCACTTCTTATAGGTCAAGTTTGCCTCACTAAGATAGTGGGAAGTTGATTAAATTATTTACAAACAATTTCATAATAGTAGTTTGTTAACTAATGAATGTTTCATGTTTTTCTTTTCAATTTTGATGTTTAGAATACTCTTGAGACTGAAGTACAAAGTATAGTACTCTATGAAATTTTTTTTATCGTTCAACAATAATACTCTCATCCCTGTATAGAATTATTATTATCTGTCTCTATCATTTGTACTGAAATCCAACACATATATTTTAGATCAATTTTCTAATTATATCATATTTTAAATTGAGAAACTGGTGTGGTTCTCGTGAACAATGTTCACGAATCAATGTTCATAAAGTATGTTTGCTAATCGTTATTTTCTGTTATTTCCAGGCTCATCTCAATCAATACGACACATACGGCAATTTCGACGACGACTATGACGATTTTATGTAATACATCACATCGTTTGTTTGTAAGTCGGTACCTGGAGGCAGACGACACCCATGTCAGACCACTTTGTGTCTTACGCACCCTCTATACATTGTTGCTTGTAAACTGATGTACGCCCACATATTATGTACTGTCTACATTATTTTACTCATTTAGTAATTTTACTCTATGTAACATAAAAATATTTTTATATTTAAACTAGCTTAGTCGATGTTAGTGTACAAGCAATAATCATAAAGTATGACTTGAATTCATAGTTGAATGTATATGAGAAACGAGCGATCAAAATTCGTATGAAACTTTTTTAGTTTTGTAACAAAGCCTTGTATGAAGAGGATTTATGTATATTTAAATTATTGATAGCTATTTTGTCCACGCTTTTTTATTTATGCGTTCGTCCCCAGGTACCCAGGCACGTTACATTAATTTGATCAATGTGAAAATAAAATGAGACAAAGTTACTACAAAATGTTAAAAATATATAGTTTATGTGACAAGTTCATGTGAAATGCTTCATCAAGTCATTAGATTAAGATTTAGTACAACAATTTTAATTTATTTTACTACTAAAATAATATTAGAATTTCACAATCGCAATAAGTATGACATAAACTTCGAAAAGGTAAAAAAATAACATATTTTATGATTGTTTTCATGTAACGCATGTGTTTATTCAAACGTAGGTCTATGAAATGTAAACGAAATTGCTTCCATACTAATTTTGATATTACTAACTTATTTTAAATAAACGGACCTCTTTAAGTGCTCAATGTAATCACAAGTAAACGTCATAGGTTTATTTATATATTTTCGTACATATAAAACATTGTAATGTTATTGTAACGTGCCTAATAGCCATGTATAGCCTATATACATATATACAATGTAATATACAGTCGTTTCATTCTATGGTTATGGCCCGATGTTATGTTATATAGATAATAAATTTTTTATTGTGATAATTTATGATTGTTTTAATGTACTTTATTGTACATTTTTATCAGGTTGTTAATCCTAGTCGGTAATCTGTACTAATATTATAAAGCTGAAGAGTTTGTTTGTTTGAACGCGCTAATCTCAGGAACTACGGGTCCGATTTGAAAATTTCTTTCAGTGTTAGATAGCCCATTTATCGAGGAAGGCTATAGGCTACTTTTTATCCCGGTACGGGAAGTAGTTCCCACGGGATGCGGGTGAAACCGCTGGCAGAAGCTAGTGACTAATAATACCTATTCAGTAACTTGGTTATTATCACATTTAAATAATCTGGGTATTCACAGCTGCATCATAAACTCCCACACAAATCTAGCGACATTAATTTCACAATCTCGTGAAATGTGTACTTTAATTTGATATTTACTATGACGTCAGTGGCCGAGGTCTTTACTGTGTAATTGCACAATTTTATTGGGGTCCCCCCTTTATGGCAGAACTTTTTATGGCATAATCTTATTTTGCATACCAACAGTTGGCATAATCTTCATTTCGCAGAAAATCGTGTGGCATACACTCATTTAGCATACATTAAAAACGCATAATTTTGGCAAGCAGAATCATCTTTAGGCATGGGAAATGCCCATTTGATAAAGAAGGTTTGGCCAAGTAATGCCCAAGAAAGAAACAAGTTGTAGGCATTAGAGTTGACATCGTAGATAACGAAATAACTAAAAATGTTTACATAGAACTTGGTGGAACATCACAAACTGTAAACAGAAAATAATGCTAAAAATACATACATATATTTTTTAAGTTTTTATTCAATCCAATACTTAAAAAATATCCAGTACTGAATCCAATGTAAAGCCAAGGTCGTCATCGGGGGCGGGTACGGGGTCCATAATCGTAAACATTCGTCGAAATATCAGAAACGCAGTAAGAAAAGATACAAGTCGTAAGAGCACAGCACAAACCAAATTGTGAAATACGAAACGTCAACGATAAACGTCAACAAACAAGAGCATTAGGGATGGGACGTAGGATCAATTTATCGAAAAATCTATATTTGTCATAAACCGAAAACACGGAATCCTTGAAAGGAGTCGCATAAAATCGTGTTTAAAGGTACATCAATCACCAAACATTTTGTTTAATGATAACAATACAATGAATATATATTTACAAATATTTTTTTTAGTTTATTAGAAAATATTTAAAGAAAATCGATTTTCAAGAACCGGTTTTTAATAAATCGACTTTTTCAATATGGGTTTCAATCCCTAATTCTCTATTTTGACAAGACTGTCATGATCGTTACAGCGGAAGCGGAAGTATTTTAACAACTGAGTTCTGAATAATTTCATCTTTTTTTTTCCGGGGTTTTTTATCAGATAAATACTCGCAATATTTAAATTAATTATTTAGTATTTTTATTGTATTTATCACATAGATGGGCAAGTACTTGGCCAAGAATGGGCATTTCCCCATATTCATAATACTTAAATAGTAGAAACATCATTTTGCAGAAAGTTGCCAGTCAGTATTTCCTTTTGGCATACATTTCATATAAGTAGTCATTAAAAGGCAGAACTATCATATTTCAGAATGTTTATAGTCAGAATCATCTTTTGACATAGATTTGCAATTTTTATTTTCCTGTAAGAAGCATGCAAACAAGCCTGAAGCATGGAAGCATGCAAGCAGGCATGCAGCATGCAAGCAGGCATGCAGCATGTAAGCAGGCATGCAACATGCAGCAAGCATGGCTTCTGTCACGGCTCCGGCGCTGCGTGGCTCCGGCGGTCCCATGCGAGCTTATCGTCGCAGATGGTTTTCACGCTCACCACCGCAGCTTCGGCTTACTGGCCGGCAGAGCCGGCCAGCCTCAACCGCGTCGGCGAGCGTTAAAACTACCTGCGCCTCAGCTCGCAGGCCGCCTCGCCCCTCCGCGCCTACGCGGTTTTGAATTGCACTCTAGGGGTAGGGCAAACAAGACTACGTGGTGTCGGTTTTGCAGCGATTCGTTTTCGTTACTGGCTTCAATTTTTAATACAATGTTTTTAATTGAAGGTTATAAATGGCAATTTGCTAACTACATTGAATCTAAATAAAATTCTACCATCTTCATAGTACGCCAAATGAGATTATACCAAATAATAGTTTCTCAAAATATACATTAATAAACGAAATAATGCGAAACTCTAATTATGCCAAAAGCAATTATGCGAAATAAAATTCTGCCATCTTAAAAGTATGCAACTGTAAATTCGGGCATATAAATATTCGGTGAAACAATAATTATGCTAAATATTTTTTATGCCTTAAAAACATTCGTTGAAAAAAAATTATGCCAAGTGTGTTATGCCAACTAAAATTCGGCCAAATAAAATTCTGCCAGATAGAAGGAACCCATTTTATTGCCATCCTACACGATATTTGATATACTGCCTAAAGTATGTATTATCACACATTGCAGAATCAAAGGTTAAACAAACAAAATATTATGTTTACATACACCTGCACTACAACAGTTAGGCAGCTGCCATTCCGGTGTGACTAGGGCCTTACTAGCTCGAATTCTTGAGTACTAGCCCTATTTACTCGACTGCGCAGCGCAGAGGAGGTTAAGGCGACGAATTGGTCAACAATAATTCCATAACCGGCACGCGCATCTAAGGCGTCAAAAGGGGTCGGAGCGGAGCGTCTGAGCGGGGCGAGGATAACAATACGCGCGCTAGCTTATAACTAAAAGTCGTAAGCGACAAAATCGTTTTGTAATTTTATTATTTAGAAATGATAATTTGATAAAAATTCCTTCTACAATTTTAAAGAGTATGTATATACTCAACTACTAAAAAAGTTAAGAGGCTTAAATCGGTCCCGTTTGCCCATAATATGTGAATCTCTTTTTAAAAAGAGGTATGTTTGATATATTTTTCTCTGTTATAAAAGTTACCTAATCATGTTTCTACGTCTAACAAAATAAGGTTTATATCATGAACTTTCAGGTAACCAAGTTGTATTTTGATCCGTTTTGTATTTACTGAGAAAAATTGAGATCCTTGGCGCCAAAAATTCCAATTCGTCCTCTTAATTTACCAGTGAGCCAAACGGCTGAACTGGTATGACACCTTTTGACTAGTTCACAAAAGAACCCTGTAGGTGGCGCTGCGATCAGTTAGTACGTTATGTAGGAACCTGAACAGAAGAAAACTTCAGGATGAGCAACCAGCTGGCTTATTCGCTAACTTTCCGATTTTCAGATGTCAACTGGCCTCAGTTTTCATCCGAACTTTGATGTCAACCGATAAGTTCAAAACATTGGTATTCTGTATCGCATGAAGTGGATATCGGTGGATATCGTTACACGGTTGCTGACGCCAAAACTACGATGACAACTTGACAACTCTATTTTTTTATCGACTATTATACTGCTAAGTAGGAAATACCCTATTAGCATTACATTACTATGTTTGAGAGAACGCTTTATTTTCAGCGTGTTATACATTTAAAAATAATCTGTGGCGGTAAAATTCAGTATTTGCTTTCTATTGTGTCTAAAGTTCCGTGTGGATGAACAATATTTTAACTGAGAATATTGTGTATTGTAGTTATTGTAAAAACAACGTAAATAATATTTTGATACGT
Source organism: Helicoverpa assulta (assembly GCA_963856015.1). Classification (NCBI taxonomy): domain Eukaryota; kingdom Metazoa; phylum Arthropoda; class Insecta; order Lepidoptera; family Noctuidae; genus Helicoverpa; species Helicoverpa assulta. The sequence continues at coordinate 11,240,232 of CAWLCW010000012.1, forward strand.
AGATTCCTACGTTTTGCATGCAAAATAAAAATTGGTATACTATTTTATTATTATTTAGATTTAAAATGCTAACATACACTTTCATGATGGATTTTGAGAGGAAGGAAACTTTATGTACTTGAGTAGCTCGTCCCATACACTGAGAGCATCGGTTACCTCATGTAGGCACTTACTAAATAACAGTTGAGACATGTTGCAAATGAATGAGGAGTTCCTTTGGTATGATCCGTTTGCATAAAAGTTTAGGACTGCCAATATCTATACATAACAAAATTTGATGTTACAAAGTTTATCATCATATTATTATTAGTCATCATCATTTCAGAGTGTTTATGAGTAACATTAATTTATGTAATATTGGTATTTATTTTACTTTTAACGTTATAAATTCTTACTTTTAGCTCAATTGCAACAGCAGTGTTTTGTTGAGCATGTTGCAGAAACGGACGTAACTCTGCCGAAACTTGCTGAAACCCTTATTTGTTGATACGAAAATTTGCCATGAATTCCTTCTCCCGTAAATCCAGAGAATTATTGCAATCCCGCAGACGACGTTTCTGGATTCTGGATAAACTTCATTTTGTCTCTTATTCCACAAATGCCAGCAAAAATACACGCGACATTTTTATTCCACACAAAAAAAGATAAAACAAATTAAAATAATACAATAAAAAATAACACTATCAAAAAATAAAGGAAACGACTCAGGGTTTGTATTTCTATTGGATTCGCAAAATTAGAGAAATCTTATATGTCTGATGCTACAATATAGTATAGACATCCCAGTGATGAGGCATAAAACACTGCTATTTGTAGTGTATTTCAAAAAATTACAGTGACCATCAATTTGATGTCCACTGAGCTTACGGAATCGCAATCTAACGTTTATCGATACAGAAACAGCTGTCAAAATGAGTCATGGTGGATATCAGCCTGTGTCGATGCTCATGACGTCATCTCAGATGGTCACTGGCGTTAGCGAATAAGAAAATAGCTGTTTGACAATTTACTGATGTACACTTTACCAAATGATGATATCTGCGAGCTGTCAGTGGAGTTAGCGAATAAGGCTACAGAACCGTGTTAGGGCGTTTATACACTATGCATCAGCGGCACTAACATAAAATTGCTGTCTACTGGAGTCTACTATAATTATATTAAAGGCTTCATAGTTACGCAAGCTGCTTTATCAATAAATATAAAATATTCGCTGATCCCGCGAACTTCGTATCGTTTAAACCTTCCATGGACCTCTACAAACATTTTAAAATGAAGAAAAGCCAAATTGGTCCAGCCATTCTAGAGTTTTAATCAGACTAACGAACAGCAATTTATTTTAATAATTCATAATAAGATTACATTAGACACATGTTAAGTAGGTCTTACTTGTGTTAAGAGCAAGATTGATTTCGAAATCCCAAGTAGATAGTCATCACGATAGTCGTAACAACGCGTTAATTGAATGGCTAGGTTAGGAATTATTAAGGCTCTAATAAATATATGGGAAGCCTCAAACTGACCACCCACGACTTGGACCTTGAAATTCTGAACGATTTATCTCAGTTTATAGTTATCGGCACGGATATTGAGCTCTCGGCGGAAGAGTGGGGATCGCTTTGCGCACTGTACACATTACCTAGGCAATAAACCAATAAATCGCTTCTGCGCAGGTGAAGGTCAAGGCTCAATATCCGTGCCGATAACTATACACAAAGTCATACAGTTGTAATAGTGTACATACATGTAAACCATATAGGTACCTACTTAACAACGTTAACGTTGTCTTTTGCCCAATCGTGCAAATACTTAAAGTCCACTACTTACACTTACCTACCTAGTTAATATCGTATTTGTAACAAAAAATGCCAGTTTTGGCATTTCATTGTTTTGAGGGGTGAGAAACTTAGCAGAAGTACTAAGTAGTCTAGTCATATACCAACCTAGATCTCGAATTTTAATAAAAAAAGAATAACATTCAAACTGGATTGCTCAACTCACTTTTATCCCAGAAACCTACTCACCGAAATATTTAGCAATGATCCTTTTCCGTCAAATCTAATCTGCATCGTTGATCTTAATACACGCTCCTCCCAAATTCAAAAGCTAATTAATGATGTTCACACGACTTCTAAAAGGAGTGGGTTTACCATACTTCTATACATAGGTAGGTATAATAATGTCACCGTATTATATAATAAAGAGGAAACATTTTAGTGTCTGTTTGAATGTCCCGAGTCGTGGTGGCTTAGTGGGCAAAGAACCAACGTCTCGAGTATGAGGGCGCGGGTTCGATTCCAGGTCAGGCAAGTACCAATGCAACTTTTCTAAGTTTGTATGTACTTTCTAAGTATATCTTAGACACCAATGACTGTGTTTGGATGGCACGTTAAACTGTAGGTCCCGGCTGTCATTGAACATCCTAGGCAGTCGTTACGGGTAGTCAGAAGCCAGTAAGTCTGAAAAAGGCTCAGAGGATGATGTATGTCCCGCCCTAAAGGCTCCGAAACTACCTACTGAACCGTTTTGACAAATTATTTTACTGTTGGAAAGCTACACTCTTCCCAAATAAAATCATCATCGTCATCCTCCGAGCCTTTTTCCCAACTACATATGTTGGGGTCGGCTTCCAGTCTAACCGGATTCAGCAAATAACATAGGCTATATAATATAGATCTCGGTATGGGCAGTAGTTGCACAGGAGGCGGATGAAACCGCGGGAAAAAGGCAAGTAGGTATAACTTATAAGCAAAATAAACTAGAATCCTCAGGCCTACTTCGAAATTCTTGGTTCAGAACATGATTTCGCCAAATACAGTTGTTCACCTACTTACTTACATTAAAATTATTTGGAGTTAAGAGCGTAAGGTTGGATATTTGCATTTTATGAGACGATGTGAATTTTGGGCACGTCCGGACTCGTCTTTTACAGATTTATTGATGCATATATTTCATATGTTTCATCATGTGCATCAAATTAGCGCATCTGGTTAACCAGTTTGCTAAACGTAAGTGCTTAGGTATTAATTATATATTTATGCTCGGTATAGGTACCTACTGGCTACTGTACCTAATGGTACATTTTTCCAACTACTTACTTAAATATAGAAAGACCATTTGCACATGTCCACATGATTATGGTCCATGATCGCGGCGATCGAACTTTAGAATCTTTTACTTTGCGTTCTAGATTATCATTAGATCAAATACTCACTAAGAAGTGACTAAAACACACAAACATAGCATAGTAGGTAATATATCATGCATAGAGTGTACTTAAAATTGCCTCGTGAATACTCGTGGTAATTAGCCTTTCCCCCAGCGGTACGCAGGAACGTGGCTGCCTCCCTGGAAAAAATGCGCCAAGAAACGGACCAACGTCATCCGCTACATGGCGCTAGACCACCGCGCAGCCGACTAAAAAGCAGGAACAGTTTCCTCGCCAGTGTAGCCCCAGATAAAGATGCTCCTAAGACCCGCATCGATCAATGGGAAGAACTTGCTCTGCCTGACTTCCTTCCACCCGTGGAACGGCTTCCACCAGGTTACGACCAACCGTGGCCTGTATGGAAGTCTCTTAACAGGCTACGTGCACAGGTAGGCAGGTGCAGGGAAAACCTATGTAAGTGGGGCTACACTGACGACAATAGCTGCGGGTGTGGTGCCATACCACAAACCATGCTGCACCTTCTATTCTGCCCACTATGCCCCGACATAGTGGATGACCTTTATAACGCTACTGACAATGCCGTATGCGTAGCGAAATATTGGGCCTCCAAAATTTAAGTTGTCATCGACTCGCCAAGAAGAAGAAGAAGAATTTGCCTTTTTATTGTCCCATTGCAGGGCACATGCCTCTTCACATACAGAAAAGGAATGACCATTAATCACCACGCTTGCTCAAGGCGCATAGTAGGTATCAAAAAGAACCTACAGAAATAATTGAAATTAAAAGCATAAACAGCAAACATTTGCACATTGATCATATTTCAACACTTCCAATTTGTACACTAAAGTCATATAAAGAGTTTATTACGTAAAAACATTGTTAGTAGCATCCGATTGCGATATATCTGTGCAGGTTGACGCTAACAAGATTATAACGATGTTCAAACTGTTCAAACATAAAGCCGTATCCAGACTTTGCAAAGAATAAGCCGCGAACGACGGACGGCTCGACGACCCGAGCACAAAGATACGTTTTGGAAGCGAGCTGCAGACTGCAACTGCCGACCGCACCTGCCGCAACTGTACTCTGGTTTCTGGATTGAAGCGGCAGCAGCACGTGCAGTCGCCTTCATAAATATAGGTATCCACCAATTTCAAGCAGTTGGCAGCAGCATAATAATTTTGCAATACGCACGGCTCAAACCGCGGCATTAGTTGTGCGGCGTTCGAGGCACAAGTCTGGATTCACCTTTACCTAAGGTATGATCGTCTGTCAATCACATTATATTGATGTTCACTTGTTCAGCAATAGTTATTGAGGTCGTGTATTGATAGAATTGTGACTACTTTTATTACGGTTGTTGCATAAAATTAATGTGTAGGTAATTTATTTAGTTGCGAATAGGTACTTACTTAACTTACCTCAATTATTTTGTATGAAATTCAATTATCAAGTTATTAATTCTTAATTTAAACAGCGTTAAATACTTTACTAAGTGTGTTTTGTAAATTAAAATTAGGTAAGCAGCATCTAGGTAGCTGTTTCATGCAGTATCAAGCGCATGCCTTGGGAACCACTTCAGACATCAGGTCACACGTTAAATATTTAATCTAACTCTGTGGCTATCTAACAACGAAAGATTTTTTTTAAATCGGCCCTGTAGTTTTTGAGAGCGCATCAGATATACAACATGAAAACCTACTCTTCAGCTTTATAATATTTTATTTCCAGTTTTTTCTATAAAAGGCAGGTCATTGGTTGCCGAAAATGGGCGTACCCCTAAATCCGGGTGTTGATGACACACTACATCCTCCGGAAAGAAACGTGCGTCCCTGCGGTGAAAGCGTCACGCAAATATGTGCTTCTTGAGGTCAATGGTACTAGACGCACACTCTTTGTTTTGGTCTCATTAATTAAGATTGATCTTGAATGGAACTTTGTATAAGAAGTTTTATGTACCTACGTACATTGTTTATATTTTTTCATAAACCTTAGTTCTTACATTGTTGAATTTGTGGGTTTTTTTATGAAAATGTTAAAAGATTCCTAATTCCAACGCGCCAAAAGTTACGATACCTATCTGTATTGTTACTACTTTAGAAATCGTATTAAATCATAATGTCCTGAAATCTTGTCTAAATATTAATCATTTTAATCTATAGCACAAAGACCTCAAAGCATACGCTCTCGTCACTACGCATAAATTTTTTGCCACTAACCCAAATTCCCAACACCCAAATGTAACAAAACAAAACCCGCAACATGACACACTTACACCCACACATATGACTTAATTAAAAAAAGAACGTTACCACCGGAAGGCCGGAACGACACAATGGCGACTGGAGACTTAGTTACGCAAGCACACTTAGCACTATTCTTCCACGCTTCCTAGATTCGTATCTGAACTGCTGACCGCTGAGAAAGTCTTCGTAATCCAATTAGATTGTTTTTTACAAAGCTTGGTCTGATTAGCGGTTTATTACATGATTAAGATTAATTAAAAACTGTGATTAAAGCTTGTGACTTTATTCTTATCGGTTTACATAAAAAGTGAAAAAAAAATACAAACATCCGAATTGAAAACTTCCTCCTTTTTGGGAAGCCGGTTGATACGACAGAAACTGTAACAATTTAGGTATAGTTGCTCTGGGTATCTGCAACAACTATTCGCACCTGGTTAAAGAGTAGCATACAGTTTCGCACGTTAAAGGGCCTATCTAACACTGAAATAATATATCCTACCACACCAGTAGTAGTTTCTGCGATTAGTTCAAGCAAGCAAACAAAAAGGTATTACGCAGGTCCCCCTAATTTCTCCAAAGATAGTTATCACCACCGATCCGAAAACATGCCAATGAATCAAACGTTAAGCAACTACACCCGGTCATTACCGGTCCAAACTGCAAAAAACTAGAACATACCCAACAATAGATTACAACAGTCTGATCTCTCATCGGTACACGTCGAGATAACACCCGGATTCGCACAATATGTTACAGAAATATTGTAACAAGGCCGTTTCGTAATGCTGTGGAAATTCGTGGATTCTATAACAATACTGAGATCCTGGTTTATTGATTGCGGTGTTAAAAGGTCGTTTAGATTCATTGCAAAGATACATGATTAGATTTCGTCACTATATTAGTCAACAAGCTTTAATAAGCTTGTTACAAAGCCTAGTCCTGGTCAAACCGCAACAGAGAATTTCCAAGACGTCCATGTCAATAATTAATTATTTTTCCTGTTCATTTTCAATATCTATTTATTTCGACAGGATATTTTGAAGGCTATTGAAATTAAAAAGCATCCATATTTCAATAGTGAAGATGGCTGGAGCGTACCACCTGCTTGGAAACCCATCATACAAACTATTAAATCCAAATCCAAGCCGAATGCTAGACCTAAGGATACAGTGACCTCGTTCTGCGTGTATCGGATTGTCAATAATCAACAAAATGTAGGGTAGCTGTTTGTAACTAAAATATCAAGACGACCAACACCTTGTCTGCCCGTGGTCATGGATGCTGTAAAGGATCCGAAACGTCAGGATTAAATAATATTAATACAACCGCGATAAAATCCGTAAAAGTAGTTTTATTTATAAGCGTGTGAGCAATACTTGTGTGTGTGAATATTTATAATTATTATGCTTGGAACTCAGAAACAAATCAACAAGTCTGACAAGAGTCAAAGACTATCGATATCCATCACAAAAAGATTTTTCATCCCACCATCTCGGAAAGAGTAGTTTTACCCTTTGATATCTGAGCGCAAAAGCCGTTTTTATCCTCTAGAGAGGCAAAGTGATTTGAATTTAGAACATCGTGTGCAATACTCCATTTGTGACAATCTTGATAAGACATTTGAAACAAATACAATATTAAACAAATAAAATACTGCTTAAAATAATTATTCAATTAATTAAGTTATTTTTATTATTGTTTTTACATAGATTTTTAACCTCGAGTTTAAAAATGAAATTTTTAAACTGAGTTTTCTAATAAATGAAATTTAATAGGTACTTCTTTTTTGTGCTTGAAGTCATATGTGCGCGCCATTTTGTTTTTTTTTGCATTTAGTAATTTCCTCGATGAAGTGGAATGAAAATATTTTTTTATTGTTTTGAGGTCGATTTTAAACCTCATTACATTTTTAAACTGAGTTTTTGCATAAATAAATTTTAATAGGTACCTACATCTTTTTAATTTGCCATGTGTGACGAGCGTGCCATTTTCTTTTTTTGAGTTTATTTCCTCGATGAGGTGGGATGAAAAGTTATGTGTTGCACTCGAGTGCAAAGATTTTTCACCTTGTGCTCTTTTGATTCCCTCGCTATCGCTCAGGATTCTAATTATTGAAACACTCGCTACGCTCGTGTTTCAATTTTAGAATCCTTCGCTTGCTCGGTCATCAAAATTGAGCCCGCGGTTAAAAAGCAACTTTGCACTCTTGTATAACAAATAACTATTGAAACATCGACGAAATTTCTAGTACACAAAGTTTAGTCATGTTTCCGCCAGTAGGGAGGTTTATTTGACAGAAGTGGATTGCTGAAATTGGAGCGTTCGAGACTAACATTGCTAAAGGGCTTTCAATAAGGAGTCACGGAGCTGTAATCGTGAAACTACCATTTATATCTCGTAAGTATCTATCTACTATACAATCACTTTTCTTATGACTCTCCCATTATCCTTTAGAGACCTATAGTTTGTTGTACTTTTGTATATAACATTAACATGTACCTAAGTATGTATCTATCTATGGACCAAACTTGTCTGATAATAGAGGCTACGTCCAATAAATAAAATAAATAAATCTCGAAATTCTAATAATAACGGCACCTGCACGGCCATCTTTAATTTCAAATTATGTCAAAGAGAATAGAGGAGGTCACAACATTATCTCATTAAATAATCTTAGAAAGGTATTCTTCAATAACAAGCGAGGTCGGGAGCTTAAAAAGAAGCAAATGTACGTATATTATTGTCGTTTAGAACGGAATTACAAAATAACTCAATGACTCTCCATTGAGAACATTAGCTGTTGACCTGTTGCTACACACCTGCGTAAAATGTTTGGAGTGCGACCAAATAAGGATATTGTAAAGCTCTTTGGGTAGAATAATCTTATGCCATGATCCATACATACTTCTATGGTGGTATTAAGAGATAACGCATCTTATAATCTTGCTTTTCGTTCTTGTAGTGTTGTCACAAAATAAAGGGCCTCTGCCTATCTGTTACTAGTTTCTGCTAATGGATAAACATGCGTCCCGTAGAAATTACTATATGCACCGGAATAAAAAGTCTAACGTTCCTCTTTAAATGGGCTATTTAACACTGATAAAATTTTTCACATTGGTCGAGTAGTTTCTGAGATTAGAGCGTACAAAAAAATTAACCAACTACCTATTTATCTTTATAATATTACAGCACCTTTCCTGTATGGTCTGATCAACGAAACTTTCAGTAACCTACTAAGTAGGGCATGCAATACCGGTTTACCGGTTTCGGTTTTACCGGTAAAACCGCCCATTTTCGCGATCTTTAATTTACCGGTAAAAATAATATGTAACCGGTAAATTACCGGTTTTTACGTTTTTGTGATAATGTATAGCAATTGTTCATTTAACGTTAAATCTTCATTATGTAGCCTGAACATAATGTAATATTGAATACATTACATATTGTAAGAGTGTTAAAGTTGCTGTTTTTTAGGAAAGTAAACTTATGTGGCTCCTTAACTATAGGTTAGATACAAATCTTCATTCTCATCTTTATTTATAATATCTAAACAAATTTTATTCATTCGGTTATTCTAAATTTCCTCAAAGCTGTCAGTTCCTATTAGGTAAAAATGTAACCTTATTGAGCAAGGGCTTTTACTTCACTACCATGCGGACAGCACTGAGGACACGGTGGAGCACACAGTCTATGTGTGCACTGCCTGGGAAGGGTACCGCCGTGTCGTCGTCGAGCCAATAGGCAGCGGCGACCGACCTCTCGCGTCCGGCCCTGGTTCAAGCCATGGTCCGGAGCGAGAGGGAATGGGAAGCCGTCGCCTCCTTCTGCGAAGCAGTCATGCTCGAGAAGGAGACGGTGGAGCGCCTGCGAGTTCGCACCTCTCATCCCAGTCGCTGTAGTGGACCAGGAAGACACCACGGGCGCCGAGTGTCGAGAGACGACTCCCGGCCACCGCAGGCGTCGATCTGTGGACGGTGAGTTCGGGTGGCTCGTCGTTCCTCCGTCTGCATAGACAACAGACCCGTGACGGCGGCCCGAGTTGTTCCACGCGCAGGGCCAAGGCCTGCCGGGGCTGCGGGATTTTTCGAAAGAGTTACCGCGACCCTGGTCCATAAAATGCCTACGATTTACCATAGCAAAGGGCTTTTACTTCACGGTAATTCTATGCGTTTATCCCGTCTTGTGACGGAGACCGCTTTCCGTATCTTCTTCTTCCACTTCAATCTATCCAGGACATCTTCCTCTTCGAGTTCGTAGATTTTCAAGTCATTCATTACGACACTCCACCACCACCGTTTCGGTCTGCCTCTGCGCCTTTGACCGGTATTGAGATTGAGTACACAACATTGGCGATGTATTCAGGTGGTCTCCTTTTCACATGGCCGAACCATCGCAGCCGTTTCTCTTGCATTTTGTCGACGACATTGCGTACGGATGGTACTGAAATGTCTTTTTGTAACGGCCCACGTCACAAAAAATGTTTACCACCTTATACCTTGTATTTTTAATTATTTTTTGCTTTTAGACTACCCAATCTTATTGATATAATATCACATTTTAAAAAAATACAAAAATTACCGGTTTACCGGTAAAAATATTTTAATTACCGAATTTTTACCGGTAATTTTTATTTTACCGAAATTGCATGCGTAGGGCATGCAATTTCGGCAAAATACTAAGCCCTACCAAGTTTTCCAAAAACTAATTATAACAGAAACGGCACAATTTTACAAAACTGGTCAAAACCCCATAACAACAGCTTGCAATAACCATAACAAAAAGGTTCAACGTAAAAACATCGTTTAACAAATGACCAAAGCATTTTTTTAATGGTTTCCGCGGAGTGCTATTCGGAAACAATGCAATTTGGCAACTTGTTTCTTTTGCTGACACCATGATTTATGGGACTTATGGTTTTGAGAGGTTTAGCCGTTTCATAAGATTACAGGCGATTTCCTTGATAATAAACACCTTTGAAAAGTTTTCCATCTATTGGGGTTTACATAATATAACATTAGTAGGCATATCTTTTGTGTAATGTGTGAAAAACATATGTTTAGCGACGTTATGTAGCTGAAATAATGGAATTTCTATATAAAATACCGATCATGTGTATATCCCATGACATAACTTTCTGAGATCAATGATAATGAAACTAGAATTTTGGGTTGAATTATAAGTAGAGAGCAATCCTTATTTACTAAAATAAATGCGAAGGTAACTCTATCGGTCTGTCGCGCTAAAATGAAAGCTTCGCACATAAGTAGCTTAGTCTAGAACCTGATAAGGGAAATAAGTAGGCTTTTTATCTATGTGCGGGGAGTTGCGGGGGACAGCTAATGCTCAATATTACACGACTAGCCTTCCAATCTATCTGACAGTTATAGCCTTTACTTTTACCAGCGAGTTAAACTAAGATGTAACGAGTTCGGGCCACACTCGTGACCTAAGGATCGCCTCGTGAAAGGCGCTTGACGCAACGCTCGCCGGTTTATCTGCCAGACGTTAGAATGTAAGCCTACCAAATATACCTATGTGTTTAGGAGTGGTTACACAAAGTTAGATATGCTATTGTTCTTATTTACGGTTTAAGTACAGTATGGATGATATATCATGGCTAATCTGAGCTGTTAACTGTTTCACAATGGACGGTGGGTCTTTTAGGAGGGATGTAAAATGATTTTGAGTGACTTCAGGCGCGCCAATTAGTATGTTTCGACCGCAGTACGGTCAAGGTATAATTGTAAGTAGGTAGGTAATGAATGTAGGTATATGTATATTAATGTATAGGTAAGTTGATGTCGTAATAAAATCAATAAGTTCACGGTAATGTTTTGTTTCTGCATTACTAATCAAAGTAAAATAATAAAAATCATTAAGTAGCTTGAGTAGCTACAATTGATTGTTCGCAAAAAAGAATTTGATATAATATTTCCAGTACAAAAATAGCATGAAATTACCAAACATTTTCCCATACAAATCATACTCGAAACCTTACTCGATGACTTACGATTGTTATAACAATAATTGTTGTATCAAGTTTATGTTGATTTATCGAAGAGCTGTCATATCGAATCTATGTATCTCTCGAGTACACTACATTTAAGTAAGGTAGCCTTGCAATGAAGATTGGTAGCCAAGCCTTGGTTTCATCATATAATTGTACACTCAAGTATTTTGGTACATTCGGTTTTAATCGGAGGCACGGTTGGCGTATTACCGTTTGAGCACGATTTTAGAACAGATTAATAATGATCTATGATGTGCTTAGATGTACTAATCCGCCTTGGGCGAGTGTGGCGATCATTGCAAAAAAACCTTCTCCGTATGTGGAAGTATGTATTTTTCCAGTTGGCCAATAATTCTCTTGATGTTTGGGTTTGGCTGATAACCCGATACATTCGGTTCGGATTGTATAATGCCAAACACTGACATTCAAGCCTAATCGACCTAGCGGCCGACCAAAAGATTGCAGTGTGTGTAAAGTTTTTACGCTGTTTTAGGTATGTTCTATAATTATCAAGTGCCTCGTTAAAGTAATATTATGATGAGCTAAAATTACGACACCAAAATAATAGGTCGGTAAAGGTAAACAGAATTGATAACAACTTTCACAGAGAAAGTGTTTGATCTCAATATATTTATTTATTGTAATATGTCTAGTTTCCCATACGCGTAGGCGATAGCCCCTAAGCCTCTTATGGTGTTATTATCAAAAACCTCACATATGTTTCATACTTTATTCACGTATGTTTCTTTTTAAAATTCATTTTAATGTTAACCGTAATGGGATACTGCTGAAGTACCAATGTAGGTATTAATGATGCCAGGTCTCTACAACTACAACCATTTAATAGAAAACTTATGGTGTGATTCTTCCTTCGTCCTTAGCTTCAAACGAGTTTCGTTTTTATTAACCGCTTCAAACACTTCGGAATGAGATGTTTTAAAGAGTAAACATCGGTTAATACTTTTGATAATTGATCTTTAAGTCCGAAAGATGAACTTATACGTATTCTACCATCAAGTTACATGTGGTTCGTTTGATGCCTCTCATCTGCTATTAAAACCTCATTAACCCAACACTTCTAAAGCTCACATGAATCCACAATTCAGTTCTTCACTTACTTTCGAACTAGCTCAAACTACAGTCCATTCACAAACACAAACAAAACAACGAACAATCGTCGATAATAATCCGTATCAACTGCAACCGGTACTTGCTCGAGTTATTCAATTGGCATGCCATTATGTAATGCTATATTATGTCATTAATCTTGTATTATGTATGTCTGAAGTCTAGCTTTGATAAATGTACTGGGTTAGGCGGATAGTTATTCTATCCGATAACTATCCCCCTATCTGTTCCTATTCTCATAATATCATCGTTTACCTGGTTCATTTCCATTTTAACTCTTCAAATAATTAAAATTGCCAGACTCACCTGCCGAACTGACATACCTATCCTTAAGAACACTAGTTGTCAGACTTTCTGGCTTTTAAGTGCCCGTACCGCCTGCCGAAGATGTAATGACAGCCGGAACCCACCAATCCATAGTGCCTATCGAAAAGGATGAGTTAATCAATCTAGTTTCATTTGCTACTTTTCTCGAATAGGAAATACCTAATGAAGTAGGCTAAGAGACTGTAAGCAACTAATTTTGTCACTAAAATATGCAAATAAAAAAAATTAGGAATTTTAAAACGACGATTAATCAATTCAGTCATAACACTATGACGTTAGATGATGCAAATGTTTTCAAAAATCATTAGTGTCAGGCCACGGTGTCAGGCATATTATTGCATCTCTTGTAAAAACTTAATTATCGTTTAAGTAGTCATTAAAAGTATCGTTAAAGATTTAGCAAGATTTGTAAACGATAACCGATGCGTTTAACTTTCAAAAATCTTAGCTAATCCATTTGGGTTTTAAGATCGAAATCAAGTAAAAATAAAATCTTTTAGCAGTTTACGTATTGTCATTGGATTTTCTATAAAGTCTAAATTCAATACTGTTTATGTCTGCACTGCTTTTACTCTAGTAGCTACTCAAGATGTGAAATATAGTGTAGGTTAGTAGTAATCTGAAATCGTTGTCTATATTATGATGGATGACTGCCTCAGAAGTTTTTAAGGAATTAAGACATTCTAGGTTTTGGTATGGTATGGGTTTTGCTATGGTCGTGGTGGCCTATGGTCGTGGTGGCCTAGTGGGTAAAGAACCAACCTCTCGAGGGTGTGGGTTCGATTTCAGTTCAGGCAAGTACCAATGCAACTTTTCTAAGTTTGTATGTACTTTCTAAATATATCTTAGACACCAATGGCTGATAAAAAGGTGAAGGAAAACATCTTGAGGAAACCTGGACTATACAAGCTGTTGATTTGCATCCGTGCCATAGTCAAGGACGTAATTATACTAATGATTCTCAACCCAAATCAACAAAAAAATTGGTACAAAAATTTTTGATTTTAATTTTTTTTCGGAAATCCGTCAATGTCATCTAGCCGTATTTAAACTAGGCGCGTGTGTTACTGGCCTTTAAACCGTGCTGCGCCCTCACACAAACGCAAACACAAAGCATACGCAACGATTATTCATAAATTTCATTCATAAAATTGGATTACTTTTGAAATACTATGACATTACAATGACAAAAAAAGCAGTGCATATTAGCTATTTCCCGTCTACTGTAATTCCAATCGATTATTTACGTATTTTATGTCCTCCTCCTGAAGTATGGCACAAATGCAAATCAACACCTTGTATAGTCTGAAATCACCAACCCGCATTGAGCAAGCGTGGTGATTAATGCTCAATCCTTTTCCGTGTGAGAGGAGGCCTGTGCCCAGCAGTGGGACGATAAAAAGGCTGTAACAGTAACAGTAACAGTAACAGGTTTTGTAACGCTACTTCATGCTGATGTCTAATTGAATTATTAACCTGACCTATCCCTCTATTTTTCTATGTAAAAATATCACTAAATTTCAAAGTAAAACAGCGTAGAAAACAATAAAAGTAGGAAGCGCCAGATTTATGACAAGGACACGATCGCGCTTTCACCGCGCCAACCTTTCTATTCGGCGCGCGTCGCTCTATGCGGATTTGTGTGCGCTGCTGTCACACACGGGATGTGAGGTTGGCTAGCTATTTAACCGACTGTTGGAAATAAGCATCTAATTTTAAAAATATATGATTTTATTGGGTATGGCATTTCCTACTGAGATTTTTTTTCATTTCTGATATTCAGCGCTCAGCAGATAGTGACATTCAACAAACTGAACTTGACCATAGTTTAAGACGAGTTAGTTTATAATCTGTAACATTAGTTTTAGTTGTGTGTCAATTAAACTTTTTATATTTTAGACCATTTTTTTATTAGATACTAGCTGCCCGCCCCGGCTTCGCCCGTGGTACTTACATGTATTATACATACAAACCTTCCTTAAGAATCACTCTATCTATTAAAAAAAACCGCATCAAAATCCGTTGCGTAGTTTTAAAGATCTAAGCATACATACGGACATACAGCGAAAGCGACTTTGTTTTATACTATGCATTGATTAATATTTATATTTTTTTGTAAAAACATATAAAAAACACCTACTTCAATAAAGTATAAGTCCATAGCACAAGAAATCTTGAAAAAAACAAGCTGTAGTTTACCATTCTATTACGCCGTGTGTCACATTTGGCCAACACTCCACCTACCGTATAATGTCCTGTTGGAAGGTTAAGCATAACACTTATATAATGAAGTAAGTATGTATATAATTTGCATAATTTCTGCGTTTGGGCGAGCAGGCATGCGGGGAAAATTGCAAATATACATATGTTTAGCTATACATATGTTTGTTCTTTTATGGTAATATGTGGGTATTGTGAGACATTCTGGCACGTATCAGTAGCGTTTTGTTCTCTAGTGAAATCAAGAGGACATTAATCATCCACCTTTTATTTCCCAACTAAACACATAATGCCAATCGAAAATAAATCTAAAAACTGCACGATATTTACGTAAAAATGTTACCTAGTAGGTTAACTTTGAGATATTATTGCACACTGAATACCATCTATAATCTTTAATCTATAGCTAAAGGCTATTGAGAGTCTGTGACATTCTAGAGGGTAATTTTCGAATCTACGAAACCGAGTTTCCAAACAAAAATGTGTCATAGGCTATATTTTATCCTGGTAGAAGTTCCCTCGGAATGCTACTAGAAAATATCCCGTATTTTGTAAAAACATGTTTGCAATCAGATCTCTCAGAACAAAGTCTAATAAAGGATTCCATGCGGTTCAAAACGTGCTCCTTACATAACTAATATGCAGGTACGATGAAATTTCTCAAGCCTAAGCTTAACCCCTGACGACCTGAACTGGATTTTACACTTTTGGCATCCAAACAATTCCAATTAACATACAAAAAACTGGTAAAGGAAAGTTAAAGGCGTTTCTGACAAAATTCTTAGCGGATTTCCTCTCAGCGGGAGATTTTCGCGAAAAGATAAAAAGCTTGAGAAACAGCTAAAAATATTGTTTCCATAAAACGTGCATGAGAATAACATTTTTAATTTACATCATCATCTGCCGAGCCTTTTCCTTAGCATATTGCGGTCGGCTGTCTAACTTAATGCAGGTCACCTCCTTAACCCAGTTACCCGGGCAACCCGATACTCCTTTGTATGGCGGTTTCTCTGACTTTCTGCCTCCTTAGTTCCCCCGTAAAGACTGCTGAAGATTCATATTCATTTATTTGCATTCCATAATGTGTGTTATAGGTGGTATACAAGGCTTAAAGCTACAGTACAATTATGGACCCTGTTAGGGCACAGCGACATAGTTTAAAATAACATAGTACAGTAATGAAAATAAATACATTTGAAGGACAATGAATTTTACAATAAAAGATACGTTTAAGAGGATTTATGATGTTCAAATGACAGTCGCGGAACCCATGGATTTAGCATGCCTATCGAAACGCATCCACGGACGAATCTCGCCAATCATTATGATCTTGGCGACTTACTCTCTACTTATCGTACGACCCGTGCGGCTATCATAAGCCATGTATTCTGAACTATTGCTAACTAATGTAAACTTATTTATTTCTAGCCGTTTTAACGCGGTTTTAACCGCGTCCTGTGGAAACTACTGACCGTATCGGGATAAAATAGAACTTACTAGCTTCTGCCCGCGGTTTCACCCGCGTTCCGGTATGACTGTTTTCCGTAGCCGGATAGTGACAAAAACTAAACTATCCTATGTCCTTCTCCTGGCTCTAAACTACCTCCCTGCCAATTTTCAGCTAAATCGGTTCAGCCGTTCTTGAGTTATAAGTGGAGTAACTAACACGACTTTCTTTTATATATATAGATGTTACGGAAAGAGTGTAGCTTTCCACCAACTAAAATATATTTTTTAAAGAAACTTGAAAGCATTTTTCAAATCAAACACATTTTTTTTACCCTCTTTATTATCTATATATATATATAAAAATGAAACCCGCTTTCCGTTGTCACGACATAACATGAAAACGGCTTGACCGATTTGGCTGTAAATTAGAGGGAAGGTAACTTAGACCCGGGAGAAGGTTTTAGGATTTTTTTCACCATCACTCTTTTTTGGTCACCATCCGGCTACGAGACGCGGGTGAAACCACGGGCGAAAGCTAGATTTAGTATAAAAGTATAGATTTAAAAGGATAATTAATATCCAATAAACAATAGCCTTCAAACGATTCCAAGAGTATGCTATTCTCATTCACACAGTATGTTATCGTTATTAATACTTTACATAACAGATGATTATGTTAATAGTAAAGATATTTTTATTATTTCGATGTGAAAAGATATTTTATAGATAGTAAACCCTTTCTATTTCATTCGGAATGCCGGTCACCTGTTTGTTAAGGCGAAGTTAATTGACGAACTTTACTTTTGCGCTTATTTCTTACACAGCAATTTCGTTGTCACTTTAAGCTACAGCATTGCTGAGTTAGAAACAAAATATTATGACACTACCTGTTGCTGCTCTCCGTGGTCCTAGGAGCTACTTCACGCACTTGGATAAAAGTAGCTTAGATCCTTTCTCAGGTTCTAGACAGACGTTAAAACGCTCTAGTTCTGGCGTGAAAGCGCTAGAGACGGATTTATTTTCGCATTTAAGATATTTTTTTTTTTTTGTATTTTTAAATACTTAGTAATATAATGAACAGAAATCTTTGTGGAAATAATAAAAAAGCTTTCAATTTTGAAAAAAAATTAAGTACCTAGTACATTTTAGCGTTCTTCCCCCTACTTTTCTTTTTTAAATTAATATAGTTAATACATACTTCTTATTTACAATTCTATCTAAAATTAAATATAATTTATTTATTTTGTGCGTAAAACGAAAATAAGTCATTTTTAACATAAAACTTACTTTTTGAAAAAAAAAATCTCTAAAATGTCACATAACCTATCTTATCAGGTAATAATTAATCTGTACATACAACAATGACTTTGACAGGTTCTGTCCTTGAACACAACACAGCTTCGCCTTAAACAGTAGGTTTGATGGTCTGACCACATTTTGTACGTGTGAATCTGCCCGAGCTATCAGCACCTCTCTATTGCATTGCGTAACTGCCACTCGATAACATTTGGTACAACTCTAGTACACTCAAGACCAATTTTTGGACAATTGTTTTGATTCGAAATAAAGACGGGCATTTTTTATTTTTATTTAGAGTGATATTTGTCTTGGATGCGGAGGAATTGTGGCTTTCAAAGAGCCTTTTTTACTGATCTGATTAAATCAAATAGGATAACTTAAAAAACAAACGACTAATCTTTCAGGAGTTTTCTTATATCTTGAAATGATATCTCATGTCAGTAGAATTGAGAAGAATGTCTTTTCGCAACTAGCTTGTAGTCGGCGACCCGGACAGTCCGATACGCTTGTTGTAACTGGTTATCAGAATGCCTGTCGGAACTGAAAAAATATTTTGATTGTACAAGTTTGACACAATATTTCTTTCTTCTATATCTTCTTCAATATTTCTGTTTTTATGTGGTTGACTGTACCATAGCCACCAATAATAACTTATCGGCCTATCATCGCGAGTCCATCAATTTGCTACAAATCGGAATGTGCGAAGAAACGTCTTATTGTTTAACAAATGACATTAATATTCGGAACTTTCTCTTTGTTAATAAATTAGTATGATAGAGTAGTTTGTAACGTGATTGGTTTGTAGGCGTTTTGTATTATCAATGATGACTAAATTGCGTGTTAGGGAAAACTGTTTTATGTAGGTACGCCGTTGACTCTTAATCTATACTGCTTATAGGGAAACTTCTGTTTTTCGCGGTTTCACCTACGTCCTGGGATAACCACTTTCTGCAACCAGGTAAAAAGTAGCCAATGTCCTTTTTCAGGCTCTATCAAACTAACTATTAGTAAGGATTTACTCGAAGAGGAAGATGTCCAGGATAGAGCGAAGTGGAAGAAGAAGATACGGAAAGCAGACCCCGTTACAAGACGGGATAAACGCTAAGAAGAAGAAGTAAGGATTTATATACCGATTAAAAAAGATTCCGATTCTGACACGTTTTTCATTATTTATTATCTGCTGCAAAAAGTAGGTGTATTTTCCGTTAACTAAGAAGAGAAGAATTTTCAGACCCCAAATTTACAGAAGCCTTTTGCAAAAAACCTCAAAATCTTACATAATACCTACCTAGGCATAAAGTCGATGAAAAATACACTGTAACTGTATATAATATATCATAGCGGTTTGTTACGAAACTGCTAGTTGCAGCTGTTTATATCGGAGGCTAGTGAAAGGATGGCCGGCTAATAAGTGCGTCACACTGATGCACTTGTGAGACTCCTATAAATTATATTTTATACTAGCTTCTGCCAGCGGTTTCACCCGTATCCCGTGGGTACTACTTCCCGTACCGGGATAAAATATAGCCTAGTGTTACTCGCAGATAATATAGCTTTCTAATGGTGAAAGAATATTTAAAATCGGTCCAGTAGTTTTTGAGTTTATCCATTACGACCAAACAAACAAAGTTTTCCTCTTTATAATATTAGTATAGATACGTATGTACCTATTACAAACCAATGACTTGTATGACCGTCTTTAGGCAAGTTTTAGTACCAAGAGACAATGAAATACAGTAAGTTCTTTTGGCATGTATTGTAAAAGATCAAATGCACTGGATAGTTATAGATAGTTACTAGTAGGTATGGAGCGTCGGCCTATCTGATCTCATCAACCCATTTACCTGATTAATTTGATACCCGATGGTAAGATCGCATAAAATGTTCAAAAAAGCTGCAATCCACTGACTTAACGTGACTTCTGAAAACCGGAGGAAGTCGTCATAACAAGATGGTCACTTATCCACTGATCGGTGGATTAAGTGCATACCGTGCGAATATTACTTAGCCAAAAGCTTCTCATACTCGTATATAGTGAAATTCATTTTTTTTTTTAAACATTAAATCTTTAGAATAAAACTTATTTTAAACATATTACATGTGGTATCATTATCTATACTAATATTATAAAGAGGAAAACTTTGTTTGTTTGTTTGTTTGTTTGGTTGTAATGGATAAACTCAAAAACTACTGGACCGATTTTAAATATTCTTTCACCATTAGAAAGCTATATTATCTGCGAGTGACATAGGCTATATTTTATCCCGGTGCGGGCAGTAGCTCCCACGAGACGCGGGTGAAACCGCGGGAAAACGGCTAGTCAAGCATAAAGTAAGTGAGTCTCCGTTCAGTAGTTCATGACTTTACTCCGCGTGTACAAAGAAACAAATGCGTACCTACCTATTTAACATAATATTACATAGTAGTTAGGTATAGCCAGGTATAGCTGATAAATCGATACTATATCTATAGAGGTATAAAGCTGAAGAGTTTGTTTGTTTGTTTGTTTGTTTGAACGCGCTAATCTCAGGAACTACTGGTCCGATTTGAAAATTTCTTTCAGTGTTAGATAGCCCATTTATCGAGGAAGGCTATAGGCTACGGGAAGTAGTTCCCACGGGATGCGGGTGAAACCGCTGGCAGAAGCTAGTAATAAATATAGTGATATTATTATAAGCACATGACGTAACGCTTACGTGTCGTCAGGAAATGCAATCGGTTGTGGGTCAACTTTCTACACGTCCTTGGCCGAAGTGGACCAGTGTTAATAAACTTATTGTTTCTATTAGACATAAATAAGAATACACAAATATATATTGTTGCGTATGCTTAATATAACAATAAGGAACTTTTAAATAAATTCTACGGTATTTTGAAAGTCGCTTAATGTTCTAAATATAATTTTGAAAGTCAATGCAACTATCGCACCCAGTTGGACTAGAAGCTGACCCTTATAATAGGAAAAGGCTGTATGATAGTGATGACCTATAGTTTACCTACTAAATGTGAAAAGGACAAATGTGGAAGGAATAGGCCAAAGGAAGTGTCATAAAGACTAAGCTGTGTGACGTCTGAAATATTGAAAAAATAAATTGTAAACCTCACAATTGTTCTTAAATATTATCGTATAATTTTCTAACTTCATTCTATTCTCTTACATAAGAAACATTACAAAATCAGTAGCGTCCCGCTGTCATACAAAACGGGCCGACCAACAAAAGCTCTAAGGTGAAAGGTCTTTAATGCAGTCTATTACATAGAGACACCACAATAGCTTCGTTTAAATCGTGGTACAAACACATTCATTAAGAACTTTGTGCTAATTTGTTAATTAGTTATGTAAGTATTGGGAGAGTAATTATTGTGTAGCGATGGGTCATCATTTTGTAACTTTAATGTTGGACTTAACATATAGGTATTTAATAGTGTGAAATTATCGGTTTGTATCAAACAAAGCTTATCATTTCATTGTCTTGTGACGTTCAAATCTTCCAAGTCTATTCATTGTACCATCTCAATGACAAAACAATAGGTCTGGCAAAATTGGGATAAGGGCAAGAGGCTGCTGAATGACCTCAAAATACGTAAACATTACTAAATTTTACACTTTCGGCAAAATCCTGATGAATTTAACTGTCCTATCCTTATTTAAATTATGAGGATAAAATGAAATGTCTGTCGCACTTTCTTGTTGATTTACCAAAGAGTTTGGTAAAGTCTTTGATAAGCCTAGAGCTTGAGGAAAGACATAAACTTTTGACTATTAAGTTTATTGAATCCTGAAAAATTACTCAGGACAATATAAGTCCCAGAGTCCTTGAAATACAAGTCAAGTAAAACAATTTTGCATAATACACAAAACGATCGCCTCTCACGTCTTCTAGTTTTACAAATATAAACACCCTTCACTACGTGTAACGATCCCATAATATCATGGAAAATAACGTTTATGTAATAAAACTTCGCAATAATAGATACTGTTTGTAAGACATTGGCTTCATTAGCATGTGTTCGGATTGTGGGATCATCCGATTGGGTGGTTTGTTTCCATTGTTTAAGTGATCTTTATGCTTTTTCTAAATAATGTTAGGGTACCTATTATTTCCATTTAACCAAACGCAAAGGAGTAGGTAGGATTTAAGTAAATGCGGCTCACGGTAATTCCCAATATTATATCTATTTGTTGATTTGCTTACTAGGGATATGATTTTAACATTAGCCCCACAAAAGTAATGCCCCAATGTGTAAAGTAATGCGGAAGGGTCGGAAGGGTCGTTAATAATATTAAGTATGTTTTTGGTTAACCCTTCTTCTATCAACTGTTCAATCCAGGATCCGACAAAGCTTAATTTTGGTGGAGAGTGTATCGACACGAACTTTTGTAAAATGTAACTATTGTATATTGTGAATTTACACACGTCAACTATTTTTGCTTATCCGTGTCGTGATAACCAATGGAAATACACACGGTAACATATGGCATGATACAATAATTACACATACACATACATTTGATGGATAACGCACCACGGCCGTGCGTGCAGTTTGATGTTAATATGGTTATCTAATTAATTACTTGTTCGAAGCATCTCACCTATGGAGTAAAAGTTTAATTAGTAGATAGAGTTGCAGAATATACAGGATGGCAACGTTACATTGATAACATGAATAAATTGTACTTTTTTACTTGATTTTCAATGGGTAGATCATGAAAACATATTATTGGCCATTAGAAAATGATAACTCAGTTGAATACTTATTAAACTTAATACCAAATTTAGGGCCAAGAATATAGCTTTTGCTACCAAAACGTAGACGATCACATTTCTTCCTAATTTAATTAATCAGTTATTATTTTTTGTATATTGTAGACGCATAGTTATTCGACTAAGTATTATGGGTTTTTATATCAACTACAAAAAAATAAATCCAAAGATTTCCATAAAACCTAACAGCCCTAAGCAGCAACCATCAAAAATTAAAGTAAAATAATTTCGCATCAAATATCAGTTTGCCAACAGTTGTGCAACTAAACCACGGTTAATTGATGATATTTTTCACATCTAAAATATTTCGTACGTACCATGGTTCAGAATAAATTAGGCAAAGGTATTGCCATATTTAATCGATTTCTTCTAAAGCATGACGGACGTAGTTACATTGCATTTTTTATTAGTGGCAAGGATGTGGTGAAATTAAAAGGCTTGAAGGTTAACTAATTATCGTTTTATACATGTTGTATTTTATTTGGAAATAACTTTTAAAAAGCTTGTAACTTAATTAGTCGTAGATCCTATTCGTTATTTAAGAAAACGTTGTGGAGAAGAGAAATTATATTTTTTGTGACCGTTCCAGGCGTCTTAAAGCAAACATGTAGCAAACATACAAAAAACAAGTCGTTTTAAACTACAAACAGTCGAATTGAAAACTTATTTTTGGGAAATCGGTCTGTTGTGTTTTTTTTCTTTTCTATCTTAAGTATATCAAAAGTTCCCTAAGCCTTTGTTTCGAACTCATGCCTGCATTGTAAATTATCTTGCAGACACCTACTACTTAATACATGTTTTTTACCCAACAACATGATTCATCACAAGCACTCGAAGTGGACAGTAAATAATACTGTAATTTTCTTTTACATCACCTAATCACGGCTCAGTTACTCTATACTCTACAGTACACCGTAACATTACAAATACTATCGTATACTAGCTTCCACCCGCGGTTTGGCTCCTATACACGTGTACTTTACGCATGTGGATGAAAAGTAACCTGTAGTGTGTTTAAATAGTATATAACTAGCCTATCTGCCTAGCCTCGATTTATGGGCTATTTAAACCTTTCCCAATTATATTTGTGTTGAGGTCGCGTGCCAGCTAGTCTAACGGAATGAAACTGAGTAGCAGTATTTTTTCAGTAGATCTCTGATCTCTCAACTCAGCTATCCGTGCAACCCGATACCCATTGGTAAGACCGGTTATCAGACTTTCTGCTTCTATTTAACTATCCGTAAAGGTGTAAATATCAGCTAGGACTCTCAATTGACACAAAAATCAAGCAAACAAACTGTTCAGCTTTATAATATTAGTACACATTTTACGTAATACGAGATCTGATGTCGCGGAGGATGGTAAGACGAGCCTATTGGCTAATATCTGCGTGAATGTTTCAACTCTGTCCATTTGATATAAGCTGTGGATTGAGGAACAATTAATATTGACCTACTAAGAATTATTTAGTCGAAATTGGAGAGATTAGGCGTGAGTTTTGCACAAAAAATCTCATCTATATACTTAAAGAGTTTAATTTCTGAATATTAGGAACTAATAAAGAGATTAGAAAAATTATTTCAGTGTTAGATATAGTCCAGTTTATCGAGGAAGGCTAGAGGCTGCTTTTAATCCCGAAATAGTTTTAATCCCTCAAGAAGCAGAATTTGGTAACGGTTCTGCAAACAGTACCTACTGATTTCTACCGATATAAGTACCAAAATATTATGCCGATAAATTATTTTAAAATCTTTGTACTCCACAGTGTATGTAAGCAATAAGAATTGCACAAAACCTTCTGCTACCAGCCGTCCGTTTGATCAACAAGTGAATGTCTTCCACTCATACATTTTAGTCTAGTACTCGCAAAATGTGTGAGTGTGTGTATACTGTACAGTCACGGTAAAGATATGGACAGTATGGAAACTAAGCCTGTTTGCGGACATAACTACCTACGCTCCGTTGAAGCAATAGGGCTGTCACTTTTAATGATATTGGTGTTGTTTTTTTTTTTACTTTTTTGTTCTGTAGTGATCAATTATCGAATTTAATTAACTACCTAACTAGCTTACAATACAATTTAAATAGGTAGGTAATTTCATGGCTTTGGTTAATCTCAGCACTAAACGATAGTTTGAACACGAAAAACATATAATATTTATACAACAACTTGTTATTACTAAATTATAGCTTTATATTAGATCTGTAACTTTTATAATTACGGTGGCGTAACCTTTGCAAGTTTTGGCGGGAGTAAGCGAGCCGAGTTTGGACGAAAATGTTTCGGGCGTTAGTTGGAGCGGGCGCGCGGTTGTCGCCACACCACCTCGCGCGCGATTGCGCGCAGACAAGGCTCAAGGACTTTTTACACAAATACGTAATTATCAAACAAATAAACTACTGCTTAAAATAATCTTCCAATTGATTAAGTAATTGTTGTTATTGTATTTACACTTATTTTTAGCTGTTCTTTATTCATAAACTGAGTTTTTTAAATTAAAAGTCTTTAGATAACTACCTAAACAGCTGGAGTAGGTATAATATTTAAAAACCCATTACATAAAAAATACCTATTGTTCATTTATATCTACAAATTATTAACAGAAAAATATTTTCGGCTGCTACGGCACGTTCGAAATTCTTTGTTTATTTATTATTAAATTTTGACTGCACTATCGTTTTAAGCACCCTCAAAAACCAGGAAAATGATACCCATGATGAAAAAAATTATAACTGTTGCAGCCGCCATCTTGGATTCATGTTTTGATTGCACTATCGTTTTTAGAACCCTCAAACACCATGAAAATGACACCCATGACGAAAAAATGATACCTGTTACAGCCGCCATTTTGGTTTTACGTTTTGATTGCACTATCGTTTTAAGCACCCGCAAATACCATGAATATGACACCCCTGACGAAAAAAATGATACCTGACCTGATGCAACCGCCATCTTGGATTCACGTTTTGACTGCATTATCGTTTAAAGCACCCTCAAATACCATGAAAATGACACCCATGACGAAAAAATTATACCTGTTACAGCCGCCATTTTGGTTTTACGTTTTGACTGCACTATCGTTTTAAGCACCTTCAAATACCATGAATATGACACCCCTGACGAAAAAAATTATACCTGTTGCAGCCGCCATCTTGGATTCACGTTTTGACTGCAGTATCGTTTTTAGCACCCTCAAATACCATGAATATGACACCCATGACGAAAAAAATGATACCCGTTGCAGCCGCCATCTTGGATTCACGTTTTGACTGCAGTATCGTTTTTAGCACCCTCAAATACCATGAAAATGACACCCATGACGAAAAAAATGATACCTGATGCAGCCGCCATCTTGGATTCACGTTTTGACTGCACTATCGTTTTTAGCACCCTCAAATACCATGAAAATGACACCCATGACGAAAAAAATGATACCTGTTACAGCCGCCATCTTGGTTTTACGTTTTGACTGCACTATCGTTTTAAGCACCTTCAAATACCATGAATATGACACCCCTGACGAAAAAAATTATACCTGTTGCAGCCGCCATCTTGGATTCACGTTTTGACTGCAGTATCGTTTTTAGCACCCTCAAATACCATGAATATGACACCCATGACGAAAAAAATGATACCCGTTGCAGCCGCCATCTTGGATTCACGTTTTGACTGCAGTATCGTTTTTAGCACCCTCAAATACCATGGATATGACACCCATGACGAAAAAAATGATACCTGTTGCAGCCGCCATCTTGGATTCACGTTTTGACTGCACTATCGTTTTTAGCACCCTCAAATACCATGTAAATGACATCCATGACGAAAAAAATGATACCTGATGCAGCCGCCATCTTGGATTCACGTTTTGACTGCACTATCGTTTTTAGCACCCTCAAATACCATGAAAATGACACCCATGACGAAAAAAATGATACCTGTTACAGCCGCCATCTTGGATTTACGTTTTCTACAACTATTACACTATCGGCTTTAAATATCCTTATAACCGCCGCATCACAGTTAAAATATAATTAATTATGATCGCGGCCTTAAATCGAATAATAAAGATGATAAGTATAACAATAACAATAAATAAATCGTTCGCTCGCGACATTTTCGGAAAAAAAAAAATTAAACGCGACCACTCGTCTTGACACGCGTTACTGAGAGCACCGCGAGATCCCCCCGGAGCCTCGTCGGTGTGCATGTTTGTGTGAGTGAGCCCGTTTCGAACGTTTGTTCGTAGTTTCCGAACTGCTCTACATATATTTAAACTGTGGTACAGTCGGCTTCAAAGTAGCTGAGCAAATCTGAATTTTCAAAACTACAAAAAACCGTGTCGTCGATAAACTAACTGAGAATTCATCCACTTTTTTTAAAGTTTAGGATATAAAGTAAAGGATGATGGGTAAAATTGGCCGGTATATCCAATAAAAACCATTTGCATATCAAATGATAGCTTATACCCTAAGCTTCATTTTTTATTATGGGCAAAACATTGTAAACCACCGGAGAACGAAGATATGACACCTGATGGCATAGGACAGCCCATGGACTTGAACCACTTCATTGAGTATGGGAGGGATGTTTAAGTGCATTATTATTGTCAATAATTGTCAGAACGGGTCACAGAAGGTATCTGTGCCCATATTTTCCAATTTTATTGAAAAAAAAAAAGATTATTTAGCAGGAAGTATTTACAACGTATGGTGTACGTATTTCGCCGTTCTGGTGAGTCTAACCGGCATAACCAATGAAAACCGTTTGCATATCAAATGATAGCTTATACCATAAGCTTCATTTTTTATTATGGGCAAAACGTTGTAAACCACCGGAGAACGAAGATATGACACTTGATAGCATAGGACAGCCTATGGATTTGAACCACTACATTTTGTATGGGAGGGATGTATAAGTGCATTATATTATTGTCCATATTAGTCAGGACGTATCACACAAGGTGTCTGTGCCCATATTTTCCAAGCTTATAAAAAAAAAAGATTATTTAGCAGGTAGTATTTACAACGTATGGTGTACGTATTCCGCCATTCCGATGAGTCTAACCGGCATATCCAATAAAAACCATTTGCACATCAAATGATAGCTTATACCCTAAGCTTCATTTTTTATTATGGGCAAAACATTGTAAACCACCGGAGAACGAAGATATGACACCTGATGGCATAGGACAGCCCATGGACTTGAACCACTTCATTGAGTATGGGAGGGATGTTTAAGTGCATTATTATTGTCAATAATTGTCAGAACGGGTCACAGAAGGTATCTGTGCCCATATTTTCCAATTTTATTGAAAAAAAAAAGATTATTTAGCAGGAAGTATTTACAACGTATGGTGTACGTATTTCGCCGTTCTGGTGAGTCTAACCGGCATAACCAATGAAAACCGTTTGCATATCAAATGATAGCTTATACCATAAGCTTCATTTTTTATTATGGGCAAAACGTTGTAAACCACCGGAGAACGAAGATATGACACTTGATAGCATAGGACAGCCTATGGATTTGAACCACTACATTTTGTATGGGAGGGATGTATAAGTGCATTATATTATTGTCCATATTAGTCAGGACGTATCACACAAGGTGTCTGTGCCCATATTTTCCAAGCTTATAAAAAAAAAAAGATTATTTAGCAGGTAGTATTTACAACGTATGGTGTACGTATTCCGCCATTCCGATGAGTCTAACCGGCATATCCAATAAAAACCATTTGCACATCAAATGATAGCTTATGTCACAAGCTTCATTTTTTATTATGGGCAAAACATTGTAAACCACCGGAGAACGAAGATATGACACTTGATAGCATAGGACAGCCTGTGGATTTGAACCACTACATTTTGTATGGGAGGGATGTTTAAGTGCATTATATTATTGTCAATATCAGTCAGGACGTGTCACAGAAGATGCATGTGTCAATAAAAATAAAATAACAGTTCGTATTCACAACGTAAGGTGTACGTATTCGGGCTGCGGGTTGTTCGAAAGAGATACCGCGGCCCTGGTACATAAAAGGCCTACGACGGAACACGACGATTTTTAGTCAGTAAGAGTCTGACACTCCCTCACCGCTGCTAACCCACAGCGGGAGGGGTCATTTGATGATTTTTAACGTCGATAAAAAAAAAAAGTGTACGTATTCCGCCGTTCCAGTGAGTCTAACCGGCATAACCAATAATATCCATTTGCACATCAAATGATAGCTTATACCCTAAACTTCAATTTTTGTCCTGGGTGGAACATTGTTAATTATAATCTTTATTTAATCTTAATTATAATTATATCTTTGAATATATAAATATATTATTATATTCAAAGATAGAGTGACTGAAGAGGAAGGTTTGTATGTCTAATAACATCCGTTAAACAGTGAGGAAATACTGTTTTCCCGCGCGAAGCTGGGGTGGGTCGCTACTTTTCTAATAATTCAACAACCCAGGGCCGACTATCCTGGTGCCGCAGAACGAGGATGAATGCTATCTCCAATAATGGAAATAGTATACGGTGGTAGAAGTAAAAGTTTTAATGTTTTGTTATGCTATTAAAACGATGATGCCTAGTTAAGACCGATTTTTATTGATAGTGTACCCTAGGCTTATTTAAATAAGTGATAAGTTGACGAAAATACATCATACAATACATTTTTCTACTATAGATTTTATTTTAACTAAAAAAAATGGGTGCAAAAAGTATAACTCTTTTGTGCCCGACTGTACTTATTTCCGGTCGATTCTTGACATGATCTGTGTTATTTCAGTAACTGTAGGGTATAAGCAATAATCTAATATACATTAGAACTTTATTGGTTATCAGGCCAGGGTTCATACAAAATTGCCCATCATCCTTTTGGCATTTGTGTTGTTAAGAAATTATGTCCCTTCTCGTTGTTAAGTATTTTTTATTTTTTTTTATCTGTTCAGTTGCTTTTGAAGCTGACTGTACATTGTGCCAATTACTAAAAACTCTTGTTTTATTTATAACAAATTACTTAATTGGTAGTTATGAGAGCGAAGACATATGTATGTCGTTATGATACTAATATATGTACAAAACGAATAAGTGTCGGTTATGTAGATTATGCATTGACATGAATGTGATGCATTTGTTATTACATAAAGGTTATTCAATGTTTATTTGGAAGTCTTCCGTTCGAACTTTCAATTACAAATAAACAAGTACAGTTAGTGGTAAAAACTAGGACAGTAGGAAATAAAATACTTTAAAGGATACTGACTTATCTAAGAGTATGCTTTTTATAATGTACATAATAAGCGAATCTTTTATGCGACAATAATATTATTAATAGTAGATATTCCTTTAAAAAGAAACTACGCGACCACATTCACAAGAAATTGGCAGAATCGCTACCATATCTTGTTTTCTATACTTTTTTTTATTTTTTTTTATTCCTTTGTCTCTCATGGCAATTGTAATATGTATGTATGTATGTATATATGTTATGTTTATGTATTATTGTCCATATATTCTATATATATATATATTTTTTTTATTCTTCTTTGCATGTAGATTATATTAAAAACTGCACCTACCACTGCTATTTCCCCACCACCCAAAGGTAGACTGGGAGAAAACGCCTAAGGCGTTAAGTCCGCCATTGTACTATTTGTGCAAAAAGTGTTATAAATAAATAAATAAATAAATAAATAAATAAATAAATAATACTAACCGCATAGATTACAAGAAGACCCCTCGAAATCTTTGCGACTATCAAATGTTCCACTAAGCAGCTTTTATTATTATCTGAAAAAGTTACGTATGTAAAGTTATGTATAGGTACCTATACTCACCATGTATTTACTAGCTTGTGTTTTCAAAAACCATCCGTTGTGTGATAAAGTTGTATAAATTTCATTCGCAATCCAGTTCTTATGTGGTAGAAAATACAACATAGACTACTCAAGCAGCCGGGAAATCGAACCCCAGACAAGTAGAACAGGTCCTGCAGAGCTGACCTTGGACCTGGTGATTATCATTACAATAACGTGTGTGCAGACAGCTTATACTGGTGGGAAGTGGGTTCGAAACCGGATGGTGAATATTCTATCTAAGGTCAAAAGTTCACACTATACGCACTTTATGTAGGTAGGGTTATTGTTGGGAAGAAAAGTAAAAATAATTGAATAATGGTGTCATTTAATTGCAAAGGGGAAGAAATAGAACTGATTGGCCATTTAACCCTATTTTTGATACGAAAGGCAAACCTTATTGGTATGTAACCTATGACCTGATGGACATTCATGCAAGTACTGTGAATCTTTTATATCAGCATTAGCTACCGACAGGGATTCACCCTCATCCCGTGGAAATTATTTCGCGCAAGAAAATAAAAAGCTTTAAATCCGGCCGTAAAAAGCTCATGGCGTTCTTCAATAAATGAACAATCTAACAATAAATTATTTTTTGAAATCGGTTCACTAGTTCCTACTTAAAAAAACCTAAAATCAACTTCATCCTCAACACTTTATATTAAGTAAAGATTTCAAGTTCCCGTAAAATATCATTGCCTAAATAGGAATAGCACATTGTTTCGATTATAAGCAATAGCACAATATTTCTTTCAAATATCTAAAACACGGCACCGAAACGTGGTCTCTCATCCCTATCGGCCTCACCTCAAAGCTCAAAGTCGCTCAACGAGCCATGGAGAGGGCTATGCTCGGTGTTTCTCTACGTGATCGAATCTGAAATGAGGAGATCCGTAGACGAACTAAAGTCACCGATATAGCCCACCGGATTAGCAAGTTGAAGTGGCAATGGGCTGGCCATATTGCTCGCAGAGCGGATGGCCGATGGGGTCGAAAAGTGCTGGAGTGGAGACCACGGACTAGCAAGCGCAGCATAGGACGTCCACCAACAAGGTGGACAGACGACCTTATAAAGATCGCAGGAAGACGCTGGATGCAGGTCGCCTCCAACAAGTATCTGTGGAGATCTAAGGGGGGTGCCTATATTCAGCAGTGGACGTCCTAAGGCTGATCTAAAACTAAAGCTTATCTGCCGTTTATAAATATGTAGAAATATCATTTAAAACAGTTGGGAAAGGCGTTGACCTTTGCCACAATCTAAACTGAATTTGAATAACAAAACTATGAATTAATTAAAATGTTTTCTCTTAAAACAATGTTAATGCCAAATGAATAAGCAAGATATAAATATATTCTCAATAAGGAAGTGACGTAATATTTCCAAATATTTTTATTTTATGTCATTGCTAAGTGTGATGGTGTTTCTATGGTCGCCACAAGCGAACCATTGGCTAACCGATATTGTAATTATTTAGATAACATAGAGTAAGTATTCAATATAGGAAACTAGCGACCCGGCCCGGCTGCAACCGGAGTGTAAGAACCTATTCCTATACCTTCCCCATGAAATAGGTAATCAATTGAGGAGTACCTGTGAAATTACGTGCAGTGCAGCAGATTTTGAGTTTTTTGCTAACAGACAGATATATGCGTCTTTGCCGTAGTCACTTCTATAGCTTTAATTTTAAGTAGAACCAGCTCCTCCGTGCTTTTGTGATATTAATGTTTACGCATGCGGTGTGTGTAACTTTCAACTCCTCCAAATATGCCGGTTTATTTGTTTCTTCTTGTGCTCATTGCCAAGTCACTATAATTATAATATAAAGAAAACTATTGATACAATTACTAAATGTTGATTTATAACTACAAAATATTTTGAATAGGACTTGGCTTCTATGAGATCTCAAAACTTTTTACGATGGAAAGACTGCATTGAGAGACTTGGCATTTTTTTACATTTAATGTTTTTGGTGGGATTAGTATAGATTTTTGCAGAGTTCACAGCTAATCTTGAAATCGTTGCTGCGAAGAATGACTTACAAAAATCATAAAAG
Organism: Helicoverpa assulta; assembly: GCA_963856015.1. Classification (NCBI taxonomy): domain Eukaryota; kingdom Metazoa; phylum Arthropoda; class Insecta; order Lepidoptera; family Noctuidae; genus Helicoverpa; species Helicoverpa assulta. The sequence goes on from CAWLCW010000012.1 coordinate 11,272,745, forward strand.
GAATCAGTAGTCAAAATGTCTCAAAATCAAAATGCTTTTAGTCTCAACCTGTTCAAGCTGAGTACCAGTGTTTTACAAGGAGCGACTGCCTAGCTGACCTTCTCAAGCCGTTACACGTAAAAGGCCGGCTCCACACGTTGGCCCCAACGCTCGTCCCAACGTTGGACCGTAAACTCGGTGAGGCGTCCACACGTTGGCCAATAACTTAGTTCTGTCCCGTCAGGGCCAATGTAAAGATGTCCGATACGGAAATCGAAACTGCTCTCAGCGCATTTGTAGTGATGAGTGCAAATTTATATATATTTGTTACTGAGAAAAAATAAAAAACCACGTCAAAGAAGATGGTGGATGACGACACATCATAAAACACGGAATCGTCCATTCCGGTGGCGATTTGCTAGACGAGGAAGCCATTTTTACTCGACGTACGCACTCGCTGCGTGTTGTGGCCGAACTGAGCAAAGCGCCAACGTGTGGACGGATCGCCAACGTTAGCGCGCAGATTCCTTTGATGAAACCGACACGAGACGGCCAACTACCAACGCTCGCCCCAACGTTGGGACGAATGCCGTTTTCTAGATCCACACGTCGGACGAATAGCGTTGGAACGAGCGTTGGGGCCAACGTGAGCCGGCGTAACCCGGACAACTTGATATCCCTTGGTAAGACTGGCTGTCAGACTGACTTTCCGTAACGGCCACAAAGACTGCCAAAGAGGTTGTGATCATAAAATTTAAAATTGTAATTATATAAACTTTCTCAGAGCCAACAATAATCCAATTATCTACTTTACAACTTCAAGCTTATATTTTGTAACAAGCAAGCCACTCAAACACTCCAATAGCACGGGCTATACAATTGCATCATTATCAATCCAGCACTACGCAGAAGTCATCACACAATACTGTTAGTACATAGTCGTAGGTCAGTTTGATATGTTACTAGCCCCGCGTTGAACTTTGACCGCGACATAAAATACAGTGTGACCAGTGTCGCTTGACATATTGTTGCGCCAATATTTTGTGAGCATCTATATAATATATGTGTATGTCCGTATGTATGTTACATTCTAGATGACACTCATTGTGTCACTCAATTGCACTGTAATCAAGGTATATACTTATATTTTAGGGTTCCTCGCCCAAGCGCGATCCTATTAGGTACTAAGACTTTACTGTCTGTCCATCGGTCACCAGACTGTATCTCATGAATCTACACTAGTATTATAAAGCTGAAAAGTTTGTTTGTTTGTTTGTTTGAACGCGCTAATCTCAGGAACTACTGGTCCGATTTGAAAATTTCTTTCAGTGTTAGATAGCCCATTTATCGAGGAAGGCTATAGGCTACTTTTTATCCCAGTACGGGAAGTAGTTCCCACGGGATGCGGGTGAAACCGCTGGCAGAAGCTAGTAGATTATATAGCTGAAACATTTATTAGATCAGTGGTTCTTAACCGGTGGTCCGCGGACCACTGGTGGTCCCTGGAGGCATTCCAAGTGGTCCGCGAAGCTTTGCTTCGCGACGTTGCTATCCATCTTACTTGTCCAACAGAAAAAAAATAAGGTTTGAAATGTAGCCCTTTTACGTAATTTTGGTTCTGAGTCTTAAAAAATAATTAAAATTTCCGGCTCGCTTCGCTCGCGTATTCAGAATCTATATGCCCTCGTTTTTACATTTGTCAACAAACAAGAAGTAAAAGTACGTTTGGGCTACATTGTACGTAATTTTGGTTCCGAGTCTTAAAAAATAATTAAAATTTCCCGCTCGCTTCGCTCGCGTATGCAGAAACTGTATGCCCTCGTGTGTTGTGATGTTTTGCATTTGTCAACAAACAAAAAGTTAAGTACGTTTGGGCTACATTTTACGTATTTTTGGTACTGAGTCTTTTAAAAAATAATCAAAATTTCCCGCTCGTTTTGGTCGCGTATTCAGAAACTATATGCCCTCGTTTTTGCATTTGTCAACAAACAAAAAGTTAAGTACGTTTGGGATACATTTGAGTCCGAAAAAAATTTCGCGCTCGCTTCGCTCGCGCATTTGTAACTGCATGGGCATGTGTATGTTTTTCTTTACATTTACTTACGTACAAAAGAATAGAGTACTTGCGTTTGTAAGTGAAAGATTTAGTCGGAGCTAAAACTGTTTTTTTTACCTAGTGGACCCCCCCCCCCCCTTGTCAAAGCTATAAATTCGTCCATGGGTTTTTAACGCTTCTGATTGTTAAAAACAAGCATAGAAATCTGTTGCATGCCACTGACGACATGCGTTTAGCTTTAGTAAAGAGAATACAGTCACAAAAATCTCATTAAATTAAAATCTCAATTTAGGCAAGCCAATGGGGTGGTCCCCGACAAGACAAATTTTGGTAAAGTGGTCCCTCATGACAAAAAGGTTAAGAACCACTGTATTAGATGATATATGTTCGTTGCCTCTTTAACAACAAATTTGGTATAAAGCTATAATAAAATGAGCATTTTAGTGGGATCGCATACAACAAAAGTGATTTTTTGTAGGAGACCTTTCGTGAGCGCGTCCGATTCGCACATGGCCAGTTTTTTTTTTCTTTATTGAAATAATTAATGAGGTGTATTGAAAGTTTGAAGTTGTGTTATGTTGGGGTGTCCACAAACATCATCACCTCCCGAACCTTTTCCGAACTATGTTGGGGTCGGTTTCCAGTCTAACCGGCTGCAGCTGAGTGCTAGTGTTTTACAAGGAGCGACTGCCTATCAAACCTCCTCAACCCAGTTACCCGGGCAACCCAATACCCCGTAGTTAGACGGGCGTCAGACTTATTGGCTTCCGACTTACTAGCTTTTGCCAAATAAATAAATAAATAAAACACCATATGTGCTAAAAGCCAGGCTCGCTCTAACATTTTTTTCATGCGAATTTTTTTTGTGCAAATGCAACTTACTTCGATATAATAGCGATTGATAGTGTCAGTAACCTACTGGTAGTACGATAAAGCTACCAGCCCATGTCCGATAATCTTATTTGTTTTAGAAAGAAAAGAGAACACACTGAAAGCCTACAAAAAGTACATAAAGGCCTACAAAAAGTCGATCAGAAAATCCACCAGTTGCTTACGCACCATGATTCTAAGTTCACGTGACGCGACCAAAATCGTAGTGCACACCTACTCTAATGGGTAGATCATGTCATGCAAGTAGAATGAGACGCACTGGATAAAAAGGTCCGTAAGGTAGGTACTACTCTTTTATCCACGTTCATAAAAATATAAAGTAAATTCATGAATACCAAGAAATATGAACTAAATGTCGAGCAAACCCGCGGACACAGCTAGTGTTAACTAGCTAGGGTACTGGCCTGTTTAAAAAACATAAAAACTTTTTGTTTTTATACATCATCGGCACGCAATGACCTCGCATTTCATCTTTTTCTATTCTTATTGACGTGTTCCAATGTGCTGAACAAAATCATGCAGTGACATTTTTTTATAAATTTTTTATAGTTTTTTATTATTTATTTTGAATATGTCTACAAGAATTAAATTAAACGTAAAAAATATAACAACTAGCTTCCAGAACTTTAGTGACGTCTTAGGTCATGAATCTAAGATCCACAATGGTTTCTCTTGTTTAGTCGTACCGAGGTCGATTCCTCTGCGTCGACCTGATTGCAAGTATTACAAGCAAGACTACGTAAGAAGAAACAATTTAGACTATGCTAGACTTGCACTGACACCGGCGCCGGGGAGCCGGTCTCTGAAACGCATAGCTTCGGACATACCGCTGCCCGGAAAATGGCTTGATACGGTAAGAAAAAAACAGATTTTGTACCATTAGGTATCTAAATGGAAAATCAAAATAAAAGTTGCCATTTTGTAATCAATGTCAAATTGACTGTTTCATAACGGGGTTGCGGGGTGGAGTTTGCTTATTGACATATTTTTGGAAGGTTTGAGAGTAACAACAGGCTGGGATCGCCGAACGAACGACACCCCTAAGACGACCCACTGACCCAAAGATCTTACAATTATCACACTTTATTGCTCAATACGATCATCAAGTTATTATTTTTCAGGTGCATATGATTCCCGGCACCCCAGGCAGAACCCGTCCCTGGCAGTCCAGCTACAGCTTCTACTATGACAAGAAGAATCCACAATGCCCACCTCCGAGCCCTAAAGTGGAGGTTGAAGAGAAGGAGCCCGACGACCCCAACGTAGTCGACTGTACCTGTCCCGATCCTTGTCCGGACACTAGTGGCTGTTCAGACGCTCCGCGGCCGCAGGTGAAAAATGGATCTTCTTGCGAAGGGAAGTCTAAACCTAAAAATGACCCGTGTAATAGGAAAATAAGCACTTTTGTTGTACCCTTGAACTTTTATAGACGTTTCTCCTCTAAATGCCCCCCCAAGAAAGGTTCCGGCTGTCCGTCAAAGTCAAGCTGCGGCTCGAAGAAGACTAAGAAATCTAAATGCGGCTCAAAAGGAGGTCGTTCTACGAAACGTAAATGCGTTCCGAGAGGGAAAATCAAATCTAAATGCAAGACGAAACGGGCTTCTTCGAAATCTAAATGCGGACCTAAACGGTCTGCTTCGAAATCTAAATGCGGAGCTAAACGTTCTAGTTCGAAATCTAAATGCAAACCGAAACGTTCTCGTTCGAAATCCAAATGCAAACCGAAACGGTCTGCTTCGAAATCTAAATGCAAACCGAAACGGTCTGCTTCAAAATCCAAATGCGGAGCTAAACGTTCTCGTTCGAAATCCAAATGCAAACCAAAACGTTCTCGTTCGAAATCCAAATGCGGAGCTAAACGGTCTGCTTCGAAATCTAAATGCAAACCGAAACGTTCTCGTTCTAAATCTAAATGCAAACCTAAAGGGACTCGTTCTTCGAAACGCAAATGCGTTCCGAGAGGGAAAATCAAATCTAAATGCAAACCTAAACGGTCTTCTTCGAAGTCAAAATGCAAACCGAAGCGTTCTTCTTCGAAATCTAAATGCAAACCGAAGGGTTCTTCTTCGAAATCTAAATGCAAAAAGAAGTGTGCTGGTTCTTCGAAACCTAAATGCCCTTCGAAGTGCAAGTCTAAAGGAGGAAGTAGTGGCTCTTCTAGAGGTAAATGCCCTCCGAGAGGCAAGTAATCAACGAAGAGTGCTGGTTCTTCGAAACCGAGCGGTCGTCCAGCTCAGAAGCCTCGCTCCTATTCGTCGAAGTGATCCAAGTCGGACAACCAACTGAAGAAGAAGTGCTACCTAACATGTTGACATATTCAACTAATTACAACATTATGTTGTTAAAAAAAATGTGATTTTGAACTTATTGTCACTCGTGATTTTGAAACAATTAAATGCATGTTGGAAAATGTAACACATTGATTTTATTGCGTAAATTTTTGTGAAACTGCCGACGGAGGGGTGAAGAAACGTGACAGTTTTAAGATATCAAATTCAAACTTCACATCGAAATAAAGTAAGCTTTGGAGTACCTTCTACCTTCTTATGATACGTTAAATACTCATTGCAGTAAGCTAGAATACTATATCATTCTTGAATCCAAGCAGCATACATACTGCAGCAGCAACAAGTGAGTGTCCGAATTAGAAAGTATTGTGGAACAATATTTTGCAAGGCCTGTTTATTGATATAAAATATTTTCGCAAACAAACTTTGATTAAACCAAGTCTTCACGCTTAAATTCTTGTCTATATTAAGTGCTAGGGGTTGAACAATCTGGCATGAATAATTATTTGATGTTTGATATATTTTCGAACGATGGAAACAATTAGCTGGGAACGCTTAAGGAACGATTAAGATCCAACTTAGGATATCATCATCCTAAACTAGCATTAGTTTATTGCTCAATCCGATAATGAAGCTTTTCTTTTTCAGGTACTCATCATTTTGGCCGACACCTCGAGCATTAGCCTTTTCTGGAAGACTACCCTCAGCTCCTTTTATGACACACAGAGCCTATACACACTCCTGACCCCTAAACTACACGAAGATGCGAAGGGGTTCAATAAGAAGGCCATCAGCTGTTCTTACACTCTGAATGTTAAAACTGCTTGCGAAGAGGTGTTCAAGCCAAAAACTAGCCTGTTTCATAGGAAAAAGTGCAATTTTGTTACACCCCTGAACTTTTATAGACATTTTTCCTCTAAATGCTCTCCTAAAAAAGGTTCCGGTGATTCTTCAAAAGATTCTGGTGGTTCTTCAAAAGGAGGAAAAGGTATGGGTTGTCCTGCTAAAATACCTCAGGTTAAAATATGTGGTTCAAAAGGTTCCGGTGGTTCTTCAAAAGATTCTGGTGGTTCTTCAAAAGAAGAGAAAAAAGGTCTAGGTTGTCCTGCTAAAATACCTCAAGTTAAATGTGGTCCAGAAAGTTCCCGTAAATATTCAAAAGTTTGCGGTCGTTCTTCAAAAGGTTCCGGTGGTTCTTCAAAAGGAGGGAAAAAAGGTATGGGTTGTCCTGCTAAAATGCCTCAAGTTAAATGTGGTTCAAAAGGAGGGAAAAAAAGTGGCAAAGGCTCAATTTGTCCCCCTCAAAAGAAAGTTAAAGATTGCCCACCAAAAGGTAAAGGGAAAAGGAGAGGCAAAGGTTCAATTTGTCCCCCTCAAAAGAAAATTAAAGATTGCCCTCCAAGAGGGAAAGGGAAAAGTAGAGGCAAAGGTTCAGTTTGTGGCGCTCAGAAGAAAGTAAAAGATTGTCCGCCAAAAGGGAAAGGGAAAAAGGGGGGTGGTAGAAGTACAGTTTGCCCTAAACCGAAGAAAGTTAAAGGTTGTCTACCAAAAGGGAAAAAAGGTAAAGGTTCAGGTTGTATTAAACAGAAAATTGTAAATTGCCCACCAAAAAAGACAGGCAGTAGCAGCAGACCTGTGTGTGGAGCTGTAGCTAAGAAGAAAGGGAAGAAGGGTGGTGGTTCTGGGGACTGTCGTGCACATCTCAAGCCTATACATCCAAAGCCGAAGGAGGACTCGAAGAAGAGCAAGTGCCCACCAAAAGGCATGCCGTCGCCGCCCAAGTGTAAATAATGATGTGCTTGTACTTGTGATGTTCTTTTGCTGTCCCGAAAATGTCATTGTGAAACTATTGTTTCTCGTGAGTTTGAGTAATTAAAAACATGTTTCCTTATAAAAACCTGTTTTGTTATGCACATTTTATTGGGCGATGATTATTGATTCGAAACAAACCAATCTGCAATGCATTAATCAGAAGGATTTTATTATAACCGAATAATTAACACTTTTTTCCTTTTCCACTTTTCTCGCAGCTTCTCTCATGTGGTAAATGGTGTGAAAATGCATGCAGATCCAAAATGTATATAGTAAACCATTTCTCAGTTCATCGTATCGTATATTAAAATCGGATCAGCAGTTTAATCGTTCCAACCTGACATACAAACAAACAGAACATACTTCCATATTTTTACATTACATAGCTAAGGTCTTAATTTAAACTAAGCAACAAAAAACATTTTTACTAACGGGTCAGTTTCTATGACTAAGGAAAAGAAACTGTAAAAGAAAACTTAAAATGTCGATGATAAACATTTTATTTTAAGATTAGTTATTAAGAGATAGGTAACCAAAGCAAGATAACAGGTTTTTGGACAAGATGTAGGTTTCACAAAAATTCTAAGTTGTCTTTTAGCGGACTGATTAAACGAGTGGCGGTGAAATTGGGTCTTCATGTAAAATGGATTCTGGAAACCACTGTAATGTAAGGGCGACCACTTGCGTACACTTGTGCTCGGAAATTATATAGTCGCCGACCGCCATTGAGTTTAGCGAGAACTATGTTTGCCTTTCTGTTCTTATGTTTCTGCGACTCCTCGTTGGCCTACTATAGTCGCAAGCGCGAGTGCTGTGCTCCGGGCCCTGGGTTGTGGGTTTTCAGAAACTTGCCAGGCAGCCCGGATTCTGGAATTTGGTGGGAGTTACACCCCTTTACTACAAAGAGATGAATGCTTTGTAATAATATTTACTTATTAGATATCGAAATCTTAGGATGCTAGTTTAATGCTCAATGCGATAATCAAGCTACTCTTTTTCAGGTGCGCATTATTCCGGCCTACACCCCTTGCAAAGACGGTTCCTGGGAGTCGAGCTGCAGCTTCTTCTATGATACACAGAACCTGCAATATCCGTCTGGAACCCCAAAATTAGATGTGAAGGAGTTCGATAAGAAGCCTATCAGCTGCCCCGACGCGTCGCAGCAGCAGGTGAAAATAGAAAATTCTTGCGGAGAGGAGTTCAAGCATAACACTAGCCTGTTTTACAGGAAAAAATGCACTTTTGTTGTACCCCTGAATTTTTATAGACGTTTCTCCTCTAAATGTCCTAAGAAAGGCGGAAGGCCCGACGATCCCGACAAAGTGTGCAGAAGTAAGCCTAGGCCTGTACAAATAAGAAAGAAAAGGCACTCCGCTTGGGGCCCCAAAAAGAAAGTCAAAGTTTGTACTTCGAAAGGGCGAAAAGGCCGAAAAAAGAAAGGTAAAGGTCCAGCTTATCACTTTCAAACGATAATTAAAGATTATCCTGCAGTGAAATCGAAAACGGAAGCTAAAAGCGTTTTTCGTCCAGTTTGTCCCCCTAAGAAGAAGAAGAGGGTACTGAAAAAAGATTGCTGTCCGAAAGGAGATAAAAGACGTAAACTTTGCGCTCGAAAGAAAACTAGAAAATTGTCTTCAAAAGGACGATGGAAGAGTAGTAAAGGTCCAACTTGTCCTCGGAAAAAGGGTCGAAAACCCTGTGTTCGAAAGTGCGTTAAGAGATCTACCAAGGTAGTGAGAAAATATCCATGTGCAGGAGTATATAAAAGTAAAGTCAAGAAAGGAAAGAAGCGAGGTTCTAAGAAGAGATGTCGTGCATTCATCAGGTCTTCCGGCCGTCCTGCAAAGAAGAAGAAGAAGAAGATGACGGATTACTGTGGAAGAAAAAGCAAACCCGGAAAGCCCAAGTGTAAAAAATAATATGTGTTTCCTATTAGATGTTTCTTTACTACCATAAACATGTTATTTATTTGAAAGCTATTGATTCCTGTCATTAAGAATAATTAAAACCCCTTTTGGGAAAAATCCGTTTTTTATTAGTCTTTTAGGACTTTTAAATAATGCGAAACAAACCAATCTTTAATCACATAATGGTAGGCATTCATGAGTAATATCTTGTTCATGTTTTATTGAATAATTATGTTTATTTAACTTGATTCACACTCATAATCTAGATAATAGTTTAATGAATTATAATAATACGTTTTTTTTTACATCAATAAATTGATACTTTTTTCGATATATTTGTCTGTAGTAGGTGAATATTTCTGTCTTCCGCATATCAAAATCAGATAAGCCGTTTAACCGTTGCAATTTAACCTACAAACGAACAGACGATACATTTGCTTTTATAAACATACTTAAGATCTCATTTCAAACCTACTCATGGACTTCTGAGGTCCATTTTCACCAACCAACTACATATTTCCTAGAATTAAGGAAAACGCTCTGGAAAACGGACATTTGTTGTCAGTGTAAATGGATCTAAGATTATTTTATTTGGGACCTTTGTTCCAAAAGAGCTTAGTTACCAAAGCAAGCTCGGACAAGAAGTAGGTGTCACGGACTGATTACTTAACGAGTGCCGGAGAAATTAGGCCTTCATGTAAAATGGATTCTGGAGGGGGACCACTTGCGTATACTTGTGCTCGAATGCGTATCTGCTCTTATGTTTCTGCGACTCCTCGTTGGCCTACTATAGTCGCAAGCGCGAGTGCTGTGCTCCGGGCCCTGGGTTGTGGGTTTTCAGAAACTTGCCAGGCAGCCCGGATTCTGGAATTTGGTGGGAGTTACACCCCTTTGTGCCCGGGAGGAAGCGTACTATTGCTTTTCTTACTTACAATCTTACACTACAAAGAGACGAATGTTTTGTAAAATATTCACTTATTAGCTATCGAAATCTTAGGATGCTAGTTTAATGCTCAATGCGATAATCAAGCTGCTCTTTTTCAGGTGCACATTATTCCGGTCTACACCGCTTGCAAAGATGGTTCCTGGGAGTCGAGCTGCAACTTCTTCTATGATACACAGAACCTGCAATATCCGTCTGGAGCCCTAACATCAGACTATGATGTAAAGGGGGTCGATAAGAAGACTGTCAGCTGCCCCGACACGACGCAGCAGCAGGTGAAAATAAAAACTTCTTGCGAAGAGCACCTCTTCGCCAAGCCCACAATTAGCCTGTTTCGTAAGAGAAAATGCAGTTTTGTTGTACCCCTGAATTTTTATAGACGTTTCTCATCTAAATGCTCATGTTCTGGTGGTAAACGGCCCGACGATCCCGACATCGTCTGCAGAGCTAAGCCCTTGACAGTAAGAAAGGAAAGGCAGTCGAAGTGTGGCCCTAAAAAAAAACTCAGAAAAATTCCTACAAAGAAACGAAGACTGAAAGCTGGTCCTGCTTATCCCTTTCGAAGGAGAAATTCTATACCGAAACAGGAGAAAAAGGGAGGTGATCGTCCAGTTTGTCCCCCTAAGAAGAAGAAGAAGAAGATAGTAAAAAAAGATTGTTGTCCAAAAGGAGATAGAAGACGTAAAGTTTGTGCTCCTCAAAAGAATTTGCCTTCAAACGACGCTTGGAAGAGTAGTAAGGGTCCATCTCCTTGGAAGAAGGTTCGTACATCTTTAAGTGCCTGTCCTCGAAAGAGGGTCAAGAAACCTGAGGAGCTCAATAAACCTGCCGGCGGACGGAGAACATATCCGTGTGGAGGCGGAGGTAAAGCCAAGAAAGATAAGAGTGGTGGTTCTGAGAAGACCTGTCGCGCACTTATTAAGCCTCGGCCCCACCCGGCTTCGAAAAAGAAAGACTACTGCGGAAAAATAAGCGGGCCCCAAAAGCCCAAGTGTAAGAAATAATATGCATTTGTGATGTATGTATCGTATTTTGTGATGTTTTGTGTTATCGATTATTATTAAATTATTAAAAAAAAAAATCTTTTTTTTTGTATTTTTGGGCGTTGACTTCGAATATTAAACAAACAAATAATTACATTAATTATGTTGTGTATGTAATTGCATTAATTACGTCTATGGTTATTATTTATAAACGTAATGATTCATAAATCAATTAATATTTATTTGTTTAGCACCCGTAACCTAAATAATCATCAAATAGAATTATCATTACGTACCTAGTATTTAAATACATATCGATAATTAATATTTATCCATATTAAGTCCATATTATATTCTCACAGCTTCTCTCTTCTCACAAATATAATAGAAGTAAAAAGGCGAGAAATATATGATATAGGTAGGTACCTTCTTAGTTTTCGGTACATCAAAATCTGATTAGCCTTTTGCGAGTTCACATACAGCACAAACGTTTGTTTTTTAAACGGCTGTCTGTTAACTAAATGTTAGTTCAATGTTGCAATCCCTCCTTTTTTTTATCGATGGCAAAAATCATCAAATGACCTCTCCCGCTGTGGGTAAGCACCGGTGAGGGAGTGTCAGACTTTTACTGACTAAAACTGCATCGTGTTCCTTCGTAGGCCTTTTATGTACCAGGCCCGCGGTTACTCTTTCGAACAATCCCGCAGCCCTTACAGGATTAAGGCTCCAGCAGACCGGATGCGTATGCGTAGACGTAAGCGTAGTCACGCGCGTAGTTACGGCGTAACCATGAGTTGTAATGTATGGAAATGTATGAGACAGGCCACACCGCTTGCGTAACGACGCGTGTCTACGTTACGCAAGCGGTGTGGCCTGTCTCATACATTTCCATACATTACAACTCATGGTTACGCCGTAACTACGCGCGTGACTACGCGCGTGGTTACGCATACGCATCCGGTCTGCTCGAGCCTTTATCAAGTAGGAGTGAACTCGGGTTTGACTGTCGTATCTTAGCATATGAAGTAATAGATCGTTATTTTCGTATTTATAACATAATATATTTAGATTGTAATTCAAGTACGTATTAAACAGTAACCTTGCTAAACCTCTTAATGTAGTTGGAGTGGATAATCGAAGACGTTTTATTTAGTTCTTATATTAAGATAATTGCTGCTTCCGAACAATTTATTCGTTTTGTACCTTGACACAAATTATTTAAAAGCAGGAAAGTCTTAAAGGATATTAATAATCTGATATGTTCTCATAAATATTTTTTTTATCTTTCATCTGTGCTTTACCAATAGTTTCTCGCGGTTTCACTCGCTTACGAAATATTCCTGTTTCCATTTTTTAGACTATTTGTGTATCAAGTTGGTCCAACTTTTTTCCGACACAGATAATCCAGAACCTTAGAAAAGGTATACAAAGGTATTTTTATTCAACAAGTAGTGTAAACCCTCGGGATTTAGGTGGAACCTCAAGGCACAGCTAGTTAATTCATTTCATCTAACCTAACCAAAATTCATTTCTGAGAATATTAGCGAGATAAAACTTCAACTTAGGACCTTATTTTAGCATTCCGGAAATTTTACTAAAAAGGAAAAAAAAGGGAAAGAAATAAATAAATAGTAAAAATGTTTATTGATATAATAAGACAAATACAATAGAGAATACAAAATACAAAAAAATATGTGCCATACATAGTTCTAATTTAGTATATATGGCACATATTTATAGTTCTAGTTCTGCATGATACAAAGCTAGGGCTTAACTCTGGTATTAAGCAGTTAATATTTTCAGTGTAAACAAGTCCATGATTCCATTACATCGTTACATAGGTCAACAAAATAAATGCGTGTTAAAAAATAGTCTGTAAAATACAATTTAAATAATTTCATTAATAAATAGCAATTAACCAAAACCTATAATTACTCAATAAACAATCCAAAAAAATCCATCCTCAGCCATAATGCACTTGCGCTTTTTCAAGTTTACATAATATATAAGTAATGTGAAGGTTGTGTTAGGCGGGGAGGCTTCGCTCGTCGCCGCTGCCTTCAGTCGCAGGAGACGCGCGATCCCTCGCGCATGTGCAGTGACGGTTCCACTAACTAAACATTATAGTGCTGTGTATGGATAAAATGAGGCTTTTATTTTGGGTAAGTTAAAAAAAAAATTTTTTTTGCTAAGTGACTTTTTGAAAAAAAAAATTTTTTTTCCGTGAAAGTCGGTCGATTTTTTGTGTAAAAGTGTAATGTTTTTTTTATGTAAAAGTGGGTTTGTGTCCAATTTTGAAGTGTGGAGTTATGTGTCAAAGGTTGAAGAGAAACTGAATGATTTTGCGTGTGTCTGTTTTGCTTCCGCAGTTATAGTTGTGTGAGAAATTTCGTGATAACTTATTTTATTTTGATATGTACGCTACTTGTAAAATTAAAAATTCTACAAACAATATTGTCAGGAATACAACATTATGAACCTAGACATAAATATTCTTTAAGCACGATACATGTGTAAAAGTAGTAGCATAGAAAACTCTACCTAAAAATAACGCTTGACCGTTCAATTTCTCTCTATAGCAAGACTTCTATTTATAAAGCTGTCGCCGCAAAAAACTGCTTTCAACTACAATTTGTACATACCTAATTGAAATACATAAGCCTGAATGAAGTGAGATTTTCGAAAACCCGTAACTTAAACATGCAAATATAAACCCATCAATTTACATAAAGTTCTAAAATGTATTATTCATTTGTGAGCGAATGTAATTTTTTATCGAATGCTAAAATTTCACCTGCGTCTAAAACTTAGTTAACAGTTCTCATACATTATCGCAGATATTTTTTTTTTGTATAGCTAAAATGAATAATAAAATTATACATTATAAATATTAATTTATACATTGTATGGTTTGACAACTCTAGATGATTCCTACAAAAGTTACGTAAAAGTTCAAAAATGTATGTGCAAAAGTAGGTCGGTCAGATTCGCGAACGGAACTTCTCCGTGCAAAAGACATCGACGCGCGCGCCGAAGGTGCTCGCTTACACGTCGAGGTTTCACCTATTTACTTTATGTTTATACATGGTTTATACATTTATACATTTGTATTATACAACTCGTTATGATGTCCACTCTCTATGACTTGCTTGACTTGGAGTGTCTGGAGTCCTAATGTAATATGCGGATGGGAATTATGTCATATTTTAATGGCGTATATGTATATTTTTTCATGTTGAAATATAAAAAACTAAATCAATGTTAGTATAAAATAAATTTTTCAATCATTTATTTTAATCGACCGGAGTTATTAGAAGCATGTTACTGTCGCTATTTTTGCTTTGGATGAGACGGTACGCATAAAAAAACGTTTCTAACATAAAACTAGGCCACAAATGGCATTAACCTCTAGCCATCCTCTCATCTCTCGAGACACGTAAATAATTACATCTGCAGACTTCCGGCTGCAGGTTTATGCAACACAAATGCATAAGGCGGCCGTTTGCATAAATGCAATTACGCTAATTGACGTCATTCACAGTAATAAATCCTAATAGCGCATGTTAAAATTCATGTTATTTATTGAAATGATTTTTTTATTAATATGACTCAGATTTTTCTGAATATATCAATAAAATTTGCACGTTGAGAAAGTAAATTATAAGTATCGTACGTAAGTCGTTATATTTGCGTATTAGTATTGGATAATACATAATAACATGTATCTGTAACAGTCAATAAATTCACTTAATACAAAATTATACATAACATTTTAAAAAATACAAAAATGTTCTAGTTTATGTTGTGTAATTACACATACGTAAATGTTTAACCTGGGAATCGAACCCGAGACCTTGAACAGCGTAAACAGCGAGAAGTAAGAGCGTTATACATTAATGCATATGTATAGGAAAGTTGCTAAATAGGCAAGAGATTAGATTGTATGTATTTTTTGATAATTAATGAAATGCCAAGGTCGGTGATTGTGCGCAATGTTTCTGAAACCGTCTTCATTGCGAAACTGTATTTTATAGATCTCTCAGTTTAATCTACAAATGTTTTCTTAATCGCTATGAAGATATATCCAGCGCAAATAACTTTGAATTTCTGATGTTAGCTACTTTAACAAGCCTAATACAGTTTGTTCATCCTTTGACTACTGTGAAGTCAATAGTAGTGAATTTCGAATAAGCTTCTCGACAATATCTGTACGAACAATGGAAATGCAATTTGGTGTGAAATGTACACAGAAGACTTTGTGAATGAACGAATATTTGAAATTGGA
The DNA here is from genome assembly GCA_963856015.1 of Helicoverpa assulta. Taxonomy (NCBI): domain Eukaryota; kingdom Metazoa; phylum Arthropoda; class Insecta; order Lepidoptera; family Noctuidae; genus Helicoverpa; species Helicoverpa assulta. The sequence continues at coordinate 11,287,889 of CAWLCW010000012.1, forward strand.
CTAGCTGTAATCTATTTTTTTTTTAGTATCATCTGCATATATTTTTATTTTCACTACGAGTGGTATAAAATACAAAAAAAAAAACTATAAGATAAAGATATTAAATTAATCGTTTAAACCTGGGATACGACCACTAACTCTCGTGCCGTTATGCAAAATACAAACAGTATATTTCATAATAGATTCACCGTTATCCTCCTTTCAAATTCTATCAAAACTAACATAATTTTTAATTATGTACAATAATTCACACGTTATACAAAGTTCAAACAATTAAATGATGTAACTTTACAACAGAGAAAGTGTAATTTCGAAAAACATCACTCATTTTTGCAAACATTAAACCGACATACAATGTATACAATTATGTCATAAATTCGCATAATGACATAAAAATGCCTAATTGAACAATAAAATGTATACTTTGAATGTATAATATGAAAGTAAATGAAGTGAATGAATGAAATTAATGTATTATTTTATTGCGAATAATTTGCAATTTTAAATGTTGATTTAGAAGAAGATTCAATGGTTTCATGGCAGTTAATGTTTTACTTGAAGTTTTATTAAAATGGGCTATATGCCTACCTTTCTTCTGTAATGTAATAGTTACATTAATTACACATAATATTTAATTGTTGTAATCTTTACTTGATTAGAGTAGCAGCTTCTATGTACCTATGTTTACATCAGTTCTTATATACAGCAACAAACACATAAAATAATTTATTTCACGGAGACATATTATCAGTCTTCCTTTGGGCAGACTTTTATTTATTATCTGATAAAAAACTGCTGCTGCACAAAACAAAATATACCACAACAACACAAAAATATCAAATCTATAAATAGAACCTCAACTTATCTTTCACCACATTACAAAAACATCTGTCCATAGAAATGACACTATGGATGACAGTGCACAGATGAGACAGTCTACCTGAGTGACACGCAGGAAACAACAGGTGCGAGTCGTGACCGGAGAGCGGACACAGAGTAGATTATGCAGAAGTGTCACTTTGTTGAACCAGGAAAATATTACCATTACTGTCATATGTTTTAGAAAGACGGATATAGAGTGATGTAGTATTGTGTTTATATGTAGTTCTATAAATACATATAATTTTAGCTTCTATGTTTAAGGCGATTGTTATGTTGTGCCGCCGTGGAAACCACAACAGACGTTAACCAGAACCACGAATATGTGGTTCGGATCCTCAGGGAGGAAGGTTCGAGATTCTGTAACATGCAGCGTAAGGGCAAGAAATCAAAGCTTTCGGAAGAGACATTAGGGCTTATGAAGAAACGACGTGAAAACCCGCCTGTCACTTCGTCAGCTAAGCGGGCTCTAAACCAAGAGATCAACAAGCACGTACGACGCGACCTCCGGTGCTCCAATACTCTTGACATTGAAAGAGCAATTGAGCTAAATCGGGGGTCAAAGGTGTTCGTACAATCTCTTGGAAAAAGCCACTTGACGAAGTTGACCACAACAAGTGGAGAAGTCGTTTCTTCGGTGCCGGCAGTCCTTTCGGAAGTGGAAAATTTCTATGGCCGGCTATACGCATCGCATGCATCTCGACCTGATCCCGGAAATGAGGATTCTAGAGCCACATTAACACGCCATTTCACCGAAGACCTGCCAGAAGTCAGCAGTGACGAAATCGAGATCGCTCTGAGACAGCTCAAAAATGGAAAAGCCCCTGGCGAGGATGGCATTACAACAGAGCTTTTAAAAGCAGGAGGAAAGCCCGTACTGGGGGAGCTCCAGAAGCTTTTTAATGCCGTCCTGTTTGAAGGGAGAACTCCAGAGGCGTGGAGTAGGAGTGTTGTCGTCCTGTTCTTCAAGAAGGGAGACAAAACCCAGCTGAAGAACTATCGACCCATTTCCCTCCTAAGCCACGTCTATAAGCTGTTCTCAAGAGTGATCACGAACCGACTTGCGCGAAGACTCGACGAATTCCAACCACCGGAGCAGGCCGGGTTTCGGAGCGGATACGGCACCTTAGACCACATCCACACAGTGCGGCAGATTATACAGAAGACCGAAGAGAATAATCAGCCCCTGTGTCTAGCATTTGTGGACTATGAGAAGGCCTTTGACTCGGTTGAAATCTGGTCTGTTCTGGAGTCCCTGCAGCGTTGTCAAGTAGATTGGTTGATACATCCAAGTGATGAGATGTCTCTACGAAGCCGCTACAATGTCCGTCCAAGTACAGAATCAGCAAACAAGGCCCATACCGTTGCATCGAGGAGTGAGACAAGGGGATGTTATTTCCCCGAAACTGTTCACTAATGCAATGGAGGATATGTTCAAGACGCTGAACTGGAAAGGGCAAGGCATCAACATCAATGGCGAACACATCTCTCACTTGCGATTTGCTGACGATATCGTCATCATGGCGGAAACGCTGCAGGACCTACAACAGATGCTGAACGACCTGGCTGAATCTTCTCTACGCATCGGCCTACGGATGAACTTGGACAAAACCAAGGTCATGTTCAATGAACATGTTCTACCGGAACCGATTGCGATACACGGCGCCGTTCTCGAAGTTGTTCGGAAATATGTATACCTCGGGCAGACATTGCAGTTAGGTAGAAACAACTTTGAGGACGAGGTGAATAGGAGAATTCAGTTGGGTTGGGCTGCATTTGGGAAGCTACGTCGAGTCCTAACATCGTCGATCCCACAGTGCCTAAAGACAAAAGTCTTCAATCAGTGCGTCCTACCTGTCATGACTTACGGAGCCGAAACGTGGACACTGTCGGTACGGCTGGTTCACAAGTTTAAAGTCGCTCAGCGGGCTATGGAAAGGGCTATGCTCGGCATTTCTCTGAGGGATCGCATCAGAAATGAGGTAATCCGTCAGAGAACCAAGGTCATCGACATAGCCCACCGAATCAGCAAGCTGAAGTGGCAGTGGGCTGGCCATATTAGCCGAAGAACCGATAACCGTTGGGGTAAACGAGTTCTAGAGTGGAGACCGCGCCTCGGCAAGCGTAGTGTAGGACGTCCTCAGGCACGGTGGAGTGATGACTTGCGCAAGACGGCTGGCAGGAGCTGGATGCGAGAAGCCGAAAATCGATCTCAGTGGCGTGCACTTGGAGAGGCCTATGTCCAGCAGTGGACTGCGATAGGCTGATGATGATGATGTTATGTTGTGATAGGATAGGATTAAAATAGGTACCCACAGGATTATATTACCTTATTTTCGTGAACGTGAACATCGGTCCTGCGCCTGATCTCTCTCCGGTCGTGTCGGATTGCCGTCCCATCGGGCGCAGAGATTGAAGGAGTAAAGAGCGCATCTATTTTCTCAAATGCTTGTGCACTATGTACTGCGCAGCGGGCTGATCTCCTTAATTGTCGTCAATTAGTCCGGACTCCATTATTGTTGGCCACATATCTGTGCCTTCTTTAGTCCGCCATTTTGCGCTTCACTCATGCTCAGTAGTATTCTTTTCATACATTTTCACTTATAGCCAACTTTGTATTGTCCTTCTGTATATTCTTGCGACACGAAGGGACCGTGAGTCGAAAGTTACGCACGATCGCCGCCAGTGAATGGGTCTTCCCGTTTGTCGAGTTTGTTTTATAAAACTGTTGTAAGATAGCGATGTGACTCTGTCTGTTTGAGTGTTAGAAAGATGAGGAAAGATAAGAATGGGATGTTGGTTTTAGACTTTTTTAATGGGGAATAAGGTGAGGCGAGAGGTCTGTTAATCTTGTGAAATGTTCAAATAATGTGGTGTTAGGATCAAAATTACATTCACAAAAAAGAAACGAAATACCTATTTTCTAGTTGTGTTTCTATAGTTAATTCTAATCATAAACTTTCTTATAGTGTTCTTGAGAGGAAACATACGATTAATGTGTTTAGTTTCCTTTACTATGGACTTTATTAATATCATTAAAATTAAGATTATTTAATTCCGGAAATATAAAATGTGTAAACATAAAATCACTGGTTACCGATACTTACAGACAATCTTTCGTTAGGTCAACAAATTGTATAAGTGAATTTGAGTAAATACAATTAAAAGAAGTCAGACGAAATGAATGTAATGAATGTATCAACATCGAAAACAGTTCACTTCTTTAGGAGATACGAAAAACTTATAACACCCCATCGATTTTACATTGGAGCTTGAAAACTCCAATTAAAGTATGACCATATTGACCATCGAACCCAGGACCTCACGCTCACCATATTCATCCTTAAGCCAACCAAATAAAATAATACATTTTAAAGCTTAGTAACTCGGGCAGTGTGTTAGTGAAAACTAGCGGGTTCCGATTTAACCAATGAGGTTGAACATGTCCGCAATATTAACCAGACTGCCTTAACCTAACACTGTGCAAGGACTTGTGCGTATGTGTGTTATGATAATACATACGCGTATGTGTGTGTGTGTTAATTGTACAGGGTGTTATTATAGTTATAAGGTACAAATTTTACTGAATGTACTAAATAACATCGGAATTTCTTAAATTCATGTAACAAGACAAAAATTGTCTATGAATTCCTTTTCAAAATAGATTTTTTGTGAATGTCTTCTGGTTTAGGTACAATAGATCTTCTGCATTATTTTATTATACTGTGTCCATTTTGGGTCATCTTATTCAAAAATATAATTGGGTCATTGTCATAAGGGGGTTCAGTTTGCAAAAAATAAAAAAATGTAATATTTTTAAAGAAATGTACATTTATTTAATAAATGAGATCAATTGTAACAATACTAAATAATTGTCTGAGATCAGAATTAAGAAATAATATAATTATTTGAAAAAAAACACTTTTATAGGTCCACCAAAAAGACACGAGTGTCCACCAAATGTACGCAATGTATAATTAAGTAAGAAAACAAACAAAATAATTAAATTTGTTTTCGATGGAAATAATCGAATCTCCTCATAAACACAAATAAAAAAAAAACAACCTGGTGTCATCAAAAACAAAATAAAAATAAAATAAAACAACTTGTCCACCAAAAAGACATAATCTTTTTGGTGGACTCCTCTGATGATGACCAAAAACGTCGAGGACGCGTCTGGTGTACTTCTGCTGGTATTTCAGGTCTTGAAACAGGTGGTGAGCACGAACTGTCCGAGTAAACATCGGCAAACCGAATGCGTTTTCGACTTTTTAGTCCACGCAGGATCTTGGAAGAAGTTGATTTTTCAGGATCATTGCTTTCAGTCTCAGCAACTATTGAGCTACAGCTTTTTTTCCCGTCGATTGAATGGCACAACTGTTGAACTATAGGAGTCCAGTTTGGACTCATCAGTGGGCTATGTAGATTTGATAAGGGGCTAGGACAACTCTGAACTGGCGTAGAGCGCGAACTGGCGAGAGCAGGTATCTCAATGTGTAAGGTTTGTGGTGGTAAGTTAAGACTTATACAGTAGCGCCAGTTACAGAAAAGATGAGAAGTAGAAGATTGTCATGGTATGGGCATGTAATGAGGAGGGATGATACGTATGCAACAAAATGTGTTCTAAGTATGAATGTAGATGGATGGAGAGGAAGAGGAAGACCTAAGAAAAGATGGATGGATTGCCTGAAAGATGATATGAATAGGAAGGGAGTGAGTGTCAGTATGACGAGTGACAGGGGAAAATGGAAGAAAATGACATATTGTGCCGACCCCAAGTAAATTTGGGAACAGGGCAGGAGAAAGAAGAAGTCAAATACAACCTAGATCATAATGAGAACACGACGCACCAGGCTTGCAAGTAATACAGCTCAGCCTTCGAAACTGGAGCATTTGGGTATCAATTTTGTCAATTCAATTTTTCTCTTGCTCTCCTCATACTTAACTTCTTTTGCTCGCGTCGTTTCTTTTTCTTTTCATCTTCACTCAATTTATTTCTAGTTCTAACCATTACCTGCGTATAGAAGAGAAGGAGCTTGAGCGAAGCGAAGCAAAAATAAAGATTTATTGATAAAGCAAAACACAAATTTCTAACGTTGAAGTCAACCACAAGATGTTAAAAATCATCAGATTTCGTCCTGATAATGTTATCCAAATGCTATTAAAATGTTTGCTTATACCTGCTTAATCAGCCAATTTAGAAACCCAAATTGCAAAAAAACAAACTGGTATCTAGTAAATATTTTTATGTAGCAAGCCGCTTTCCGAAGACAATATTTTTATTATGCAGTGAAATATCTAGTTTTACTGTTAAAGCCCACATGCAGAACCCGGTCGAACAAAGCAAAAAAAAATAATCCATTTGGTAGACATTCGTCTTTTTGGTGGACACTCGGCCCACCAAAAAGATGTCCACCGAGTGGATTTTTCTGACAATTTGTTTCATACCAAGCAGTATTTTGAGGTTATGTTGAAGTTGCAATTGAAAATAAATTAATTACTTACAATTCTAACATATAAAGTAAAGTAATTAATTACTTAGGTTTTACTTACCAAAATCCACAAGGAACCGAAAAGACATACTCAACTTTAAAACAATTAGCGATTTTTAACAAGGATCAATAATTTCGATCTTGTTCGGCTGGCGACAAAATGGCGCTGCGCTCGATCAGCAGACCATGGGGATGCAACTGAAGTACAATAATTTTCTGAGGTTTTTTTTTAGAAATGCGCCATCTAGTGACGGATGCCCCGTAACTTGGGTATTTGTACTTCGTTTTAGTCACTAGATGTCACTGCACCTTAGACCGATATTTCATCGATTTAATAACAAATCTAAAAAAAGTTTTGTGATTAGAAATATTAACAAATATTGTAATTAAATAATTTTATGATTTATTTTTAATTCTTTTTTATCTATGAGGACGTCTTAGTTAATCACAATAATCACACTACTTGAAACCACTTGAAACACTGACGATTGACATTGACAGTCGACCATACTTTTAAATTAAACCGTTTTCCGTTTTCTAACGTGTTGGTTTATTCTGAGTGTTATTTTCTGGTTTTTTTATTACGATTGTTGCGTGTTCCTGGACTCTGATACTGACTGCTTCTGTGATTGACCTGGCTTCGTATTTTGGACCTGTGATCTACTGCATTTTCATTGACCCGGCTTTGTATTTTGGAACCTCGATCGACTGCTTTTACATTGACCCGGCACCGTATTTAGGACTAGAAAATGCGTCCAGTGGATCGTCTTAGGGGCGGAATGCCATCAACGTCAAGATATAAGTGCTACTTTGATTGTGACAATGACGGTAAGTTCAAAACTTTTAACTTTATAATGCACGTAATTTATCTTTTGCTGATAGGCTGCACAATATCCATTATTGTCATCCGTGCAATCTGTGGTCATCATAGTCCTTGAGTCATCAAAAATCTAAGATGCACTACCACACACACTCCTGTCCTGACCCTACACAAACAATTGAAACTGCACATTAACTTTTATATCCAATCAAAAGACTCGGAATCTACGTATAAGACAAAGCCCGCTCTAGACGACCCTCTGACCAAATAACTTCATCAGGTTTTAAAACTATGATTTTACAGTGGCGTAGCATGGGATTCCGCCGCCCGGGGCGCAGGTATATTTAGCTGCCGGTCAGTGGGTAGTCTTAGGGGCGAGCCCCCTTATTTAGGTACTTATTTAAATTCAAATGACTACAATTTAATAAAATTCTAAAGATGGTTTTGGCAAGAAAGAATTATTATTGATATCGACTCATGACCAGGTGCGGTCTCAGCCCATGATTTTGGGATTCACTAGGGTGCTGGAAGGAATACTTTCAGAAATTGTTACTGGCTCTCTTTGATATGTAGTGCAGCAGTGTGAAAATTTTAGCATCCTACCTAGGATTTTGTTGATTCATACACTAATGATCTATGTATAACTTTGTCGATTCATACAGCATGCAACAATATTTTTTGCAAACTAGGATATGTTAGATTTTCCTTTAAAGCTCAAAAAACATAAAGCCTTGTGTGGACTAAGCATTTATTGTCAAATTAAACGAAAAACAAGCAGATGTAAAAATTCAAGAGCGAGTCGAAAAATTTAGTACCCTGCCTGCCTGATAGGTTAGATCTTCTTTTAGTAGACAAGAAGTTATTGGGAGGTAGGCTAGAAGTATAGATAGATATCTATCTATCTTGTTGTATTTGTTATGGTGGTGGTGGTGGTATCTATACACACTATGTACACCATAACAAATTACAATTTAAAACTTAATAACTAAAAGGGGTGTAACAATGGGTGGTCTTATCGCTAAAAGCGATCTTTTACAGACAACCTTTAATGTATAGTGACTCTTCTCAAGAAAATTGTATTATGGGGTGGCATAAATAGGAACTGACAATGTAAAGGCGGCAAAAAATGCCTTTGCCTCTACTGTCAACGCTATCAGCTTCTACTTGGCTTGATGCTGCAGCTAGGCGGCGGTGCCGGCCCCTAGAGTAGCGCCACCCAGGGCCATGGCCCCCTCGGCACCCCCATGCTATGCTACTGTGATTTTATTTACTTCAACTGTGGTGTTCCTGTTCTAGTACTGCTAGACCTCAGCTATTATTTCTAGTGTTAGATTAATATTCAAGGATGGTATCACAGTACATTACTAAAATTTTATACATATGATGATGATATCTATTACGGTATTTTAATGAGAGTGAGTTGTTCATGTATAAAAACTTCTTGATTTCAGGCCCATTGCACCGATTTCCTAAACCTGAATACCCACATTTGGAAAAGTTTAACTCGTGGAAAAAAGTACTAGATAAAGCTTTACAAGAGAAAGGCGACATCTACATTTATAACCAAATTCGATTTTGCGACAGACATTTTGAAGAGTGTTACCGTTCAGCCAGTCACCGACTTACTCCAAATGCAATACCAACTCTAGGTACCTACTATTTAGATGTCTTATGTTATTTAAATCTTAATAGAAACAAAACCACATTTCTTTGCCTTCGCTGTAATAACAAAATTGTTCCTCAAATATTAAATAAAATTTTCTACTGAATAATCTAATCCTAATTAGAAGAAAATAAAATGAATATTATATACCAAAAATAATTGATGCAACATGCTATCTTCTAAGAATTAAATGAATATTGTTCTATATTCTACATAATTATACAGTAACTATAAATAATTTCATCCTTTTGCAGATTTATCTACATTACCAGTTGGTCAAACTCTTGAAGGTCCATCGGGACATGTCGAGGCAGACATGTCGAATTTATTAAACATTTCGCAAGATAAACTTGCTGTCATTGAGCCATCCAGCTCTACCCACTATCATAGTGATGTACAGAATGCATTACAGACAGCTGAACGCCCTAAAGGTAAATATTTTTATTGACAATTGACCTTTGACTTGTAACATTAGGTTTTTCTTTCCATCATCAGGATTCCAATTTGTTTCCACTGTAGGGTCATAAAACTTCTTGCAGAGAGAGAGAGTGGGCATTTAAGCGTACATAGGGAAATAAGGACAGAGAAAGCGACTTTGTTTTATACTATGTAGTGAAGCCTATGTGTTATTACATTTTTTATAAGCTATATTACTGTAAAGTTTCATCTAAATCCGTTTAGTAGTTTTCGCGGGAAAGAGGAACAAACATCCTCACAACATTTATAATATTAGTACTAGTATAGGATTATTTCATACTAACTGCGTCCCGCGGTTTCACCCGCGTATACCGGAATAAAAAATAGCCTATGTCTAATTCCAGGGTATAAGCTATCTACATACCAAATTTCATCCAAAGCCGTTCAGTAGTTTTTTCGTGAAAGAGTAACAAACATCATCCAAACTTACAAACTTTCGCGTTTATAATTTTAGGTAGGATTATTTCCGCACTTGCAGGAATCAATAAATGTAAGACAATAACAAATCTCCGAACTTGTAAACCTGAATTAAATGGATTAATAATAATAACTTGATATAATCCTACAACTTATGTGTCATAATAATTATTCATCCAAATAGCTAGTTCTAACCATCCATACCATTTTTTTTCGTTGGTAGAAAAGGCCCAAAAATGTATGGAGTCTGAATGATCTTCTTTATATCCATTTTTGTTTACCCATAAAATCCCCATAAAAAATATTTATCAAGCTTGTATCTGCTGTTGTAGGGAAGTCTCCACTTTTTGTATCTGTTCCTCGAAGCCTACCTATTCCAATCTCTGGTCATAATATAATAACAGAACAATATTATGTAACATATTTTTATCACAATTCTATTAAAACTTTGTGTAACACTATTTCTTTGATCTGAGGTGTAACATAATTTAAATTACAGGTTCTAGGAAAAGAGGGACTTGTCAATATTTAAAACGAGTCGTCACCTCCAAAGAGAAGGAGATAATAAAGTTAAAACAGAAAGTATTGAAGCTGAAAAAGAAATATAAGGAACAAAATAACAAGAAACTCTCTGCAAGGAAAATTTCCACATCAAAATCATTTTTGAAAGAGTTAAATAAAATGCCTGCAACAATAAAAATATTTACTTCCCTCCAAATGAAATGGAAAAAGAAACCACGAGGCAGGCGATTTACATTTAACGAAAAAATCATGGCATTGACCATTTACAAACAGAGTCAGAAAGCTTACAACCTCATGCGAAAAATGTTTGTCTTGCCATCAAAGCGCAGCCTACAAAAAATGTTGAGTAAATTTGAACTGAAACCAGGCTTCAATCCTGATATATTTAAAAATTTAAAAGCTACAGTAGCAAAATTGCCGGCAGAAAAAAAGTTGGTCAATTTACTGTTTGATGAGGTATCATTGGCTCCGGGTGTTTTTTACAACCCTGCCCTAAAACAGATAACTGGTTTTGAAGATTTTGGGCACAGACAAACAAAAAAACTCGCAGATCATGCCTTGGTCTTTATGATCAAGGGTATAAAAAGCAAAGTGAAACAACCTTTATGCTTTTCATTTTGCCAAGGTGCCACGAAAAAGGACGATTTAAAGAAGCTGATCAAAACAATAATAAAAGAAATCTCCAATACTGGATTGATAGTTATTGCCACTATATGTGACCAATCAGCCACAAATATTTCTGTGATAAAAAGTCTTCAAGAAGACACAAAACGCAAATATTTACAAGAGGGTAATGAATATAGGACCCAAGCCTTCGAGTTTGAAGACCAAAAGGTCTTCCCATTATTTGATCCTCCACATCTTTTAAAGGGAATGAGAAATAATTTACTCGCCAAACATTTGAAATTTGTACAAGATGGGAAAACAAAGTATGCAAAGTGGGAACATTTGGAGATGCTGTTGAAGTTAGATGTTGGGGATGATGAAATTAGGCTTGTTAATAAATTAACAGAAAACCATGTTAATAAAGAGAAAATTCCAAAAATGAAAGTGAAATATGCTGCACAAGTTTTCAGCCAAAGGGTATCATCAGCATTGAGATTCTTAGCAAGTAAGTATGCTTTTTATTGTTCTCATTATTTTCTCTATATTTAAAAAAAATTGCTATTAATTTACTAAATTAGATTTTTATTTTTAATTTACATGTTTTTAACCATCTTCATTCTCCACAGACAAATTAGAAAGTTCATTATTTTTCTTTAAAATAATATTAGATGTCCTGGCTACATTTATAAGTTCAAAAATATTTAAAAACAAACAATTGAGATGCTATTTCTCTCGATAAAATTCAAAATAAAAATACAATTCATATCTAATAATTTATCTAAAATTGGCTATGTCAATATTTAAGATGCATAAGATATATTGTTGGAATAACATTATAAATTGAAATGAAATAATAAATTAAAATTATCATATTGAAATAAAAATTTGAGACATTATGAAACTACAAAATATAGTTTAATGTTGGTTTCTTACTAATTATATTTACACCCACAACTATTTACTGAACCAACTGATAAAGACGCACAGTAAATCGTTACTGCCACTTTAAAGTTTGTAAGTTTGTGCCTTTTCGACACAGCCGTGAGGCACACCGTTTAATTTTTTAATTAAATTTTTGTATTTTTGTTTTTTTATTGTGTCCCCTAATCTGGGTCGAATAAATGTATTTTCTTTCTTTTTTCTTTAATTTCGGTCCACAATAGCAAAAAAGATTGATATGAACTGTATTCTAGTACTTATTTAATATATTGTTTCAGAACACAACCTTCTTCCGGCGGAGTGCGAAGAAACTGCTGATTTTCTACTCATTATGGACAAACTATTTGATTCTTTCAATGGACATTCATATACAGGTGATCCAAAAATTTTCAAGGGGTGTGTAATGAATAATTCTCCTCATTTTAGATTATGGACAGAGGTAGTTCCTATATTGGATTCAATGACTTTTAAAACTATAAAAAAAAAACGGGATGGTACAGAAGAAGTAAGATATGAAAAAGTGCCATCCCTTCAAAATTGGATCCACAATATTAAAACGTTTAAAGAAATGTGGGAGTTTTTAAAAATCAAATATAAAGTTACTAGCCTTTTAACCAGAAATTTCAATCAGGACCCTCTTGAAAATTTTTTTTGTAACATTAGAAGTAATGGGATACGAAATGTTAATCCCTCGTGCCTACAATTTATTAATGCGTTCAAAACTTTGTTACTTAATAATTTAAATTCGCCCCATTCTGTAAGTGCCAACTGTGAAAAAGATGAAAATAAATCACTGCAATCTTTCAAAGATCTTCTTGCTGAAAAACAAAACAATGAAATTGAATTGGTTAGTGGTGATTTTCCTATTGATTCTTTAATTAATACAATGAACCAAATTAAATGGAATGACTCGATTTTGCATGCCGAATCAAAAAAATATGTAGCAGGATACATTGTAAAAAAATCGAAATGTAAAGTGTTCAAAAAATGTGGAACATGTACTAATGATATATTAAGAAAGGAAATTGATTTTGAATCATTTAATTATGAAATAGATTATACGAAAAAATCCTTATTTAATGCATGTGATGATTTTATAAAATTATTAAATGAAATATATTATATGATTGTTGCATGTTTACGAGATTCACCTGAAATAAAATATCTGAAAGAAAAAATGAAATTTTACATCAATTGCCATTGTGATTTTAGTATAATTACTTGTATAGTTCATAAAAATAAATTAATTGATTTTATAATTAATATGTCAATTAATTTAATCATTCACAGTTGGTGCACCGGGGTTAATAGAATAATTAACGGAAAAATAACAAATTTCGATGTAAATGATGAAATTAAGTTACAAGCATTTAAATATTGTAATACACATAAAAAAAGGAAATAAAATATACTTAGCCGATAAATGTACTCTTTATCTTTTGTTTTTTTATTATCTCCCATAATATTATTGACTAGACTAGAAGTTGGAAACTGAAAACTGGAAACTGGAACTGGAAATTGAAATCACTGTTTTAAATTCAATTTACAGTAAATTGAATTTAAAACAGTGATTTCAATTTTCAAATTTAAAAACATATTTAAGAGAACTCTTGAAAAGCGCCATCTACCCTAACCATACATGAAGTAACCACGCCATCTTGTGACGGGGGCCCGTTAACTTTCACGCTAGTAAGTTGTTTTGAACGATGAGTTGCGTATCTATCTCTATATAGTGTATTATCTATGCAGCAGACTATTGGACGCGTTCGAGAATAACGTTCCGTTCACAACATTTTATTGTTTTCACAAATATTTTGTAAATTTTTACGTCGTTTAAATGTCGTCCACCAAAAAGATGTTGCTTTTAATAACATTATACTATACGCTAAAAGTGACTTATTTTTAAGCCATAATGTTTATTATTGAGTTATTGAAGTGATTAAAATGTCTAATTTAGGAAAACATACTCGAACCTTAAGTTTACTTGAAAGGTTTTTATAAATGGTCGAATTTGTATAAAGAGGGTGAGCGGTAACAGTCCACCGAGGCTGACTTTTCTATAATAATTGTGTTGTGGAAAGTTTATTTTTATTGAATCTGTAATTATGAGTATACGTTAATAAATAATTAATTATTATCTTTACTATAAAATAATAATAAGCTCTCAATTTGATATTAAAATTTTAGATTTTTGTCTGTAACAAAATTTTACGCGGTTATGACAATGACCCAATTATGTTTCTAGCTTGATTTCCTTGCTCTGCTCATCTTCAAAGTGAAACAAGTATTATCATTACGAAGAAAGATATTATGTTATTCGAGAGCTTACGCACTAGGAAACATATTTTTGCACACGCTGTATTTAATTATGCAGATATGCGTTTAATATGTATGTCATTACCGTCCCTTTTACTTACAAATTCAACAGGTTTATTGTCCAAAATCGTACGAATTTACCTCTAAGGTGACACTTGAAACTTGAAACCAATGTTGAAATATTTTTAACATTGTAGGTCAATTTATTTAAGAGTAGGTGTTGCGAATTTGTTTACATACTTACGTAGGTAACTATATAATTATTTATTTATTCAGATATGAAGAATTTAAGTGGACTTTAAGTAATTCGGGTTGTGAAATATACTGACGCACGCATGATTCTAAAATTTTCCATACTTGTCATAATTGGGTAAGAGGCACCTAGTTTAGAAGGATGAAGGGTCATCATCATATCAGCCAATTGATTGAATGAACCCCCAAAGAACGCCAACCATCCTGGTATGTAAGATGAATATTGTGAAAAGTTTATAAATATAAACAAAATGTTTTTAAAGCGTACTCCACCTTCGACCACATTATCGCTTACCATTAGGTGAGGTAGTCATCAAACGCTTGACAACTTCTTTTGCCCGAAATTCTGCAATGATATTATCATAGAGCTGAAGAGTTTGTTTATTCGCTTGTATGTATGCGCTTATTTCAGGAAGTGCCAGGCATAAAAACTGTCAGTGCTAGGTAGTTTACTTATCGAGGAAGACTGTAGGTGTCTTTTTATACGGGTATGCGAAGTAGTTCCACTTCCTAGAATCCAGACCTGATATAAAAAATAAAAATACAGTAATTCTAAAAAAATATATAGGTATATTTATCTACTTGTCTTCAGTTACATAAATAACAACTACGTGACGTAAGCAAGGGTTAGCAGTATTGTCACGGCTGGCTGGCTGCAGCCTTGACATTGCGTGAAATGGACCGTGACAACACGTGGTGGGCTAGTAACTAGCTTATATATGTGTTTTGTTTGATATGTTGCTGGGGAGTTTGTTGTGCCAGTTCTTCTTCCCAGCAAATAGGTACATGGGAAGTGGTGAATTAGGAGCTGTCTTTTGTAAATTTTGACGTTCAAAAAGTACTGTTTAACAAATCTCTGTATGTTTTTCTATAAATAAAGATTTATTATTATTATTAATCTGTTTCTGGGCTTTAGTTTTGGATTTAGATCAGCCCCGGATCTAGGGGGGGGCAAGCCGGGGCCCATGCCCCGGGCGGCAAATTCAGGGGGCGGCAAAATCAGGCGGCTGCCTGATTTTAAATCCTACATCACAGATTACCATAATAGTTACCTACAGAGCCGTCTTAACCTATGGTGCAGGGTAAGCGAATAACCCGGGCGCCTCGGTCTCAGGGGCGCCTGGTGGTCAGGGTTTCCTGGTGATGGGACGCCCCACCACCAGGAAATTTCGATGAAATTACACCCGTTTGATACGGAAGTTCCATTGTATCATGATACTGACAAGCAAAGTTTCTAGAAAAGTCGCCTTCGCTCTGTTTGATTGATCATTTTTACTATTTTTCATTTTTGACATCCTCAAAGTCAAAAAATTCTCGCTCGCTACGCTCGCGGCTTAATGACAATGTATGTACCTACTGTTTTTCTGATTGTTTATTATTTTTATTGACACACCGAATCAACGAACACAAATGGCACTCGCTCTAATTACGGTTTCTTTTTATTTGTACATAATTCCTAGTTTAATTTGTGAGTCTTCAAACAAATAATTTAAAAAAGTTCGCGCTCGCTGCGCTCGCGGCTACTTGTTGCTTTGCATTGTACTTAATCAGGTATTTTTGTGTCGTAGGCTCAAAAAATTTCGCGCTCGTTACGCTCGCGCAATATTATACAGACATTAGCTTGTTAACTTCATAAGTCAATTCCACGCTGTCTTACCTTTTATAAGTCAAATCTAGCAAAAAAAAAATATTTATGGAGTCCTCAAAAACAAAAAAGTTTGCGCTTCCGACTGCTTCTTACTTTACAGCGCTTTTTAAAACTTATTATCTTTTTGTATACATTAATCTGTTGGCCAGGTTTATGTTATGAAAGTCGTTCATAACTTAAACCTGGCCAACAGTTTGAGCCTACAATGATTTGGACACATTTTTTAAAGTCCTTTACCTACCAAAAAAGTGACTTTCGTTGGTGAAAATAAACTAAGTAGGTAAGCGGGGCGGCATTTTTCAGTTTTTGCCCCGCCTAAAAAAAATTGAAGATCCGGGGCTGATTTAGATGGATGTTATATGGTGTCTTTAATCATAACTGTTTTTTTTTTTACATTTTACATTATTACATTATTGTTTTTTACACGAAAGCGTGACAAACAATCTCATATTTTTGTAGGTACTTCTAGTGATATAGGATAAGAATCAAATGAAATAAGACATCTTCATTATCAATCACTTTTACACAAGTTCGAGTCATCTATCGAAAACTTAAAGTTCAATAAAAATATATTTTTGGAGAGCCTACAAGAAAAGCGTGCCTAATATTTAAAACAATTTGTCGAATCAACATCACAATGTTTTCAACCATGAAGAGCTGTCGATTTCCTTAACTTTAACTTTCACTCAAAATTTTATTTGCTCATCGTTAAATCATTATCAAAGAAAAAGCAATTAACCTCTTTATAGGGTATATTGGCTATTATTGCAGTTACGTGTTTTTTCATATTTGCTATCTACCTAGAATATTTTTTCATCTTTATTACTGTTGTCGAGGTTTTTAAAAGTTAGAAATAATGTAAAAACTGTGATAAGTATAAAACGTTGGTACATACTGCTTGTACCTAAGTTTAAGTGCATCCCATTAATGTTAGTACATTACAATATATTATGTACTTATGCAAATATACATAAGATACCTTGTATAAACTCACACAGATTACATTTACCTATTGCATAATAATACTTTCATTGTTAGTAAAAGTTTATAAAAACAATATTTACTTAAGGCGAGGAATTGGTCAACAATAATTCCATAACCGCCACGCGCATCTAAGGCGCCAAAAGGGGTCGGAGCGTCTGAGCGGGGCGAGGATAACAATACGCGCGCTAGCTTATAACTAAAAGTCGTAAGCGACAAAATGGTTTTGTAATTTTATTATTTAGAAATGATAATTTGATAAAAATTCCTTCTACAATTTTAAAGAGTATGTATATACTCAACTACTAAAAAAGTTAAGAGGCTTAAATCGGTCCCGTATGCCCATAATATGTGAATCTCTTTTTAAAAAGAGGTATGTTTGATATATTTTTCTCTGTTATAAAAGTTACCTAATCATGTTTCTACTTCTAACAAAATAAGGTTTATATCATGAACTTTCAGGTAACCAAGTTGTATTTTGATCCGTTTTGTATTTACTGAGAAAAATTGAAATCCTTGGCGCCAAAAATTCCAATTCGTCCTCTTAATCAATGTTATGGTAAATTATACGCTAAAGTTTAACTACTTATATCCTTGTAACTGAGTACCTATAGTTTGAAAGGAGGTCACTCGATGCGTCATTCTACCGCATCCTATATTTGATTGAGTAACGGCCTAGCACTGAAAGTCCACTCAATATTAAGAACTGCTCAAACTTTATTATATATCAGTCACACTTATTTACTTCTTCAACTAAGAGTTGAGTAACGTTTGAGTATTTCGAGGTATGAGTCACTAGGGTCCTTATTATGGTTTCACTAGCTTCCGCCAGCGGCTTCGCCCGCGTGGTGTGTTGATAAAAAGTAGCCTATGTGTTAATCCAGGGTATTACCTATCTACATGCCAAATTTCAATCAAATCCATTCAGTAGTTTTTACGTGAAAGAGTAACAAACATCCATAAATCCATACTTACAAACTTTCGCCTTTATAATAGTAGTAGGATAATAGTAAGGAGTTCTGAAGAGACTTCAGTTAGTAAGAGGCAGTCCGTTTTGGGAATACGTTGTCTGGAAATTGGTGCACAATTTTTATTGACATGTATGATCCTGCTGGGTCAGTATTCATCTGTCTGACGTGCTTTCACGCCAATCATCGAACCGATTTCAATGAAGATTGTTTCACAAATACTTAGTCTAGAGCCTGAGAAAGCACATTGCCTAATTACTTTCCATCAGGACGCGGAAAGTTGTTCCCTCGGGATACGGTTAAGTAATATCATGATTTCTAAAGTCTCTGCCCACGCAAGCCGAAGAAACCGTGAATAAATAAAGTAATTCAATAAACAAACAACAGCCTATAACAACCGTAAACAACACGTGTGTAATCATTGATAACTTAATAAGTAGATTTGTTCAGCCAATTGGATAATAGCCGTAATTTCTACGTTAAGGTGCTATTGTCTGTTCAATCAGTATGTGGAACAATCAAGTGTTTGGAGTTGAATGGGAGTAATTATTAGTTATGGGTAGTCTATATTTTGCAAAGTATATTTAAGACAGTTTAAATAACACCTTATCAAAATACAAGTATGTAGGGATTGTCTTTGGGTATTTCTACGAAGAATACACGGATAATCGTCGTTTTGTGTCATCATTTCATTAAAGTTGTCTCAAAAGAGCTTCAGCGTGTTGGCTTCGACCCCAAGTTGGCCTTTAAAAAATCCGGGATCTAAAGTTCCGTGTATTCTTGTGCACTTTTAAAATACATACCAACATTTAAAGTACATAACGAATTAGTGTGATATTGAGAGAATTCTTAAAAGTCATGTTTTTTCTCCAAAAAACACAACAAGCTATAACAACCTTCTAATAGCAACTTGTAAATCGCAATTAAAAACTTAAAAGCGCTAAAAACCAGATATTACCGCTAATTAAATTACACAAAACTAGAGATTAGTTACGTTGTACAAACATTACTGCGACCTTCAGAGAAAGTTTTAAATGTTCAAAGACCATAATTGACACATACAACGTAACAGAACCGGCATTTTGGAAACAAACAGCCAAGCGAATTTGAACCTTATGTCTTTAGTGTTAAGAATCATGGAAATAAGAACTTTTACTTTTTCTTATATCGCTAAGAGGTACGCAAATAGTTGGAAGATTCACTTTCGTTTAGAGTTATGAATGGAGAAATACATCATAATTGTATAGTAAAACTTGTTTTGCGTGCTGTTTTTGAGTTTTAAGATTTTTTGTGGAGTTTAGGAATGTAGATTTTTATTAATAAATTCTCTAGTAATAAATACAGCTAAATATTAAGATCTTCAATAAGGACTGCCATTTTTTATGATAAATAAACCGCTCAGAAACCGGGAATTACTAGTCCGAAAGTTTCTCGAACCCACAATGGCTACCTTCATTAGTAAATATTAAAAATAATCGCGACACATTTTTATAAATCAACATCATCATCATTCGCCAGTCCTTATCCGAATTCATTATTCTGTACTGCGCGGCAAGTATTCATCTTCTTCTTAATAAAATAAGTAACTAAATTATACCCATAATTATATGACACTCGTGGTCACTCATATAATCCAATATAATTACACTTAGGTACTCCACTTCAAAGCAGTCCCGACCGATCTCTTACCTAATATTTTTTTTATCTTCCACATTTCTACACTGGTCATACCTGACCACAGATTCATAATCCATAATTATGTGACATAACGATTATGTTCCTTATTCGAATAATTTAAATAGCTTTAAAAAACGCTTGAGAGAGATGTCCCAAGATAGTGATGTGATTAAATATATCGATAAAGTTTAAATGTTTTTTTTTTTCTGGGTATGTTACTATCTTAATATCATCAGTTGTTGAACTTGTATGTTTTTATTTAATTATCTTTTTATTTTATGAGTTGACGACTCAAGTTGCATAATTATTAAGAACTTTTTTCTGTTTTCATAGGAATTTCAGAATGAGCATATTATATTGTAGTGAAATAATACCTATCGTTAAAATGTTGTGATACAAAAAGATAGTTGCAGTTTATTTATTAGTAAATTAATTAAAACAACGTTTTTATTGCATCATTCTAATCAAACACAGAATGCATTTTATTTACTACATACTTTATCAATTAGACGCGCCCATAAAATGGAAATCATAATTATCGACATTGCTGGCATCTCAACACAATCCATATAATAAAGCAATTTATGATCTCTACAATGTCTCTCTCGTCTTAAATTCGATAAAAGCTCGTGGTTTATGGTTTTATATTTGTATTTGAATTAGAAAGTTTTCGAAGGTCGTCTCGGTGACAAAACTGGACGTTTACCTGTCCGGTATGTGTTGTGTAATATTTGATTAAAGTTTTATTTGTCGATAAAATATTTGAGTTTACCCCCACACTACTGAGATGTTTAGATTTACAGTATTACTTTTTTGCTTCTTGGTGGTACAAAAACATTTTATATTATTGAAGAAAATATTAATTAATGGTTTTACTGTATTATCAAGTGCTGTGAGTACCTTTAATGGGCCATACAACTGTAAAGTAATATTTTAATACACATATTTTTTATATTTGTTGTGTATTGCTGTTGGCGCACCTTTATAAATAAATTAACATTCCAATGCTTCATGGTGCACTATAAAAATTTTCACACGGCGATAATATTCTCGAATCTCGAACTTGACCATTTGTAACACATGAAATAAAATACCAAAACAAAACCAACATAACTCCTCATATACCATAAAATTTCTTCTCCATAACATTAACATCTTATTCCATAATGTGGTCATGGTTATTACATAACAACTTTATAAACAAACATACAAAAATACCATAATTTGGTAGGTACATTACGAAATAATGACTCTTTTTAGTATGGTCTCTGATTACATTTTTTTTATTGTAGCATGTAAATTCGATGTAATGGATGATTATGGTTTTATTTGAATGAGATTTTTACGGATTTTTGGAAATGTTGTAACTTTCGGATATTTCTATGACCGTTGTAAGAGGGTCGACAAACTGCAAACTTAGTAGGTCGATAGTTTGTTCGAGCTCAATATCAAGAGATGTAATGAGATGCATGGTAGTAGGCAAATTACATCAATCACTTAGAATCGTTCGATATTTTGGCGACAATTCAGTCTAAGGTCTGCGGAGACTCAACATACGTTGGTGTTATACATAGTGGCGTTCAGACGATAAACTTTTACCAGCTACTTGAACACTTTAACGCCATTCTCATAGATACTTAATTAGTTAAGAATGCAATTACGGTCCGCAAGCTAACCGTTGAGGTAAACTACATAATTACCACATCTAACCGCCCCACTAACTGTGATCCAAGTAACTGCAGTAGATAGACGATTTCCTCTCAATATCCGACAATTATTGTCAATCGTGATCTCGTAAACCACTGAACCAATTTTGATAAATGATCCGTCTTCTGTTAGCTGTGGTAGAAAGTTAAGTGATTAACTTTTCCTTTTACGAGGTTAGGGCAAAGCCCAGCGGCTATTGAAACGGCTATTGAAGTCAAAGTCAATAACAATGTTAGGAGTGCATATGATTCCCAATTAAATCTAAGTGAAATGATTAACTGTACTAGCTTCCACAAGCGGTGTCACCCGCGTTCCGTGGGACAATATAAGGCCAGTAGGCGTCCCCAATATATGGGAAACACGGAGAATCAGCCACGTGGTTCCAGAGATTAGCACGTTCAAGCGAACAAATGATCCTTATAACATTAGTGTATAAAAATACAGCTTAGATTTATATGGATTGATATCTATGTTGACGATATTACAAATAATTGTTAAAAAATAAAACAAATCGAGTACGTTACCTGTATGCACAATCTTGCAATTACTCTTCATTCCTCAAGGTCTTGAAGATCTACATACGTATAAGATATTCTCTTTTGCAACTTAAACCTGTACTTAATCATCATTAATTAGTGTTCCTCTATTGTAATAGTGTAAGATGTGATTGCAGATGAGAATATATAAGATAGTTAGAAGGTGTTTATTCCGAGTCCCGAACACTGCAGACTGAACTGTCGGTCTTTTGGTACCCAATAGTCTAGAATTTTAGAAAAAAATTGGTCTACTTTTTATCCGGGTACGGGTTTTAAACTTTCGGCAGAAACCTTGGGTAACAGGTACTCAGAAATAAAACTGTGATCCAGTGATTCAAGGTAACTTTGTTTGTGATTGCAGCAGCTTACTTTATAGGCCGGTAATTAAGGTAGACTTTACAGCAAGCGGTGACAGAGAAACTAAACCAGGCCCTACACAAACATAAATTATCTCAACCCTTTCTATTATCAGACGCATACTTATTAAAGTGAAAACTTATGTCCAAGTAATTATGATCCGGTGTCGATATAAGCTAACGGCTTCGACATAGCATCCTCCCGCAGATGGTGAGTTCCCACGGAGACCCGTTTTTAGTGAAAACTGTGAAACTAACTGCTGGCTTATCCGCTGCGGTTAATTTAACTGGTTGTTTTTAACTTATGTAATGTAGTTATTATGTGGTTTGTGGGTTAGTAAGTGTAGTTGTTTACTGTAGTTACAATGTTGGTTAGATAAATTGTGAATGAACCGATGATAAGTGTCACTTATTAAGTGATCATATGCCCCTAAATAAAACACTATGATGGCTTCTATGGTGTAAAAGTCGCAAGTGTTGCAAATTGGTCGCGAAGTTCAAGATCTAATTTATTGGTATTGAACCCAAATGCAACAAGAGGACTCAAACATCCTTATATTATAATGCCATAGTGACCCTGTCTGTCTGTATGTCTTTCCGGCTTTGACGCCAAAACTAATAAAACCGATTTAAATATTTGGTGAGAAGGGACGGAGGCGACTTTTTATCTGAGTGTGGTGAGTAGTTAGTTTCTACAGCACGCTGGCAGACCTGCAGAAAACAGCTGTATTTGCAGCTGTAATTGATAAGAGTTTTACCACTTAGTCAAAGGTATATAAACACATACCCTCTTACCACAAAAACTTTTAAACGTCAGTTTAAGACCTGTCTAAAAATATGTCAAATTATGACGTTGAAATAAGGTCCATTTTGCAGCCACACTTTTTTTAGACAAGTGTTTGACACATGTTTTGTAGTAAGACCAATATAATGTTATGTTATGTTATGTAAAGAGTCAAATACAGATAACAAGACATGCAAATAGCGAACAGAGCTTTCTAATAGCCTCGCAGTTTCGATGCTAAAAGATTTGGCGATGTCAATCAAAATGTTATGTTGGCGGTCAGAACTACTCGTGGGTATTTATAATTGCAAACTTAATAGTTCGTTCCTGGAGCCGAAAAAAGTACTTGGTATTAGGAAAAGTAGGCTAAGGATTTAATTTAAAAGTTTTTGCACTAGGTACTAAGTAATTGATGATTTTGTATTTGCTTTATTAAAGACTAGCTGTTGCCCGCAACTTCGTCTGCGTGGGCAATATAGAATAGTCAAAATACTACTTATCCCGTAGGTGCATTCTTTCACGTGACAGTATAATTAGGATTAGCACTTAGCAGTCGCATAGATTCATTGATCAAGGTTGTGTTGTGGATGTGACCATTTATCTAAACAAAAGAAGTAAAGTTTGTGACGTTGTGAATATCTCTGGATCTAGTCAGCCAATTTGGAAAATTATTACGTATGGTGCGTAAGTAATTTTCACAGGAAACAGCTATAATCTATGTCTATATGCTTTGAGTCTGACAAAGCTGTCATTTGTACATTTTCTGCAACTGCGGCGACTAATCAGAAGCCAGAAAGTCTGTCAGTCTTACCATGGATATCGTCTTGTGTAGTTGACTGGATTGAAGATAGGTAGATAGGTAGTCGCTCCAAGCAAAATATTGGTACTCAAACAGATTCGGTGACTGGAAGCCAACACCAACATAGTTGGGGAATAGCTGGATGGATGATAAAATGAGTCATCATCATCAGCAGGCGCATAGGGTAAGATAGTTTCACTACTGGGGAGAAACACTTGTGGCGGAACGTCACTTAGACCACCAACACTAAAACCTGTATAGTCGGAGCTTGTTGTATGACGGGAATTTTCTGTGCACTTACTCACTATGGTAAGGCTGACCCCACATTAGGCGTGCGCGATCCTCGGGCGTGTGAGTAGCGCGGGCGTCGCGAACGCGCTGCGTGAACGTCGCGTTTTGCTGCCCTGCGGCATGTGTGAAGAGTGCAAGCGACGCGCTCGCGGCGAGCACGCGGCGCTCGAGTTGCGTTCTTACCCCTTCGCCCGCTATCCCCGCCGCCCGCTAAACGCCTTAGCAGTTAAACGTCAAGGAGAGCGGCGCGTGAGCGCCGCGAGCGCGCTTCAAATGCCGCAGGGCAGCAAAACGCGACGCTCACGCAACGCGCTCGCGACGCACGCGCGACGCCCGCGCTACTCACACGCCCGAGGATCGCGCACGCCTAATGTGGTGGCCTAAGCCGGGACTCCACCGAAATGTTTGCATTAGTTCACGAATAGGCAAAATGTACGTATCTGTGCGAGTCCACTTCATGTTTTCGTACTTGAAACCTGCAGTTTTGCCAAGATTTTCAAAATGTACGCTCGCAATTTGTCATTTCTTGGTGGAGCCAGCAAATCAAAAGAAACATAAGTGTTGTATACTGTGCGTCACTACCGCACACCGGGAAAATTTTGCGGAGGACGTTTATATACCATATTTTGTGTCACACGTAAACAGGACGACAGTAAGTATCCACCGAAACACTTTCAAAGATCTGATGAACAAACAAATCAGACCTGACTTGATCACCTGGGGCCAATCAGAGCTCTATATAGCGATCATACGCTTTGGCCCCTACTGTTATTGTGGTTTCTGAAAATTTTATCACCTCATTCAACGATGAATGTAATTCTGATGGTACTATTAAGAACACTTGCTTAGCGCAGAAGCTGACGTTGGCAGGTCAAGTCTTTTGACTTCTCGAATAGGATACCATTGGTTTTTGTGCAATGCATTCTGGATTAGGATAGGATATAGGTGGATAGGATTTGCAACAGAGAACAATTCTGTCTTTGTAATTAAATGACATCAAACGTAGTTTTATATAAAAGGTGTTTTTTTAGACTTGGCTCGGGTCTTACTGAGACTGTTCGTAATCGTGAACAGTGTATTTGCGATCAGAAGTTGAAAGTAAGCATGTCTCTGGTATGCGGCGCGTAATTTGTACGTTTTCAGACGCATAAAGCATTTTACGTGTGTATGGTATTAAATCGAGAAAGCTCCCATTTCTTATCTGCACTTTGTACCTGGGCTTGTTTTTAAAGCTACAGAATCCTACATTACCTACCTCACGCTTAGCAGCGCTTGCGAGAGATAGATCCTCATTTCTTCTAGGATTAAGTTTACATATTTTGCATCAAAAAAAATAATTAAGGTCTACTTAATACTTCTCACTCAAAGTAATTTGTTTTAAGGCCACCACATTAGTGGAAGATAAGCTAAACTATGTTTATGAAAAAATCCTGATATGAACTCCATCTGTAACTTTAAATGATAATTAATTGTTCCACTAAAGTCATCATTTTTGACATAATGTTCAAAAAATAATTTAGATGGCACCGTTTTAAATTTGGCTGAGAACTATTAATTTTCTTTTTATCAAGGTAATAATTATAGTTGGATTTTGATGTGGCACGGCAAACTGACAAACACTATTGAAATGTCTATCGAAAAATTACACTACGTGTTAAAATATGGTGAATTACGGAAAATACACAACTCCATCTGTTGAAATAATAATCCTCTATAAAGAATGTATGGTAGTATTGTCATTTACCACCTCGCTCCTTTGACAAATTGGATGTATTTTATTTACCACAGATGGAGCTACTTTAACCTTGGCTAAACAAAATTTACATTTTTTTTTCTTCCGAAGTTACTTATAAAGGTGTGATTTTCTGTGTAAAGATTAATAAATAATAGGCCGATCAACTAATATAAGTACAATATTCAAATGTACAGTTTTGACAAATAGATTGCGTGTCGTAATATTTTACATCTTGAATTCACAAAATTAATCATATCTTTTGATAGAGTGAATCGATTTCGATGAAACAAAAACTAAGTAATACCCCAAGTTACGTAGAATTTTTGTATATAAGCATTGTCTGCATTTAATTCGTAGTTTTTACGTGAATCTCGAACAAACAAACAGAGAAACAGACAAACAGACAAACAGACAAACAGACAAAAATGACAAAAATGATGGAAATGGGTTCTGTTAGTTATCCTTTAACATGCTGGCTATTTTTTTTGTCAATTTCTTCAATGTACAAAAATTACTTTTCTACAGATTTATTATATGTATAGATTATCCTTTAACATGCTGGCTATTTTTTTTGTCAATTTCTTCAATGTACAAAAATTACTTTTCTACAGATTTATTATATGTATAGATTGTTCTAACGTTGCAGATCAAGATGTAGAACAAGTGCATTAGTTAAGATTAGATATGCACGTGGTTAAACAAAATGGTAACCGGTTTACATTTTAAACTAACGTTGACATTAAACTTTAGTTTTATGACCTTGCCACAATTAATATGTAGGATAAATGACACAGAACCACGTGAACAATTAAAGGTTCTCGTTCTCTTTCTTTCAAGATTCAAAAATTTAAATTAATCAAGTTACTAGATAGTCGTTGCCCCCATTTCAGGAACTTTTTATATATTTTATTATATTCATAAAATGTCCTGATTTCCCACCTGAGTAGCTTCATAGAATTTTCTAGTTCTTCTCAATTTCGGAAGCTTTTTCCTTCAATTCAATAATCAGTCATTACTTCTCTAAACAGTATAACCGTAGAGAGTACACGGACCACCGAAACAGCTCGATTACGATGCGCAAGCGACGCTCGCCCAGCTTTCTATACATTCCTGCAAGACCGGCCCGCTGTCAGGTCCGCTGTATCAGTTGCCAGATCAAAATATTCGCGACTTGCAACGCTGGTGATGGTGAATTTATGGTGTTTAATATACATGGTTTAGTTAAGTGGTTGACGTTTCGCTAATAGAGGAAGCTGTGATCTTTAGCTTGGCGTGTTGTCAGTTTAGTATAAATAGACATAGATTAATGCTTCACACGGGTACATGAACAACTATTTGTGAAAACAGTCAATCTGTTTAGCAGTTTTTGAGTTATTGCAACTAACACGACTTTCTTTTATATATATAGATAATTTATATAATATATATATATTATATATATATATATAAGATTATGTTCCACTCGCGTTACGAAGGAACTACTTCCCGCACTCGGATAAACCACTCAACTTAAATTAAAACATTCTATCGCAATAAACCATTTTTACCCACCTCAAAACATACTCGACCTTTTGATATCGCTCCACAACTGTCACACGCGTGCATCGTGTTTGTGCGCATACGCCGGTCGTTAGAAAGCCGATCATCCGTCGTCATAACGCGTGCATTTGCATTCGCTTTTGGTACTTCAGTGATGGGAGTGCATGCGAAAATTTTCTGTTTACCTTCATGCTGGTTTGAAGGGCCGACAGAGTGGTGTCTTTCATGGTAGTAGGAATGTCTCACTAGACAGCATTTTGAGAATCTTTGAGGCATCATCTTGTGAAGAAAGAAGGGTTGTGTGTAATTTGTGAAATGCATCCATAATTAATACAGCACTATGTGTTGGAGATACGTCGGTTTTTAAGTGCATTAAAAGACTTTTGTGTCCTACAAGCATGGCTATAACAACGCTATTTGAATATTGGCAGTCTTCCATAGTTGAAGTATTAACTCATTATCATAATTATTCTCAACTTTTGATTAGGGGTCAACTACAATAAAAGAAAAATGTGGTTATATATATAGGTTAATACTCTTCTTAAGAAAGTATTTAGGCACTGTTTTTATTTGTTAACCCCAAAACACTAGAACGATTTTTTCTTTCCTTTATCGAATCGTTCAAAACTGTGACATTCGATGAAATTCAATCAAATCAAAGTCAAGTTCAATCAACTGTGCGAATCAAACTTGACAGCCATCCGAATTCCAATTTGCTGGTCGATTTGCGAACAATTCGATCGCAACGACTTTTACTATCCGTTATTGTGAGGTAGCGACAGCGTGCCGTATCAATTGACACAATGCGTTGACCTAGTGCTCTATAACTGTATGCTGGCAGTAACCTTGAATAGAATGTGCTTTCCTCCCTTCCTTATCGGGAACAGATTATATTTAGATGTTTGTTTCTGTAGTTAGATTCTATTTTAAGTTCAATAATCTGGATATGGTTCTGTGTAGCAGCATGCAAGATGTTTCGAGGCGGCGCCGGCGTAAAGTTTGGCGAGCCTTATACAAATATTATGACATGATATGGGAATCCCAAATGATTGCGAGATTTTTTTTGTAATTAAGACAAACGGTTTATAATTATTTATTGTGTCCTAGTTACTTACCTATATGTTTTCTTTAAAACTTACCGTATTATTTATAGCCAGTTTCTTCAACAATATCGTAAGTAATTACAAACTTTAATTATTAACTTCAGATTTCCACTCGTGAGAAATCATAATTACTTGACTGAAAGAATAAATTCAATCAGAGTTAAGATCAGTACCGGACTTGTATCTATTTCAAAGAAGTATAAGAAAATCAAAGAATTATTTCAATGTTATATCTTACCTACTTTCTAAATTCATTGTTAATCTTCATTTCCGAGTTTTGTCTAATTCTAATCTATTTAATTAAAGAAATCCAAGCTTCATCTTTCTAGAAAGTTTTAGTGATGTTATGTAATAGGTACCTACCTAAATATTAACACTGTCTTGATTGCACTGTCTAATATATCGCGTTGTAAACTGATATTTCCATCCTATTATAAATAACATTCCACTTAATTACTTACACCTTACAAATAGGTATATCACATACATACACCTTCCTCGTGAATCATCCTAAGCATTGTTGAAATCGGTCCAGTAGTTTTTCAGTTAGTCACCGATAGACAGATAGCCAGACGTGAAGATAGACTTAGTTTTCTAATAATATGTAAGGATGTTCGAAATCAGCGTCCAAGCATTTTGAGTGGGTGTGTCTATATTGTTACCTAACACTAGAAAGAGCGGGTTTATGCAAATTTCAACAAGACAATATGCAACCAGAAAATATTTCTCTGTCCGTTATGGAGAGAAATTGGATTGTCAAATATAATGAGAGCGCGTCTGCATATACATTTATCTTGACCAAACCTGATTCTAAGAATAGGATGGGTGAGGTTGTCTTTCATTTCGTAAGTCTGTACATCATACGGAGCAAGGGAAGTGGAACCGAGGTGCCATAATGCAGATAGGTCAGTCGCCTTCTTCTAAGTCAAATTCGTACGGTGGGCATGACTAAAACGACCAGTTACCAGATAATTAACAAGGCGTCCGGGTGCTTCGAGACATTTGTCCACAATTTTTGATATTACAAAAAATGGTCGGGTCCATAGAAGGCGTATATGGGCGGCAAAGTTCCTCGGTCCACGCTCACCCGTATTTTGGCGCGCTACTTTCTTAGGCAATTTTCCATTATGGCACCTCCGC
This sequence comes from Helicoverpa assulta, assembly GCA_963856015.1. Taxonomy (NCBI): domain Eukaryota; kingdom Metazoa; phylum Arthropoda; class Insecta; order Lepidoptera; family Noctuidae; genus Helicoverpa; species Helicoverpa assulta. Next base: position 11,317,536 of record CAWLCW010000012.1, read on the forward strand.
TAGTCATTTGTTCTCCATGGACTGACTCCTGTCGCGGATGTACGTACCTACGGCCTCTGAATACGGAGGGGGTCATTATCACTCCGTATTGATAAATAAAACATGGAGCCTCCCATACTTGAGGAGAAAGTGTCGTGAACTTGATCTTTGTGGAGTACGCCCAATCGTGATTCGGTCGGTTAAGGCCGTTAACGTCTTAGCGGTGTTTTAATTGTTAAAAATAGCGTCACAATTTGAATGAAGTGAATATGTAGGTATGTACCTCTAGTATCTAAATGTTTTTTTTAATGAATTCTGCAACGTTTAACTACATAAAACGATAATCAAACTACTATCACCAGCTGTTTACCTACTTGCCGCCCATTGGTCAGATCGGCGATTTGACAACTAGAAATGATATATTTAAATGGTGAAACTTACCATTGGATATTAACAATTAGTACAAATTAGATCGCAACCACGATCTCTTCCAAAAAATATTATATCTATTTTAAAAATACGTAGCTAACGACGACAAGACAAGCATTCCTTATCGAAGCTTTGTAACAATACCATAGCGTGATCTAATTCGACACCAACGCAATCTATCGAGCGAGTTGGCAACTTTAGCGTTAACGTAACTTTCGTTCAGAATTTTCGGGATTCATGGGTTTCAAAAGGTTTTTATTTTAATATTGATAGAAGTGCTTTTTTACTGACCCAGACACAGCGGACCCACAACCTCTTTCGCAAGGGGGTTACTTTAAAAACATAAGTAGGTGAGATCGCGCTCACGAAAGCTGAATTCTGCGAGTACTTACGTAATTTATCATTCGAACAGCATTTTCGGAAAAGTGAACAAAATCAAACGAAGATTTTCCAAAGTGTAGAAAGTTCTAGACAGTCTTACATTTAAACGATGCTCTATCACCTTAAGTGAGCGATTACTATGCAAAGTGTGTGCAGTGTCAATGTTTGGACTCACGTAGGACTAATGTGCTGATTTTATAGGAGGAAAATTATTATTAGACAGGTTGTTGGCATCACTTAGAGTGTTACATTGAACATTATACAGCCAAAAGAAGATATAGCTAAATGTAGCAGTGCTTACTCATCATCCTCCGAGCCTTTTCCCCAACTATGTTGGGGTCGATTTCCAGTCTAACCGGATTCAGCTGAGTACCAGGGGCCCGATTCTCCTAAGTTAATAATGTCAAAATCGAATAGAAATCGAGTCGCAATATGATCGCAATAGCAGTTTTAACCATATCGGGCATTCTGCTACTAAGACCAATCGTATTCGATTGACATTTGATTGGTGTGCGATTGGTCTGCTATTTTGGTGATTTTGGTCTATACGGTAGTTTGCTGTACAATCATTTTACAATCGTAAATCATTTGCAAACAAAATGATTCATTATTGAATGATAGAAAAGGATAAAAACGTTTATTTCAAAGAAAAAATAGCGGAATGCCACATACGCTTCAATCGTAATCGAGTCGGGATTGGATCTCAGTCGAACCGAGTCGAACATGAATCGTATGTCGCTTAAGTAAAATTAGGAGAATCGGGCCCCTGTGCTTTACAAGAAGCGACTACTTTACAGTAGCAGTGCTTACTGTTACTTGTATTTAAGTAAGCTTTTTTTTTAAACAAAATAAAGAGAAAACATTTTTTGTTTGTTGTTTGTACCCTTAAGGCTCCGAAACTATTGAACCCACTTGAAAAATTCTTTCACTGTTGTAAAGCTGTACTCTTCTCGAGTAATTTAGCCTACCTATATTTCATCCTGGTACGGGAAGAACTTCCCCCGGGACGCGGCGCGGGTGAAATCGGCTATTTTAATAAATGGAATGTTCTATCCTTCTTCTTTCTCCTTCCCTGTTACCAAATTTTACTTGGGGTCGGCGCAATATGTCATTTTCTTCCATTTTCCCCTGTCACTCGTCATATTGACACTCACTCCCTTCCTATTCATATCATCTTTCAGGCAATCCATCCATCTTTTCTTAGGTCTTCCTCTTCCTCTCCATCCATCTACATTCATACTTAGCACACACTTTGTTGCATGCGTATCATCCCTCCTATGGAATGTTCTATCCTTACAGTAGTAAAATGCAAGATTGGACTCTCCCTTTGAAAAGTTGTCTATTTTATAGTGACGTTGCCCATGTCAAGATGTCAAGGTCTAGTTGTTAATTTCATTAACTGAATGGTGTCAACCTGTAATTACTTTACCATAGTTAATTTATACTGAAGTATCGCGATAAACTAATCAGTAAAAGCATGCAATTTCCACTTTAATAATTGGCTTGATATGTACAGACGCCAGCAGGTCAACCTACCCGAATCTGTCAAATGCCAATCGAACGTTAACCTTCCAATATTGTGATAAGGTTGAAAATCTATTGAAGAAATTTGACAGATTGCGGTAGGTTGATGTGCTGTCGTCTGTGCCAATGTTACGTAGCAAAATATATCAGATGCATTATAATACAATCGTTTTTGACACGATATGAGAAATACTCCAATACAATTTGCATAACACCTTAAGTGAAATGTATTTACCATAATTTTCTCATTAAAATATCACATAGCAAACGTTTGCCAATTTCAACCTTATGTCGTTCACATAAGAAAAAAAGATAAATGAAAGTGTATCAACCAAAAGTGAGGTAATCGGATCTATTGTTTATTTTTTATTCTCACGATGAAGATAGAATGTTTATTGTTGGCAACACCGATTTGAAATTCACTTGTTTTTTTTTACTGTGGCAACGTATGCAAATGTGTCTGTGTAACTTGTAAAGTGTGGTAACTTAGTGATGTCATTATTCTTAAGTTGCCATTATGTTCGATTTGCATTGCGTTTTTTGCTTTAAAGTGTGTAATTTTAATGGAATAAAAAGAGAAATGTATGTAAAGCAAGGCAGACTTGACAATTGGCTCCGTGGGTTGCAAGAACAATAATAGTTGATGTCATAGATTATAATTAATTGCAGTAATACGGTAAAAGTGAGAGAGCGAGTTAATATTAAATGCTAATTACTGCAATTTGTGTTAGCGCTAGTTATTTAGCAACAATAACGATTGTAGGTACTTTTTTCGCAGACTGGTAGGTATTGTTTATATAATAGATGGTTGTTATTGAGTAATCTTTATAACTTTTTGCTTTTCCTATGAGAAATGTCCAAGTATTAGGTACCTAATTACCTATTACCTCCTAATTACCTATTACCTCCTAATTACCTATTACCTCCTAATTACCTATTACCTCCTAATTACCTATTACCTACTACTTACCTATCATAAAATTACACCACCCGTAATTTACTTGTTAGGTTTATTCAAATTCAGGAAGAATATATTTGTTTTTTTTTTTCCAGGATACTGGTCTAAGTTTTCTTATTTTACTTTTGTAAGTTTCATCATATTAAAATACTTAATCGACCATACACAGCTCCATAATATTACCAAAAACTTCACAATTAAGCTCTATTAACACAATAATATTTACGTTTTAATGTTTATTCACAGCATTTACGTCCCACACGGCAGTAACAATAATAAAAAGAAAGTAATTATAATAATTGCCCACACTTTCGTCGCGGTGACGTAACGGTGCGTCATGCGTCACGGTCGCGGCATGGCGGCGTCATTATAACGTCATACCGTCAATCAAACGTCAATCAATTGGAGTTATAATGTAATATCATTCAATTATTGCATTTCTCGATATACGTGGCAGATTAGAATAATTTTCATTCAATTATTAATATTTTTTCACCTTGGGTTTGGGTATCTAATTTGTTGGCCTTGCACAGAATCAATTTGGTGTAGTAGGTAATATTCCATTTGTGTTCTTCCATTTGTAATATTTATAGCATTCAAGAACAAATTAGTGCTTGTATATTTATTACAGAACTAAAGAATGATCATAAAAACATATATTTTTGGAGGGTTATCATCAAATGACCATTCATCATCAAATGAGTATCAGACTCTCTCATCTCTGCCAAAAGTTCACCATGTTCCTTCCTAAGCCCTTTATATGCCAGGGCTACGGTAATTCTTTCGAGCCATCTCGCATCATAAGAGCACCTGTATCAAAACATCTGTTTCTATCCATGTCATGTCATGTCAAAAATCAACCTGAGCCATCACGCCCATCACTTTCAAATGCCCATACAAAACACCATGGTAGGTACCTATGTAGTTATAACCAGAACTCTCAACTTCACTTTCATTTCTGTGACTTATGGTTTTAATTAATATTCGCTTTGAGTATTGTACTGAGATTTATTATTTAGAACTATTGTAGATGTAATAAAATGTAATGCTTGAAGTTTTTTTTTATTAGGTAGGTAATTGAACGAGTGATTATCTATCCTCAAAAAGATTGAGGCTACCGAGAAAAGTATAAAAGGTATGAAGCTAAGCGTAAAAAAATAAACATAGACAAGTTGTGTAGGTACTTATATTTTTAGAGTACCTATTAAGTGAACCACATTTAAACTTGATTTATCATTCTCATCATGCCATCAAAAATATTTTTACCTTCATTTAATGGCAATAATATTAAATAAATAAAAATCCTTAATTTAAAGCCATCACAATCTAAAATAAATTTCTATATTACTGCTACTCGCTTATAACTTGTACCACCAAAAGCAGTAGGCGTAACACCGTGACCATAGTCAAAGCCGTTTCAATCATACAGTTCTTATTTAAAGTGCAATGACACCAACAGACTGACCTTTTGTGTCCTTTGTAGAACATACAGCCTTATTTGATTCGTTTCCGAAGTTATTTTCAAAAGGTCGTGTCCTTTTTCGTGAAAGGTGGGTGGTATATTTTTGTGTCAGTATTTCTGTTTGGATAATAGGTTTCTTTCTTGTGGTAATGTTATAGATACATTTGTTCAAGATATGTACAAAATAGAGCAGAGGTATATCTAACCCATATAACCATTTTTGCGAACATAACGTAACCGTTTCGACACTTAGCGTCGACACTGATCTATCTCGAAACATAATCTCGTCGACGTTCCGTGTTAGCGCCGTCGCTGCAACTAAAAATGGGGAAGATCTCGACACAATAAACAAGTAACATTTAGTTTCTAATTTACGTCGCCGTGTCGTAACATTGTTACCATATTTTAACCAGAGTTCGCACTAATCATTCAATCATTCATTCGTTCGATCAATTTCGTTGGCTCGTGCGTGAGTGACACGACGAAATAATACAAAATACAAGAAATCCCATAATGATGGTTTACTTACTTTGAGTTAAACTCAAGGTAAGTAAACGAAGTTTTAGTTTTCATTAATTAATATGGTTTATAATGCTCAAATCTTATTGGGAAAAAAAGTTTACTGTGTAATTTCGTTGAATATGTTGATATTTCCAACGCGCCACCGTAATATTATGTTTTAATAATTCTGGCGAAAGAAAAACTTTTGTTAAATAAAATAAAAATATAAAATGATGCACATCAAGTGCTCAAAAGCTTCCATTTAAATACAATATCAAATATTTTAATCCTAATACAAATTATTTTAGCAAGATTTACTCATAAAATTGATAAATAATGAACTATGAAAAATATTTTTTCATGTTTGTTATGAAAAATATGCTCGTCGCAACTAGTCACAAACTTACGATAATGTGTCGACACGTGTCGACATGTTACGGTAAGTTGTTACAAAATTACTAGATTTTTAAGATGGTTTCTCTTAACATTTGGTTACAGTGTTTTCCAAAGTTTTTATCAAGATGCCTTTTTGCATTGTTCTAACCAAAGAAGGCTCATCAGAATTAATATCGCTTGTACCGAGTACTTGGGGTACTCGGTATTAATCAAGCGATATTAATTCTGTTTAAAGACGAAGACGTCTTCTTTTGGCCGAGAAAAAGAAAAAACAGCAATTTGGAGCTCGAAAGTTGAAACTTTGGCACTAGGGACTATACCACTAAGCTCCTCGGTACGAAATTCCGTACTGTTTTCCTGTAAATGGCCTAGAAAAGAATAAGTTTTAAGTTCAATAAAATGGGTATCCGTCAATTTGCCCTACCAACAATGCAACATCATGAAAAAAATATATAATAAGATATTTTGGGACGTACTTATTTTTTTAACTCTTCTGTAAAAAGTTGAAGTCCATCGGAATTTACGTAAGGTTTTTGGTTGTTTACTCATTTTAAATTTCATTAAATGGTTGATAACGGCAGAAAACATAGACAGTTTGAGAATAACTGGCTCTCGTCATGTTTTTATATATGCAAGTTAGTGTTACAGTGTTCTGGAACATCGACTACACATGTTACTACCCAGTTACAACACAATTGTGTCAACATTGCACACTGGTTACAAACCAAACGCAAAGTTTCTAAAATGTGTCGTTACAAATTAAGCTGTAAAGTATCGAAACAGCGACCACACAAAGTTACTGAATTTAGTTTCCGTCACATTTTTACTGAACCGTTACAACACATAAAAGCTAATCCCTACACAGTCACGTTGTGTCGTACCAGTTACGAAACTGTTGCGACTTGTTACATCTTTATCATATCTGCGACCAAAAATGGCTGTATGGGAATAGATCAACATATTTGTTGACTACTGCTGATATAATCAGAAATACAACTCTGCCTCTCTGATAAAGTTGCCGATGTAATAAATCTTTAAAAATAAAGTCCTACGCAAAAACTGACAGATATAAGACAAAATTGCATTATTTACCTACATGAACGAACTATTTTCAGTTGTCAAAGTACTGTTTTGACCAATGCGCGACCATTTCACAGCTGGTTATGTTTTGGCTGTCGTCATAATAAAATGGTACAAGATTAAAACAGCTAAAAGTAAGACCGAGACACACAACATCCTTATTCAAATATACAACGGAAACATCGACTCTAAAGAACAATTGTAACGAATATTGCCATCGAAATAAAGCAAAAAGAAAGGAAGTTACACTTTAAAAACAATGAATGGATGTGCTAAACAGTTCCTAGTGAACGAACCATTGTGTCATTGTGGCCGATATTACGGAGTTTTTGTGAGTTTTATACTAAACTGTCTCACAGTGCGATTATAATCATAATTAAGTTGAAATCAACGTTTTGTGCAGGCAGATTCGAATCTTGAGATGCTCTTTCTTTCCATTTTAATTAAGTTTGACGTTCACTTTGTGTGTTTTGCTCAAATATTGATAAATGAGTTTTCGCTGAAATCATTAGCAGAAAATAACCATTTAATTTCCAATTAAAACATACCTAGAGAGCGTTGTTTTTATCTATTACACCATGAGAACCGAAAAAAAAACATTTTGAGACCACTATAGGTACAGGTCAAATTATTTCTTTTCTTATCTCTAACTAAACTTGCCTCTATCAACGAACCTCTTACCTCCAACAAAGGCAAACTATTTCCCAGCTAGCAACACCGACAATCACCACTTAATTACTGAAGCCAGTGTTGCACTAACCCGCTTCCCTATAATCCCGTGTAAACAAGATCAGCACCACAATTATGTTTGCCACATTTTCCCTGCCCCTCCCATTCCCACGGCCTAGTGATTCGCGGCAAATGTCTGGTCTTAAATTGTTGTTAGGCTGATTGTACATAGGTAAACAAATATGTTAAGTTCTCGAATACAGGTGAATAGCGTCAATACTTAATTTGACTGATTTCAAAAGATTCTCCAGTTGACAGTGATGGGGATGAATTTTTTGAGGCCTTTTAGATATAGTGTATATATTTTATTTTTTTTATTGTTCTACTAGGATAGTTTTTTTTTTGTGTTGTAAATATCTATGTATATAACTATGTAAATAAATAAAAACTACTTACATTATAATTGGGGAAGGTAATTATTGTTATTTTCTCTATCTTTCTGTATGGTAGATATAGTACCTATCTAAAAAAAACTTATTTAAAAATGTTTTTAGGAGTTTACCACTATTTGTCTGATAGAAGCCAATGAGTATCCTCCTGAATGATTTAGCTTTATTTAAGCCAAAGATTTGTCTGAACGCATGTTATGTACCTACCTACGTGAACTTTTCAATAACCACTCAAAGAACTACCATCAAACCACCCACGCAAAAATTCACAAATATCTTGCGTGTGAAAAAGCGTGAGGCTTAATATTTGCAAGAGATACACAAGTGTGAACTCCCTGTTCAAGTATAATATGAACGGAGGCTACGATGAGTGGTCGGCTAGGAAGACATTACACTAACACGGTATTGCGAGATGACGATATTAAGGAAAGTAGAAACAGTTGATATCATTTGTTAGAATAATGTGACAGCTTATAGAGGAAATCGTTGAGACTTATAAGGCGTTTGTTGTAAAAAGTATAAAATGTTGAACTTCTAGTCATGAGAAATACCTATGATTATTTGATGTCCTAATATTGACACAAAAAAAAACCTATAATGTTGCAACGACTTACCCACGCATTTTACAAAACAATTCTTAATTAATTGTAATCTTAAATTAAACATTAAGGCGAGGAATTGGTCAACAATAATTCCCAACCCCAAAAGGGGTCGGAGCGTCTGAGCGGGGCGAGGATAACAATACGCGCGCTAGCTTATAACTAAAAGTCGTAAGCGACAAAATGGTTTTGTAATTTTATTATTTAGAAATGATAATTTGATAAAAATTCCTTCTACAATTTTAAAGAGTATGTATATACTCAACTACTAAAAAAGTTAAGAGGCTTAAATCGGTCCCGTTTGCCCATAATATGTGAATCTCTTTTTAAAAAGAGGTATGTTTGATATATTTTTCTCTGTTATAAAAGTTACCTAATCATGTTTTGACGTCTAACAAAATAAGGTTTATATCATGAACTTTCAGGTAACCAAGTTGTATTTTGATCCGTTTTGTATTTACTGAGAAAAATTGAGATCCTTGGCGCCAAAAATTCCAATTCGTCCTCTTAAATTGGCACTGAATTTCAAAATTACATTGGTACACTTCGAGATAGTTTCACAATATAAAATACACGGCATTTAAATGAAACTCAAAATTTCGTCACCTTTAACGAGTCTTAAAAATGGTGAACGCTTCTCAATTTCCAAATTTCAACAAAGTACATACATTAAGTTAGGTACGAAATGCTCACGTGCATCTGTGAAGTTCAGTTGACACTTAAACAAATTCGAAAACAAAAACACCGATAGTTTTTTTTTATCTGAGACGCTAACACTTTTGATTTCTTTTTACACTGTCTCCCAAAAAGTACGACCTCCACACCTAATGCGTAACGATGATCAAAGTCACGAAATGGAAATAATCATCAGCAAACCATTAACCCTTAACCTGAGGACCGTGACAAATATTCGTAGAAAATCAACCGGAGCGTAACTAATCGATAAATTAGTCTAAATTACCTATGATGCAAGGGTTTTGACACACCATCTTGTCTGATCATTCATACTCAAAGATTTTAGGGCTTTCTCAGTGTCATTCTTTGACCAGAAACTGGGACTATTACTAATTTTGTATACAAACCCTATACTTATGTTCAATATTGACAGCGCCTCGTCAAACACATCTAAAGTATCATTAACCATTATTAGCCAACTACCTGTCAAAGATAAGTCCAAAGAAATACCTGTAAGTATGTATGCTTAGCTGTCAAAAGTGACCCTACAGCCACAAGTTGTAAATTGCCCCGTCACTGAGCAATCCAATATGGGCTAGTTGAGATTACGTATGTAACCTAATGACTGGTCTAATATGAAGTAGATGCGATGCGTCGACGCAATTCATGCATCTAATGATGTTACGTAACACAGATTCCATAAAAAGAAAAAGTTGATTTCAAGTTTTGCCTGGCCTGGTAAGATTTATTTTTGTCTGATCTTTTGAGACCGTGGGTGGAGTCTGCAAAAATGGAGTGTCTAAAATTAGGAGCAAGGTTTACCGCTTAGATATATGGCAAATAGATATTTGCCTAAACAGGTGATTTGACATATCTCAGCATCTGTTACTTACAAATAAATAGATAAATAGGGCATTGGCTGAGCAGCCGTTAGTATTTACACTTCTACAGTCTGGATTTATCGGACTTATACGATGCAGCTGTTGCGGCCTTCAAGCTACTAACATGCTGACTTACTTAATCTACTTATAGTTAATATACGTATTCTAAATCAGTACTTTTTATAGAACCTCATGATTATTTAGCATTTGAAGATCCACAAATCATAGTTAAAAGTTAATATTTAAAAAGGAACGCGACACTCTAATTGTATAGTCATGCGAGGGACGTAAAAGGCCAGATAATTTGTGGTTACGTACTTTTATATTTATGAATGGGTAGTGGGCACACAGGTTTATAAAACAATCAGTTTTGAAAAGCTACAATTGTCACGTTCTCACTCTTATTAAGTTCAAACTTATGTTGTAAAAGATGTTGCATGTACCCGAGGTGCTAAACTACTGAACAATATGGGAAAACATTAAAATAATAGGTAGCGCAAAATGATGCAAATCGCAAGAGAGTGGTCAGATTTATTGCGCAAACGCAGCGCAGACGTAAAGGTTTAACACGACAATTATAGAGGTACAAAGGAACGGTGAAACGCACTTTCTTACACTCGTAGTTGTAATATTTACGTATTCCGTGAAGGTTTTAGATAGTTAAGAAATTACAATATTGTGTACCTAAAGTTAAAGAACCAATGAGAGTAACATATTCAATATGTTGTCCTTCGCTGTTGAAAAGTGGACCACCGTGTAGTACCTACATTCACTGAATTTTGCATGTATTTTCACTGCCCACGCTATAAGAAACAAAAACGGCCATTATCCCACTTTTGGCCAGTGATGTTCGCAAGTATGACCCAAACGGTAACTTTTACTTTTTGAATTTGGCAACACCGTGCATAATGTCGTGTTGCAAGTACAAAAACTGCATTTTGCAATATGCATTAGGTATGATTTTTTCTCAAGAATTCCGACGCTAAGTGAGTGATTCACACAATCTCAATTGCTATATTTGCATCAGAATTACTGTAATATCTTGACTTGTTGCATCAATTCTGATAGTCAACAGTCATTCATTTGCAAGCACGGACGAGTAAAAGCAAGCAATATTCTGGTCGGTATATACAACGTTATTTTTAGTATATGCGAAACCTGAATATAGTTTGTTCAGAATCAGTAACTGAATCGATTCCAATAGTTTTTACACCAAGTTATATTTTTTTCAAAAACTATTTAAAAAAGTTTAAAGTTGGACAACGCCGCAATTAAGTACAACACAGGTCACGGCAGGTCATATCGAGTATTAGGAAACAGTAAACAACTAGTAGCAAGTGCAAAAAACTCCTCAGCCCCCTGGAAGACCCGGTGACCTTGAATTTTTGCTGACTTTACAAGCTTATAACTTTGTGTTTTTTTATGATACAGTCGTGAAATTTTGTAAATAGATTCTTTACACAAAAATACTAGACAGGTGTATCAAGTTTCGCATTAACAAAAAATAAGATTGTATATTGGCATTAATAGTTTTTTTTTATTTAATTAGCACCATTTTCATTAAAAGAGAGTCAAGGGGGATATAATAAAGCCTCCGACTGGCTCACTTTGGTTGAATGCAATGAGTGCTCTATTCATTCAAATTCAAATTCAAATCTTTATTTGCGTTCCATATGTAATACAGGTGGTATTTTTATAAAGTTTAAACAATATATTAGAAACAATATGGACCCGGTAGGGCACAGCATAAAGTGGTAGGAGAGGTTACATTATTCAAGTACCTTCTAAGATATAAGGTAAGTACGCCTAATTAGGTAACCTCAGGACTCTGGACAGTTATCATGATTTAAATCCCTATACTTAATCAGTTACGACTCAAAAAAATAGTTCCGCCGTCAATCTTAAATCACGTCTCTATGCAATAAAACAAAAAGCAATGCTTTTGAAGTTCCAAGGGGGAGTGTCAGACTTCGAAGTGTAAGTGCCTTTCTGTGGTTTACTTTTTATATTGTTGGAATGCCGACCGACTGGTCAACCACGAAATTTCCTTGAGGCTTTCGGTGCAAGGTGAAGTGATAAGCGTATTTTTGATCTTCAAGAACTTTTGATGTGGTTTATCCACAACCTTTTGATTTTGGCAAGGGGTTCATATAAAATCGACGATGAATTTCGTATTTGGTTTTTTTTTTTCGTAGGAAGTAATGATAACTGCTACCATTGGATTTGGGAGCGCAGCATAAGGGAGTGTCAGACCTGCGGGTTGTTCGAAAGGCTGCGGGTTGTTTGAAAGAGATACGGCCCTGGTACATGAAAGGCCTATGACGGAACACGACGGTTTTTAGTCAGTGAGAGTCTGACACTCCCTCACCGCTGCTAACCCACAGCGGGAGGGGTCCTTTGATGATTTTTGACGTCGGAAAAAAAAGGGAGTGTCAGACTCTTATTGACAGAAATCCACCATATTAATTCTTGAGCCCTTTGTGTATCACAGCCGCGATAACTCTTTCAAACAATCCCGCAGCCCCAACAGGCTGCGGCCCTAAGGCACAGATTATATAATAGTTACTACGCCTAAGGGTCCCCGATCACCAATTCATAATGTACCTAATTCAAGTTTATCGGTGGCTAACACATGGTTAGAGTCTATATGTGAGTGTATAAATGAGATCAACTGTAGATCGACTTCTAAGAATTCTGTCATCACCCTACACTTAGTAAATAGATGTTATTGTAAACACAAAGTGCGTTGACATCAAAATCGCTTCCGCACGCGCCTACAGCCTACAACACAAGCGCTGGTTCCAAAGTGGGCAGACATGAGCCTTTTCACATCAAAACACTTTCCCCATCTTGTGTGTGTGTGCGTGTGTATGTGTGTGTTAGTGCTCACCATCTACATAGCAATGATGTGTTTGATTATTCTATATGGCATGGATATATTCGCATTGCTTTCTTTGTTTTTTGAATGTCATTTGTTTTAGTGAAATTAGAGGCAGAACAAATCAATTACGGTTGGTTGTACGCTCACTACCTAGGTATATGGTCGATGCCGGATTTAATATGTAAAGATTTTAGTTTGTTTGCTTGAAGTGCGGTAATCTCAGGAACTTCTAGTCCTATTTGAAAAAAAAAAAACTTTTGGTGTAATATAGCCCATTTATCGTGGAAGGCTATATAAGCTTTTTATCGGGGTGCTCGGTGTACCTATGGTTCTCATAGGCCGCAGGTGAATCTGCGTGTGGAAGCTAGTGTATCATATTTGAATATTTGCTTGGTATTTAGTTTAAAATAACAACTTGCCTAAAACACCTGCTTCGTGAATCATCCATCAATCATGCATTCAGATTAAAATTCTTAATTGAACCACTTTTACTTTCCATAGGCGGAAACCAATATTATAACGCATTAACCAAGGTATACGCGTAACTAAGTAATAAAATTGATTAATAAGTAGATAATAAAAATAGATACTATACCTACCGGCTTAATTTACATAAGTAAAAGAAGGCAGATCTCTATCGACTGTCTATACATTTACATACCTACCTATAAGTTAAGTCTAATAAACCTCTCGCATTGCTATTTCGAGGAACGTGAGAAAACCTACACAGGCCTAAAGTTAAGAGTACAGACTAGGTATAATCATCGGCACGGATATTGAGCCCTGACCTTCACCTGTGCAGAAGCGATTTATTGGTTTATTGCCTTATATGTACCTACAGTGCGCAAAGCGATCCCCACTCTTCCGCCGAGAGCTCAATATTCGTGCCGATTACTATAGGTATGTAGGTAATTACTTACCATGAAAATATATACCACTTAATTTTAAAAAAATATGTACAAAAGATTCTATAATCGCTTATACTAGGTATCGTCCAGATTTTTAAATATCAAAATGACCCGAGCGATTGATCAGTCTCTGTGTTAACAAATTGTCAGACAAACAATTAGGTACTTACTCACACAAACCACCATGAAATCGATTCTATGCACTACACTTATGGTGTATAGAACCTATGTTATGGGAGTTGGACAGCCATGGCGATACACAATGGGTTTTGTTTGTTATTGTTTACTTAACAAGGTGTCTACTTACCTACAATACCTGACGATAAGAGGCAAAACTTTCTTCGTATAAAAATAACTAGCTTCTGCCAGCGGTTTCACCCGCATCCCGTGGGAACTACTTCCCGTACCAGGATAAAAAGTAGCCTATAGCCTTCCTCGATAAATGGGCTATCTAACACTGAAAGAAATTTTCAAATCGGACCAGTAGTTCCTGAGATTAGCGCGTTCAAACAAACAAACAAACTCTTCAGCTTTATAATATTAGTATAGAAGAAACAGTGATGAATAAATAAATGTTACCTACATTAGTTTTATCAATAGGATTTTCTTAATATTTGCTACAATTAAATCAAGTAACAAATTATTTTTCATACCGTACATTCACGACCTATTCGCTGTCGAAGTGAAACTTGCCAGCAAAAAAAATATCACTTCGATTAAATAATCGATTACAAGTCGATTAATGTTTCATTTATCTTGTTTCAGGTCACAGCCCTGGCTGTGCTCAGCATAGCAGCAGCCAAGTCAACCAATTCAACGGCAAAAACGAAACCGAAAAGACAATTAGAGAGCATACGAACGCACGAAAATTTGCAATATTCTCTTATACTTCCACACTCAAGAGTTCAACATTACAGAGCACTAAACAACAACAGACGTGTTTCTCATGGCCCAACGAAGGGAAAGCTGCCACCATACGCAGTGCAGATGGAGCCAGTTGTGCAGTACTCTCAAAAAGATCCCCTGTATGACCCGAACCAAGATAATGCAGAAGAAACGGTTGTAAACAAGAACGAAATCTATGCCCAATCAAAAATCTTGAACGTGGATGAACATTCAGGCGAAAGTTACGGACCTCCGTACGGTACTTTGCCAACTGCTCCTCTGTACAGTCAACATCCTCATTATTACGAAGAACCTGAACCAATTATTGAAATCATCATCAAGGAGTCCAATGAAACGCTGCCAGCTCCTCCTCCTCCACCAGTTCAGAAGAAAAAGAAAGAGCCAGTGCATGTCTTCTATGTAAAATACAGTAAAGACCCTCACTCCAAGGATAAAGTTATCTATGAGAAACCTATCCCCGCTATCACGCCGCCGACTAACGAAGAAGACGAACACCATGAAGATGAATATGTGACAGTGACTCCCGAACCTTACGTACCTCCTAGGACTACCACCTTGAGAGCCATAATCAAGCCTGAATCTGAAGTATATCACAGTGACAGCAGCGTTAAAGTTACTTTTGGCAACGAAGGTCGTCATTACAGTGACAGAAGAGAAGGAAATAGCCACACTGAACATCACGAAGAGACTGCCCCAAAGCCCGCCATTGCATTCCCCAATTCCCCGCCCCAACCTACTCCACAAAGTCATCACAGTCATCAAATACACCAGACTCATCCCCAATTGGAACGATCGGCGTCTCCAAAACCACAGTTCGCAGAATCTAGCACCAGACCACCCTTCATTCAACATCAGCATCAGCACCAGCAGCAATCTCAATTCTTCAGATCTGGTCCTCCGCAAGCTCAAAGCCGAATCCAATTCCAACCTCATCAAATTCCTAACGAGCAACAGCTACCCAGACAAGGACCTTCTGTGTCGCCTTTCAGACCTCAGCAGCAACCTCAAACACCAAGGATCCCATTCGGACCCACTCCTACCTTTAATGCAGCATTCTCCAA
This sequence comes from Helicoverpa assulta, assembly GCA_963856015.1. Taxonomy (NCBI): domain Eukaryota; kingdom Metazoa; phylum Arthropoda; class Insecta; order Lepidoptera; family Noctuidae; genus Helicoverpa; species Helicoverpa assulta. The sequence goes on from CAWLCW010000012.1 coordinate 11,333,275, forward strand.
TGGCCCTATTGGCCCCGTCACACACTTTGGTAGCCCTACAGTTGCTAGCCCAGTTACAGCTTTCCCGACCCCATCGTTCCCTAGAGCTAACAATGGTCCCAGTTTCCATTCACGTGTTAACAGCCCACCTAACTTTGCCTCTCGGCCACCGTTTAATGGACCTCCAAGAACAAGCTTCCATTCTGGACCACAGAGGCCTTTCCCATCCCAATCCAAGCCTGCCTACTTCGACGATCCTAAATATTTGCAAGAGAATTATCACACCATAACCACGGAGCAAGTTGATCAACCAAAACAGCAACAGTTGCCTAGCAGGCCACTACAGTCATTCGGTTCTCTTTCACACCCTAGTCCCAGCCCAAGCCCAGCATTCCAAGAACATCGCCGTCCTCCTATTGTTCCTCTTAATCAACAACTGCCCCAGCAAAGACCAGCTCAACAGTTCCTTGACTCAACCCACAACAAACCATCTATCAGTATCAATCCTAGCGCTTCTCCCTTCTTTAATTTGAAACCTTCCCCGCCACTTATTGAGGACAATCGCCCACCTTTCCACCAACACCCTCAGCCCCAGCAACAGTTTAGCTTCCACCAAGGACCCCAGGGACTGCCTAGACCATCACCACAGATTCCATTCCAACAACAACATTCATTCTCAGCTCCGATATCCGTTTCACCTTCCCCTGCCCCTCAGAATCAATTTGTCCCATCACCTTCTGCTGCTCCTTTGTACAATTTCCATCCTCAACCATCGCCAACACCTGATGTTTTCCATCAAGGCTCACCATCGGAAAGGCCACAGTTCCATCAAGGACCTTCGGAGAGACCTTTTAGCCAACACGAACAAAACATTGGTGGCTTAATTCCAAATGGAGGAGAATTAGTTCCTGCTATATCAAAATATGAACAACACATTACAGTCAATGGACCTACAGCTCAACCATTCAGTGGTCTTGGAGAGTCTAACCCTAGTCAACCACAACCATCGCCTAGTCAACAACAACAATATCATCAACAGCAACATAACCAACAACAACAGCGACAGCAAGAACAGCAACAGCGTCAACATGACCAACAGCAAAGACACCAACAAGAACAACAACAGCGCCATCAACAGGAACACCAGCAGCGTCAGAAACAGGAACACCAGCAGCGTCAACAACAAGAACAGCAGCAGCGTCAACAACAAGAACAGCAGCAACGTCATCAACAAGAACAACAACATCGTCAACAGCAACAGCTACAGTTGCAACAACAGCAACAACAATTAGATGCCGAACAAGAACAAGTTAGGTTACAGTTAGCACATAACGTACAAAAACAACAAGAAGAAATCCAACGTCTACAAGCCCAGTTATTACATTCACAACATCAACAGCAGCAGCACCAACAACAACAACAGCAGCAGCAACAACAATACCAAAATTCTTACCAGCAACAAGTACAGGCCACATCCCCAAGGTCACAGTACATCCAAGAAAGGTCACGACCACATCCTACGTTTGCCACCAGTACTGCATCTCCTCCTTACTATCAGTCGACTTCTAGGACAGTGGAAATTAAGCCAACAACGTCCAAATATGTATCTTCCACCCAGAACTCTGTATCTTCAACGCCTGAAACTAAGCACGAGGAGAAGAAGAAAAAACCCGCCATCGAACTCCCTGATGAAGTGCCAGATGACCTTCGTCAACAGCTGTTGTCATCAGGTATTTTAGACAATGCTGACATCAGTGTACTGGATTACGATAAAGTAGGAGACACGTCTCTGGATCAGTTACCTCCAGATCAGTTGGCTAACTTCTTTAGTGCTGGTGGTGGACAGCAAATTGCCTCTAGTGAAAATAGACCCGTCTACGTCAAGCCTAACGGAGATTCTATTCAATCTAGAATTGATGAAGATATAGATGATGACCAGGAATTCGCTGCATCAGAAAATGTCCCCAGTTATGTCGCTCCTCCGTCAAAAGATCAAGCTGTCGAGATGAAAGTTGTCCACTTTAACCCCGAGACGCCTGAAGGACAGCAGTTGGCTAGTGAATACATCAAAGAAAATGCCACACAAGTTGACCCTGTAGCACTGAATGACAAAAGGTACAACAGATACTTGCCTTTGAAAGTGAGCGGTAATCAGTTCCCACTACCAGATGTCCTGAAAGGTAGAAAGGTTACCTCAGTCGTTGTCTTGGCTCCAGTTGAGACTGAAGCTTTAGGCTCCCATCCAAGAGCTGAGCGAGCAGCAGAAGAAAATTTAAAGGGAATTAAATTTGTTGCTGGTGAGAGCTTGCAGGAACTATTAAAACGACCGACAAAGGACAATTTCCAAAGGTGGCTCGAGGTTGAGAAGAAAACTGCCACTGATTTACAATCGGTCGTCTTACTTGTGACTGGGTAAGATAATCTACGTAGTTTGTTATTATCAATTTGATAAATAATATTGTGTTAAAGAATGTGTCTGATTAATTTATTAAATAATTTTTATTTTCAGTGACGATGGAGCAACTGGTGAAAAGGAAATTTTCATGTACGACATTGCTTCTGGTAATGTAAACAAACTCGATGGTGAACTATCAAACGCATTCGTTGAGGCTGCAGAAAATAACTCTCTCAGTAAAGATATTGAGTCACTGGCCATTGAAGGAGAGGGTACCCCTGAAAATTTTGACAAGAAAAGCGAAGACGTAGCCGCGGAAGGTTCTGAAAATGTGCCATTATATGTAGACTTATCAGGCTTAAACTTAGATCAGGAAAATACAAACAAAGTGTCAATATCATCAGGTTACAGTAAAACGAAACATGGCAGATCGTTTAGGAGACATTGATAATTCAAAATGCCAAATGGTGTCTGATCCTTGTAAATAGTCTAGTATTAGTATTACTAAATTAAAAATCAACGCGTTGTTGCGTATAGTCGTAATTGTTTTTTTTTTACAAAAGTGATAATGGTTGTACAATATAAAATAACTGCCTATTACAATTTTGCTTTTATTTCTGACCTATTAATATCTTACATCAGATCAATGATATTATCATAATCATTCAAAGTAGTTTTAATGCATAGTAAATGCAAAAACTTCGAAAAATAAACATTATAGCTCAGTAAATGACAATCTTGATATTTGAATCAAGATTGATAAATAAATAACGAAATACTTATATTTCACTGTTTAATTATTAGTATAATTTAATATTGCAGCATTCAACCAAAATATATATTTTTAAATGAAATAATCGATACACAACGTTGTAATCGATTATTCACGAGCGAGTTGAATTTATCACAGCTGGCAACATACGTTCTAGCGAACTGTCAAACATATGGATTATTTATGGTGGAAGGTTCATACCGCAGTGTAAAATTCACAGTCTTTATTTATTTTCATGTATTTTGCTATAATTTTTGAATTGTAATCATGATGGAGGGTTCTCTAAGTAAATGGACAAATGTGATGAAGGGTTGGCAGTACCGGTGGTTCGTGCTGGACGAGAATGCTGGCCTGCTTTCTTATTACACGGTAAGTGACGTTTCATACTAACCGTATTACGAATTATGTCGTATTAAATGTGATTTGTACAAGGATTTTTCATACATAAATTAACTTACTTTGTAAATACTTGCAAAAATAGACTTGTCCACCGCTTTACATGAGAAAATTTAATTCATGATTAAGTAACCTTACGAGACAATACACCCAGCTAAAATAGCTTTTTATAAATAAAATACTCATAAAATTGGACTCAGCTCAATACCGCGGCCTATAAAATCCAATTGTAGTAAACAGAACAATTTATTACAAGACAAAATAATTAATTTTAAAGTGAAAACTCTTTGATGTCAGTGTCAAGGTTGGTATTTGTTGTTTATGTGTTCCATAGATGCCAAGGTGAGGCAAAGGCCTCTGCTGTATGGTGAATTGAAAGACTTTTTGATGATTAACAATACAAAAGAGTATTCAACACTTACACACGCACCTATGGGGGCTATAAAATTATGAAGTATTAACTGTTAATAAAACATGCAAAGTTAATGATCAAAATAGCTAGTACCTTAAGTACTACTCTATTATTTTATGAAGTCAACAAAACCTTAAGTTTTTATAATATTGTTCTCATCAGTTCTTCTTTATTGTGATTCATATAACAACTGATAGGTATGTATTTGATAAGGCATATTATACACAGTAAATATGATATGAGATATTTTAATCTAGCTGTATTAAAGGAAGCTTTGTTGTGTTTAAAATGTATATTTTATAATATACATGCTTATGCCCATGGTTAAACCAATGTTCAGCGGCAACTACTTTGTGCAACCTAATCAAAAGTAGGCTGTAACCTTTCCAACTAATGGTCTATGTAACACTGAAATCAAACCAGTGATACTTAGATTAGCTTTATTCAGCTTTACAAGATTAATATAGATTATATTGGCTAAACCTGGTATTATTTTATTGATATTAGGGTTAATGTAAAATATAACAAAGTAATTCTCAACACATATTCAAAAGATGGGCCTTTGATTTGATATTTTTATTTTGCAAGATCATCATGTTTATTTGGAATATCAATCACTTATCTATGACAAAGCATGGATGGAGTATCTATGACACTACTTTCAAAATGTTTTAAATATCAGTCATCATTATTTACTTACTAATAGAAAATGTATCAGTATTAGAAGCATATGAAAATTTATTTATACATCCTTAAATATTTTTTCCAACACCATTCTTATTAGCTTCCTTATCTATCAAATAGCTTTTTTTGAAGAAGTTATAAAACATGTAGTAAACAAATATGACGTTTGGAAAGTATAGTATGGTGATGCCCAGCGGTGCGGGACAACTCGGCAGGAACACTTGTGCCGAGTATATTATCATGATCGTGAACTGGATCTGTAAAGAGATAATATATAGTTGATTTTATTATTATATTACACTAGCTTCTGCCAGCGGTTTCACCCGCATCTCGTGGGAACTACTTCCCGTACCGGGATAAAAAGTAGCCTATAGCCTTCCTCGATAAATGGGCTATCTAACACTGAAAGAAATTTTCAAATCGGACCAGTAGTTCCTGAGATTAGCGCGTTCAAACAAACAAACAGGCAGCTTTATAATATTAGTATAGATTTATATTTTATTGCTTTCTGACTATTTGGTAGTTCTGAGTGAGGTAAAATGGCTCAGTTTGATATAACAATATTTCACTGTTTATGTCATCCTCTTGATTTAATATTTTTTATTCCAGCAGGCTTATTAATTTAAACAGTTTATCAATTCTAAATATAATTCTTTCAACTTTGATGCATGTTAGTAGGTATCCTAAATAATTAACATATTTAGTATTTGAAACAATAGTATAAGGTCCTAGTACTGTGTATAAAAGAGTAGCCACTAGGTTCATGTTTCACCAACTATTTATGTCCCTTCATGAACTTAATTAATTACTATGAAACTAATTGCCGTAATCACGCAATTTTGTTATTTTATCAGAAATAAACAACCTTGACATACAATAAGCAGTTAGTTTATAGGACACATTAGTAGGGCTGCCATCTTGAATTTCGCCAAACCCGGACAAACATTAAAAAAACCCGGACATTTGGCGTAAATCGCATTTTTTCCCAGAACGAGTACGATTTTTTTTAAACAAAATAATACCTAATTTGTAATCCATTTACTATTAACATATACTTAAATTCAATGAGGTTCTTCCTTGAAAAGTGTCCGGGTTTTCCCCGGACACTTCTTGAAACCCCGCCCAGACGGCCCCCCGACGGCCTCCAAACGAGGACAAATCCGGGGAAACCCGGACGGATTGCAGCCCTACACATTAGGTTTGTTCAAATATACAATGGCGGTAACACACCTTCAGTGTAATCAAGGTTTAGCACTCCTATTATTGTAGGCAGGTAAATAGGTACAGATGGCTTCAGGTCAACCTGTCACTGTTTTACCAATCGTTTAACTAGTTTAACAATCGTAAATATAGCCTTCCACTATTATGATAAGGTTGAAAATCTAATGAAGTAATTTGATAGATTGAGGTAGGTTGAAGAGCTGTCTGTTGATCAGGAATGGCGCATGAAGGTAAGAGTCCACAGGCACGTATCGCATGTATCGGACGCATCGGATTTTAGTTCGCCTTGTATAAGAATTCGTACAACGGCGTCCACTAATCTGCATCGTATAGACCGCTTATGTAGGTAGCTATGCTATGACGCGATACGTCCGATACGTGCGATGCGGGCCTGTGGACGCTTACCTTAACGTCTCCACATTCAGCTGAACTATTTCAGAGGCATTGATACTGAAATGCAAATGAGTTGGACTGCCCTTGTCTTAGTTATCTATGACGAATGTTTTAGAAATATTAATCCTTACAATCTGTTATAATAAGTATTATGTTGCGAAAGAAAGATGTTTGTCTGTCCTCTCATTGTTGAAAGATTAAGAGGACGAATTGGAAATTTTGGCGCCAAGGATCTCAATTTTTCTCAGTAAATACAAAACGGATCAAAATACAACTTGGTTACCTGAAAGTTCATGATAAAAACCTTATTTTGTTAGACTTCAAAACATGATTAGGTAACTTTTATAACAGAGGAAAATATATCAAACATACCTCTTTTTAAAAAGAGATTCACATATTATGGGCAAACGGGACCGATTTAAGCCTCTTAACTTTTTTAGTAGTTGAGTATATACATAATCTTTAAAATTGTAGAAGGAATTTTTATCAAATTATCATTTCTAAATTATAAAGTTACAAAACCATTTTGTCGCTTACGACTTTTAGTTATAAGCTAGCGCGCGTATTGTTATCCTCGCCCCGCTCAGACGCTCCGACCCCTTTTGGCGCCTTAAGGTCATGGCACATTATAGCAGCACCGCAACAGCACGGCTGCAACACGGTGTCGCCTCAAATTAAGACTACGGCTAGTTGCCAGCGCGCTAACTACGCGTTGTCCGCAAGGTGCCAGCTCGCCGTCCGCGCGCCTACCGCGCGCCGGCCGCGAGGTGTAAGCTTGCTGTCACCGCAAACTCAATATTATTTTAAGACAGTTATGATTGAACACGACGTAATGACGTTGTTTTGCTGCCGACTCGGAGTCGGCGCGTAATGAGCATGCCGTCGGCGCGCTGTACGCATGAGGTCCGCTCGCTTGCAGCACGCGGGCTGCGAGCCGAGTTGTGTGGTAGCGGCAAGCGCGCTGACTGCTCGCCGTTGGCTTTTTCATATTGACATTACGAAATATATTATAATGTACACGATTTAATGCTCTAAATTGAATGACAACTTAAATGCTGGTGTGGAGCCGTGCTGTTGCGGTGCCGCTATACTGTGCCATAACCTTTAGGTGCGCGTGCCGGTTATGGAATTATTGTTTACCAAATCGTCGCCTTAAACAAAGTAGTTAGTTGATCTCATTGTTTGGGTTTAAAACCTATTATCTAAAAGCAAATTAATCAACTTTTCACCTTGAGAAGCAATCAAAACAGCCACTAGACGTCACTAGAAACACGGAAAGCGATTAAAAGCTTTCGATAAAGTCAGGTGTCAAAGTGTGCCGGTTTAACCTTGCTATTTGTGCAAACGATTCGCTAGGAAATTGGGTTGCCGTCATCCCAATGGACGCATCTGTATGAATTTTTAAAGTATATTATACGAGAAAAAGGAAAGGAAACTTATTTTTTATAATTCGTGCCTTGGGAACAGTATGGATATGTATGTAGGTAAAATATTTTTTTTATTTATTTAAATCAGGCATCTTAAGACCATAGAAATATTGCTGTTCACAGTCACCATTCCTTTCTATTAATGACCACCCAAGAATGAGTGGCAAACAGACACACAAGAGCAGACAAACAAACACTTAACACTCACAATCGATACTTCTGCAAATGATGAATGTATACTAAGTGCTCCGAAACTACTGATGTCATTTGAAGCTTTATTCGCTGTTGGAAAGCTACACTATTTCCGAGTAACATGGTCTATATTTTATCCCGGTACATGAAGAATTTGCCCCGGGAATGCGGGTGAAACCGCGGTATAACAGCTAGTATATAATATTCGTATAGGTACGTAAGGGTTCGTTATACTTACCATCTGTATAATAGTGAGCCATTTCTTATACTTGATAAGGGTAGCCTTTAACTTGGGGCTCCCTTCCGAAGATAGGAGATAGTAGCTATACATGATCACGTGTACCGAGTTGTTTATCATCGGAGAAAACGATGTTATTCCACCTGCAAACCAAGATTTTATTACTTAGACTATTTTACTATTCAATAAAATATAAGTTTTTGATGATGTTGATGATAAGCTACATTCTGGAACAGGATGGTGTCAGTTTTCCATTTAATTTGTTCAAAAATCTCGATTCTAATCTAAATAAGACTTTGGGTATCATACGTAGCAAGATGAATCTAAGACAAATAATAATCAGAGAAAAACCAAACGTCCTCTATCAGAAACAACTGCATGAATTTCATTAGCAAGCAAGATCATGTGCAATTCTTATTTGGCCAATTATTAAATGTTGTGACAATGTAAACCTGTATTAACTTAGACAATAATAAAAACAGCAACGATAAACATTTTGGCCTTGCGAATAAATTATGCTAAACAGAAAACGATACAGACAGATTTGAGACTGATATTGTTTTTGAATTATAATCTTAGACGCAGATTTACCGACAGCAGACGAAATATGATAGAGAAATCGGAATTATCTGTTACACAACTTCAAGGAGAATGAAAACCTTTTTAGTGGATACGCGTTTTGGAGTAAAAGCATTATTCATGCTATACAAAAGTCCAATTCGCGTTGGGTATCTACCAGATGCTCACATGTTCTGTCGGAAGGCGGAGCACCTTCGTAGTGAAAGTAAATTGATTGATTGAAGCATCTTCTGAATGTTTCCCACGATAACTGTTAAATGTCAAACCGCAGCAGTGAGTGGAGTTGCAGAGAATAAGGAAAAAATATATCTACTTGACCCAAAAAGCATCATATGTGATGTCCTTGATGTTAAATGTAATTGTGATTTGGTTACTGAAACTAAACTCCCAGAAGCGTTGACAGAGCGATCATCTAATTTCTCATCATCGTCATCATCTCAGCTCTCTCAGATCTCCACAGATACCGGTTGGAAGCGGAATTATACTCCTAACTCAACAGAGTTATCATCATCATCAATCGTATACATTTCCAATCTTCAACGTTACCTTTTTATCAGAACCGTGGTCCAATATCTCGCCTGACCCTACGTTCCCGCTTGGTTCACTTTTGGGGTAACAAAAACCGAAATTCTTATATAGAACGTTAAGCCTTTAGTCATATTTGTAATGCTTCAGTGGGCCTAGGCATAATCTAATTCTATTTTTGTACGCTAAGCGTGTATCCTAATGTACAAAAGTGAATCGTAACAATACCTAATCAATTTTAACTGTGGTGCAACAACTGAAGTCTCTCTCATTCTTCATCATTTTAAAATGACCTGTCTGTCTAGGTTATAAGCCAGCAACAGCTGTGAAACCTCAATGTGGAGCACATTTCAAGGCTATCCTCTGCCCCTGACATGTCTTTACGTAGCCATTAGGGTTGGCAAGTGGCATGTTTGCTTATGTTTGCCGCTACTCCTTTGTATTCCTCTTTGTTTGTTCTATCATACATGTTTCCACACCCAGCGGCAATTCCAAATCTGGATTGTAAAACACTTCAAAATGTCCAAGACTATTTCTCTTTGTCCCGTATTGACATTCTAAATATAAACGTCGCATTTCCTTATCTTTCGACTTGGTTACGTCAATGTTATCATACATTTCTATTTACACTCACCGATGTAATCATTACGTATTTAGACAAGTGCGAAATTCGTTCCATCCGCAGTATTCGCGGTGATTATCGAGTTGTTTATTTTTAATTAGAGGACCTTGCGGTTAGAAAACCTGGCGTTTGACATGCTAGCTCTGCAAATTAAATGTTATGAGAGCCAGTCGACAAACACGAAGAGTATCCAAAGCACACATTATACGGTGTTATACAATAACATTTAATATGATATCACCGTCTGAAAGGTCTCACGCGAATGTCGGGTCATTCGAAATAGAACTTTCTCTCCTAGCAAATAAGGTTTGGTTTTGGTGTTCGTGGTCGATGTCCAGCCCATCACTTTCACTCGTTGGCCATCGCTATCTTCGCAATGCTTGTCCAGCGATAAACTACTAGACATTGTTTAGGGTCAGTTTTATCAGCGAATGTATGGGCCGAGATAACATCGAGATGTAATCAAGTATTATGGAACTGGTGAATCGGAGCGCGTTCCTTGATGGAAAGTTCGTATTTGGAATTAGGAAATGTGATTGATCTTTTTAGGTCAATTAAATTGTTTGAGGCATTTCAATTTAGTTATCATACTATCATACTTATTCAGGTAAATATAAAAGCTTACCGTAAAGTCACGAGAAGGTCCCTATTTGATTAAAAGGTAAATAGCTACTTAACTATAAATAACAATGAACATATAATCTATCCAACTTTTTAATATTTGCAACAATGTGGTCTTCATTTTCATCTCTTTTAATTAATCATCTACCCAAACATATACTATTCCCGGCCACTACTTCAAAGCATTGTGTACCTCGAAACAACGCCACATTCCCTTCAGAATTCACAACAAGCAAAATATACCTCTGAAGGCTTGATATATGGCCAGCCTCGTATGTGAGTCACAGGGTTTCATCTTCACAAGAAAAAACGTGGCCATGCCTTTGCATTACTCTTAGCTTACAATTTTCTGAATCATTGGCTGGATTATGCGTTAGATTTTTTTTTTTGTAAAAAGAGATTTTGATAAATCTCTTTTAGTCTTCTTTAGTTATTGCTTTGCACACAAGACCCATAATGTAAGTTTTTAATATTATGAGATACATATCAGACATCATCACTTTTTCTTGAATTAGTATCTCGTCTACGTCTTTATCAAAATTAGGTTATTATCAGACATCCCACATCGAGCAAATAAATATGGTGACTGTACTAGTTCTATGTATACGAAATACCATTGCCTCGGACTGGGTCAATGTCAACCATAGCAAAAGAAGTTAGTATGTCTTCAATAGCTGTAGAATACCATATGCCTTTGCTTTGAAGTTATACTTAACGACTATTGTAGATCTAAAAGAGCATAGCGATGTCAAGGCATAATGATCAATCGCTTAATATGGACATTATAGAAGGCACACATCAAATGTGATTAATGAACTATACTTAGCACTCAATTGACTGTCATTTTAGTTTACTAAGTAGCGACACGAGTCAATCAAGTTGTCAGTATGTGTCAATTTCGATGTTAGTAATTGTTGTGTCGCGTTCAATTGTACTTTCCAATCCGGTCTATATTTTATTATTTGCCAATGAGGTCCTACGGTGTTTGAGGTTCAGAACCAGAACATTATTGACGCACTAGTAGTTATAAAATGTTCTTTGCGATTGATCAGGTACGCTACATAATAAAAAGCTGGTAACGTCTTTAGCAAATGAAGGGGAAACATAAAACAAAGTGCAAACATTAATTTGAACAGTTACAGTTAAGAAGCTGAACCTTTATCCGTGGGCTTGAAGGCAAGGGGTACCTATAATTCAGGTTCGTTTTGAAACGTGGTAAAGAAGCTAAAATTATCGCCTATTATTTAAAAAACGGTAATGGAGGCCTCTTCGTTCACAGAGAATAAATCACCCACGCTATTTCGCCAGTTTTTTTTGTCATAAGTCCATAATTAAAAGGTCCAAATCCGCAGACACGGTCCATTTTAAAGAACGAATCCAACATAGGCTAAGAAACAAAAGGAATACCTAATAACGCTTCTATATTTAGCCGTGGTGCAAACGAAAGCTCGAGGCTTTCATGTTTTTAAATAAAACCTCCCATGTTTTATTAAGGGGCCGTCCATCGTGGACATTCAAAATTCTGTACAAATAGCCAGTGGTTGGCGCCTTTAGGCATTCGATGTTGATCGATGTAAATTAATTGTGGTCATTGAGTATTTGAAAAGAGAATGCCAATAAGTAAGAGGAGACTTTTCCTCCCTTTTTTCGCTAATATAGCTGAGTCTTGGATAAGGTTTAAGGGACTGCAAATGGGGTCAGCTTACCTATGTATTTGCAACTTCGTTTTTCGGTAATACGGTTACTTGAGTATAAGATAAATATGACTTGAGTAAAACAAACAAGAGGAGGGGACTTAAAATGAACTAAGTTTTATTAAGCAATCATTTCAAATAAAATATTTAAATAAGACGAACAACTTCTTAGCTTCTCTTTGTGTATTTTTAATGAGTAAGAAGTCACAAAAATGTCTACAACCTCACGTACTTATTTGAAATGTTCAATTTGTTTTCCAATTTTCTCTAAGCGAAGGCATTAAAGTCCTAAGTTTCCAAACAAACAGGAGGCACAATTTCTTAGTTTGGGCAAAGTTTGACGTTTAAGGATCTGTGCGGCGAGAACAGCGATTATGTAGGTAAAATGGCAATACCTACAGGGGTCTAAATTCATGTTAAAATTCAGTTAGGTAGTTAGGATTGGTCCTCAGAAACTTTCTGGTCCTTTCGGATTAAGCGTTTAGTTTTGGGTAAAGGTAAAAGTTTTGTATACCAACTTTTCTGTTATATCTAAGTTATTGTATACGTAAGATAGAGAGGTTATTAAAAACTCACTAGAGGGCGCTACAATATAGCGCCCTCTAGTGAGTTACAGGCGTAATTTTTATTATTTGGGAACATGCATTAAGCACGTACACATTGCTGATGAAAACAGAATTGTAATCGGACGTTTTGATTATATTGTAACATTGTTTGGCACTAATATTGTGGCGCCCCCTAGTGATTAATAGCTATGACACCTATCTAAGAACATGAACTCATCGAACACAAAACCGTTATTGAAAACCGCATCAAAATCGGATCATTAGTTTAGAAGGTAGGTGGGAACATTACTTTGCTCTTTTGTACTAATATTGTGGCGCCCCCTAGTGAGTTATAGCCATGACACCTATCTAAGAACATGAACTCATTGAACACAAAAACGTTATTGAAAACCGCATCAAAATCGGATCATTAGCTTAGAAGGTAGGTGGGAACATTACTTTGCTGTTTGGACTAATATTGTGGCGCCCCCTAGTGAGTTACAGCCATGACACCTATCTAAGAACATGAACTCATCGAACACAAACCCTTTATTGAAAACCGCATCAAAATCAGATCATTAGTTTAGAAGATATGTGGGAACATTACTTTGCACAAACGCACACACAAACACACAAACGCACATCTCTCACCCTAAACGCATATACCTGCTCCGTTCCGTCGTGGGTAAAAATGGACAAAAAAAAACAAGATGTCCGGATTTTTTACCCAAATGTCAGGACAAACTCACAGGTCTGTCCGGCTTTTGCGTCTGAGGACCTGGCAACCCTATACAGGGGTCTAAATTCATGTTAAAATTCAGTTAGGTTTCTGATTGGTCCTCAGAAACTTTCTGGTCCTTTCGGATTAAGCGTTTAGTTTTGGGTAAAGGTTAAAATTTTGTATACCAACTTTTCTGTTATATTCTAAGTTATTGTATACGTAAGATAGAGAGGTTATTAAAAAGTTCTTTTGGAAAATACAAAGTTCGTAGTTTCATATGGTACAGCCTTTTTATCGTTCCACTGCTGGGCACAGGCCTCCTCTCACACGGAAAAGGATTGAGTATTAATCACCACGCTTGCTCAATGCGGGTTGGTGATTTCAGACTAAATAGTCCAGGTTTCCTCAAAATGATTTCCTTCACCTTTTTATCAGCCATTGGTGTCCAAGATATAGAGGTACTTAGAAAGTACATACAAACTTAGAAAAGTTGCATTGGTATTTGCCTGAACTGGAATCGAACCCACGCCCTCATACTCGAGAGGTTGGTTCTTTACCCACTAGGCCACCACGACTTCACACCAGTTTCATATACTATTACGAAATCAGTTTTTAATTTTAAGTACCACTATCCACACACTAGCTGAAGGCTATTCTCAATTTAACCCAGCTTTGATCATAAGATTAAATTCACTCTGCTGAACACGCTGATCATTTCACTCGGGTCTTCAAAAGGACCCTCGGAATGTATCCCAAAGCTTTTCACAGACGTAATTGAATAATAATGACCTGGTTATAAGGTTCTTCGCGATTACAACAAGGTAAAACTTGTATAATTTACCTAATTGGATCCCAGTTCCTTGGAAACCCTCCTGGACTTGGTTTTGCAAGTCTCTGATTTACTTTGTTATAAAACAATACCAATTACGTCTTTTGAGGCAAGTTGGAAGTCTTCCTTGAAATAATGGACACCAATTTTCTTGTAACTAGATCTGATTGTAGAAAATGTGCTAATAGCCTTATACGGCTTAGCGTTTATTAGCTTCATAACTTGGAAGCGATCAAATTGTTGATAGCCAATATTGTATCAGATAGTACATAAATCGTGTGTATTATGACTGACGCAACCCCGTAATGTCTGGATTTGTGTTTAACGTAGACTTGAAGCAAAAACGTGGGGTGTTCACTTTTATTGGTCGTAAATGTTGACTTTTGTTTGAGGATTTTACTTGGAGAATCATTGTTGTTCTTTACGAATGCAAGAGTGAAGTTGGTATTTAGCTACTACTGCAACATAGGCATTCTTACTATTGAGTAGAACATATAAGTTTGATGCAATATGCAATTGAAAACAGGGCAAGTCCTCATTATCTATACAAAGAAAAATCACCGTATACAAAAATAAATAAACAGTAATAGATGAAGATTTCAGGCATTTCCAATATTAAACGTTATGATAACATCGTCAGGACTAAAAGTTTAAGCTGGATGATTGATGATGGTGCTTCAATTTCGGACAGGTTCCCTTGTCTGCTAATCTTGTAGCGTTGATTGCTCTTGATTGATTAACATAAGCTGTCTGTTTGTGTCATTGTTATTGTGTTATTAGTGGCTGCCGAATACTGCTTAAGGTATTTGGGTAGGTACTTAGCAAGTTATGTGGGTTACTAGTGTATTAGGGGAAAACCTTGTGTTGTATTCCGGATGTTCGTATCTTTGGAAACCATTTTCTTCTTCAGTAAGAGATTCCGTATTTGCGTCGTTAAGATCAGTCACATTTGTCCAATTTCTGCCTTTATCTGTCCAATTATTATTTTTTGGTGTAAAAGCATTCATAAAATCTCTGATTGCCAGAAACTATGTATATTCTTTATGACCCTGTGTTACAAATATTTTACTTCAACTAGAAATGCTATAGTAATCTTTGGCCAATCTATCTCCGCAGTTTTTCTCATGGAGTAGTATACCCCCACTTTCATTATAAAAACAAACACGCCAACAGAGTTGACTCCGGTAACCTTCTTTGATTGCAGTATTTATAGAACATTGGCTTAACTTCTTGTGCCTCGGGTAAGACCGGTTGATGAAATTGGTACAAAAGAGTACCAATTTCTGTCATTGACTGCAATTTCGTTGCTAATCTGAACGTAAGATGTCTTTATATTGCCCAAAACTTAGACCTCTAATGTTCAATGATCTTGATAAAATTAGTGTATGAACAGAAAAGTAGTTCTCATATTGCTTTGACTCTGATTTGCTTGCTTAGTATGAGAACGTAATAATTTGGAGCTAACTTCTGGATTAAACTTTTGAATCTGGATTTAACTTCCACCTGTCTAGTTCAATACAACTTTTTAAATCACCTTGTAAATGGAAAAAAATATCAAATCAGATTGCTAGCTTACGTAACACAGAAGTCCATTAGCCATTGCTCCATTTACCTCTACATCGACCATTATTATCTGCATGCATGTGCCATTGACAGGGCATTATGGCAGTAACTCGCTTATGTACTGTCTAGATAACACGTGAAGAATAAGAAGCCAACTATTCAGTTTTGATTAAGAATCGTCCTAGACACAGCAGGAAACTAGAAACGCAACTCGTGTGACCTATATTTTCATCACCCTTCGCTCCTATCTCTGCTAATAAACATACAAGAACGCACTCACACAATACCAATCCTAGATGCTATCAGTCTGCAGAATATTATCTTGTTGGTCTCCGAAACTTTCCCTATGGGATTTCTCGCCAACACATCTTCGAAACGGACGAACTCGAGCTTAACTTTAGGTTTCTACCAAACTTCCGAAAGAGATGAGAGTCCATAAACTTTCTGTAAGTTGTCCCTAAGGTGTTGTGTACTCCTTTTAAGAATTTCGTAGCTTTAGAACTACTAGTATTGAAAAATATATATCTTATTTTTCCTAACGAAATATTCTACTTCAACAATGCGTCAAGTTATACTGCAGTATTTATTTATACGCTATTATAGTTTTCACTACATTGACGACTTCATTGTGCGAATGAAAAGTAAAGCCTAAATTCGCAATACCATGTTGTTCTGCCGTACATCTATCATAGCACGTAGCTTACCAATATCGTGTTCCCAATACCCTATTGGTTCCAGCTAATAGTCCAATATTTAACGTTCAATGAAACGAGGGCGACACCCATAACTCATTGGTTATAGGAAGCCGAGAATTTCCAGCAGTCGAGTAATTCAATCGAGGCACGATGTACGCTTCGGAGTTCAGAGAAACTTTCCTATCGGGTTTTGGGATGTCTTAATGGTATTAAGGAATATTTCAACTTCGCTTTTTATGTATTTTGAGTACGATTTGTCTTGTTTATCATGGTTGCGGCAAGATTATCATGTTAAATTCATGAGTGTTGGTAAATCGGCTTTATTTGAAAAAAAAAATGGTATGGGATTTCATGTTTTTTTATACGCTCAGCTTTATTTCTCATTAGGTTCTCCTCACATATTTTACTCTGGTATTTGAGGTTGAGAGGGTTGAGGTTAAAAACCGTTTACAGAATGTTAGTCGCCATTTTTTATTTTCAATTGTTTTCATTCCACGATTGAAATGGAATGTTTGTGAACATAGGGGCACAAAGTACACACGCAGTTGTTTCTCCTTGTATGTGTAGAATAAAATTAATTTTTCTATAGGTATTTCATTTTTTTTAACTCATTCGGTCAAGCTATAATCCTAAAAGGGGTATTTACCAAATTATAAAACATAAACCACAATGTAGACGAAGATCGAAACCAATTAAAATACAGTAAGTTCTCTAGTGACGTTTCAGAGTTGTGACCAGTCTAATTCAAATGTTTGAATAGGTGGTACGTACATTTTTAGCTGTAGGCGCTCCGGTTTCCCTAAGTATTCACGCTAACTGCGCTGCTAGGTAAAGGTCAAGATTTTTGAATACAGCCTCATGTTTACCTTAATGATCAACATTTTTTTACGTTAATTAACAAGAACATGCTTTGAATTTGTAGTGCTGCGTGCTTTTTTAATAGGATTGCGCCTATTTGTGATTTTTGGGATGATTGTGTAATCACGGTGATTGGCGGGCTTCTTGTTTATTATGGTCAAAGAAAGCTGCTGATGGATTACTTTGGCTTTAACAAGACCCTCGGGGACCAGATAATGATGGTGTAATTCTTTAACGTAACATCACAGACTTGCAATGCATCAACTCTCTAATAATTTGGGCCCAGGATCCGTTTAATACAGACACTAAAAATAGATTTAGCAATGGGCGACAAACTCTAGGACCCAAAATTAATTTATCAAGGTAACTGGTTCTACAATAATGAAAATACACAACAGCCGTACCTTAACTTATTAATAGGCTTAGGCAACTATCTAATAAATCTAGGACGGAAGGACCAGATCAGCGGTATTGTACCACCAGCTTTAGATAACTCCGTTACGCTTTGTGTTAAGTTACGAAGCTGTGGTCGTTTTGTTACCACGCCGGTGGAGCTTAAGCCTTTTAATAGCATTTTGTATAGCGGCAAAATCGTTTTATGTCTTTTGTCTTTAATATAGCTGCTTTATAGTCTACGAAGATAATAATGCTGACCTATATTCACAAAAAGAGGAAGAATAAATGTTTTATTCTGTTCGAATGGACCGTGTCTGCGGTTTGATAAAGTTTACGCAGTCCCATTGAAAGGACTTTGTGTCCGCATCCCTGGCGAGTCAGTCATCTGTGTCGTATAAAACCTCTTCAGCCGTATCGGGGAGCTACTCTTACATAAGTCGCTTTAAATATACGCCATATTTTGGTTGGGATATTTAAACTGAATAGTGTAGTGTGGCTTGGAACGGTGCCGAACAGAAAGTGCTTAGCTTAGGTACTTCAGCGAATTTTTATGCAAACCCTGCAGACTTGGTTTTAGAATATGCTATCGCTTTTTGTAGTTAAGGTCAAAGTTACGATGTTTATGTAATCATAATTGTGTTCAAAACTTTCAGATTTTTTAAATTACGTAATGATACCGTTATTTTGAAATGCTTTCGAGAAACCAAATTGGTAATTATGGCAAATAAGTCTTAAGTGTTTGATCTTACTATCATCATTATCGTTGATCATTTCAATTAATGATTCCTCACTCTTTATTTAGGCATGTGTTACATTCACTTAGATTTATATTAGTATTCAGTGTAGCGTAAAATTTAATTGACTCTTTATCCCTTTCAATACTGAAATTACAGAACATTTGGTCCACACGAATTGACAAATCAACTAAATCTTGACACAATCTTTCAGTGATTGATATGTAATGTATCAATCAAAAGCGCTCTTCTCATCAATCAATAGGAATCAATCAGTCAGTAACAGTTCACTTGATTGTTATTATGGAAACATGTCACAGTATAACGACGTTTTCCGAAAAAAAAAATGACATATTTTTGGCATATACTTTTTTATGGTAAATCGCTACCTAGGGTTGTCAAAGAAGGTTTCACTACATACAAGAAAAGACTCGTTTTGCCAACTGTAGACAGCTTTTTGACGTTTATTCTGTTAGGTTTATGCCAAAAATACTGCCATTCGTAAGTTTCATGCTGTTAGAAAAAGACCCCAAAGTAGTTGATCTAAATGTGATCGGCTATTACAATTTTATTAAAAGGAATACCTTTCGGTTTTATAGGTACGCCTATTAGTAAAAAATACAAGAGAAGAGGTTGGTCAGATGATGAATAAAAAACCGTCAAAAACAACTTCATGTAGTTTTTATCTCCCCTAAAGTATCCGGCGGGTCCGACATCTGACTTTATGGACGATTAAAATGGTTGAATGAAACTTATCGTAAAAATGCCATTTCCACAATCCACGTCGATTTAAGATACTGTTATTTCCCTTGTTTAATTAACTGGGACTTTATTTTTTAAATCGACATTGCAATTTTCTAACATGCCTATCAATGGAATCTGGTCAATTGCTGGCACGAATACTTATTTGAACTACACAGCTGTTCCATGGCCTGGTCTATAATTCTATTGATTCAGTTTGCTTGTTCAATTGTTTTCATTGTCATTTATTAATATTTTTGCTAGACTTTTCAGTAAGAGAGGTGGTTGAATTTTGGCAATATGCAGAACATGATTTAATGGTAGACTTTGTGGTTTCATAGCCTTCATCTAGTGAAAGAATAAATATTTCTGGACTAATGACGTTATATTGAAGACAAGGTTGATGTAGCAATAGAACAAAAACAAACCTATAGGCCGACCATTTAACTCGCGTATCGCCTGCGCGGTAAGAAGGAGGCGGGGGCGGGTAACGCTAGACACGGAGTCAATAATCCAAAGATTTATCTCGAGATAGACATTGTTGGTATCCTTTTTTTTTAGTATTTATTTTTAAGTTTTACAAATATTTTATTAATAGCTTTTTAGGTACAAAATCATAAAAAAAAATAATTAACTCCGTTTAAGAAATATTGAACCACGGATAAAAGTTATATAGGACTATTCATCATTAATATCCATATCGCTTGAATCATCATCACTGTCTGTGTAGCTTGAGGAGTCAGAATCTTGCAAATTAATAATAAATCGGTCCATCTCTTCATCAACGATACGATCGTGCAGACAATATTCATTTTCAATAGTTTGTACATGTTTATCGGAATTAACCCATTGTTCTACAGAGTATTCGGCAAATAACTGTTCTAGTGTATTTTTCTTTTTGTCTAAATTAGAATCAATTTCAATTTTTGCGAGCTGTCCTTTGATATCCCCCCAAACCAATTCGATTGGGTTCAAGTCTGGGTGATATGGAGGCAGTCGTAAGACTTCATGACCTGCCGCCTTTAAAATTTCATCTATTTTATAAATATTTTCTGTCGCGTATTGTTTAATTAAATTCAATAAATCACATTTTCTTAAAGACGTATCAAATTCGACATTGACAATCGAAAGCCAAGTTTATGTTCTCAAATATTCTCGGCCACAATTTAAAATTCCTTCTTCTCTGAGTTTCGCATTCAAAGTTTTTAATGTAGGAACCTTCTTATAAACCGTATAAAATTGAGTTATTTTTCTTCTAACAACGCCCTCTGTAAAACTGTCAACTTCAATTTTTTTCTTTCGGATCTGTGTATTTTTTTTTGGTGATTTAAAATTTACATTATTTTGTTCATCTTTTAGTTCATTTCCTTCTTTTATTATTTTACATATGGTAGTCACCGAGAGTCCTGTAGCTTTAGCAACAAGTTTGTTTAGGTTTACGTCTTCAAGATACTCTGTAGAATTATGATCTTGTTTTCTGGCTTTAAAATAGGAATATACATTGTATGCTAATTGTTTAGCTTGCTTGTTAATTTTATTCGCAAAACTGCAAGAGCGATTCATCTTGAGATTTATCTTGGCAAGTCGTATACCTTGTGCGTTTATGTCCAAGCGTCCGTAACAAAAATGACAACCGCGCGCTGCAAGCACAGCCAGCGCACTGTTGCACTTGACGTAAGCTGTCTGCTCCGCGCACCCCTTTCACCCACCCGCTAACATCTCCCCTCGCTCCCTTCTTACCGCGCAGGCGATACGCGAGTTAAACGGTCAGCCTATAATTAGATGCATGAACGTAATCTAACATCGTCTATGAACCAATCCAACAGTTTTCTATCTCCGTCATTTGAGGTTATGTAGGCCAAGTCCTAACAAAATTAACCTTAATAAGATCACAAAAAATCTTCATGCAAGAGTAAATTACATGCAATTTTTATACGAAATGTTGACGGCGAATTTGTGAAAATCACCCGTCGGAATTGGTTCACCCGCACGGCGCCGTCAAACGACCGGTTTGCACGCGAATCGTAAATAAAACGGTTAAATAATATATTATAACAATGTTAAGCGTTGTTTATTTTTTGTTACGTACTCGTTTAGCGGTTATTCTCTAGGGTTATGGATTATTGCGCAAGCACGGTTTAAATATTGACCTTTGGGCTTTTAATTATGTTAAGCTACATTTCTGAAAATATGCATTATCTCTCTATGTCTCTTATCTCTTGAATAAATATTAAAATGTCTGAAAATTGACCACATTTCTATCATAGATGACCATTATGAGAAATATGCTGTAGATCTTTATAAAAAAGACCGACTTATCGAATTAAATTATCTCTATAACGTAATCGTCTCAATTGACTTAGATTTGGCAGAAAATTGGATTACGATTCACGCACAATCAAACTGGTGTTTATATTGCGAAGACATATTTGCTTTTCTGTTAGATCCGGATAAACTATTCACACGCTGATTACGGTCTTGTTGCTTCTTCAAAGGAATTTATTTCAGCATTCGACTGAATAATATTTTTAAAAACCTTTATATTGTTATGACTATTCTTATAACAACTGTATCGACAAACGTGATGCGTTGTTTGTAATCTTAATCCTATTGTTTGATATAGTTTTAAAAACTTTCAATTGGTTTGATAGTTCAGTGGGAGCAATATCAAAATTTATACATACCCCCAACATACTTCAGTGCAGACCAGATAATGATTAGCGTACTGACGTGATGATAAACGTGGAGAAATGAAGCCTGTCGTTCCTTCTTCCTCAATATAAAGAACGCCGTCTCAAATAGTTCCAGAAGCTTCAGGATTACTGTCCACCAGAGGAACCTGAGCATCCTCAATGCTTCTGGATTCATGGAGTAGTCTGGTAGCATGCAGCCGAAGTGGTATGTGGTTGTCCATCCTGATGTCATTATCTGGAAGAAGTTTTATATAAGCCTTAGTGGATTCAATATATTAAAAATCTGTCTGTGACGCAATTCAGCCTGTTTTGTGAAATTCAACGCTTCTGCAATGTCTTCACTTGCAGATGAAGCATGATCAGATGTTTATATCCACGTCTGTTTGTTGCCATCTTATTACGGTAAACAAAATGCCGCTGAAATACAAAGAAGTGTCGTCCTCATTACCAATCGTTCTCATGAATATGCGATGATATCATCGCATTGATCATACTAACTCGTGATCAAACAACCGATATTGAACCCTTATTGAGCTGTGGAGTTTGCATGATCAGATTAATTCATTAATCGCGTTCAGATATTTTGCTCACGCGAATAATTCGCATAGTAATTTCGTGTGAACGATTGCCAATTAGGACAACCCGTTGGTTGATCGTCACTTCTCCATTATTTGACGTATTGAGTACTTGAGCGAGGTAAGGGAAAATCCTTTTTGGATTTGTAAGAAAACCGATTACTTTTTTTCATTATCCTAAATGGAAGAAAATGTTAATTTTGTACGGAGGTGATTGATCACTGCCAACTGTTCATCATGTCGACTTAGGAGCGCAGAGAATGCCAAACCAACGTACAATTTGTACCGAAAGACCAAACCTATGAATTTTAAATTTATTAATAGCTTCTTAGCCAGGTTTGGGTCTGCTTGAATGATTAATGGGTTCACATGTAACACATGAAGTGCGGTTCTTTAATGAGGGTCCTTGCTGAGTCAATGTTGGCGCTTCGGTCTCACTTGACTAAAGCTCTTAGAGAATAATTTGCTGGAAATATCCATATATAATGGGTGCCAACATTAAGAAATGGTTCAGTGCCGAATTCTTGTCGATTCGTATATTTTTTTTTCGGAATTTTCTTCTTTGGCAAAGCAGAACTTATTTTTGTGTCGGTTTTAAAAGACATGGTTTGGAATACATCCTTTTTGACACGTGTATCGTTAAAGTACAGATTAAGTGCAAAGCAAACTTAACCAATGAGGCGACAAAACGCACTCATTTCGAAGATTAAGGCCACAAACTAATAGTTTCTTAAAGCCACGTTACAAGACCCTCACGTGATTAGTTCCTTCCCTTATTTGCTCCAGTCAGTTGCAGGAAACTTGTGTGACACAAAACGAACGTGGAGACAATGTTTTGTTAGAGATTCTTTTAGAGGAAGCTAAGTTTACACAATTGCAGTCGTAGTCTATTATGACTGAAAAGCACAACTGAGATATTTATAATCTTTAAGTATTTCAAAAAATCCTTTATGAAGCCTGTGGGAATGGCTGGGGCTGGGGGATTTCCTGGTTAGGCTGGAATGTTTTTGTCACGCTATGCTGTCAATTCTGGGTTGTAGCTACAATGATAGTAGTCTGCAATATTTACAGGCAGTTAGGCAGATTAGCCTATAGTAGATAACTCTAGCGCATACAATGGGAAAAAGGGCAGGTTTTTTTGCAAAACACTCGCATTGTTCACGTACAGATATTGTATCGTCGTCGAAACTTAGCCTCACAGTACCTTTGACAATCTCTTAGTAGGTACTCAGTCTCACTATTTGTATAATAGCATAGTTTGTTATTACTTTGACGAACAATGAGACGTCTCGAATTGTTGTTTTAGGGTAGTTTAATTAATCGCTGTTCCTGTCTCTTGTTTATCTTTGTTTAATTAATTGCGTTATTTCACTTCCACTTGTTGTAGATAGACAGGAAAGAGTGGGGTTCGATCATCGGTTCGTGGAAAATTGCATATCGTTTTGCCATTAGGAAATCCCCATTCACCCTAAGCCATAAACCACTATATAACAAGGGAGTGCATTTAATGATCAAATCGCTCTATCAAAATCATACACCTATATTTTCACTTTAATTTCTAGGCAATTCAGGTTTGTCTGGATGGCCAATCATGCCATAAACCGAGGGTTGCCATATAATCCGATGGGCAACGTTTCCGCCTTTAAATCAACTCGCCATATGACTCATGCTAATGACTAATCTATTGATGGCTGACCGCGATTCATCATCATCATCATCATCATCAGCCTATCGCAGTCCACTGCTGGACATAGGCCTCTTCAAGTGCACGCCACTGAGATCGATTTTCGGCTTCAGACCGCGATTATGGGCTATGAAAACAGCGTTTTTGTGCCATGATTTTCAAACGAGGTTTGTTTCATTATTTTTATGCCAGTTTAAAGAATATTTTTTATTATTCAATTATAAAAATTAATCTCAACGTCAAAGTCGAAAGTCAAAATCGTTTATTGAAACTGGGCTAATTAGAGCACTTCTTCGCATCAAAATTACAACAGACAGCACCCCCAAAACGCTCCCCTTTTACCGCTTCCTAGTGCCTATAAAAACTCTTTGCTCTTTGGATACATTCCTATCAAAGCATCTCTGCTTATATCCCCGCTGTTTTTATAGCCTCTAACATTCTGATGAATGAAAGTGCGGGTGTGGTCTCAAGTCCACAACAAGTTTCGTCTCGTGACAGTGAGATGTCGTAAATCATGAGATTTTAAGTCAATTTCGTTGGAATTTCTAGTGTCACGCCATGTTTAATTCTACGGGCTATAAGTAGGAATAATTGAACGTTTAATGTAGCCAGGGGATAGGAAGAAAGTTGACTATTTAGTTAGTCAATTGGATATAATTATAGCACTCCATAAAAAGTTTCTAGAGCCATCACTTTTATCTATGAATGTATGAGTCTTCCTCGTATTGGCTACTAAACTTAATATTTTAAAGACCATCATCGATTGGCGATCAAGGAGACAAGAGCCCTCGTTAAAATCCCATAAGTTACACGCCTTGGGGCAAAGGTCCCTTATCTCCCATAATGATCTACTTTGATCGTAGTACACTTACCAGATTTTAAGTCATAGCATAAATAATCTCTACGCATGGAATCTATACCTGCTATTACTAACCCAGGGTGACATAGGCTACATGTTATCCTGGAAAAGAAAGAAGTTTCTCCGAAGAGCAGTTCAAACAGCTGGTTCATCATAAAAATATTTTCGCCAGTCAGCTGTATACCGTTTTATATGCTCATGTAAAAACTGCATATAAAGTCTGTTGAAAAATAAACAGTTTTCTAAGTTTGTTTATCGTTAGCGATAGAAATAGCAACCAGAAATTTATGAGCTTCGCTGATCGGCGGTAAAATAAACTGAACAAGCCGTGAACTTGTACATATCTTTGGCATCTATAAAATTATGAGTGAGTTCCCATGTATATTGGAGTAGGCGTGATAAACTGCGCATGTTTTTTTGTTTATACGGATGTATGCTTTTATTTTTATAACAGTATATGCCACTTATTATTTACTTTGTTTGCAGTTTGCGTAAGGATTTACTATCGGTCTGTTGAATTTTTGGATTTTGTGATACAGACCCAAAATTATGATAGTTAAATTTTACTCAGCAAAAAAATCAACATGTCACAAATGACTTGTAGTTTTTTAATCAATGTATGAATACGAAAATTTACTGATAAAATATTAGATTCAGTATATCACGCTAACAATTATGACTACACCTCTTCATAAGTACTCAATAATCATGAATGGAAACAAAATGGTAAATATCACATACATTGTATATATCTAAGGAATAAAATTCATAATGGAATTTTGGATTAATAGGTATTCGTTACTTAAAAATAGGTTTATCAAAGATTAAATTACCCTTCTCTTTAAAACTGCCGAAAAAAGCAAGAATATCTTTAAGTAAAGGTCAGATAGAACCGTTCCATAAATATCCTGAAAAATCCCTCAATAGCCCAAAACAGGACCACCCACGAATACCTCTATTAATATAAAATTATCATAATATTTACAGAGTACCTAAAAAAAAATATGACACGCTCAACGCCACCGGACGCCGAACTTTTTTACTAAAAATATTGCTGACTCATTTTTAAAGGGAACCTTGACAACAATTAGGATATCATCAAATTTATAAATGCAATATCGAGAAGAATTCAATACATAACCTGCATAATAACCTCTTAGTTCTCCCTGAACCCTAGAAACTACCATATATCGAAGATAGGTCAATCAAATTACAAATATGTATATCACCAAAACTAACTAAAAATACACATTCAAAACTACATTAAGTACATTGTCACGAATGCAATAAAGTGGAATGGAATAAACATGTTTAGGTAGACGACAAACGTCTGGGAGTCATGATAGTATTGTATGATACAATCATTATCAATCACTGCATTCTGATTGTCATGCCAACATGCTATTGTCACCATGAATTTTGAAAATTTAGGACTTAGAACTTAGGCTATATGATATAAAGAAACAAGAAGAGACGAATAAGAGCTGTCTCGTTTTGTTAATAATTTTTGGCTAGTCATAGAAATGATTGTGTTTTGCTTTGTGTCTCGGTCACTTCCAATAACATCAACTAATCAAATACGTCGATTAATTTGGTTAATAAGCTTTTAGATGTTGATTTGATCATGTCGATATTGAATAAACAGCCTTCATTTTGCACACAGATCTGAAATTCACAGGGAACCTTAAAATTAAACGCAATAATTAAACAAATGTGAAGTCAAATTTTCAAAATTTAACTTTACCTCAGTATAAACAAATTGTACTGGTAAAATCCACTTAGTTGCTTGATTGACACATAATTGAATTTCCCTTTTTTAGCCAAAAAAGCGTCGAACAAAGAGTAAACAGTCGTTTGAAATACGTTTGTATGGACACCCTACACCCACTGGGCGGTATGGAATTGATCAAATTGACACTGCGTGACCCGCACGTAACGCGGACGACACGGGAACATCCGGAGTGACACACATATATGAGTAATTTGCTATATGTACGTAAACTGTGTATGTGTGTGTTCGACTACCGGTCGCTTTCACACGTTGAATTTGTAAATTGCGTGATTTTTTTGACTTATTGAGTTTCTGTTTCGGGTCTAATAACTAAATTGTTTCGAGGTAATGGGAAATGAAATCTAGCAATGATTTATTTTGTACAGGTAAATAATTAATCATTGTAAAAAATAATAATTTGGCATTTGGTTTGGTCAGATCTAAAGGTGGGACTAAAAATTATATGAGGTACCTAACTTATTTGTCGTCCTAGCGTTGCTTTTGGGACTATATTCGAAATGATACAGTGCTGAAACTTTTAATCAGTTTTGACATTTCTCTTCGGCACCGTAGGGCTTACTGTGGACTCGTAGTTAGTAAAACTTCCAGATTAGTTTTAAATTAGTATAATGACCATGATTTGAATTTAATAAACTTATAGGTAAACTGAATTCCAGTTAAACCCTACTACGTTTTACGACTACGTTATAGCCCAAAAAGTAGTTATTAAAAATTGAGGTTCCAAAGGCTAGGTTGGTAGGCTTGCACTTATCACTATTTACGGGACGGATCAGTTCTACCTTATATTTCTATCAACGAACATCTTAGTATTCATACCATTTCTAGCCATATCGTCTTTCACACAAGCCAATAACATTACAACGTTATTTTATGCGTGTACTAGGCTTTTAGGCTCGTATGAAGGTATATCAATACATAGAGATACGTATATATAGGTGTATATCCATTAGTCGGATTACTTGCCTCTGACTATTGGAAACATTGAGATATGCAGACAATCCCATAGGGGAAACCCGAGGTTAATAACATGCATAGATTTCACATAAACACTTAGGAATGAGTGTTAACCAATCAGCGGTAAGTGCTTATTCATTAAATGTCTGCTCATAAATGCTGTATGACAACTTATCATTTGTCTGGAAGTTTAAATTTACTTCCATTCTAATTGGAGACATCTGAATAGGAAAACCTTTCATGAAGGGAATTTCAAACTCATTAAAACTAATGACTACACAAGTTAGTACCTAGAACTGAGCTAAAAGGACTCTCACGTTTATATGTAAGTGGTGCTTTATCCCTCTAATTTAAACCGTATGTCAATTGAAATAAGATTCAAACTCACGCCCCACGTCGCAAAAGCGTTTGCCACAATCTGCACTACATTATACCACTTGATGATACTCCTCAGTTCATAAGGCCTCCTGTTCTTCATATAAGCCGGTAGGATCAGCTTAATGGTGATCAGGTACGTGACTATGATGGCGGCCAGCGGCTTTGGTGACGTCATCAGCATCCAGTCTTTTACGCGATGATCTGGGAAGAAAGGAAGTTAGGGGATTAGGGTGTAAGATATTAATTCAATATTGGTCAAGAGCGTTTTTGCCGGTGCCATAATATCGTCTAATTCTCAGTTTGAAACAAATTCTCTATCAGTAAAGGGGATCACAATTGTTTAATGTAGGTTATACCTCGAGACGATAGCTTTATTAGTCTTTCAAATAACAAGCAATATTCCTAAAAGTGTTTAATTTAAAAAAAAAAAACATACCGGCCGAATTGAGAACCTCCTCCTTTTTGGGAAGTCGGTTAAAAAGTCAGTCTATTTCCACTTTTGCTTTGCAGCAATTAACGTAATCCATCGCCCCCTTTGCCCTGACCCTCTCCTACGTAATACAGAGTGTGCTATTTTTCCCACATATCACAATATAATAGGTATATCTATTTGTGGATTCCCACGAGCCGTGTGTGCGTGTAAATAGTCTTCACTTGACTATTTTTAACTTCCTGGCTTCGCTTTCGTGGCTTTATGATAGTTTTACCGGTTTTGGAATTTGTCAGGAATTTTATTTAAAAAGGTTTTATGCAAATAAGTCTGAAAAACAACTTTTTTCGAACGTAAAAATTACAAAAGATTACCCCAAATACACGCCCTTCAACACTGCCTATGTGTTTTGCTGGGAAGAAGAAGTCTCACAACATACTCTCCAGCAACACATGCATGAAAAGTGCTTCATGAGGAAGCTTGTTCAGGAAAGTGCTACCATCATTCATGATTCTGCTGCCAAGCATCTGTTCCGGTTTGAAAGATACGGATGCTATTACAAATGCATTATGACGCAAATACTTATCGAGGCACTTGAAACGTTTCAGATTTGTTTCTAAGGAAACTGTAGTCAGTACCATGCATTGAAAGTAGTAGGAATGGAAAAATATATGGGGTAACATTATAATAGGCCGCGTTGACAGATCCTGATGAGACACCAATATGTGATCGGTCTACTGGTGTCTCAGACTGTATGAAAACATTTCCGTCATAGCACCAAACATGAAAATAATTTCAGCTAATACTCCATTGTTATTTTACACACAATAATTAAACTGTCCATAACATCTAGGAAGAAGCCAAACAATTTAATCTATGAAATTCATCAGCAACTTTATGAAGAAGTATTTCACTTTTCAACCAAACGTACACTTCAGTCTGACTGACCCAGATTTCGTAATGCTGCAAATTGCATCTTTATTATATCAACTGCTAAGTGCAGTGGTTCCGCAGTTAGTTCAAGTGATTATGAAGTGTTAGCGTTTTTAGTTTTTAGTGTCTAATTGTTTTCGTTTATGCAATTATCGTCTTTCGTAAAATGTTGTGCTTTAAATTTTGTTGATGGTATTTGTTCATTTCTGCCTTATTAGTAGATCTTCTGTTGTCGTTATCTATTTGTATTTTAGTATAACCTTTTTGTTTTTGTTTTTGTGTATATAACCTTTGCTTAAAACAATCATCTCCAAGTTTTTGTTACCGTCAAAAAAGCTCTATTTTGGCGAAGTCGCGACTTTTGACACACCAAGTTTCAGCACTATAGAGGAACATAGAAATACCCACAGCGCGAACCACTTGTATTTTTGTTGCCGCAGCTAGTCTAAATTTCGTATAGTGGAATTCCGCTGTCCATTACCTATATAAGTACCTTTTACACCAAAATCATACGGTCCCATCATTATCACCTCACGGAACTCCGTTACAGTCGACGCGCAGACGCACGATTTACTCCCTATACTATTAGTATCGGCATAAATTAATCTCGACCGTCCGTGATCGTTGCATCAGGCACAACAAAGAAATATTAAATCATATTCAACTTGATTTTGCAACACCACGGTAACTTAGGTGAAAGGATACTAATGATATAATGTTGGTCTGTCTGTCTTTGTTGCTGTCTTGGGGGTCTAATTCGCTATCAGTTTGATATGATTGTACTTAGTCCAGTACCGCGTATCGTGATTTGTAAGACCTAGAAATGTTTTTTTTTTTGTTTTTTAAATGTGAGGTCGTTTTTAATGTATGCCAATTTAGTATCTTGATGGAAGTGTGTCATTGAAGCTGTACTAGATATGAAAAAAACTGAATAAGATCTAAAGGTCCATATCAGATAAGGTTATTTAATAAATAATTATAAGTTGGACATTGACTGTCCCTTGAATAAAAAAAAAATATTAATTTATTAATATTGCCAACTTATAAAAAACCAAAGGCATCTAAACACACTAACGCAGCAGTTAAGTAAAAGCACCAAACAATACGTGATTGCACGTTTCCTAGTTTCAGCAATTCGCTACAAACACATATTCCATTTAGTTTATTTTGCCATCTTAAGATCGTGACTAATTCTCTCTAACACGGTAGTCTTGAGAACTTCACCGCAATTACGTTACAGAAGATTAATTCTATACTATTAACTCCACACGAATTAATGAGTATGCCACGTAATGTTAAAGGGTGGTTTATTATGTTTGGTTAAAATGTAATTGTAATAATGGAGATCGATGAAGTGTTATATATCGGTTGGCTGATGGTGAAGTGAATGCTTTGGAACTGCATAGACTGTTTCTAGCAGCAACTCCTTATTTTTCCGTGGCAGGAGCTAAATGCCAAAGACATTGATTGAAACTATTCATTGATACCCTGCCTAACGGCAATCCTACTTCGACGTGAAACGAATCCCCACGACTTATCTTACTTTAGTTTTTAATCTTGACTTTTCATCCAGTACATACTGGATTTTCTGTTCCCCATTTTGCAGTATTTTGTTTTGTATGCTGCAACCTTTATCGTAGATACCTATCATTTAATCATGACTAGATAGACACGGAAAAGTTTTCAGGCTATTATACTCCGCTATTGAGCCCGGTGACTTCATGGTAATTGGACTAAAACTTCCTTGAAAAGGCTTCTTCTTTGTATCGGCATAAAATATGTAAGAAAATGTCGGGTCTTGGTGACAAAGATTAGCCAGTCAGCAAGGTTTAGCGCGGTTGATTGACCGCCGTCGCGTATACATTTGAATATTGCCTCTTGTGTTGTTATATAATACAAACCAGTCTAGCTTGTGTGTGTGAGTGTAACGTAAAGAAGATTTTACTCTGGATCCTAATAAACTAAGTATGAATGATCACTTGTAGAGAGAGATCAAATAAACACATTCTGTTTTATATGCCGCAAAGTCCAAAAAGCATATACATAATCACGGCTACCGGCTTCCAAAGGTTGGCAGTTTTGGAAGTCGTTTAAGAACGACTATAACTCTGGCATTTATGAAATGTCGGGCCGTTTGGCGAAATGACAGATTTCCCTCATAACATCGTTGGGTTTCGGAATATTCGCTCATTATGGCTCCGTTATAACGTCACGAAAAGAGGTTATGGGGGTTTAAGTGGTTCAAAAAGCTATTAAAAAATACCATCGTCTCGTTTATTTGGGTTTCTCTTTCGAAAAGACATGTTAAGATGGCCGGAACCTCTTCTTCTAAAGTACACTTCTAAAGAACTAAGGAATCTTTAAAATAAGCTGGTTTTATTCCAAACTAGCTTCTGCCAGCGGTTTCACCCGCATCCCGTGGGAACTACTTCCCGTACCGGAATAAAAAGTAGCCTACAGCCTTCCTCGATAAATGGGCTATCTAACACTGAAAGAAATTTTCAAATCGGACCAGTAGTTCCTGAGATTAGCACGTTCAAACAAACAAACTCTTCAGCTTTATAATATTAGTATAGATAAAATTCAACCACAATTTAACTTTGAGTTTGGAATTTGAAACCAAAACTATTTACTGATCTCGAAATCCCAACTTCAGTCTAACCGATCGTTGCACTTAGTTTTTGCATCACAGCACATACAATTTCATAACATTTAAACATTACTATCGTAATTATGTTTATTTTATTACCTGCTCTTTCGTAAAACACTATATTGTAAGCCCGTTGTATTGCATCCATTTTTGCAACTGGCAACACCACTGCACTGTATGAAACTTGAAACTGTAAAGGATTTTGAACCTGCATTGAAAATTTACTGAAATCATTAGAATATTTTATGTAAAGTCAAGTAAAGTGCAATGACTTGGACTGTTGATTTTGTGTTACAGTTTACTTATTTATTTATCCTCGTGAATATAGTCTTAAAGGTTAACTTTAGACTAATTGTTTTCTGGTCCAGTTGTATGGATTAGGCATCGACAGAGTCTCCTTTAAAGTGTGATCTAGCTATAAAAAGCCTCAATCGCATAAAAAACATGACGCCT
Organism: Helicoverpa assulta; assembly: GCA_963856015.1. Classification (NCBI taxonomy): domain Eukaryota; kingdom Metazoa; phylum Arthropoda; class Insecta; order Lepidoptera; family Noctuidae; genus Helicoverpa; species Helicoverpa assulta. Next base: position 11,365,908 of record CAWLCW010000012.1, read on the forward strand.
CGTATATTAAATATATATTAATATTATAAGGGTTGAACTAATCTCAGGAATTGCTAGATTCATCAAGGAAAGCTACTTTTTATCCGAGTGCGCGAAATAGTCACTACGGTACGCATGTGATACCGCATTCGAAAGCTAGTATAATATAATGATGTAACTAATAGATACCAAAAATACCTATTTCTATTGTAATCTAATTGTAATTTCTCTCATTTCAGTCCAAGGAGAAAATGACGCGCGGTGTTCGAAGAGGCTGCGTACGACTCAGGGCAGCTGTCATAGGCATCGATGATGAAGACGATTCCACCTTCACCATCACCGTAGACCACAAGACGTTCCACTTCCAGGTAATAGCCGAAACTGAACTCTATTTTAACTGTAGAAGGTACAATTTGTTTGTTTGCCATTTGTTATAAATGGCTTGGCTTTCTGATAGAGAAGAGTACTTTAAATTGATGATAAATGTTTGCAATTTTTTAATGCGATATATTATTGAACAATGTAACTTATTACATTTAGTCCTACTATCCTACTAATATTATAAATGTGAAAGGACAATGCTATTCTTTGTATGGAAGTTGGGCTCAAGAGTTGTCCACGGTAACTGCATAGTGTATTATGTTCCATAGGCTTATAATAGGTCCCAGTCCGAAATATTTCGAAATCTATCCCAGGAGTCCTGAGAAAAACTGGATTGACTCTTATTCAATATTACGAAAAATATGCTTACGAACTCTTAACTATTCCACTTTTATTATCTTAATTGAAATGCATTATAATATTAATCGACAAATACGAGGTATTGAACGAGAATTTTTTTTACCGACTTCAAAAAATGGAGGAGTTTCTCAGTTACTTTGTATTCCTTTTACGTTTGTACGTGCATAGCTCCGTCGTTTACCAACCGATTTAAACAATCATTTTATTGTTTGAAAGGATCTACTTTCCAAATGGTTCCTTTGTTATTCGGTCCAGGGTCTGGTGATAGAAACCTTAAAACAATAGGAAACTCTCGGAAATTGTAAGCACATATCGAATAAAAACTTGTCATTCGGGAATATGTCTCCGACACCACAAAACAGTGGAGGTTAAAACCTGACCTGACGATGGAGACGACAGTGAGACGAGGGAACTCCTCAACGGTAGGTATCTATTTACTACCTCGTGTTCGAGCTTATTTTATTCGTCTTGATAAGATTTTTCCATTGCCATTACGGATATTAATTGCATGACGTTACACGAACTTAGGACTGATTGTGGTAGATAGGAACTGAAAAGCAAGAGAAACAACAATTTCCTTTAAACGTCTATTCCTGTTTTTTTAGCCTATTAACAGTGAAACCACTAACTATCTGAATGTTATTTCAGGTTGTTAAGTTTGTGGCTGCTTATAATGGCTAGCTAACAATGGCTGGCTAACATTAGAACCGGTTTTTCTCGGGACCTTTGGGACCGATTTCCAAAATATTTGGATTCCGTCTTAAGAGTGAAGTAAAGAACCTATTTTAACCATTCCCACTACTGGGCAAATGGCTTGGGCTTTATAAAGTGACTGTTCAAGTTGAACATTAGAACTGGTTTTTCTCGGGACCTCTGGGACCGATTTCCAAAATATTTGGATTTCGTGTTAACAGTGAAGTAAAGAACCTATTCTAACCATTCTCACTACTGGGCAAATGGCTTGGGCTTTATAAAGTGAGTGTTCAAGTTTAAATATTAGAATCGGTTTTTCTCGGGACCTCTGCGATCGATTTCCAAAATATTTGGATTTCGTGATAACAGTGAAGTAAAGAACCTATTCTAACCATTCCCACTACTCGGCAAATGGCTTGGGCTTTATAAAGTGACTGTTCAAGATTAACATTAGAACCGGTTTTTCTCGGGACCTCTGCGACCGATTTCCAAAATATTTGGATTTCGTGATAACAGTGAAATAAAGAACCTATTCTAACCATTCCCACTACTCGGCAAATGGCTTGGGCTTTATAAAGTGACTGTTCAAGATTAACATTAGAACCGGTTTTTCTCGGGACCTCTGCGACCGATTTCTAAAATATTTGGATTTCGTGATAACAGTGAAGTTAAGAACCTATTCTAACCATTCCCACTACTGGGCAAATGGCTTGGGCTTTATAAAGTGACTGTTCAAGTTTAACATTAGAACCAGTTTTTCTCGGGACCTCTGGGACCGATTTCCAAAATATTTGGATTTCGTGTTAACAGTGCAGTAAAGAACCTATTTCGACCACTTTCACTACTGGGCAAATGGCTCAGCCTTTGTTAAGTGACTATCTATGGAGAACATTTGAACCGGTTTTTTTCGGGACCTCTGGGACCGATTTCAAAAATATTTGGATTTCGTGTTCAGAGTGCACTATGGAACCAGTTGGAACTACTCCCACTGCTGGACAAGCTTTGAGCCCAGACCCTGGCATTGTCCTTTGTGAGAATGTATGGATGTATGTATGTCTGTTATTCTTTCACGCGAAAACGGCTGGACCGATTAGGTTGAAATTTAGTATGTAGACATGATACCCTGGATTAACACATAGGCTACTTTTTATCAACACACCTCGCGGGCGAAGCCGCGAGCGGAAGCTAGTTACAACATAATTCTCCTCGACCTCCAACGACCAACCACTATAGCATCAGCATTTGCCTAGAAGAAATGAATAGAATTATAAAGTTAAACCCAATTTCAAACTCGTCTGTACCGTAATACAAATGTAAATAACTTTACTAATGAATTCTTCTCCACCATTTCCAGGCCCGAGACGGTTCAGAAAGAGAACGATGGGTCCGCGCATTAGAAGACACCATATCAAGGCATGGTCGCCGAGAGCGATGGTCGCGCTGTATGCCAGCCCCGCGGCACCGACACGGCGACCTCGAGCGCAGAATATCTGAAGCAGACGCCTATCTGCAGATCATGATTGAGCTGGTTTCTGTAAGTTTCCATTAAAGTAGTATGTATTTCTGAATAAGAATAGGGATAGGTTCGACATAAGACACCATATCAAGACATGGTCACCGAGAGCGATGGTCGCGCTATATGCCAGCCCCGCGGCACCGACACGTCGACAACGCAGAATATTGGATACCGATGCTTATCTGCAGATCATGATTGAACTGTGTGTAAGTTTCCGTTAAAGTAGCTTAATATTCTTGAATAATGGATAAGGATAGGTTCGAGGTAAGACACTATTAAAGCATGATCGCCGTTAGAGATGGTCGCGCTGTATACCAGCCCCGAGTCACCGACACGGCGACCTTGAGCTCAGGATATCGGAGGATACTATAGACTACTATTGTATAACTAAATATAATACTCCGATAGTGTAGTGTGAAAATACCTTATAACAGTTGTCCGTTTTTGTTTCAGAAAATGAGCGTTCGTGTCTCGGAGCTGGGAGATCCGCACGAGAAGAGCAAAGGACAAGTTATTCTAGATCATTCCAATGTAAGTAATATTTGAAGTAATATTGTGTTAAAACGAATTATTATTAAAGCGTAAAAAAGAAGGAAATGGATTGTGAGACGATTGATGTGGCGAATGTTCTTTGTGAGATGACGGCATATGGAAAACTGAAAACCCAAATAAAATTGTTTCATTAGGAATGTCTCATTGTGAGCCTGACTTTTGGTTTGACCACAAATTGTAAGCGTTCTAATGTTTTTGTATTTACAGGTCATGTTGGACAACATAAAACATTCCATTGTGCTGCTACAAATAGCTAAGGTAAGCATCATTAACTTTATTAAGAAAAATAAAAATAAACTCATTGCTCACACAATTAAATTAAATTCACACTAAGATCTAGTTCTGAGGTAAAAATAAACATGCACACAACATATCGTACATTATTCATGATATTAACTAAATGAAATGATTGTTTTCTTGCAGAACACAGTTAATCCAGTTAACGGAGTATATCAGGGACCTACAAATCCTTCACAAACACATATCAAACAAGGTATTTGAGATCTTTTTAACATTTCACGATTGCAATCTATAAAAGAATACTATAGAAAGACTTAACCAAGTCCATCTTCATTATAAACATACATACGCACTATAAATAACACATTACACGGCAAATTGACCTTTCGTAGTAAAAAATGAAAATTCTTTATCTGAAACATAAATTAGCTAAATAAGTTATCATAATCACTGTAAATAAAATGCACATTTAATTTTTATTTAGTCAAAGTCAAATGTTCTTATTTCATTTAGGCTTTTGCAAACTCTTGAGAAAAGTCGCAGTACCGACAGTATTAGAGAAAAATAAATCTTTACTCTCGAGAAGTCGTGGTGGCCTAGTGGGCAAAGAACCAACCTCTCGAGTATGAGGGCGCGGGTTCGAATCCAGGTCTGGCAAGTACCAATGCAACTTTTCTAAGTTTGTATGTACTTTCTAAGTATATCTTAGACACCAATGGCTGATAAAAAGGTGAAGGAAAACATCTTGAGGAAACCTGGACTATATAGTCTGAAATCACCAACCCGCATTGAGCAAGCGTGGTGATTAATGCTCAATCCTTCTCCGTGTGAGAGGAGGCCGCAGCCCAGCAGTGGGACGATAAAAAAGGCTGTAACTGTAACTGTAACTGTAAATCTTTACTTAAACTCGAATACACAGACACGATATTCTACCAAAATTGTTCTTGCACATTTGTTCGTACACAAAAGTTTCAATTACGCGGCAATGTTCGCACACGAACGGATGCTGCATAGACCACAGTTAGACCCTCACAGGGTAAGATTGCATGTTCGCAAAATCACCTTTACTTTATGAATATAAGGAGTATGTAGGTGCAATACACAAACATTTCGTTTTAATCTTGCACATGTCAACATAGAAAAGCCGGAATCAGCCACCGTTACCAAAAGTTGTTAATCGGTCACTGTAACGTGTCCATAACACAAACTCTGACCTCGAATCCTTCACGAGCGCCAATTTCTGACTCCCTTTAAAGTTAGCAGAGACCAAAGCGGCGCAGACAGAAGCTTTTAAATAACCAGTAGAATTTCGCACACTGGATACCACTGAGTCGGGTGAGGGAGTCGGTTTTATTTTTTTGTAAAAAGTTTTTTATTTTTGGCTTTTCAGTGACAAGCATAGTTGTCACTATCCACATTTGTGGAAGTTCTCATCAATATGAATAATATAAGCCCAAACACGAGGTAGTTTACATATTCAGTTGTCGAGTTCCCTCGACCTTCTCCGGTCTCCATCATCAGGTCAGCTCCAAACCTTCACTGTTGCAAAGGTCTCGTCAATACAAATAATATAAGCTCAAACACGAGGTAGTTTACATGTTCAGTTGTCGAGTTCCCTCGATCTTCTCTCGTCTCCATCATCAGGTCAGCTCCAAACCTTCACTGTTGCAGAGTGTTATCAAACGTTCACCTCATCGTTAAGTTTTTAACCTATGCACGCCTACAATTTTCGAAAGTTGCCCTCGATTTCTCAGGGTTTCCATCATCAGATCCTGACCTGGTGGTTATGGGACCACCTGGAAGGTATACCCTATCAAACAAAAAAAGAATCTTGCAAATCGGTCCAGGCGTCTTCGAGTAATCGGTGAACATACATAAAAAAAAAAAAAAAAAAAAAAAGATCCCGACGAATTGAGAACCTCCTTCTTTTTGGGAAGTCGGTTAAAAATAACGAAATTGATTGCATTCTCCACTCTACTTCGATGGAATCTGTGCCTGTACTTTTAAGCATATAATATAAGATTTCTGTTACATCGGTTACACGTTGTATTAAAATATTTTTATACCACTTGTATGTATTTGTTTGTAAGATGCGGAATTATCCCCGCGAGTGGAGATGGGCGCGGAGTGTCGCGAGCTCGCCACGCCGACGCATCCGCTGCCGCCGCTCGAACATCTCGATGCCCCGCGTAAGTTTCATAGCCCAAGCAATTACTATTATTGTGTAACTATCTACTCTCTGCCTCTACCGATTTCTCAGGAGAAAACTCTTTTAGTGTCAGATAGCCCTTTTATCGAAGAAAGACTAAGCAATATTTTCCCAGATTCGCGAAGTAGTTAGTAGATAATTTGGTAAAATTTTAACTCTTTGCAATTTAGACATAAAAATTGTTCTGTATTGTGTTACCTAACTTTTTATCCATAGTTTAAAGTGATGGCACTTTAAAACTAGGTTTTTTATTCTAATCATCATTTGTTCGAATAATAACTAACCTGAACTTAATATCAGAAGTTTATAGCGAACGTTTTATGGATAGTGATTTTCGGAAAATCAATTTTAGGGGAAGAAAGACCCATAAAATATTAAAAGTTTCTTGTTCAATAAACTAATAATGTTCTTTTCCATTTGCTTAGCTATGTCACTGCTAGTGCCGGACACTTCGTACTCGTCGTCAGAAGGCGAGGACGATTTCTTCGACGCCGATGATGAACCGGCCGGAGCCGTGCTGCCGGGGCCCAGGTTAGTACTGCACTTGATAATACTTTTCTACTTATTAGTGTATTTTATGGCACCTCCTTGTACATAGTTTTTGGATCTTCATCTCACCAAGGAGTATCGGGTGTATTTCACGCCGACTCCTCTTACGAGACCTACAAGGATAAATACTTTTTGGATCATCTTACCAAGGGGTTTCGGGTTGCCCGTATAACTGGGTTGAGAAGGCTGAATAGGCAGTCGTCCAAGTTAAACAGTGGTACACAGCTGCATCCGGTTAGACTGAAAGTCGACCCAAGTTGGTGAAAGGCTAGGCAGATTATGAACAGATGATGGATCTTTACGAACGCACCGCAATATCATCTTGGTTGTTCATGGTAAGTTCATGATTTATTTTTCATTATAGTTTTAAGCGTTCACATCAACTGGAAGATAATGTGGATGAGAGGTTTTTTAATTAAAAATAATACCTACCTAGTGATAAGCTGTTGCTATTGTGCATACTTTTACACGTAAAATCTTTATGTTAAATAGAAAGAAGCATAATTCCTTAACGCTATTGCACTGTATGTCTTTATTTCACGACTTTCAGTAAACTTTGTTATCTTCGCTATTTACTTATGTAAATGTAAATTTGAAACAAAAACGTCGACATAAGTTAAATATTTTTACATCCTCTAAGTACCTCATGTTAACGAGTTCACATATGATGAACCTTCTTGCTCCGAACAGATGTTACCAACCACTAAGTACCACTAAAACTGCCTCGTTGGCCTAGTGGTCGCAAGCGCGGCTGCTGTGCTCGAGGTCTCGGGTTCGATTCCCGGGTCGGGCCGAAATCGCTTTGTGGGTTTTCTTAAACTTTCACAAAGCAGCCCGTAGTCTGGAAGTTGGTGATTGATTCACCCGTGCATCGGAGAGCACGTAAATGTCGGTCCTGCGCCTTATCTCTTTCCGGTCGTGTCGGATTGCCGTCCCATCGGGTTATGAGAGTGAAGGAATAGGGAGTGCACCTGTGTCTGCGCAAATGCTTGTGCACTATAATATGTCCTGCGCAGCTGGCTGATCTCCTTAAATGAGAACAGCCGCCGTGGCCGAAATCGGCCATGGACGCCATTATACCACTAAAAGTTGACCTGTAAGCAAACACGAGATAATTTTGCGCTATCGATCGCTACTAAGTTTGGTGTCACGGTTTAAAATATTCAGAACTGAAGCAGACTTTGGTCTAACTATGTACAGTTGTTATAGATTCTGGTATTCTGAAAGAGATTTGCTTAAACGAAATTATTTAATTAATATAGGGAAAGTGTTAAGCTGCCTTGGTTTTGTTCATAATAATAGCCCGAAATCTCTAACACCACTAAGTCTTTCTGTTGCATTAATTTATGTATGTGGGATAAAATGATGTTGGTGCAGTAATTAAAATTTAGCATCATTTCAGTATTCGTCTGCTATTAAGAACTGAGATTTATTTGTTTCGGCGGCGCGGGCGATACCAACAAACTTGCATTATTTTAACAATAATGTTCCAAGTAAATACAGTCCAGTAAATGATTTATATTTTTAACAAAATTGCTATAAATCAACATGGTGAGAAACTTGTTACCAATGGCTTAAAAAGTTTGCTCGAAGTTATTTTCAAAGTAGCTAGAGGTACCCAAGCGAGTATTTTGGTGAAATAAGCGATGGTCTAATGACCTAAGTTTATTTTAGACTGGCTAATTAGATTCTAAACACTCAAACATCCGTAATGAATTGTTAATTAACAAAATTTTGTGGAATGTATGCTAAAATTGCTTTGTAAGTGCAAAGACCCTTTCAAATCTTTAACGAAAGTGACATAGTTTCTTACTGCTGAATGTTTAACGGGGACACGCTCTTATTTTAGTGAAAACCGAATATCACAAGAAAAATCATTACATCATAAAGAATATAAGATACTATTTTGTATTTTTTTTTTTTAATATGTAGATATAATTTAAACGATTAAAATAATAACCGCACAAAAAATGGAATTGAACTATTACATTATGTTCGAATGTACCTAAAAAGTCTGTTGCAAACATACATAAGAAGACCATTTTCACTTTAAAGGCCCAAGAATAAAAACGAATGAAGTTTAAGTCATAACCGCTCCAAAACTCCGTAAATATTCGCTAAAAAAAAACATAATACTTATAACACTTTTATCCTTTATGACATAAGCCATTTACACTACAGCAACACTAGCCTTCTTAATAAATTCTCGTCATGTTTTCCTACGAAGTTCACGACCCGGGGTGATGTCTACGACCCGCGACCTAATTTCGACGCTGTCCGATGCATATTGTATGCATGCATGCATGCTAATGTTGAGGCGTCAATTGACGTGATTATTTGAGACCTGTAAAGGTAAATTAAGGGATTATTGAAACTAGAATTCATCATCATCCTCCGAGCCTTTTTCCCAACTATGTTGGGATCGGCTTCAGTCTAACCGGATTCAGCTGAGTACCAGTGCTTTACAAGAAGCGACTGCCTATCTAAACTCCTCAACCCAGTTACCCGGACAACCCAATACCCCTTGGTTAGACTGGTGTCAGACTTACTGTGTTCTGACTACCCGTAACGGCTGGCAAGTATGTTCAATGACAGCCGGGACATACAGTTTAACGTGCCATCCGAAACACAGTCATTGGTGTTTAAGATATACTTAGAAGGCACATACAAACTTAGAAAAGTTGCATTGGTACTTGCCTGACCTGGAATCGAACCCGCGCCCTCATACTTAAGAGGTTGGTTCTTTGCCCACTAAGCCACCACGACTTATTAATTATTAGAACCTTAATAAATTCTCGTCATGTTATATGTACTAGCAACACAAAGTTCACGAACCCGAGGTTGTGTCGACGACCCGCGACCTAATTTCGGCGCAGACCGATGCATATTGTATGCATGCATGCATGCTAATGTGGTGACAGCGTTGATTGACGTGGTTATTTGAGACTTACGGTGGGACATAAAGGGATTATTGAAACGCATCTTCTTAATAAATTATCGTCATGTTTCACTACCAACACACAGTTCACGAACCGGGGTGATGGCAACGATCCGCGACCTAATTTCGGCGCAGGCCAATGCATATTGTATGCATGCATGCTAATGTGGTGACGTCGTTGATTGACGTGATTATTTGAGACCTTTGGAGAGCAATGTGTTGTGATGAGGAGGGGTTAATATGGTTTATGTTGGGGTAGGTCTATGGGCAACGGTGTAAAGTGACTGGCAAAATGCAATTAATTGAATCCGCACTGATATCTACGTTTGTATTATAGAAATAACGATGTTCACTTCAGCACAGTTTTAGATGTTTTATATTATTTAAAACCGGCCAAGTGCGAGTCGGACTCGTGCACGAAGGGTTCCGTAAATTACAGTTAAATCAACCTATCTCAAAAACTATAAGAGATACTTTGATCAAACCAAAAATCGTTGAAAGAGTTAATTAGCATGCATCACCTCTATTTTTTTTAGAATTTTATACCCCGTAGTTATAAAAATAGAGGGGGGGGGACATACTTTTTACGACTTTGAGAGCTGATATCTCAAAAACCGTTCACTTTAAGAAAAATGTTTTTTAGAAAACTTTATATCATTTTAAAAGACCTTTCCATTGATACCACACACGGGTATGTACATCGAAAAAAAAAATTTCATCCCTCAGTTACATGTATGGGGGGCCCCACCCCCAATTCTTTTTTTTACTATTTAGTGTCATATTTTTGTAGCGGTTCATACAACACATATTCCCATCAAATTTCATCACTGTAGTACTTATAGTTTCCGAGTAAATCGGCTGTGACAGACGGACAGACGGACAGACGGACATGACGAAACTATAAGGGTTCCGTTTTTGCCATTTTGGCTACGGAACCCTAAAAAAGATGTTTGTAACACAGTCTTGACCTTAATCTTATTTTACATCTTCTAATTGGCAACGAAAAATTGAGTAATGCTTGTCTGCCGAACATAAAATATTTCATCAAATAGTGCTGTAACGAATGCTGCTGCATCTCGGGTAAATGATAACCACTACAGACTCGTTAATGATATTTTTTTTTTATTTTGAAAGTGTAACGAAACTTACATCCACGGACATATTATCGAAACAGCCAGCGGTTTCTCCCGCGTACCGTGGAAATTACCTCATGCACCCGTACAAAAAGAAGGCAAGAGCTTACCTCGATAAATATGCTATCTTACACTGAATTACTGAAAGAACTTTACATTAAACCTATCGTTCTGAGATCAGTGCATTCAAAAATTTTCTTCAATCTTTTACTTCAGCAAATTGCGTAAGATATATTTTCATGTCCCTCTTTACTAGATGAAAGCGGTAAATGAGTCTCAAACCCAAGAGGAAGGTCTAGTCATTTCATAGAAAATAAATAGGACACAATACTTATCCACTAACATTCCCTGAATTCGGGTTACGGGGGTAAGACAGTCGTACATTGCCGTTTTCAGGTCAAACGACAGCGGTAACTCCTGAAATAATCGGTCAATGAACCGCTTGTGACGATTCGCGGTCGATTCGTATTGCCAATAGATATGTGGACCTAGTTTATTGTTTAGACCCGTATTCTTTTGGAATGGCTACCCCGATACTTTTCCTTGTTTTTCTATAATTAGGTATATAGTAATGGGATAACGAACCGATTTAAATTGTTTGTGATCGGTGATAAATTATTTATAATTGAGGATTTAAAGTATTTATATAGCCAACCAGCTTTCGCCCGCGGTTTCACCCGCATCCCGTAGCCGGATGGTGACAAAAACTATCCTAAAACCTTCTCCAGGGTCTGAGTTACCTCCCCTCTAATTTCCAGCCAAATCGGTTAAGCCGTTTTCATGTTATGCCGTGACAACGACCGTGTATCCTTCTGCGAGAAACTACCGGCGGAAATTAACAAGTATTTAAAATTTATCTAAAAACTATCTTTTGCTCGCGACTTCGTTCGCGTGGAATAGTGACTTTCGGCAGATTTTTGGTTTGACCAATAGATGTCGCTATATGTCCGGAATATATTTTTTTTAATATTTCTTTGTAATAAAAACTATCCCATGTCCTTTCTCAAGTTCCAAACTATATCTGTACCAAATTTCACACAAATCGGTTCAGTAGTTTAGGCGTGAAGAAAAGACAGACAGACAGACAGACAGAGTTACTTTCACATTTATAATATTAGTTAGGATAAAAACATAAAAATTCAAGTAGATATAAAATCGTAAATCTGAAAAATGTCTCCAGTGAACTATTTCCGAGATATTTCCGTGTACGTGTTTGAAGTATAAAGCATCCTTTTCCTTCTTACAACTCCATTATACGCGTGTCAAAGTTCAGATGAGATTTATGCTCTGTTGTGACCGTAGCTTGCAGTTTTTTAAGTAAGTACCTACTCGTATTTTTAGGGTTCCGTAGCCAAAATGGCAAAAACGGAACCCTTATAGTTTCGTCATGTCCGTCTGTCCGTCTGTCCGTCTGTCACAGCCGATTTACTCGGAAACTATAAGTACTACAGTGATGAAATTTGATGGGAATATGTGTTGTATGAACCGCTACAAAAATATGACACTAAATAGTAAAAAAAAGAATTGGGGGTGGGGCCCCCCATACATGTAACTGAGGGATGAAATTTTTTTTTTCGATGTACATACCCGTGTGGGGTATCAATGGAAAGGTCTTTTAAAATGATATAAAGTTTTCTAAAAAACATTTTTCTTAAAGTGAACGGTTTTTGAGATATCAGCTCTCAAAGTCGTAAAAAGTATGTCCCCCCCCCCTCTATTTTTATAACTACGGGGTATAAAATTCTAAAAAAAATAGAGGTGATGCATGCTAATTAACTCTTTCAACGATTTTTGGTTTGATCAAAGTATCTCTTATAGTTTTTGAGATAGGTTGATTTAACTGTAATTTACGGAACCCTTCGTGCACGAGTCCGACTCGCACTTGGCCGGTTTTTTTTACTAGACTAGCCGTGTTCCCACGGATGCGACAGCGTCTTGGAGAAAATCTTCCCGTAAGTACTTGCACAAAATATAATCTATGTTACTAAGGGATAGTGTAGCTTTTAATAGGGAAAGGTTTGTTTTGAATCGGTTCGGTAGTCTTTCACTCGGAAATTTTTCCTTTTAGTATCATCATCATCCTCATCCTCCGAGCCTTTTCCCAACTATGTTGGGGTCGGCTTCCAGTCTAACCGGATTCAGCTGAGTACCAGTGCTTTACAAGAAGCGACTGCCTATCTGACCTCCTCAACCCAGTTACCCGGGCAACCCGATACCCCTTGGTTAGACTGGTGTCAGACTTACTGGCTTCTGACTACCCGTAACGACTGCCAAGGATGTTCAATGACAGCCGGGACCTACTGATTAACGCGCATTCCTTTTAGTATCATCATCATCATCAGCCTATCGCAGTCCACTGCTGGACATAGGCCTCTCCAAGTGCACGCCACTGAGATCGATTTTCGGCTTCTCGCATCCTTTTAGTATATTAGTAATTAAATAATAGTGTTGTTCCTAATAGGTTGTTAGAAGATATTCTTATTGACAGGTTAAGTAAAAATGGGAAGACTTATTCTGAGTTCGAGAAATGGTGAGTTAGCTTAAACAAAACTGCGATTTCATAAGTCAAAATTCGAATTTAGAGATAATATGTATGATCGATCCCAAAAATAGAAACTAATGCTCTTGGCACATTTTATCGTAATTTTAGAACTGCGTCTCTGTCTACCACTTACTGACTGATTTATGAAATATTGACACTACTTGTAGAACAAAACTAGTTGTTCCCTGCGATTCCATCCGCGTCCCGAAGTAACTCTTCCCACACCCGCATAAAAATCATAATGTACTTTCTTGGGCTAGAATAGGCCATACTATAATGTATACTTAATTTAATTTCAATGGGTTCAGTAGTCCTGGCGGGAAAACCGGACAAATAGACAGAGTTACTTTCGCATTTATAATATTACTAGCTTTTGCCCGCGACTTCGTTCGCGTGGAATAGTGACTTCCGGCAGATTTTTGGTTTGACCAATAGATGGCGCTCTATGTCCGGATAAAATTTTATTATTTTTATATTTTTTGTAATAAAAACTATCCTATATCCTTTCTCAAGTTTCATACTATGTCTGTACCAAATTTCACACAAATCGGTTCAGTAGTTTAGGCGTGAAGAAAAGACAGAAAGACAGACAGACAGACAGACGGACGGACAGAAAGACAGACAGACAGAGTTACTTTCACATTTATAATATTAGTTAGGATAGTAAGGACTTTTACCACCGAATTAGCAAGTTGAAGTGGCAATGGGCAGGCCATATTGCTCGCAGAGTAGATGGCCGATGGGATCGAAAAGTGCTGGAGTGGAGACCACGGACTAGCAAGCGCAGCGTAGGACGTCCACCAACAAGGTGGACAGACGACCTTATAAAGGTCGCCGGAAGACGCTGGATGCAAGTCGCCTCCAACAGGTATCTGTGGAGATCTAAGGGGGAGGCCTATGTTCAGCAGTGGACGTCCTATTGCTGAGATGATGATGATGATGATGAAAAATTTTCGCCCATCGTTTCAGATAATAATCAAAACGCTTCATACATATTAATTAGCCTTTTAACTAAAAGGTACCTCTGATTACTATTCTTCTCACGGCCCAATATGATATAGCGGCCTCTCAGTAGACCCTTTGAGTAATTCCACAGGCTAATAAATTGTTTATATTGAAAGTTGAGGTTGCCCTTTTGTTACGTTTATTCAGTAGTCTTAAAAAACGAAAATATTTTGAAAACTGAAAATATTCGGAAAAAGCTTGTGTTGTTATATTTTTTTATGTGTTTGCACTACATTATATGAGTCTTATATTTTATGCTAAATCGGTTCCTCTCAAATAGGGACACTGGTAGTTCTTTCAAAGAAGTAGTTGATTGAAGCATCCGGATGAATAAAAAAGATAGACTCAACCAGCGTACTTAAAACTACAATAAATAATCATCTAATACTTAATCATATTGTAGTTAGAATAATGATTTAAATTTCAAATTAATAAATACAAGTATAACTTTTCGCTATCAACTATTCAGTAAGCAGTAAAATCTTACTCCATTTGCTAATGTGGGTGTAATACCGCCCACACACTGAAGACAATATAACTCTAGCTAGCGCTGTAGGTACTTACCATCCGAGTGCATACCCGCCCCACAACGAACACCGATATTTTTCCTACTTATGTAAAAGTGCGGTATACCAAACAAAATAAAGAAATAGCGCTAGAATGAGAGCATTATTTAGCGTCCTTTAAGCATTGTTTTCGTGTTAAAATCTTTTAGATGTAAACATATGCCCATCATTCTTTACTTTCTCTATAAAGGTCAGTTGCACCATTCAGCTAAAACGATAACCAAACCATAAGCCAGCCAGTTTGCTTGCTTTCCTTGGTCACCTCGGCTATCGTAATAGCTGAATGGATACAAATCACCCTAAAAAAATATATATAAAATGATGATTTTTGTTCAGTTTAAACGCACCCTTAGGAAAACGTAAGAAAACGTCCAATAACACGCTACAATAACTTTTCGCAAGTGTTTGCGCACCTTATTCTTAATTGATTCCCTGAACAAACGGGAATAGTATAGAAACGTGGAGTGTAAGAAAATTGTCTAGTTATCTGAGCTAATGATTCTGTCCCACAATACACTCGATCACTACAGAATCTCAGTGTAGAATAATCTAATTGGTTTCTCGAACAATACCTTTTCAGGGGTCTTATTTTATTTAAGCTTATTTATAGATTTGCACTAATTTCTGACACTTAGTTACAAAATGTTTTTTTCAGTGTTAGACTGACTTTTTGTCGAGAGAGGCTGAATGTTTCTTTTCAATCCAGGTGCACAGAGCAGCTACCTCGGGACAAAGGCAAAATTGGATTAAATAAGTTGGCCTTAACACTAGGGAGTGGTGAAAGGGGTTGACGTGAAAAAGTGATTAATCTAATTTCAACACATGATTGAATGATTTCGATAATCTAATTTTAACAAATAGTTTCAATAAACAATTTTGACTTTGACTTTTCTAAATAGAGGTTTCCATAAACAGCAGAAATCAGTAATATTAAACTACGATTTAAAACTTGAAAAAGTAAAACTAGACGTTTTCACTTTACCTAAGTTTTAGTAAAAACAAACCCAGTTAGTTTCAAGGTTCACAGTTATTGTGACGTAGGTGTTACACAGTACGCTCGAATAACTCTCAAAGGAGAGCTAAGCTAACATTCGGTGAACTTATAATATGTAAGTACGCGTTGATATAATATTATTCTTGTATGGTTTATGTTGAACTGTGCTACAGTTTCTGCTTGAATGAATTACACCCACTGTGAAGAACTTTGTGTCGTATGGGTAAAATTTTATTTAGTGAAAGAAGACATTTTCTTTGTGCATTAACTATGGGTCCTCTTTTTTTGTCAGCTTACTATCGGTCCTTCTAAGAGTTCTCTATATTATATTTGCTTGATTAGGAACTACTACGATTTGATAAATATTTCAGTGTTAGATAGCCTTTTTATCAAAAATAGATTACTTCTTATCCTGGTACTGGAAGTAGTTTTGCACGCTGGGGAAGCTATATGTATATAAGTCTTCAAATAAAAAGCTAAGATCGTATAAACAATGCCAGCATTTTGATAATCATTATAATAACAACTATTGCTTTCTGAAAGCATTATATCTCTCTACACAAAACCTAGCCTTATTTTACACTGTCTAGTATTCACTTTACACTCATTTTACATTGTCAGCGTCTAGTATTAGCCAAATATTTAGCCACCAACATAGGCTACACACAAAAATAAACCTAGGCACGACAGGCATACGTATCTTCATTTCAGTCTAGGTAGAATTCACCCTGAAAATCGCGTGACCGTCTGAAATGCTGACCGTTGTAATTCCAGTCGCTGAAAATGTGAAAAAAAATGAAAGTGTATAAATCTGTAGGTAATGTATAAAAACTTTTTATAGGCACCTTAATGGTAGTTCATAGTATTGTCTGCGCGATTTATGATACAATTTTGGGTATTTGTAGTCTATTGTTATGTGCTTATTTCGTTTTGGCACGGACAATATGAGGTAGTTATTAAAGTGGTTATATTTCGTTTTATAAATACGGCATAATAACACAAATGAACCTGGTTACATACATCAAGAAGGATCTTAAAACATTGTGTATTTTTTTGGGTTCCGTACCCAAAGAGTAAAACGGGACCTTATTACTAAGACTTCGCTGTTCGTCTGTCACTAGGCTGTACCTAATGAACTGTGACAAGTTAACCAGTTTGACCGTTTTACAGATATGGTACGGAATCCTTCGGGCGTCCGACACGCACGCGGCCTTTTTTTAAAATCGTGTATAGTGTCTATTGCTTTTCAGTCCCAGAAAATAACTGCATCATATAGGTATGTAGGTACTGTTTATACATTCCACAAATATCTTTCACTTAAATCACCAAGTGACATCAAACCGACAAGTGCCAAGTATTCTAACTAGCACTGATTCATCTGCACATAACTTAGATGAATACAAACATAACCCTTCTCGACAGTCGGCTAAAAATAGAACAATAGCGTAACAATATATTTACTAATACCTTGGCAAATATTTTGATCTCTTTAGTTGAGGTCTATTGTCACATTACACGTGTGTCGTTACTTTACCTGTTTCCGAGAGCGGTTTCACCCGCGATCCGCTCACACGATAAAAGTAGCGTATAGCCGACCCGATAAATGGGCTATAAAGCTGAAGAGTTTGTTTGTTTGAACGCGCTAATCTCAGGAACTACTGGTCCGATTTGAAAATTTCTTTCAGTGTTAGATAGCCCATTTATCTAGGAAGGCTATAGGCTACTTTTTATTCCGGTACGGGAAGTAGTTCCCACGGGATGCGGGTGAAACCGCTGGCAGAAGCTAGTTTATCTAATAAGTGCAATAGTGGAGATGAACGCGTTCAAACAAACTATTCAGCTTTACAATATTAGTGTCGATGATCTCGTGACGGATTGCCGTCCCATCGGGTTATGAGAGTGAAGGAATAGTGAGTGCACCTGTGTCTGCGCAAGTGCTAGTGCCCTATAATATGTCCTGCGCAGTTGGCTAATCTCCTTACATGTGAACAGCCGCCGCAGCGGATAATCGGCTAGGAGGACATCGATAGTATCGATGATAAGGTAAACAAAAAAAATATGTGTTTTTAACATCGTCACTCAGCCATTTGTTTATGTAAATATGTGTACATTTGTTCACTGAATAAAAGTTAATATCTCAGTACATAATAATCTTTCTATATCAGTCCAATTATACATATAATTTCTATTTCAAACCAATGCCACATTATTGATTGTGTTAAAAGCATTCTAAATACAGGTTCAAATCTAGACTAATTGATCAACTGTGTTTCAGTTTGGTCACTCAGTTATGGAATATTGAATGTAGCTGTAATGTTAGTTTGGAACAAGAGTTAGCACTTTTGTCGTAGTTTCAGTTTGGTTATATTATGTAGTAGCTGTGATTTTTGTCATGTGTTTTACTTTTACTATGTGTAAGTCACAAGCAAAGCAAAACTGTTATCAACTGACTGAAACTGAAAAAGGATGGGGTTCTCAATTCGGACGTTTGTTTTTTTTTTGTTAACAGTGTAGAACTAAGGCTTATTCCAATTATTTAACTCTCTTTTCTAAGTTCCACACGTAATAATATTTACTTTTTCCTTCAGTGGCGTCCAATTTTCTCATACTCTCACTTAGTTGCCATATTTACCTACTTATATTTTGATGAATTATATTTATGTAAATTAATGAATACCATCACGAACTTGTTAGCGCATTGAACTTAACATTTTAGGCATTTTATAAAAGCCATTTTATTCACCTAGGTACGTACAGGTAGTGGGTAGGCCGACTATTATACCCTAAAGAAATGCTTTGTTTGGTTACATTAACGCAGTCTTTTGACCCTTTAGAATTCGTGTTTGTATTGTTAAGTTTGTAAATGGTGGCCTAGTGGGTAAAGGACCGACCTCTCAAGTATGAGAGCGCGGGTTCGATCCTAGGTCAGGCAAGTACCAATGCAACTTTTCTAAGTTTGTATGTACTTTCTAAATATATCTTAGACACCATTGACTGTGTTTCGGATGGCACGTTAAACTGTAGGTCCCGGCTGTCATTGAACATCCTTGGCAGTCGTTACGGGTAGTCAGAAGCCAGTAAGTCTGACACCAGTCTAAACAAGGGAGTATCGGGTTGCCCGGGTAACTGGGTTGAGGAGGTCAGATAGGCAGTCGCTTCTTGTAAAGCACTGGTACTCAGCTGAATCCGGTTAGGCTGGAAGCCGACCCCAACATAGTTGGGAAAAAGGCTCGGAGGATGGATGGATTGTTAAGTTTGTAAATAAGTATTTCAAAGGCTTGCCTTGTACTGAAAGGTGACCGATAACCTGGGCCACCATTTATTTCTTAGAGAGAAAGTAACTTGAGAGTATTTTAGTGGTCAGAAGGTGATTTGAACTTGAGAGTCTGTTTTTGGTGAATTTTGTACCGAGCTAAATGAAGTAGGTCACTTTGCAAGTTCACAAGAGCAAGATTGACGCTTGTCTTTATTAGTGAGAGGTCCATTGGGCACGTGGCATATAACAAGAAAATATTTCATCAAATGAAAATTTGAACCTTCTCGATATGAAAGCTTTCTCTCTACCAAGCGCGTTAGTAAATAGACCGCTGAACACAATTAATTAAATGAAATTGCAATGTAATGTAAATGAAAGGGTAATGAGTTGTGGTAATGTTCAAACAAAAACGTTTTCGCTTTATCTATATTTTTAATACGCTATCGCATAAAATGTTCAGTAATTTATTATTCAGGTGGCCGCTAGGCAGTAACATCGCACGCTTAATCATATACTGACCGATTAGTGTTTCGGTCAAAGTTTAAATAAGTGTACCAAGAAGTTTATTTTAACACCCTCTTTCGGCCGATCTCGGATTTTTTTCGATATCTTTTTTCTATGCGGAGTTACACCCATATCTGTCCCTTCCACACTCAATCGTTTCGGCAAACTTTTTTACGAGACAGAGACTGATATCAGTTTATGACTCATTATCATAATAATAAGAACATACATTGAACAAAACACGGACTCATTTCAAAATATGTCACCAGAATCTAAATCATACTTCATAGTATAAGGACCCATACCTTAATAATGAATATTCTTTAGTTATGTATTAAATAAAACACGGACTCATTTCAAAATGTGTCACCAGTATTAAATCAATGTAACTATATATTTTCTATTAAACTGACGCATCTTGAGGAACAATTTTTTTAACCGATTAATTTATAGTAAAAAAATCTATATTTCTTTAAAATTATATTCAATTACAATAACTCACTTTATCAACTATCCCTACACACATTATTTCATTATATAAAGTTATTTTCTTTGAGTAATAAGCCATTTTGTAAGGTAAGTCAGGTTTGCTAAATCGTTTTTAGCGATTTCTTGAAAAACGTCTTTTTTTAGTTATGTCAGTATATGATTAAGCGTGCGCATCATCTATTTGTACCGCGAATTTGTTTACTAAATATTTCCTATGCACTAACATCCTTATACATTACAACATAGTATAGAATCTATACATAGTTAATAGAGTTATGTCAACGTAATTCAATTTACTATCCCCCTTGCCAAGACGGTGCGTTTGTTATTGATTGTCTGTTAGAAATATGGATGAAAAATGAATATTTTATGTTGTTTTCATTTTTATATGCATTATAGACGTTTCTTCGGAATCTGCGCATTTGATTGACCTGTCAAAAAAATTACGATTGAGAGGCTCTTCTTTTTCTGAACGAGTAAAAGCAGTGTTTATAAATAGGATTTATAAAACTCCTATTATGAAATTAAACTAATTGATTTAATTGTAAACAACTCTCGCACCAAAGCTGAAGTCGCGAGAAAAACAAGTCAAGTATTTCACAACTCTCTCACCGACTTTACACACCCTCTAGTTCACCTGTCTTCAGCCTTTAGGTAGCCAGTACTGAAACACATTCCCCCTTACTTATAAAAATCTCTAATCACCTTCTAAGCAACATTTTAACTAATCACTACTTAAAGTCTTAAGTAGTGATTAAATGTTAGTTAAGACATGCTTAAGCAACGTTTATAAGTAAGAATTTTCTTAAACAGCCCTTAAGTACTACTTATTATTTAATTCACGTTTATAAGTAAGGCTGATTAATTTCAGCTACGCACCATTAATTGTTATCCTCTGCTCTCAACTAACGGAAACACCATTCAGGTTGAAGGTACATTAATCAATTTCTGCGCACGTTTCGCTAACTCAGAAAACACTGCCAAATTCACACGCACTTTCACACAGTCACAAGAATTTTATGTGTGGAAATACATGTTGACGGGAAAGCCTACTCAAGCTAAAAGGTAGATAATACGTGTAAGAAAAGAATGTCATCACGAGCAGTTGTAAAGGAAGTTATATTATGCTGTTATGGTTATAGAAGTAGTCCACTGTGATCAGAATATCACGTGCAGAATGTAAAATATTTTGAAAATGAGGTCATTTGTAGTAAAACTGTTCTGTGGCTAAATGACTGCAGATGGACCGGAATGTTCATTGTTATGCTTTCAATTACGTGAAAGAAATATTAGTACTGTAACTACTGAAAACTTTCAATATATCAGAAGAATTTAATAAAATCTTCAACCCAAATATTTCAGCTAACATTGAAAACATCTCAATCAGTACAGTCGTGGAAGCAAGAGTGTTTATCGTAAACGAGATCTCACAGGGTGTTTATTTATAAACATTATTTGGATGCGTCCCGTCCGTTGCCGTTTGCCGTCGATCGTCGCAGCGATGCGCCGCCGCTCTGCGGTCAAACGCCATAGACTAAAACCCAGACAGGACACTACTCCATGTAGGCAAAATACTCAGAAACGAGTTACGCGCATAAATTGCTCAATTATTGTAGCACCTTAAGTAAATAATAACATACAGGAAAACAAGTTAGTTACATTATAAACTCGTTCCTATTATGTCGATTAAATGCCATTAGACCAGTTTAATAGACCAAATAAGTGTAGCGTTGCAGTGATTAACGACACGTTTTGAGGAAAATTACCTTATTCTAAATAACAATATGAATCTATACTAATATTATAAAGCTGAAGAGTTTGTTTGTTTGTTTGAACGCGCTAATCTCAGGAACCACTGGTCCGATTTGAAAATTTCTTTCAGTGTTAGATAGCCCATTTATCGAGGAAGGCTATAGGCTACTTTTTATGCCGGTACGGGAAGTAGTTCCCACGGCATGCGGGTGAAACCGCTGGCAGAAGCTAGTAAGTTAATAAACAGGAAAATGTAAATACAATTAACGCTGTTTACTTATTTGTGTCATTTGGATATCTTTTGTTGACCCAATTCGGTTACCTACTCGCTTAGCAACAGTTCCATTATTTGTATTACCGTAACTTATCTGCTCAGTCAAGATTCTGTAGTTTCCTTTTAGTAACAAACTCGATATTACAACTGTCACATTAGATTTCCTAGAACATGTGAAAAGAGTTCCGAAACAAACAAATAGCTATTCCTATTTTCCGATTCCCCTCTGTACTATTTTGGTCTACGTTGATCTCGGCGTGCGGACTTCAGTGGCCGACGGTACGCGCCGGGCGAAGCACCTCTGCGCCTCGCTCCGCGCGTCACGCGATCGATACGCCGAACACACGCTACTCGACGACTGTAAGCGACTGTCCTACCGAACGTTGCATAAACGGCAAAATAACGTACGTCCCACGATTATATGTAATCGCGAGTTTGTACCCCCATCACTCATTTCGGACGCATGTTCTTGTGTTTGTGTGTGCTGTGTTTTATTTATAAATTGAATGTTTACCTCCAAATTCTACATTGTTCTCCTGTAGGCTAAAACTGTGTTTAGATTTTGTTTTTGCGACTTCGATTGGGGATTTTGGATTGTTGTGCAGGATATCCGACTTTATTGTTTGTAACTTAAGGTTGGTTTCGGTACAGTAGTTGAACTGGTTCACCGAGCTCATTAGCGAAGAAACTGCTTCCTTTCAGCATCTGAATGTCAGGTTTTGTAAGCTGTTAAATTTTTTGTGCAATCAGTCCGTATTATGTAGCGGCGAAGTTTTTTTTTTCGAGAATATCAGGTCTTAAAACAGGCAACTTATTTGTACTCGCTACACGTATTGAACAATATTACATTACTGTTAGGGTACAAAACATACATTAGACCGGTTCTACCCCTATCTTTTTACAAAAACATCTTTACAACCCTCTGCATAATCAATTGGACCCTTTCAGTAAATATTATTGAAACCCTTTTCAAATAAACCTTTCTTCGGTATGCCAATCCTGAAAGTTAGAGTATATTTTCTTTTCAAATTGACAATTTCATCCAAAAAATATTATTTTAGTTGGACTGTTTTATCTTTGTTTAGTATTGTATTACAAAAGTGTGACGTAATGGGGACTTAATACGCAGTCCTATGGTCCATTGGGTGCGCTATAAAGATTTTCCGTGTGAAACGGAGATTCGGCCGGGGTCAATAACCTCTTCGTTCAAGGGTGGCTTGTCATTTGCCGTTTAAAGAGCAATTCCGAAAGAAAATATTGAAAGAGAAAACTTTGTGAAATAAGATCGCCGTCTCTTGAATTTTTGTGAACCGAAATTATGTGACTAAGTATCATTACTGAAAAAGTAATTCTGTAAGTTCTTTTAACATTAAAGAAATGCAAACAAGCAAATCGAATTACCTAGATTAGAAATGTTTATTTATTTATTTTTAGAAGAAAATTTCCGAACATTTAAGCTATATTGCGTGATAATTATACATGGGAAATATTTAGATGTAAATGAGGAAAAACGAAAGATAGTTTCCATACTATTGCATGATTTTCTCCGAGTGCGAAGAAAGCCTCAGGAAAAAGCCAATTTGAAATATAATAAAGGTTACATAGGTATAGGTACGTAAACTAGCACACAGCAACCTGATACACGACTATTCCATCAATTCACCCAGTTGTTTAATTGGTCACGTTATGGCAAATGTTTTCATGCATGTTTTGAATTCGTTTACTATATTTAACATTTGGCAATGTACTAACAATGACGGGATTGTAAATATTTATTTATTTGTTGATAGCTCGTATAGAAGCTATAATTACTATTTAATGTTAGTGCTTGTTTTAGGTTGTAAATGTTTTGGGGAAAATAGCAATATAGTATGAAATGGAAATAGAGAAATAACTATATTTTTTTTTGGTTTCTGGACCATCGAGTTACGAAGATATTATTTCTGGATTATATGTTTAACTAGCTACCGCCAGCAGTTTTACCGCAACCCATGGACATACTCTGAGGGCCAGGATAAAAATTTGCCTATAGCCTCAGTAAAGGGTTTTCCAAATCGGTCCAGGAGTTTTGTAAAACAATCTCTTCAACTTTATAATAGTTATTAGTATAGATAATGGCATAAATTATAAAAAATATGAAAGACCATACCTGTAATAAGAAACTGACTTCAAAACAACAGACAGTCGTATAATCATCGGCAAGGATATTGAGCCCTGACCTTCACCTGCGCAGAAGTGATTTATTGGTTTATTGCCTGAAGTGTACAGTGCGCAAAGCGATCCCCACTCTTCCGCCGAAAGCTCATTATCCGTGCCGATAACTATACTTCTAGAACGCGAATCCAACGGTGGAAGATGTCATAAGTTTTCCAATAATTGGTTTGACAACATGACATTTTACAATCGTATTTTCCCCGGGATTAAAAGGCAAAGTTATTAGTGACGAATGTTACAATACCGTAGTGGGAAAACAATGGAATACCGCGCTTGCTATGCGGTCCCGACGTACTAGTATATAAGATTGTGTATTGTAAACTATAGTAGCCCAGCTGTTGCCCGGGGTTTCACCTACGTCCCGGGAGAACTTATGCAACTTTCCTGAACATGCTTAGTGCTACTTTTTAGTAGCCTGTCCTTTCACAAGACTCGAAATTATCTGTGTTCCTGTAGAAATCCGATCAGTCGTTTTACAGACAGACAAGGTTACTGTCGCTTTTATAGTAGGTATCATAAAATACCTACGTAAGAAAATTAAAATGAATTCAAATATCGCAACCAAAACAACTAAAAAGCAAGTCCTCTGAGACTGCTAGGAGGAAAACTTAAATTCTGTGCAATAAAAATCTATTTCTATTAGAAAAGTAACGGTGACAGAAACACAAACAATATAAAATTATAAAACCTAGTTTCTTTATCAAATTCGAACTGAATTTTAATAGTCTTTAACATTAGAAATGATTAAAACCAATTCAGGTTGACCATTCGAGCGCAATCGATTTTTGGTTGAAGACCAGTCTGATTAGATAGGTACGGATTCAATTCTGAAACACGATTGGCTGAGCTAAATTGATTCTGTCTGTAAGTGATGATTACGTCATTGTCACAACTTAATTCAAACGTTTGTAATTGATTTCATGTTGAGATGTATTACGTAGTTATTTATGAGTTGGTATAGAGGTAGAATACTGGAATAGAAGGAAGCCTTTTCACTTCGCCTCGAAGTCAACGTATTTAATACAAGCTGTTGAGGAGGTTAGAAAGGCAGTCGCTCCTTGTAAAACACTGGTCATCAGCTGCATCCGTTTAGCTGGAAGCCGACCCCAACATAGTTGGGAAAAGACCAGGCAGATGATGATGTAAGCTGTTCCACCTGCGTCCTGGGGAATCTACTTCCCGTATGCGGATAAAATATAGCCTATGTTACTCGTGGATAGTGTAGCTTTCCATCAGTGAAATCATTTCTCAAATCGCTTCAGTACTTTTCGAGCCTTTAGGGATGAAGAAACGAACAAAAAATCGCCTTTGTAATATTAGCATAGATTATTGAGTTTTTTATCGCAAACCAGTACAAATCCATTTACTGCGGTATTTACCTATTCCTTTTCATGGTAGATACAAATATAATGTACATACATACACATAGTATCAGAATATTAAATCAGGTAATCAATAACATAGTAAATATTTTGCCGAAATTATCCAATGTTTATAGATTCGATTTATGTAGTGTGGATGAAATAATTTTGTTTGATAAAGTGCTTTATACTGGGACTTTATTTATACCAGCTGTCGTAAATCGGATTGCGTTGAATCAAAATATATGGCAGTAAATCCTCCCGGAATATAAGCAAAACAATATGGAGGAAAACGGTTTTATATTAAGTAGCTTCGTTTGTACCTGTGGTTTAACCTAAACCTCAATATTTTTTTCAATGAAGTTATTACACAGAAAAAACAAGAATGGATCTTAACATCGCTCTAGAAGTCAATGGCAAAATAAACACAGCATTGTTCGTTCTTTTTCTCTACAAAAACTAAACGTTGCACATATTAGCAGTTCTTTTAATATATTTTTAAGATAGATTCTCTTCAAAACCTTTAGAGCTATTGAAATGGTTCTCAGTCAAGTTCCGACAAGTTCTAATTATTCATAGATTTCCGACTATTGGTCACTTTAATCACCTGATGACCTGAACGCAACCAATCCACACGAATTTGTTTGTGTTTATGGCAATGAGGCAACAGAATATCACATTACAACTATAAATTCATTCAAAATTATGCAAATTTCGACCAGACATCGCCTTGAACTTTACTTATCTTTGTTCTTGCAACTAAACAAGCCTAAATCAATAACAAATAAGCTAATATAAATTGAATAATTGTTCAGTCTGAGGACATTTCGGTCGCAGCAATCATATCGGTATTTTGAACAATTAATACAGGTTTTCCTGAACTATATTTGTCTAACTGTCCCACTAACTGTGCCATACATGTGTGTCATAGTTTTTAGTCTCTATTTTCTATTTTCCTGTTGTCTATCCAACATGTAAATAATAAATTGAGTTCGAAGTGAATATGTTGGAATAATAGACCAAATTAAGTATTGAAAACCTGCTGGACCAAGACTTATTCGTCATTTAGTCATTTATTTATTTAATCTTGGCTAACTATAAACAAACAAGAATTTTATTTCTAAGCGACGAAATTTTGTGATGTCCTTGGCAGTTTATGTAGGAAATCGAGTTTTTATACAACTGGTTCTTTGTCAATAACACATTTAATAGAAAACTCTTTAAAATAGTTACTACATATTTTGATTTTTTTATTTTCACAATAATTGCATTATAGCCTTTTTTGGGGCACTGAAAGCCGTTATATCTAAATGTTAGGCATATTTTGCTAAAGCCAAGTAAACGTCCAGATTTTTCCGTGGTTTTCTCATTATTTAGCTTGTGACAGTCAAACAAAGCTTGCGAACAAAGGGTCCCGGTTTTTTGGGGAGATTCATATCCGTTACATCAGCATGTAAATAAAAGGGAATAAACATCCGTGTACTTTCCTAAAGCTGAAGTTGCTAATATAACAAAGAATAGAACATAATATTTAGCAACTGGAACACTATATTTAAATAAAAAACCGGCCAAGTGCGAGTCGGACTCGCGCAAGAAGAGTTCCGTACCATTCCTTTGAAAACGAGCACAAAAAAAATCACGTTTGTTGTATGGGAGCCCCCCCCCCCAATATTTATTTTATTCTAGTTTTCAGTATTTGTTGTTATAGCGGCATTGAAAATTTCAACTCTCGTAACTATCACGGTTCATGAGATACAGCCTGGTGACAGACGGACGGACGGACAGAGGAGCGAAAACAATAGGGTCCCGTTTTACCCTTTGGGTACGGAACCCTCAAAAGGAAAAAACAATTGTGTACTTCGAGTTGCTAATATAGCAAATAATAAACTGTGCATTGTAACACTCGAAACCAGGTCACAAAAGCTAGTCTTCATGAACTTTGATTAAATACCTAAATACGTAACTATTCGATGGATACCGATCTGAAGTATCGATTAAATTACCAGGTATATTCCGAGAGCGGGATTAAAAACAGAGATAGGGCAAAGTTTTAAGTGGCGGTGAGGCAATTTGTATTAGTAACAGCTCGGGTGAGATAACTTTGCTGGTGTAATCGATTTTAAAGCTATTGGTAGTGAAGAAAAGTATGATCGTGATGGCTTTAAACAAGTTGGGAAGTAGAACAGAGACGCTATAGTAAGCATAGAAGATCCAAATTACACTTCAATCAAGTTATCGTTCAAGTCACTGTTTCTGAAGTATTTGTTGAATTATGTCACGTTTTATTAAAAGAGGGTAATCTTATGATTAATCACCCCTTTTTAAATCTTAAGCATCTTTTGAACTGTAATGCAATTTTTGTATTAAATATTGTAAGTCTTCCGATTTCCGCTGAATCCAAATGAATAGCACTAAATCAATTGGCAGCAGTTATGTTGGTTCTTTGATCTATTGTTCCACTATCTTCCTTATCATAAGAAACTTCTCTTCTATTTATATTTATGTTTAAATACTCATTCCGAATAAAAATGGAATCCTAGTTTTCTCACCGCTAAATCTAACGTGCCTTTCTTTGCGTTTGCTCTAATATTTCTATGCGATGACGTCAATGTAGCGTTCATTGTCTTACTTTCACACGCGCCCATTCCTCGCCTATGCATTGCACTATTTAGTACGGATTATTATGAGGAATTATTTACTTACTTAATTTCATCGTTGGCCCCATTGATCCTATTAATATTGGCCCTATTGTCTTTAATAGTAACTCATTTTAAATTCTGATCTCAGTTAACTCTCATCGTTCTAAATAAATTGATTGGTGTCAATTTATTTATTTATAGTCTGAGAAAAAATTTATAGTCTAAACTTTAGCGTCTGACAAAATATTTAGATTTGTTTTTGTAACGAACTACCAGATGCCGAAGTTATTATTATAAGGAACATCAAAGAAGATGTTCTAGATTGAATATTAAACTTGAAAATTATTACTAATAATGTAATGTTACTACTGAAAATAAAAAGAAACTGCAATTTTCTACTCGCTTCTACTCTTCCTGATGCTCCTATTAAAGTAGTTGAAAACAACACTAAAAATGAATGTTGCTCCTTTACTTAAATCGAGGCACGCGCTGTGAGTGGGCAACATTCATAATAGAATACTCAGTGTTGAAGTAGACGCGTATTGTGATCGTACCAATACATCTTCTTTATACTTTAGGTTATTATTTCCTTTAAACAATCTTAAATATTTCTTGTACTTTCCTTCAGATCGATTAAATAACCCTTAATTATTTCTATCTCCTTCAGAATTTCTAAAACATTCTCTATATCATCATCTACAAAATATTTGAAACCCCAAAACCTCAGTGCCTCGGAAGTGTGATAATGATAAAGATTATCCTTAATCTCCTAAAAACTGTGAACTGAAAGTGAGAGAAGTGCATTTAATTAAACTATGATTTTATCTTTATTATAAAACTGTGATGTTAATAGTAGTGTATTGAACTGTGTACGATGCTTCGTGCGTTGACTTCTAGACGGTGGTCGTTGCGACGAGACAGCGGCAGGTGAGGTTTCTTTAAATCACTCCAAATCTATTATTTGCTGGCTAATTTCTTTTGTATTATCATTTTGGATCTTCTTCATCTACTGAGTTTTGCTTTCTTTGCTTAAGTAGATTGTTATAGTCCTGGTCGTTTGTAATCTAATCACTTTGAAAATCAATGGGCATTTGAATATCTCACGATGGTTTTGAAGTTCTGTTCATAGAAGTTAATTGTCCTTCATTAATAACTGAGTCTAGTTTGACAAGCGTAAGACGAGATTTATTATCAAACAGTCAATTACTCCAAAACTACTTCAATTTACTAATGGGTTCAAGATAATTAATTGATAATTAGCTGTTATTGTCTTACATAAGCGTTAGGTGCCAGAATCGACCGTTTCATAGAAATAATATCAGTTTCTCTCGACTCTCTATTCATGCTTTTCAGTATTCATGATAACCAGACAAAGATTTCTTCACATCGTTTGAATTCCTCCCAATACGACCCTTTATATTAAACGTCTTTGTCTACGTCGTTATCTTAACTATTCATAACGATTTACTTAGCAACCTTGAACTTAATTGGCTGAGCCTACTCTACTATACTAAAAAAACCTGGCATAATGCCATAATCTTCTCTCAATGGCGCAGTAACTGGTCTTACTCAACACTCCCCTAGTTTTCATCTACGACGCCCACGGGAGGTTAGGCCTGTTCTGAATTTGTCCTAATGAAATTATTGTTCGGTCTCCAACAAAGATTTACAACTGTTTTCAACGTGTATCGAATGGAGACATAAATTGCCTAGGAGATTAGTCAGCTTAGCTGTTTTTACTTGTCAACTAGGTTATTTGTGTGTTAGAGATTCGCAGTTTGTGCATTCTGTTCAGTGTAGTTTTGTTGATTATTGCTATTATGTGTTTTATTTATTCTAGATTAGTCTTTATCTTTCTTGATTCATCATCAGTCTTGTCAATCTTTTTACCATTATTGGCCGTTATTGGTTCTTTATATGTAACAGTAAGGTATATCGTTCATATTTTTAATATCTCCCTAAAGAGCGATAAAACAAAATTATTCTATCATAACGGGTTGGCAAACAAAATGGAACAGTAAAATTATAATGTTGGAAGCGCCAATTTTTATGTCTGACCGCATATTACGACACCCACGACAGAGTTTTATGACTTTTTACTTTTTTTTTCCAAATAAACAACTAACAATTCTCTATCCATTTTGTACGGTAATTTCCAGCTTTTGGTGATGACTATGTCAAAATTTTATATTCATATAAAAACTTCGGTCGCAACAATCAGCAACTTTTTTTAAAGATAACTCCCTTTCTTACTGCATTTCTATCCAAAATCCCTAGGCTTAAACAGGCTCCGCAATAATTTACGTATAACGCCTATCAAAGATATGGTAGCAAAATTCAGTCAACATTAACGAAATTATTGTATTAGGGAAACCCTCGGGAGTATGGTTAATATGATAAATGTAACTGTTCGTTTTGATTATTTGAAATTCTAGCCAGACTCGAGGACGGAATAATTTGATTGAATCAGAAATCAGATTCAATGAATCTTGTTTTGTTCATTGTAAATTGTAATGAATTCATTCGAATATGCAACCAGTCGTGTAACCAGTAATTTTTTTGTTAAATCCACATTATAATATCTTTCCGGATTCTCTAATATTTGTATGTCAGTTTTGGTTTCTCTTTCTATCTCATTTGTAGATGTACATATTTGTAGTCAGATCTTGTGTACCTATAGGTTCGTAATTCCCATTTTGATCAGCCAGTATTAAATCCTACTTAGAACCATATTTCCATTCAATTGGTATTCCGTCCGATCCTTTCCCTCCACAAAACTAATATTACCTCACCCGTACTTTTACCTCCGAGAATTCCTTTGTATTCGGCTAAAGTTTCATGAACCGCTTTGATAGCAAACGGAATGCTTCGTTATTTTTAATTTCAACAAAGTTTTACCATTATTCAACCTGTGTTTTCCAAGTTTTTTTACAACCCCTCCGAGAGTTACTGGCTGAGAGAGCAATGAATATTAACAAGCTCATTATACCCAAACAAAATAAAAAATATATTATGTTGAAATTCTGTGCAACACTGATTAATTTTGACAACGTTCGAACCCTATTTGAATACATATCAATGTAGGTGATCATTATTGTGATTACATAAACCATTGTTTATTTAACCCTCTGTAGGCTTTATTCCACGTAAACATAACATCCAGGCGGGCTTAGCTCAATAATTGATTAAGCGGACACACACTGACGTAATATTATCACAGTAGATTTGCTAACAATGCTGTCATGTACATGATTTTAAAATCAAAAGACCTGACAACTGTTGTTTATGCAATAAGAATAAGAAGAAAAGCCGTATATAATAGGAACATATTGCTACTTATCATTCGTCTCGAAACCCTCCGCTAATGAAAGCGCGTTAGTAGACCAGCTGACTATTAATCCCCCTGGACTAAAGGCCCTCTAAAATTCAATAGTCCATGAGACTCTGCCCTAACAAAATTACCATGTCTTGCAAACAGAATTAATTAAGCTCCGCAAAGCTCGCAAACTAAGTTACATAATTACAGGGACCCGAAAATACTTGTGTTTCAAAATCCATCTGAGAATTTTCGCGTATAAATCTGCCATTTTATATCCTAAGTATCCTTCGTCGTCGCGTCTCCTTCTTTGAGTGTCTCATTATTTTTTGAGAGTAAAATACCAAAGGTTATGGAATGTTCTAGTGTTTACCTTTGTTAGAACGTTTTGCTTTACAATTGCTGGATGACACTTATCCGGCGTTGCAAGAGAAGCTGTCTTTTGTTTTGTAGTGTTGCCTTGTCATGCTTCATGAAGTTTGTTCCTCAGTAATCGTTGGTGTAAAAAATATGTGTAGGTCTCGTGGTATAATCTTTGATGATTCGTAATTTTTACACATAAATGTACGAGTGTCCTTGGCAGTTGGTCCTTGAAGTATGTTTACCATTTATAGTTGAGTGTTTACTCGGACTGAGTGAAGAGCTCCTTATTTATTCACGTTTGTGCCTTCCACGTCTATGTAAGAAGCTTTTAGTTCATTAAGCAGGACTTAAACAGTAATCCTTATTAAACCAACCTTTGCTTAATCCTAAACTAACAGATATTTACAAGGGCACAACCTGAAAGTTAATCCCTAACTATTTCTACGAAGTTGAATTTATTTCAATTTTACATTTTCAGCGCAAACCCCGTAAAAGGATCGTGCTAGGGGAATTATATATTTCGCTAGATCCCTTACCTTCGAAGGCATATAAAGTATTACATTAACTGCGTAGGAGTGTTTTTGTTTTGGCACAGTTTTCCTGCAACCATATTACAAGTTCAAGGTCAGGAAATTACTGCAATACGAAGTAATAGGCCATCTAAGCACGTCCTGTTCAGCTATAACATTTCTTCTGTCTGTCGTCTGGTAAACAATTTTGATAAATCACCAAAAAGTATCTGTCACAATCAAATTTCTCCTGTGAAAAGTTCCTATTAATTAAGATTAATGAATTTTACCAAAATTATAGAACCCGGGTTTACCAAAATTATAGTAGAGGCTAGCGATGTAAGAATGAAAATAATTACATATTCAAATTACATACTCGTAGTATACATTATGATTTCAGTTATGTAAATTACTGGTTGAAAGTTGGTATATAATGACAAACATTAGATTAAAGCATGAGCATGTGTTGACACGAACTATTGTAACAATTTAACAGTGCATCACGTGAAACGGTCAACATAACGGTTTGACTTCACGGCTTCTGATCTCAAACAGTGCGTCCGATCGACGCACGATCGTCACGGACTCGACAGTAATGCGACACGCTTGATAGACTACTGAGTGGAAAGAAAGTTTCATAAAAAAGGAATTTGTAAATACGTTTTAAGTCGTCAATGTATACGGGACATTAATGTTAAAAGGTATATTGATTCCACTAAATTAAACGTGACTCAGATATTTCCAAAAGTTTTAAGTCAAATGGTTCCAATTTTCAATCAAGAATTTAATGTGAAACATCGTCTATGAACTTCAATAGTGACAGGAATCTGTAGAAAACCGTCAACCGTGTCCAGTGTGGTAAAAGTTGTACGTGCTATCAAAGAGATGAAATTCGATCAAAACAATGACGCTCTTACAAACAAACTGAAAAACATTTAGATTGCGTTAGATCATGCTATACTGTACACTGTATACACTGCTATACTGTACATGCTATGTTGACGCATATCGGACCAATTTATCCAAGTGACTCAAATGGATAATCGGTTCACACTAGACGCAGAGACACACTTGATAGACGAGACGCGTTGATAGTGTTTACAAACCCTTGGCACTGAAGGTAGTGAGAACAAGAGCATTTACTATGCTCTATTTAAAATTTCATATTTTTTTATGTTAGTGTCTTTATAATTCTATCCTCTGTCATAACAGGACTCATTGAATGTAACCCTTAGCTCACTTTACGGATACTTTCCTGTTTCAACGATTTACAAAATAATAGTCGCCCATTTTTTTAAAACATTCTAGGAGACAAACATATTTTTTGTATGTATGTTAAGTTTCTGTCTTAGCATACATTTAATTCTGGTTTATGTATATTATTACTTGTTTCTTGGTAAATATGCTTCGTTAACACACGTCCGCTATTTCCCACGACATAATATATGGCCATAATATAATGCGTTATTATGTTACCGCCATTTTGGAAATACGATAAAATATTTTCTTTCAGGTTATTGGCCAGTTAATTTGAAATATCACAACGGGCGCCCTCGAAACGAGTTATTTATAAAGGTCTATAAATAATAAGTCTGTGCTGTAATAATAATTTCATGTCTAGATTTATTTATATCTGAATGCTGGAAAATTATTAATGAATTGGTAACATAACGCGTGGGAGGTTCTCCAGCTTTTCTTTCAGAACAGTATACTCAAATTGCAAATTATGATGGATATTAATCAATAAACTCTTGAATTCTCGTGACACGGTAATATTACTATCTGAATACCATCAGTAGTCGTGCTGATGGTGTAAAGTTATTTATTTTTGTCATACCATCATGTAGTTGTAGTTGAAACATAATCTTACGTTTCAGATACTCCTGTTAGGAGTAACTTTTTCAATAAGTATTTTTTGCTGTAGATTTAAATTTAGAAGTCAGCACTGTCTAGTAAACCTAAGAATACTAAACCTACTGCCTCTATCTCTCCCAAAGTCGAAGAAACGAAACGTCCTCACTCAGATGTAAGTCTTATTACTAGATTAACTGAATATGCCACGTGCCCACGTACAAAAGACGAGTTACCAACCACGTCACTTCGATCTAGAACTCTTCTACTTCAAATACAGGACAATTGTATCAAGTAAGTACCGTCGTAGGTAGTTTAAGGCCTTCCACGAACTTAGTAATAAAATAGTTACGAGAAACGTGAGCCAGTTTTTAACCCCAATTGTGTGCCATGCTAAAACAAAAATGGGATTTTAAATGCTACTAGACTAATCTGTAAATGTGAAATATTAATATTTGTGTTACAGACCAAATTAAAATTATTCAAAACATATGTTAGGTACCTTACATTTATGAAATTCAGCCGAAAGCTAGCTCGTTAAACACATAATTCTCATGTAACGCTTTCATAATAATTCCGCAACAAACTCAAGAGAAAGCAACTAAATAATTTGTACGTTGATGACGTCATTGTGCAGACGATTCATACAAAATTTATAGCAGTACATTTGGCACGGCAGACGTTATTGTCTAGCCGAGTGCGTTCGCTCTTGGCATAGGGCGGGTAAATAAACTGTGGGTGTGCTGGTATTGCGCCTGAGTTGTTTATATTGTTTACGCTTATTGGTTTATCCGTGTTGTGTCTTACGAATCAATCATATCTGCAAATAAAGTGGTTCTTTTTTGTAAAACAATACATAGAAATTGCTTTTCGATATCAATAGTAAAATGTGTTAGAAAATCTCTTTGAAAATAAATATTATGTACTCATCTAACATGGTTAGAGTAGCTATTTTATGACGTAGTTACGTAATATGGGAAACGCACATGGGATACATTTCTCTTTCGTATCAGTTCCCTTTATTATGCACGACTTTGTTTTTCATTTCGTTCTGTCCTATTACGGGCTTACCTACATATTTCTGTGGAGATATTACTTCAAAGAAATTAGAATATTCCTGAAGGAGACCTTTGAAAGTAATTTTGGTAATATATCTTTTGACAAAAATAAAAATATGTTGGGAAATCTACATCTGCTTGCTCCTAAGCAATTCGTGCTGAAAACTGTTGCTTAAACGGAGACTGCTTTCAAAGCAAACCTTGACATTAGCAAAGATAAAGCTAATACAAAAATTGAAAGTCTTGAAGAAACAGACCTTGAATGCAATGTGACTCAGCAGTGCTATCAGTCGTTTGATCGTAACATTGAACGAATGAGGGACAAGTCAAGTTCAATCGACCTTCATATATAATGTAAGTAACCAGCAACCCTGGACATCAGCTGGTATCTCCCACGTAGTTTATGTCGACAATAATCACTACATAGCTTCATTTGTGTTTAGAGTCAACATAAAGTTTTTTTATCGTGGGAGGCACCATTTGTTTTTCTAGTACATCTCGCTTCTACAGTTACAAAAAAGAACAGCTGTCTTTTGGTGAAATAATAACAAATAGGACTAGGAATTTAGTAAAAATTTGTTTGTTCTTACGTACTTTTGAAAGGCGACGAAACATAAAAAGATATAAAAACTAAATTGGACAAAAATGGCTAATATAGGCTAATCTGGCAGTAGAAGATTTCATAATGAATCAAAAACACCAAAACTACTGAGGATCATAACAATGGCCACAAAGTTCCTATACCTTTGTATGAAATATTGGTAACCCAATCGATACCCATGCATTGTTAGTTGGCAATGACCCTAGCGTAACAGCTGATAAACTTCCACGTGGTTTCCACGTTATAATTAAAATGGCCGATGTCAATGTCAATTTTTAATACCCCTGCACCACATCGAATCGTTTGCCGATGGAACGAGGGTGTGACATGACCGTGGATATTACGATTCAGAGGGGAAATTGGAAATACCTCTGTTGGTTTGTTTACTATGCTCTTGTTTTTTGCGACTACATGGCCCTAATTTGGCCTTTTTCTTTTTTCTGTATGTGGTCGTATATTGCTTCGGGCTAACGTACATAATGAATCTCTTTTTTTTTACTCTTACAAGCATCTTCTTGTCATTGATCGTAATGAGTTTTCGTAATTCCCGAGACTTTGCTTTAACGTGATTGATTGTTTTTCTTGCGACTTTCGCCTCCTACTACTCGCCACCATATTTTTTCTTCGCTTGTAAATACTCCGTATGTCTTTCAGGAAATGTTAACAAGTTCCGACTCATTAACCGATCAAACTAAAGCACCGTTCAAAATCACATTAGCATCGATTCCTATACGGGCTTCGATATGTTACGTACCTACATTTGCGACTACTTGACATTTGAGGTCATTGCAGTAATGGAACAGCCTTTGCGATCAAGGCTATAGGGGCTGATGTCATTCAGTTTTTGGGACACGGCGATAAAAAAAAAGCTTTTGTGAAGGAACAACTTTGATTGTTTTCGTCCACAAACTTTGATTGTGTTTATATACCCACAATGGAAAAGCATTAGTTGAAATGTTGGAGGACTTCGGACAAATCATGCGATTCCGAGACATTGGAAAAGTTTAACTGATCATTTTGGTTGCTGTTCATTGCTTTGATAGAAGCAGTCTAAATGCTTCTTCTAAATGTCATCACAATTTTTTATCCATCTGTTATTTGCGTGATATTAGACATTGCATTCTTTATGTGACCAAACTTTTAGATAAAGATCAAAACGAGCTTCGTTAATTTTATTTCTTTTTTCTAAGGTCAAATAAAAATCGGTTCCCTGATCATTAGAATAAGTGGCTTCCTCTATAATTTCACCTCGCCTCAGTCATTAGTGTTCACGTGTCTTCCTAATCAGTTTATTACCGGTCATTATTGATCGCAGTTACACGAACGACGTAAAGTCTTGCTAACTATTCAAGGTCATGACAAATGTCAAGTGCTGACACAAGGGCAGGTCCGAGGACTGCTTGAGAATACAAAGGTCCTTCTTCAAAATCTTAACAAAAGATGTCATTGTTTGTGAGAAGTTTTTGATCTTTGTGTGTGTTTTTATTTACCAGACTGAGAGAAGAGGTGTTTTTTTTGTGGATGATTAAATCTTTATTATCAGTAATTGAATATTTATTAAGTCCTACGCTTAATTTGACGTGAAAAGTCCAAGTTTGTTTAGGTATTCTATCTATAATGAATATCATAATTTGACTAATTATAATTTAATTTTCATTAATACTTGAAAGGTGTCGTGCTTTTGTGAAAGGAATTCAGCGTCGTTGAATCTTCAGTTACGTGCCGTAATGACTTAAATAATTGACGTATTCTCGCTCTCAATTTAATTAACAGAATATTCATATTCAGAGTGCTTTATTATTTTAATGAGCATTCTGAAACCTCGGTTCTAAACAAATGGTATCGAAAGCTTTTACACAATATACTTATAGGCTTTTCACCTTGAAAACCTCATTATAATATTTTTTTTACTTTCAAAGCTAATAATTAAAACTATGTATATCCAGTAAATGGTGTCATAAAATATTCTTTATGGCAATCAAAATGACAGTCCCTAATGGATCCTTACTTTGTAATTAATTCATTGTTAACAAAATACTAATTATTATAATTAGTCTGTCACTGTTGTTCAAAGGTACTTACTTGGATATGTTTTGGGTTCAAAGTAAGACCCTTATTATGACTTTGTGTTTACGAAATTATCAAATCTTTACAGTGCTCTTAGCTCGGGTTTCGTGGCTTGTAGTCATTAATAACTCTGCTTTTATTCATATAGAACTTTATTTAGTACCTACCTAAATATTTAATTTCAACCAATGGTTCTTCATCTGGTGGCTTTCCTTTAAGAGGACGAATTGGAATTTTTGGCGCCAAGGATCTCAATTTTTCTCAGTAAATACAAAACGGATCAAAATACAACTTGGTTACCTGAAAGTTCATGATATAAACCTTATTTTGTTAGACGTAGAAACATGATTAGGTAACTTTTATAACAGAGAAAAATATATCAAACATACCTCTTTTTAAAAAGAGATTCACATATTATGGGCAAACGGGACCGATTTAAGCCTCTTAACTTTTTTAGTAGTTGAGTATATACATACTCTTTAAAATTGTAGAAGGAATTTTTATCAAATTATCATTTCTAAATAATAAAATTACAAAACCATTTTGTCGCTTACGACTTTTAGTTATAAGCTAGCGCGCGTATTGTTATCCTCGCCCCGCTCAGACGCTCCGACCCCTTTTGGCGCCTTAGATGCGCGTGCCAGTTATGGAATTATTGTTGACCAATTCGTCGCCTTAATACTTCTACTGTTTTTGGTGCTAAATGAATCTACACAGCAATACTCATCCAGTCTCAGATGTTCCATGACCACGAATTTTTGTGCCTTCAAACATGACTTACACCCTACATTTTGCTTTGCCCATA
The DNA here is from genome assembly GCA_963856015.1 of Helicoverpa assulta. Lineage (NCBI taxonomy): Eukaryota > Metazoa > Arthropoda > Insecta > Lepidoptera > Noctuidae > Helicoverpa > Helicoverpa assulta. The sequence goes on from CAWLCW010000012.1 coordinate 11,404,624, forward strand.
ATTGTTGAAAAATTATTATTGTTTTCTTTTAGCGTTTGATAACTTAAAATGTAGAACAACTGAAAGCAGTAGGGAAGTCATTAAGTCACTGTTATGATGTTAAACCATAATGAGTAATAGCAAGCTCAGTTCGTGACTTGCAGTCTTACCTTGAACACTGATAAGGAGTACAACTACCTTTGTAGCAGTGTAGGTAATCAAAAAGTGGGGCACAGACATTAGCAAAGACGTGTTACAAACCACACTAAGAGTAGGCTGTGTGCACCCTTCGTACAATAGCAAGGTTCTGAATTCTGAAGTCGTTGAATCTGTGCATTCAGCCATTTTTAATGTCCTTCTTCTAGGCACAGGTCTCTTCTCATACAAATGAATGAGCGTTAATCATCATGCTTGCTTGCGAATTGGCGATTACAGTGCGAAATTCTTTCATTGTTAGACAGCTCTCGTATCGAGGACGGCTATAAGCTACTTTTTATTTGTGTGCACGAAGCAGTTTCGACAGGACGTGATTAATCCTGCTTGCGTAAGCCAGTACTACTACTTATATTTTTACTATTGTAGAGTTTTGCTGGCTTCTGTATAAACATTATCATATTGCCACTTAAGCTCATAATTTCTAGAGAATGCAGGTGTATTTATGAACTTAAAGGCATGACCTAGAAGATTAGCACCACAAAACACCAGCAACTTTTCCTTTGTTCACAGAATACATAATCATGTCGTAATACCCTGAAATATGAAATACTCTCACGATCAGGGTTGCCAAAAAGGACCACATAAAAGTTAGAGCTAGGAATTGTGTACTCTAATCTAATTTTGTAAACTAATTGTAGGGTTTTCATTAAATAAGCTTTTTTTGGATAATGCAAGTAACATTACATACAAGTAGCAATTGGTTTCAACGAATAAAATATACATCTATACTAATATTATAAAGAGGAAAACTTTGTTTGTTTGTTTGGTTGTAATGGATAAACTCAAAAACTACTGGACCGATTTTAAATATTCTTTCACCATTAGAAAGCTATATTATCTGCAAGTAACATAGGCTTTATTTTATCCCGGTGCGGGCAGTAGCTCCCACGGGACGCGGGTGAAACCGCGGGAAAACGGCTAGTATTATATATGTATTTGTATACTTTATACTCAAAAGACGAGTACTAAGAATCTGTTTGGCGCATACGTTCAGTTTTTAAATAAGCTACGGCAGCTACGCTACTAATTAGAAGGTGTGCCCTTACAACGCAAAAAGTCTATAATCATATTTCCTTTGTTTCCAGGCTAGGGCGTTCTTTTGTCCGAAGGGTGGTAACCCTATAAATCATAATCTGAGATTTGACTACGCGAATAATTTTCCCAAATGTTACGTATCGGACACAAGGCCGAGCTCTGACCTTTATTTATACGTAGGATGCCAAAAAATATTATTTACTACACCCAGAAAATGTGCTGAAATGTTACACAGGATTTGCATATTTGGACTGTTGTGTTATAATTTGTAAACCGTAGGTATACTTTATATTATAGGGTTTGTTAAAGCACTATTGATAAGTCCACCTGGATTACTGGCAATTGATAAGTTCAGATTCAAATTTTTCATCTTCCGCCTCTTCCTAACTACGTTAGGATCGGCTTCCAATCTAACCAGATGCAGCTGAGTACCAGTGTTTTACAAGAATCGACAGCAGATCTGACCTCCTCAACCCAGTTACCCGGGCAACTCAATACCCCTTGGTGAGACTGATCGGAATGCCGAAGATGTAGAAATGACAGCTTATATGTTGACGGTAGGGTTATTGTTAAGTTCTCAACAAAGTGTATTTATGTTAAAAGCTTTGACTCGTTCACAAAGGACTTAACTTCTATAATTACATATTTATGAGTTCAATGTTAATTTGCTACACCTAGAAATCATAGCACTAACCTAATAATACCTACGTTTAGCCTTCACATTATAATTAAGTTCATTTTCATAATATTACAACAAGAAGGTTTTAGGTTAATAGCAGCCTAAAAGCGAGGCTGGGTTTTATTATGAAAATGTTGATGAAAAAATAAGCACAGGTCTTAGCTAACCTGAATTTATGTAGTTGTAGATTTTTGAAGAAAGTTAGGTTGAATATTATCTTCTCATGAATAATAAGTACGCAAGTGTATGATCTGATTTCTCATATCATATCAAAAATACAGATCAATTTCTTGAAGCTTTACTTTCACGCAGTCCTGTAAATAGAAACATAATACATTCCTGTAATAAATCCCTACTAATATTATAAATGCGAAAGTAACTCTGTCTGTCTGTCTGTTACGCTTTCACGTCTAAACCACTGAACTGATTTTAATAAAATTTGGTACAGAGATAGAGTTGACTCTGAGAAAGAACATAGGATAGTTTTTATCCCGGACCTTTGAAGAATTCTCTTGGAAACGCGATATAACCGAACTCTACGCGGGCGAAGCCTCGGGCGGAAGCTAGTGTCTTATAAATGAACGCTGAAAAAGCCCTTTCCATATTAATTAGTGGTTACAAAATAAAGCAGTAAAGTCTTCTTTATTTATAGCTTCCACCACGTTTCGTTTTTCAATATTTCATATTTCAGATCATGGAATTGAGGCGCGGAAGCTTATACTTTTAAATTATTCGGGCCTTTAATTCTGTTACTTTAATTCTTCATTTACGTTACTAATTAATATTCAGTTAAATTAGATAAATTATTTTATTTATTATTCACTCCATTGCTTTTTCTTCTACCTCATCTCGACGCAACTTTCTACACTTACATTAGAATGTAGGCTAGAGGTAACTATCTTAAGAGTTCTTATCTTCCTACCCTGTATTTTTTATTTCGGGGTCGGCGTCATATGTTTTTCGCTCCCACTCATCTCTGCCAGCGGTCATACTAATACTTGTCTCTCCATTCTTCCACATTCATACTTGACACTCATTGTAACTAGGGATTGCAATCCGGCATCATTTTCAATCCGGCCGGATTTTGCCGGATTCGCGCAAATCCGGCCTGATCCGATCGGATCCGGCCGGATTTGAAAATTATTTAGAGCCCGGTATTTAATGATAGTTCTTCTACTTTAAACGAATAGAAATTAGTGTTGATTAATTAGCATTCATAAGTTAACATTTATTTTGTGTTACTATTAACACTTGAAATGTGTTAGATTATTCGCTTTTATCTAGAGTAGAATTCTGACACAAAAGGACAATGCCTAAAAACGTCCCCACCCACCAACAGACTTGAAAGTAGTGTCATTGGATGCGCCTCATTTAATAGATCATTTCTTATTATGGAGACATATTCCAAAAGTATGGGGTTTAGGAACTATAAGACAATTTAGTATCCTTAATAATCAATTAACTTCGAGTTTGTTAACCAATTACTCGGAGTTGGGTGGACCGATTTTGATGTTTTTATTTTTATTTTAAAGAATCTATCTCAAAGTTAGTCTAATTTAATTTTCATCAAGATCTTTTAAGCAATTTTTGAGTTATCATCGGTTCAAATAATCGGTTTGAAGAGACAGTGTAGTACTTCGTAAGGACACCTTAACCACCTCCAACAGAGTTCAACTAAGTGTCATTGGATGCGCCTCCTTTGATAGATCATTTCTTATTATGGAGACATATTCCAAAAGTATGGGGTTTAGGAACTATAAGACAATTTAGTATCCTTAATAATCAATTAACTTCAAGTTTGTTAACCAATTACTCGGAGTTGCGTGGACCGATTTTGAAATCTATTTTTTGTATGTAGAGAAACTATCTGAAAGTTAGTCCAATTTTATTTTCATCAAGATCTTTTAAGCAGTTTTTGAGTTATCATCAGTTAAAATAATCGGTTTGAAGAGGCAATGTAGGATGTCGTAAGGACACCTTCATCACCTCCAACAGAGTTGAACCTGGTGTCATCAGAAGCGTCTCATTTGATAGATCATTTCTTACTATGGTGACGTACTCCAAATGTATGGGTATTAGGAACTATAAGACATTTCATTCCATACATAATAGAATCCCTTCGGGTTTTTCACCGACTACCTACCTAGATTTGAGTAGACAATGCTGATTATTTTTTTTTTACATGACGAAAGATTACTTCAAGGATGGTGTTATACAACTTGAATCGAGAACTGACCAGCAGTTTTTGAGTTTGTTTCTTTGACTTTTGATTTCTTTAATCATTCTGTTAAACTCAACCGGTATAAAATAAACTTGTTGGCCTGCAGATTGTTGGCCCAACAGGATGCCACCTAACATCAATGTTTTAAGAGGGCGATTGTCAGTTGGGTAGCTTAACTTGGGCCGCTTAACCATTCAGCTTTTCCTTAACCATGTGTTCTTTTTTAGATGTAACGTTAAATAATTAATGTCAATATTTATGATTTTTACTTAAGAGAAAAGTTCTATGATTTTTTTTTTGGAATTATACATTTCTGAGTTCATATAAAATATGGGTTTGTTTTAAAATATTTCAATAAGTAATTATATATAATAAGTATTTATTTATTTATTTCAATAAGTAAGTTTTAGTCGTAACGTATCAAACTGGGTTAGGTTTACCACAGTTTTTCCCCTATGCTCAAAAAATTATTAGTCAGTTCTGGATGAAACTTTAATGGGACACACTTGAGGTAGCTTCTGTCCAACAAAAAATGATAATCAGAATCGGCTTAGTCTTGAGTAATTGCTTTATACACCTACTAACCTAACCTAACGTTACGTTAATTGTGGATACTAAAATGTCGAATATATCTTAAACCCCAAACATTTGGAGTATGTCGTCATAGTAAAAAAATATCTATCAGATAAGGCGCTTCTGATGACACTAGGTTCAACTCTGTTGGAGTCAGTAAAGGTCCATACAAAATCATTAAACCAATTATCATTATAACCGGTGATAACTCAAAAGTTGCTAAAAAGATCCCGATGAAAATTATATCGGACTAACATTGAGACACGTTCTTTGCATTAAAACAAAAATAATCAAAATCGGTCCACGCAACTCCGAGTAATTGGTTAACAAACTTGAAGTTAATTGATTATTAAGGATAATAAAATGTCGAGTATTTCCAAAACACCATACATTTGGAGTAAATCGTCTTGATAATCATGATCTATCGAAGAACGCGCTTCCGATGACACTAGTTTCAAGTCTGTTGGTGGGTGGGGACAGAGTCCATACAAAATCCGGCATTGTCCTTTGTGTTAAAGATTCAACACATTTTTTTTGTGTTGAAATTCAACACAAATATTGTGTGGACCGTTTTTAACACAAAAATTGTGTTAATTTTGCACAATATTTTTTACTGTGTGCATAAATGCAAATCCGCTTAGACATTTACATAAACATGAGTGTCAAAATCATAGCACTTCCTTTTTTTTGGCTTTGCTCTCGTCGTGGTCGTGTAAAAATGAAGTAGCAGTGATTGAAATTATTATAGGTATAAAACGCATTGCATAACAAAACAAACAACACACACTACTAGCTAACCTAACCTTTTAATAATTCAAATACCTATCTATATTATTCAATGTTTTTTCGTCACATAACCACTAACAAAACATTTTAATACTTATGTTTAATAATAGGTAATTAGGTAAACAAAGTGTTTGTCAATTTACGGTTTATCTCGGCAAAATAATATAATCAATGACACACACCTATTCGATGTCAAAGGTCAAGCGACGACTGGCAAGAACAAGTGCCAGCCGATCGGCAGCGGCGGCGGCAAGTCTAGCGATTTCGCAACGTCGCGCGCGCGCGGAGTTACAGCGCGTAATTCGAATTTCGATTTGCTTTTTGGACTCCTTTTGTTTTACCGGATCCGATACCGGATCCGAAGCGGACCCACCGGATCCGATAGGTTCAAAAACAGGTCGGATCCGCCGGATTACCGGATCCGCCGGACCGGATTGCAATCCCTAATTGTAACATGTGTTTTATGCCTTGCCATTACAAACATGGGACCTTCTGGTTATGACTTACGGTTCTTATGTCCATACCATATCTTTTCAGCGGTTTCACTAATACCAACTGACAAACAAGCGAGCTTGTTACTAACTAATAGGCATGAGTAGGTATGACCACAAAGGTATATTTAATCTTCAGTTTATTCACGTGCATCTCCCACTTGATTTCTGGAGAGCAATTTAATTCAAAGTTCAAATGTTAGCTACAGAAGTATCATCGCATACACCTACACTTGACCTTTTCAAACGCTCGTGGAGTTGTTTCTATTTCTATATCTAGAAAATTGTCGCTGTAAGCTAGTATTCTATTCTATTCTGTTTAATATTCATCTGTTTTTAGCATATTTATATTTACTTTTGGGCTATAGACAACTCGTTTTTCTTGTCATTCGATAGATTCCACCAAAAGAATAAGATCATTTTGAGAATAAAATTGTGGCCATTTCACGGCATGATAGTAGGTATATTATAGCTACATTGAAAGATCATTTCATCGGTTTATTGTCCCTACAAAACGAGTGGAGTAAAACATAAAGATTACTGGTAGGTACTGTTATCATGGAAAAGGTTGGTAAAGGGATCTCGCAACGGCACACGACAAAATGGACTCTCACTTTACCATCACATTGTAAACATGTTAAGTAGTACATGAATGTGTATAATAGTTTCATATTCATAGGTACTTCAGAAGTCACTGAATATATGAGTATGTACATGAATGTGTATAATAGTTTCATATTCATACTTCAGAAGTCACTGAATATATGAGTATAGTTGTTAACAAGAAAAACTGTTCCAAAAACATATTTCTTCAAAACATGAACAGAAAACTACAATTTACGCTATACTCGAGCCACATACAAGTATTCCTTTAATATTAAATTGTGTTTATTCTCTGGAGTACTACAATAAGTTACACCATTGTACGGGATACATTTTTGAAACGGCTTCGACCGTAATAAAGGGTATACTTAATGTCGGTTTGACGATCCGTGACGCGGTTTTATCTGCCTTTATTAGTACCCTTTAAATTGTCACAAAAAATGGTGTATGTTATTCTTGTAACCCACCAAATCTATATATGAAAGTTTTGTAAAAGAAAAACACTGTTACTACATTCAGTTAGACTGGAAGCCGACCCCAACATAGTTGGGTAAAGGCTCGGGAGACAACCATATTTCTGAAGAGACGCTAAAATATTTCAGTTCCTAGTATGGAAAGGAGACGATGCGGTTGGTCCCGTGTAGTTCCATTTTTATCTCGCTACCCTGATATCTGGATAACTTTAACGTCACTTAAGTTTCCCAGTTTCTGGCCATAACTACAGTTATAAAAATAATGTAGTTTCTTATATCAGGAGTATGTTCTTTTTTTATGAATCATAAAGCAATAGATAAAATACTGTTATAGTGCTTTAAACCCTACACTACCTCTATGGGTACACCCTTCCACCACTTCGGCGTTTGTAATTTAATTACCGTTCGTGTTAATTGTAATAACATGTAAAATGGTAATGACGCTCGTGGACTCATTTTTTTGCAACTTACATTTAATTACTCTTGCAGGTTTCTTGTTTTTTTTTACCTATATATTAATACTAGCTTCTGCCGGCGGCATCGCTCGCATAGTGCTTTGATAAAAAGTATCCTATGTTCATTCTAGTAGCACCAACAATATGTGTACAAAGTTTCGAACTTTCGCATTTATACCATTAATAGGATTATGTACCTACTTGCTAATACTTATTTTATAACCTTACTTTTCAACTTTCTTAATAACAGATGTTCAAATTCTAAGGTTTACGCAGGACTCCAAAGCATTATACATTATTAGCGATTAACTACCAATCCTTTCTTCCTCGGGACCAATAAATTCTTTGGACACGGCAATTTCTTGTAAGCAGGGGCTTATTACATTTTTTATTACCCTTAATTCGTCTCATGTCGCCCTCTCACGACGTACATAGAGAATTTTGTTTTCAAAATTGCGTTGAGCTGTCTCATATATGTGATTAATACTGGAAGAATCGGAAGCCTCGTTTAGATGAGCAGATAGTGGCTTTTATATGTTTCCTGGCTTCACAGTTATATTGTTGGTGACTTCAAGAAATCTTGTACTTTGATAAGAAAATAGTGATGTCAAAAGACGATGTACATTTAAAAACTTCGTATATGCTATTGATGTCTTTGATCCCCTTTTTAAGAATTTTCGCGGATTATGAAAAAAACAGAACCTTGTTTTTTTTTCTTTAGTTCTTTATGGTTCTGAGACTATTGTCGCATTGGCCAGGGGTGAGCGACTACTGTCGCTTAAAAATGATTCCTCTCGATTACCATGATATCTAAATACCTAAATAAACAAACATTATGTATTGTTACAGCGCCAGTCGCACTTGTCCGGCGGAGGGCGCGCCCGAGCAAGACTCGGCGCAGCCCGCCGTCGATCTGCCGCGCACCAGGGATGGAGAAATTGATTACGATGGTAAGATTTATATTCCTAGGTCACTGGCCATAAGAGATAGAGTAGACGAGGGTGTAGTTGTATAGAAGAATAAAGTTATGGCAAGAAAGGAAAGTAAAGAAGTCTGGTAAGAATTAGAAGAGACGTTTTCAGATGACGTGCTTGTAGAAGGAGGTATAGTTGTTCAGAAGAAGAAAGTTATGGCAAGTTAGGAAAGTAAACCAGTGTAGTAAAAATTGGAAGAGACGTTTTTAGATTGTGCGCTTGTAAAAGACGAGACCTGAAAATAAGATAGACATGAAATTGAATATTCAACTGATGATTTTGAATGAGTTTTGTGGTAAGGGGCCTGCTTCACCGCAGATACATGATATCCATATGTCCAGCAAGCTTTGCTTTCGATTTTTGACTCACGAGAACATCCGTGTGGTACTCTGGAAAGTCAATTTAATATCGTCCGCAATCCAAACAAAAACGTCATAATGCGTCACCCACAACCAAAACGTCACGTACGAACTTACAACAAATACAACACACGACATTATTCCCCTCACGACTTCACTATGAGGAATATCCTTTGACACGAATGTGCAGACGACTTCGCGGGGCTTCTTAGGATTAGCATACAATGTGCACGACGGGGCTTACTTGTGGTATATCATCGTTTGTTCACGTATAGACGGTGCCAGCCGTAAGGTAGTGAAGAATTCTAATTGTATAAAAACTTACCGTTTTGCACCGTTTCACCCGAGTCCCGGGGTAACTACTGCCCGTAGCCGGATAAAATATAGCCCACGTTCACTGGGGGTAATGAAGCTTCCCAGCAGTTAAAGAATTTTTCGCGTCGGTCAAGTAATATCGGAGCCTTTTCATGCCAAATAAGATATTTTTCCTCTTTATTATATTATTAGTGTAGATAGTATTGGCAACATTTTATTATTGGTATTAGCACTTGGTGAATGGAACTTGGTAACTAAATCGCCACCATTGACATGTTTTCTTGCGAGTAGAAAAAACATTACGAATGGCCGGTTTCTGAGATGATTCAACTCTTAAGACGTTCAAATCCGGGCTGAAAAGTTACATTGATTGATGCTGCTTTATTCCATTTAATTCACAGAAGCAATGCGAAAATCTTTATTTATTAGTCCATATGCATGAGTAGGTAATATAGTCGTGGTGGCCTAGTGAGCAAAGAACCAACCTCTCAAGTATGAGAGCGCGGGTTCGATTCCAGGTCAGGCAAGTACCAATGCAACTTTTCTAAGTTTGTATGTACTTTCTGAGCATCTCTTAGACACCAATGGCTGTGTTTCGGATGGCACGTTAAACTGTAGGTCCCGGCTGTCATTGAACATCCTTGGCAGTCGTTACGGGTAGTCAGAAGCCAGTAAGTCTGACACCAGTCTAACCAAGGGTATCGGGTTGCCCGGGTAACTGGGTTGAGGAGGTCAGATAGGCAGTCGCTCCTTGTAAAGCACTGGTACTCAGCTGAATCCGGTTAGTCTGGAAGCCGACCCCAACATAGTTGGGAAAAAGGCTCGCAGGATGAGGATGATGCATGAGTAGGTAAATTGCTATACCATCAACTTGAAACTTATTTTCGTCAAGAGGAAATGAAAAAGTAAACAAGCAGAGTCATAGTTAAACATTGTAATAAAAACGACCTACGCCAGTTTATACTTATTCATTTCCACAACAGTTGATTACTTCCAATTACCTTCCAAAAATAAGTTTCAAGGAATTATTTGATTCATAAACTTTGCCATCTAAATAACAGTAGTTCCAGGAATTGTTGTTTGTGGATAGAAGTTATGGAAGCTTTTACCAAGGAACACTAACTGTCTGTTGCATCATTTAACTTTACAAAACCATTACCAGAGCCGTATACTTGCCGCTTTGACAATTGAAAATGTTCCAGTTATCGTTATACATAGTTAAATGGTGCAGCTCATAGTTAAAATTACAAAAGTTCAATTATGAAGTCATGGTACAAAAGTGCATATTTCGAGGAAAACATTTTGACATGACTGTGTATCATAATTCTTAATTTTTGGTGCAAACCCAAATGAATAACGGAGTTGTATCAAAATGTAATTTCATATACTACCCGTGCCGATAAAGAATGGGATTAGAAATCGCGACAGATGTATTTACCTCTCGCTCATACACTATAGCACATGAGCGAGAGGTGAATACAGCTGTTTGTACATACTTTATTCAAAATATCCAAACATAGTCATAAAATAAAAATACATTATACGTATACAGACAGTTATTTGATGACTGCCCATAAAAATCGAACGAACTGGCCTTTCCCAGTTTCCCTGGCACCATTCCAAACATAAAAGAGTGTTAAGCTGTAGGACTCGACATATTTTTTCTGTCAAAGAATAGACGTCATATGCCTAAACTTTTTAGAGCAGTCTGTTAAGTTAGTTAATTGATCTCTAAATATAGTTCATCTAGGAGCAAAACTTGAATACGGTTGAAACGTTATAGATGAAATTTAGGAAACAGACCACCTTTATTCAGACTAGATATACGTAGTAGTTTCCTCTTGAGTCTGCTAAGGTAAACAGTAATCTAGTTGTGAAAACTGTTGGTTGTCTAAGTAACGTAAACAATATATTTATCCATACGGCCTAGGCTCTACTAAAAACTAGACAAATAGGCAATAGAATAAGCCTGTCTAAACCCGAGGAACCTAAGCTTTAGTTAATATTGGAGTACGATTGGATAGCAAACCTTAAATCCTCTACATTAAGATCGTTTTTTTAACAGCCTTGTACGAGGATGAGTCGGACAGTGACCTCGGGTCGATGGAAAACCACGGCTCCGTGGTCACCCATCTCCTGTCGCAGGTCAAGATTGGAATGGATCTCACTAAGGTAAACATCTTTATCTTTCATTATATGTATTATCGTTGCCACATAATATGAGACTTATATGGTAAAGAAAGCTTTATGTTTCATTCAAACCTGTTCCACTTTTAACGGAGGCGGAACCCTATCTATCCAGCAGGAGGGGTCATTTGATGATTTCCTGACGAAAAAAGGCGCAAAACTTCTTGTAATTGTATGGTACGCACAGTTAAAAGCAAGATTTCTGAAAAGACACGCAATAAAAAGAAAGAATCGAACATCTTCGAATTTGCAACTAGCAAGTGTTTGAAAAAGTTAACGTTAGTAAAATATATGAATAGGTATTTGTTTTGTCCTTGGATAAAATAATGGTAAACGCAAACCAATCAATGTGCAAGTTTTCATACGATTTAATATAAAGAATTCTAAAAGTAATTTCTTTCGGCGCGTTCTCCGTGTTCTATTAAGATAAGTGTGCGTTCACCATAACGCTAAATAGTATTGTACTTTCCACACTTGACGTAATCTAATTTGTTTTGTTCCAGGTTGTGCTACCGACATTCATATTGGAGAGGCGATCGCTCCTAGAGATGTATGCAGACTCGTTTGCACATCCTGATCAGTTCGTCAAGTAAGTAGATAACAGACCTCTACACTAGAACTTCGACGCTCCAATATATTGACAATGTTTAATTTTGAACTATATAAATTCGACTAAAGTTTAAATTGAATATAATTAAATTAAAATAATCTATAAATTGCTTCCCTAAATTCTTTAAAGTTTACAATTTGTGTTCCTTAGCTAAGTTCGCTTTTTCAATCTATGGCAGGTCTATAGTTGGAAGTTCTACGGCAAATGTAAACCAACAGTGCCATTCTGTTCATTTACTCTTCTAAATATTTTTTAGCCCGTACTGTCCTGGCAAAAGCCTCCATTTTGTCTCCACACCTCTTGACCCTTTGATTGTTCCCACCAATCAGGGTTGTAGTAATAAAACAGTTTTCTAAAATACTAGTCCTAAATGACTTCTTACGTTTCCAGGATAGTAGACCAGCCCACACCTCGAGACCGCATGGTCCAGGTGTGCCGATGGTACCTCAGCTCGTACCACGCTGGGCGCAAGTCCCAGGTTGCTAAGAAACCATACAACCCTATACTGGGCGAGGTGTTCCGATGCCACTGGGACTTAGACGCAGTGCCCGGCGAAGTGCATCAGAGTAATAATGAGAAGGTAAGGAATGATGGGATCTAAAGAAAGAATTTATTAAGAACTATTTCTTAAACGGATTAGCTGATTTCGATGCGCTTTTTTTAAATTAAAACAGGTTTTAGCGGTGGATTTTAATTTTGTTTTTTTTAATTGGCTCAGTCGGTATGCTAAAGGACCATGCCCATTTTAGTATGGAGCCAAAAGTCAGCAACGCCCTGCAATGCCCAAATTCCAGTTCTATGTCATACGATAGCTTTATAGCCATATTTGTAAGATATCTAGATTTAATATTATATAAAACACCGATTCAAAAGATATTGGACATTAAACATGATAACTTCCTACTGGTTTTTTACACATTTTATCGTTTATAGACAGCATTGCTATTAGTTTTTCACTAGGAACTTCATGATCATCATGAATTCATGACTTAACTGTATGTTATCAGATAAACATGTCAGTTATTTGAATATATATATACATTAAATGAATATATACATGGGCCAAAGGACGAGATTCCAGACCGTATTATATAAAGCATGATTGAAACGATGTAATGTACTGCAATGTCAACAAGAATGTCTTATTTTTTATATTTTTTAACCGGTGCCTTTTAAGACTTCAAATTATCACTTATAATACCACAAGAGCTTCAAAATTATCGGGTATTTTCCGATAGGTTCGTTGCAAACAAATGAAGGAGTCAAGTTTTTCAGGTTAAAAAATAACGAGCGCGAAGCGCGAGTGATTTTTCCTGAAAAACTTGACGACTTTATTTGTTTGCAGGGAACCTTGAGGGAAATGCCAGATAATTATGAAGCTCGTGTGGTATTCGGGAGATTATTTTTCCGTCCCAAATGTCGGCCACAACCTGTCAGTTTGACGTAGCAACGACCAGAGAAAATATTCAAAAAATTTTCAGTATAATACCATGTAGGTTGTACCACGTGACGTCGAATGGTGCAATTCTATTGGTCGATATTTGGGTTGGAAAAATAATCATCATAATTCTAGTTTTTATTTATTAGGACTATCTTGTGATATACTTTCTCTGGGCGTTACTGGGGCATGGTCCTTTGGGATTGGGACGCCGCATATCGTATTATTAAAAAGTAACTTCATTTAACGATTGACTCGCCCGTACATCGCTAGATCTGGGGTACAAGATGCTTCTGACAATTTAACTTTAGACATCACATTATAATTATAACACCTACATGCCTCAACAATATTTACTAAATTTTAATTTAAGGAAAAATTACAATCTTTTAAAAAACGTTTCACCATTCTTTACCCAACAGCAAGAAGTAGGCGACGGTCCAGTCCCCTGGTGCACACCGGACCAGCTATCCTTCGTAGCGGAGCAAGTATCCCACCATCCTCCGATATCAGCGTTCTACGCGGAACACGTGAACAAACGCATACAGTTCGAAGCCTGGGTCTGGACTAAGAGCAAGTTCCTTGGTTTGTCCATCGGAGTACACAATATTGGGAAGGGGACGGTCACGCTTCTGGATACCGGAGAAGAGTATACGCTTACGTTCCCTAATGGATATGGAAGGTGAGGCTATGTTTTTGATGCAGTTACAGATTTGAAATATTCGCCATCAGTTTTTTTTTTAATTTTGTGTTTTGGCTTATTTATTAAACAAAATGATCCCATTATTGAGAATCTACTTTTCAAAAATAACAGTTATATTATACCTATTTGAAAGAAATATTCAATTATATAATATAGTAAGTTCAACTCAGTCGTGCGCGCGGCCTTATGTGTGGGTAAACCTTGTACATATACAGTGACTTTGTGTGCGTGACAAGAGGTACAGTCGGGTACAATACAGTTATTTAGGGGTTGTATACGGGTGTTTAAAGAAGAACAGTTATTACGTAATTTAATGTTTATTTATTTATAATGATTATGAATACCGAACCTACCTACTTGAAAAATCAAATGATGAATTTTCGGATTCGCTACTCTCCAAGGTGAATTATAAATTCTAACTCCATGTCAAAATGTCTATAGTATTCTTCTTTTTTCTTTTGTACATGTCGACAAGTATTAGGTACCCCACATCCCTTCATCAATTTGACTTAAACGTTCATTTATGAGTTTCATTATTTCCGTCTTATTTTGGTCGACATTATGCAATATATTTTTTTTTAATTCCCCTCACATTTTGTTTACATTATTATATTAGATTATACCTCTTTTTACATTCTTAGTCCACACTTTTATTTATTGTCCGCGTACCCCGAGCTAGAAAATATGTAAGGAGTATTTAATTCTTAGATACTGTCAATGTCAATTTGAAGACGTATGAGAAAATAATGAAAAATATAATATTTAATAATAAAAAGCTTTGAATGTTGTTTCATTTTTGAAACGCTTTACCTGACTCCTTAATAATTTCTCCGTGAATAACTAGTATTTTCGTAAACGACTGTACCCGTCACAAAAAGCGATAAGAACACGTCATGCTCGGACGACGTCACTGTCACACGAATGAAAGTTGTATATTTACAAGCCGACGCACACATAGGGCCGCGCGCAAATCTGAGTTGAACTATCTATAATACACTGTCTGATTTGCAATACAGCCAATTAGCTACATAGTACACCATTATGTGCCTTCCAATTTCACACCGATATAATTTTCTAAAATTATGTTACCATCCACAGATCAATCCTAACAGTCCCTTGGATAGAGTTAGGCGGTTCCGTAGTCATAGAATGCGTACAAACAGGCCACAAGGCGAACATTGAGTTCCTCACGAAACCATTCTATGGCGGCAAGAAACACCGCGTCACTTGCGAAGTGTTCGCCGGCGCTGATAAGAAGCCGTACTATACGGCGCAGGGAGAGTGGAACTCGAGGATGGATGGACGCTGGACTGAATCTGGAGTAAGTTGCTTTGAAGCTTTTTTGATGTGTTTTTTAGTTGAGACTTTGAGAGTGAAATAACATAAGATGGCGATAATGTTGTATTAAATGTGGGACTGCATTCACAGCCTTAGACAAATTTGAAGGCGAATTTGTTTGTACCTAATCAGAATTTTGATTATATTGTTATAATCCATGTTTTTATCTTGTTATGAAACAGTTTTGAGCCGTTTTTTATTGGTAGTTGTCCTACAAATACCTTTTTAACATCGAATCTGCATAAAACAACACTTGCGCATAGCGCATAATGTACGCAGAACTTGAGCAAACACGGGCAAACTCAAATTATGAATGCTGCCATTCCGTCAGTGATAATGGTCTTATATTCTGTCTATCGTCCCCAGCGCACAGAAGTACTGTTCGAAGTATCGAACATGAAGGCGCGGCGCAAGCGCGTGGCGCCGGTGTCGCGCCAGGCGGCGCACGAGTCGCGGCGCGTGTGGCGCCACGTCACCTGCGCCCTGCGCGCCGCCGACTGCGACGCCGCCACGTGCGCCAAGCGCCACGTCGAGCAGGCGCAGCGCGACGCCGTCAAGTCGCGCGACGCCTCGGGAGAGAAGTGGAGCACGCTGGTATGTTACTCTATACTGTAGTGTGGCGCCACGTCACGTGCGACATTACTCTTTGACGACAAAATCAACTTCACTCTTTGTACCGTTACCAACCTTCTGAAATTATAAACAAACTGAAGCAAAACACATTTGTTGATGCTCACTTTCGCGTCTGTCTTCTCAATGCAAACAGGAAAATCTGGCATCTCCAAAAGTTCGCAAACCTCAATGAAGGACCTTTTACGAGGATTTTGCTACAGCACCACCCCAGAAGATTTGCTGTCGCCTAAACTCTTCATAAAATAGATGTTTTCAATATTTTAATCTTTGTTTCAGCTGTTCAGCCCAAAAGGCGAAGACGGATGGGAGTACACAGCGCCCCTCAAGAAGCGTCTCAGCACCACCAAGACAACGCCCCAACATAAAAACGGCGAGACCACTGAGAACACTAGATAATCTAATCAACAATCAACCTTGGACTTATGAAGTAAGGTAGAAACTCCTTCGTCACTACAACGGACCTTCTAGGGTAGGCAATGTTCAGTGACGCACTGTTCTAACGGCACCACACTTCGGGTATGTTCGGGAATCTTCGGGGATCTTCGGGTAAAGTCAGTCCTGTCATGTGTCCATCTCTTATTTATACGGTACTCGAAGTGTGGTTTCAATGTTTCTTTTAAATATCGATAATGTTGGACCGTTAAGTCTCTTATGCCATAATTTTAGGGTTTTTTTAAATGTCGCGCATGAGTTCTTAAATGTACTAATTTTGTTTTTTATATCCCCGTCTTTCGTCTTTTGGGGCAATTTTTAAGTATTTATTTTGTTAAAATGAAGATAGTTGAGCTAGAAAACAAAAAAATCTAGTGATAGGCCCCCATATGTAATGTCATAAGGTCTTATAGACAGTAGTGATTCCAATTGTTATTTTATCATGTGTTCCTTTGTAACTACTACATAATGGTATGATGGTATCAAACAGTGATGGCACCTGAATCAGAAAATATATCGATTAAATGAAAGATTCGTTTCTGATTACGAACAAAATGTTAACTTATCGACTGCATGTACTTTCAAAACCAACTCCGATTCGAAATCGATTAATCATCTCAATCGATATATTTTCGAAAATGCTGGCAGCGTGCGCGACACTATTTACATAAGTTTTATTTTATAATTCATGTTTTCTTGTAAATTCCCAATTCTTATTATGGCCTATGATAGAATTCAGCAATAAATACAATTGTAAATAATGTTATATTTCAAATTGCAACGCTTTGTAAATTCTGTTCGATTCGAACACGCGATGTGCACCGTACGAGAAAAACATGGACTTAGAAACACAAAAACATTACCCTTCTTTGCGCAGTCGGGTAAATAGAGGTACGTTTTTAAAAGTTGGTCGATGTACGGTAGTGAAAGACAGTCGCGAATTTAAAGAGTATTATGAAATGAAATGTTATTATAGTGAATACTTAGTTGATTTTAGGCAGCTGTAGTGTCGATCTAACTAAGGTACCGTTAAACTAATTTGTAAAATACTGCAAGATTTTGAAATAAGATTCTCTTTGGTCACCGTTGAATTTTTGCGTAAACACAAGCAAGATACCTCCATCAAGATATATTTTATTAGTTATGGTTTTAGGACGTTTTTGCACCGGGCATTATTAAAGAGACATGTTGCTTCTCTTTAATTAAAAGTGTTGAACTTTTAAGAACATGTTCATATCACCGATTTACAATAATGAGTGTCTCTATTCTATCGTAGATAGGTATATTTCAGATTCTTACAGGGCAACTTCACAAGGTATGCCTTTTTACTTGTATGCATTTTCTTTTAGTTATTCCACCTTGAACAAATGCCCAATGCGAAAACACCCTAACTACCCGTAGGAGCGGTTAGTGAAACCTTAAATGTAAAAGTTATCAAAAAGAATGTAGGAAATAATGATATTGATGAAATTAAGTTGGCAAGTACTCTATAGGATTCGATAATATCAAATAAGTAGTGTATGTATGTATATGTATAGTTATATTTTTAATTCTATGTGTTAACTAAAAAAATAGCCATTCAAAAGAGAAGTTAGTGGTTTGAAGTGTTACATTTGAAAAAAGTTAATATGTGGAGTTTAAAATATAACTGTGCTGCAATACTTTTTCACACACTGATACTCTGATGTCGATTTAAATTCTATACTTTTTGTATGCTACTGTAGTTTGTATGTAGTGCAAGTTATTGTACCTTCAGCGTAATATCCCGAAGTTTGTGAGTATCGTGTATCTTCAAACTACTTGTCGCAATTTAGTGACTGCAAAGTGCAATGTTTTACTAAGTATGACCATAAGTAAGGTCATGCAAAGAGTACCTATTGTTGAATTATCCTCGAGGATGTCTCAATATCAGCAAACTTTAAAACATATATCTGATTGAAAAGAAATACCGAATGTATCTGTGAGTGAGTACCTCTCAGATTTTGGTTCGTAGAGGGAAAAAAACCTTATTCGGGATATTACCCTTTAATTTAATCTCGTTTAAACACTTGTCCATCCGTTTGTGCGATGTCCACGGGACTCTAAACTTCACTTACTTTAGTGGGTAGGTGCTTACACTTTCTAAGTCCACTGTACGTCGGTTCAATTGTAATAAATAGAAAAGACTGACAATGTGAACGAAATCTTACGGAATCGACGGTCACTTGCAAAATTATGATTAATTATGAATTATTCAATCACATAGACTTATTTAATTACATAGTTATAACTACCATGTTGTATATTTAAATAAAAAATTACATTATTTTATTGGGTTTTGTTTCTTTTACCTTTTTCTCCATAGAAACCACGATGTGTAAGAAATGATACATTTGCCAGTTTCAAATTGAATTTAATGAAATTTGTGTATCTTATAACAGGTACAAATACATGACAAGTTATATTGCACTTATTACAAACCTGACTTGGAGCTGAAATTGTATGTCGCCGATCAACTAACGCACTTTGACCATTGAATCGCTGAGACGACCTGTCGAGAGCACAAAATCTGTTAAGAATTATGTGTCAAAATTATTATACAAATTCTGCATTCTAAAATCACTGTATATAATTACCTAGAGTTTTCGGAAACTTCAAAGTTATGCTTGCCGTCCTACCAAGCGAGCTGTGTAACCAGAATAGTATAATATATACCATCAGAATAGTATAATATATAAAACCAGAATAGAATAATAACTATTTTTTGACAGTCGTTATTAAATGAAGATGTGGAAAATTCAATTTCATTCGAATTAAAAAAAAAATCGAAAACCCGATATGAAGGTAGGTGCTGAAAATGTATGTATTGGGCAGCCCCTGTATTAAATTAATTTCCCCATGATAACATATATTTCTCGTTACTTACTAAAAAAACTCCTCTTGTCACACGGCGTGCCCTGTATGAGGGTAGATGTGGGCGCTGTCAGTACTCTGAAGTTCACCTGGCCGAAGTCCATGGCCTCGTAGAGGAACCGCGACTGTCTGTCGCTCAGGATCCATAGGTTACCGTCTTTATCCGCCTGGAGTAGTTGACCAATGACTCGTATGACCCACTTGGTCGAAAAATCGTATGAAATATCAAAACAACTCCCTTTAGACTGAAGGCAGGATCGACCTTATTGAATTTGTTTGATTATAATCAAACAAATTCAATAAGCAATGAGCAAATTTTTGTATTGGTAATTATCAATACAAAAATTTGCTCAATGTGGGTCATTTATCACTGGTTGATAGTAGGTACCTAAATTTCTAGTGAAGCATGCAAAACTCACAGGGCACTGAAGAATACATCAGCTTTTTAAAGCAATACAGTGGTTCTATGCTGTAGTACAGAAAAGCTTTCGAATCATGCATGCGATCATCATCAAGAAAAACAGATTTAAGCAAAATATGTAGATGTCTTAAAATGCAAGTGTAAACGGAGTGGACATGCATAAGAAAAAAAGCATAAACGCAAAAAAATACGTAGGTAAGCATCATACTTTGACATCATTAGGAAACTCCATTAAATTGCAGTCGCTGAGTATCAAAGGAGTGTTGTCTCTGCTGAACGGTTTGTCCAGGTTCCAACATCCTAAGCCGTTTTTGCAGACCTAGAATCAAAGGCACAGTCAGCAACTAAAGTCATAAGAACTTGAAGAAAATCAGCAGGTCAACAAACATTGACGTGTTGGTAAAAAAAAAACTGAAAACGGAAAAACAAGTTCCTTGAATATCATAAATAGCTATCTACAGTAACTTATTTTATTCACCTGTGTATAAAACAAAACGTTAGTCGCTGGATCTATATCGCAGGCCGTGGCTTGTGTCTTTGGACCCCGGTCACCAATAATCTGCAAGAAAATACATTATCAAGTATTGTAGACAAGGTTCGATAATCAAATTTAATATTTTCGTTACTAGTAAGAGCGCTTTTATGCCAGAGGATTTTTTTCTGCGCGGCAACACCCGGTGCACAAAAACTGACAGATAAACCGGTGCACAAAAATTGACTGAAAAGTTTGAAAGTTTCTAACAAATATTAATAAAAAAAATAGCTCCTAAAATAGCGTCTTTTAAGAATATTGTATGCTTTGAATACCTCAACTCCATTGAATATGTCTTCTTTAGGCGCATCCTTGTCACGTAGCAGTTTCGTTGACATTCTGAACTGTTTCGTGCTTGAAGTTGGGTGCAGATACAAATCACAGTATCTGGAATCAACATTTTGTATCACCACTCGAGTGCACAACAACTAAACAAAATCGTTTGCAACTAAAGAGACTAAAAAAAAGATGGTTCAAGCTTGATCAAACTTATGGAATTCCCGCCGAAAGCAAAAACCAGAGACAACTAACCCGTCTTTTTTCGGTTGAGACAAAGCTCCGGACGAAACGCCATCACTCCAATAGAAGTCAATCCCGCCAACTTTGTAGACCCCAGCGTGGGGGTCAAAATGGAAGTAGTGGTTCTCGACGCGCCATGCATCGTCGTCTTTAAGGCTGTACACTACGATGGCGTTTGACCCCATGTCCGTGATATAGGCATAAGCTTCGTCACAGTTTTTGCCCACAATTTCTACAGCCTAGAAAAATAGATTTCGAAATCATTTGATGAGACTCAATTTCATTAAAAAGTTATAGTTCGCTCTTAAACGTCAAAATAGCCAATAACTACGGGAAAAAATTTAACATACCGTACGATGATACTGTACGGTTTTTTACCGAATTAGCGATTTTACCGAGTCCTTGAATTGTAAATTGGCCACGTTTTATCGGATATCGACCAACAAAATATCGTTTGCACATCCACTACCACGATTTTTTTAAATTAGTTGGTGCCTAATGTAGCGATCATCCGAAAGTAGGTAAATAAAAGAAAATTATTAAATCGCATCTTTACCTATTTATTTATTAACCACTTAAAATTTCTATAACAATAATATAACCATTGAAACATATTCATAGGGATCTTAAAATACCTATACTTGACACAGAATTAATTCTACCTTAAGTATAAATCGTATAGGTAAGTACCTACTTGTTATTAAGTAACAAAATTGTGCTTAGGGGCTTACCTACATAGGTACCGTGCCTACACCATACTTTCACGGCGTTTCTTTCTAATTTTTTGAATCAGTGCTAAAACACCTATTTGGAATTCCAAATTGTCATCATCGTCAAATGACGCCAAAGATGGTAAAACACTTCTAATAAATGTTACTTGTGGATGTTCTTGAATAGGGTCTGATTGAGTATCCACAAAATGTGTTATCGTATCTTCTAATGTTTCAGTCTTAACAATCTTGTGAGGAGCGGGTGGTTGCTCATTTTCCACATCTTCACTACTCGAGTCACTGGAATCCTCGAGCTCAATCGAATCACACGACTCCTGTTTTACACGAGGCTCAACCAATTTCATCAAGAACTGCAATATATTCTTATACCTATACGGTTTTGATGTTATCGTGAATACACCACTTCGTTTTACTCTTCTTTCTTTTTTCTGCGATCTCATGAAAGCATCTCGAATATATGACCATTTTGTAGTTATCCTGCTAACTGTAAAAGAAAAATAAACTATAGTCAGCATTAGAACGAATATTAAATAAACAATAGGTTCTTAAAAATCCAACATCATAAATGTAGGTATATCGTATTTGTAAAAACCGCCAGGAACTTACTAATATCTTTCTTATCCCTTCCATCTAACGTATCAAAATTGGGATCCAGAGTACAGCAAATATCTTTCCACGCAGACAGTTTCGCTTCTTTATCTTTATACACATCTGTAGTTTTGTCCCAAATGGCAGGCTTCTTTTCTACAAGGGGAATTAACACTTCGGGTGCTATATAAAACGTCATGTCGGTAAACACGCGACGTGTCCTCGCACGCAATGATAAACGGACACTGAAACCGACAAAAACGAATAGAGCATGGCCGCCGGTGCGAGAACGAGAGAAAAATACGTACGCGTGAACGGCAAAACGGCACGACGATATTTTAATATGTACTTAGTCAGTCGGTGAACGACACAATTTTCCGTCACGAAACGCGATTACGTTAATCGTGGCGTATTCTTATCGCTTAGTAACTACCGTGCCAATACTTATTAATGTTAAGTAGGTTTTCATTACGAAATTCTTTTAAAAGTCACATGATTTATGTGTGGCATAGAGTTTTTTCCTCGTGCTGAGAAAGGAAGCTTGCACAACAACGAGTAAATAATGATCGTGGCGTCCCATTCTATAAATAGATAGGTATACGCGGGAAAGTTTAAATGGAACCGTGGCGTTCCACGGTCCCACATAAAAAAGTACCTAAATCTTGAAAACCGTAACGTCAATGACATAAAGTATTTTATCACCGAATTCATAGACTTACATACCTATTTATACAATTTTATTGTTTGTTTGTCTTGAATGGGCTCTGAAACCACTGAACCGATTTGTAAGTTTATTTTATTTTTGGGAAGATACAATATGGTTGGGTGACAGAATGTTTTATTTATCTGAGGGCACGGCAGTGCCCTTGCCAAGACTCGAGCAAAGCGGGCACGGCCGTACCATCTTTTCTCGTAGCGTTTCGCGGCTATTTCACCCCCCTGTTTCCCTTTACAGAATGTTTGGAAAATGTATCGAAGAATTTTGTGCAGGTGAAATTGTGAGAAAAAAGTGCTGAAGCTCTGGCCACCAGGGCCGTCTTTAAACTATTTGAGGCCCTGGGCACATTAGGATCATGGGGCCCCTATGCAGTGGCGGCGTAGCATCGGGTGCACCCGGGGCGGAGTACCTATTGAGCACCCCCACACACAGAATTAACACTAAAGTACCCAAACAAGTTCGAAAAAAGCACCGTATAGTGAAGAAGCCGCGAGCGTAGCGAGCGCGAATTTTCAGATTTTTGGGACGCAAAAAGATATGTAAAGTATATAGAGAAAACTACTACAACAAAGTAAAAGTACTACAACAAAGTAAGTGTAACAAATTTGAATTTGTGTGAAATTTTTGAGGTTTTTAACACAAACGTACCCAAACTAGTTTGAAAAAAGCACTGTAAAGTGAAGAAGGCGCGAGCGTAGGGAACGCGTAATTTTTGATACTTGGGACGCAAAAAGATATGTAAAGAAATTAGAGAAAATGATTGTAAAGTGTAAGGCGCGAGCGCAGCGAGCGCGAAATTTTTGAGTTTTTTAACACAAAAGTACTCAAACAAGTTTGAAAAAAGCACTGTAAAGTGTAGAAGGCGCGAGCGTAGCGAGCGCGTAATTTTTTGATATTTGGGAAGCAAAAAGATATGTAAAGAAATTAGAGAAAATGACTGTAAAGTGTCAGGTGCGAGCGCAGCGAGCGCGAAATTTTTGAGTTTTGGAACACAAAAGTACTGAAACAAGTTTTCAAGGATATTTTTTTTTAACTTTGAGGAATTAATTTAAGTAATCAGATAAAAGCAAAAATACAAGAGAAGGGTGACAGTCGGACTGAGAGGGGTGACCGCCTCGATGTCTCGCACATGCACTGTTGTAGTTTTGTTTCAAATTTTCAGTAAATGGTAGTGAACCTAGGCTTCGCAGATTAGAATGGCACCCTTAGTGACTTAATTGTCCCTTCTGCCCGCGCCATCCTGGTCGTGCAGATATGTGCCGACCAAGATGGCACCCCCTGAGATGTGGCACCCGGGGCGGACCGAAAAAAAAATATTCTTAATTCAATTTCTACGTTAGGAAATGTGTCTTCAATTTTGTTTTGCTTAAATAGATTATTTACTTCCTGTACACTGTTAGGTGCTTCATTTTCACTCTGAACATTTTTTAAGTATTCTTTTAAATGTTCATTATCATTCTTTTAATTTTATTGGTCATTATCATCAGATTTTTTAATACCTGAATATCGGTTATCATTGGTAATCTGGCAGGAACTAGGGGGCCCCATTCGGTCGCGGGGCCCTGGGCACTTGCCCATAGTGCCCAGTGGAGAAGAGGGGCCTGCTGGCCACAGTAATTATAATTACTGCACAAGCTATAAGCAAATGTTATAGTGATAGGTAGCGAATAAGTTCGTGAATACTCACAATGCTGGTCAGCACAGAGGTGTCAGCCAACACTTCTTCCTTGAAGATGTGTTTCTTTAAGAGGCTGTCATTGTTCAGATCGAATACAAGCACGGCCGGCTCCGATACTTGTTTTACATCTGCTGCTGTGGAAGAGGAAACCTTTGAGTATAACGAAAGAATACTCTGCCGGTGTTTAAAAATAATTTGAAAAGGTAGGATAGGTAGAAAGAAAGAGCGTTTGCTAATGAAGGGAATGTTAGGTAACTTAAATATTCAGAGTTACGTAGGTTAAAGTTTTTGTTCTTGTCTAGGTACTTGTCTAGGTCCCGAGTGAGTTAGGTGGGTGAAGTAGCTCCCTCGTCTCACGGGCGAAACGTAGGAAAGTAGCAGTTATTGCGTTTGATCCAGTAGAATAAGGATTTACGTTTGACAGGCCCTAATCATAACCAACTATAATTCACGTAGGATAAGTGCTTCAGCCAGTTTTTCAGTTTTTCTTTTTTGAATAAAATCTACACTGTCAAGTAATTATTCAATGAAATTGATCACTTACTAGACATCTCACTAACTCCATTATCTACGACCCAGAGCCTGTCACATTTATCCACGTTCACTCTGAAGGTGGACACGACAGTCCTGTTGGAGATCACAGTGCCGTCTGAAGAGAGGCAACCCTCATTCCAGTTGGGGTACGGGTGTAACGGCGCGTCCTGAGTGCCGTTCAGGTATACATAGTTGAGCGATGACGGAATTCCTGCTGGAGAGATTAACGTTCAGAGACATATTCATAGGTAGGTAGTTCGTACCTACGGCACAAGTCATTTTGTGATGCCACAATCTTTCTTTTGTGACGATGCTGGTCGTACGATGAGTAGTTAAACGTGGCATTATCAAGGTACCTCTATAGGTACTCTATCTGAAGTTTAACTGCAACAAACCCTAAAAACTACGTAGAGGAAATAAGTCTAGCCTTTTTTCCACCGAGGTATGGTGATAAATAGCTTGTCCCTCCACCTTGCTATTCCTGTTGGCATGTTGTTGACAGGTATGTACGACTCGTTGGTGAGGGCTGATTCCCTTTCAGTACCCTCCCAAGCAAAGTCCATAGTTTTCCATTGGAATCTTGGAGGTAACAGCGCTGCCGCTTGGTATACGAATAACAGTATCAGAATTATGGATAAGTTAGCCATGTTGTGAAATTATTAACATACTTTATTCATTCTTATGATTTTTTACTAAAATTTTATCATTTTGGTGTTGATGTTTGTTTTGATGATTTGATTACTTTTTAATGAAAGCCTGAAACATGACGTCATGTAGGTATTGTCATGCATGCAGATGATAAGTGATAGAAAAAGGTCCTATAACCAGTTAAGAATGTTACGAACTTAGATAGGTATGTGTTATAACCCCAATATTATTTTTCAAACTTACCACTCCTTGTTTGGCCGTTTTAGCCCTGGCCCTGGTTTGAATGGGAAATAGTTTTCAAGTTTAGAAGTCAATGTTGATTCATTTTACTAAAAACATGAGTCTCCACAGAAATCAAGTAATAACTAAACGTATTTAAACTGTAAACGTCAAATTGTGTTTCAGAGATAAGAACTCGTAATCTTAGGCATCACTTATGTCCTATCTCTGTTTTATATAATACATATTCTCAATACTGTACTTTTTACTCTTGAATTAGGTGCAAAATCCAGGCTTACTTAAGTATTGGAAAATCACTAAAATCAGCCAGATGTCACGCAAATAAAATGTTGTTCAATACATCCAATTTAATAATTGAAAGAATCCATTGAATGACGTCCTGAGACCTTGGTGTGTTGTTATCGGGAAGTGCATCGGTGTATCAGCCCGAAAATGTCTACAGAAAAAGAAGAAAGTGTGAATATTAATGATGCGGTGACCACGGAGCCGAGTAAAGAAAAACGCATCGGATGCGCTCATTACAAACGTCGTGCAAAGTTCGTGGTAAGTTATAGATCACAAACAGATGCTAATTAATCGATATTGGTTGATTAATTTGGTTTTTGTGCGATTGCCGGGAACAAAACAGTCGTGGTCTATATATAAATATAACATCGTAGACGTCTCGAGATATTGACATGCGGACATGAGAAACAAAGCTCAAGTCAACGAACCGAAAACCGCGGGTCATGCTTTATTTTTGCGACGATATAAAGAAAACTTTACATAACTTTCTCTCAATATAAACTTGCACTATGTGGCACTATTTATGCTTGAAACCTATCCCAAATCCAAAGAAAGTTTTTATTCTACTTGAATCCTGTTCGATTTTAAATATAGAACTTGGAATGTTTTGCTCTTGAAGAGTTCTTTGTTCATTAAATTCATAGTTGTGGATCAATGGTATTATAGTTTATGGTTTATTTGAACTTTGAGTCATTGCCATATGTTGGATATTTCTCAGTTGCTATGGGGGAATAGTACTCTTATAAGTTTCTATATGTTAGAAGAATTACTATGGCTTTCTTATAATATTCAGAATCTATATGTAAGCCATTTTCTTAATCAAAATCCTAGAATTTTGCATATTAAGTAGTCACTTATACTTATCATCATCTTTTCCCAACTACATTGGGTTTGGTTTCCAGTCTAACTGGGTGCAGTACTAATATTTAACAAGGAATGACTGCCTATCTGACCTACAAAATAAAGTCAT
The DNA here is from genome assembly GCA_963856015.1 of Helicoverpa assulta. Taxonomy (NCBI): domain Eukaryota; kingdom Metazoa; phylum Arthropoda; class Insecta; order Lepidoptera; family Noctuidae; genus Helicoverpa; species Helicoverpa assulta. The sequence goes on from CAWLCW010000012.1 coordinate 11,431,880, forward strand.
AATATTAATATATTTATCCATTTTCACATACAAATTGTTACCTATTCCAGACTCCATGCTGCAATAAGGTCTATGTCTGCCGATACTGCCACGATGAGAATGAACAGCACTACTTCAACAGGAAGTCGGTTACGGAGCTCATCTGCACTGAGTGTGACAAGAGACAGAAGGTGCAGGAAGAGTGTGAGAACTGCGGTGTAAGGTTTGGAAAGGTTTGTAATGAATTTGAATACGTATTGTTACTTAGGAGCTGTGAATGTCACAGAAAGACATTGTCCTTCATGATAATAAATTGCAAATTCTTTCAAAGATGCAAGCAATGGATAACTTTAACCAAATATGACTTGTTTTTTGATATTCTTACCTGTTAGGGTTAGGTACTTGGGTCATGCTTAGGGACAGGTTATTAAAAGAAAAACAAGTTATTGGTAAGGACTATATCAAAAAATGTTGAAAAGAAATAAAGATAATTATAAATAAAGGGCACCCTGTATATTTATTGAACAACAAAAAATCACTGGCTAAAAACATTTGGTAAAAAAGGATGATACCTGATTTCACTTAATTTGATCACCATAACTATATGGTAAAACAGGAATGTACACCTAAACAAATGCTTGGCTAACCTTGAAAATTAATCAACTGTTTAACCAAGTAATACACACAATTAAGAATATTTGTAGTAGTTAGTAGCTTATCTATTGTAGCCACCGTATCTTTCATGTTCAGCTAAAAATAGATATGGTGAAGAAAAATCCACAAGTCAACCAGATCTTTGCATTAACGTGACTAGATCTAGGATTTCTGAATTTATTAAAAGAATAAAGTTAACCCCACCCAAGTTATCATATTAATTTTTATTAAAAAGATATTTTTTCCGATGGCGGGATTTCCATAACAAATCTATCAGTTAATTTGCTTACTAGATATAGGAAGTCGTGTTAGTTACACATTTTATAACTCAGGAATGGCTGAACCGTTTACGCTGAAAATTAGAGGGGAGATAGCTTAGACCCGGGGAAAAGGACATAGGACAGTTTTTGTCTCCTTCTGGCTAGGGGAAACAGTCATATCGGGACACGGGTGAAACCGCGGGCGGAAGCAAATTTGTTATATAACATAACTTGTGTGTGGCTAATAGTCTTCTACCTCAAATAAGCAACTCCATAAACAGTTTGGTTATAGAAATCCTCAGTAAGTAAATCAATTTAATCTATGACTCAAACAAACATCATTGCGTCAACTGATGACGCGTGGGCTTATAAAACTGAGGTTTTATCACACAATCACTTGGTGATGTCGTGTATATTACACGCAATGCGTGTGTAGGACCTACTTACTACTGCTGCCGGCAAAGTCGAAGTGTTATCAACTAACTGCTTGGTTATAGGGTTTGGAATATATTCTGTTTACTGCTCAATTTTGAAATATACTAAGGATTGTGTAGAAATAAGTCTTTCTTCATTTTTGATAATGTGTAAGGGTGCTTACATAAAGAAACAGGTTTCCGGTACAGACAAATCTGTACAGATCAGTACCGATCGGTACAGTGTTGACTCGTATAAAGAAACAGGTGAATCTGTCCTTAAAGACAATCAAAATTAAACCCGTATGGTATGGTCCAGGTAGTCGGCACCGATAAGTTACAACCTGTTTCTTTATAAGTGAGTGAATAGGATTGTATTGAAATATTATACCTGCGCTGATTGGTACCTACCCGTACAGGTTTGTCTGTACCGGAAACCTGTTTCTTTATGTAAGCACCCTATTGCCATAAAAACATTTTTAATTTCCAACTAAATAATGTTTTTGTTTTATCGTCAAAAACGGCGTTTCAAAATAAGTTTCTCACACAAGTACCTGCACGACACCCTTACTCACCTTCGCCACTGAAAATGTTTTCTGCCAGCCGCGGTTTACCTTTGCACAAACGATTTAACTAGTGTACTTACCAATTACCTCTTACCTTAAACACCTACAAATGACTAAATGTGTCATTTCATGACAAAAGGTACCTTATGGACTTTGGCGCTTAAGTCATTTGGAGATACAAATTCTACAATCTTGCTTAGACTAAAAAAACATAATGTCGTAAGTGCCAACACCCATTAGGTACCTTTTACCGCGAACTGACACAAATTATCATTTCATCCACAGTACACATGCCTGATCTGCAACTTATTCGACGACGATGACAAGAGACAGTACCACTGCGAGGGCTGCGGCATCTGCCGCGTGGGGGGGCGCGACCGGTTCTTCCACTGCGAGCGCTGCAACATGTGTCTGCCCGTGCAGCTGCAGCAAGTCGGACATAGGGTGAGGATAGACTTAAGTGTGACAAGAGTCATGTGATGCAGAGGCACTCTAGTGAAGTCACGCTTATTTGTACTTTTATGTACTGTCTCTATATCTATGTATACTTCCTTACGAACAGAATTATGTATTACCATAAAGCACAGTCTAAAAATCATACAGTCGTCCGACGAAGACGTCTAGACAGGGCAATCGTGCGGGGTGTGAGGGGCGAGACGCGGGTAGGCCGCTCCCAAACTACGAACAAAATGATGTTAGTAGTTTGGGATCTATCATTTAGGGCTAACGCGTGTTTCTTTTTTATAATATATTTTTTTTTGTTAATTTAAAATGGTGAATGCGAAAAAAATATTTTATATTAGGATATCGCACAGGGCATCTGTTTGGAAATCCTGTTAATATTATAAATGTGAAAGTGTTTGTATGTTTCGTATCTGTGTCAAGATGGTGAACTTTTTATTTTTATTATTTACTAAGGGTGAATTTCGAGATGCTGGACATAATTTTTATAATAAGAAATGGATGTCAGTTTTGAGTTTAATTGAAGTGCTTGTTACGAAAAAGTCAGCCTTTTTGAAATCCAAGATGGCGGACGTAATTTTCTTACAATTTGATATGGGTGTCAATTTTGAGTAAAATTGGGGTGCTGGTTACGAAAAAGCCATCCTTTTTGAAATCCAAGATGGTGGAAGTCATTTTCTTATAATTTGATATGGGTGTCAATTTTGAGTAAAATTGGGGTGCTGGTTACGAAAAAGCCATCCTTTTTGAAAACCAAGATGGCGGACGTCATTTTATTATAATTTGATATGGGTGTCAATTTTGAGTTAAATTGGGGTGCTGGTTACGAAAAAGCCATCCTTTTTGAAAACCAAGATGGTGGACGTCATTTTATTATAATTTGATATGGGTGTCAATTTTGAGTTAAATTGGGGTGCTGGTTACGAAAAAGCCATCCTTTTTGAAATCCAAGATGGTGAACTTTTTTATAATTTGATATGGGAGTCAATTTTTAATTTAATTGGGGTGCTTGTAACGAAAATTATTTTATATATATTTACTAGCTGTTGGCCGCGACTCCGTCCGCGTGGCCGTAGTCCAGAGCTCAGTAGATATAAAATAAGCGCCTGTTAAAATAATGGAAGCAATATGTATGTCCGCGTTCGCACCCGTTTTTACAACATTTTTTGTTACTGCTCTACTCCTATTAGTCATAGTGGGTTGTTATATAGCACATGTGATTTCTCAGGCTCTAGACTATCTGTGTACCAAATTTCATTACAATCAGTTTAGTATTTTTGGCGTGAAAGCCGGACAGACAGAGATACTTTCGCATTTATAATATTAGTATGGATAGTATGGTATATATATATTTGGTATATTTGGTATATATAATTATTATTTTATAGAATATATCATTAATTTGTATTATATTGTAACATTTTAGATGTAAATTATGGGTGGAAGCTTGTAGAAGACCATAAAACCATAATATAAACTTCCATTTCATATATATAATTGTTCTAACAAAATATTTACAGAATTTCATATAATAAGGTAAAAATGGAATATCCCTCGGCAATGTTGATTTGTGTTTATTTAATTGTTCCTCAGCAAGCAGCAAGTTACACCGTCAATAATGATTAAGTTTTGTAACTTGGTAATTTTATCACTTCAAATAAAAATGTAGGGTATAATATACACACATTAGTGAAAATGACGTCATTTATAATATATTTATTTATAATACTGCTATCGATGTTGGTCTGCACTAAATAAATAATTTCACAAATATTGTTTACTTGTGACAACCCTGACCTATGCGTTACTGTCTAGACGATGTCGGCATTTTACACAAGATCAAAGGCGTCGTCCTACTGTATGTTCTTTATACTGTGCATAAAGGTAGTATTTTCTTTATGCTCATTTATGTACTCTCTGCATGTACTAAATACTCCCTTATGTACTACCTTCTTGTTCTTATCTTATGTTCTCTATCTATATCGGGTGTGTCGTTCATAATCACATTAAATGAAATGCTTTAATATATTGGTTAATGTATGTCGATTAACACAAGGATAAAAGAAAAATACGTAAAAATAAAAAAATGATTTTTTCAAACAAAGTAAATGGAATAAAAATGTACAAAAAACACTAAAAAGCAAAAAAAAAACCAATTTTAGGTGCATCGGCCTAGAAGTCGGTGTCTAATAGATGTTACTAAGTTAATTTTGCCACCGACTTATAGGCCGATGCACCTAAAATTGTTTTTTTTTTTGCTTTTTAGTGTTTTTGGAAGTCGGTTTCATTTTTTTTGTAAAAAAGTTTTTTATTTACAGCTTTTCAGTGATACGAGTAGTTGTCACTATCCATATAAGTGGAAAGTTCTCATCAATACAAATAAAGTTCGGTTATCGGTTCTTCGGCTAATATGGCCAGCCCACTGCCACTTCAGCTTGCTGATTCGGTAGGCTATGTCGATGACCTTGGTTCTCTGACGGATTACCTCATTTCTGATGCGATCCCTCAGAGAAACGCCGAGCATAGCTCTTTCCATAGCCCGCTGAGTGACTTTAAACTTGTGGACCAGCCGTACCGTCAGTGTCCACGTTTCGGCTCCGTAAGTCATGACAGGTAGGACGCACTGATTGAAGACTTTTGTCTTTAGGCACTGTGGGATCGACGATGTTAGGACTCGACGTAGCTTCCCAAATGCAGCCCAACCCAACTGAATTCTCCTATTCACCTCGTCCTCAAAGTTGTTTCTACCTACCTGCAATGTCTGCCCGAGGTATACATATTTCCGAACAACTTCGAGAACGGCGCCGTGTATCGCAATCGGTTCCGGTAGAACATGTTCATTGAACATGACCTTGGTTTTGTCCAAGTTCATCCGTAGGCCGATGCGTAGAGAAGATTCAGCCAGGTCGTTCAGCATCTGTTGTAGGTCCTGCAGCGTTTCCGCCATGATGACGATATCGTCAGCAAATCTCAAGTGAGAGATGTGTTCGCCATTGATGTTGATGCCGCGTCCTTTCCAGTTCAGCGTCTTGAACATATCCTCCATTGCATTAGTGAACAGTTTCGGGGAAATAACATCCCCTTGTCTCACTCCTCGATGCAACGGTATGGGCCTTGTTTGCTGATTCTGTACTTGGACGGACATTGTAGCGGCTTCGTATAGACATCTCATCACTTGGATGTATCGCCAATCTACTTGACAACGCTGCAGGGACTCCAGAACAGACCAGATTTCAACCGAGTCAAAGGCCTTCTCATAGTCCACAAATGCTAGACACAGGGGCTGATTATACTCTTCGGTCTTCTGTATAATCTGCCGCACCGTGTGGATGTGGTCTATGGTGCCGTATCCGCTCCGAAACCCAGCCTGCTCCGGTGGTTGGAATTCGTCGAGTCTTCGCGCAAGTCGGTTCGTGATCACTCTTGAGAACAGCTTATAGACGTGGCTTAGGAGGGAAATGGGTCGATAGTTCTTCAACTGGGTTTTGTCTCCCTTTTTGAAGAACAGGACGACAACACTCCTACTCCACGCCTCTGGAGTTCTCCCTTCAAACAGGACGGCATTAAAAAGCTTCTGGAGCTCCCCCAGTACGGGCTTACCTCCTGCTTTTAAAAGCTCTGTTGTAATGCCATCCTCGCCAGGGGCTTTTCCATTTTTGAGCTGTCTCAGAGCGATCTCGATTTCGCCACTGCTGACTTCTGGCAGGTCTTCGGTGAAATGGCGTGTTAATGTGGCTCTAGAATCCTCATTTCCGGGATCAGGTCGAGATGCATGCGATGCGTATAACCGGCCATAGAAATTTTCCACTTCCGAAAGGACTGCCGGCACCGAAGAAACTACTTCTCCACTTGTTGTGGTCAGCTTCGTCAAGTGGCTTCTTCCAAGAGATTGTACGAACACCTTTGACCCCCGATTCAGCTCAATTGCTCTTTCAATGGCAAGAGTATTGGAGCACCGGAGGTCGCGTCGTACGTGCTTGTTGATCTCTTGGTTTAGAGCCCGCTTAGCTGACGAAGTGACAGGCGGGTTTTCACGTCGTTTCTTCATAAGCCCTAATGTCTCTTCCGAAAGCTTTGATTTCTTGCCCTTACGCTGCATGTTACAGAATCTCGAACCTTCCTCCCTGAGGATCCGAACCACATATTCGTGGTTCTGGTTAACGTCTGTTGTGGTTTCCACGGCGGCAAATCGGTTCTCCAAATTTGTCTGGAACGTTTCAGATCCTGTCATGTCGGACAAGTCGGTGATCGCTCCCGGTATTAAACCTATTGATCACGGAGACGTCTCTGAATATGTGCTTCTTGTTCGTCATGATGAAGTCAATCTCATTTTTAGTCATCGTGTCGGGGCTTTGCCACGTCCACTTCCTTTGGGGCTGCTTTTTGAAAAAGGAGTTCATCAAAAAGAGCCCCTCGCGCTCGAGGAAGTTGACGAGCATTTGCCCCCTATGATTCCTGCTTCCAAATCCATGGGATCCTACTGCCGATTCGCCGCAAATCTGTACTCCCACTTTAGCGTTAAAGTCCCCCATGACAACGATCACGGTCTTTGTAGTGAAGTGGAGGGCCCTTGATATATCATCAAACATATCCTCCACTTCATCGTCTGAATGTGTCGAAGTCGGTGCGTACACTTGCACTACCTTGAGGCTATACCTGTCGGTGAGCTTTATGATAAGGTACGCTACCCTGTTCGACACACTAGACACCTCCACAACGTTATCAGCTAGGGACTTATTTACCAGAAACCCAACGCCACCTTGGGATTGTTGGTCTCCCTCTCGGAAGTACATTAGGTGACCTGATTCGAGGGTTATGGTGTCCTCCCCCTCTCTTCGAACTTCACATAACCCTAATATGTGCCACCTAATCTTCCCAAGTTCCACCTCGAGTTGCGCCAGATGCGAGTCAAGCCGTAGCGTGCGGCCGTTGTACGTCGCCAGAGTCAGTTTTGTTTGGTGGCCTCCCGTAACCCGGAGATTCTTCGCACCCCCTGTCCCGCCGTAACCACGGTCGCCACCGTGACCGGGAATAGCGGGACTGCCGGGAACTAGGGGCCGTGGCTTTATGGTTCTGCACATTGAGGAATTTAGCCTACTGCTATCACGCTGGCCAGACGGGTTGATAGAGGGTTTTTTTCGAGTTTTCCTTCTCTCGCACGGTGTTCGGTGCATTTTTGACTCCATTAGTCGACTTCTACGACACCCACTGGAAGAAGGGGGTAGCGACACATGTATTCTTAAGCCGTCGCTACACGGCGCGCCAACCCAGTTACCCGGGCAACCCAATGCCCCTTGGTTAGACTGGTGTCAGACTTACTGGCTTCTGACTACTCGTAACGACTGCCAATGTTCTATGACAGCCGGGACCTACAGTTTAACGTGCCATCCGAAACATTGTCATTGGTGTCTAAGATATATCGGGTGTGTCGTTCACAATCACATTAAATCCTATCGCGTATACTTTATGATATTCTATGACGAATTGTAAAAAAAATAACCTAATCCATACAGTGGTTTAACCACAGGAGTCATTTTTCGTTTTTATAATTTACAACATCATGTGTAAAGCAGAGATAAAGTTAGGAGTATCAAATGTTTTGACCAGTTGACAGATGTCAGTTTTCAAGGGAGAATTTCAGTTGTTTGTAATGACTGGCTTTTATATGGTGTTCTAATTTAGTTAGAATAAAAATGTGTGAAAATTAAAACTTTGTTTCAAAAAAACATTTTTTTATTTTTACGTATTTTTCTTTTTTCTTTGTATTAATCGACATATATTAACCAGTATATTAACGCATTTCATTTAATGTGATTGTGAACGACACACCCGATATACGTAAACTACTTATATGTACTCCATCGTATGGAAATCCTTGCGTACTCCCCCGTTTGTACTGTTTCTTCATCATATCCTATGATTTTTATAAATTCGACCTAGATACACTTCCACCAATACTTAAAATATCATATTTCGTCGACAGTGCGTAGAGAACGTGTCCCGGTCAAACTGCCCGGTGTGCCTGGAAGACATCCACACGTCCCGCATCCCGTGCCACATCCCGGACTGCGGCCACCTGCTGCACCGGCCCTGCTTCGAGCAGCTGCTGCACTCCGGCCACTACGCCTGCCCCACCTGCCAGACTAGCATGATTGATATGACTAATGTGAGGAACATCTATTATCCTGGTATTATAAGGCTGAACTTTGTTGAAGAATGTGCTGATTTCAGGAAATTCAGCACTGATTTCACAAAAAAATAATAGCGCATTGGTCGAGAAAGCCTATACGGTTTTTATCTGGGCGCATGGAGTAGTTGTTATTGTACACAAGTGAAACTACTGTCGAAAACAAGTACTATTATGATCGTTTAACCTGCCGAGATATAATCATCGGCAGGGATATTGAGCCCTGACCTTCACCTGCGCAGAAGCGATTTATTGGTTTATTGCCTTATGTATACAGTGCGCAAAGCGATCCCCACTCTTCCGCCGAGAGCTCAATATCCGTGCCGATAACTATACCAAGATTAAAAATCTAAACAGAATTTTCAATTTATAGCGAGACAAACTGTTGTGTTTATCACGTTTTTTTACTGATACATGTTAATTTCTTACAGTTGTGGAGTTACTTAGACTCGGAAGTAGCGGCGACGCCGATGCCGCCGGAGTACGCCGACTACAAAGCTACCATACTCTGCAAGGATTGTCATAAGGTAAATACCATATAACTTTCAACCTCGAAGAAACCTAATGAATTCAGTCTATTAAAACTACCTACCAAAGATCTTGAAAGGCCCATCGTCAACTTCCAAAATGATTTAGAAGTGATGAAACATGTCATATCAAAGCTGTTGAAAAGCATTACATTTTTCAGTAGATTTCATCAAGTTTAAATAAAATAAAAAAAAACAAAATGACGCTTGTTCCATTTTGCAAAATCGTCTCTTATCGTGAAAATATAATCGGATTCATAAATAACAATTTTAAGCTTGTTTGCTTTACCCCTGCTTTTAATTTTTTTTTTGTAATACATACATGATATAAATTGGTGTTTTTTACAGCTGTCGACAGTGAAATTCCATGTAGTAGGTCTCAAGTGCCAACACTGTGGCGCCTACAACACTTGTCAGACCAACGGCTTTCACAAGTTAGTATACATTGTCTTTAGAAAATTCCTTTTTTTAATTGAGAAAAATGAAATAGTTGTATACTAATTGCTGTGTCGAAATAAATTATACAGTGGATCAGCGGGTGTAGGTAGAGGAGAAAATTTCGAGTAGGGACTTGTGACGTCACATTAATATTTTTACCTAAAAGTGAAGTTACATAAATAAAAAATCAACGTGCTATACCTTAGTTGTTACATGTACCTACATTATTTTTGTTAATCTTAAAGATGGACTAATTCCTTTTGCCTATTGCAGGGACTCAAACACAGCGCAAGCGAGCGACTCATCGACTGCGACATCGACATCGACCAGTCGCAGCGGCTCGTCATCCGCCACCTTCCCCGAAGCCCGTGATCAGCCGCAGCACGACCTACCCCAAGCTAACCCCCTCGACGAACCGCCGCAGGCTTGACACATCGTGTAGTCCTCACGACTAATAGTCGCACGACTTTTTGTCGTACGACTAGTCGCAGCGGTTCGTCGGCTGTCATCTTCTCTGAGTCGCGTGATACGTCGCAGCAGGCTTGATACCGAGGAACATGCGCTTATTAGTCGCATGCACGACTAATAGTCGCAAGCGCAGGCTTAGAGTTACCGCACATGTTTCCACTCGCACTCAGAATCCGAATCCTTTGTATTTGCGTGACATATATAAACCCTTAAATTTTCTTTCTAATCCATTGATCCTGAAGTTAGCTGACTACTCAAAATTTTCTTCTCCAATGAATGTACTTCCAAACACCTAACTTCATACTCACGAAGATACTTCTTTCAAATTCCTGTCAAATAAGTTTGTGTCTCTGACGTTAGCCATTTGACGCAGTAGTGTTCGGTTCATACATTTTGACTATCAAGTAATCATTAGAAGCTAACTTCAGACAAGCAAAGTTACTCGACAATAGTTAACACCATTCGCAACTGCCAGTAGGAATATGTGCGGCGAACCTTACACGCGGTGATGATTTATGTATATTTTAGGTCCAAGTTCAAGGACAGCATAAACGTAAGTTGTTTTAAAACAACTGTTTAATATAAATATACGTTCAATTTTCGAAGTAAATAATTTTTTTAAGAAAAACATTCGTTTTTGTTGTCGGTGAACTGGGGCGTTAATCGGACGTCAGAGCCGACTAATATTAACTGTCCACTGTTATTTTATATTGTTAATAAATAAGTCGGCAATTTCTATAAGTTGATGTAGCAATTTGACATATCTTTTTATCAATTATTATATTTATTTGGAAATTATATTGTGAATTTAAAGATTTTTTTAATATACGTCGGACTTATGTCTTTGAAGCAGTTTTGTCTTTTAATCAATAATATGTATTATAAAGCTGAAGTTTTTTTGGTTGATTGGACGCGCTAATCTCAAGAACTACTGGGCCGATTAGAAAATTTCTTTCAGTTTTATATAGCCCATTTATCGATTCGCTTGAGCGAGCTAAACTCAAGAACTACTAGACCGACTTGAAAAATTCTTTCAGAGTTAGGTAGCTTATTTATCGATCGGTTACCATTTTATCTGGGTGCGCGTAGTAGTTCCTACGAGATGCGAGTGAAACCGGTGACAGAAACTAGTAAAATATAATTCGATACATGATATTAGTGCCGAGGCTGTGTCAAAAAAAAGTTTAGGATTTATTCTTCATATTGTATAATTCTTGTTTTATTTCGTTTAATAGATAAATTACGCCAGTTTCGCAGCTGTCATTTTAATCTAGGATTTTTTTCTGGACTACATTTTATATACTCACATATTCTCTACAGTTTTTCTTCCATTTAATTAATAAGAAATCGATTTAATGAAATATAACAGTTGAATGTATTCTGTCCAATAAATCTATTTATAGCAAAGTCATACATAGGTGGCACATTTTATAATCACAATTCACAACCATAAAATTAAAAGTTCTCCAGTAAAAATAATCAATATTTTGTAATATAATGTACATACACATTTACAGATACATACAATTTAATTAATTAATCTCATAGCTTTTATTTTCCAAAAAAATATATTGTAACTCTAGGTTTCCAAAAAGGTAGTCAATTTTATATACATTTTAGACTTTCAGGTTCTTCATAGATGTGAATAGAAAGCACTTTAGATTTCGAAGCTCAAATCAAAGCACCATATAATAAATAAAACCTATCCTCTGTGATTTATACACATTATATATTAAATAAATTGGAGTTTCATCATTCATTATGATCATAATGAACGTGCCTTGGTCAGCTCAAATATGAACAATCTTACACTTGGGTGCATTAAAAATACGTAAGTTACTGTGACGCAAATTGTCTAGCACCTCGGCTTGGAGAATTATACTTGTTAATTGTATGATTTAATTTAATATATAATTTAATTTATATAATTAGTTGTATAATTATTTAATTGTTTGACAACCGGATGTTATTTGAGTTAAATTAACAGATAGCACAGATCGGTTATAAATTAATAAGGGACGCTAACAAAATTAACAGAAATCACTGTTAATTTTCACAGGTATTTTTTGCAACGCCTTGAATCGACCAATAGCCGATACTGAATATGGTGTGACTCTAGTTACCTAAATGGTGCGCTTGCAGTGTAGATTCTTGAACTCTTTCGAGTATGTTAAAGCAATCGATGTTATGAATAAATTGATGTATGATTTTATAAGCAAGGAGGAAACCATAACTTTTAATTGTTGATCGATTTAACTCAAATCATTGCCTCCTGGTGTGTGAATATGTAATGAAATGAAGCTCCATATTTCATTATTGACCCGTTTTTAAAGCAATAATAGTAGGATACTTTATATAAAACAAAATAATGTAAACATATTGTAGGTAGTTATTAGGTAATATTAACTGTTTCGCTGTATCTCCCATAGATATAGAATACTGCTAGATTTCTTCCGTTTTTTTAATCAATAAATAATGTTAAGAGATTGTACGCATAGTGTGTTTCTATGCTTAGCTTGATTAAATTGAAAAAGAAAAGTGTGTGTTATTGTGATATTTATGTCGGGAGTGATGTTTGATTCTCATGGAATTAGGCATGATTTTTTCTTCGTAATATATTCTATTCATGTGATCCTGAATTATTGATGCTAATAATTATATTTAACTTTCGCTTGGTCTAGTAGTCGCAACTGCTGTGGACGGGGTCTTTTTTTTAACGACATCACAAATCATCAAATGATGTGGGTTAGCAGCGGTGAGGGAGTGTCAGACTTTTACTGACTGGGGTCTCGGGTTTTATTCCCGAGACGGGTAAAATCTCTTTGTGGATTGTAGAAAGCAACCTGTTTTCTGGAAATGAATGGTGATACATACTTGATGCACCTGAGTCACTATAATACGTCGATGCACTATGATACGATCTCCAGCAATAACAGCCGCCTTGGCCGATAATCGGCCAGGACACTTATAAGCTGAAGGCAAGTTAACAGTTTTTATAATATCATTCTGTTAAGTTTATGGAGTAAAATCCTGGCTAGGACCATGAAGTTTTTGTATCCGATTGAACACCAGAACCTAGCCTTATTTAGTCTAATATATTTTTTTAATAAGTCCTCCAATACTTGTATGCATATGGAGCTTATCTCTGTATGTATGTTTTTACTATTAAGCGGTTCTGTATTTATGAAGTCAATCGAGACAAACAGACTTACTGGTTTTTCATTGTTATAACTTTTTCTTGGTTTCCGCGTTAATGCTACCGTTGATTTAAAGGAGATATAAGATATTGTTTTACTCGCATTTTTCTATTGTTAGCATAAATTTTTGGTGAACTGATGTTGCAGGATTTTTTATGAGTAGACATGTATATAAAATACATTGTTTCTCTGTATACTTAGTTGTCTGTTTTTTTATTCTACGATGAGGATAAAATTATAATCATCTTGTTTTGTCCAAATCAAGTCAGATTTCAACTCAAAATATGATGTGTTCGTAGGTAATAGGTTATGTCTGCTCCGGTAATTATTTCACTTGTATTCATTGCTACATGCCTATTCTTTTTTTACATAATGTATCTATACTAATATTATAAAGCTGAAGAGTTTGTTTGTTTGAACGCGCTAATCTCAGGAACTACTGGTCCGATTTGAAAATTTCTTTCAGTGTTAGATAGCCTATTTATCGAGGAAGGCTATAGGCTACTTTTTATCCCGGTACGGGAAGTAGTTCACACGGGATGCGGGTGAAACCGCTGGCAGAAGCTAGTATATTATATGGGCTTTATTAACCTTTTTGGTACTTTGACCATCCATCAGCGATTTGCAAAACTTCTGTAAAATAAGTTCCGATCTATGAATTAATTTAATGTTATATTATTGTTCTACTATATTGTTGTGTTGCGTATGAACAGATAAGAATGCATCTAATAAATGCGATATTTATAATGATGTTGTTGTTTCTATTAACAAACAAATCTACATACCTATATAGAGATCTGATTTTTTATTTATTTATTTATTTATTTAATAGTTTTGTACACATAAAAACACACAGAAGAATAAATAATAGAAACAATTGTACAAGGGCACAGCTTATCTCTAAAGAAATTTCTTCCAGCAGGCCCGTTATGGGAGAGTTAGAATAAAAGAGATAGGTACAGATAGACAGTGTAAAAAGAAAGAAGATATAACCAATATATAATCACTAACATAAACTACTTAAATACATATATATAAATATACATACAATAAATACTATATGCATCTATGACAGAGAGGAAAGATAGTGTTCTTTCAACTTGCGTTTAAACACAGCAACAGTCTGGCAGCTCCTCACCTCAGGCGGCAACTTATTCCACAGCCGTACAGCGTGCACGGTGAAAGAATAGGAGTAGAAGTCAGTGGAGTGGGAAGGGATTTTAAGAAGGGATTTGAGATGTGTCCTGCAGGACGCATCAGGTGAGCGGAGAAAGGAGAAACGTTCCCGCAGGTAGGATGGAGATTTAGGATTAAACAGGATATTAAAAAGAAGACACAAAATGCGAGTGTTCCTGCGAAGACGGATTGGGAGCCACTTGAGTTCCTTGCGAAAGTGTGAAACATGATCATACTTTTTAAGATTAAAAACAAAACGTATACAAAGATTTTGCAAGCGCTCAAGTTTATTTAAAAGCTCCTCAGTGGCATCCAGATAACAGGCATCAGCGTAATCTATGATGGGTTGGATGAGAGTCTGAGCAAGAGATATTTTGGTTTTCAATGGCAAAAAGTATTGGAGGCATTTTATTTATTTTTTAAGGGAAGAGGCTCCATCATTGAACTATTTAAATGATAATAAAAAGCTATATAATGCCTTGCAAAAACACTTTATTTCATCAAATCGTTGTTACAAAAACTATAAAAAACGCTTCCCGTCAAGGAATGATTTGGGAATGTACGAAGCGCACTGTACACTTGGGGCCAATAGTGACCTCTTGATGAGGACTTTTATAGAGTTCATACATACTGTTTTCATGGCCCCAAGTGTAATAGTTAGCAATAATTTACACATAGTTAACAGCATGATTATAATAAAGATACAATTCCATAGAAATCTTACACTTATTTGATAATTTACATATATGCATTCCATTTATTTATTTTTGTAAAAACTCTTATTAATTAATTTAGATTGAAAATAAAGATATTAGGTACCTTAGATTGACTAACTAAAACAAAAAATATTACGTGAAATTATGTGAATAATGACATATTAAATTTAATGGTGGCTAAAAAAGCACGATAATATAATTCACTGTGGGTTTATTGACTATTTTTATCTTAGGTCATAAAATACAATATTGGTTAGCTGCCACATTATAAAATACGGACATCAAAATATGGGAAAATGTAATACTTACTTCATTTTATTTCATTTTAATTACAGGTTGATTGATATTACTATTAAACATTTGGTATACTTTCTACATAGGTTTTATTAACTTTCCGAAACCATGTTTGTCGGGTTTTCTGTATATTCATTTGTTTCTAATACTCGAGGTAATATGAATTACATACATGGTTTTTATAATAAGAAAAGGTGGATTTACACACTTTTGATTCACTTATACTAAAAAGTAATAACTTTAATATATTTTCGTAAACGGTTATGCACCAAACACACATGATAAAACTATAAGTACTGAAAAAAAAACTTAAGTTTTAGAACTGTAATAAGAGGATGAAGAATGTAGTTTTATTACTACTAACATTGAACTAAACAGTAGGCACCTACTTATAATTTACGGCGTAGATTAAACATGATTTTAAAGTTAGCATAATTTACAATATTTATAACAATTGTTATCAAAAGCTACCCAAATATTGTTGAATGAGCAATCGTTACAATTGAGCTCATTGCGCGCATACAAACATACAAACATTTGTGTCATTCCATGAGAAAAGCTACCTTATGGACTTTAAGTTCTCATATAAGGAGATTAGTCAGCTGCGCAGAACATTATTACAGTGCACAAGCATTGCGCAGACACAGGTATACTCTCGATTCCTTCACTCTCATAGTGCAATGGGACGGTAATCCGATCCATGTCGGATTACCGTCCCATTGGACTATGAGAGAGATCAGGCGCAGGACCGACATGAAAGTTTGTAAACCACACAAATCTTAGACTATAGAAACATAATGTTGTAAGTGCCATAAGGTACCTTTTACAATGGACTGACATTTATTTTATATATACTTTTACTTAGGTATATATTATTAATTTATATATGGTACTAGCCGTTGTGGCAGTGCTAGTTGCTAAATCTAATTTTCGATTCAAATTTTTGACTAATTGTTTTAGCTTCTAAAAATATTGCACGCTCAAATCAAGTAATTGCAAGGTAATAATCGACTGACATGCATTTACAGTATTTTATATACAGGGTTTTTTACGATACTTGAATCTCTAATTACAGATATATTTTTTTCTTATGCGTTCAGATAAGGTCATTACTAAATGTGACATACGTCAAAAATTTTAAATACTGCATTTATCAGTCGATTATTGAAATTGCGATATTTTATAAGAAATTAGGCTTAATTTTAGTTTGGAATTTCAAGCATTATAAAATAACACAATATCTCTTAGTTTAATTTCTTTTCAAAGCACTAATATTAAATAATTTATTATCTGTATACTTAAAGCTTAACTAAGATTAGCACTAGGCATTTTAGTTAAAATGCATTGTTTTATAGCTCAGAGCCTTCATTGTGATATTTAAAATAAAACAGTATAGGTTCCATATATTATTTATAGATCGCAACAGAATTATTTTTTGGTGTTGCCATGATCATAGAAACCACAACACTTGCAACACTGCACATTACGAAAAAAGCTAATTTTTTAGTTAGACTGGTAAACAAAAGATGTACCTCTATTTAATAACTAAAACATTATGCGTATTTAGTGTACTTGTTGTAATTGAGATCATATTTTAACACAACTATTGATTATAACAATATGGCTCTTGTGAGATAGACAAGTATAATCACATTACGCTTATTTCGTGTTAAAAATAAGTAAGCACTAACATTTTGACAGGTGCATGACATACATTGCTTGTTCTGTTCGATAAGTTGGTAATTTCGACGAAAATAACAACGCAATGTATATCTGTCAAAATGTACGGTTTCTAGAATGCGTTTTTTTTTTCTTTACTTTATAATCAAATAAAAATTTTTAAGTCCCATGAATCATCCAAAGAAGCTGAATAATTGTTTACTGCAGAAAAAAATATCCAAAGGGCATACACATACATACAATGCGAGAAGGCATTCTGAATTCTGAAGTTGTCTTTAAAGCAAGATTAATGATAAATTAAATACGCACTGCATTAAAATAGAGTTCTTATCAAAACAGCGATAAGCAGTCTTCATCAAATTGATAAAGCTGATAGCAGGAACAATATTGTTTTAATTGATTAAGGTATTATAAAATATTTTTATGTGTTTAGAAATTATGGGAAAACCCGGCCCTTTTGTAGTCTGATTATTTTTCTCGACCTACAGTTTGTTGAAAAAACATGAAGTGCTAAAAAGCAGACCTTTTTGTGGCCTTTGGCAATGAACTGTGTAAGAAAGCAATAAAAAATACTGACTGTTATCCTAATGTGAATAAAGAAAAAAATGGCATTCCTGCCGGAAATCCAGGGACAGAGTTTTAAAACGCTATCATTTGCTCGATTCAATTTCGAGCAAATGCCAGTAAAGATAAGAACAATAATTAATATTTAGATCCAACGTGGGACTATGGCATAACTGGCAATTTCAAGTTAATACACAAGCCATATATTGCAAGATTTTTCCACAATATAAAGCTGCTTTATGCAAAAATGAGTCAAACCAAAGAGGTTACTGCGTGAGCAGTAACCTCTTTGGTTTGACTACCATAGGGTACACAAAATAGTTTTTATGTAACAATTTTCTATAAATACCTTAGGGCACTTTATGGTAGTTCATGGAACTCAAAGTCGGTGTATAGTTTTTCAACGCGAGCGTACACCTCGTCGCAAGATGTGAGCGTCTGAGGTAAGATGGCTAGTGCTGCTGTTAAACTCTCGTCTGTACCGAAAATCTGGAAAAACAAGGGACAATATGAATAAGTTTTTGCGGAAATGGGAAGCAGAAAATTCGGGGCACTGTAACGGACATTGTAAGGCTGAACATAAGCCTTTCCGTAGCAGGGAGGAGCTGATGGTTCAATTCTCTTTCTCCTAACCCTTACTAATATTATGACCAGCAAAAGAAAGCATATAGGGGAGTACATAAGAGAGTGCATAGCGGAAGTTCATAAGCGAGTTCGTAGGGACACTGCATAAGGTAGAATTTAGGGAGAGTACATAGGGGTAGTA
Organism: Helicoverpa assulta; assembly: GCA_963856015.1. NCBI lineage: Eukaryota > Metazoa > Arthropoda > Insecta > Lepidoptera > Noctuidae > Helicoverpa > Helicoverpa assulta. The sequence goes on from CAWLCW010000012.1 coordinate 11,450,227, forward strand.
AATTAGGGTTGTGGATGGTTATGCCATAACCGTGCCCATTATGGTACGTCCGCCACTGATGTCAGTGTTATTCCCTTCACAAAAGTACCCTTGCTATCAAAACAGATTACAGGTAGGAAACAGACAATCCCCCACGTCATAACACTATATTGATAAGAAGGATAACATCGAAACATTACAATTATTATTATCAGTTCGCGAAAATGTGGCGTGATAATCAGCATATATTATAGCGTCATTGTTTATTAAATCCTACATATATTATAAACGTGAATGTTTGTGAGAATGTATGGATGTATGTTTGTTATTCAATCACGCAAAAACGGCTGGACCGATTTGGTTGAAATTTGGTATGTAGATAAGTTATACCCTGGATTAACACATAGGCTACTTTTTATCCCGGTCAACAGGGATAAACCGTATTTTATTAATATTTTGTTAAATTAGTATAGACGGCCTCTTTTGAGTTTTGCTGTTTCTTTTTCTGAATCCTGTATTTTTTTTGTTTTTAGGGATCCGTACCCAAAGGATAAAACGGGACTCTATTGTTTTCGCTCCTCTGTCTGTCCGTCCGTCCGTCCGTCTGTCTGTCCGTCCGTCTGTCACCAGGCTGCATCTAAGGAACCGTGATAGTTAGAGAGCTAAAATTTTCACAGACGATGTATTTTTATTGCCGCTATAAGAACAAATACTGAAAACTAGAATGTAATAAATATTTTGGGGGGCTCTGATACAACAAACGTGATTTTTTGTCCGATTTATAAATAATGGTACGGAACCCTTCGTGCGCGAGTCCGACTCGCACTTGGCCGGTTTTTTTTATTTGTACGCAGGTTTCTATCCTTTTATCATGGATGCTGTCATAGATTTAGAAACCCACTACCGTTTGATAGATAGGCAATACGTGACACATAATTTTATGCGATAAGAGTCCAAAAACTGACCACTGTAGAGGCATGAAGCTGGCCCCCGAATGTGTTGAAGACAAATTTTAGTAACAAAACAAGCGATACTTTGAAAAATGTTTAACATTTTCTATGAATTGATTCCAAAAATTAAGAAACGCTATAAATACTAATACGTAACTCTAAATACTATAACTTCTACATAAAAAAGTGTGTTTCGTTTTTGGCTTCACCAGAAATCACATAATGGTCGATCTATCTACTGTTATCTATATCTATTGACAAATATGGCTATCATACTGCGCTTTGTCTGTCAGGGCCATTGGAATTTAACGAAATTCTCCATAATCCGAATTTTGCGGATATATGTTGTCGATTCAAAATCAATATTTCTTTATGTTTTGTTATTCATACCTATAAGGTTTCGATCGAGTTTACCGCACTCCTTGACAAAATCTTACTTTAACTTTATATTATAAAAATGTCAAAGTTTGTATGTATGGATATATGTTTGTTATTCAATCACGCAAAAACGGCTAGACAGATTTGATTGTTTTTTTATTGAGATAGGTGGTACCCTGGATTAACATATAGGCTACTTTTTATCCCGGTCAACAGGGGTAAAATTATTCAGCCACGGTCAAAGCGGCTCCATCTGTGGTATATAAAATACAACAAATTTGACAAAGCGGCAAGGTGGAAAGACATTAGCGGAACAATAATTATCATTTAAAGTCATAGATGGAGTTGTGCATTTTTTCATAAAAAAAATTGAGCTGGGGTTTTATTTTAGCTTATCTTCCATTAATGTGAAGGCTGAAAAGCAACTTACGTTAAATTAGTAGTAGTAAGTAAACCATAAATATTTTTTTCAAAACATGTAACGCTTATAGATCCTAGAAGAAAGGAGAAAAATTTGTCTTTCGCAAGCGCTGCTAAGCGTGAGTTAAGGTAAGTTTCTGTAGCTTTAGAAACAAGCCTAGGCACAAAGTGCAGATAGAAATACCCCTTTATCGCGCCTGAAAACGTACAAATTACGCGTCGCATACCAAAGACAAACTTGCTTTCATCTTCTGATCCTGATACACTGTTCACGATTACGAACAGTCACAGTCAGACCCGAGCTGAGTCTAAAAAAACACCTTTTATATATCTACGTTTACATCATTGATATCATTCAGTTACAAAGACAGAATTGCTATAAAACGTGTTTTCGCTAAATGTACTATTATTTTTTGAAAACATATATTCCCAACTCTGATCTCATGGAGATGGCGCCCGGCTGTCACCACTGTGTGGACTGTACGAACTATCGTATCCGGCCCTGATTCAAGCTGTCTGGGGTGAGAAGAAATGGGGTGACAAAGAATGAGGCGGCGGAACGACTGAAAGTTCCCACCTCTCATCTCAGCCACTGCGGTAAGACACCACGAGAGCTGGGTGTTGAGAGACGACTCCTGGCCACCATAGGCGTGGGAGATTAGTTTTGAGTTGGTCGTCGACCATCCGGGTCCTAGGAGACGCGTGTCTAACAGGCCCGTGTCAGCGATGCGCGTTATTTCACGTGCCCCTTTAGGAGATTCAGCAAACCCCAGTGAGGCCCACCAGGACCAAAGCCTAACACTCCCTCACGCTGCACCCATAGCCGGACCAGTGCAATCACATTGACACTGACAGAAGACTGCATTCTCTAATGAACAAGTCAAACTGATGGCTGAGAATTACGTAACTTTCCAGGATGCCATGCAACGTGTTGCAAATGCCCAGGCCTTTGAAAGCTTGGTAATTGTTTTCTCCACCTTCACAAAAACACATAGGAAGTGGTAAAGAGCGGGTCTTTTGTCTTTGACGTTCGAAAAGTGCTGATTTATCAGCCTAATTTGAATAAACGTTTAAGAGTTTTTTTCACTTGAGTTTTATGGTACATGAACAAATTAGAATAGTAATGAATTAGTTTTGGTCGCGGGGACTTGGTCGTCTTCATTACGTATTTACCAACTCTTAGTGGTCATCATGCACTCCCGCTCTCTAACAATATTTGAAGGATCAACAAGATTGTTTTAATTAGTTTTATTAACTACGCTACTATAGCTCGCTGTCGAATCTTTTTACATCAATTCTGGAGAAGCTACATAATTATTAGTGTGAACACAGCCTTATATTTCTTCTGATCTGCTGGCTCCACCAAGAAGTGACAAATTGCGAGCGCACATTTTAAAAAAAGGACTGTAGGCTTCAAGTACGAACACATTTCTTTTTTAACGATGACGTCAAAAATCATCAAATGACCCCTCCCGCTGTGGGTAAGCAGCGGTGAGGGTGTGTCAGACTCTTACTGACTTAAAAACCGTCGTGTTCCGTCGTAGGCTTTTTATGCACCAGGGCCGCGGTAACTCTTTCGAACAATCATCCCGCAGCCCCGGCAGACCTTGGCCCTGCTGGGCCCCACTGGGGTTCAAGTACATGAATTGGACTCTCACAGATATTGGCCTGTTCGTGAACTAATTCAAACATTTCGGTGGAATCCCAACTTAACATAGTGAATGAGTGCACAGAAAATCCTCAAGTGTTACCCCCTGTAGTGAAACTATGTGCCTGCCTAATGACATCCACCCAGCTATTTCCCAATTATGTGGCTGTTGACTTCCGGTCAAACCGAATCTGTTTGAGTACCAATATTTTACTTGGAGTGACTACCTTCATATATGATCTCCTCAACCCAGTGAACTAGACACCACGTTATCCATGGTAAGACTGTTTGACAGACTTTCTGGCTTCTGATAAGTCGCAGTTGCTGCAGAAAATGTACAAATGGCAGCTTTATCAGACCTTTGTATGCTGTGAGAAATACCTACTTACGCCCCATACGTAATCATTTTCCAAATCGGTTGACTGGGTCCAGAGATTTCCACAAAGTCACAAACTTTACTTCTTTCATTTAAATATAAATGGTCACACGTGAGAGACGACGGCAGATAGAAGAGTATTGAAAGAGAAAACATAATAACGACCCCAAATAAAATTGGGATAAGGGCAGGGGGATGATGATGATGATAAATGGCCGCACATACATATACCTACACACAATACACCTACGAGATAAATAGTATTTTGACAATTCTATATTGCCCACGCAGACGAAGTCGCGGGCAACAGCTAGTTATCTATAATCTTTTAATGATTTTCAGTGGCGTGGCGTACTAAGTAAGTAGTAGAACATCCGTTCAAGCGTTTACGCAAAGAGATTGAAGTAGGATTATGATAGACTGACGTAGTGTAGGAAGGCGAACCCGGACAAAATATAGCCTATGTTACTTGGAGATAGTCTAACTTTCCGTCTGTGAAATAGTTTCTCAAATGGATCCTATAGTTTCGGAGCTTTTAGCGTAAAAATAATAAAAAATGCTTCCTTCTTATTGGTGCAGGTAATAGAAGAATTACTAATATGTAGAAGAAATTAAAACTGCGTCGGCCAAAAAAAATAAATAATGAGGACAGAAGTACGACTGTTTATGTCCACATATACGCACGTGAGACCTTTTCTAGACTCAGACCAGGTTTTTAAGGATGTGAATTTCCCTTTTTCCAATACGAATAGCGACGCTACACGCGTAGTTCAATATAATTAATGACGTCACACCAGGAGTGGTATTCTAACGAAAGCTAAAGTAATAATCGAGTGGTGATTCTCACAATTATACTGATTGCTATTGATTGGCGCCGCAAACGACCCAGTTGCTGCCGTGTTGATTGTCAAGGCTTCTTATAGGAATGTTGGAATTCAGTAGAGCGAGAAATTACGATGATAATTTATCTTTTTGGCGATTTTTTTTTGTTAACGCAAATAGTTAAATAATGAAGGGAATTTCTGTAGACCTCTCCACAACCCTGTATCTGGTCAGCAGCCGATGTTAAGACTGACGTAGGTACAGACTTTCTAATTAGGCACACGATATACGCAAGAGGCGGGTGAAAGCATAAATACGTACAGCTAATTGTAACTAATATAGTAAATGTAAAATTAACATTTGTGTAAAAGTTAAAACATAATTCCTTCCTATTCTTTTAACTTTTTTATTTTCTAATATAAGACGCAGAAAAAATATATTCCACACAGACAAAATCACAGTCAAAATCTAGTTAAATAAATCTCACCTTTTTCAATAGATCAGGTCTCGACGGCAAGGCATGCATGGCCAAAGTGGCTGCCTTCCTAATGTACCAGGGATGGAAGTTCGCCAGGGTCTCGTTATAGGAGCCCTGGCATGTTGTACAAGTGTTCATGTCCTCGTCAGCTTCGCTCAGGCGCTTCAGGAACAATCGTATGAAATCTGTGAACAAAGATTAAGTTAGAATGTGCTTAAGTTGCAATGTAACGGGCTAATGCAGGGTAGATTTATCCCTTAAATAGACTTTATTTTTTTACTATCAACCAGTGACATATATGTACCACTTTGTCGAAAAATCGTTTGAAAAACTGTCAAAACAATGAAGGCTACAATGCATGCCGAATCTCGCCTTTATTGCATTTGATTGTCTCTACAGTGGAGGTCCCCAATCTAGTACGACTATGTAGGTAGGAGTACAAAAAGCAGTATAAAACGGAGTACATTGGGGGACTACATAAAGGAGTTAAAAGGAGTACATGAAAATAATAAATAAGTGTGAAGTCAGAAGTCACAAGTAAATTAGATTTGCCATTGGACTAATGACCTGTAAAATAATAGAATCAAATGTGTTGACACTGATTGCTGCAAAATCGTTGCTCTTGTATAACATATTATGCTTAGATTACTATCTATTTAGTGTCACTTAATATTTGGGTCAGGGCTAGTCCTATTATCATACAAGCTACACACAAAATTAAAGGAATACTCATGAAAGGAGTTTGCTCAACCTAACATTATAAATTCGTTTGTTTATAAAGATTATTCTTTCCCAGTTTATCAACAATTTAGTCTAAACAAAAATAAAATTAAAATGAACATTATAATATTGTTTATATTCATGGTCGTTATATGTATATATGTATATGGTGGGCCATGTTACAATTCACCTCCAACGCCTATGTTCAGCAATGGACATCCTATGGCTGAGATGATGATGATGATGAAGTATAACTATTTGTATTTAACTTTAATTAAATTTTACTGTTAGACTTATATCTCATTAGGGCTAATTAACAATAACGTAAAACATAATACTGCACTCTAATGATATGAAAAACATCTAAAATGTCATGCACATAGGTATTAAAAATACTTTTTATCAAAATAATAAATAACATAATCTTCAAATTATTGATTAACAGACAAATAGTATCATAAAACATTCAGTTTAATCAATAATCTATTGATAACTAGCTGTTATCCCGGGGAACAAGCCGACCCCAACATGATTGGGAAAAAGGCTCGGAGGATGATGATCCCGGGGTTTCACCAGCAGGAACTACTACCCATACATGGATAAAATGTAACCTATGTTACTCAGGAACGGAGTAGCTACTTTATTAAAACGGATAGAAATGATTTATTAAAACGGTTCAGTATTTTCATAGCCTCTATGATACAAACCAACCAAAATAATGCTTTTCTCTTTAATACATTACTAGTTTCTGAAAGCAGTTTCACCCACATTCTGTGGAAAACTCTGCACAAGCCAGAAAAATAAGCTTAATCTATAAATGGGCTATCTAAAACTGAATTTTTCAAATTGGACCAGTAGTTATTGAGATTCAGCTTGTTTAAAGAAACAAACAAACAAACTCTTCAGCTTTATAATATTGGTATAGATAATAGATAAAGGAAGAGGCATACCCAAACCGCGATGCAAACGTAGCATTGTTCTGGAGCCCGACACGAATCCATTTTTGTCACATAACTTTGTCTCTTTTTCATACGTCATCATTTTCTTGAATGAATCGTAATGTACTGCATCATCCCCTTCTCTGTGCTTCTCCATTATTTTAATTTTACTCTTAACATCACTGCTTACAAATGAGAATACTGATCCTATCAGATTGAGGAATCTGAAAAAGATATTTTACATATAATGTCAGGGGTCTAAATATTTTTTTTTTTTCCAAAATATCTATTGCATATATTTTATTATTTACATAGTTATATACACAGATATTTACAACAAAAAAAAAACTATCCTAGTAAAACAAAAAAAAAAAACAAAACATTACACTATATCTAAAAGGCGTCAAAAAATTCATCCCCATCGCTGTCAACTGGGAGCGTACCCAAGAGGCTGGCAGCATTACCTTGTTGGATGGCCATGCTGATCCTTTGTCCGAGGTAATAGCCAGCCTTTTGGTCACGAGAAGCGTCAACCAGCCGCCTAATTATCCAAATATTTTGAGATAATTATTGAGGTTTTATTGGTTGCTTTAGCGTTTAATTTCGCATCTTTTTATAAGAATAAGATTAAATATTAATTATATTTTTGAAAATAGAGACATTTTTGTTTCTTTATGAAACAATGGATGAAATGAAATAAATAAATTGTCTTCCGTGAACAGCTGTTGTTATTGTGACATTCTTGTAGTCCTCAGTAAGTTATGCAGATTCTTAACAAGTTACTCTCAATTAACATGAATAACGCATGAATCATGATCATGTTTTATTATACACCATAGAAGCAGAAGGAAAATTACTGTAAATAAGTGATATTGTCATTTAACTTCCATAATATATGTATTTGAAAGGACACAATATTCTGACCCTATGGTGTACCATAGACTTAATTGAAAAGACCCGCACTCAACTGCATAAGTGCATAACTCCAAAATGGAATTGCCTGCATTGTTTTATGTCAAACCATTGTTCAACTTTGAACACATCAATACATTAAATAACGTAACTACAATGTACTACTTCACGCTAATTCGCAACCCACGACCTCGTAAATGTTGTGTCCAATCTTATCTAAGCACTTAATAATTTAAAATCCATATGGAAACAATCTAAAAAATCTTACTTTACTAATTCATTGTAACCGTCTATGTAAGCTTCGATAACAACGTCGTCTTCTTCCTTGAGACTCCTCTGAAAACTCTGGTGGACATGGTGTAAATCCAATGCGTTTTCGTTAGACATTTCTCTCAAAATAATTAAAAATAATTTCAAATATTGCTAACTACTGCACAAACGACACAGCTGACAACACGAACTGTCGTTGACACTTTGCTTTGACATTAACCTGATGATAGCAACCATTGACATATAAATATAGGGACAGGAAATGTCACGAAAAAAACGTGCACACCTACTGTCAGTCTGCAGTAGTAACTAAAATGGCTGCCATTACTAGGGTTGTACCACTACCGGATTCAACAAATATCGATATTGTATTCTAGTTAGAAGTACGTACGAGTCTTACTGTGTGCATAAAAATAACCGAGTATAAATAATTTCTTCGTCATAGAACTAACTATCACATTAACTTCACTGATACTAATAACCTCAACAACATCAACCAAATGGGAGGAGTCATTTCAGTAGGGTGATACCTTTGAAAAAAAAAACACAGGCAAAGTAATTATTAATTATTTATTATTTCAAATAGCCCTATGAAAGTTCTTTCACGTCAGACTAGTTGCAGGGTGCCAAAGATTCGGTCTTATGAAGAAGAATCCGCAAGAAACGCCATAAGTAGATACTCTCTTAAAAAAAATACAATAATTTACAATCGTTTTCAAGCTATTCATGAGAAAGTTATATAATGCAAATGGAGCTAATTATGTATTAATCGATTGTACAAAACAATTTTGTGCCGGCGGCCATATTGGATTTACAATGTTATTGATTACTATATTGTATTGTCATCGGAATTAAAGGTGTATACAAAATTTCAGATTAATCGGTTGACAGGAAGAGGGTGAATTTTGAATCTTAAGATATCCAGTGTTCTATTAAAACAACTATCTTCAAAGTGAAGCGAACAGACATACCAATATTTATGTCTGGGATTAATATTTTCCTCACCAATAGCTTCTAACCATTTTGTCCTTAAATCATTTCGTATAGGAAACCTGCAAAAAATGTTTTTTAATTAAAGAACATCAAAACTTGAACTTATCTATAGATACTTTGATTATTTGTTTGGATTGAATAGGCTCCGAAACAAGTTGACCGATTCATAGGCTATTACTGTTTGGGTACGGGAATTAGATCCGTCGGAACGCGAGTAATACCGCGATGAAAAGATAGTACTTAAGTAAATAACAAAATAGAGATGTTCTATTCAACATAATACACAACTCTGAGGGCTCAGTGTCTTAGGAACAGTAACTTTTGTTGTTAAAATTAGTAAAAGCTGAATTATAAAAGTGGATATTATATCGATACAGTTATGACAACTGTACAGCACTATGCCAATATTATGACATGTTATTGTAAACAACATTTATTTCTAAATATAGCTTTTTATACAGAAATAAACTTAAATATAAGTACTTTCACCATCAATTCATGTTTCCGTAACATATTTTTTATCCAATGTGAATTAGTTTATGTAGAATCTAGCAAAAACTGGTTACTAACCTGTGTAAAGACAATCCTGCTTGATTTTTGTGCTTACTTGCACCACACTTCACGATACAACACGTAGGCATACTCGTTGATAAATTCACTCTTGAAATAGTAAAGTCTTAATAGTAAACACGTAAAATACACACATAAAATAGCAAAAATAAGTCACGAAGAGCACCTATTTGACAGCACAACTACCATGACATATGTACCAGATATGGCACGCACCTACAAACAGGAGGATATCAAAAGTAAATGTCACCATTTTACGCAACCACAAAAATATTGTTGTCCCTGTTTTCAAATATAATTATCTGCTTAGAAAGAGTGAGACAGAACTATGTTGCATAATTTGTTTCATATTTCGCCCATATTTATATAACTATAGATACGTCAATAACAACACGGCGTCTCCTTTTATTTCTAAGCTCGATGATAGCAACTAGCATTCCTGGCAACTATCAAGGCCGTCTCACCGTCTGTCAAAATAGTGTTGCGGTATCCTTTACGAGATTGCATGATGAATATTAGCTATTTTTCATTTTACTAAAATAACTGTGACACATAGGTCAAATGCTTATTTATTAGTGATTTACGAAAAGGTTTTACATTTGCAGTTTACCTTAAGTATATTACCCAAGATACTTACGTGAGTAAAACTTACAAGTTTAGTGTAAAGGCGGCCTTATAATATCGATCATGTGATTTTTTTTTTCTTTAATGGTAATCTTTAGTCCTTAGCTGTCAATGTCAAAACTCCTATTGGATGAAATTGACGCTGTCAAAATCCCAAGGCCTTCGCTTGTTGAGTTGAGTGCGAATTATTTTCGTTTTCGTCGTCCTCATTGCGAAGATAGCAAAATAATATTTACTTTTTGTCTCACTTAGCAAAAGTGGCGACGATAATAATTAAACGATAGTGCGATTTGCGTGTTATGTAATGTCAACTGTTGTATAAACATAACAACTGCATTTTGTCACGATATCGAATTATCCGGTAAGTGTTATTTTTCTACCTACACGCGAAAATATGACAAGTTTCATATTTTATTTTTAGTTACGGCGTCGAGTGGCACTAGCTATCAAGTATTCAGGCTAATCAGTGATTGGTGTTGCTTCATTGAGTGTTATTTAATTCTGTTAAGATCTATTGCATTGGTTTATTTAGCTTAGTTTGCCAAAGTGCGTCTCATCTTACATTGTTTATACGGCGGGGAGTTACCTACCTCATTAATTGAGAAATACCAAAGGTTAGGTTTTAGGTATTGTGCATTATCTCCCCCTGACTTGCGAATATCGTATTTATAGGTGAATTTAATTCTCAGTTGAATCACCTGTGACTCATAATAAAGTTTCAGTGTTTACATTCAATCCTTCAACCAATTATTTTACTATTTGGATCTGTAAGTTTTAAGTTTTCTGCAATTATTAAGCAATATATAAATTAAGCACTGAATTGTATGCCTGTTTCCTTGATATTTTCAATTTGTTAAACACAATATCATAGACATGATGCAATCCTCAGCAAAAAGTTCCTTATCAAGTAGAACAGGATGTCATTATCACCACATTTGCTTAAAAATAGAAAGTACTTGTTTATACCTATATACTTTTATTGACTGAAATTAAGTAAGTAGTTCCCAATTATAAACATACTTAATTGTATGCATTCAACCTATCAGGAGATAGTTGTTTTATTGTTGTAAACTGCAAAACTGGCTTGATCAGCCTGTCATGTATTTTAATTGCTGCAATAAAGACACTCATTATAACTTGAGCCCTATTGTAACTTACAGAAATAAAAATACATCTGAATGATATTGAAACATTTTATAATTTCTCCTTAGACACTAATTAAGTAATAAAATTGATTGAGATTTCACAATGTCTTTTCAGCAGGAAATTCAGTCCTTTCTATATTTAATTCAGTCTTTTTTTAAGCTAAAACTGATTATTTCCTTATAATATGATATTTCTTGTGTTTTGTATCTGAAATCAATAAAAATATATAATACACATGGATACTGCTAAACTGTACTTGAGTCAATATAGAGTAACGTGATGTTAAAAATTAAGTAGCAATATCATTTGAATTTACACAGCTGCAAAGTTTTGTTGTTTTATTGATTATTTGCATATTTTTTATATGCATACAACATGCTTTGCATAACAATATGTTTGTTCAGATGATTCTTGGTATTGTTGTCTACCTTCACAAAGAGATAAATGAAGCGATATAGATAAGTGCTTTCAGAAAACTGGAATATAATGACATTCAGCTAATAGCAGTACCACTAATAATACTACTTGGGAAAATTATCTGTTTCTAAAGCATATATCCAATAGTCCTGTAATTGCCTTAAAAAATACCGAGGTCAGGTTCTTCTTCTTCTTTCGAGTCGATGACATCATATATTGAGACTACACTATGTCAGCCCAATATGCCGCCACAGCGAGAGCACGGCCGGATGCGCTCATTAGGTCCTGCCGCGAGCAAGTTTCAGGGCACAGTGGACATGCAATTAGGTGGGATATGGTCTGCACTGCAGCCCCGCACTTGCACCCAAGGTCCGCCCAGGTTCAGATCCATTCTATTCATCGCAGGCTGTTGACATTTGCCCCAGGGCTCTGCAATCTCTAGGGATTTACTTACTTGTCCCAATGTGCCCGAACACCTGCACAGCGAAAGATCTACTTGCCGCCTCTGATAATGCAGTGTAAGTGCCCAAATACTGGGCCACTTAAACATAACACTGATAGCCATCGAATCTCCAAGAAGAAGAAGTCGGCCATGATTAACAGCCAAGAGAGAGATATTCTTTCTCATATTAGATTCAAGTACGATAGTTGTGTATTCTTAACTTTTTCTAACAAGTTAGTGGTGTTAGCACATTGCCTTGAAGCAACTCAAAAAGCTTTCAATGTCGGAAGGGCGCAACCGACGTCATAACATGTCATGGTTTTACCTTTATGACCTTGCCTTAAGGTTGCTAATTGATAAACGTGTTCTAGAGCCTTCATACCGTCATAATATATTATATATTTTTCATGCACCTGTTCTCACGCGATCATTGAAACCAAAGGACCCACGGGAACATATGACAGCATTTATAATTCAATTGATCCCAGTTCAGCCTGATCTCTTTCCGGTCGTGTCGGATTGCCATCCCATCGGGCTATACGAGTGAAGGAATAGGGAGTGCACCTGTGTCTGCGCAAATGCTTGTTCACTACCTATAATATGTCCTGCGCAGCTGGCTGATCTCCTTAAATGAGAACAGCCGCCGTGGCCGAAATCGGCCGGGGATGCTATTAATTCAGTTGATTATAATAGCGCCGTCTCACTACTACTGGATGGGAAATTCAAGTCATGCTTCAAACAACAGCACATAAACCTATCTCAATCTGTCAAATTTCTTCAATAGATTTTCAACCTTATCACAATAGTAGAAGGTTAATTTCGATTGGTGAAATTTAACAGATTTAGGTAGGTTGATCTGCTGGCGTCTGTAGCATAGAACGCCGAGTATTGTATATTCGGATAATCGGACATAAACTGGATTAAAATAAAAACAATCTGTCACATATAGAATAAACTCAGGATGTCATACCAAAAAGTCGCATTTTGTTAATCATATCATTCACAAAATTACGCAATGAAATAAAATAGTAGGTACCTACCTATACTTTATTTTGTACTCTAGTTAGGTACTTAATATGCTTCTAGGTCAATGAAATGCTTGAATAAATTGATAGATTATATAAATTGATACCATTCAACGTAATGTTTTTTTTTTTGCGTTTGGAATGAAAACAATAACATAATGTTATTATGACATGTGATTGTATTATGTAAACATTCTAGAAGTGCTGAAATTGGTGAATGATTTTAAAAAAAATATAATTGAAGAACTTTTATTGTTTCTTCAGCTTTACTCAGTAACTTGAGTGAACTGCCCTATGAAGTTAGAATAAACTCCTTCAAGCAACTTTTTTGCAAACAATTGTGAAAATAGGGTTTTTTCCTGGGTACAGTTTGTAACTCTAGAATCGATTTTGAAATGTGGCACTTGCTAAAATAATGAGCAGCAGGTTCTTGGCCTATTGCTTAAAAATGGAACACAGACCTATTTCTTATAATTGACTCATAGTAGCTAGGTCAAACCATTCTTAAAATATACTGAGCATCTTGGTGATGGTTTTCACTCTATTATGGTTTCGTGGTGAAATTAATTAGACCTCATTCTATACTAAAGTTAGGGAAAATCGTAGGCCGATTGTTATAAAATAAGTGAAATTATTAGTATGAAAGTACATCGTGCATACTATTTGCTGTTATGAATTTAACTCCAAGTGTTCTCTTCACTCGTAAGACGCTAGGGCTCCAGAAAAATGTATAAAAACCTTCTTAATTTCAAACTCCAAAATACTTAACAGATAAAAACCTCAATGTCATTACAACCCAGGTCTCCAAGATACTGGCCGCACCTAGTTTTGGGACCACAGAATTGGTATAAATGTCTCCCGTAGAGTATAGTTACAGTATACTTACTACTTTGGAATTCCCTTAGCCTTAAGAAAGATTTGTAAATGTAACTGTGGATCAATAAAGTTGTTATTATTACTTGACTGTTTACCAACTCCACTTTCCATTCCAGATTGATGTGATATCATGACCAGCCTGCAGAACGGGGACGAAGACTCGTTCATCATCCTCGGAGCCTCTCCGGGGTCAAGCCTGGACATGAAGTGCAATGGCATAGATCACGGAGACGTGACCCTGGATAAGGAGCAAATGGAGGAAGCTATGAAGGACTTGTCCGTGGAAGCTAATATGGCTTTTAAGGCCCATTTTAAGCTTGGTGATTGTGTGAGTATATTTTAATTGTTAGTGTTTTTGTTGGTTGTTTGATTGTGTGTGTGTGTACCAATATCTTTGTGCATTTTAAAGTAGACTAACTTCTACCAGCGGTTCACCCGAGTCGACAAGGGCTTTTTACACTGAAATATTTCTTCAATGGTAAAATATGGCTGAGCTTTATAATTATAAGAACTTTATATAGGTACCCATATTTGCAAAATAAAAATTCTATTCTATTCAAATCGGCCCAGTGGTTTTTGAGATTCAGAAACAAAACAAACAAAGTTAGGTACTTAGTTTTTGATGTAGGCCGGTATTTAGCGTTCTGATGCCCCAATTATAAGGGTATACGTATATTATATACCATACCATAGTAGACAGTTTACATGCCATATCAAAGCATTTAAGCTCTATGTCTGTGACGGCAACGCGTCTGTAGTTCTTTTGTTATTAAACCAGTTTACCGCGTTTCATACATGTCCGTGTTTGTCACAATTTTGTGAAAAGGCAATAAGCATAATAAGGAGTTAGTTAGACAAGACTAATAAACGCATTTACAAATATAAAAGAAATACTTTCATGATATTGTTTTATCTTTTTAATACATCAACATCGTACGTGTTATCAAAGGATTATTAATATTTTATCTTCATCTGCGAAATCTGGCCCCGTATTGAGATGTACGGAATAACGGAGCGTCATGACATGAGTACTTGGGGAAGTACTAAGTACCTCACCTTATTTACATGGCTCTGTTTGAGTTTAGGAGAACCCTTGACATTTTCAGTTACTTCATTATCACTTCAATTCAAAAATCTACCCGTTGATAATACGTCAAAACAGTTTTAGGTTTGAGTAGTTTTTTTAGAGAGTTGCTTTTTAAACATTTATAGATTTGAAATTGGCTTGACTTCTATCGACCCTGTTTGAATGAGGACAATTCTAAAGTAATAGCTATCATAACAATAGGTTTTCTAACCCCACGGCAAAAACATTTATTGTCCTTAAAATCGAGTGTACCAAAGCGAAGAAATCGATGCGAGTGTCAATCCCCAAGAAATCCTTAATTTCATCATACATTTTTGGGGTCATCATCATCCTCGGAGCCTTTTTCCCAACTATGTTGGGGTCGGCTTCCAGTCTAACCGGATTCAGTGAGGTGGCTGAGTACCAGTGCTTTACAAGAAGCGACTGCCTATCTGACCTCCTCAACCCAGTTACCCGGGCAACCCAATACCCCTTGGTTAGACTGGTGTCAGACTTACTGGCTTCTGACTACCCGTAACGACTGTCAAGGATGTTCAATGACTGCCTTGACCTACAGTTTAACGTGCCACCCGAAACACAGTTATTGGTGTCTAAGATATAAGTACTTAGAAAGTACATACAAACTTAGAAAAGTTGCATTGGTACTTGCCTGACCTGGAATCGAACCCGCGCCCTCATACTTGAGAGGTTGGTTCTTTGCCCACTAGCCCACCACGTCTTCATACATTTTTGGGGTTCAAAAGATGTAATTTCATTAGTGACGTGAAACTGATTGACTTACTAATGTGTGTAGATAAAATCGTACATCCTCGTACGCATATAAAATATGATTCATTACGATACTAGGTATAAATAAGTTAGCCACTTGTATGTATCCTACTAATATTCCTAGTATTCCTACTAATATTATAAATGTGAAAGTTTGCAAGAATGTATGGATGTAGGTTTGTTATTCTTTCACGCAAAAACGCTGGACCGATTTGGTTGAAATTTGGTATACTTATATGGGTTAACACATAGGCTACTTTTTATCAACACACCGCGCAGGCGAAGCCGCGGGTGGAAGCTAGTATACCTACATATATCTATAGTCTCACTGCCGTACTCGGCTACAGCGACTGCTTACTACTCCGATAGATGATGTGGAAGTTGGGATGTTCAGCTCGTTGCGCTTCATATAATGTTATAACCCCTTTATAACCCCTTCATATAATGTTTGGGTAAGTTCCCGAACCACTACAGCAAAGAGAGAAAATACTTTAAACCAGTGACCACTTGTATGTACCTATTACTAACGGTAAACACTCTGGACAAGGTCTTGGCTAAAAATTTGAAATTCTAAGTGCTTCATGTATATTGGGAAGTGAAACAAAAGTGTTTACTTTTAGACGCATGTTTTGGTCATGCAAGGTTTTATAAGTTCGGTGTAGAACAATTTAGGTTTTTGCAATTTTTCAAATTCTTCATTGTCTGTCGTTGTGATACATATATACTTACTTAGAATATGACTTTACCTCCTAGTGTTTTCGAAATTGTCACTTGAATTATGCTCTCGAAAGTAGTTACTTATTGAGTAACTGTTTCAGAACTCGTTTTTGATCGAGTTCATGTTTTACATAACGCTCTTACTTTAATGTTTTTTATCGGTCAGGGTAGGCCGAAATGAAATATCAATGACGTTGAAGATACGTCATACATAGATACAAAAAAACAAAAGAAAACAAGGAAAAAGAAAGGAGATAAATACCTCTCGCTGTATAACAATGAAAAATGTTCACTTAACTTACCAGTTTAACAAACAATAATATTAGTTTAGGTTTTAAAATCCATCAATGTCATAGAGAAAATATTCAGCATGACTTGTAATAATAAGGAGACCCCGACATAAATATGCGTCAATAACTAAGATTAAACATTACAATCAATATAGAAAATAATTATACAACAGATAGTAATAAAAGTGAATCGTATGTAAGCAATGTAAGCATGATTCGCTTAATGTCAAGTCGTTGGACTAGAAATGTGAGACAACGACCGATTGCCGTGCCTTTCTAGACAAAGTTGTACTGGAATAGGTATTGAGTTTGAACATGTAAATGTCGGTCCTGCGCCTGATCTCTCTCCGGTCGTGTCGAATTGCCGTCCCATCGGGTTATGAGAGTGAAGGAAAAGTGAGTGCACTTGTGTCTGCGCAAATGCTTGTGCACTATAATATGTCCTGCGCAGTTGTCTAATCTCCTTACATGAGAACAGCCGCCGTAGCCGATAATCGGCTAGGAGGACCTCCATTGGGTTTTATCTAGGTACGCGAATTAACTGCATTGAATACTAGTTTCCGCCAGCGGTTTTACCACATAAATTTCGCGCATCTGGATAAAAAGCCGAAGAGCTTCCTGGATAAATGGGCTATGTAACACTAAAATAATTTTTCGAATCGGTCCAATGGTTCCCGAAATTACCGCGTCCAAAAGCAACTTTTTTATTTATTTATTCTATTATTTCCCATATCAATTTAGCCTTTGTTAAAATAAATATTTTAACGTAAGCAGCAGCGTAAGATGGTCACACTAGTATTTTTTTGTCCGTTTTGCATTGATTTTATTGTCTGATCTGCTCTGAGTAGATAAATAAAATACACTGGACAGCAAATAAACCGAGCCACCCGCTACTTTGGAATTCTAATCCGATTTTCTCAAAAACTATAATACTTACAAATATCAAAATTATACCTACAGAAAGTACGTTTTATGAGGATTAAAAGAAATGGAAACACATTGGGATTAATCAATTTATTAAGCGTTAATTAATCAATTTATCAAGAAGAGTCATTTTACAGCCGTGAAAACCATTGGCAATCACCCAGTTAAAACAAAAATTTTAACCGAAAACAAAGAAAAAATTGAAAAATAGTTTTTGTGCAGTATTGAATGTTTCCTCCCCTTGCTCGAATAGCTGCTAGCATCCTTGTGTTGATAGCCCCATCAGGACTGACAATGAAATCTTGTGGAATTGCGTCCCACCCCTCTTCAATAGCGATTTTCAGCTCTGGAAGCCTTATTGGAGCAGGTACCCATGCTCAAACCCAACGTTTCAGTTCATCCCATAAGTGCTCTATCGGATTCAAGTCCGTGCTACAAGCTGGCCACACCATTGTACGAATGCCGACGTCGTGTAGATACTGGGTTACCGCATGAGCAACATAAGGCCGTGCATTATCACGCATTAACTGCACATCCGGACCGATATAACCTGAGTAAAGTACCACATGGTCTGCGAGGACTCCAGGAATGTAGCGATGAGAAGTCAATCCACGTGTACGGCCCGTCAGTTCGCTGAAAACTAACGCTGTATGTGTGGGTAATGATATGCCGCCAGAGACCATTACAAATCCCCCTCCGTAAGCATGTTTCCTCGATGCGACACTGGAAGTAACGTTTTCCAGGGCAACGATATACTCTCTGACGTCGATCAGTTCCATGTAGACTCACCCCGGGCTCATCAGTGAAGAGTACGTCAGCCTACTGCTCTAATGTCCAATCTCTATGTTCTCGAGCATATTCAAGTCGTGCTCTACGGTGAGCTACTGTTAATACGGGGCCTGTTGCAGCTGTCCTTGGAATCAGATTCTGTTCAGCAAGTCTCCTTCTGACGGTATCTGAACTTATGACGACTTGGCGTTCATCACGCAGACTTTGTTGGACTTAAACTGCGTTGAGGCGACGATTTCATACAACAGAAAATTGGATATAACGATCATCTACTGCTGATGTAGCCCTCGGTCTGCCCATACCTGTGCTGCAATCGAATGCTCCAGTCTCCAAGTACCGTCTGTAAACTCATTGCACCGAAGATCTGCAGATTGGAAGTCGTCAAGCGACTTCACGTTGCCCACGGTCTGCTTGAAGTAGTGTTACAGCTTGAGCTGCTTCCTGAGTGGTCGTATCCATTATTTAACAATAAACGAGCACAAAAATACACGCGTCTAAGCAAACGACGGATAAAAACTAAAGAATTGTGAAGAAATATGGAATTTCCCTCACTATAGAATAAAATAACGCTAAGCGCAAACTCTAATCAAAACAGAGAAAATTGATAGCATTGTGTTTGCTGCTTGATTACATTGTGAATTGACGGTCCTTTTAATTAAATTTATAGTCATTTTAATCCTTAAGAAATGCTCTTTCTATAGGTACATTTTTGATATTTGTAAGTTTTATACTTTTTGAGAAAATCGGATTAGAGTTCCAAAGTAGCGGGTGGCTCGGTTTATTTGCTGTCCAGTGTATTAAGCACATGTTCAAGTAGGTACAGAGCTGGAAAGAAAACTCTTATTTTTTTGGATGAATGAAAAGACTTTACGGCCATTTGTACAGAAGAGTACGTTTAACTCAGCTGCCGAAAGAGAGCCCTATATTTTTAGACTAACGGATACTAAAATGACTAAAAGGGAAAATTGCAGAAAAAATATCTATCAATTACCTTAATCCTACTCGGTGGGAAATTGGCAATATACGTATACTATCTTTGTTATCTGTTGTCAATCAATTTGATATGTATACTATATAGAATGTGTATATGTATGTGCTAGCGTGATTGATAACAAGCTGATGCAACCGTGACTCATGGTAAAATAGTTATAGATGGTTCTAGTTTAGGTTTATTTGAGGGACTTTTCTATTATTTTCTATGTCATAGAAATATGACTTTCATTCTTCTTATCTTGTTTAGATGTTTAATTTCAAGCGGGTGAACTATACGTATGTGTGTAAATATATATACGTGCACATTGTCTTTGTGTGCGTAAGCTTGGGAACGCTCAGTAGTGGTCTAGTCTAGTGTTATGCTAAAGTTTGTCATCTTATAGGTTTTTCTTGCACTTAAATTGATTACTCTTTACATAATCCTATATCCCAGTTACTCTTGAAAGGTTAGTCGATTTCCTTTAAACTGAGTAAATTATTTGCCGCATCATATACCTACCTGCAAAGAGGTTTAAATAAAAACAGAATTGTTGTTGGAAGTCAACGTGTGAGCCATTTGACTACCCGCCGGGGCTGCTGGATTGTTCGAAAGAGTTACCGCGGCCCTGTACAGTCACGAGCAATAATATATATACATTGTCACATTTTCTAAAATATCTCAAATTCCACCATTCAAAAAGTATGTGTTCTATATTTTTTTCTAAATTATCTACATGTAATACTGTATCAAAACTGGGTATACATTGGTTTCATAGTAATATAAACGATACAAAATCACTAAAAAGTTTACACTTAAAATGTAATTTTGAATTATCCATGACAATTTCTATAACATATACACATGAAATGCCAGTTGTATACATATTATAGGAATTGTTATGGATACATTAAAATGATATTGAAAGTGTATACCTACTTTTTTCTGTAATAAAATAAAATAAGGGTTGGTTACTACAATAAAACAAAGGTATACAAAATCAGTCTTGTAATTCGTTACCAAACGGAATGATTATTATTAATTAAGCCAATCAAATATAATAATATCGTCGTATCATCGTATCGTCGTATCGTCGTAGTATCATCGTGTCGGTGAAAATGGGCCTTAAATTAACTAAAATCTTGTGTAGCCCCCTTCAGCGTTTATAACATCTTGCAGCCTTTCCTGCATTGACGAAACCATATTGTAACATACATTATTGCCTCTAAAACTATCCCATATCTCATGGACGTGTCTGACCAAAGCTTCTCTGGTTCTCGCTTGGTTGCTGTCCCACTCTTGGACCATCAGCCCCCACAAATTCTCTATAGGATTGAGGTCAGGGCTTTTAGGTGGCCACGGCAACGAATTCACGAAATTCCGGTTGCGACTGAACCAGGCTTGAGTGAATCGGGAATTATGGACACCTGAATTATCCTGCACAAAATCAATAGGCATCAGTTCAGGAAAGTAAACGTTCAGACTAGGAAGTAAAACTTCGTCTAAAATACTGGTATATTGCTCGCTATTCATTCGTCCACTAATCTCTGCCAATTCACCAGGTCCACTGGCTGACATCCAGCCCCAAACGCCGAAGCTTATCCGGCCACTTCTTCTAGATGGCAATATGTTCCTTTCTAAATAACGAGTGTTATTAGGCCGCCATAAAGATAAACGTCCATCAGCAGATGAAACAAACACTTTTTCATCAGAAAAAATGGCTCTGCTGAAGTCGTAGTTTAGGTATTCTCGAGCAAATTGTAGTCTCTGTTCCTTGTGTCGTGCAGATAATAGTGGTTTTCGCGCCGGAACTCTGTGACGTAGGCCAGCTGTGCGTAGGCGACGTCGAATTGTCGAAGTTGATACGCAATGCGAAGATGAAATGTCCTGAATTCTCACAAATCCGTTACTGACCACACTGTTGACGATCTGCCTGTCCTGCGCCGCGGAAGTTTTTCGTGGACGACCACTACTTTTAAAACTAACAACGTCGCCGTTATCTTCCCACCGCTTGAGCCACAAATACACGGTTTTTCGCTGAAAAAAAAAGGCATCTAAGTAAATTGTTCTAATGGCTGCGCAACGCGTGGCACCCTACACATAGATGAATACATAGTTTAAATTTTAAGAGATATTATCACTAGCTTTCGCCAGCGGTATCACTTGCGTCTCGTGGGAACTACTTCCCGTACCGGGATAAAGAGCACCCTATAGATATCTTCGATGAATAAGCTAACAAACACATTTTTCAAATTTTTGCAGTAGTTCCTTAAATTAGCGCGTTAACGCAAACAAACAAACGCTTCAAATTTATAATGTTAAAATATCGATTTAAACTTTTGTTAATTAAAAATCGTTTAAAACACAACAACAATAAATGCAAACTCACCGTAATTCCCAATTCATTTGCAATGTCTGTTACCGAAAGTCCCTGTTCTTTAAGAACAATAATTTTGTGTTTGTCATATGTAGAAATACGATAAGGCACGTTGTTACTGTTCATTTTAAATTTATATATTACAATTAATATATCTAGCTCAGCCTCTTTCACACGGAACTCTTTCAAGAGTTATTATGTAAAGGGAAAATTTTATTGAGAGAAATTTGACAAGTCAAGTGACATATGAAAATATTTGAAATATAAAAATAAATACTGTAACAGCCAGTACGATTAGATATTAGAACTCCTTCAACATCGAAGTCACTGGCAAACTGGTTTACTGTAAACATGTTATTGAAATTTCCTTGGGTTCATTATTTTGTAACTAAAACTTAATATTTTTTTTAGAAATCTGTTGTAAACGTAAATTTGATAAAAATGTGTAGTTAATTTTGATACAATTTAACGTTTACATATTTTTTGGACACAGTTAGCATACTTATTTTTGCGATTTTATGTCACTACATGAATTTAAATTTTAAGGGCGTTTCCATGTTATTGCTCGTGACTGTACATAAAAGGTCTACGAAGGATCACGATGGATTTTTAATCAGTAAAAGTCTGACACTCCCTCACCACTGCTGCTAACCCACAGCGGGTGGGGTCATTTGATGATGGCCATTTGACTCCATCAAGTATTTATTCAATCATTTAGCAGTGAAATCATTTTATAGCGATCCGTTACCCACTACTGACTGAATATAGCATTTTTCACTCGGGGATAGTGTAGTTTCCTAAAAGAATAAAGCAGTAGTCCACTTATTTTGGAGCTTTTGGATGCAAACAAACAAAAAAATATTTCCTTTTAT
This sequence comes from Helicoverpa assulta, assembly GCA_963856015.1. Lineage (NCBI taxonomy): Eukaryota > Metazoa > Arthropoda > Insecta > Lepidoptera > Noctuidae > Helicoverpa > Helicoverpa assulta. The sequence goes on from CAWLCW010000012.1 coordinate 11,473,005, forward strand.
AATATAACTATAGTATACATGAAAATACAAAAGTCTTGAGAGTAAGGCTAAGAACTCACGGAGCGATTTTGAACCGTGCCTGCCGCGGTGGCGGAACTGCGGTTTTATTTCCAAACTCACGAGACCGTTTATTTGCGCGGTTACACAGCCGTCGCGGTTGAGATTATCGCCCGCAAACGTGGCGGGCGATGATCGCAAGACGCAAGACGGGCAGTTAACGATCAGTTGAAGTCCAGACCTGCGCCAGTGCGATCGCCGGCCAATCGACCGCAGAGCGCGCGGGCGCAACCCGCCGAGGCTGCGGGTGACCGCGGCCCGCGCGATTCTACTAGTTGCCCGCCGGTGCAGCGGGACCCGCAAACAAACGCGCAGACTGCGGGCGTAAATCGCGTCGTGAAATGTGCTTTAATTTTTTACATGTATATCTGCATTCTACAGAAGCTACGGGCCCGCAGCCGCGGCGGGCACGGTTAAAAATCGCTCCGTGAGTTCTTAGCCTTAGCCTTACGAGGCCCGCTATACATTCCTGAGTGTCCGATTTCGAAACTTTGCAAGTATTTACCTACTGTTCTATTTAAGTTCTCAAAATGTCACTTGTATGAATCACTACTATTTATAAATTAAATGTTTTATTTTAATAATAAACTTGTCATGTACCTATTCTGTTTCAGACTATTAGATAGTACGTTTCGCTGACATCGCGTAAAGCAGGGATTTTTTGTTCCTTATCATATTATTATCATAATAAATAATCCGTATCAGTTCTCTTAGATATTTGTAGATGTCTTTTTAACTTTACTACTAAAATTAATTCATGTAAGGGTATGCACACATTTACGTTTCAACTACCATTAGGTACTTACCACGAACTTACGTACATGCGAATTTTGAAATAAGTATCTTAGAATAATTTAGCTCAGAAGAATAGAATAATTTAGAATAATTCTTTAGAATAATTTACTTAACAAACACCTATTTATTTCCATTTAAACTAAAGAGCACATCTAAAAGACAACCTTACACAAATCTTAAATTCTTTAGACTCATATTCAGTTGAGAAAATTATTAAAAAATATCTGATGTGTGCACACCCTTACATGGTGTAGGTAGGTCTTTGAAAAGGGACTTTACCTTCGATAATACTGTATAGAGGAAATAATCCATATGGAGTATGTTGATAGGCACTCACATTCATACTGCAATACAGTTTGTGGGAGGTCGGCCTTTAAAGCAGGGAGCAGGGAATTTTTCTTTCATTCACTGATTTTCCTTGTAGCTTTACACTGAAATTTCAGTGTGGGTATTTTTGTTACAATTTACCTAAAATTTTTTCAAGAAAATTATTACATTCATACTTAGTCGCAATAGTTTTAATGATTCAGTTAGTTTACAAGCGATTTTATCGTTCTTTTTTTCAAAAAGCCAAAAGGGTCTATGATTGAATAAAACCTCTTTTTTAAGCTATATTTTTTTTTCTTTCCAGCCATCACCAGCTAGCATGATGGTGGCCAGTACCATGATAACAGATGACAGAAGCACAGAGGAACTGCAGAAGCGGTTCGGAGAGCTTCTTGACGAAAACGTGATCTTAAAGGAGACTTTAAAACAAAACAATGAGTCTATGAAAGAGCAGTTCTTGCTTATAGCGTCCTGTCAAGAAGATATGATGAAGACCCATGTTTTGCATAAGGAAAAGTTTGACGAAACTAAGGAATTGGTTGAGAAGGTATGTTGATTTTTGTTTAAGTGAAAAGAGTTCTTATGTTGTGAAGAAATACCTTTTTGGTCTTTTTCAGACAGATATAAACAGGAACTTGAAAACTTAGGTACTAGTTACTGAAATGTTTCAGTAAGTAGATATCTTGTTTATCGGAAATCAAACAATGGTGGTTTTTGTTTGCAATTTTACAACCGTATTATGTATACTCAGCTATTGTGCACATTAATAACTATGTGCCTTTAACGGTTTCCATCTTGATATTACATAATTAATAATCGTAAATTATAGTAATTACAGCAGCATCCAAACATTTTTAAAGTCGGTTAAATAACAAATTAATTTGTTAACGGTATTGAAGTAAATAAATAAGTTTGTGTAGTACTCCTATCGTTACGTCCTATTATAATTCGTCCAACTTGCTAAATTGCTTTTTTTTTCGATCTGGGCCCGGTTGAAGATAATAAGCTAAGACTTCAAATATATTTTAGAAAAGTGGCATGCCTACAAAAATTGAAATCTTATGTAAGTAATTACATTTTTTCCTCAGCTCCGTCAAGAGAACAAAAAGCTGAAGTCAGACATAACCCGTTTAAGCGAAGCCGAGGCGCATTCAGTGAGCAGCGAGACGGGCGAGTCGCTGCACTCGAGCAAGCCCACTGGCCCGTCCGGCCCGCCCTCCGTGATGGAGTTCGTCACGTCACCAGACGACGACACTATCAACAAACTGACTGCGCAGCTTGAACTTGTTGAAAAGCAGAGGAGACAGGTTTGTTACCTTTATCTAAGGCTTCAACTAGTTTTCAAGGTTGTGCAACTTCAAAAGGCCCAAAAAAAAAACAAAGGTGGGTTTTAGCCAGTAAAAGTCTGACATTCCCTTCCGCTACACCTACAATAGAAGGAGCTGCCTTAGACAATGTCCCATCTACGAGAAAATAGACTCTTGGATTGTTTGCAAGAGTTACCGTGACCATGGTAGGTAGGACACAAGGGTCCATCAAGGACATATGTGGGTTTAACGACCAGTTTCTTCATCAAACATAAAAGTCAAAGTAATGTCTAAAGTAAAAGTAACGGTCAAATTCGTTTTTTCAAGGCTAAAGTGACAGCAAAACTAGTAGAAAAAGCGAATTTGACCGTTACTTTTACTTTAGACATTATTTTAACTTTTACTTTGGCTTTTACTTTTGATGAAGAAACTGGCCGTAAGTCAGTTAAAGTATGACACTCCTTTAATTGCACCTACAGTCGAAGGGGTTTCATTTTATGCGTCGGTCTCGGATGGGTAAGTTTAATTCCAGAAGATCGATGCACAGTCTTGTGGAAGTACCAAAACTTATTCTATTGGATGCCGAAGCAAAAAAGTGCTGAACATTAGTGCCAATTTTTCACATAGTTAAATATTCAAGAAACTACCACAATCACTGTTCTAAAAGTCCTGTTAACTATACATTTACCAAGATTCGTCAAAATCTGTTCAGAAGTTTTGTGTGTAAGAGGTACAAACATGCATACATGCAAACTTTAGCATTTATAATAACTTACATCTTACTGTATTTGTTTGGTTACAGGTGATAGTAGATAATGAGAAGCTGACGTGGCAGAAGGAGTCACTAGAACACATAGTGGACGCCACCTCCAAGGAGAGAGACGACCTCAAAGAGAAACTTAAGAATGCTGAAGTGAGTCTCTTATTTAAGTTTTTTTTGTAGTGGAAGTTTTATTATACACTAGCTTCTGCCAGCGGTTTCACCCGCATCCCGTGGGAACTACTTCCCGTACCGAGATAAAAAGTAGCCTATAGCCTTCCTCGATAAATGGGCTATCTAACACTGAAAGAAATTTTCAAATCGGTCCAGTAGTTCCTGAGATTAGCGCGTTCAAACAAACAAACAAACAAACTCTTCAGCTTTATAATATTAGTATAGATATGTAGGGAGGTCTGTTATATTTTTCTTGGCATTTTTTTAAATATCCAGACGAATTGAGATCCTGCTCCTTTTTGGAAAATCGGTTAAAATATTTTGTAGGATTTAAAATAAAAATTCCGCAATGTATTCTTACAGCTTCTTCTATCAACAAAGGACACAGAACATGCTACAGAATTAAATAACCTCAGGCTCACGATACAAGATTTAGAAGCACGGGTGCAGTCCGCCAGTAATTTTGTAAGTTTCTTTTTTTTCATACTAAGATTGATCCCAAAACATTATAGTCTTTGATATTATAGACTATTGACTATTCCATGGTGGCGGTTAGTACACGCAAAAGTAAAAGCGTAAATACAATATAAGTTTAATATTTAATGGTTCTTTATATGATCGAAAGTAATTCTCGAGTACCGAATCTCTCTTCCAATAGGTTTCTCATACATTAATTACTGCTTATCTTCTTCCAGACCAGTATATCGTCAGAAGAAGTGACGAAACGTGACCAGTTGTTACGTCAGCTAGAAGCCAAGGTGACCTCGCTGCAGAGCGAGCTCAAGACTGCACAGCTCAGGATATTGGAGCTCGAGAATGTTAAGGTCAGTTTTCCGTAATAATCTTATCATCTTCCGAGCCTTTTCCAAACTATATGTTGGGGTCGGCTTCCAGTCTACCCGGATGTAGCTGAGATCAGTGCTTTACAAGGAGCGACTGTCTATCTGACCTCAACCCAGTTACCCGGGCAACCCAACACCCCTTGATAAGACTGGTGTCAGATTTACTGGCTTCTGACTGCCCGTAACTCGAACCGTTCCGAAAAAGTTCCTGAGATAATCGCGTTCAGGCAAACAAACTCTTTAGGTTTATATATTATTATCGTTGGTGTCACATGTTCTGCCCTTTCGTTGCTTATTTTTATGGTTTACTTTTCCAGTTGGAATTCACAAAACACAAATCTGGTGTATCGGAGGCTACCAAAATATACAAGGATCAAATACAGGACTTGCATGTCAGGCTAAAGGAAGCCTCTACTACTGTGAGTAAAATAACCTTATTATTTTATTTTTGATAATTTGTGAATGTCCGTTTCCGTTGTGAATGTCTAGAATTCAGTTGGCATATTATTTCATGGAAAATGGAAATCCTTTAAAATCTGTTGACAATCGGAAAGATAGGAGAATAACTATGTGACGTTTTTTTTTCGATGTTAGTGACTGTTTGACTTGTAGACCTATCGATACTTTTAAATATTATAGTTTTTTTATAAAATTCTCTGAAGTTTTTACACAAATAGATATAGTTTATGATAAATAATGTTTTCATAGTAATAATAAATATAATTTCATTCACTTTTTTAATTAATTTAATATTTTCTAGCATTTTTACTCTGTATATGCATAACGAAACTAGCATTTAATCTGTGGTAACTTGTATTTGACAGTTGGTTGACATTTATGTTTGTTTTGATCGCCTTTAGGTAAAGACTGCATTTGTAACTACACAAGTTTAAAAGAAATAATCGTAGCGTAACTAAACAAAAAAAAAATACCACGCGCAGTATCATAGCGGTAGGTAGGTACTATATTAGGTATGGCATTGTATGTCCATAAATACAAACTTATTTATAAAAGCTTGTAATTAGTAGATTGTACTCATCTATTACCAGGAAATTCTAAGGCGTGTTCATCTTCTCCAATAAATACAACACTGATGATTTACTTAACCTATATCTCCGAAAGAAATCAAGGGCCCGATTCTCCTAATTTTACTTAAGCAACATACGATTCACATTCGACTGCGATCCAATCACGACTCGATTACGATTGAAGCGTATGTGGCATTCCGTTATTTTTTCTTTGAAATAAAAGTTTTTATCCTTTTCTGTCATTCAATAAAGAATCATTTTATCTGCAAATGATTTACGATTGCAATATGATTGTAGAGCAAACTACCGTATAGACCAAAATCACCAAAATATCAGACCAATCGCAAACCAATCGAATGTCGTTGGAATACGATTGGTCTTATATTAGTAGCAGAATGCCCGATATGGTTAAAACTGCTATTGCGATCATATTGCGATTCGATTTCTATTCAATTTTGACATTATTAACTTGGGAGAATCGGGCCCCAGTTTCATCAAAACTTTCGAAGTAATTTGGTCGTTTTCGATATATTTTTGGTCTACGATGGTTATTTACGTCGAATATAGTCGAAACTGTGTTTAAATTTTCTAAAAACTCATATAAATGACTATCCATCTTCGTTTCTTAAAGGATCACTCACTTATGTGCCGGTTTATGGGCCAAAATGTCGGTCTCCTAAATTTAGGGGACTTTTTAACGTTTAGTTGACCCCTAACGGTTGGTGAAACAGAAACCATCTTTTAACGGTCCCCTAAGCATGTTTAGGGGATCCCATAAACTTAGGAGATGTTGGTGAAAACGGGCATAATTCTTTTACATACATTTCACGGTTTAGATTGAAAAATCGATGACACGTTTTGTACACAGCTTTAATGTCGCAAAAAAGTTTCAATATCGCGAAAATTTAATAAAAAATCGATGAAATGAGAACCTCCTCGTTTTTGGGAAGTCGGGTAAAATGATAATAGGTAGATAATAACTCTCATGGTTCATTCATATAAGTTTAATATAATTATAATTCGTTGGTTTCAGGTGTTCCAACCGGTACGTTTCTCAATCAGTTCGGAGTCCGACTCTGGGTCATCAGAATACTCTAATTTGACATCAAACGTCAAATTGTATGACAAAACCTTGAAGCATTTGGCTGAGCTGCTCAATATATTGACTCATGGGTAAGTTTATTTAGTAATTATTGCTTTTTTATTAAAATATCAGGTACAAAGTTCGTCGGCTTCCGGTCCAAACAAATCAATTTATGAAACATACCCTTTTTGGGCAGTCGAGTAATAAACAAAAAAAAAAAAAAACTACAGAAACTTCGTTAAATCTGGGTTTATTATTACACTGAGTTATACTGTACGGCTTTTTGTTTCGTTTTATATTATAAGTCTGGTGATGTGTGAAACAGGTGACTCATAACTTTTGGGATAAGAAAGTAAGATTATAAATAATTGAGATATTGATATCTTTAAGACCTTGAAGTAAGGTTTTAGTATACGATCCACAATTTCAACTCACTGTTCACCATCCGATATGGTCTAGTGGCTAGGATACCTGGCTCTCACCCAGGAGGCTCGGGTTCGATTCCCGGTATCGGAATAAACTTTTTTATATTTTTCTTTGTATATTTAGATCTATATGTGTAGACAGATAATGATGCACATGGAAATATTATTATTTTACATCATTAAATATTTTATTTTTATTTTCTCAGCATGTCAGACAGTCTAGTCCAGACGTTAGGGTTGGTAGCTAGTCTTCACGACTACAAATTGGAAAGGGTGACGGCAGATCAGTTCAAAGCTGGCTTAGCTGAAGTTAAGTCGCAGCTCGAGAAACAGCATAGTACTGCGTTGAATAATATGTGAGTTATTATTTTAATAGAAAATTTGTTAAATGCTATATAATTGTTTTTTGTAATATTATGGAGTCTTGTTTTGCAGAGTAGCTATTGTTATTATGATTGTAAGAATAGTTCTGAATTTTATAAATATGTTTTGAGGCCAATTTTAGGCCAAATAAAGGCCCAGATATGTATTACAAAAAATATATTGCTAAATTAACTTCCCAAGGCTTCTCAGTTACTTAAATTGCAAAAAAAACCGGATTGATTGATATAAGGGCTATGTTATATGGGTATCTTTGGAGATATGTTAGTCTACACGACCTTTCCTTTTCAGAGGACAAGTTCGGGGCAGCCTATCAATCTTCGAAGGCATTTTCAAGGACTACAGCGAAGTCCTAAAGAAGTCTGTGTCGAAGCCCCGGGTGGAGCGCGGGGGGAACGTGGAGGCGCTGAGCGCCGCCCTCGTCGCCCGCGGGCAGGAGCTCGCGGCGCTGCAGGCCGAGCTGCACAGGCTGAAGGGGGAGAAGGATGATACCGAACTGCTGAAGGCCCAGATGGATTTGTACAAGTGAGTTCTTTTTCGTTTTGTTGTTGGGTTTAAAAATGGAGGTTTTCAAGTCTGAAGTCGTATATCCTATGTCTTCCTCTAATTACCGACTCTTATATTTTAAAGCGACTAATATCTTATATTTCTAAAAAAAGTTGTGGTGGCCTAGTAGTAGAACAGTTAAAGAACCAACCTCTCAACTATGAGGGCATGGATTCGGTTCCAGGTCATGCAAGTCCCAACTTTTTTAAGTCTGTATGTACTTTCTAAGTATATCTTGGCCACCAATGAACAAGCGAACCTAATTTTTATACCAGATCTATAAAGAACAAATTCATGAACAATATGAATGTTTTACCAAATAAAAAACAAAATTTGTTAGTAATAATTTTAAACTATATTAGGAGTGACTTCGAAGCGGAGCGCGAATCTCGCGAGAAAATGGCGTCCGAGAAAGAGACCATAATGACAGATCTCAGAACCACGAAGAAACGTAATCAGGAATTAACACAACAGGTGAATAATAATTATATGTATATACTAACTTCCGCCCGCGGCTTCGCCCGCGTGGTGTGTTGAAAGAGTAACAAACATACATCCATACATTCTCACAAACTTTCACATTTATAATATTAGTAGGATAGCTCATAAAAACAAAAGCTGACGAGTTAGCTTGGACCGATTTGAAAAAATCTTCCAGTGTTAGAAAGAAAATTTTATCAGAAAGGGACTTTTTAGATGGATGGGCGGAGTAGTTAACACGGGATGTTGGTGAAACCACTGGCGGAAGCTATATACTGTTGAAGCTTATTTAAGCTAAAATGAGTTATCCATATATATTTCCCATTCTTGATGTTGCAGGAATCACTAGACAGTATAAAACAAAATCGCTTTTTCTGTCCCTTTGTACGCTTAAATTTTCTAAACCACGCAACCGATTTTCATGCGTTTTTTTTAATAGATAGGGTGATTTAAGAGCTTTATATGTATGTATAATAACATATTTAAAGCATCGCACCCGTACGAAGCCGGGGCGGGTCGGCTAGTATAAAAAGATATATAAAAATATATATATTTTATATATATAAAAAGATACGTCTGCTTTAAATCATTTCAAGTAGGTACAATGACATAGTTCTGTTAAAGAAATTATTTGACAGAAACATTTTGACAATAGTGTCAAAAAACTTAGTAGACCTACAACATGAGTGATATGTTTCGTATTATCCCACAGCTAGAAGAAGTTCGCAACATAAACCCGGGGCTGTACCGCACGGTGACGTCACGCGGCGCCCGCCCCGCGTCCGCCGTCCGCACTCCGCCCGCAGAGTCCGCGCGGACTCCCGCCAGGACTGCGCCGGCGCAACCTACTGGCAACATGGTACGTAGTTGTTTATTTTGATTAATCTACCTTTCAGGATTTTAGAAATGCTGACGTTGCGATAAGTTTGAGAGTGATGAAAGTATGTGCTATTGTATATAACAAGAAATGTAATAGTATGTGTTCCGAAATATGACCCTGTACACTGGCTAGTACGCACCATTTTGTGCAAACGGCACAAACCATAATAACTATTGTACTAGCGAGACAAGTGTGAGACCTATTTTAAATTATATTTCCGAACAGTCACATAGTTTCACATCAAACAGAAAGATATACACTGTGTTCTAAACTCAAAATTATAAAAAAAAGGTTCGCAAAAAGAAGAAACCATCAAATGAGGTCGACAAACAAGAAGAAGGTGCAACCAAGGAGTCCACACCACCACCGCTGCGCTTCGACTGCCCAGTGTGCGACAAGCCTTTCAAAACCATCATACTGTTGCAACAACATGTAGACCACTGTTTACCTTGATTTCAGTCTAGTTAAATAGTTAATTTATTTATTACTTCTAATTGTATATTTACTGATTTTTTCATTACAAAGTTAGATAAATATGTATGCCAGAAAGAGTCTCGTAAGTTCGGCATTCAAATTCTGGTTTCTAAAAAGTTCGATTTGAATCAATCTTATATGAATGTTTGCTGTAATATTTTCTCTATTATATTTCTGGTTTTTTCGGGTGTTAAAATTGGCAAAAATATTTTTTTTAATATTTAAATTAGCATTTGTATACTGCCATTTCATTGAAATGGCGGTTCAATTTAACTTTCCACTACATACCACAAAATAAGTAAGCTTATTACAAGCTGTATAGATAAACTAAATATTTTTCAATCGAATCTTAGCATTTGAATGACTCTTAATGTGATGGATAAGGTAACCTGTTTAACCTACTACTATTATATTTAAACCTGGGACACTAAGGCCTAAATTCTGTCGACTATCGAATTTTATAAATTAAATATATGTATCTTGGGCACCAATGACTGTGTTTCGGATGGCACGTTAACAGTCGTTACGGGTTGTCAGAAGCCAGTAAGTATGACACCGGTCTAACCAAGGGGTTGCCCGGGCAACTGGTTGGAGGAGGTCAGATCGGGAGATGATATCGACATAATATCTTGTTAGTAGTCAAATTAGATAGAGCGTGTTTTACCGTAGTCATATCTACCGCATTCTTTATAATACTTACTCAAAACATAACACGACAAAATAGAATGCCACAATTTTTTTAATTCTGAGAACAGTCAAAATAGTCAACTCAGAAAGGAAAATCCCATAAAAATGTATTGGGTATAACAGGTTCCCCTAGCCTTATTATGATTTAATTATATAAAGCTTCTCAAACGTAGGTAGCAAATAATATTATTCAATAAGATTTATTTATTAACACTAAACTATTTTCAGTTACCAGTTCTTCTGTTTTTCATGCATTTTAATTAAAGAAACCAATGACGCAATTAGTCAATAGATATGATTAATACTGAGCCGCCATTGTTTGGCCATATTGTCAAATTAACTAACCATAGTGCATTTATTTTTATTACTGTCACAATTATTGTAATAGATGAAATTATACATATTTACTACTACACAATATTTATTTTTTTACATTAAGTCTGTGTAATAGTCTACTTTTCTGCAATTAGGTGAGCCAGTGTTTTAATGTGTGTTGTGTTTTTGAACTAAATAAATAATTAATAATAATATTTAAAGTTCATATAATAATTCTTCTGATAAAATTAGCACGATTGTTTATTTAGTATTATTCTAACGTTTGCTGTTTGTGAGTTTTGAATTAACCTATTTTTTATAGCTTTTGCCCGCGACTTCGTTCGCGTGGAATAGTGATTTTTGGTTTGACCAATAGATGGCGCTATATGTCCGAAATAAATTTTATTTTTATTTTTATATTTTTTTGTAATAAAAACTATCCTATGTCCTTTCTCAAGTTCCAAACTATGTCTGTACCAAATTTCACACAAATCGGTTCAGTAGTATAGGCGTGAAGAAAAGACAGACAGACAGACAGAAAGACAGACAGACAGACAGAAAGACAGACAGACAGACAGACAGAGTTACTTTCACATTTATAATACTAGCTTTTGCCCGCAACTTCGTTCGCGTGGAATAGTGACTACCAGCAGATTTTTGATTTGACCAATAGATGGCGCTATATGTCCGGAATAATTTTATTTTATTTTTTATTTTTTTTTGTAATAAAAACTATCCTATGTCCTTTCTCAAGTTTCAAACTATGTCTGTACCAAATTTCACACAAATCGGTTCAGTAGTTTAGGCGTGAAGAAAAGACAGACAGACAGACAGACAGACAGACAGACAGAGTTACTTTCGCATTTATAATATTAGTAAGGATTAGTTAGGATTAAACATTGAAAGATTCTATGTATCTGTTATGGACCAAGTGATAAATTGGGCATTATACATAATGCCCGGTCATTATGAAAAATGCCCAATATGAGAGTGCAATTTGATTATAATTATTCAAATAATCAAATTGACCGGGCACTATACATATTGCCCGTGACCTTTTGGGCAAAGTAATATAAACATATTTAATTTCATTTTTTTAATTGTTATTGACATTTAACTTAAACTAAATATTAATAGCATGCAACATGCAGCAAGCATGGCTTCTGTCACGGCTCCGGCGCTGCGGGGCTCCGGCGGTACCATGCGAGCTTATCGTCGCAGATGGTTTTCACGCTCACCACCGCAGCTTCGGCTTGCTGGCCGGCTCTGCCGGCCAGCCTCAGCCGCGGCGGCGAGCGTTAAAACTACCTGCGCCTCAGCTCGCAGGCCGCCTTGACCCTCCGCGCCTACGCGGTTTTGAATTGCACTCTAGGGGTAGGGCAGACAAGACTACGTGGAGTCGGGTTTGCAGCGATTCGTTTTCGTCACTGACTTCAATTTTTAATACAATGTTTTGAATCCAAATTAAATTCTACCATAAAAAAAAACGAGCCAAGAAAAATTAGATCAAGAAAAACGATGCCGAGTAAGTAAATTAGATGACAATTGTCCAATAAATAATTTTGTGGTTAGACTTAAAATTTCCCATTAAAAAAGAACATATAATTTTCGAAACAATAATCATAAAATATGTAGCAAGTAACAGAATTTATTTATTAGAACAACTGCCACCCTCGCACCGCATAAAATATAGCTTTATTATCAAATTGCCCAACTGTCATGTAGCAATATAATAATGCCCGTGCAATGTGATAAATAATGAAGTTAAGATAGTTATTAATCACGTGGCCCGATAAAGCTAGACATTATTCATAATGCTCGGGCATTATAAATAATGCCCGAATTAATCACATGGTCCATAACATATCGATAAAGCTTCACTATTGATTTTTGTCGTTGCGCCTGAGGAGAACTAGGAATTATTATTATTTAAATTCCAGTACTAATAATATAACTTATTGTAGTTAATATATTTCTATTACAAGCATGTGTGTTTATACTTGACTTAAAAATGCACGGATGTGTTTCCAAAACATATTTTCTGTAACACAATTTCTAACATATTCTTTTTTGTAATTTCAGGTGTTCACGTGTCCAAAATGCATGAGGTTTTCGTGTGACCAGTATAAAGTAATGGAAGATCACTTTGATTTCTGCCTCGACGACTTTTAATTACGGTATAGTAATACAGTCTATTTTAATGAAGTATGACATTTGTCGGTCTAGTTCAATGTGAATACACCAATTAGAGTGAAATAATGTATGTGATATAAATGTTGGTCCTTCTGTACGAATTGTTTTGACATGGTCAATAATATATAATGTATCTTAAAGAACTATTTATTCATATCACAACCCTCCGATTCATAAGCAAGCAGGAAGTCGATTTCTCAAAATTAGGAAAATGAAATCAATTCTGAGAGACGCCATTTAAAAGCTAGTTTGGTTCTCAAAATTCTCTTTCGACTTTAGTGAAAGCTTTTAGTTGCAAATTGGATGTAAATAAATAAATATTGTGTATATAATTGCTAGGTAAAGTAGTATTTTTGCACAAACTATTCCATACAAAATGACAGATTTCCTCAAAGTTTGTGGAGCTGTTTTATCAGACAACATGTCACTTTTATGTTCACATAGCGTTTGTTATTTTTTTTTAAAACGTCTTCCGACAATGGTATTATGTACCATACTTATATGTATCTTCTTGAAAATTTTCACTTTGTTAGAAAAATGCCGCCCATGTTCTGTCCGTAATTTCGTAGTATTTGGGTCGTAGCTTATGAATTTACAAAGCTTATTTTTTGTAACATCTTAAATAGGCATATAATTTGCTAAAATATTCTATATAATTTTCATTGTAAATGTATTTTTCTGCAATACATGGAATGCCCAATTTCCCAAAATGTTCCGTCTAAACTGGCAAAATGTATTTAGTTTTAGATTCGTAAAGTTGGGTCAGTGTATAGTGTAATAGCTTATTGAAGGAGTGCCTGTTTTCTGTCAAGGCAAAATTAATACTAACATTTTATAAAGTGATCCAAAAAGTAGAACCACAATAATTATGTGTAACAACAGTCAATTTTTTTTCAAATTTTTAACGAACTGAAAATCCACCTAGATATTTGCGAGCCCAAAAGATTTCAGCTGCGCAAAAACATGTTCTTACTTGACTCTAATTTGCAATTGGGATAACTTTTTAGAATGTTAGTGCAAATTAATATGTGTGATTGTTATGAGACTGGATTATATTTATTTAGAAAATTCCAAATTTATTTTTTAGTAATTATATTCGCAATTGTTAGAAACATTCAAATTATTTTTTTAGAGACTAATTAGCTTACATTCCTTGAATTTTAGACAACGTGCAACGTTTGGTAATTATGGTGTTTTTATGTTAATATAATAGATTTAATGCTTAATGCGCAACGTTACTTTTAGATGTAAAATGTACTGTTTATAAAACTTGTTGCAGATTATGTAGGTGATTAAATGCTACTTAGGACTTTATGCGAGACCTCGGGTTTTACACTTAGAGCCTTATATCCCTGGTCATATTTAAATTATGTCCCGTGGAACATGAGTATGGTCCTATCACCTCATATAAGGTCTAGGCACACATGAAGGGCACGGCACGGCGCAGTTACAATACGGCAGTTGTTAGGTAGCTGTATGAGCGCTGTTACTTACTACCTTATTATAAAACGTGGTTTTAAAAAAGTAGGTACCAGCTTTTGTAACAGGTTTAAACCTCAGTTCAAAGTTGGTTGTACCCGGTTTAAACCACCATCCCCAACAAAGTTCGTGGATTAAACCTGTTACTAAAGCGGGTATTTCTTAAAACCATGTTTTATAACAAGGTGGAAAATGTTTTATAAAGGTACGTTTTGAATGCTAGCTACCGACTGCAATCTGACATCGACAGCGATATTTGACAGCGACTGCAACTAGTTCAACTTCATGCAGTGCGGCATGTGCGGTCGACAGCTAGCATCCAAAACGAACCTTCAGACATACGATTTAAGAGTTCAATTCGAATGACAAGATAACCGCCTTGTTGGAGCTACGTCGTGCCGTGCCATTTATGTAACGTATATTTTTATATCTCTACCTACGTATTTCACTAGTCTTCCTTGAGATTAGCCGAATTTCGGTTAGAAGAATATTTTTTATAGTCAAATCTGCAACGGTTTGTTTTCACCGCATCTTGCGATATTTTTAATGTCGTATCTACGTAGGTACATGTTATTCTATTGAGTAGATTGGGGACATATAAGACGGCTGTAGGGACTTGTTCAACAGCTTTGGGGTTTGAGTTTTGCATCATCTCACAGCCACGCTGAAGTGGCTTGGCTTTACTCAAGCTTATCATAAAGCTTTACATAATTTGAGTTTTTTGGGCTTCGACAGCACACCTCAATATTTATGAAAAAAAATATATGCATCACTTGGAAATAAGCTACCAAAAAACTGAATTCTTCAACCAGCTTAAATATCCCCATTCACAAACATATACAGGAATGAATTTTAAGCAGTGCACAAAAAAAAACTGGTGGTCCAGAATCATTAACAGAACATATCTGCATGATCAGTAAAAAAAATTTTTTCATTCTTTTGTCCGTCCTAAAATCAGCAAAATATGGATACTAACTATTCTTACGCGCTTGGAGCAGCGCTCGCGTCAGTAAACCGGTTTCGCGTTGCCGCCGTGCCTACTATGACGACTGTAACCGTACAAATCGGTTACAAAGTAAACATCTTTCGCTATCAATAACTATTCTTTTTTGTACTAAAACACGACACAATAAAAATATACGTATCTATAAAACTTATTTAACTATAAGTTGACAAAGTTTGCGCACTGGATAAAATTCATTCCTGTATAAATCTAGCGTGCTAATGTTGCCATTAACATAAAATTTTAATGAACTTTATTTAGTTATCTGTAATTAATTCAATAATGTAAGAAATTGAATAATAATGTAATTATGTATACTTATGTACTGTGATCCCCTGAACTGCGTTGTCATATCTGATGTCAAAGATTTATTACGTTAAATATATGAATTAGGATTTTAATCTTGTATTATTATTATTTAATCATTGGAATTAACCTATCTCTCTAAAAGAGCTATATTTCTATAGCTTTTATGTTCAAAATCGAATGGCATGTGCGTTTATATAAAACATGACCGTTTAAAATTACTTTAGAGATTATCTTGTAAAGAATCATTCACACTCGTCTGAGGATAGTTAGGGATAAAAAATACATGTGTGATTTTCAAATCAAATATATTTCATGGAACCCGTAGCGTTTCTTAGCTGTTTTTATAAAATTTATACAATTATTTATAATAATTTACTAATTCATTTTTACAAACGCGTCCTATACATTGTTTATATACCATTAGCTAATTTTTTTAAACCTAGTGTCTTGCTGACAATAATTGGCACCATTTTATCTATGTCACAGGACAGACTGTTTTGTGTCGAAACGATGACGTCACTGTGTCGATATTCATTACAAAGTATGTCTATGAAACATAAGAAACGCTAATAAACTAATAAAAGATGAGATTCGAACACAGACAAGAGTTACAGCGGAATTTACAAAAAGAAAACTTTTAAATAAGTATTAACCGCAACTTAAAGATAATAAAAAAATCAGGAATATAATATGAGTAGTTAAATATTTTTTCACACTGGTACACTCTATCGCTGCACGAAAAAGTTTCTATTCATACTTATTATTAAAAAAATATAAATAAAAAGTAACAATAGGTAATAAATAGGTCGGAAGTATATAAAAATAAATCTTTTTTTAAATACTTACTAACTAATGAAATTAACTAATAAAAATAATCATAAAACTCGCTCGGCTATCAAACGAAGAGGGCATAATTTCGGTAAAATTTGTGAATAGTCAAGTTTTCATTTGTGCAAGTATACTTACTTATCTTTCTTACATTTACTTGCACCAATGAGAACCTTAAGGCCCAGTTTCACTAACCAAGGTAACCTGACATATGAAAATATTTTTTATTCTATTACTTTAAAATTGGAAAGTTTTAGCATTTATCAGTTAGTGAAACGGGTCCTTTCGCATGAACATGAATAATAAATAAATAAACGCGAATGACAATTAAAACAATAAACTCCCTGAGTTTTGTAGAGATAAACCTAAGTGATGTATAAGCCACATGCGTGATTTACGTACAAACTAACTAGCAACAGATTGTGAATACTAAGTTTAAATTAAACTACAATCAAAGTTTCTTGGTAATTAAGTTCAAATTCGTATAGCAAAGAAGTATATTGGTTCAGAACCTACCTAACATTATAAAATCAAATACTATCTTGTAAAATCTATTGTAAGGCTTTTTAAAATATAATTCAAAAATTAATACAAAAATGTGATAAAATGAATTGTAGACTTGAAAAAGCGTAAGTATTCGTTTTTTTAAATACTGTGATTGGAATGCGTCGCTAATCAGCTGTCGCTTTGAGACGTTCGAGTGAGAGCCGGGCAGCTGCCGGGTGAAGCTGATCGGAAGCGGGGTAAGCAACCAGCTGCCTCCAGGTATCCAGTCGCCATCTCAAAACGACACCTAGACATTAAAATCGTTAATCTCAGTCGAATCTCACGAGACAGAACAGATGACCAGCATCGACACCAAAGGCTGCCTCAAATTTTCGAATTTCAATACTAGGAGGTGATACAATGTACTTTACACTTCCCTAAGTAAGAAGCTTACAACATTTAATAACATATAAACCATAAAATAGATAATAAATGTCCTTAGTTTACTTAATACAAATTAAAATAACATTACATTTAGTTGCGAACATAAAACTATTTACGTCGCTTAAGGACTAGAATATGTTGAGGAAGAAAGCAGATGTCCAACTGGAACATTGTCTATGGTCTGCTTTATGGCAAAGCGGTCGTTGCGTGAACCTTTGCGTTGGAAGTTGGTACTACGTAGTTATTACACGGTTAGATGCGTCGGAACTTTTTGGTCGCGATTGTAGATTAGCGTTTACCGACGAAGTCGATCATTTGATCAATTTGTTCCTTTTCGTCGTAGAGGTACAAAGACTCCATGCATCCCTTGAAATAGGGCGATGTGAAGCATTTCTCCCTGGAACACAAAAATATCTTATTAGTTTCAAGAATGATTGTTAGGTACGTAGAAGAAGAGCAGGCGATAGAAGACAGAATAATTTTAAAAATATAAATAAATCCAAAAGAATTAACTGAATAAAAATATTACGGTGCAAGGCAAGATAGATCGATAAAAAAACTATTTGGGTACAAAGTTTAACGCCAATATGCAAATCAGATTGATTAATTAACAGCAAGGCAAGTCAAGATTATAAATTAATTTCAATGTAAAAAACAAGACAGTTAACATTATATCAGGCTACGTTTTATATTATCCATTTGCATTTTAAGTATTTTAGTTGCAATTATTAGTTTGTGCTATAGTAGCCTAAAATAATATTATCTGTTTACACAAATTTTGAAGAGGAAATAAGAAATAAATTGTTATAATAGTGCTCATAGTCAGAAAATTGTATAAAAGTGCTGAAAAGAAGGCGTGAAGGCATGCTGTTAATTCGGCACAAAATAGAAGATAAACTTGCTGTGAAAAGAAGAATTAGAATATTACCTGTATTTCATACTTACGATCCTTGGGTAAATATTTTGTATAAAGATATTTATTTAAAGGTTATAATAAGTGCAAGCCTATAAGTGTAAGCATAGCAGTGTTAAAGTTTTATATAGTGCAGTATATACGTAAATATAGCCTGCTGTTAATACCCCAAAGCTGAAGGAATGCTTAACGCATTAGAAAGAGTTAGATATAGGAAATATAAGGTTGTGAGAAGGAGAGGCAAAATAAATTCGGTTGGTACCTAATTCCCAGCCGGGGGGACGGCCCCGTGTAATATTCTTATATATTCCTTGAACTGTTCTAACTGGTCAGTTTCTTGTAGCACCTCCACGCAGCCTTTGAAGTAATCTGTCGTGAAACAGTCTTTCCTGTGCCCCAACAAGGAATAATGCACTTTATTACATGGTCATTGAGGTTGGAATTGTATGGTGATTTTGTATTGTGAATTAGTTTCGTTTGTTTTGCTTGGCAGAACTGCGATATGATGCTGCCATAAAAAATGTATTTGTGTTTTTGATAGCGATGTGACTAATGTTTTAAATTATCATACTTATATTCTAACGACAGTAAAACCCATTATTCCGTAACGCAACTAATTCAAAATTCCAAACCAACTCATACGAATTCCCGCCAATTTACAACAAAAAGAACTGAAAAACGTCACATTTCAAAAAGGGAATGCGAATCAAAACGCAACGAACCTGCATAGAGTGTAGAGTTGTGGCTCTCTAAAGAGGTTGTAGCAGTCGTCGCAGATCCTGTCGAGGCGGGCAAAGATGGCCGCGTCGTAGACTCCTTTGCACTCGAGGGTGAAGAAGGAGCGCCTCGCGACGTGGTGCGACGACGAGGGCGGCGCCGCCGCGCCCAGGGCCACCGCCACCAGTGCCGCGCACGCCAACTGAATCGAACTTAGATGCATCTGGAAACAACAAACGTAAGTACTGTTAGAATCATTCAGCTTTTAAGATATGACTTAAGCTTAAAGGTAGAGGTAATTTCATACTTCTAATACTCGGTTTTGACCGCTGACAGACAAGTGGAAACTAACAGCGGATGATATGCTTTTAGTTACCTAACAACTTAGATTTTCCGACAAAAATCAGTGTAGGCATTAAGTAGGAAAATCAGACTTATTTCAGGCATGTGTTTGTAAACTATACACATATCCGTAGGGACGTGATAGTTACTGATTACTACAGACAGACAAATAGATGCCTTTCAGTTAGCTAAAGTTATTCACACAAGGAAGCTAAGAAGGTATACATAAACGAGTCTGAACCTACATAAGTTTTACAGTTATTATAATAAGTACTGTAACATTATCAATACGTAAAAGGCCGTTATACAGTAACGGCAAGGAGGATCAAAGGAGCGGCGTTGGCGCAATATTACCGCGGAGACTGCGCCTGCGCCGGTTGTCACGAGGTTAAGGGAAATACGCCTACTTTAGGCATGTAATAATGTGGGAGAAATTCCCATGTTTTTAAAATGGATTTTTATGAATCAACAGGGAAGAGACCGCTCAAAATCAATATGCATGTAGCAGTAACGGTTAATTCACGGGTATGGTTTTTCCATTATTTAATTACGGTATAAAGTACCTATGTTCCTAAGGACCAAAATTGGTATTTTTGCGTCCTACTAAACTCATGCAGTTTAAAACTCCGCCTTAAACGATACCTATCGATAGATTAAAGCGCAAAGTGAACGGGCGATTAACTCAAAGTGGACCCGGTAAGTAGGTACATAAAATTAGCTGGCTGAAATAGGAAACTAAAATTAGACTATGGTTGTCTTTCTTATTATAGGCATAGAGGTACCTAGGCTATAAACGTGTCTATATTCATCCTAGCTGCTTTTCTGATTAAATGGTCGTTTAATATTGAATTTATAATATTTTATAGTCATTTCACTGCCGTGAAAAACCTGTCATATGACCGGTAATGATATCTCGATTATTCTCGATGTTTGATTAATCGATTTATTTTATCGGAAATGTGGGAATCTACGTGACTGATAGTGATCAATCAAATTGTGAGACAATGAAGGATTTAAATAGGCCGTAGGTGCTTATGGTACTTCAATATTTGTGTGAATAAAAACCATTGTAGATTAAATATTAGTAATAGATACCGTGACACAGGAAATTATCACAACTTACAACATATTCCACGCTCCTTTCCCTTGCTTTCCAATCAACACGGATATTAAGAACTTGTGCAATTTCTATATCGAACATTTACGATATCTCATATTTATTGATATAAGCTGCTATATGAAGTCAGTCAACCGGATTCAAAATAAGCTTAGAATCGATTACATCTCGATTCTAGTTATAAGTCATTAAAAATTTTAATTCGATTAGTCATTTTTGTTCTTATTTTATTTTTCTTGGAATTTTAAAGTTCATAATTATGTTACGATTGGATGTTAGAACGTGTGCAATCGTCGAAAAACCGCGGCTGTCAATTACTCGATACCGGCATATCGCCTTATCTTTGGGAAAGCCACATTTAGTGAACGGAGACTCGAAATTGTTTCATTCGAGGCCTACTTTATCATGATTTACGTCATTGCGTGAGGTGATTGTCCTAAACTATGCTAATGATGGTAATGACCTTATTTTTGGTGATTTATGTGCGAAAGTATAAACCTTAATGCTTGCAGGTCATTTTAGCAAAAAGTGAAACTGATTTTACTTTCTTAGGTAATGTAATTTAAATACAATTTGATGGCCATATGATGAAGGTATTTCAGATATTTGGCACAAACAGCTTATTGGGGAATCTAGTGTAACAACGAAAGTTTAACCAAATCTCCCATTGTTTTATTTCAATAAAAGTCGAAACTTGTCACTACTTAACCCTCCACCGCGAACGCACTTAAATAAAGTGTTGCCCGTCTCAATAAACAAACATAATATATACGTAACGTTTCCTGATTGGGCCAAGTGGACCGGTTCTTACTTCGGTATCAGTATAAAGTGAGCCGACAGTCCCACCAAAAAGTTTTTAACAGAAGTTTTATCATAAGATTGGGGCATACCTACTGTCTTTTAAAACAAAAACGCATCGAGATGGGACAGTTTACTTTAAAATGCAACTGGTCTAATGTGTTGTTTGTTTTAGTTGCTATGATATTCTACATTTTTTTACGTCGGCGATTAAGTGGGCCTTTTGTTTTATACGTTTTGGTGTATCGAGGACGGCAGTCGGCATCGCTTTAACGTTTTAGTAACGAGGGACGCCCCAGGCAATGGTGATTCATGGACGATTTTATGAAGTTATTATGCCATGGTGGGCTCGTTTAATGGTGGCCCCGTGGTTGGCAGTTGTCAACGTATTGTATACTTGCATGATAAGGTCTCGGGTATATTGTACTTGTATTTGTTTATTTCATAGATCGATTTTGAAGCTATGGTTATGGAGTTTACCTACTAGAACTTAATAGGGAAGAGGATTACATAAATTATCTTTTATTTAAGTTTCAGAGCAAATAAAGTTTATATTAATTATCATTAGCTACTGAAGCTTGAAACCAATTTTAAACTCTCACATTTTAAGAACCGCTTCTCAAATAATAATAAAGTTAAAGATACGATTACAGTGAAGATAAAAATCTTGCAATTCAACACGGACGCGCATTGTGCAACATGCATTCAACTTTCTCAATAAAACAATATCTACAGTTAATACAATAAAGTGAAATTATGCTACGATTTAACGCACTTAAAAAAATAAACTATTACTATGAGCCATCATTAGCAGGGTTAAAATCAATCTAAATCTAATCTATTAAAATCAACAAAAGAACGCGTTGAACATCATGACAGTACCTATAAAAGAAATAATGTTGTGAGTCGTGTCTATGCAAGAATTATTTCAAAAAAATTCAGAACCTACGATATTGACAGGAAAAAAATATCTTTAGTCTATAGTTTGTCGACCAAAAACTATTGGTAACTGAACGCGGCCTCTAAGACCTAACTAGCGGTAGGTGAATGTAGGCTGAACAGACTAAGAATTAAACATGAGAGCATTAACGAACTAGTTATAACCAGATTGTTGGGCTGCTATGCGTAAGCGCAACTGTCCAGCAACATGTTGAGAACATACGCTTACCGATTTTATATGTACCTAGTTTATTTGTATAACATTAAAATAATAATAATAACGGCCAGGTTTTTCTCAAAAATACAGATAGACATTTGCATTATGACAATGTTTTAACATTTGTTAATAATAAGCGCCAAATTACCAATGAATAACAAATATTAAAAGTTTAACCTTTTTATTTATTTTTTTACTTTTCAATTGTTGTTTTTATAAATAAATAATTAGTTAAATGATCTATCTACATTTAAGTGCTAATCGCGCAAGCTGATTACCATTGAGAACAGATGCCATTCAAAAGGAATTTACCCTGCACTACATATTCATTAACAGGCCTATTTCATTGAAAACTTAACTTTCTTCTGGCATATGATTAGGTGCGTTTCACACATATCTTAACGAGGACATTAATAATGTAACAGTCGGTACAGACTGTCGCTTGTTACGCAAGTGTGTGCCAGAACTAGTATGTTTATTGACTGGGAAAACAATTGCCAGATACTTGATAGATTTATCTTTTTTTACTGTATAATGTTAGGTACTTCTTCCGCCGTGTTTATTGTGATCGTGCATTTTTATACATATAGAAAATTTTAATAAATAACTGAAGACTATTCCCGAAAACCTCAAACTTAGCTCAATATTGCCAGAAATTCAATGCTCAAAGAAATTGTTAAAAAAAGTAAAATTCAAAATTAGATTAAGTCTCAATGTTGCCATTGCAATAAATGACATATAGGTACAACCTCTTTATTATTTCAGACTCTTGGTATAAACAAAACCTTTTTGTAGATTGAACATTTGGTATGATTGAAGATTGTTCAGGCAGTGTGTGCTTAGCTTTACGGTCCACGCACTCAGGCGCAGGGGGCATAGCAATTAATTATAGATTGCAGACTGCTCGGCTGGCGCACAACTAGACTGGTTCTTCTAGTGTGGGAGACTCGTACACTTTGTATAGGTTTTATTGATCTCTAGTGAACGTGCTGATCTATACGATACAATATCTATTGGGATCACTTGTAATTTTAAACAGGTATAACATGCATCCGCTTAAGTAGGTAGCAATTTATTGATAGAAGCTTAGATTGCAACATTGTGTTGAAATAATGGCAGTTGATTCAGAAAGGGATAGATATTCAGCAGAGTATTTAACCTCAAACTTTGCTCAGTTATAAAACTATCGGAAGATATTTCTGTAAAAATCACTTCGTTGTAAAAAAATATCTCGTTTACTATCTAAAAATGCATTAATAACAAAATAAGTAATTAGAACTTAGTCTCCAACAAGTTAGACACAGCGGCGTTACGCAAAGTTTGTGATAGTGTGCGTCAGTTTGCCGCTCACGCGCCGCGCGGCACGCCCTCTGCATCGCAATTACTTGGCGAGGCAGACTGGCCACCAGCCACCCATCGAGGTTTCAAACCTCCTTGCTATGCAGCATGCGACTCTATGGTCGAGAAACCAGAGTAAACAAACCTTTGATAACTCAAAATAGTTTAACTAGTTTATCTGGATTATGAATTAGTTAGACTAGCTTAGTAGGCGGTTTATGGAAGCCTAGGATTTGCTAGAAATAACTTAGTTGCGGAATTAGAGTCTGTTCATAGCGAGTTGTTGAAAAACTTGTCTGCATAGACATAATCTTGTCTGTAAATGAAAATATGATTTCGGGACATTTCAATGACACTAGATATAGTTATCGGCATGGATATTGAGCCCTGACCTTCACCTGCGCAGAAGCGATCCCCACTCTTCCGCCGAGAGCTCAATATCCGTGCCGATAACTATACTTACATAATAAATACAGATAAGATAGGAAATCGACGTCACCGTTCGAGTCATGATGATTCTCTCAACCTAGCAAGTTTATCAATATTCGTGTTATTTACAAACAACAACAGCAGCAAACTAGCATTGCATATGCTCAACTCATAAACTCTACCATTTTATATTGTTTACAAAATTAACAAATTCCTTTGACTATTATAATCAGACCTTCTTGGTGATATCTTGTTTATGAGTAAAGAGGTCTTATTGAACTGGGTGTTCTATAGACGGTATGGCACCGGTCGGTTTTACGAGTATTTTGATCATGCACGCCCACAAACTATTGGTACGATAAGTGGCCAATGTTTATTATTTTGCATTTCTTTACATGGTTAATTTAATGTCAACGAAAGGTATGGTTGTTGTCATAAGAAAACCCGGGTTATGACGTCAAATACTGAAATAGCTAAGTAGAAATGTTGAATGTTATTGTTTATAGCAGAGATTTAAATTGGGTCTAAGATATCTGGGGCCCGATTCTCCTAAGTTAATAATGTCAAAATCGAATAGAAATCGAATCGCAATATGATCGCAATAGCCGTTTTAACCATATCGGGCATTCTGCTACTAATAAAAGACCAATCGTATTCGATTGACATTTGATTGGTGTGCGATTGGTCTGCTATTTTGGTGATTTTGGTCTATACGGTAGTTTGCTCTACAATCATATTGCAATCGTAAATCATTTGCAGACAAAATGATTCATTATTGAATGACAAAAAAGGATAAAAACGTTTATTTCAAAGAAAAAATAGCGGAATGCCACATACGCTTCAATCGTAATCGAGTCGGGATTGGATCGCAGTCGAACGTGAATCGAATGGCGCTTAAGTAAAATTAGGAGAATCGGGCCCCTGGGTAGATGAGAGCTAAGCTTTTCTACTCATAAATAAATTAGTTAGTAAATTAATAAAATTTTAGAATAAGTACCTAACTAAAAAAACATAAATTGTGGTAAATAGTTAAATCATATGTCAGTAAAATGACTATCATATCACAAAATCAGAGCCGCGATGCGTTAAATTAATTCAATGGCAGAGACAATAGAATGGCATATGGCGCGCATCGCCCGCCATTGTGTCTGCGTAGGCGCAACCTTCAGCCTGTGGCCTTAGCTGACAAATTGGGATGCTCTCACTTCCTAGATTCACTGGATACATGACTAACTGCAAGATACTGGCCAGAGATGACAATTTAAAACAACAATTATGAAAAAAAGAAAAAATAGGTACAGATTAGAAAACAAAAGAAAGTTAAATAAGTCTGCTGAAATAAAAACAATGAGTCTTCTGAATCTACGAAAGTAATTTCATGTCCTTATGCATTTTAAAAAGGACAGCTACTGCAATGAGATTTCCATAAGGTTATTGCTCCTAGTAATGAAATTCTTATGTTATCAAAGCAGTGTAGCACTATGAAATAAAGATGACATAATATTACTGAAACATGAAAAACACTGTTTAAAAACTTCATTGCATTAAAATTAAATCTTAAAACAAATAGGGATTGGTTTTCGAAGAAATATCGTTAAATTCGGCTGTAGTGGTATTTAATTTTCTTTTATGTAAAGCTGCCATGTTTGTTTTGGAATCTCCTAGAATCTTATCGGGATAAACTTAGCCATATCTACAAGGTCTATTATGAAACTCAATGTAAACAAATGTTAACTCTTATAAAGTGTGATTAAAGTACTTTATTTAAAAAGGAGATTATTTCTTATATACATAATATTTGGGTTTGGAATTCATCTGTATACCTAGACTGGAATTGTGAAACAGTAGTAGACTATAAACCAACAGTAAACAATTACCTACTAAACGATTCAAGTTAGTACCTACTTTTATCAAAATTGAAAATGCAATGTGATATTCTTTTGAAGGAGCACACATACCTATGTTTTTAATAGCTTTAATAGTATGCCTAGGTATGAATCAGATTGGCACGTGTAATACGGCGTGTAGGTGTATCAAGTTATTCAATGATCTTGATGTCCACTCGTGAACTATTTTTTGTAGGTAAATGACCTCATGTCTGAAAAGTCTATGGTACCCATAGATTTAGGATCCCACTGCCGTTCGATAGATCGGCAATGTGGACATAACTATTTGTCGTATGAGTCGATTGAGGAAAGCATATTTACTTACACAAGAAAAAATCACTCAACTGATGTATTTCATTTTTGGCTTCACTAAAAATCACTCTATTGTCGAACTATCTCCGGTCTTTATTTATGATAGTAGGTACCTAAATACATTCTTTACATGAGGTTTCATTTACCGATTTTCAAAGTGTCAAAAAAAATTCACTTTTTTCATAAAAAAGTCTTCATAAACAAACAAACAAGCTTTCCACAATTCACTCAACTACCAGGCGTGCAGAAACATGTGCTGGTACACAGTCGCAGTACTACGTACGCAGCTCGTTTGTGTATCTCGTAGAACAATTAGCGGGGCTAGGTCGGCGTCGCGTGATGCCTCCGCCAATCAGCGACAATTAGTGGTGCCACTATGTAGGTCAACGGAGAATTAGAGAATACGGTGACGTCTAGCGTGGTTATGCGTCCCTGGTAATCTGGATTCTAAAATTATAGTCATGTACATAAGGTTACTCATCGTATGTACCTATATAAAAATATTGAGAGTGCAAAAAGATCCAGATTTTGAAGAATTTCTTATTTAGAGAAAGAATATGCTTCTCAATTTGTGGTCATCTTTTTTATCTTTATTATTTATAACTTAAAACAAGTATTTTGAAGATGAAAAATATCATCTCTATCTGTTTGGTCTATGCTATCTAACTTCATAGTAAGTGGTTCTCAAATGACAAAAAAGTAGTCATAGTAAGTACGTCCTATGCCACTTCTAGTGAATGTTTAAGTCTGTGTTGGTGTCATTGGTAAGAAGCTGTCGTCATCCATTGTTTGATGCCAATTTATTAGTCGTCATCACTGTACAGAGTATTTTGGTACACAAGACTGGGTATTTATGTTTTTTAACTATTAAAAATACTGTTAGGTACTTTGTATGCCATTTGTAAAGACACCACAGAGAGTTTTCTAATATTTTTCGGCTATGGTTACAACACGTGTGATACTTTAGAACTATAAATACTAAACGCCTTGCTAACTGCAATCGCGTTGATTACAAAACGTGACTGCTGAAAATTCCGTAACAGCCAGCCATAAAAGTAATTCTTATTAATGACCCGTTTATCTCTTTATTAAAATGTTTACGAGGTAATCGTATATCCTTTAGACGTTTGCAACACTGCATATTTATGTACGAATCTTCGCAAAGTACCTATCGAGAAAATTTTCATCTGTCACATCGATTTTTCCCGCAAATCGATTTAGCTCTAATAGTAAAGTCACCGAACTCGATAGCAAGTTCAAATCTGTCTAGTTCATGCATAGCTTGGCACTAGTTGGCAGCGCCGTGTATTCGTCGGCACACCGTGCGCAGGCGATCGCGCCCCGCTGTCTGCAACGAGAATCAGCGGCCGGTTACACGCACACATGCGCATTGCGTACGCGCACCATAGCCGACATTTTTTTTTAGTAAGGGCTGTGAAAATTGCTTATTTGTTGAACTTGTAGTAGAAGTCGTGGATGGAATGAAAATAAAAGAAAACCGTCCATTTTCTTTTCATTTTTTTATAAGGTAACAATGATTTTAAATAAAGGATGTTTTAAGATTCGAAAGACAATTTCAGCTAAAATGCTGAGCCTATTTAACCTTTCAATAATCGTGTACTGATAATCTTAAATTCGGTTAGTGTAAATATTGGTTACATCTTTGCGTTATAAAGTTTAATTAAACTTCACAGGTACAAGAGCTATAACACATAATATTGTATAGCCTGCTCACATTCTTCACTACGGACAACCCTAACCACCTCGTCGTGGAAATTACATGAATTTTCCTTTTTCGCAATCGTTAGGGAGTTAATTGGCAACCAGCAGGTAGGATGTAATCATTTGCTGATTATGATTGACTTTTAGCTAAACGTGCAAATATATCATGTGCTGCACTTACGAGCAATTTCAACAGAATTAATTTTGCAAAATTATTGGCTGGGGTTTAACGTTAATGTTTTATTAGCTTGAACTATTAAAGGCTTGCAACACTGCGGGTTAGTGAAATAGGTGAGCGGGC
The DNA here is from genome assembly GCA_963856015.1 of Helicoverpa assulta. Lineage (NCBI taxonomy): Eukaryota > Metazoa > Arthropoda > Insecta > Lepidoptera > Noctuidae > Helicoverpa > Helicoverpa assulta. Next base: position 11,501,340 of record CAWLCW010000012.1, read on the forward strand.
GACTTGGATATTAAGCAATTAAAGACATGTAGACTTTTCGTCGACATCAAACGAAGAACTAACAAACCTTATAGAAAATACGGTTTTGCACTGCAGTAGAAATAATGCAGATTTTGTAAGTACAATGAAGATTCATAAAACATCTAGAAGGTGCAGTAGTCAACACACGTGCGTTACAGCGAACAGAAAAATGATCCCCAGTCACGTAGGGATATCGTTTTCATTTTAACAAGACTCTTGACATGCCACTTCAACGAAGGCCTACGTAAACTGCATCCAACAAATAAGTATCAACCATCAGCATACATCGAGCGACTCAGATATATTGTGTTAGTGCAACAATGCGTGCGCGTGAGTCGCATAGCCTAGCTCTATCAGTAGCCATACATCTGCAATGAGCAAACGTAATAAATATTACAATCACATGACTAATGCAATAAATATGCGTTTCTCTTTGATGAAATTGTGGAACTTCATTGATACTATCACCAATCTTAAGTATCTTAAACGAAGCTGAAGTAGTATTGGACTCTACAAAAACCGTAAAACTAATTACCTACTAATCATTCAAGTTACACGTAAAAAACATCTTATAAAACCAGTTTCCGAATTAACATAAAAGTTAATTTTATTTGTTTGTGTGTGGTATTCTCGGAAAGGGCTTAGCCCGCCGATAATAACCATACCACCAAGAATATCGCCTACATAATTCATCCGACAATCAACCACGGTTCAAAGCTACTCATTATCGCACCGCTCCCTACGATCCCACCATTATGCCACATAACTAGACTAGATCAAGTTTATTTATGTAAAACTGTATCCCTAGTCATGCAACTAAAAAAAACGCGCATTGGAAAATTGTCGCGCAAAACGGCTTGGGCAGGAAAGTCGGAACATTCGAGAAGGCGGCCTGTTTTAACGTAACAAGTTGAGCGCACGACGCCGATCACATGTAGTGTCGCACAGTTTATGTTTACGAGGTAAGTCTAAGTTAAACTGCCCTGTTTATATTCAGTGTATTAGATTGTAGTCAATCCATCTTGAGGTGTTTATGGCGGCTCTAAAGTTCCATAATTTATTGCTACTTGAGCAGCAACGAGGATCTTTCAGTAAACTTGTTAAAATGATAATAGAAATGTAATAGAGTGTGCAAAGTTCCTGAATTTATTGCTAAAGTCGTATGTGTGGTCGTAAATATTTGCGGTATTTATTCAAATAGTCCTGAAATCCGAATAGCACAATTTGTCCCATTACTTGAAGAACTTAGTAAGTAGTGGTGGTCCAATTTCAAATTACTGTAGGAAGAACACACGCTAGCCTTTGCCAATAATAGTGCGAGAAAAGAAAGTGTCGGTCTTCAGTATGACGTCATTATACAGCTGATTACTGTACAGATAATAAATAACGCATGCCAAATTTACTGCAGACGCCTCGTGGTTTTTTTTCAAACGGGTACGACATACCGGTTTTTGGTCAGACGGTTTTTTTTGACAGCGACGCGTCATGGGCGGAGCCTGCAATTTTGAAACGGTAATTAATTTTGGTTGAAGGAACATCACTGTGAATAAAGTGTGCCTAAATTAAATTGAGTTATTAAATGAACGAAGAAGAAGTTTTGACTAATCGTTCCTGTTTTATGCTTATAGAAACATATCTGAAGCAATAGTAGTATGAATAATGCAAAAATAGAACGATCATTACCATAACGCAAACAAAAAAACCCTATTTCATGTAACCACTAACCCAGAGATCATCAATTAGTTCACCGATTCTGTAGCCCACCGTGGAAGATTAAAAAACAACCGATTCGCGGGCAAAGGCATTAATCGCGCATCCAGACCAAGATACAGATTAAAAAGAATAAATAAATAAATACACAAATGGCGCTTTGGCGGCAAAACTTGTTTCCGATCTGAAGCCCAGTTCGCCGCTTTTATACGTGTAATAAAGTTGAATATCGTTTAAAATAACATTTGACAGGTGTAAATGACGCGGTTGTGTTAACCAGACGGACTGGTTGGGTCTAGTGCCGTTGAACCGCACAGGTGGTCCTTGAATTACTATAGATAAATTTAATACAGCGTAATAATAGAGGCGGGTGACGTGACGCCTCTGCGCTGAAACCGAGAGTTAGGGGTGCAAACCGAATGTACGATGCGGTTTTCTAAATCTGCCAGATTTAAGAGTGTCAGAATCTAATCTTATCGCGGGAAAAGGAAATAGATGTATTTTTGTTCTGTATTCAAGAAAAAAATTCTTAGCGATTGATTTTAATTTAACCCTTTCTAATATCAAGAAAACCGACTAACGTAAGTATGTAGGTACCAACAAAATAAACAAGGGGACAAACATTGCAATCATCTTATTTGAAATCCAAAATAAATATGTAAGAAGCAGGTTTTACGCTCGACTAAAAATATATAGCTCGGAAAATATGTACGATTTTTTTGCACTATGGTTTTCCTCGATGGGTATCAAAAAACCCTTAATTACTTTACTGCGTTGTTATTATCGTTGCCATCAAGGCATTCATATTATGCAAATGTACAAACGTCATTATGTGCGTATATTCTGCGTACCATAGCGATATAACCTCAATTTGTATTTTTTTCCATGAGTATTTTTCCAGAGAAAAAATATGCCAGTAATATGTTTCACGTCTAAGAGAAGAAACGCTACTTGGCTGTTTCATAGGCAGTTGCGTAAAAATCTACAGCAAAGTGACTCAGTATTCAGTATGATAATAAGAAAATGCTATAACAATTTTCTTACTTCACAATTTCGTAAAAATGTAAAGAAATGTGACTCAATATGATGATAAAGATACCTAGAATTTTTATTATGCACACAGCTAAAACGAGGAACTATCATAGTAAGGTATAAATACAGATTTGGTAAAGGCTGGTATTAAATGTTGTTTTTCAAAACGGTTGAAAAAAAAAACGCTTTGATACTTTTCCATAGTTCTAATTGGCATAGACAATTGACAAGTGTAGTGTGATCTATGCATTATGTCCGCTTCCTACTAAGTGTTCCGGTTGTGTCATATAATTGCTAATAATTTATACCTATTAGGTACATATAACTATTGTGCTATAAATACAATCGCAAAATTCAAAGAAATAAAGGTAATAAAATTAATAGTTCACACAATTTATGGTTTTCTGTATTCCATACATAAGCTTTTACGTTTTATATCCCGTTACGACTATATTACATCGTTTGTTTTGTATTTATTAATAATATTAATAGTAATTACGATTTATATTATAAAAGTAAAATGCGTAAAGTATCTTCATATTTTGTACCAAGAAACAGTCGTATTTGAATCAAAATGTTGGATTATTTTATAAAAAGTAGTAACTTATGAAGTATGAATTATTCGTGTGGAGTTTCATATGGATAGGCATATTTTGCAGTTTTTAAAGAACCAACTTCATAAATAACCAGAGAAATTGAATAAAATGAAATGATGGCAGATGATCAAAGAACCTTCTAGCACTCAAATTAAATATATCCTTAATTCAGAAACACTCGAGATACCTAATTGATTTAGTTGATGGAAGTATCAAAAGTACAGACGCATTCGATAACATAGCAACAGCTTCAAAGGAAATCTGTCAACATTACTTTAGAAACATAAATAAATAAAATAAAATGTAACATGGCTATCGATGAAAAAACCAAAATAAACAAACTTTAGAGGACATTCGTCTGGCGCATAAACAAGTCATGGCGGCGCGCATGCGTAGTGCGAGCCAAAATTAACCAATCGTACATTAGCAACAGAACGCCCAGACGCAACGGACTTTTCACTTCCCTCCAAAAGTGAATCATTTGTCTTTGAAATAAAAAAAAAAACGATAATTTTCTGGTTTTTAAGATAAAACAGGCTGGTTGATTGCAGATAATATAATAGTCGGAGTTGTCTTCACTAGTCTTATAAGTCTGCCTAGAGATTCCAGAGACGTTATTTTCTAGATTCTTCATAAAATATTATGTCATTGTATAACAGATTACGTACCACACGAGTTACTATCATAAACACGACTTGCGGTTTCTTTTTCACTGCTCAGCTATTAATAATACGCAGATATTATTTAAAAGTTATTCTGTTTCGCAAGATAAACTTTAAGACTGAGTCATACGGATAGGTTTCGCGGTACAATCGTAAGATGTTAAAGCCTCTAGAAAATATGACCTTTATTCGAATGATTATACGGGTTTTGCTGTTATAAATTACTATATTTTGCTAGCGGTTTCACCCGCGTCCCGTGGGAAATACTTCACGCACCCATATAGCCTCCTTGGATAAATGGGTTATCTAATACTGAAATATTTTTTATTTTGTTCGTAGCAGTACCTTGTTCAAGAGGTTAGCGCGTCCAAACAGACGAACTCCTCGGATTAGTAGTATGAGTACTTAGATATAAAATAGATAATGTTAATGAGTTCAAACACCCATTTAAATAATTATGTAACTTTAATTTATATGTTATGTAATCATAAACTGGTTTAGATATAGGTATCGTTACTTGTAATGTCCTATTTTTAACTTAAATGCTTGCTTTTTCTGTAGTTAGAATGTTTTATATGGGTAAAAACAATAATTTAAGTAAGATAAATTATGATGGTCTAAAAATAGCCTGATGAACAGTTAAGCAACATTAAAAAAAAAAAACGTGAGAATCTGGCAATTGTAATAAGAAGCCTTATACCTACCTAAGATGTAAACCTACATAAGTAAAGTGAATTTATTTTCGTTAAGTAGAAATGCCCTACCTGATCCCACAAATGCAGCCTATCAAAACTGTAATAAAATATATCAATCAATTCGTCTAAACAGCTATTCCACTAGTTCTAATCTCCATATGCAAAAACCGTCAAAAGATTTTAAACAAATAATAATCTAACTCATTTTATTCACATCTTTTGAGTAAACTTGTTTAGTAAAAGTGTCATCGCTGTCTGGACCGTATACATTATCTGTATTTATTGTCTCTGGCCAAATATATGGCGTCTCCGAAGTTGGCGGGAATCCAACAACTGCTTATCATCTTGAGGATGTAATAATTCAGGTTCATTCACGTTTTACTAGCGTGGGTTGCCATTCACGGGTTGAATTCATTATTCATTTATCATAATCGAACATATTTTGTGGATTTCCATAATTTTCAGACAAAAACAAAAGCAAAAAAATCAGCAGTGACATTAAAAAGAATGCTCTACATTTATGTCCTAGCGACATTTTAGATCCCCAATAAATTACTTTATCCGATCAAAAGATAATATAGATTATGTAGACCAGAAAGCGTTTTATAAGCTCGTTTTTTTAGCGAGAGACCACCCAGTTTTAATGAAGATACCTACGTTTAAATATAGTGGTTGTAAATTGCGTGATATGTATCTGGCTCTCGAGACGGCGCGGGTTCGAAGACGGTCATCGCTTACAGAGACGGATCTAGGCAAGCATGATGTTGATTTTTTTCCCTCCGATTGCAGACATGCACCAAAACCTGTATATCTGTATATACCGTATGTGTGTATCCTATATATTGGTCCAATACATGAGCGAGAGAGAAAATCTTAGAATTAAATAAGCTTCCTTGAGAATAAATTATCGCAACCCTAAGCCTACCAAAAACAAAATTTTATTTTATATTATCTATTAAAGTTTCCAAGGCAACAAAAGACATACTATTTTGCTATGAAGATAAAATGCAATTTAAATTCACCGTGCACCCTGGGACCGCACCCTGAGTACACCCCTGCTCTCACCGACGTAAACGCGTGTATTTTGTGTTGGCTCAACCGCAGCCATGACAAGCCCCGGCCAGGAAGGTGAACCCTGCGGTTTCCGATTGATATAAAACTGTCAAAGATACTGTCTGCGCCCGCGCCGTGGAAAAATATGCTTTCATCTTCAATGACGATTCGGAGATAATTGAGGCGCGACACTTGGCAGACTTTGGGATTATAAATACTGAGATGAGAGAGAGACGTAGTGTATGGGAAGGTAGGATGGAGAGGAAATTTAGGTGATGTTGAGTGAAATTCATAAAGATGGAAAGGATAGGAACTGGTGAGGGATAACCGTAAAATAGTTGATTTAAGGAAAGGTGATGATGGTAGTGCCGTAGCGTGTCATGAATGGGCCAATGAGAGGTACATTGTCAACAGTGAAATGATTCTAGCTTTTAATGAAGATGATGACGTTTCTGAGGCACAGATTGTATTGGTTGTAAGAAAAGTGAGACGCACCAGTGAACAGAAAACCAATAATGATTGATGATAAATAAAACTTATGGATGTGTACAATTAAAAATTGAAAAATAGAGTAGTAGTGGACAGAATTTAAATATAAATTACCTTCCAAGACTGACGGTAGTTAGTATTAAAAATTAATAACAGCTATGTAGAATATGGTACGTTAGTTGATTAATAGATCAATAAAAATGATAAAGATGTCGATATCTGCGACCATTAATAATGATTGAAAGATGTAGGTAAATGTGTTTCAGTGATTAAAATACATAAATATAATAAGCTGCAATTTAGAGAGACATTTGGCTATTTTGATTTTAAACGTTTTTTGAAGGAAATTTGTTATTAAATTGTGAAGATTAGCAGAGTAAAAGTTGGATTATTTGCAGGCAGATAGACAAAACGCAGTTTATTAAGCGACCAGACAATTGGCAAGAGACAAAAGCTAACTTTAGCTCCCGAGCGGGCCCGTTTAATTTTATTTATTTCATTAAACCGCTGTAAATATGTCTTATTGGTGTCCAGACGGCTTTCACTGTAAATTCGGTTTATTTTGAGGATAAACTGAGTACACTCTCTTTGAGTTTAATTTTGCGTTTTCCTGTAACTACACTTGGATATTTTTTCAAGCGTCGACCACGACTTTGAATTAATTTTTACATGCTACACTATAAGAATTTGTGTAGAAGAATTATTTTAATATTTGCCTAATCAATTAATACTGTGGAAATATCGAAACAGGTCTACACTACAGGTCACTAAAGACTAAATATAAAATTGCATTCATTTTAAAACTGTATTTAAGCAAAGCTTTTGAGAGCAAGATGTTTCCAAATTCCATCTCTATCTTTTGTTTTTACAATTTAAAACTATCTTAAAACAGCTTTCAGTCTATCAGTCGTTACATACTTCAATGAGTCGAGACCAAATATCTCTACCTATATCAAATATGTAACGTACTCGATACGAATATGCTACTATATTTAGCATCGCATATCGAGTTACTAGATACAGCCGCTCAGGGAATTCATTTGTGACCTACAAATCAACGGCTATATAAAATGATAGCTGATATTTTCTTAGACATGTCTGATGTTAAGCTGAAAGGAGATTCGGTTTATTTAATTGTGATTCAGTGAAATAAGAGAAGGAATAAAGATTGAAACAAGAGACAAGTGACAGCTTCTAAAACAAAAAGTTTAACACCTATTTGATTATGTGCATTTGAGTCTATGACACAGAGTACATTATACTATATGTCTATGAATATGGTACTTTGTTTATAATAAAAGTCTATGAAGTTTTTAGCCAAATAATTAAGATGAATGTGAAATAAACAAATAATTAGGTACCAAAATATTTTCTAAACCCCTAGCTTTCACAACGAATCGTTTAAGAAACATTTGGTGTCTCAAAATATTAAAAATTTGATTGAGTTTCTATTACTGGCTGAATATGGTTTATAAATGGTTTTCCCCTTACAGTTGGCCAATAAATACATAATATTGAATGAGTGCTAGACGATGTAGTAACTCCGTTAGTCATCAGACAGATTAACTCTTCAACGGACGTCATAAATTGTTTTCAAACTTAAATATGTACATAATATCCTTGAATAATTTCCTTCCCTCTTATGAATTAAAACTCCATGACAATGACTTAGGCCTACTGAACTCGTTGACCAAAGAGGATGAATATGATAGCTAATGATATCATATGAAATACGTGACATATTGCTGGTGTACTAAAAATATACAAAAAAATCTTACGTTAATTGCATTATTACAATACTTGCCCCAAAAATGTCACAGAAGTAGAACATGTTTCAAAATCCTTGAACTTTAAAATGTCATAGACGAAAATATATCTACACAAACATTAGGTTATCCATAGAGGTTCGCAGACGCATCGTCGCCGCGTAATCCGACCTCCTTATTTGGGTCATTCTTGAGTACAGACACATGATATTTCATTAATAACGCATTAAATTTAATATTTGTACATTTAGAGGTCGCGGGAGTAGTGTGCAAGTTTTTATTAGCTATTATTTGACCATAAAAGGATGTTATTTTTTATGCTCATGCTCACGTTTTCTGTCGTGTGGTGAGGACCAGTGTCTGTGCAATTCGCTTCGGAAAGTGCATGTGACTTGCTGTTGATTTTACTGCCTGGTGGAAATGTCAATACCATACTGGTCGAATATTTAATCGATTTACAAGAAGGAGAGTAATGGAAATGCTATTTTAGATCTAGGATTTGACTCTATAACTAAAAACTAAAAACCTTTTGAGTTTTGAGCTTGGACTGCCAATTTTATTAGTTTCATCAACAAATGTTGCTATGAATCTTCAATGAACTGCATCGAGATGCCTAATAAACGAAGATCTATAAAAAATGCAGCCACTTACTAGGTACTGGATGTGACCAATGTCCGTTACGTACAAGATATTTTTAGCAATAGCTCTGAATGCAGTTGAGGATAACATGCACAATTTTCTCCCGCGTTTTAAAAGGATAAATAGGTATGTTAATTTGTATACGGGGATTTTTGTTGCATTTTGATACAAATATTCTGATTTTGAAAGGCAGGCAAATGACTCAAGCCAAACCCTTTACTCAAAAAGCTACACTGTTCTTGAATATTGTTTATTGATGTGAAAATAAACTTAATTAAACGAACAATTACCTAAAAGTTATTTTTAACTCAGAACTCCTTTAAAACAAAATTGTTATTCAAACAAAAAACTTAAAATACAAAAAAATAAAACTGCATCCGTCATTAGACATGTTTGTACACAATGGCGTCTGTTTCAAGAACAATGACAGATGATGGACCGTGAGAAACAATTTCCACGTTCGTTTTCATTGAGAATATTAATATAAATGTAAGAAGAATCATTTTATAGGTGCGTTGGCTTCAACGAACACGTGGTACGTAGCGTGTTCGCTTAACGATCGCATTGTGAATAAGTGTTGACAGCTTTAAATATATTATGTCATAAATCGTGCTAGAAGTTAGCTTGAGTGGTGCTTAATAGATCAATTGGTTTTATGAGTATGCTGTCTGTTGAGCGTAGTTTGTCGCGAGTTGAAAGCAGACAGCATTTGCAATCACTGTCGCTTCTAGATTGTATTTTATATCTGTGGTAACTTTCGATTCTGAACTTTGATTTAAAATACTAATAAATTGACGACTTAATGTACATGTATGTAAAATTAATTTAGGTTTAGTTTTATAATTTTGCATAAAAGCAAATGCAAAGTTGGGAAATGAAAACCGACAGAAATTAAGTAACTATTAACAAAATGGCCAATTGTCGTCATAGCCGATAGTAATAATAATTTAGTTATTTATTAACAAATGTATAACACAGTATTAAAACATATGGTAAAAACATATCCATTTAGGTATATATGTATTTGTCATATTTCATTTATAGTTCCCTAACGCGGGAAAATTGTGTCATTGTGCCACATTTTACTCGTGTGATCGTTCTGAGTAATATCATATGTGTACCTATTTTTTTGCTTTATTCCTAGTTTCTATAAGAATTTAGGATAAAAGCAAGATGTGGATGATATATATTTAAGGTCTACTACATGTTTAATCATTAGTTAAAATAATCCCTTCTTTAGACTTTAAACTTTTCAAATTTTATATGCATACTCAAGATGTTTTTTGTTCTTTGAATGGTATTTGTGAAAATGTGAACAACATAGCTATTATTATAATTAACTTTTTATCAACGGGCGGAAGGAAAACCCTTAATTCTAAAAGAGACGTACCTAATTACATACTTTTTTAACTTTAACTTGAGGAAATATTAAATTATAATTGACTAATACAGTACTTAGGTATGGCTGACTTAATGAATATGGTATGAAATTATTATTGAAATGCCATTGAACATGGTATCTAATCTTTAGGTAACGAATGACCTCTTTTGGTATTAGTGTGTTAATTTTGCATATTATTTATTAAAAACAATTCATTAATAATCAGCCACAAATTACAAAGGTGCAGAGATAAAGGTAAGTTTCTAGAGGTTTACACTTTTAGGGAAACTACAAGAACCATTTTTATATCCAGTGTCCGGTCCGAATTCAAACTTGACCAAATTAATCGTAATAATATTCCGCATTCGAACTTTGAAATAATGACCATAGTCAAAACGTAGAACACTGGCCGTGCAATTTGCCAGCCAGTCCCAAATCCAAGTGAGCAAAAAGTTTTTAATCCAAAGTTACCTACTAAGTTGAGGACAGCACGGCATAAGATTTTGTAAAGCAAGTCGGCTCTGAGCTGCAGTTCGCTGATTTTCCCTACGCGCATGTGTGTGTGTATCGGGTTTCACGCGCAACGTGCGTGTGTCTGTGTGAGTGACTGCGGCAGACTCGATGGCAACGCGCGCTTGCGCACCTAAAGGCTTGGCTAGAATAGAGGAGTAAAAGTTATGACATTTTTTTAAAGGTAAGTATGTAGGAAAAATATATTATGAGAAGTATTATATTTGTTGAAAAATAAATTATTTTGAAATCAGTAGACATTGCAGTACACTTAAATTATTGAAAGTCTTTCATATATTACAGTACTTAAGTCAAATTATCTCATAAATCGTATGTGTAACTTACATATTACCTAAACTACCATATCCGTTTGACATCGTTTGCACAGACATAGTTAAGTTGACATGACACACAAAATGTAACGATTTGCAAATATTGCGATGTGTGATAGAAGTAGATATACTGGTTCTATATTTAGTAAGTAACAGGCTAGTAATATGTTTATTTGTTAAGTTTTTAGCGACTAATTCAATAGGTACTTTAAGTTAGAATTGATTGATGACTTTTGAAGCTTTTAGAAACTATTATTAGAATATTTTAATGTTGTTTCCGTTTGAAGAAACTACTTTTTTCCAAATTATTGCAACATAGATAAACAAAATATGCTTTAAACAAACCTTTGCTATCATAAAATTTCTGAATATTATTGTATCAATTAAGTAAATTAATCACAAAATCCTGCCTTCCTATAATATGCTCCGTGTATCGCGTCCCTACAGTTGCGTATGTGTGCGTCACCCGAGGACACACGGAGACAACTTGACGCCTTCTACGGCGCATGCGTGCAAACCAATCTACATCGTTACTGCGCGCGCGCTGCCATGTTGCAACTAAACACTGCTATCTGCCACTCAAAACTGCCCTTGATCTTGTAGAAATTTATTATATTTTAACATTATTTTAAGGAGTACCTAAGTAAAATTAATTACCTATATGAAAAAGATTTGATAAGGTTGACAAAATTGAGAATGAAGGGCAAGAATTTAAATGCAAAAGCTCATAAGACTGTTAGAAGGAAGTTTCGAAAGATAATACTTAAAAATATGACAAACTAGCTTCCGCCAGCGGCTTCGCCCGCGTGGTGTGTTGATAAAAAGTAGCCTATGTGTTAATCCAGGGTATCACCTATCTACATACCAAATTTCAATCAAATCGGTCCAGCCGTTTTTGCGTGATTGAATAACAAACATACATCCATACATTCTCACAAACTTTCACATTTATAATATAAGTAGGATTGACAATGTAACAAATGGTAAAAGAATCGGCTGTATGTTTCAGAAAAAAACATGGCATAATTTGGTCAAAATATGCTATAAGATGTTTCATCAGGGTGGAGGAAGGATACGATGTGAATTGCCATAAAACAACTAAGGACAAATTTAACAGAACCCAGAAATTCAAGGTAACATAAAACTCAAAACACAAACGAAAACCGACTGCAAATGCATTTCCAATCAAAATAAAAGAATAAACCCAACATTGAGTTTACTCGTATAAATAACGCTATTCGCAGGAATACGCAAATGTGGCCACTATTAATAGATTGTGAAAACAGTCATACGGTTAGCTGACAATTGACTAACAAATCGTACTTAGTCACTGACAAACCATGTTCATAAAAGTATAATGATGACTTAGCTGGTTGTGCATATGTTGTTGATGAAGTTAGTTTGATAATAGGTGATAGTAAATTAGTCTGGCTAGATTGAGATATTGATAATAATGTTATTGATGAAGCTAAACTTGAAATTAAAGATGATATTTTGTACAACGAAAGATCTTTAAGAAATAACTTGCGTTTAGTTGTTGAGTGTAAAGTCAATGCTGAGAATCGTCTAGAATGATTAAATATTGCAACAAGCTACGAGGCTCATTAACTTATATTCCAACATCAATTTGATATGCAACATAAAATAAACCTCGTACAACTGCAATTATTTCAAAGTCTGACGTGTGCGACAAGACTACAAAGGGCTTACCAGAAATGAGGTCTAGCACATAAAAATGGTTAAAGCGACAATGAGGTTGGTAGCATTGGGACATAACAACATATTTTAGCATTACTTTCAAAGTGCAAGTGGTTTACAAGTTAACTTGCGAAGTATTGTAGTATTACAGGCAACGGTAAGTAACGCTGCTACAAGTTATGGCTTTACGACAGCTTGCGGTGTCTTTTGACTTGCAGTGAGAACGTCTACCGCAATGTCCTGTTTATTTAATGTAGGTTCTTGATTTATGGTAACACTAATACCTTCTTTAACATCAGTATCAACATTTGTATTTGTAATATCTAAACTTCTTTGAGGACTTAGTATTTGGAAATGTTCAATAGCAACTTGATTGTAACCCTGGTTTGGTCTGGCCGCCTAATTAATTTCTTCATCTCCATCATCCCTATCACATACAGCGTTAACGTGAAAATATTCATAACTCATTGAGATCAGATTGTCGTTTGACGGCACAGCAATCGTTCTCAAGTTCTCAAGGAAAACAACATTTGAGATCTAATTACAGATACGTACCTCCTTTCACTAGGGCCCGTGTTAATTGCCAGTAATCAACGAGATTCTTTATCTGCCAAGTGCTCTTAAGATTGCGCGTGAATATATGGGTAACTATTTGTGTAATGCTCTAGTGTCCGCTACTTCCTCCTTTATATGTTATTAGTGATGATTAAGTTGGGTTTAATGTTACTAGTGTTGCTGTTATGGTTTTGTCGATTTTTCTGATAAAGAGTGAGAAATGTTGAAAGGGCTGCGCTGAAGTTTTAGTTATGAAAGATATCGCTGAAAATCTTCGGAGTATACAAATTGCCATGTTCTTCTTTGGGGTTGGATGGCATACATCAGTAGTCCTAGTTTTCCATTACATCATTAGATAAAAAGATAGTGTCTTTAACCTATTTACGAGTTATCAAGAGGTAGTTTTAAACCACTGAATATTCTCTCCAGCCTAAGAAGGGTTTCTCCTTACAATCTTACATTGCAACTAATATTCATTCGTAAACAAATTAATAGTTATTCTGTATAATCTTAACACTTAAATGAGAATATTGGCTTCAGCGATCCCGTTTCCTACATTTGAAACCCTATTTCTTCCCACGTAAGGTGTTTCATTGCTTGTTTTACAATTTATTTTGATCTCAGTTTAAGACAGTTTGTAAATGAAGTCGGCTTCATATCGAACGTTTCTTTTGAACTAATATATGTACAGTAGCCTCGATTATAAGTACTTTTGTAGGAACATTGAAATCAGAGAAATGTTGGCACTGGACGCGATGAGAAAGTTATTATGTCAACTCACTTTGATAATTCTATTTTCATGGGTTATAACTCACGGGATATTAATATGCCTGATGATGGGAGAAATGAGATGTCGAGTTTAAATAAAGTTGACAGTTTTAAGGATAAGAAGAAAGGTGCCTCTAATTTAACATAAGGAATGAAAAAAATAAAGATAATGTTAAATATTATCAAAGCAACGACCACGATAATATGATTTATGTATTTTTGTTGTTGAGTTAATTTAAACCTAAAAATAACTTCAACAAAAATAGACCGAAGAAAAAAGCCCATTGGCATATTGTTATAGAGAAATCTCACGTTAAAAGAAAATAAAGTTACAAAATAAATTGTAACTTAACAAGATCTGGTTTGTAACTTATGTAGCGGGTTGAACGAGACTTGACGGCGACTCTTGCGCTCGTTCCGAGTACCCGAGTGTAGCCGAGCCCACCCGAGCGCCTCCGAGGATTACGATGATGAAAATCGCGGCTATCAACGTTGCTGAATTATATTTACTTCTTTATAAATTACGGGAAACTGCTTAAGATGCTGATTTAACTGTAGATGCAGTAAACTTTGAAGCTATACAACATTCATCAGGAGAAATATCATCAAATACTTGAAATAAAAATCTCAATAATGATAACCACAGAGATATAGAACCTAATCCACAATTTGCAACCACTAAACATAACAACAAACATCTTGCAGACACAACTAAAGATGGAGCTAAACTATTAATAACACATACTTCTAAAGGCAATAAAGAAACAATACCTTTTATAACAACACGATTCTCATTAATTAACGATAGTCGCACGTAGGATAGGTCATGTGTCAATGCAAATGTCTGCCGACGTACCGGCGGTTCCGCGTAATAAAATAGCTATGGTGTTAGCTTACTCCTTGGGCAGGCGTGTGAAGCATAACACTGGAAGTGGACCTACTGTGAATGAATATAGGATCTGATACTGCTACTGTAGGCCTTGTAGGATTTCCAGAACATTCAAAAGGTTAGTTTTTAGCAATATTATGATTGTTAACTAATATCTGCAGTTTTATGGTCTTCAATATCAGATTAAAATCTATCGCCATCTTTATAATCAACTTCTTTAAAATCATAATTCTTAAGAAAATTAAAAACGTTATTCATCACATCAAAATGAATCATCAATGAAGCCTCCTTCGAACCTCTACCTGAAGGACCGTCGAGACATTTGATATTCGAAAAAACATTTTGTTTATGGCCAAATTAGTGGTCAATTTACGGTCAGTCGGCGCCGACGCACGTATCAAGTTACACACAGGTGTTCGGCCATATTCAAATATTGGAACAATAATATAAATTATGTTTAACATCAAATTA
Organism: Helicoverpa assulta; assembly: GCA_963856015.1. Classification (NCBI taxonomy): domain Eukaryota; kingdom Metazoa; phylum Arthropoda; class Insecta; order Lepidoptera; family Noctuidae; genus Helicoverpa; species Helicoverpa assulta. The sequence continues at coordinate 11,516,607 of CAWLCW010000012.1, forward strand.
ATTTAAATTAAATATTGAATCGTTTATTAATATTATTAATTGGTGTTTAAGTTTTAATGTAATTTTATTCTCCGTTTGTATGAACGAGTTTTGTGAAAAGCGTTCATTATACGGCATACAAATTGTCAATGGTCGAGCCCAACTTACGTCCTCTTTTTCATGAGCAGTTACCTGCTCCTTTAACACTAGTCTATTATTAACAAATCTATTAATAAATAACGATTTCCCAGGGTCAGAACCTCGACACAGTATGTAATGACAGAGCTACATTGAGTTGAACAACCTGACCTCGCTGGGATCAGCTTGGCAGGACTTTGGACCGCTGTCATATATCACCATCAGATGAACGTCGTATTGATTACCGGCTTTTCTTCACTGGTAGTCAGAATTGACTGATGATGGCAACCTTTTATGACGAAGCTTAGTCAAGGAAAATCGAGGACTTGAGTTTGTAACATCATATTTGTATGCGTTGGCAATGTTCTTCAGGTGACGTGTAAATGAAAATTTTTTAGTTATTTTTTTCTAGAGTTTGAACCACGTCCCGGTGTTATATGTCCCAAATGGAATATAATACTATCACTATCTCCTTAGATTTTTGGCTGGATGGGATAATCTAACCTTAGGACCAGTGTTTTACATGGAGCGACTGCCTATCTGAATAGGTGCAACATGGAAAATTAAAGATGTAACCTTTATAATAGGACTGAAAAACTTTGTTCAGCTTCATGGCTTGAGTGTGCGTTAGTATGGTTTACTGAGATTTGTTCTGTTTACTTTGTAATGAAAGTAGTCGTTGTTGTAGTAGAAGTTGTAGTTGATTACAAAGTTGCGAAAAGCTAAGCATTCAAGATATTGCACCTACGATTGTTTTGCTCCAGATAACCAGCTTTCGTTTTAAAGAACTATTTTAGAACATAGACTTTTTATTACCTCTGGATAAGTTTTGGCAAAAGTTATGTGTCAGATAAGTTCCCTAATAGTTCATACAAATTAAGTAAGTATTCATGAATTATATTGAGAGCGTGGATTTTACAAAGGCTTTTATAATGTCTCTGGGTAGTTGGTAAGACTTATTTTTTTAGTAATTTTATATTTCATATTAATAATTTGTGACATTATGCAAATAATATTATTCTTGCTAATGTAATTAAGCTACACCTGTGCACGGAACACGTATATTTTAGTTATAATAAAAGTAGTTTATCGAGAATATTAAATGATAGTTTAATAGTTGGCAACATGATACGTGTTAGGTACTTAAAAATCCCTACTAATATTTCTGTCTCTCTGTCTAAAACACTAAAACACACTCAATTGCGACAAAAAATATGCTAACATGTTCTTTTGTGTAGTTTACAAACAAATAAACAACGCGACTAAAAATAGGGACAAGTTATTTTAAGGTAACTTAGTACTTATAAAATTGCAATTTAAAATCAATTAAAAATGAATTCGTGTCACAATTAACTAACACTGATCGGTGGCACGAGCGACAGAGGATTACTTAGAAAAACCGCACATAAGTAAATAGATTAATTATCTAGAAACTATTATTTCAATAGATAGATAGATACTCTTTATTAGGTACACCAATCTTAATCTAGTTAAAGTAGGTGACATAATGGGCGGTCCCATCGCTAAGATTATTTAATACTTAAATGCTAATAATTTTTATTTTAATATTTAATATTTAAAAATGTAAAATATATGTTTAAAAATAAATAAATGAAAAAAAAAATTAATGCTCTATCCTTCTCCGTGTGAGAGGAGGCCTGTGCCCAGCAGTGGGACGATAAAAAGGCTGTAACAGTAACAGTTTAACAGCAACAATACACAGTGAAATGTATCCGTAGACTAACTCTTATAAGTCATATAAAGCTGGAGTATATTTGTTTGCTCTAATCTCAAGAATTGCTTGTACGATTAAAAAAAAACCGTACAGTTTTATTGCGTAGTTCCCACGGTTTGCGAGTGAAACTGCTGGAAAAAGCTAGTTAAGATTCTATTTCAGTTGGAAAAAAGAGACATACACTTTGAAATAAAAACCGCTTTCGGTGCATTATGAAGCTCAAAAACATTCAACTTGTACTACATAACATGAACATTATGTAATACATAAAGTTACATTAAAATTAAGTAATACTACCGCATCGTAAAATAATATTACATATACGCGTACTTTATATTTTATGCCTTATTTTATATACCGACTTGCGAAGACTCCCTTCTCTTGTTAACGGTACCTTTGAAGATAACTCTTAAAGATTTCAATAAGGTTTAACACTACAAGATGGTTTTATGAAGATATGAAAAAGAAAGAGAATTTTGGCAACATTAATTCAGCTTAAAAATTGTGCTGTGTGTGTCTTTCTCTCTTTTTTTCTGTCATTTTTCGCACAATTTTTAAATATCACCGATATTTCAATACCAACATTAACACTAATATAAGATGAAACAGAATCCACATCTAACTATCACAAATATCACGAATTTATTAATAAACAACTCTATTCTCTCACACACAAAGTTACATTTACCATGGCAAAAAAACCAAATGGAGTCGCAATTCGTCAAATGCGCTACATATGAATGCAGCTATATAAAGCTATTTAATATAAGGCTGTATACACGTGTACTCACTATGGGTCACTGCGGTTCGATAAGACAATATTCTCGGAAGGACCACGCCGAGCCATGTGGGGTCCAGAACTGAGTGCGTTGATGTCTTTTGTATACGGACGCAAAATATCCAAACTATGTACATTTTTTGTTATGTTCCAAGGTTTATTTATTGGTATTTTGTTTGGTTTTGATTTATTAATTGGATTGACGGTTGAAATTTGAAGATATGCTTCATTTTGTTATGGTATTTTATAACACATTGCAAACTGAACAGTCGGTCTGATACAGCGAAATAAGTTAAATTTCTACTGAGTGATGAGCCCAAACAAGCTATCGGTCGACTAAAAGTTTGCAAAGTGCTAGTGTACCTCTAGGTAAATGTAGTTTATTTTAGCAATAGTTATGCAGTTTTTCATAGCCTTATAACAGAATATCATCTCATTCAGTTCAACAGTATTACTGTGTCAGGCACATTTGCAAGGATAGCTTACAATTACTGTCAAATTCTTCCTTCAAATAGAACCTTCGCACGGAAATTCGCGCCTTAACGGTAGTTACAGTCGCTAACTAATGTGAAATAACTGTCTGTCTGTACGACTTGCCGACGATTTTGGTACATTTTTTTAAGTAAAAAATTACTAAGTTTCACTAGAGACGTTTTTATGAGAATATTTTTTTATTAACAGTACGTCTGTCTGTTCGCGACCTATTTAATATTTCCTAATCCCTAGAGATCGAATTTTCTCCACAAAATGACCCATGTTATGGTTTTGATAAGGCGAGACGTCCCATGACAGTTACTTCACGCGCCTGGATAAAAAGCACTTCCAACCTACCTCCCACAGTAAATGGAATAGGTATGTACCTAACATTGAAATTTATTTATTTTATACAATGTACACACTATATATACAAACTTGAACTACTTATCTTTATACAAAACTAAAAATAAAATACTGTACACAAAATATAACACTAGCTTCTGCCAGCGGGTGAAAACCCGCATCCCGTGGGAACTACTTCCCGTACCGGGATAAAAAGTAACCTATATAGCCTTCCTCGATAAATGGGCTATCTAACATTGAAAGAAATTTTCAAATCGGACCAGTAGTTCCTGCGATTAGCGCGTTCAAACAAACAAACAAACTCTTCAGCTTTATAATATTAGTATAGATAAAACATATATAAAAGAACATCGATCAGGCGTCGAAGTATTCCTCCGCATCACTGTCCTCTGGAAACGTGCCCAGAAGACTGGCTGCATTGAAATATTCTTTCATATCGCACTAACAGCCCCTGAGATGAGCGCATTCAAGGAAACAAACATTCGAACTTACGAACTCTTCAGCTTTATAACATTAAGTGTTGATTTAGTGTGGTGTAAGGTATGCAATACGCAACTTTAGGACACAAGTAACGCCGCACAAACTAGCTAGAATTACTAGAGCCTATAAATGTTTGAACTCCCCTCGCCCGTAGTAATGCCATCACGAAGTATGTGCTCAGCATAACCTTCAGTCATTGGATGGTCGTTACAACTACTTTATCTGTCAGGCTGTTTGTTTAGAACATTTACTTTAATTTTACAGATCTTACAGCTTTACTTGTATTCTTGAAGAAAGGTTGACGTAAAAATTAATTATGGATATAGAACACGGGTAAAGGAATAGTTGTAAGTATTTATCTCTAATCTACTTCTATAATTCGGTTTAGTAGTAGAAGAGAAGTGTAAATCCAACAAACATCTAAATCGAGAACTTCCTCTTTCTTGGGAAGTCGGTTAAGAAACTATAGACTATATAGCTATTATTGTCTGTCCTGGATGCCAATTTATTTTAAGACCAATCCATCACCAGATTCTATTCTTCTCAACGACAAATACCTTTAGTGGTTCACTCGTTTTTAATGACACTGGACACTGGCGCCCCAAGTTTGCTCTTACAAGCATTTACTACGTAATGTTCAAACATTCTTACGTTTTATACGACAGTTATTTGTTTAACTATCCGTTTTACTACTTACGTATGAGGTAAGTAGTACGACAGTCCTCTTAAAGTCATGTGTGAGGGGTATTAACCACTCTAGGAATTTAAGGTCACATTTTAACTGGCTTTTAAGCGAATATATGGCATTTTTCCGCGAATAGAATTTATTTATATTGTGTTGATGTAATTCTTGTATGACCAATGGTCAAGTCGGCTGGATCATTAAAAAGAGTAATTTATTCAACTATTAATAAGTCGGACTTTTTAAATGTCACGCATTGATCATTGGGCATTTACAATTTTATCTAATACGAGTACAAAATGAATACCAAAGAAAAATACTATGTCTCATAGAGAAGACTCAAAAAATTACCGAAATTCAACAAACGCTCCAAAATTTTGACTCTTCAAAAAAAGCTAGTAAAATCGACATCATCATCTGTGTAACTGTTTCTAATATGACATTATCTAATAACGCAGAAATCAAGAAAGACAAAGATAATAATTTTCATGTAATTACAATAGCATTAGAAAGGACAGCTATGCACCATCATAGTGAAACAGTCACAGTTATTGCGTCACCCGATGACGTTGCAATGGAGAAAGGTGACAAGAAGCAAAAATGTCACATTAGAATATAGAACTTATTCATCCTGACATAAATTCCAAAATAGAAAAACGATACTCGAGAAGATGTCCCGAAGGAATGCAAAGATTTGAACAAGATTTGAATCCAGAAATGAAAAAGTTGCATTCATTTGAATTGAAAGGCAATCATATAGAAGGCTAAGAAATTAATGTCAATAATGATATACATAGATGCTGAGAAGCTTAAAACTAAATCAATTTACCAATTAGAATGTCAGAGAGTTAAAGCAGTTAAAGAGTCATTTGATCATAGCTGAATTATCTAAAGCTGCAATAGAAGCAACATTTTTTAGGCTAAACAACAATTTGCTCATATTTTGACATATAAAACTATTTCTGATTGCGATACATACAATGTTAATTGATAATGTTGTCTGTAAGCCACTTTATATGACTCATATCAATACCTTCTAGTTGAATAGACATAGAAATAAGAATTTCCATCGTTATATTAACTATTAGTCATGTACTAGTTCTCATCCCAAATTCCATTCTTCGTGCATTCCTTAAGAGCACACTGCAAACTTTTAGTCGGCCGATAGTTTGTTTGGGCTCGTTATGGTCGCTGCACACAGCGGGCGCGGCGCGACGGGACGGGACGGCGACGCGACGCTGAGCAGTTGTAATGTACTAGATATTACGGACGACATCACACAGAGCCGTCCCGCTCGGCGCGACGCGACGCGACGATCTAGTACATTGCGTCGCGTCGCCGTCCCGTCCCGCCGCGCCGCGCCCGCGCCGTGCAGAGACCATAAATCAGTATGAAGATGAATGGTGGTAAGCACATTACAAAGATTTGGTATTTAACAGGTATCAGACCGATTGAAAGCCTTGATTGGAATCAAGATTTTGTTTAATAAAATGTTTTTGACAACCGACTGTCAACTGTCGGCCGACTGTTTAGTCTCCAGTGTGCTCTTAATTCAACAGATCTAAGCATATTTGTGGTTGCTTAAGATAAACACAAACTTTCGTTTTCCATATTTGCTCGGGTTTTGTGTTCACGTGAACAGTCGCGCATTAAACTAAGAGTATCTTCATCTAACTGCGGTTTATCACAATGATATTTACTTTTTGCACGTAAGATATAAGATGATAACTATGACACAATTTTATCGAAACCAACAGAATGTGTGAGATTACTCCTCTATACGTGGACATGCAAATATTTACTGAACTTGTTTGATTGCGTATTTGAATCGTGTGTGGCTATAATTTTATTATGTATCTTGTGTATATAGTATAATAAGTTTTTATAGTTCTTAAAATGTTAATCAATAAATCGATCAAGAAGGGCGGAAAAGATACACGAGGAAGGTCATTCTAACCTGTTGATTCTTCTTAGTCCATTATTCAGAATAATTCAGAAGAAATTGATAACCTGAATAGGATGATCATGAAAAAGATAAAGTAAATCGTCCGATAATATTTATGTAAGGTATTGAGATAAGGCTTTATATCAAAGTTCAGTCGATGACTGATCGCACAGAAATATGCAGATAATGTATCGACAAGTACTTGATACATCTTTCGTAAGCGTTGGACAATCAGGTGCATCACCAACGTGCACCTTTAATCTCAGGAACTTCTGATCTGCTTACATCAAAAGTTCCGATACAATATTAAAGGCGGTATCTTATCGTTACACTCAATGCATTAGGTGTAACAGCTCTACGTTGAGAAACACTGCAAACACTCCTTCACCGCTCACTAATTTCCAATGCAAACATTATCAAAAAAGATACAGGTATCACTTATTGCGACTGAAATTGTTACCGTCTATGAATGTCCACTTGGAACCAATACGAAAAGTTTGCACATTGTGATTTAAAGTAAAAAAAACTGATAGCTTACTTTGAACTAAGTTAATATCACTTGAAGCAATCCTGCATCCGATTACACACTGGTTCCGACTGGACACCCACGACAGACAAAACGAGAAAAGTTGCAGAAAAAAATATTTTTGCTTTTTTACTCACTTTTTTTATTCCGAAATGCGAACAACACAACACTGAACGTTTACGAACGTAAATTTTATTGAGCGACCGAATGTAGCGCGTACCGTTTGACACCGGCGTGCGTTCTGCCTCGCGTACGATTCTCGTTTGGTCTTTCCGCTTCACGCTTGACGTTTTTATGGATCAGTCAACGCTGTGATTGGCCGAGGCGACGAGCCCGTCGCTACGTCATACGAAAGCCTTTAGGGCTCACGCAACCGATAGATTTTTACTACAGTTTGGCAATTCGTATAGTGTTGTAGCACTGTGCAGTTGGATTCACTTGTTGGAGTCAAGTTTACTTAGGTGGAGTTTTGTCGAATCGGATTCGTGTTTATACTCATTGCATATGGCTGTGGATGTTACATTTGTACACTTTTATGAAATTCGTTATGAGTTTTAGCATGAAAAAGCTTTTTAACTTTGAAACGCATCCATTAAAAATATGATAATTAAAGTATTAAAAACAAGTTCGAACCAACTCTCAAACAAACTGTAATAATATCACCACAACCACAATTAATCCGATTTAAAATCCGAACACTACAAAACACCTAACCAAACGCACAGACCGTCTAAAAATACAGCAAATACAGTTTAACACGAAAAAAAATCCGTCCAAAATTTCGGATAAAAGTTTTACTCACCCAAGTGTTATGAGAAAACGTTTATTCGTCAAATCCAGTGAGTAGCACGGTCACTAACGTCTCGTCGAAGCTCTGATTGCTTGCCGACTAACGTGCGCTCTGTCTCTCTGAAATACGCGAGTACATCGGACCATTGTTTTGTCTCTCTATACATGCACCGTGGCGTGTCCCTGTGTGCATCCGATCCATATTATGTATGCGTGTTTTTAATTTAAACTTGTTTAATTTTTGCTGGTGAATTAATCGCTTATTTTGTGGTTGGATGATGTAATTAATTAATTTTATTCAATTATTTAATATTGTATTAGTTTCAATTTATAGTTTGAAAAACAATGTTAATTTACACTCGGTATTAAACCTTCTATGATATTGACCAAAAGTTACCTAAAGTCCATTTTTGTTAATTTTTCGAGCAGAACTGCAGACAAAAGCTAGTTTTTGTTCATAATCAAGTAAGATGATGCACTAAGCGCCTGTATTCTGAGTGGCATTAAACGAAAGTACCCACTGTGACGTCAATGGCTGTGTCTGAACAAAATTGGGTGTCGGTCACCTTAAGCCGTCGGTCTAGTGATTAACGAACATTAGAAGTGTCCCACTGCTGGGCACAGGCCTCCTCTCACACGGAGAAGGATTGAGCGTTAATCACCACGCCTGCTCAATGCGGGTTGGTGATTTCAGACTTTCTGTCCAGGTTTCCTCGTGATGTTTTCTTTCAAGATATACTTTAGATCTAAGCTATGGGGGATATATATATTTGGGATGGCTAGTTTGTTTTGAAGATTCGGAATTTTAAGGTGTGCAAAAATCAGAGTCCCCGATTAGATGCATGCTAAGATAATGAGAATTTTCTCGGAAACGATAAGGCAGCCTTCGACTTGTCACTCTATAATCTACTGTGTCACATGCGCAGAGGTAATTCAGTGTCAAAGCAATTTTGTATTTACCTATGTTAAGTGACTACGTACCTGTTGTACTGTGTCTAGTTTTTTTCCAGGGTGACATCAAAATAGTCCACTGGGACGTCACAAAAATGACATCTGTTTATTTTTACCAGTTTACATTTAAAAGAGAGCCTCTTTTTTACACGTCAATGAAGAATGATAAAATCTAAATGACTGAATTCTAGGTAAAAAAGACGTTATAAAAACCAAGTGTGTCATAATTGCTAGTTGACACTATCAAGTTAATATGGGCACGGCGACTATTTTGGGCGTAGAACTTCAAAGAAAAAAAACTATTTAGGTAATGAAAAAAAAATTAAACTATAACTGATATCAGTAGCTATCAGTGAGATGGAACACCGATTACTTAAGGCTCTAGATTGAGATGAAGATGGATAAAAACGATAAAATGAAATGCTGACACAATTTGCTTATCTGTAGATATTGTGTTTTGGCGCCACTGAAAGATGACGCGATATTATGAAAGCTTTATCTCTGACTAGCTCCCGCCAGCGGTATCACCCGCGTCCCAAAGAATATAACCTATAGCGTTGCTCAAGAGATGGTATATCTAACACTGAAGGATTATTTCAAATCGGGTCAGTAGTTCCTGAGACACTTTCAATAAATCAAACAAATTCTACATCATTTTAAGATTAGTATGGATACTTTATTCTTTTTAGATATTATTTAGTAATTTTAGGTCAACCTGTTGTGAAAATCATGCATAGCTGTCACCGTGCTTCTTTCAAAAAGGAAGATGGTCAAGAATGAGTAGTGGGAGCTTACATAACCCCTTTAACAAAAAAAGTGCAATTAGATACCTTTGGCGAACAAGTTAGGTCATGTATTTATTACTAGCTTCTGCCAGCGGTTTCACCCGCATCCCGTGGGAACTACTTCCCGTACCGGGATAAAAAGTAGCCTATAGCCTTCCTCGATAAATGGGCTATCTAACACTGAAAGAAATTTTCAAATCGGACCAGTAGTTCCTGAGATTAGCGCGTTCAAACAAACAAACAAACAAACTCTTCAGCTTTATAATATTAGTATAGATAACTAAAAGATAATGACAGTTAGGTCATATTGTTCCACACGTTAAAAATAAACGTTTAATAATATTATTTAAGTAACATATGAGTTTGTTTTGAAGTCTGCGGTCTTTTTATTGAGCTTTAAAGTTCACAAAAACGACAATAATGCTTTGAATAGCCGGAAAACCCAATATATGTCGGCTCGTAGATTATAAGTGATGAGAGAAATCGTCTATCTATGCGGCATTTGCTAGTCAAAATATGTTTAGATGTTTAATAAGTACCTACGCGCTACGATAAGTCATTTAATTGTGTCATTTTTCTCAATTTCCCCTACCCATGGGAGGTCTGTTATTTATTATGTCTAAAAACCATGTACCTAATAACATGTACCATGATGTACACATAACATGTACCATGTACACATAACATGTACCTAATACACCCATATGGATGATATGAAAACATCTTTTGAAACTAGTAGGTACACAGTAAATATACATTTTAAATTAAATAAGTAGCAATATTCAGAATAAACTCTTTCGTCGTTTCAATTTTCAGTTACCTACACCAGAAATAGGTATCCCTAAAGTTAGGATAAATAGCAGAAATTATACCACGTATTATTTTCTTCATCTATTTCTGGCTCAGGCTATATTTGACAACCGCAATTTAAAACTACAATTTTATTTTTAGTTTCGCTAAAGCCTAAAACTATATACGGAATCAGAACACAAACAGCCAAAATATTTATGTTTAATAAACAAGATTTCCTAGTTATGTGATAACAGTACGGTTACATAGATTATGCACTTGTTGATATATTATGACGTAAACACATGTGACTAATTTGTTTGAGTCAATATGAGGGATCTTACGGTCGTTGATGAAAAAATTATGAAAAGAAAATGTAGAAAATTGAGTTTTAAACAATGTAAAAAGACATAACCCTTCTTGGCAGTCGGTTAAAAATGACTTTCATTTCGATTTTGTAAAGTCATTCAGTCAGTCAGATTATGCACGCAGTAAATAAGTATTACATACCTATTTTTTATATTAGTTTTGCAAAAACCCCACGCAAACTGAGCAGTTTCAAAAGTAAGACGTTTATCGGAAAATCCAAAATACATCAAACCGCAAGGTGCTAACAGATAGGAAGTCCAAATCATTAGTCAGAAGCTCTAACACGCTATTAATAAAAAGTATGCCGGCAGACATTTAACTAAATTTAAAAAAGAGTGGCTGAAACCGCAAATAATAATAAGTCAGATGAATCATATTTGGAAGTATGGCCGTGACTTTGAACTGGGGGCAAGTCGGGTCGTATACCACGGAAGCGTACAGGGTCATCAACGCTTTTCACGTCCACTGATAGTAATTAGGCACTATTACTTTTACTCAATTTGTGGTGAAAGATCATGTAGACCTTGATGATTAATTTGATGTAAGGACTTGAGTCAATAAGGTGAAATGACCTGAGAAGTGGCAAAGTTTAATGCGTACAGCAGAGGAGAAGGCGACATGGCATTTGTGGGGACGTCTATGTTCAGATATTAATGAAAAAAGGTAATAAAAACAATGATGGTGAACTAGAGTTTAACGACTGTAAAGTTACAGATTCAATAGGTACAAAGTTATCAAAGGACAGCTATGACTATAGCCGGAGAAAGTGTCAATCATTTAATACTTAACCCCGTCCATATTTCTTCTGCAGTCGTTACGAATGCATTTTAGAAAATAATAATAATAAGACATAACCTCAAAACACTAACTTAAGTGCAATAAAAAGCGCTGCAGCTATTTATGTATTCTGTTCAGCCTACTTACGCCGAAACTGAGATATTATGCTTTAGAATAAACACATTACCATGCAGCGTTTGAAGCGGCTGCAGGTGCCATATCTAAACCTACACAGACCACGAATTTATGATAATGGAATGATCAGACTGCTTTTATACTTGGCGATTGTTTAGCTTTATGTCTTTGGTTTGATTCTGCAGTTGAGTTAGTTAGGTTACATCATATTTCCATTTCTCAGTTGCAGCTTAGGTAGGCACAGGATTTCTATTCTATTATATTCTGGTTGATGGTAAGCGATTCTTCGTTGCCAATGTCAACGATTCTGCCAATGTCGGATGTGAGTTAGGAAAGAAGTAATGTTTGTATCCACGACAAACGGGAAAGTAACTATGTTTAAAACAATAGGATTTGTATTCGGGTGATGGCTAGGAACTCTCTTGGATCTTAAAGTGTATGGCTAACTTTTGACGTCTGTCTGACGTATTGAGGTCAAATCAGTGACGTATTTATTTTGAATGTCATAATGTTTTGAAATACATGTCAAAGATCCCCTGACCGATAGCAAGTAGCCTTGAGAACACCATATCAATCATTGTTTGAAGTCTAGCTGCCATACTAATCTAGATCATAATAGATAGACCAATGAATCATGACTTTGCATTCTACAGATATTTATACTGTTTAGATGTCCTTGATAACTCTATAGTTTAAGGAAAAGGTTGATTTTTATCTTTCGTTAAGCGTCGCTTCTCTACTTTTTATAAATTCTAGAGGTATATGAACTACAAATCTGATTCATAAATAACAAGCAGCTCATAATTGTCACCCTGGGAATGTCACAAGGAAGAATCTTAAGACCACTTCAATTTGCGCAATATAAAACACGAATGCATCTCTGAAGTAATTGTAAAAGTTATTACAATATATCTAACATCACGTGATAAACTAAGCATTAATCATGTCAGCCAGGTAAAGGAGGTAAATAGTATCAAACCTTTACAATTATAACGTCATGCTTAAATAAATAATTTCCTATATTATAAAACAAGGAAACAACGGACCCTTTATTTTTAAATTCTTATCGCTAGATAAGGCCGTATTACGAGTTAATTTTGTAATACATTATAAAATAGGTTTCCGGAAAAGTTCTGTACTGTGGAAATTTTTGATAGTTTATCTAATGGCTGTATCTATGTAGGATGCTAGGAAGATATTGTGTTAAGACTGTTTGTAGGAAGAGACTAATAGTTGTCTAGGTACACGTGTATCTTTCTATTTTAATTTAGTCTACTGGAAAATTTATACATTTTCGTATCATTGTTACTTATTATAATTAACTAGCGACCCGCTCCGGCTTCGAACGGGATAACAGTATTTCCCCACTATTTATTGTATGTTATTCTACATATAAACCTTCCTCTTTAATCACTCTATCTATTAAAAAAACCGCATGAAAATCGGTTGCGTAGTTTTGAAGATTTAAGCGTACAAAGGGACATAGGGACAGAAAAAGCGACTTTGTTTTATACTATGTAGTGATTGTGCAAAAAATTATCTAGGGTAAAGGCGGGATAGATGCCCCACTTTTTGAAATATGCTTATAATTTAATAAATATTGGTTCTACATTAATAACACCTATGAATGTAACTAGTTTAATCCTTTATGTTTATTTGTGATTTACCTTTTTGGACCTATATACTACACGTTTTGCAGATTTTAGCTTTTCGTAGACCTCCATTTTTGGGGATAGATGCCTACCCCTATGGATAGTTGCCCCACCTTGAAAATACTAGCGAGGATAGATGCCTACGGTGCGGGATAGATGCCCTTCATACTGTTTAAGTATATTATATTAATAATATTTATATATTTTTTACTTTAATTTATTTGAAATGAAAAGTGCTTTGCAGATTTTAAAATCTTTTTATATTCATTATCAGATTAATTAAAATTAACACAATAAAATTCTAAAAGTCTTTGTTCAACAAAAATAATGTATTTTATATTTTAAACCCTTATTACAAAATATTAATTATTTAGTTTCAACATGCAAAATCATAAAAATCATTCTTTCTTAAAAACCAAAATAACACATAGCATCATAATATTTAACCGGACAGTACTTTAAGTTTTCTACATCTCGAGCAAACATTTCTGAAAAGTGTACAGGTTTCATGTAACCAGCACTGACACATTACACATTGAATCCAGTCGGATTTAGACTTTGTTTGTTCATAGTTTTCAAAGCATTCTATGCAGTTATTTTTATTTGTATCTTTAGGCTCATCCTGTCCATCTCTTTTAGTCTTCTTCACCGGCAAACCTTTAGTTTTCTATTCCTTAACTTTGTTCTTAGGTGAATTGTCTTCATCTTCACTGTTTGAACTGTAAATCATTCGTAATCAATAAAAAGTGTAAATACCTATACATAAACACATGAAAAATATATATTCAAAGCACTTATAATACATTCAGGGTACACGTGGTGTATGGAGGGATAGATGCCCCTAGGGGCACCTATACCGTAAAAAATCAGGGCAACTATCCTTTTTGACAGGGTTAGATGCCCTAATATTTTTTTAAATAAATAAATACAATAGAGCAACTATTTACATCAAAATGTATACTTCATGAAACAATATACATACGTAATAAAAAATTTGATGGAATTAATATCTACTTATAAAGTTATACAACAGCAAATACTCACCTTTAAAAATTTTACGCTCGCCGTAAGTTCGCCGCGGAGATGAATTCACACACGAGCGAAACGCGACCTCACCCCTCGATGGCGCGTGGCTAATTTAGGTGCGGGGTGCTTGTGGCTTCTAGTTAAACGGTTGTTTCTTAATCGCGAGCATGGGAAGTTAGGTTTTTTAAAAATGGGGCATCTATCCCACTGCGGCATCTATCCCGCCTTTACCCTAAATGAATAAAAGTTACCTAATCAAGAAAGAAGGGAAACATATACAACTAATTTATTTTTCAGTAATTTATTAGATTGTCGGATGTTGCACGTCTGATACCCATAAATTTTACTTTGAGGAAAACTTTACACGGCTGCTGTACAGAAACCTACAGACACACGATAAAATTGTACTATGCAAAGTAAAATCAATTTTCATCTACATACATTATTTAATTAATATATTTTTTTATGTTCATTAATTAAATAGTAATTTATAGGGACATGGCAAGGAAACGTAGATGGGCGCCATCGTTATGACGACCAATTAGATATAAAACTTCTGCGGAAAACCGTTAACAATTGCCAACCAAGATTAATCATATAAAAGCATTTGAAAAATGTTGATATGAAATTAATGGTACATTGTATTGATCATCATCCCTGCTTGTAGGTAATATTTAGAGACCCCAAATGAATCACACTTCCACGTCGCATCTTTGTAAGGGAGTTTCCAGAAATATTGTGAATCAATTTTTTTGACCCTCTGAGTTTGATACGATTAATTTTAGGTTTATTAGTTTTAGGCAGAGAAATATACTGTGAATATCATGACGTGTTTAGCGGATATTTCCCATTCTATAGAATTGGCGTCAGTAACACAAAATGGTCAGGGGAACTACTCTGCACCCGAATAAAAAGTTGCCAATAGCCTTTATCGATAAAGGATAAAAACGTTTATTTCAAAGCTCAGTTTCAAAGAAAAAATACCGGAATGCCACATACGCTTCAATCGTAATCGAGTCGGGATTGGATCGCAGTCGAATGTGAATCGTATGTTGCTTAAGTAAAATTAGGGGAATCGGGCCCCTGTACTTTCAGAGATTAGTAAGTTCAAACTGGCAAATAAAAAAAAAACTATCTCTCTTTTCAGCTTTATAGAACTAGTAAAGGTATATGATTGTAGTTTAAGTATCAATACGGACATTATATGTATTATGTATCTTTAGAGAACATGAGATGTAGTATTAAGATACAAACTTACTGTTTCCTTATGAAAACTCGAATGAATACTGTTTTAGCTAGTCATAACATGTATACTTCGATATATAAATTGTTATGTATATAAACGAATAGATTATTTGCATAAAATTGTTTGTATAAAAAATTAGCAGTTTTAGCTTCTATATCCTAATGAATGCATGATTTATCAATATAATATGTTGATAATACAAATCTATCAAAAATGTGCAAATTACAACTATTGTCATGTTATATAAGTTCGGGTGTAAATTTTATTGTATTTGGTAATATTCCTCGTAAAATATCCTTGTTTGGACTTTCATCATCTTACTTAATTTCTTAAAAAAACTTTAATGCATCAATAAACTAAGCAATCATAAAAAAGGCGAAGGAAAACATCTCGAGGAAATATGGACTGTAAAGTCTGAAATCACCAACTCGCATTGAGCAAGCGTTAATGCTCAAATCTTCTCTGTGTGAGAGGAGGCCTGTGCCCTGCAATGGGAAGGAAAAATGCTGATGATGATGATGATTAATATGTAAATCTACTTATCTATAAAGAATATTTGAAATAAGATAAAACAATATAAGCAAAGCCTAATAGGTAGGTATGATGACTGATATCCAATTTTTTTCTTGAAACGGTTCGGACTTAAGATCCGTTTGTGCACACGAAATTTCAGCTCATATAAGCCTGAACTAAACTGGTATAATCCACTATATAATAGCCTACGTCACTGTGACGTCACTTCAAATCTCTTGGATTTTTCTCGTACCACAAAACATGACGTAAAGAAATGATTTCAAGAAACTGGTCTCTTTCACCTTACCTTAATATATTGTGAGAAACAAATATTCTGATTGAGAACCTCCTCCTTTTTGGAGGTCGGTAAAAAAACTGATAGTCATCTGCACCAATCCAAATCAGAATAGTTTCCATGATCAATCCTCAGAAATTAAGACATGAAGCAGAAGGGAGTGGATGTAAGTATGACGTCTGACAGAGAGGAATGGAAGATAAAGACATGTTGCACCGACTCCAAATGACTTGGGAACAGGGCAGGAAGATGATTCCCCAGAAATGCATCTGATTTTGAAATGTAAAACAGAATGATCGTAGGTATAAATAACCCAAGTAGCATTCGGGGTTCTATATAAGATGTCTAGTCGTTCACATGTACTCTACAAGCTGTGTATGTCAGCTGTATATGAGCTGCATAGCTTGCTATAATGCTTTTATTGAACTAGTTTGGGCACAAATTAGACAGCCTTAATTTCACTATGGCTGTACATTAGAAGTTTAATAGCATTATAATAGCAGTTTAAGTAGTAACATCGGACTTAAGGCTGACTTACGGCACTATTATGGAACGCAGTGTGAACCATACAACGTACATGAGTGTAATAAAGAGTAATAAGTGGCTAAATACACAGCCTTCACAGTTAAAATCGGACAAAAGTACTCCAGTAAGCTACCTTAAATTCACTTGTGTCCTAAATTATTTCTACATTTTAATATATTAATTTGACAATTGGACGGAGTGCACGGATTCGGGGCAAACTAACTCCGACGGATTATTATTATAATATAACACGCGGTAGTACCTGTTTTATGTACTATATCATGTTAATGCCATGGGAATGCAACTTTATCGTGAAATGTATACATATTGACAACTAAAATTTTCACGCGCCTCTGTAAAAACGCTTTATTCATTTTGAAATATTTAAAACTGGCTGAGAGGAAAATTTTCATTTTCAGTTTTTGATATTTTATTGGCATTATAATTATACTACGGTAATTAATTTTAACATGAAACCAAAACTCATTCGCTCTATCTGCGTATTTTGTGATAAATTTGCATTAATCTTGTAGATTTATTTGGTAAATATTTTAGGTTACGTAGAACAAAATGGTGGAAATGAAATACGGCTATGTGAACTGTTATATAGTCCTTCTAACAGCCTACAGTCCACATGTGAATCATTTAAACACTTCTGTACAGATAGTTAAAAAAAGGTTATTTTAAGTATCACAAACAAGTCCTAATACAGCTACTGGCTGTATAACAGTCTAAAACAAGTAAACATAACAGCCTTTGGCTTTATAAATGACCAGAAGTGTTCTATTAAAATGCTAGCCCTATAACATCGAGCAAGTAGGCCGTTAAACAGCGGTTGCCGTATCTCTACCCTCCTATAATGCTCTTAGTCAGAAAGCTGACTAAAGGATAGTTGTTAGAGTATTGTAACACCCATAACCGTATAAAAGTATTACTCTACACCCCTATAAGTCCCTTAGACAGGTATAGGTGTAATTAATTGCAATAATGCAGCTAATACATCACGAGTGAACTGTAGTAATGCTTTAAGTTCAGCTTGGAACTAAATGTGTACTCTTAAATGGAACAAAATGCTACTTGGGAAAGATAGACCGCCACGTCTAAACAAAAAGAGTGTATGGGAATTTTGATTTTCCGTTTACAAGATGAATCATTAGACAGGTAGACATTACACGAATTCATATTTTGTGTTGCAAGATTTTTTACCGGATCTAAACATCTTACGATTTCATTCAGGAAGCTTTTTCTACCTACTTATAATTTATTGACCGCAAAATATGAGTCAATTCATAGACAAAGTTGTACACTATGACACAGCTGCATCACATTATGACGTATGAAACCTTTTTATCCCGTTTATAGGTGGTCGAGTGAACAATTGGTTCCATTTTCAAATGTTATGCAACATTGACGTAGACTGCGGGAATTCTGTGATGATTTAATGAGTCTACTGGTAGTTTGGTATTTAACTCCTTAGACTGTAATTACTCTGTGGATTTTTTCCGTTGTTCCGTTGTCAATTTGTTCGGTTCAGTCAAGTTTTAAATTTTTCTTTCAGTTGACTTTACTACTGGTTGATTTTGATTATTCTTTCTTAATTTATCCAATAGTTAGTGCCAGGAAAACCTAACTAAACAATAAGGTAATTCAAGAGCCACTAACTTATAGATTGATTGACTCTCTTTGAAGTTTTTTAGGAATAGTTTTTGGAAAATGAGATGATGTTATTTTGTATAGAAAAGTGTTAAACATGATATTATATCCTCATAAAATTATTGTCGATGGGAATTACCGTATT
Source organism: Helicoverpa assulta (assembly GCA_963856015.1). NCBI lineage: Eukaryota > Metazoa > Arthropoda > Insecta > Lepidoptera > Noctuidae > Helicoverpa > Helicoverpa assulta. The sequence goes on from CAWLCW010000012.1 coordinate 11,535,360, forward strand.
TGCTAAATCAATTAGAATTTGAGGTTTCGTATTGAAATGAAAACTGAATTAAACCACGCCCCCGTCACGCCTTCTTCGTGACTATAAGTGAATATATCTACGTATATCTATACCTATAATTAATTATATGTAGCTGTATGTGTCCTTACGCGCTTTACTTCCGAAGGATTGCAAATAAACAATTTTTAATGTGTCAGCATGTTTTTAGGAAAAACCAAAACATACGTGTAAATTCGGGTAAGTATATATAATAATCGTCCCGTATCCACATAATGTATGTTGTCTACCAACTGTTCTAAAAAACGATAGAAATACGAGTACGAGTCGTGATGCAGATCTACAGTTTTTTCCTCAATCCAAGATAAATATCGAATATGGAAATATCCCTGCATTCTTTGTACATACATTTTTATTGATAAAGTTATTAATTTCCACTGCTAAGTTTAATAACTCAATCAATAAATACACCCTAATACATAATAGCCACAAGTAGTGAAGGGGTTCCGCAGACAATAAAAAATATTTATTGTTGGCACACATCTGCACTTACTTACAACACTGTCACCTAGGACTTAGGATAGTATCTAAACTTTTTCAGGAGAAAAATTGACGCTTTTTTAATAATTTAGACGCCTCTCCTACATTGACACCACAAAATATAGGAAAAAACCTTCTCACTTCACCATATAGTTTTAAGGGTTCATCATCATCATCATCATCAGCCTATCGCAGTCCACTGCTGGACATAGGCCTCTCCAAGTGCACGCCACTGAGATCGATTTTCGGCTTTTTTCAGTTTTAAGGGTTAATGTGTGTAAACTATGGAACTCTAAGCGTATCCATTATAATATTGTAACATGCAATTGATTGACAGGCGTGAAATTTTCCACCTGCGGTTGCGAGAAATTATTTTACCTGACTCACAGAGCGTTGGAACTTTAATCCAAACTTTTCCGTCAAAACTACTAGGAAGTATATTATATACCCGTTATTTTTGTATCCGTACCGAGTTAATCGCGGTCGAAATAATATAAATAGGAATAATTTCTAGGTACTGGTGAACGGACGCATGCCCTTGGTATTTCATCTGTACTTTGAGTTTGTTCCGATTGTTTGGGGATTGTTTCCGCTGAAAACTGCTAAACATTAATTTATACTGATATTATAACGATTATTTGTTTGTTTGAAAGCGCTTATCTCTAGAATAATAGACCCCAGTGTTGGATAGCGTATTAACCAGAAAAGCTATAGGCTACTTTTAATCAGGATATTACTAAGTTTTTATAGAAGCTAAGTTATGGATAATTATATAAAAGTTACGTGACCGTTTTCTATAAACAATTTACTATTTTTGAACTTTGAAGAAGGCAATTGCGAAAAACGTCGTGACCTCTAGCAGTTACAAGAAATCTTAAAATAGCCACCGTGACTTAGTGTGTAGTTTACAAATACTTTCTCAAAACGACCGCAAATAGTAAGTTCTGGGAAACACTAGTTGTAGTTTAACCGCAACTATACTAACTGCGATACGCTGACTCACGGTTACCTGAGAAATAAATCATAGTTTTATACAGGCTGAGGTTAAGCAATATATATTTGTAAGTTATATGTATTTGTATATCTTGAGCTACCTCTTCTTGAGTTGTCTAGAGCAATTTGGAAACGTGTTTTCTGAGAGTCAAAATCTAAAAAGTGTCCATTGATTGAATTGACTATTTATGTTAGGCACGAGCTTACGTATAGGTAAAGTACTTATTGCTAGCGTTCAAACTAGTAACTTATAGTGTGTTACACCATTTAACTATAACGACAACCGAAACTTCTCAGTTGTAAATGTTTGTGGTTATAATAAAAAGCAGTTTACAGGTAAAGTAAAAATATTACAAAAATAAATAATAACACAACCCTGCCTGTACATGTTACATTTTAACTGACGGCTGACGCAATAAAAACCCCGGTTACCAGGAGTCTAGGAAATTAAAAAGAAACTAGAACTTTGCCTTGAACTCGGTCTGACTACTGGTTGTGCTGAGGTATGTTTGAATAACCTTTTAAACGGCTCTAAATTAGACTTGCGGTTACAATTTATGGACTTTGTACGTCAACGTAAAGTTACTAACTAGTTACTTTAAAAGTCAGCCAGGAGTCGGATACCAGCAGAGTTGAGAACTAAGCTTATTTTTCAGACTGTGCTGTTAAAATTTTATTTTATACTAGCTTCTGCCAGCGGTTTCACCCGCATCCCGTGGGAACTACTTCCCGTACCGGGATAAAAAGTAGCCTATAGCCTTCCTCGATAAATGGGCTATCTAACACTGAAAGAAATTTTCAAATCGGACCAGTAGTTCCTGAGATTAGCGCGTTCAAACAAACAAACAAACAAACTCTTCAGCTTTATAATATTAGTATAGATTATTTACATAATAATGGTATGCTCGGTGTGCTAAAATACTTTGACTTTGACGTTATCTGACGAATAAAATCAAACCCACCAAAAACATTAAATGTAAAAAAATGCCAAGTCTCTCGATGCAGTCTTTCCATCGTAAAAAGTTTTGAGATCTCATAGAAGCCAAGTCCTATTTAAAATATTTTGTAGTTATAAATCAACATTTAGTAATTGTATCAATAGTTTTCTTTATATTATAATTATAGTGACTTGGCAATGAGCACAAGAAGAAACAAATAAAACGGCATATTTGGAGGAGTTGAAAGTTACACACACCGCATGCGTAAACATTAATATCACAAAATTAATTTTCTTTTGGTTTATCCGTGTCGTCCCAACCGAATTTCGGCAACGGCAGTCAGTCTTAGTGTACTCTCGATTCATTTACTTTCATAAAGCGATGGCCCGTAAGGTATTCTTAATTATTGTATTGGAGCATGTAGTCGGTAGTGACCATCATGATTCACACATAACAAATAATCTGATCACTGGTCTCGTCAGTAACATTTGCACAAAATTCCAGACAGCAAGCAGCTTTTAATTTGTGCTCATTGCCAAGTCACTATAATTATAATATAAAGAAAACTATTGATACAATTACTAAATGTTGATTTATAACTACAAAATATTTTAAATAGGACTTGGCTTCTATGAGATCTCAAAACTTTTTACGATGGAAAGACTGCATCGAGAGACTTGGCATTTTTTTACATTTAATGTTTTTGGTGGGATCTCATTTATTTTTTGTAAGTGTATTTCTTTCTTTTTTTTTTTTAGGTGACCTCATAATTTCTTGGAATTCAGCTACTGCTTTGCTTAGAACCCTATCTCTATCTCTTTTGTTTCTTCTCTGAGGCTTCGTTACTTCTAAGGTAGACAAGTCTGGGCAATATATACTTCGGAGTACTAACTAAATAAATATATATCTACTAACTTACAAACTATAACTAAACTAAACTAAATAACACGTAAAGTTCTCCGAATATCAATTATCACTACAATATTTTTTAGTTTCGAAATGGTTTTTCATAGACAGATGGCGCTATCAAATGAAAATTATCGAATTATTTTGAAGTACTACTTAGACTGCGCTTTGTAACGAAACCATAGCGCGATTCAGACAGGTACAACGCCATCTATCGAGCGCGCATACAATATTTATCGCAATACAATGGAGTTTTAGCTTTATTAATTTAATGAATTATGAACTTTATGTATTAATTTGTATTAATGATAGTCTATGTATTACATTTATATTATTCTTTTCTATTCTATGTATGTATTCATCCAATTGAATAGGTACTTAAACAACGAACAAAGTTAACAATGCAGTCAAAATCCATACATAATGTTCTTGCCAAACCGCAAATATAAAATTGTTTTCTATGGCATATTATTTTTTAATGTTTTTATAATTTTTCTTTTATATGTGGCTAATGACCTATCTTGGTGCAAAATATGAAGTTTCTAAGTCTGCTAGAAGTACCTTAGATTTTTGATGATCTGTCAGTGAATCAGTGAGTCAGTGAGTCAGTGAGTGACAAAATGGTGTAACTTTGATCGACCGTAACTCCTAAACTATTAATTCAATTGGCATGTAATTTCGAACTTAAGCTTGTTCTAATGCCTACTATTATTCACCGAAAACTTAAACTCCTAGCTTTGTCCACGTCGAAGATATAGGGGGGGCGAAACAGCCGCGAATCGCTTCGAGAAAAGATGGTACGGCCGTGCCCGTTTTGCTCGAGACTTGGCTGGGGCACTGCCGTGCCCCCAGATTTCCATTAATATACATATGTAGGGTATGATTGTAAGGGTAGATATTATTAACCTTTTACATTTTTTTTTAATTAAATACATATTGTTTTACTCGCCTATTTCTAAAGTAGATGGTGAAAATACATAGTAAACCGTTGTTATAAGAAAAATGATGTTTACCTTGTCGGTGAACTTGGGCCTTAGCCGTCGGCATTTGTGACGTCACTGCCTATGTGACGTTTTTCTTGACGTAGCGGGTGTAACCGCTTGAATGAAACGTGCGTCTGTTATCGACGCCCGCGCATATCGATAGCATTTTGTGGTCGTTATAATTTTCCCATTGTATCCCTAAATAGGAAGAGTTATCAAAATAAAATCTGTATGTGTTTGCGTCACTTATGACGTGTACCTTTTTCACATTAACTACTAAAAATATATGTTTCATTAATTCCTTATGAAAGTTTTTTGCTATCTAGACACACGGCAGGGTGTCCGCCAAGTTCGAGCAAAAAAAGCGACACACCGGCCGTGGGTTATATTACACGAACCATTTCGGGCCAAATTCGACCCCCCTGTAACTCAAAATCTATTTTATTTACGCATATCAAATTTCTAGTATCTGTTGAGACCCCCTCACTTATCTAAAATACAAAATTTCATTAAAATACCTATTGTAGGTCTTGAGATATTGACGTCAGAAAATCGCTATTTTTACTATACACTGATTCACTGATTCACTGATTCACTGATTCACTTATTCACTGACTCACTCATCAAAAACCTAGACCACTTCCAATGGTCGTATTGACTTGAAATTTGGCATGGAGGTAGGTCTTTATGTCAAGGTAAAGGAAAAAATCTGAAAATGGCCAAGTGTGAGTCGGTTTCAAAATAATGAAGGTGTTTTATACCAGGTGTAAATTTATACCCCTAAGGAACTAAAGCGACCTAAATTTATCTATATTTATATAATATATCTTCGAATGGTACAAAGGTTTGTATTTAGTCAAAGTAAAGTAAAAATCTGAAAACGGCCAAGTGTGTCACTTTCGAAAATAACGAATGTGTAACTTTGATCAACGAACATAATATATGATAACATGTCATGTCAGTCAGTTGGTAAATCTAGTCCATTTAGTTAATCTAGTAAAAAAAAAAAAAAGTCATGGTGGCCTACTGGGTAAAGGACCAACCTCTCAAGTACAAGGGCGCGGGTTCGATCCCAGGTCAGGCAAGTACTAATGCAACTTTTCTAAGTTTGTATGTACTTTCTAAGTATATCTTAGACACCATTGGCTGTGTTTCGGATGGCACGTTAAACTGTAGGTCCCGGCTGTCATTGAACATCCTTGGCAGTCATTACGGGTAGTTAGAAGCCAGTAAGTCTGACACCAGTCTAACCAAGGGGTATCGGGTTGCCCGGGTAACTGGGTTGAGGAGGTCAGATAGGCAGTCGCTTCTTGTAAAGCACTGGTACTCAGCTGAATCCGGTTAGACTGGAAGCCGACCCCAACATTGTTGGGAAAAAGGCTCGGAGGATGATTAGTTAATCTAGTTCATTTCTTTGTAAGAAACATAGTGCATATTAAAAAATCTAAAAGATAGTATAAATGAGACATTTCTTTAACTAACTTCATCATAAGAAAAAAATAAAATAAACAACCTTACAAAATGAAAATCTACCCAGCAACCCGTCTTCCCAGAGACAGTGGGATGAGCCGCTCTGCAGAGTAACCCGGAATAATTTAATAGAAACGGCAATTACTCCTGCTGAGCGAGCACGCCTACTGGCTGTGGGTAGATGGGAGTCGGGACTTTGGCTGCAGGCACTACCGTCGTCAAACATTGGCACCATGTTTGACGACACAACTTTCCGCCTCGCTACCTGTTTACGTTTAGGAGCACCGTGCTGCTCCCCTCATCGCTGCCACTGTGGCGAGGCTGTCACCAGCCTCGGACACCACGGCCTGTCGTGCAGCCGCAGTGCGGGCCGTATTGCGCGGCACGCAAATATCAACGATATTATACGTCGGGCTCTTGTTGCCGTCGGGGTGCCAGCTGTACTGGAACCAAATGGCTTGGCGCGCGACGACGGTAAGAGACCAGACGGCATGTCTTTATTCCCTTGGAAGATGGGTAGGCCTTTAGTATGGGACGCAACCTGCGTCGATACTCTTGCGCCATCCCATCTTCCAAGTTCTGCGTGCTGTGCTGCTGCTGCCGCTGCGGCCGCGGAGAACCTCAAGCGGCGGAAATATAGTGGCCTCGTCGGCAACTATATTTTCGAACCGTTTGGGGTTGAAACCCTCGGGTCGTGGGGTCCGAATGCGCACACCTTATTTAAAGATCTGTCTAGGCGGCTGGTTGACGCTTCTCGTGACCAAAAGGCTGGCTATTACCTCGGACAAAGGATCAGCATGGCCATCCAACGAGGTAATGCTGCCAGCCTCTTGGGTACGCTCCCAGTTGACAGCGATGGGGATGAATTTTTTGACGCCTTTTAGATATAGTGTAATTTTTTTTTTTTTTTTGTTTTACTAGGATAGTTTTTTTTTTGTTGTAAATATCTGTGTATATAACTATGTAAATAAATAAAAACATCACCTTACAAAAATAAATGAAATCCCACCCAAAACAAAAATGTGAAAGACTGCCAAGTTCGATAATATGGGAATGCTTCGCCTATAAAAGAAGTGAGATCTGAATAAGTACCAAGTTCCATACACATACCTCAGTTAAAAATAGTTACTTTTTAATGAAGTTACTTGGCAAGTTTTAATAGAAAATTAAATACTTGATTCATTCCGTTTAGTAGGTTTATAACAAGGTGTGTGAAAACTTGCCAAGTGACATCATTAAAAAGTAACTATTTTTAACTGAGGTATGTGTATGGAACTTGGTACTTATTCAGATCTCACTTCTTTTATAGGCGAAGCATTCCCATATTATCGAACTTGGCAGTCTTTCACATTTTTGTTTTGGGTGGGATTTTATTTACAAGAACTATTAACAATGTAAATAAATTCTCATTTTAAAAAAAGATATGAGCAACTTGGTATCAAATAGGTTCACGAAGTTAGACTTTTCTAATATTAAAGGTTTCTCACTATATTTTCCTTTAACGTTACTCATACATAAGACAATCTCTGACGTAAATAAGTTTTAAAAAAAACTCAGATACCGTATCAAACTCCTTTTTTGAACTCAATACTCAGATTACAGGGGTGCCCCCAGAATTCAAAAAATATCCTCAACCGTTGACACGTCACTTAACAGGCTCATCTTCATTGATTCATCTGAACTGGCAACCCAATAAAAAAAGTAAAAAAGAAATATTTCCAGGGAGTGTTGCCATATCTGAGTTATTAGCAGGAAACTCATTATTTAAGTAGTTGGGGTACCTATAATTTTATTTTAAAACGTGGCCTTCCTCGGTTTTTGTGAGAAATGATTCAATGATTGTTTCCTGAATGAACGGAAAGCTATTTAAATTATTAAAAAAACGTAACTTTTATGTATAAGCAGTAGTCCAACATGTGGAAATACTTTGGTGCCATTTAACATCCTTGACGTCATTACGGGTATTCAGAAGCCAGTAAGTTATACCTAGTACGATTTTTAATTCGAGTCAGTAAAATCACAAGTGCAACTGTCACTGACACAAAAAAGGGTTTCCTACTACAATAGTGATGATCGATCGACTTAGAAGTTTAGTCATGCATTATTTTATTTGGTATCAACGCTTCTTTTATTGTAAATATTTAATAATATCGTATCAAATAATACGATTTTAGAAATATGGACCTTACCAGCATATTAAAATTTCTCTCTGAAAGTCAGGAAAATACAAGTAATTTTATAAGTTTTTATTAATTACGGTTATTTCATTCGGTATATTCAGAATCTGTATATTACATATTTTTATTTACATAAAGGCTTTTTGATATTTAATAAAAAAATGTAATCCTGACTCACTTTTAATTCTCGACTTTAAAATCTCGATTATTCACATCACTATTTATTTAGGACAAAAACCCTGCAACACTGGAAATGTCATTTTACTGACTCGAATTAAAAATCGGACTATAGACACAAGTCTCACCAAGGGTTATTGGGTTTCCCGGGAAACTTGGTTGAGGAGATCAGATAGGTAGTCGCTCATTGTAACACACTGGTACCCAGCTGCATCCGTTTAGACTGGAAGCCGAACTCAACATAGTTGGGGAGAGGTTCGGGAGATGACGGGAAATACTATGGTGTAAGTACCATGAATCTGATGTGAAATCGCGCATTCCTGCAAATAATCTAAACTAGTCCAACCAGAACTGTATATATTGGACTATTTAACACGAATTACATGAGAATGTTCCACCAAAAAGCTATAGCATAAACTAATAAACGGTAAAGTAAACACAGTCACATTCTACAAACACTGCACTCCCGAGAATGCATCGAAAATCTATGAATTTACGATATTTAGATAGAAATACTCCGACTGCAAGATTCAGTCTGTATTTATCTTGCACTTTCTAGCAAAAATGAACTTTATCGTCTTAAAAATAAACGTCACGATCATGTTAATTCGCGTTCAATCAAAGGTATACGTGCGCACAGTCACATAAGAGATACAGTTGCATAGGTCATTGTATTGTAATAATAATCCATCGATGGACTGTAATTAGTTCGTGGAAATCACTTTTGTGTGTAAGTGTACACTCGTATCACGATTGTGCCCTTGTCAGTTGAATAATACGTAGTGATATGGGTTAGCCTTTTACTTTCATTATGGTCACAAAGTGTTCTTATGATATGGACTTAACAAGACGACTCATCATCATCATGAGATGTATCTAGGTATTCCATTTTCGATTGCGGGACTGGCTGATCCATAAGCAATTTATATATGTATATGTTACAGCCAAAGTAATAAGTCTGCATATTATACATATTATCTAGCTATTATTTATAATATCTACTCAATTTTAATAAAGTAATATATATAATGACCAGTGATTATGTATAATATATATTTAATCACTATGGCTGTAACATATATATGGTATACTTTTAAAATAAGAATGGGATTTTGAATTTCTTCTTACAGTTCAAATTGTAATAAATTAATAACGTCAAAATCTAATAGCGCTTTCCTTGTGCTTTCGTTGTTCCTAAAGGTGTAAAGCTGACTAAACGCGAGATCTAAAGAAGTGGAAGAGTCTTCTGCACTGATGAAACATAACAGACTGTCAGCATCATTAACATTATGATAATCGATAGCTGCATTTACAAGAGCCTGGCCTTAAAACAACATGACCATATTTCATATATCCTTGAGTTAAGACAAGTATCGCAGTTAAAGATTTTCCGGAATCAGCCGCAAGATTTTTAGCTATTCTTTTATAACACGCTTAAGAATCATGATACTCTATTACAGGTATTTCCCTAAGGCCATGTAATTGTCCATAACAACTGCCTACGTAGGTATAAAATATAATTATTTTCATAATTTAGTGTAACGCTCGAACGTCATAGCGTTTTCGTCAACAAAAACGATCAGAATCATATGACTGCCTTTATATCAGGTACTAGCTTCTGCCAGCGGTTTCACCCGCATCCCGTGGGAACTACTTCCCGTACCGGGATAAAAAGTAGCCTATAGCCTTCCTCGATAAATGGGCTATCTAACACTGAAAGAAATTTTCAAATCGGACCAGTAGTTCCTGAGATTAGCGCGTTCAAACAAACAAACAAACAAACTCTTCAGCTTTATAATATTAGTATAGATTAGTGCGGTATTTAAATTGTTTTTAATAAAATATTTGTATTAGAGTCTTGAGAAAGTTATAGGTATAGTATTGTATAAGCCTGCGAGTTTACTTGCCTCTGAAATAATGGTGTAAAACTATAGGTTTTTGATTGTGGTGTGTGATTTCGTAAAAATTTTCATGGGTATCAACATTGTAAAATGCAGTTGCATTTTCTTCAAATTTTCCTATTCATCGTACAATTTATTACACCCCCGATTCTAACAAATCACACACGGATAGACATCCTTTATAAACGTATAAAATATTTAGAAAAAAGTAGGAATACTGCAAAGAGCACGTGCTTGCAAACAGAGAGACTACTATATCCGCCGAATACTGAAACGCTACTCAATTTTAAAGTCAACAGAAACATAATTCTATCTCAGTTACAATAACATAAATCGTTATGACATAAAGACTTAATGTAACTGAGACGTAACGTTAAGTAACGTCTGAGTATTTCGAGGTAACTATAGTATTTGCAATGATGCTCTGCAGGCATATAGGTAAGCGCCACGATTACTCATCCACTGCCGGCAGGACAGAGATATAACAGATGCTGCAATATGGAGAGCAATATCTCGTGCGTGTTATCTGATAATGTTAACTGTATAAATATAATAGTTATTTGAGAGATATGTCTATTGTTATTGTAATGACAAATAAATAGTTTACCTACAGCATTGGTTTTGCATGCTCAGTTGGCGCTTTTGGTATTGAAGTTTTTCGTATTTTCATCAAGGGGCCAAAGATAGGTAACTATAGACTATGGAGGTCAGATAGGCAGTCCCTGTAACATAGGTTCTCAACGGCATCTTAAGGGCCTGTACGCACTGTCGACTAGTCACTGGTGACCGAGTCGCCAGCGACTGTGACTTTCATTAGTTTAAATATGGTGTTACGCACTTGTCTCCGGCCTAGTTGCCTATGTTTCGGTCGCCGAGGGACTGAGTCACCGCTGACTAGTCGACAGTGCGTAATAGCCCTAATAGATTCCAAGCCGAGCTATGCATAGTAGAAAAGCTAAAATAACACAAGTCGAAGCAATTTGTATCACCATAAATGTTTAAAATTAAAAACATTACCGTTACCACAGTATTACAAAATAAAACTGCGGGTTTCTCCAACCAAGTTGTTTAAATAAAATACTGTGAGAACCAACAGGGCTGTCTTGTAACTAATTTAATTAATCCTAATTGCCAATCAAACCAGAATTATTTTAAGAAGTCGATGTTAGTAAAACCCAGTCACTAATTAAGAGAATAAAAACCATGTACCTACCTACATGTGTACGAAGGTGATACATATTTCTTATAAAATCTATATTTAGAGTGGGACTTTCCAAGATCCCTAAAATAAAGATTTAAAGACCCTGTTCTCTTTTTAACCTGTGGTTACACCACAGACAACTGAGTTATGGATTTAAACAATCTCTTTAGAATAAATATACAAAAAATCCTATATGCTGTTGAGTCACACCTATTTTACATTATTATAATTTATTCAAGTAACTAAAAGATTTTATCTGAAATATTAGTCAAAAAAATTATCACGAGCATTTTCTATTATGTTAGTAGATACTATAGCAGTTGGTTCCCTATTGTTTCACCCACCAGGAACCATTTTCCTTAACCTGATAAAAGTAGACTGTCTTTTCTTAGGCTTAGTAAAAATGCGCGTCAGTCAATTACTTTTGCATTTACATACCTATAACGTTAGAAAGGATTGCATTTCCTATGTAACCAACAAAGAGAACTCTTATTTCTTCAGTATAAAAAGGCCTTCTTTGGATACCAATTTTTTCGTGTATATTTATCATTTATCAGCTAAAGTCAGTTTTTTTATCAAACTTTGCATGTGTACATAGCTCAGGTTCGCGCTAACCACAAATTGCGTGCTTTGACCGCGTTATAGGGCTGTGGCTTCCAGCTAATAATGTCTAGTTTTCCAAGAAAAAATACCTACAACCATTAGTCACTCATTCATATTTATAACGAATTTACTGTTATTTTCTGCCTATTAACTTTTTTTACGTATAGGTACTAAGAATATATGATTTATTCCATCCTTGACACTGACATTTACCCACTTACGCTAATGTTCCAAAAAGGCCAATATTTATTATATAAATTATTAATAAATAAATAAAAATCAAATGATATTCACAATTTTCAATCTCACAGCAACACACAGCCCTATATTATTTATCGATAAAACAGGCGCCACAACCCTTTATAAACATCGCAGTGAGGTCATGGGGATACCCCTCAAATACTGGCAGTTTATAGCCGTCAATATTTTTGACTGATTCATAATTAAAACCTTTTTTTATATCTCTTTCTTGTCAAAAATGAGCAAGATAAGACTAGATAATAAAAAAATATAAGATAATACAAGGTGTTGATTTGCATTTGTGCCATACTTCAGGAGGAGGACATAAAATACGTAAATAATCGATTGGAATTACAGTAGACGGGAAATAGCTAATATGCACTGCTTTTTTGTCATTGTAATGTCGTAGTATTTCAGAAGTAATCCAATTTTATGAATGAAATTTATGAATAATAGTTGCGTATGCTTTTTGTTTACGTTTGTGTGAGGGCACAGCACGGTTTTAAGGCCAGTAACACACGCGCCAAGTTTAAATACGGCTAGATGACATTGACGGAATTCCGAAAAAAAAATTACGTACCAATTTTTTTGTTGATTTGGGTTGAGAATCATTAGCATAATTACGTCCTTGAATATAGCACGGATGCAAATCAACAGCTTGTATAATTCTAGTCTTAAGTAACCTACATTCCAAAAGCAATAAAAAATAAATCTTGCTCACTATGTTAGATTCAAGCATAAAGGCTGGTGCCCTGACATTTCTAACTTTTATCAACTTTTATGGCTTTTAACCTAATTAACCTTTATAACTGTCGCCTAATTAGCCTGTTATACCCCAAAAGTAGTCTAGGCATTAAACTCCTACACTTATACCTAAATGTAATAGGTTTATACAGGCTGATGAGTCTAGAAAATTCTATTATTTTAGAGGCGTATTCACAAATCGAAGCGTTGCAAAAACTTGCGCATACGTCACAGCATTGGTAAATGTAATGCGTAAAATGTTTGCGTATGAAACGTCATAGATTGCGTACTCTGTTAGCTAGTAGATGCTAATGGGTTCGATTTTATTTTTCTTTAAAACCAACCGACATTTTTAGACCAAAAATATGCCTTTCAAGGTTTTATTGATGCCTGTTTTGGAAAGGTCTTATTTGACATAGACCCAGATCTTTTTGGGTCGGTCCTCTGGTCTTCAAATTCATGGACAACTTATAAATTCTTAAGAGCCTTATCACAAACTGTAGTAAACGGTATTACTTAAATAAATCAGCTCTTCCTGTATTTAACGTTTTTTTACGGTTCCGCCTCATCGAATATTTTTATCCAGGAGCCTAAATAACTCCTACTTACTTTTTCCTTAATAGCCTTGTGTCCTGCATGGCTTCTAAGGAAAAAGACAGTGAAATAAAACCAACATTTCAACAAGCCAATATCAACAATTCTCTCCAAAGACTTTCTTTCACAACATTTCTCAGTACCATCATTTTTTCGTCCAACTCAAATTGGTCATTCAACTTCTTCATTGATGCAGATGATGCAACCTGGTCTGCACTCAAGTCATTGGGTGCAGCCGCCAATTTCGTAATGCATTAAGGTCACTATCACGCTAGTCTGATGTAAGAATGTCAGACGGTTGCGCGGTGAGAGGGGGGATGTTTGGGTGTAACCATAGATGTTGATCGGAACTCCTTGGGCTCGAATTATGCAAGTGTTTGTCTATGAATGATGATGCTTTGGAATGTTAGTAGAATGGAATAGTTAGATTGAGGCTGTTATTATGGTTCAATTCAAACGTTTTTATTGCCGGAATATACTGTACATTGCTGATGTTAGATGCTTGATATAATTGTACTGTTTTGTAGGTATATTATCAAAGTATAGTCATCATCTCCTCTCTATCAAAACATAGACATTCAAATTACGTTTCAATAACGACTGATGAAAACACATTTGTCTATTGCTCAGGACATTAGAACTCCTTGGTGACTTTTACAAGTTTACTATAAAAGCAAATTAGTAGTTTACCTTGCGACTGATAGATTGTGCTGTGATTTAGAAATTGTAAATTGAAGGTTTTATAAATTATTGACCAGTCATACTGCTATTTGCAATTAGTATTATTATTGATTTATATTTTTTTACAATTATTAATCAAAAGTTAACCAGAGACAGATTAATATTGAGAGGAAAGGACATAAAAAAATTGTCATGGGGACTATAAAAAAATATTAGTTTAATCTTAATTGACATTTAATTATCTTATGATAATAATATCTTAAGTAAAGTACAGTTACACTTCCAGAGATCACGAAACAGTTAAATAGCTGGCAACTCTAGTGGACATGACAGTTACTGTCAAGTCAAGCGAAAAATCATCTCTCTACATGACAGCTCGATCCTCAATACAAGACTAACGAGCCATCACTTGGATACAATAATCGATTAATCGCAATCAGTTTTGCAAATCGATATACAATCGAATTCGCAGCTATACGATACTCTGATTAGCCGAAGTGTCAGGGCGCGGTGCCAAACTTATTGATGTCAAAATAACTATAGGTGTTTAACCTCTAGTTAGTTTAATTGTCTGAGTTAATTATAGGTAGAATGATTAAGCTGACCACACGATATAATAGTGTACTTAACAGACGATGGATCGTGTCAGTCATTGAAAGATAATATTCTTTTAGGAAAGGATACATAGATGATGGCTCATGTCAACCTGGAATGCATAGATTGAAATATTTTCGTATAAAAGTGTGATTTTGGCAAATTTTATAAATAAGCTAGTAACTTACATGATGTGTTATGTATTAATTATTAGTAAGTAGGTATGTGAGATACTCTACAACTAGATCAAAGACAGGAAAACCCTCAACAACGATTAATAGAACTTATCTCTGACACGTCGACACAGTTTCTCGTTTCAACAGATATCTTATACATATCCTTTCAAATTAAGAGGAACCAGGCCGTTTCTCCATAAGTCTGAATTCCTGAAAATTAAACTGGTTTACTTTATGACTTCATTTAACAAAACTTCCAATCATTTGCGCACCAAAGATCCAACACACATTATTAAAAGCTGCTGACATAAGTCATGCACTCTAACACTACAGAAATAAGGTCGATAATCAAAGATTAATTAGTTTGTTAGCCGCAAATAAGGTTGTCTATCAATGATGATCATTCAAGGAGGACTGTTAAGTTTGGTCTTTTTGCAAGCTTTTTTTTTATTAAATCGCTGCAAGGGCCTTGCGTCATCGTCTGCGAACGCTAGCGATGCAAAATGATATGTTATGAAGATATGGTATGGAAGCTAAGCTTCTGCCTTGGTTGTTTAGAACTTAAGGAGCTTGTATAATCAATGCTTTATCAAGTACTAGCGACCCGCTCCGGCTTCGCACGGGATAACAGTATTTCCCCACTATTTAATGATTGTTTTATACATATAAACCTTCCTCTTTAATCACTCTATCTATTTAAAAAACCGCATGAAAATCGGTCGCGTAGTTATCAAGATTTAAGCGTACAAAGGGACATAGGGACAGAAATAGCGTCTTTGTTTTATACTATGTGAGACAGCAAAAACTTAAGTTTTTTTGAGGAATTTAACTGACTGCTATAGCAATAATCCAAAAGTCTAGAGCCTCCTTTATGTCTTCTGTAAATAGTTTGAATACGAATGGAATGCCATGTGTTCCAAAATCAAATACGAAGTTATACTCCGGTTCTTAACAATGTGACATAATATCAGTGCTCCAGATAACCGACAAATTATTTTAACACTTATGTGTAATAAAGATAAGGATGCAATTTAATTGGTGGAAAGTTAATAGGCGTGTCGTCGCGCTGTCTGGTGCGTGACAGATATACTTTTTAAATGTGCTTTCCGCATCGGCTTTCCGTTCATTGGTGTTCTTTACTAATGAGGTTTTAGTTAAAGGAGTATTTCATTCAGCCAGTTTTAAATTGTTTATGATAAATATTACAAACCTTCATGCAATTAATTATGTAATATAGAAAAGTGGTTTTTCACATGGTTTGACCCATGCATTGATTGGTTGTACTTAAAAGATAAAAAAAAAACTAAATTGCAATAACAAACCAATAAACTTAAGAAGGCAAAACGCTTCCTATATAAAAAATGTTTTTCCGACTGTTTGTTCGCGTCAATTTTTTTGCAGCAGGTACTTAATTGAACTTTAATTGGCTGATCTTAGCCGTACTTTGCTTACTATGTTTAATAAACATATCTAATGCAAAATTATTAAACTTAGTGAAAATAGAGAATGATAAACGATCTAATATTCCAGCCACAATTATATCAGACGTCATATTTTTCGTTTTGTCAAAACGCTACAAATTAGTAGACATTCGCATGTAGGTAAATCTTATCTCAATCCACTATAAACAATAAACTACCACAATTAATCATTTTTAAATAAACCGAACAAATCGATTTTCATGGCATCAATTATATTAATTTATTACAAAAAGTTGGCGCCACTAGCCACAAGAAACGGAAGTGGTCGGCCTTCAACCTTAGAATAAACTGCTGTTGTCTGCGAGCTAAGGAAAATAAAAAATAGGCGGCAAAGTGTTCTTTAATCTGTGGTAATAGTGACGTTTGAGTTTACGCGGGAAATATCGCTACGACGTTCGTAGAGAAAATATGTTTCCCGCGATTCACCATAACTTTATTCCTACACTTTATTTTATCAATTAATATTTAAGCATACAAACGTTTATAAATGATCATTTTAATGAAACTGGTTCAATCCAACAAAAAAGACGCTCCAATTTGCGTGTCCACCCGAAATGTTCAATTAAATAAATTCATTCACACACAATAACTTTTTTCATTTCCAAAAAAGTCCCGTACGTAATCCCGTAATGTTGGTAACATTATATTTTACTAAAAGTCAACACAGACAGTCTATTGATGATTGAGCGACGGCAAAAAATTGCATGATACGAATTAAATACGACCTGACATTGAAATATGATTTGGGCACGAGAAAAAAATGGGTATTGAAGACATAATTATAGAGTAATGAACTGGCGTCTGTAACAAATTAATTTATATTAGTATAGGAGTCAAACGAGATGAAGTCTGGCCGGTTACTTTTTTCATGTTAAGGTAAAAATGCTTGACTAAATAAATAGGCCATTAATGGCCGCTAATTTAGTCTATACTTACCATAGTATATCAATGTAGCAGCTCAGATCAAAGTGATCTGAGTGTAGCAGTAACATGACTATCTAGTTGTAATTTTTGTTGGTACAAAAGTTGGTAGAGGTTTGCTGAAAAGTTAAAAAAAAACCTATATGTGTTTACTAGCGTACTAAGCAGCCGTGATTTCGCAGTCACTGGCGAGATAGAAAATATTAGAATAAAAATAAAAGAAAAAAATAAATCTTTCCATCATTAGGAATGTTTCACAAAATCTATGATTACATATAATATGCAAATTATTAACTAACTTGCCCAATTAGTTTATATTCCACGCAAATGGATTTCCCGTCTATTTTTAACTCAACAAGATATTTAAAAACTCCATCTTGTGTTTCTAAAGTATAATAGGATTTCCCAAAGATATTCTTGACATATTGGTCACAGCATAAATTAATTTCATATCTTTCGGAACACACTTCCTATAATTTAATGATGATATTAATATTTATAGGTAATATAATGAGAACCGTTATACTTCCAGGGAATCATATTGCCAACCTACGTGAATAACGCATGTTTTATCT
This sequence comes from Helicoverpa assulta, assembly GCA_963856015.1. NCBI lineage: Eukaryota > Metazoa > Arthropoda > Insecta > Lepidoptera > Noctuidae > Helicoverpa > Helicoverpa assulta. The sequence continues at coordinate 11,553,252 of CAWLCW010000012.1, forward strand.
GATAAAACTTTTCCCAAAACCTGGGTAAAGACTGTTAAATGAACGATGAACTTTCAATTTTCTTCCTTTCCTACCATGACATAATTCTGAAGCATAGACAAAAAGCGGAAAATTTTGTGACGCGAAAAATTGAGCCACAATTTTCTATGACGACAACTTCGAGTACTCGGAACTTTAAAACTATAATCAATATATTAATCCATGAGATACTTAATTATAATCTGTACTAAGCCCTAACGGACGTGGAAGATCGTCTCCGAGAAACGCGTAAACTACATGTTATACAATGATGAATGTATCATTTTCTGAGAAAATGTATGTCATGAAAAGCAGAGCCATCACTGTTGACACAATAAATCAATGTCCATGTATGTGGACCATGAGATTATGGACATTACGGAATATTTGGTTCTAGTGAATTTATTGCAGTGGCTTCGACAAACAATATGTTACCTATCTTATTTAGGTACACCATACTATATATTTATACTGAACCTACATTTCATCAAACGCTAGACTTCAGTTTTTTGTAAATCATTGGAGTTGGAACACTTTTTAAGCACTAACAATAAATTCAGTTTCTAAAAGTTAAGCCTTCAAAATAAACAACTCAATTTACTTTTAGAGAGCTTCTAGCCCGTTCAAACAAACTTTACAGGTTTTTGCAATACCTACCATGCAATATTAGAAGTAGGCAGAATTGCTGCCATCCTCTTGTACTCGTAGTAAATTCAAGATGACACACAGAGAACCAACTCATATGTGTAACTTAATAATTAGATGCTATGTGTCAGACTACACCCACTTTTTGTAACATTTTTTACCGCAGTCATTTGTAATGACTCACTTTTGATTAGAGTTAAGTCAATAATAATAAAATAAGGAGTTGATTTAACTGGATTTTTGTGGTTACGATTAAGTCCTCACTAAGTAGTTTTTAATGATTTTTATATTGATTTAATTGAAGTGTAGCTCTGATCACGATGTTTTTGTTTTGATCATATTACGCGAACGAAATCTACCTAGATGTGTTTTAGATATCCTGGTCTTTACTTCGTCATATCTATGGTGTAGAACTGACCATCGTAACTTCAAAATACACTTGATTTTGATCTTATCTAGACACTCTTCCAAACAGAAGTGGCACTCCTAAGAAATGGTGCTTTATTAGCAAAACGATGTGGTACATGCGTGCTTAGGAATTTTATATTAACTTAATATTTTTCACTGTCGCTAAAAAGGTCTTCCTACAAACCGAAAATAGACGTCACCCCATCGTTTTTCCCATAACGCAACTAGGCAACGGACATATTTCAACTAGTTTTCCGATACAAGGTCCATTATTATCTCGTGTCGTGATTAATGAATGACTTTGGTATTAGAAGTACCGCCTCCGGTGTCCGCAGTTTCCATTGTGCAATTCCTATCTTAATAGTTTTGCAAGAAATAGGACCAATTAGATCTTGAGTCATATTGTTTAAATGGAAAAGTCATAGTGGGTGACTTGGCATTTTTTGTGACTTTCCTGCTACGTGGAAAATGTTTAGCTGCACTTTTTTTGTTGATGCCTTAAATGTATATCTTTCGGCTTTTATAAAGGGTAGGTAGGTGATAGGTATGCTAGCCAGATGAATTCTAAACAAATTAACGTGAATACGGAACCTATATAAAGTACTAGCTTCTGCCAGCGGTTTCACCCGCATCCCGTGGGAACTACTTCCCGTACCGGGATAAAAAGTAGTCTATAGCCTTCCTCGATAAATGGGCTATCTAACACTGAAAGAAATTTTCAAATCGGACCAGTAGTTCCTGAGATTTGCGCGTTCAAACAAACAAACAAACTCTTCAGCTTTATAATATTAGTATAGATTGGTAACCAAGATTTTGCTCGTGAGGAGGCATTTTGCTAAAATTGAATTTGTCAGGTGACACCAGCAAAATATTGTTATCCAAAACACAGACAAAGGTACCTAAATAAGACGATTCATTGCATAATTGGTAAATGATTTGCTTTGCAAGGTAACCATTAGCAAACTGAATTTTTATAAGCAAGTATTGGCGACATCCGTTATGTAAAGTAGAGGTAGTTTGTCAAATACAAGTGATTTCATTATAACTAATATAGCTTGGTGAGTAATTGTTCAAATAAAGTTTCCGGATACATGCGGTTGAGCTTTCAGATAGGCAATGATTGATTTCTTCTTATGCAAGATTCCACCGCTGTGAGGCACTATGACACACAGTTTTTTTGTTCGCGAACAATTTCGGTGGTATCTTGCCACACAAAACTGCCCAACTATGTAGGGGTCGGCTTTCAGTCTAACCGGATGCAGCTGAGTACCAGTGTTTACACAGAGCGTCAGCACGGTAACATGTATTTAAACTGCGGCGTCAGCCAATTTAATCTCTCCCTGATGAGACTGGTTGTCAGACTTTCTACCCTCTGTCTATCTGTAGGGACTATGACATTAAGTAACATTTCGATATTTCTAGAAGAACTGGAGGAGGTAAAAACAAATATGGAAAACACACTTGTATCTGCCACCTATTTACAAAAACTAAATAGATGCATAGGACCTATGATAATGCTGACATAACCATGCATGCAATATAATATAATTACACATAAAAGGTAGGAAAACTGCATAAAAATGTCCGCTTGGAAAAACTGCATTACTATGCAATTCTAAATATATCCTTGGTATTCAACATAGGTATGCATACATATTCAGAACCTACTGGATAGGTACCTACTATACCGACAGAGGTTTTTTTTTAATAGACAGATTTTGAAGATATGGAAAATCAAGAGGAAAGATCGTAAAAGTAACGAAAACAAAGTAATCCTTCAGTCGAATCGAAAGCAGTTGAGTAGGTAGAACCACGTATTAAAACGCTTAGTTTTAATACGTGGTTTTACATAGAGCAACTCACACATGAGCTGTAAGTATGTATTCAGATATCACAACATACTTTTTCATAATTTAACGACATATAAAATAAACCACCAGACTAGAACATTGTTCAGTAAGGCTCTGTTTTTAGGGTTCCGTAGCCAAAATGGCAAAAACGGAACCCTTATAGTTTCGTCATGTCCGTCTGTCCGTCTGTCCGTCTGTCCGTCTGTCACAGCCGATTTACTCGGAAACTATAAGTACTACAGTGATGAAATTTGATGGGAATATGTGTTGTATGAACCGCTACAAAAATATGATACTAAATAGTAAAAAAAAGAATTGGGGGTGGGGCCCCCCATACATGTAACTGAGGGATGAAATTTTTTTTTTCGATGTACATACCCGTGTGGGGTATCAATGGAAAGGTCTTTTAAAATGATATAAAGTTTTCTAAAAAACATTTTTCTTAAAGTGAACGGTTTTTGAGATATCAGCTCTCAAAGTCGTAAAAAGTATGTCCCCCCCCCTCTATTTTTATAACTACGGGGTATAAAATTCTAAAAAAAATAGAGGTGATGCATGCTAATTAACTCTTTCAACGATTTTTGGTTTGATCAAAGTATCTCTTATAGTTTTTGAGATAGGTTGATTTAACTGTAATTTACGGAACCCTTCGTGCACGAGTCCGACTCGCACTTGGCCGGTTTTTCATTTCACAGGGCAAACATAATAACAAGTAAACAATTTATTTTCTTTATAAAATAGTAATTTTCCTACAGCTATCCACTTTTCTGAGTTTTCGTCACAATTCGTATAGAAAATTCAATTAAAATTGAAAATTGTCCACGTAACTCACACTACTTGTAAGGAATCATGAAATAAAGAATTTTAATGAAATTCTTAATTGGAATAGCCAATTAAGTTTTCCAATTTCGTAACAGTTATTTTATTACATATTCTTGTTCGAAGCTCTATGAAATCTATTTTCTTTTGTGAATGCAGTTACAACTTAGGTATTTATAGCAGATACCAATAAGTAGGTACTGTAACGTAGTTAGAAACTTTTTCATTTGTAAGGTTTTATTCATCACAAATTGATACTGACCGGGAAATCATTTTAAATGTATTCGATTTGTTCCATAGAATAAGTTTTTTATATTGAAGTGTGTCACTTCACCTCTCGAGCCCAAACAATAAACGCAAAGCTGAAGTTATTTTGCAATCTTTTAATTAAATATCCTGAGATCCCCGGTTCCTAGCGCGCCACGCGCTACAATTTGGTGGAGGCGCCGACGCCAAAGCCCCTAAAAGTATAAAAGTATAAAGTTTTGGCTCACGCGAAAAATTGGCGTGGTGACACGTCGAAGACGGGAAGAGATAAGAGCCTGGAAGAATAATCCTGGGCCCGAGGTCTGGTAGAATATCGGAACAAGGATCATAAAAAGAGCTAAGTGGAATTTTATTTATTCAATGTAGAAAAATGTCCGAAGAGATAAAATTTTTCTCCGGAGTCGATGACATATCAGTCGATGACTTTCTTTTCGAATTTCGCACAATTGCGGCGATAAATAAATGGAAAGAAAACGATTTTGCACTACTACTAGGTGCATATTTGCAAGGTCCTGCTCTTGCATTCTACAAATATAATTACGTCGATGGGATCGAATATAAGGCCATATGCGACAAATTAAGGGCAGAATTCCCTTGTAATGTAAATTATGTAGAAAAATCGACATAAACGTGTTGTTTCGAAATCTAGGAAGACTTCCACGTCATCAAAGGTATTAAATAATGCAAAGTTTATGGGTTCTGGTTATTGTTATTGGAAAAATGCTAGGAAAAATAGTAAAAATAATTATTTTTGTTCTTCAGAGGGAAGGATAGACACGCAGTATAAAAAACGTATTCCTCTGCGTAATATTAATAGCAATTTAGAATTTTTAAATAGGCAGAATGTAAATAAATATAAATATAGGAAAAATTGTGATTGACTTATGTGTTTCTAATACGTGTTTTGTAATTTCATGGTACCTGGAACGAGTTGTACGAGCATTGCCAATGAAGGGATAAGATGGTGAGCTACTCCATCTTCGTGAGAAGATGATGTCCACGGCAGAATTGCTTCATCTTCAATACGAAGGAAGATGAAGATAACCAATGTGGTCAAGCTTGTGTTATTTTTATAAGTTTTTTAACATTGCTCTGTAAATCTGATCCCAAAATGATTATCTGATTTTGTTTAGAAAAATATTTGGATGGTGAATTGAGGTTGAGATCAACTTCGCAATAAGAGGCATAGCCTCGCGAGGAGTGTTTGCTTGACACAATGGTTTCTGCCGAAGATTTATGATCCCTATATTTGATTTATTTATTATTTAATATTCCAAAATTAAAAAAAAAATAATTATTGGATAAGATTCTTAATTATGTCACGACAGGTGAGAAACTTTGATAACGGTGACTTATCCCTTCATCTGACACGTTAGCGTCCGGCGAAGTTGTAAGTTGTCAATACAGAGTTTTTCTTCGTTTGAAAGGTAATCCCTTCAGGACGGGTGTTCACTTTGAATATCCTTTGCTATTAGAGGCACGTTTCGGGGCTTTTAGCGTGGTTTTGCCACGAAAAAGTTCACGATAACCTGTGTTCTCGAAGTGCAATTTGGCACAGATTAAATAACTCACAAACAGGTTATTGTAAACTATCCCGTAGTGAGGGACGTGTTTTTAATTTCCACGCTTAGGTAATATTGTCGGTTAGATTTAGGTAGGGACATTTAATATGATTGCCAGCCTAGAGCTGCGCTTTTGTGATAAAGTTTCGACTTTATCCTAAGGGCGTAGCTCGTGTAACGTAGTTAGAAACTTTTTCATTTGTAAGGTTTTATTCATCACAAATTGATACCAGGCCCCTCTTCTCCACTGGGCACTATGGGCAAGTGCCCAGGGCCCCGCGATCGAATGGGGCCCCCTAGTTCCTGCCAGATTACTAAATGATAACCGATATTTAGGTACTAAAAATCTGATGATAATGACCAATTAAAAGAATGATAATGAACATTTAAAAGAATACTTAAAAAATGTTCAGAGTGAAAATGAAGCACCTAACTGTGTACAGGAAGCATATAATCTATTGAAGCAAAACAAAATTGAAGAACACACATTTCCTAACGTAGAAATTGCATTGAGAATATTTTTAAGCATGATGATAACGTCACTAAGGGTGCCATTCTAATCTGCGAAGCCTTTTTAGAAATTTTAAACAAACCTACAACAGTGCATGTGCGAGATATCGAGGCGGTCACCCCTCTCAGTCCGACTGTCACCCTTCTCTTTGTATTTTTGCTTTTATCTGATTACTTAAATTAATTCCTCAAAGTTAGAAAAAAAAATGTCTCTTCTTCATTTCTAATTTGTTCTGCGCTTATTTTTTGAGTCCTCAATCTAGCAAAAAGTTAAAGCACCGAAGTAGCAAAAACAATTGACGCTCGCTTAAAATTTTCGGTTTCTTTTAATTTGTGCTTAATTCTGAGGTAAATTAGAGAGTCCTCATAATAACAATAAAAAAAAATCACTTGGATATTTTTAAGCTATTTAGGCGCTATTTGTAAGCGGAAGTGGAGGACTTTTGCGTCCCAAATGTCAAAAAATGTTGAGCTCGCTACGCTCGCAGCTGCTTCACTTTCTGGTCGCCTTTTTTTAAACTTGTTTGAGTACTTTTGTGTTCCAAAACTCAAAAATTTCGCCCTCGCTGCGCTCGCGCCTTCTACACTTTACAATGCTTTTTTTCAAACTTGTTTGGGTACTTTTGTGTTAAAAATCTCAAAAATTTCGCGCTCGCTACGCTCGCGCTTTACACTTTAGTATTAGTTTTCTCTGAATTCTTTACATCTCCATTGCGTCCCAAAAAACAAAATTAAAAAAAAAATATATCTTCCCTTTACAGCGCTTTTTTCAAACTTGTTTGGGTACTTTTGTGTTAATTCTGTTATTCTGTATGATTTTACTACGTGATTATATTTTGTCGTTTTTTTTTTAAAGGGGTTTGCTCAATAAGTAGCCCGCCCCGGGTGGCGGAGAACGCTCCTTCTCCAAATTGAAACGAATAAAAAATGAATTAAGAATGTGAATGTGATATTCTCAATACCTACCATAGATTTTGAAGAAGTGATTATCAATTTTGCTCATCTTAAATCTAGAAAGGTACCTTTGCAATCAACATAGAGTTAATCTAAGGATTTTATGCTAAGCGAGTTACTTTTGTAGATTATTTTTTATATATCCTATTTTTTTTAGGTAGTAACTAAATAAAAAGAAATTTAGAACCTTGTTTGTCTATTTTCTTTATATATTATAACTAAATAGTGTTTTCTCAAGGTCATAGGGGCCCCATGATCCTAATGTGCCCAGGGCCTCAAATAGTTTAAAGACGGCCCTGATTGATACTGACCGGGCAATCATTTTAAATGTATTCGATTTGTTCCATAGAATAAGTTTTTTATATTGAAGTGTGTTACTTCACCTCTCGAGCCCAAACAATAAACGCAAAGCTGAAGTTATTTTGCAATCTTTTAATTAAATATCCTGAGATCCCCGGTTCCTAGCGCGCCACGCGCTACAGTACCTAGGGTATATTTTTCAAGCACCTACGGTTATGCGGGAGTTCAATTCCGTCATAATTGTTTCTTTTATGTCTGTTCCGAAATACCTGAATGATCCCTCTACTAAGTAAATATACTAACTAACTACTAATAAAGCTTTGCAAACTAAACACTTAACAATAATTAAGCGTCATTGAACAAAACTGTAATACTTTCAATTTAAGTAACGTATTTGCTTAATTTGTAAACTAGAAAATGGTATCTGATAGACTGAAATTATTTTTTTCAAAAAGTACGATTTTTGAAACATTTTTTTTATATTAACGCCATCTTGCGATATCACAAAGAACTACAACGAAGTCGCATTAATACTGAATGAATGTAGTAATGAATGACTCCGCGAGATATCGTTACGCTACCACCAATAAGAATGGGGAGATAAATTGCAACAAACTAAATACAAAACAGCTCATCAGCTGATAAGTAGTAGAGTAATAGTATATTTATTGTGGACATAATAAGAGAAAACATTCATTGCAATCAAGAATATTGAAGTGAAAACAGTGCGTTTCGAGTGTCTGTGATGTGATAAGAAAAAGTTAACTTCGAAAAAGGAACAAATAAAGTTAGTGGCCAATGTTACAAACATAACCTCAAAAAAAGTAAACAAACTAAGGTCAAAGGTAAATATTCTGTTACTTTGTTTTGACGATATTTAAACGACGTTTTAATCGCTGGTAAACTTCCAGTGTGTTGGAATTTGTAGGTAACTGTTTTGTAATTTGGACCTTTTTGTTTTCTTGTTTAAGAAAATTTTACTTATAAAAAATATACCTACTGTTTGCCTGCTGCACCGAGTTATTAAGAGCAAATTATTTATAGAATATTTTTTGCCACAAAATTGCATTTATCTTATGTATTAATACAATGTTAATGAATTGCTTTAAACTAGTTTTACTATCATTGTGCACGTAGGTTAGGTAATTTAATTTGTTTTGTTTTTATCTGTCATGTGTCAAATGATGATTTTATAACCTAGATAGATAGAGACGCAAAAGTATTCATGTGTAGAGCCTAGAGGTTTTGAAGCTATATTGATCTTGATAAAAATACTGATAAAAGACTTACCTACGGTGGTCAATATTAGTTTCTTTTCGTCGATTAGGTGAACGGAACGGGGAACGGAAAAAAACTAAATCTCACCTTAAAACAACCACTGATAACTAGAAATGGTAAAAACAGTAAACATTTTAGGGGCAACGATAATGCCTTTAAACACACACCTGTTCAAGATAGCTAAGTGGCCATTAATGTAAGGGATACTACACCACTTTATACTAATGACAGACTCACCTAAAACGTTATCGCATCAAGTAAATAGAACTGTTCGAATGACTCAACCGCTGAGTCGGCGAAAGTGGCTTCTTTTTTTTTACACTGGCTGCCAGGCGTCGAAACCCAGGCATGTCCGTCACTATACACTGCACAGGTAAAATTCTCTTATAAAATGCACTTTTCCATCCTCAACACTGCATCCATGACACAATAAAGATAGAGATAAATAGATAAACTTGTTAAAGTTCTCAAAATTCGTTATCGTTTTCGAGATCGCTTGTGGCACATCGTCCGCCGTCGCCGACGTCCGTCGATTGGCGAAGCGATGGCTCACCGGAGTCACGACACTTGAAACCCACACGAGGATGTCTACAATGACACGAAACGTGATCACACACACTATTAGGGAGACATGAACAATGAAATTTAATTTCTGGAAACGAACATGTGGCTTGGAGGAGCGAACTCTTAGCATTGACTGGACTGCGCTTGGGCCGTGCAGGATGCGACCCATTAGGCAAAAGAGCGTCCATTATTGTATTGTCGTGGGCTTATCGTAGTGCTAGTGTCTCCTTAAATTGCGGACCGGGCCAAGTGGACGTGTGTGGATCACAGAAATTTGGGAGCGATGCCTTTATAGTTGTAAGACACTTTAATTAACTTTTTGACTCCAAGAATGATCATGATCAAAATCATATCGGCAGGTCGGATATTTTAGTTATAAGCTTATTGACCTATTTACACGCGCCAGTTAGGATCAGAGTTCCAGCTCATCAAAAACATCCTTTCACGATACGATCGTGACGTAAATCAGTCATCATCAGTAATAACTGCATTTAGGTACATTAAGAGGCCACAACGAATCAAGTCACGGGACCGGATCCAGGGTTATCACGCTCGTTTGTTCAATTGGACGGTTAAGTACCGGCGAAGCTCTGAAGCCGGCCGTTTCCGTTGATATTTCACACAGGAACCTGCGTGTGGAAGTGTGGACATGGCCCATGGCGCAACTTGACGGCCCTTCCGATATTGTCGAACAGAGCAACTTTTTTATCCAAGATGTATGCATGAGAACGTACCTACTAGATGCATGAAACTACTGTAAACAGCCTGGATTTGAAAACAGCAGTGCCAGCCACCAGGAACCAACGAAAAAGGTGTGTAACATCACACCACTTATCCAACATCATCTATGCATTGCAGGACACGGCTGCAACACTATATGCTATATCCCGTTCCTTAAGACCTCTGGGGAACTGCAAATCTCCGGTTCGAACAAGCGATGAGAAGAATATGTTCTTTATATCGGTGTCGTTGGCCGTCTGTAGACTCCAACCGAATTCGATCAAGGATGTGTACAATGAGTTTATAAGGTCGAACGACTCAACTGCTATTTGTGGTTTATTGTAAACAAATTCAATAAGATATGCTCGACTCCCGCGACGGTTGTATTTGGGGCAAAACACTGAATCCAGAATGGGCTTAAGTGGTCAACTTGTCACCAACATAGCAAGGATAAGCAAGTAGAAAGTCGAAGCTTGTTTACTAACGTAGATATTCTGAAAACTATTGCGATTTTTGAGATATTTTCCTACTAGTTTTTGTTTGATTATATCGAAGTATCTACTAGGTTTCAGTAGGTACCTATGAATTCACATGGAATATAGTTCTCTTCAAACTTTTTATCGCTACTCAACGTTGCGCGATTTGCTACGCAGAATCAATTTTTAGGAGGAGTATGGGCCAATTGCGCCTACTTGTGCTCTTTGGTTATAGCATACCGCCATCGTCGTTACCTTTTACGAAAACTGTACGTCGAAACGTAGGCAATAATCCGGACCGACATGACTAATTTTTAAATAGAATATGCGTGAAGATTCACACTAGAACAAATTGTAAGTAGGTACTATGCACCATCTTGCACGTACGCCAACAGCCTAACACAAGTCTGCAAGGATGTAATTAATTATGTGAATAAACTCCATGACGTCATCTAGCGTCCTTCAGCAACTGTTACATGAGCCCACATAAAACAAGATATCACGCCATGAATACGGTAGTTTCCAACTAGTCAAATTAATTACTTTTATTCAGAGAAATCAAAAACGGTTTATCTCTATGCAATATGTATGAAAACGCGAGCTTTGACGTCGCAGATTTTTCATATCAAACTGTTTACTTATTTATAAAAAAAAATATTCCATAAAAACGATAAATGAAAGTGACATTATTTTTAAACTCTTTACCAAATGAGTAAGAGGTAATTTATTTTTGACCTAGGCAACTACCCAATTAAAGCCACATCAAACAAAATTATCGCTTTCAGGAGTACGAAAGCATTGGCAAAGGTATCGATTAAATCGGTAAAGTTTATGCTTAGGTTTCTTATTACGGATGCGCAAACGCAGGTGTAAACGTGTAACGGTCGCGATCAACGTGCGAGGTGCGCCGGTCACACCACCCTTGTCGACCAATCGGAAATCATTCGATAGGAATGTACCGCGCTTCGTTTAGTAACAATTTTACTAAATATAGGTAGTTCGGCTTTCTAATGAGTTAGTGGATTTTTATTGTTTTAAGTGGATGATTTGATACTGCTTTGATTTCTGTGGAGGCAGACTAAAATAAAAAAAAAAATGAATAAAGTCCTAAATATAGAGTATCAGTTTTCGATAATATAAATCATTTAAACATAGATCCTGATAACATCACTAAGAGAGATATTACATCAAAACTTTGAAGATTTTTAAAATGTTTGTGCATCACCCACAATAAAGTTGTCGTGGTTTTATATAACTTTAATATTCCTTTAATAAATCGTATCTCTGTCCTACAAAATTTAAATATGATCAAAAAGGTCTTTTCGCTATTCTTATCTACTGGCTGTTCTTCTATTTTTCCTATCGGTTTGGAAAACAAAACAGTAAGTAGGTTTTTAATCTTCCAGAGATATACAACCTTCCCAGAAGCGCCATATTTGTTTATTATATTAGGTTACATAACAAAACTAAAATCTAGTCACATAAAATCCAACGTGCAATTCCTAGAACAAGTAAAACCTCGTTTAAAGGCTTCCAGCAAACAAATTAATATGTATAAAACGTAGGAAATTTTATCACGCAACCTTAACACCTTTTGCGAAGGAAAATTAATAAATGTATAGAAAGGGGTATTGGAAGCCATGGAACTGAGCGAAGTTACCCCACTCTGGTTACGTGCGGCCACGATAAATGTACTAATAGGTAATTAATAAAACTAAAGGAACCCTAAGCTATTCGGTGTAAATGTCGTTGAGTAACATGGTTGACTTATATAATTTTTCTAGGCCACGTTAGCCACCACGAGTCTCTTACTTGAAGCAAAGATTCTAATTTTGAATACAAACTAAAGATATTTTTGTCCTCTTAAATTGTACAAAATAATGACATTTGACCAAAAATAAAAACACAAAAAGTCTAAAGAAAAAAAATATGGAAATATTCTTACTGGCCAGTACGCTACTACAAAGTCTCATAGCCAATTTCAGAGACAAGATACAAATATTGCGTTCCGTTCATGCCCTGTGATCTATATCCAATTCAAATTGGAAACTGCAGTTGGTTATTAGATTATAAACTAGTTTGCTACTTTGATTAGGTCACTCGTAAGTTTAACCTGAGATATCTAACTTTATCTAGCGCGTGGCGGATCAAGGAAGACATTTGGACCCTTAGGGTTCAGTGGGAATTGACCCTTAGGGTCAATTCCCACTGAAAGAGCAGCGGCCGGCAGCGGCCTCAAGAGCACGGACAATGTAAGAGCGCGGCGCGGCGCGGCCCAGCGCGGCGCCGCGCGGCCCGCCGCGCTCGCGCTCAATCACTTGCATTTTCGGCCGCTGCCGGCCGCTGCCGGCCGCTGCTCTTTCAGTGGGAATTGACCCTTAGGTCCTATAGGTCTTATACACGTATTTTACCTTATTGGAATTATTTTCTACTTTATTTACCTATGCACATGGAGTTAAGGTCGTAATGAAGCAAATTGAAGTTTTTTTTAGACAAATAGATTTGTGGTTTATAAAATAAACTTACATCGATATGTGTATTAACTTTTTTACTGAAATAAGCTTTATTTTTATTTGTTTATATCCCTCTTTATAACATACACGAATAACTGGATTTTACGCGTAGGTATTTTAAACAATGCTAGGAAATGAATAAGTAAGGAAAAAAATGAATTTACATATTTGCCTCTTATTATTTCTATTTATTTCACGACAATCATGGCCACGTGTTTATTGTCATTGTGTCACGTAAATAGGTCTATATTCTTTCCTTTGTTATAAATAATGATAAAACCAAATTCAATATATTTGGGTCACTCAATGTTGAGATATAGGTATGTACTTATCTTATCTTTGTAATAAATAGAAGAATTCTGCGCAACGGAACGCAAGACGCATGAATGTTGACTCTGCGATCACACTCCAATATTAAAAAAGAACCACCAAAAAATAAATTGGGATAAAAAAGAGGGATGATGTATGAATTGCGGACTTTTTGACAAATAGAAGTTAATTTAATGTAACACAAGTTTAGAGAAATTACATTCAAAGATGAAACCTACACAATATTGAATGGAATAGTAGAGATCTACTTACCTATCATTTTTGGAGATAAAAAATTGAGAGCTAAAAATACCGTTTTATGTAAGAGTAACACATTTATTATAACGTTTTGGTGATATGGAAATTCAATAGATAATATCAAACGATAAAAACGTGTCCACTTCCACAATTTGTAAATCATTTTTTTTTTTTTGCTCTACGCATAGAATATCCTACACAACGGCGTTTTGGCAACTACCCTATAATTTCGCCTCTGTCATTCAACCTTCGATAGCTCAGTTGGTAGAGCGGTGGACTGTAGATGTAAAAACTGTGGATATCCATAGGTCGCTGGTTCAAATCCGGCTCGAAGGAGTAATTTTTACAAAATTACATACATTTTCACATTTTTTTTTGACTAACTTGACTTTAACAGATGACTGTGGATTATATGTATAACATTCGCTTATTATACATACACACAAAATCACAGGAAAAAAAGCCTGTAAAATCTATTATTTGGAAGGAGAAACTTTGCCGTGTCATATCCGTTACATGCAAAAAGACATTGTTTCCGCCCGGGATCGAACCGGGGACCTTGTGCGTGTGAAGCACACGTGATAACCGCTACACTACGGAAACGTTGAGCAGAGTTACGAATTTACAGTGTAGCATCTCCAGAATTTTTGTTTGGCACAATTTACATCGTGCAAGAAATTAATTTTCTTCAAATTCACTTGCATAATTACGTTTTTTTAAGTTACGAAAAATGGTTCAATATTATTAGATATTTTCTCTTATGGATCAATCATTATTATATCACTCAATCGTTATCATTATCTAACCTGGCCTAAGGCCTTTACCTGTAATTCCAAATATTCCTTAAGTCACAAATGTGTCTCAATTTATATTTGTTTTTTATATTGTGGAAGTCAAAAATAACTAAATTCACTTGTTTTGGATGTCAGAATTTGTTACATCGAAATTATCGTAACGTTACTTACCTTTGTGGTAAGAAGCACAGGTAGCACAGAAAAAAAAAACTTAATTCGAAATTCGAACACAAGTCACAAGCGTCTCCTGAGACGACGCTTCGAATCAAGTTGGTGGGAAATGGCTGGCATATCGTTTTTATACCATCGCAAATTGCATGGCTATATTGACCACCCGCTTGAATATGGTTCATTACTTCCATCCCATGGGTGTGTTTATGTCTAATTTGTAATTGTGTTCGCACCCTGTCTTCAGCTCATCTTTTACTTGTACCAACGTATTTTGCCCATCTCGCTCGTCTGCGATATCATTTCTTGCAACGGCATACATTGCGTAGTATGTAAAGGCTGTCATTATTGTACCCTTGTGAGACCAAGCAATGGATAGAAAATTGGATTGCATGTTTTGTATCGCAATTTTTGCACGGGACCTCCCACGTCACACTATGATTATATTCGTTGCTAAAAGAAAATTACTTTTCATCTATTTTTATTCACAATCTGATGTGTGATAGGGTTAATGAAATTGAAAGTTTTAGTACCCTATCTAGCTTTATTAATTAAATCAGTGCTCAATAACATGTGAGATGAGAATAACGTCTTCGTACATACAAAGTGACGATATAATTAATTTGTAAGGAAAACTGTTTTTCCTTGCAAAATTAATTCTAGAACACGAAATGCATGTTTATAGACTCGTCGTGTTTTTCTACAAAAGTTTCTTCAACTCATTGTGTCTCGCAATCAGGTAAGAAGTTAACTGATTTAGGACCATTTTCTTTTAAGGCTGTAAACTACCATCCGTTTATTATATAGGTACCAATGTACCTAGTCATATCGAGCTATAGACGTTAGACAAGATTAATTCAGACATTGTTCTATTTGAATTAGGATCACTTCAGCACGTGCGTAATAATAAAATAACGCCCTCATCTGCTTAATCATATGTACTATACTTATCTATTAGATTAGCGTGGTGTGAATATACAACTAAGTAATAATGTATGCCAATCATCCCTGATCATGACAATGAATCATGATAATTATATAGTTACGCATACTAGCTTTATTTTATTTACGCATGTGTTCCTCTGATTACTACAAAATCATAGAGTGCAGAGGTCAAACGCATTGGTGTTAAATCCGTATCAACTCGCTTCACTAAATCCGTGATATAAGGTAGCGTCTACACTAACAAATTGCACCAGAAAAGTTCTAAATATTGAGACAAGGAGAGGTCGTGCCAACCTTAACGGCGGTTCGGAATATCGGGGCCACAAGCGTGAATCTTTACCCTCTAAACTTAGAACTTTATTATAATTTCCTTTCGCCTATTTGGTCTCTGATCTCAGAAAACAAAGGAGGTTTTACTTAGTTGTACCACTGTCCTATCCATGTCACCTCTTTCTTCTTAAAGTATTGACCTCTCGCATTACCGCATTATAAATCTACCTCTCGAATTTTTTACATGTCGAAAGATTTTGGACTGTTAATAATTTGCTTACAAATTACGTAACGCATTATGTTTAGATAGATTACGAGATAAAATGTAATCTAACGGTATTTACAATTTTAGCTAACATACACATAATTACGTCTTCCTTAGTTCAATGTACCTCTATGTGTCTCCTTAAAGGAATCACGCGCATGTTATCGTGGCCCGGCTCTAGCATTGCCGGCATACCGACCATTCCAGTTTCCTCCAGATTATTCTATTTATAGTGCATTACGATCGTCATTTTAGATAAGTTTAACTACGATTGTGGTTTGTGGGTGTGATTGAAGATAAAATTTATAAATAAATGGACAAATGACAATTGCTATGGGTTGCGATCAGCCAACCGATACGTAATTAGTGCCAATTTTGTACACTCGATATTTTTCTAAGTGAGCTCCGGTACCAGGATCCTTAGGAATACTCTTACTTAAATAAAAATCCTCATGCTCGTTATTGCACTTATTTTAACTATCTATTTATTTATTTTTTCTTTCCTCAGAACCATGGCAGTCGAAGGCGTAATGGTGACATACAACTACTCAAACAACGGCGAATATGCGAACATTCTCACAGTATCCGCCTCAGGCATCAGATTCTCCGAGCGCTGGGTTCTGACCCACGGCTCCATTCTGTCCCCTTTAAAAGAAGCGAAAATAGTAAAAAAAGCCAGAGGAAAACCTATCCTCAGTGATGAGTTCTATGCGAACCTACCAGAGATGTACGTGACGTGTGAAAAGAGACAATCACAGCATCCTAACATTTACGAAAGTGTTGAGAAATTGAGCAGAGAAAGAAATATGAGTCATGGAGATTTTGAGCATAACAGCTACCTGATTAGGGTATTAACTGGAAGGTACGTTTAATTTAAAAGGACTAACTTAGGGACTATTTTTTGTGCAATTTTTTTTCGGGAGTGGCTACGTGTATTTACAATATACATAAATAGCCCAGTGCTTGAGTGACAACCACACTACGAGCCCTTTTTCTCCCAAGCGCCTTCAAAGGTCATAATTTTGAAAAATTTTCATGATATCCTTAAATTCCCATGATTATGATTCTAAACCTCAGAATCCCAGTTTGAACACCTTAATGTTCTTGTAAGCATGATCCATGTAGAACAGGTATGTTCAGTAGCATACTCATGATAATAAGGCCAAAAGTGAGTCTTATCTACTCGTAAATAAAACACATTTTACATAACATTATCTTCAGAATCTGCCACGTCTGGAAGTGCCCTGTGCTGGACAGGTGTTCGAACGATATCCTCTACAGCTGGACCATCGGCCACAAGGAAGGTGACATTGACAGCCAGATGAAACTCGGCAACGCACTGTTTTCCGTCTTCGTGCTCATTGACTTGGAGAGTGATAAACGAGGTTGGTGTTTATTTTTAACCGACTTCCCAAAAAGGAGGAGGTTCTCAATTCGGCCGGTATGTTTTTTTTTTTTTTTCTATGTATGTACATCGATTACGCCGAGGTTTATAGACCGATTTACGTGATTCTTTTTTTGTTCGACGCGGAATAGCTGCCAGTTGGTCCCATAGTCATCAGGTCAGGATCTGATGATGGAAACCCTGAGAAATCGAGGGCAACTTTCGAAAGTTGTAGGCATACATTCAACAGTGAAGGTTTGGAGCTGACCTGATGATGGAGACCAAAGAAGGTCGAGGGAACTCGACAGCTGAATCTGTAAACTACCTCGTGTTTGGGTTTATATTATTTGTATTGACGAGACCTTTGCAACAGTAAAGGTTTGGAGCTGACCTGATGATGGAGACCAGAGAAGGTCAAGGGAGCTCGACAACTGAATATGGAAACGACTTCGTGTTTGGGTTTATATTATTCGTATTGACGAGACCTTTGCAACAGTAAAGGTTTGGAGCTGACCTGATGATGGAGACCAGAGAAGGTCAAGGGAACTCGACAACTGAATATGGAAACTACTTCGTGTTTGGGCTTATATTATTCGTAGTGACGAAACCTTTACAACAGTGAAGGTTTGGAGCTGACCTGATGATGGAGACCAGAGAAGGTCGATGGAACTCGACAACTGAATATGTAAAATACCTCGTATTTGGGCTTATATTCTTTGAATTGATGAGAACTTTCCACTTATATGGATAGTGACCTATTCGTATCACTAAAAAGCTGAAAATAAAAACTTTTTTACAAAAAAATATAACCGACTTCCAAAAAAAAAAACTAATTTTAGGAGCATCGGCCTAGAAGTCGGTGGCAAAATTAACATAGAGACATCTATTAGACACCGACTTCTAGGCCGATGCTCCTAAAATTAGTTTTTTTTTGCTTTTTAGTGTTTCTATATATATTTTTTTGTAAAAAAGTTTTTTGAATTTCTAAAGCTACTGAAAAATGAAAAAAATGGCATTACCGAATATTTTCGATGTTATTTCTGTTGGTTCTGTTTATATAACTTTGTTAGCTAAAAACAATTTACGGAGTCTTTCGATAAAAACGAACAAATGAATATCCTATTCAGGCTTGAAACATAAGTTATAAATAGTTGAAAACGGTTAATAAAATCCTTCGGTTAACCAAATACACTTTATTAAAATTAAAATAGTAAGTATCAATAACTAGCAGGTCAAACTCGGCTGGCAGCTTAAGTCTAACTAGCAGACCTTCTTCTTCTTCTTTTTTTTCTTCTTCTTCGGGCCTTGGGCCTCGCCTGCCTCTTCTTCGTCATAATCATCATCATCGTCGTCGTCGAAGTCATCATCGCAAGTGTGCCGCATATCTGCCAAACAAGACGTACAAAGATTTATTTATTATTTATTGGTTCACCAACAATGTTGCAACTTTTCGAGTAAAAATCGATATAGAATTGGCATGTGTGACAGTCACCTATAGATGAACATGTTTACTCTCTATCGGTAGGTACAAGACTTATTTGGACCTACGACTAAGGTGCCAAGCTGACAACGCACTTTTTCTGTCAACGAATTTGTGGCACAAAAAATATCCGTAAAGGCAGAGTAAAAGTTCGTCACGGATTATTCACAGTGTGAACTCATATGACGCACAACATCCATCGATCGTTGAGAGTCCCTAAAAGCGAACAATATTCAAAAAAACAAAAGATACTCACCATCGCGAGGATCACGAACGAGTGAAAAGTCTCTCTTAGCTCCAGTGATGGTGTTCATGCCGCGGGGGTAATCGGGGAATATTGCCACTCCTCTGTCGACTGATTCCTTCTTGATTACTCCGGCGATGCCTAGGAAGATGCCTCCAGCCACAATACCGTGCTTGGAGCGGGTGTACAGGGCCACCAGTGGGCCACAAGCGAGGCCACCTAGAAACAATAACATTGAAAATCTAAAATAATGATCTCTGAAACACAACATATAAATAGAATATCTGCATTTATGAAGGGTGATGATTTACTTGTAATATTACATCAGTTTAATAGGGCTTGTGACACAAAAAATCTGAACCTGAACCTGATTTTAACGAACCTACGAACTGATACTGAACTGAAGGTAGACGAAGTTTAGAAATAATAAGTAGTGTATAAAGTCTTGTCAAATTATCGAATAAAAAAAATAATCAAAAGACATGTACCGAGTCTTTTTATTTTGTAGTTTGTTTTAATCTGAATTGATTATTGAATCTTACCAAGAAAATAGTTCAGGGGATCATCAGCTTCTCTTGCATGTTGCACGGCGTTAGCGACGACAGCGAATGTGGCTCCCATCAGGCCTATAGGAACCACGTGGCGGGCATACCTGCATTGAGAGCAATATTTTTCATTATCTCTTTTTACCCGACTATCAAGAAGGGTTATGCTAAGCTTTCATTAATGTGAACCGCCTTTAATAAGCTTACAGCTATATGTACCATTTGCAATAGAGCATCCCTTGTAGCTAAATGAGGAGATACTATCCTAAAACCTACTACATATTTTTACTTGCTGCTTCCCGCAGTTTCACCTGCATCCCGTGGAAACTACTTCCCGTACCAAGATGAGATAAGCCTTGATGTAGGCCAACGGGGACGAGCTTTCCAAACGTGAAAGACTGTTTGAAATCGGTTCTGTAGTTTCCTTAGCCTTTAAGGTAGAGAAAAAATCCCCTTGTTTCAGCGTAGGTCGATGTTATACATGAATCCAAATAGGTCCAGAAAAAACAGTGGGTTAAGTCATTACCTCGAGAGGATGGGCATCAGCCCCACGACATGTGAGTACATGAGGACATCGTATGTGCCCGCGATGAGACCAGCCACGATGCCGTAGCGGCTGGCGACCATGACCTAGACAAATAAGATTATATTAGCCTGGCGATCTGTAGCAAAAATGCGTAATTTCCACCTACGTACTACTACACTTTAAAGGGTTTACATAAGGGTGTAGGTCAAAATACTCCATTAAGCAACGCTTGGGGTGGATGACATCTGTGTCAGACAAAAGCTACATGGGTTTTAAGTTCCATTTAATATTTTTAAAATTGTTAATTAGAGGAACAAAAACAACATTTGACCATACTATGTAAATATTGTTACAAGGCTTGTTCCATACTCCTAAATTCTGCCGATTATCCTTTCTAAAGCTGATGATGATGATGATGATCTTATTCTCACTAGAGTATGGCCAGCTTGTTAGTGACACTCCCGTGGTCCACGCCGGGAATGGGACGTAGGCAGCGGGGTACATTACAGGGGCGATGACAGCTGACAAGACTGTCCCAAGCGCCTGGTGGACCATGGGAGGGTCACTAACGAGCTGGCCAGTTGGGCCCGTAATTTCTGTGCTACAAAAGTGCTTAAGTGTGGTATATACCTTCGTATCGACATTGCAGCCGTCAGGTGTATCGTAATATCTAGCATAATTGCGAGGATCACATTTTGGCGCTTCTTCAACTTTTTCCATTTTTCATCTGACAGAATGTCGAAAACGACAATATTGACATTTCGCGTTTTTATTATTTATATTGACAGTTTAAACGACCACTTTAATTAAAAAAGTTTTTATATTCCTAATGAAAACTGAATAGACATCTTGTTTGATTTCGAATAAAATGTGATCCTGAGTTTTTTAACAGCGGCTTCTATGGTTAATAGTCGATGATATACCTACTATTACTATTAAAGAAATATTTTTGTTATACAAATATTTCAGGTGTGGAGAGCTTAAGGCCGCTTTCTTATCTCCTGGACGTGGTGCGTCCTCCTACTGGCAGAGGTTCAACTGTAGAAGTCCACTCTACACCTTTTGGATGTGAGGTAAGGGTCCTTTCAAAAGATACCTAGGTATATAAAATAATATATGTATGAATGCTGTAGAGTCCTTTGATTGATCGATCAAAGTTTAAGCTGCATTTGTGGACTATGTCTCGGAAATCGGAAAATAATGTTAGATACCTATAACTCAGGGGATAATTTTTACCCACTAGTTGGGTTGTTTAACCCTTTGTATGCTGGAGCGCTGATATACACGAGACACGAATGGTTTTCTATTGTTCTCTAATCAGCGGCATGACTAAAAGCAATTAAATCAGAAGGTAGCAACCTAAAATTCTGCTGTGCTGTCTTTTCAGGTATTCTTAAATGCAGTTACTCAGGGTTCGGTCTGCGGTGTGGTGGGCAATAAGCCTTCTCTCCTATTAACTGATGCGGCCACTGCGCTAGGGTCTGAAGGTGGACCGGTCTTCACTGAGGGACCTACGTAAGTACCTATGGAGACTTTTTAAATATATGCAGGTCTGGTTCATTCATATTGCTTTCCGTACAATACGATTCTACATTTTTATGCTCTTCTTGAATTTCGTTCTCTCGTGTATTGTATCGAACAGTATTGTATTGCAGATTCCTTTTTTCGGCCAAGTTAATATATATTGGTTATACATTTACTTTTAATTTTACGCAGTCTGTCCACATGTTAGTCAAATTCTCCCGTAGCGGGTTTGCCGAAAGAGCTCTCCTGCAGGAGATGGAAACGGGCGGTGCCTGTGTACTTGATTCTATTTATCTCCCTATATTTTTAAACGGTTTTTTTATTGTTTATTTTGCTTTATGTATATTTTCTTGATGTATATTTTCTTGTCCTATTTTTCTTTCTTGCCTCACTAACTATCAAATAAATAACTGAAGATACTCATTCCTCAGCAAGCAGCTGATAGGCATAGTGGTGTGTAGCGTGTCGTGGTGCCGCGGCGAGTGGGTGGGGCTGACGCTGGTGGCGCCGCTGACGGCCGTGCTTGCCGCCAAGCTACGGGTGCATGTCGCAGCACCCGAGGCCCCATTGCAGCCGGCGCATCCTTTGCAGCCTATATTAAGTATGCCTAATACAACCCTATATTGATCTCCCATCTAAAACTTTAACTGAGAACCGAACAACACGCCTATTAGACCTTTTAGTGGGCATTCGATTTTTTAAGTTTTACCATTAAGGCCCTGCCTGGGATCTTTATTTCGCATCGTAAGCTGGCGGAGCGTATAAGTTCACGTTAACTTTGGATTTAAGTAATGAGCTTGAATCTTAAATATATCATTTTTCAGACATTTTCAAGGGTATGCATTGATAATGAGGGGTTTCTGCCTACAGCGTCGCTGGACTCGTGCTGCGTGCTGGTGCGGTGCGGGGCGGCGTGGGGCGCCGGCGTGTACCTCGGCGCCGGCTACCTCGTCACCTGCTCGCATGTCGTCACCTATGTGAGTACTGTACTCTGTGCTGCCTCCCCCGGCAGCGTCGCTGGACTCGTGGGGCGCCGGCGTGTACCTCGGCGCCGGCTACCTCGTCACCTGCTCGCATGTCGTCACCTATGTGAGTACTGTACTCTGTGCTGCCTCCCCCGGCAGCGTCGCTGGACTCGTGGGGCGCCGGCGTGTACCTCGGCGCCGGCTACCTCGTCACCTGCTCGCATGTCGTCACCTATGTGAGTACTGTACTCTGTGCTGCCTCCCCCGGCAGCGTCGCTGGACTCGTGGGGCGCCGGCGTGTACCTCGGCGCCGGCTACCTCGTCACCTGCTCGCATGTCGTCACCTATGTGAGTACTGTACTCTGTGCTGCCTCCCCCGGCAGCGTCGCTGGACTCGTGGGGCGCCGGCGTGTACCTCGGCGCCGGCTACCTCGTCACCTGCTCGCATGTCGTCACCTATGTGAGTACTGTACTTCTTATACGATACGTCTTCATCATCCGCCTAGCCTTTCCCCAACTAAGTTGGGACTGGCAAAAAGATATTCAAATGACATCCGGGATCTACAGTTTAACGTGCCCTCCGACACAAGTCATTGGTGTCCAAGATATACTTGGTAAGTACATGCAAACTTAGAAAAGTTGCATTGGTACCTGAATCGAAACCACACTCATACTTGAGAGGTTGGTTTTTAACCTCTTGGCCATCGCGACGCTAAATCAGTATCATCTATGTAATCTATCTATTCTATCTATTGAGAACCGCATGAATCCGTGCTGTAGTTTCCAAGTTTATGTTATGTACGTATTGTTATTTTCATTGATATAAAACTTCACTTATTTTATCACATTTGCTTTTTCCACAGTACCAATCAAACAAGCTGTCAGTATACTGCAAGGGAGTGAGTGCTACTGCCATAGTCCGGTACAAGACTCCAGACAAGAAGGCGTATGATCTAGCTCTGCTGTTCACGAACCCGGACTGGCTCGGTCACTTGAAGCCGGCTGTGCTGTCCAATGTGCCGGCTGAAAGAGGTAAAATTATTAATTCTTCTCAAAAGTTTATTTTCGCACTGTTACACATACAGAACACAGGCAAGAACAGCAAAGACAGACAGACAGCTTGTTTCATAAGAAATATATCAATATCTTCAAGCAGGCCCGTTATGGGAGAGCTAGAATAAAAAGAGATGTCTACATCTCTTTTAAAATCTGTGTAATAAAAGTTTTTTCTAGGATTTACTTCGTATTTATGAAAAAAAATATTTATAATTAAAATTGTTTTATGAATTGTGTCATATTTCGTTCATCTAAATGACTCTTCCTATATGTTACTGCAAACATTTACAATATTTTGCGCCTTACTAACAAGCTTTCCCCTTCTTTAAATAGCATTTACTGTGATCAGTACATAATATAGTAAAAAACTTAAATTGTTTCCAGGTGAATCAGTACTGGCAGCTGGGTTTCCTTATTTCAACGAGTTTGACCTAACAAACCTCGTCCCTACTATAACGTCGGGTCACGTGAACTCAGTGTCGCCCTCTATGATACAGACGTCTTGCTGTGTGCAGTCAGGATTCAGTGGAGGTCCTATCGTTAGGATTAACAGGTATGATAATTGATAAATTATAAACTTGCCAAATAAGCAGAAATTATCCTGTCTAATCGTTATTTATCGGGTGTATTCTCTAACAAATAAATGAAAACAACCTTGATTGTGTATGCTGGTGTCACAAGCGTGTACAAAAAACATTTTCGTTTTTTTAAACTCCGTTTATTCGCTTAGGTGCATTGCTTAATTTTTCACTACCTTTCAATCTTGTCTATAAATCGAACCGCAGATCCTTAAGTATTTGAGCGGGACATTAGGGAACGACGTCAGACTCTTACTGACTGACTAAAACCCATTAAGTTCCTTCTGAAGCCCTTTATGTACCAGGGCCGCGGCAACTCTTTCGAACAATCCCGCAGTCCTAGCAGAGTTTGGCCCTAGTGGGCCCCACCGGGAGGTATACCAACCTAACAAACAATAATATGAATTTCGTGTTTCAGGTCAAAGAATCGAGCAGAGGTAATAGGCATAATAGCTATGAACGTGACGATAGAAGGCGGCGGCGGCCCGAGCTTCCCCTTCGTCAACTTGGCGGTACCTGTGACAGTTTTCAGCGATGCTTTTGAACACTATATGCGTGATAAAGGTAACTACATTTGGGGCTGCGGGTTGTTCGAAAGAGTTACCGCGGTCCTGGTACATAAAAGGCCTACGACGGAACACGACGGTTTTTAGTCAGTAAGAGTCTGACACTCCCTCACCGCTGCTAACCCACAGCGGGAGGGGTCATTTGATGATTTTTGACGTCGTTAAAAAAAGGTAACTACATTTAATTTTTAACTTTTTTTATGAGAAATCATCAAATGATTACTCCCGCTGGGTGCGGGGTTGAGGAAGCGTCAGAGTCTTACTGTCTTAAACCCATCATGTTTCTTCTTAGGCCTTTTATGTACCAGGGCCGTGGTAACTTTTTCGAATAAGCCCGCAGACCCGAAAGATAACTCTTACATAAGATTTAATTTTTAAACAACTGAAACCGCTACCACAAAGATCAAAAGATCTTATTTATTACGTACGAACGACATCAAATCAACCTACCTCAATCTATCAAGTTTCTTCAATAGTCAACCTTATCACATCAGTGCAAGGTTTATGTTCGATTGGTAAAATTTGATAGATTGAAGTATGTTGACCTGTTGGCGTGCCTACAAAGATCTGTAGAAATTAATTTTAAAATCTTCAATCAAATAACAGTAGGTACATGCTATGTAGCTATATACTATTGACAGTACATTTTATTGTTTTTTTCAGATGATTCAAAACTAGCGTCGATAGAGAACAACAAGGATACGATACAATTACAATGGAGGCTGATGCCTTATAGATCAAAAATTTAATTTATTTTTCAACTCATAACATAGAGCGAAATGTGACATAATTTGTTAGGCCACGTGTTTCCAATTTATACAAGGCCACAACGCTCAAATGTTCATGTCCTAATACCTACAAATGAATTGACCAATTATTAAGTCTGTTAATGATGTGACGTATAATTTAAACTCATACAGTTCCTAGAGAATTGTGTAAATACAGTTCCTTGAAAATGTGATGTGACTGTATCTAGACAGGATCTTTAGTAGGAAAAGAATATCTTTGTCAGTTTTGTATAATAACTGTAACATAAATGTATTGTGTGGAAGTGATGAAACTGGTCATTATATTATATACAGGGAGGGTAGAAATAAATAACATGTTGGAAATATTTTTATTTAAATATCGAGACTGATTGTTTTTTTGTATCTAGGTACACACATAAATGTTAATAAAATAAATATACTTATTTATGCAATGTTGTTAAATGTGTTAAGTACCTGCCGATTAATTAAGTTATTAAAAACCATTATTTTTGTAAAATGTATTTCATTTACCAGTAGCCGTTTTAGTAACAGTTGCTTCAAAATATGCACTTCAGATCGCTTGCCTTGAGATTTCTTACTACATAAGGTTGGTATCTGCTGTCAACCTTTGTAGGTTAATTGAAGAAGATAAACAGCAAAAAAAGTAAAAGTTAGTCAGAATAAAAATAGCGTAGACTTTCATGACATTTGTCACAACAGTTTGTAGACAAAAGTCGAAAACTTTTAGTTACGAAGCTTTGAATTTGTTTTAAATAAATAATGGCGCGAAAACAAGCAGTTTCGATCCAAGAAACTGTGGAAACCAATGAAGATTTTGAGGCCTATCTCGCAGCTCATAAGGATCAACTTATCTGTAAGTACGACTATTGAGAATTTCTTTTTATGTTGAAGAAGTGAACCCATGACTTTTCCAATGGGAAGTCAATCAATTATTTATATAAAGGAGCTGCTTGCGAACCCCAATCTCAACCATTCTACTGACACATACCTATGGCTTTCCATAAGACTTTCCATTAAATTGCCAAAATTTTCCATCAGTGGGTCATTTTATGGACGATTTTTTTCGCTATAGAAATTCACACAACTTTTTAAAACTCCACCCCTAAGACGACTCACTGACTTTTATTCCTGCCCTCCTAAATATAATCCGTTACATTTGAAATTCTAATTCTATTCTTATGTATTCTTATTGTTTTGCTCCTACAAACCATATAACAGGTATGGAGGTGTACTCTGACTTCTGCGGCCCCTGTCTGGCAACTGGTAACGCTGTCAGAAAGGGTAAGCTGGAGATTGGTCAAGACCGGATCGCTATGGTCAAGGTAAGAATTGAACATATACATTTTTGTATATTTTTTTGAATATGATGTGAATTTATTGATTTCGTCGTTTAAAGAGTCCAGAGACAAGTAACGCTCGAAAACTCTTCCACCAAGCCTCAGCAGGAATCATGCGCGACTTAATCCCAAACGATGAAGAATGTTCTTAGTATTTCTGTAATTGAAGCAAGAGTGCACGAATGAGTCTCAATCTCAAATGGTCTGATTAACCATGCCTCCTGTGTGAATCAAACTTTTTTGCACTAGTACTACTTTGCAAAACTACATTTTACTGTACGTAAAATGTAGTTTTGTCTTAAAGTAGGTATGCAATATACAATAGACTCTTTGTTCTAGTGTTGCGCTGACAATATAGATGCACTGGCAAGATTCAAGCATCATAGTGAGCCGGCGTTTCTGTTCTTAGTGGTAAATATTTTCACCGTGTCTCCAGCTATCCATACTTC
Source organism: Helicoverpa assulta (assembly GCA_963856015.1). Lineage (NCBI taxonomy): Eukaryota > Metazoa > Arthropoda > Insecta > Lepidoptera > Noctuidae > Helicoverpa > Helicoverpa assulta. The sequence continues at coordinate 11,580,569 of CAWLCW010000012.1, forward strand.
CTATTATATAAATTGCCAAGACATAATATTTTTGTGAAATAAGAATTTGTGCATACAAACGTTGTACGTAAAAACTCTGGATCGGCCCTGTGAGGCACCACATGATATAGTGGGTTTTCTTCATGGTAATTCCAATTAAACGTAGAATATTTTGATTTCATTTATTCAAATTAATTAAAAAGCAAATGACATTGCCCGGCTCTTTATACCAAAATGTTTACGTAGCCTCATAGGCAAAGAGTCAACCAGGGCCGGCCCGCCCATATAGGCAAACTAGGCAACTGCCTAGGGCGCTCGTATTTGGGGGGCGGCATAGCAATGCGAGCGGCATCACCAGTCACCACTGAGCACGCGGATCGATCAAAAATGGTTCAATCAATCGTACGTACGCGCGACAGACGTGCGGAGCGACGCGCATCGCAACTCGCGGAGCGCGCCGCCGCCGTCCCGTTCCCCGCCGCCCCCCACGCATGCCATCGCCGCCCCGCCGCCCGCGCACTCTTAACTATCTCATGTGTTCTCCGTCAACTCTATGCGCTAAGGCGATCTTCACACTGCCCCGCATCACGCTGCATGTTGCGTGTCGACGTACCTACGCGCGTTCCTGCGGGAATGTAGATCTGCATCATCGTGCGGGTTTTTTGCGCACTCACGCGCGTACGTGCGATTTGTCACTGCGGGATTCGGTGTGCCATACCTTGCGTCTCGCCCCGCACCTACGCGCGGGGGTGCAAATTTCTCCGTGTGTATGCGCGTGATCCGCATTTACGCGCGTGGATGCATTTTCAGTGTGTTGGACTGTGCGTGTTTTCCATACAAACGGAGATACTTACAAACAACGGAAGAACACGCATCCACGCGCTACGCTGCATCATGCGGGGCAGTGTGAGAATCACCTAAGTGAATTCCTCGGACTCTCATTGTCAGGGCTGCCATCCGTCCGGGTTTCCCCGGATTTGTCCTCGTTTGGAGGCCGTCCGGGGACCGTCCGGGCGGGGTTTCAATAAGTGTCCGGAGAAAACCCGGACATTTTTCACAGGGCCGTCTTAACCTATGGTGCAGGGTATGCGAATAACCCGGGCGCCGCGGGCTCAGAGGCACCGCAGAGCGCCCACGCCACCGCCATACAGGCCTAGGGCCAGCAGATTTCAGAGAACGATCACTCAATTTGAGAGGATAAGAAGTCAAACAGGTTTTTCAATAAGAAGAATCATTAAATCCACCAACCAAGCCAATTCCTAGCCTACCTCGCCTTCATCAACTACGAGTTGAAAACATAATATACATGAGATTGCTTGCCTTGTATGGAAGTTTAACCTTTTAAAATTACAAATAGACAAGCATTTGCTGCCGACGTCGAAGTGTCCCAAAACTCAAAAATTTTCGCGCTCGCTTCGCTCGCGGCTTCTTCACTTTACGGATTTTTTTATTATACAAGTTTAGGTGCTTTAGTGACCCAAAACTCAAAAATTTTCGCGCTCGCTACGCTCGCGGCAACTTCACTTTTCAGTTTTTTGTATTTTTCAACATTTTTTTATCTAACCTATCAAAAAGGTAGCGCCGTTTTAAAGTCCTATTACAAACAAGAAGATAACTCCTAGTTTCCATTTGAGCTTTCTTATTTATGACATTTGAAATACATTAAGTCACAATCTTTCAATACTTCTACTACATGAGCTAGAGACGGCCCTGACTTTTCATGTAAGGAAGCACCTCATTGAATTTAAGTATATGGAATATTAAAAATTAGATCTTGTTTTGTTTTTAAAAAAAAAATTGGACTCGTCCGGGGAAAAAATGCTATTTACTCCAAATGTCCGGGTTTTTTTAATGTTTGTCCGGGTTTGGCGAAATTCGAAATGGCAGCCCATGCAATTACCTACTGTACCTAGTATTTTTTTTGTTGTGTTTTTTATGGGCGTCGTTCCAATGTTTTGCCTAGGGCGCCAAGTTTCGTTGAGCCGGCGCTGGAGTCAACTATGCGGATTACATTTCGTAGATTAGTTCGTAATATTTAAAGTTCTATTTGCATTTCAACAGAATGGTAAACTGACCCGTGCGATGTTCGGCCCGAACGGCATAGATCTGTGCCGTATCATAGAGGAGGAGTTGAAGATCATGGACAGGGAAGCCGAGGGCATTATTGTGGAGAGGCCTCGACTTGAAGTACACGAGATGCTGCCCGAGGAAGCGGTACGTTTATTTAGATAAATAGCGGTAATTACAACATTGGTCATTCTGTAGATGCAGCTGTCTAGATCAGTATACAAGTTGTTTACTTTGTGGCTCCCGAATAAATAGGAGCCTCATGTCCTTTCTCAGACTGTTGCCTATCTCTATACCGAATTTTGTTTAGATCGTATCAAAAGTTTTGAAGTGAAAACACAGACAGCCAGACATCATGCCCCCAGTTTGAATGAATCGACATTTTTCAGGCTAAAATGCAAGAAAACTTGAAGATCGAAGAAGAATACCGTGACGCAGCCGAGCGTCTCCGGGTGTTGACGCTAGCGGCTCGCAAGAAGAGAGTGAACGAGCGCCTCTCGCAGAACATTAAGAGGCTCAACTTTATCATGTTCTGGCCACATTGCCATCAGGCGCACTACGATCTTTATGAGAAATGGGACATGATCAGTTAGTCTTTAAACAGTATCTTCAAAAAGCATTGTAATTTCTTAGCTGATTTATCAAAAAGAAACAAGTAGATACGGCAGGGACAAGAAAGAGGCTGATATGATGACAATAAGCATATTTTGTTACAGCCGTAGGGATTAAATGTGACTGTTACAGGTTACCAACATATTTATCTTTACCTACTACAATACTTTCATAACTCATTTAATTGATGTAGGTAATTATAATTGTAGGAGACGTAAAATAAATTCTCTGCACTGCAACGAAATGGCGCAATTCCTGGTTTTAAAATTCTCTTTATTTTCTTAATCTACATTTGGCCTTGAATGGGATAATAAAGACTACCTACTTAGGTTATGTCACAAAAATAGGTGTACATAACATAGTACATACATAGGTCTCTATCATCCATTCATCTATCTATCTATCCATTTACCTGATACCAACCCCACCAGACATAACGGTGGCAGCCAAAGACACGTTTCAACTAGACGAGCGGGGAGCCCGCGAGGCGCTGTACATGAGTGACGTGGACCCCAACGAGGCGTGTGTTCACGCGCTACTCGCCGGCCCCGTACTGGTCGTGCTGTTCAAGATGTTCGAGACTGATACACGGGACTTTGTTAGTTAGTAAACTATTCTTTTAGTACTTTATATCCCCACCGTGCAGACATAACTTTCCAACTAGACGAGCGTGGAGCCCGCGAGGCGCTGAACATGAGCGACGTGGACCCTAACGAGGCATGTGTTCACGCGCTACTCGCCGGCCCCGTGCTGGTCGTGCTGTTCAAGATGTTCGAGACTGATACTAGGGACTTTGTTAGTTAGTAAACAATCAATATTGTGTATTTTTTGTAAGGATGTTTTATAAGGACTAGTCAGTGAGCAAGATGATCTAAAGAACGAATGTTTTGTAGCCTCTATCCAAACTTGTTTCCAACTTCTAGTGTTAATCGGATGCAGCTGTTTTACATGGAGTAACCTATCTGACGTCTTCAACCCAGAGACCCGCAGGACCCATACCCTTTGCAAAATTGGTTGTCAGACTTCCTGTATTCTTCATAATGACCGCCAAAAATCCGGGACCTAACAATTTAACGTGCCTTCCAAAACACGGAGGAACTCGTCGTGATAAGATGGTTATACTTTCAAGGACAAACCGTGCCAGCGGCTGCTATTTAGCTACGAGCTCCTCTCTACTTTTTCTTTTTCTACTGCAGTTCATTAAGCCCTAATACCAAACTCCCCAAACAGAGTTAATGCGCTACACCCTATACGAGGAGATCCCGATCCCCAAAGAGGACGTGAGTCCCGAGAAGCAAGTGCCGCCGGTGCCAGCGTACGAGAGATACGCCACCATCAGCAAGACTGCGCGCGAAGTGCGACGCGACCGGTACAATGCGAAGCTGCAGAAATTGGTGAGGCAACCGGTCTCCTAAAATGTGTATTTAGCTGCTCAGTTACCTTTACTGAAGTCACTTTAGGTACATCCACATCACAGTTACTTTTTAAGGAGCAACAGAATGCAAACACAATAATATTAGGTAACATTTCTACTTTTGTGTCTAGGTATCTAGGTATTTTTATTATCTTGCACTAATGCTCAAACTGAGTTGCACCTACCACTTCTATTTCACCACCACCCTAAGGTAGACTGGTAGAGAACGCCTAAGGCGTTACGTCCGCCGTTGTACAATGTGCACAAAGTATTTTCAATAAATAAATAAATATTTATACACTAAACATTTTGTTATAGGGTGTTGCCCACTTAAACTTGGAAACGTTGTACCACAAAAAAGTAACTGCGGTGAAAGATGCACGAGATAAAGTAAAATCTCATACCCACAGGCTATCCTTGCATTTAAACAAAAATATCATTTCGCTTAAGTCTCCCACTAAAACATTGTCAAAACATCCTAAATTTTGATTAAGAAAGTCGCAAAAATATTCTATATTACTAAACAGAAAGAAGAAAAAGAAGACGCGGAACGTCTCCAAGCTGAACAGGAGCGACTAGCTCGCGAGGCTCAGGAGGAGGCAGCCAGGATTGAGAAACAACGCTTGGAGGAGGAGAGGATGGCCAGGATTGCTGCTGGGGTAAGACATTAGTTCTTTAGGAACCTTAGAAATTAATGTTACTAAGTACTTTAAATTTTACTTTTTGCTTGTTTTCTTTGTTATTGTAATGTGCAGGTTTAAGCATTTAAGTCTTGTAGGTACATTGCCAATATGCATTGAGGATGCAGATTGGCAATGTATATGCACTGTGTACATGCCTACTTGTGTACAATGTACATACTTATTCCTTCACTATATGAGAAAAGGGCTGTAAGAGAGGCCTGTGCATTATGAGTTTTTCAGTTGCTTTTTAAACCGGTGGACAGTTTAATTAACAACGGCCAGAAACTAACAGCTACTTCGATATTTTCTACACAATTTAGTTGCCAGCCGATCCTGAACCACCACCGCCACCGCCGCCGCCAGAACCGACAGAAGGAGAGCCTGCAGAAGGAGCGGAAGGAGTAGAAGGAGAAGCAACAGAAAGCGGGGAAGGAGGAGAGGAGAAACCAGAGACAGCGGAGACAGCGTCGGAAGTGGCAACTACTATCACGGACTTAACTCCAGGAGAGGTACCTACCGTCCTTTGTTTTTGAAATGTTGAGCTTCTGACCATGAAGTCTTTTTTTCCGATGGAAAATGATCAAATGACTCTTCCTGCTGTGGGTTAGCCGCGGTTAGGGAGTGTCAGACTCTTACTGACAAAACCCCATCATGTACCTTTGTAGGCCTTTTATGTACCAGGGCCGCGATATAACTCTTTTGAACAATCCCACAGCCCCGGCAGTACTATGAAAAGTCTAAGAATAAACGCCTAATTGTAGTATGGTAGCTTTTTGATTTTCAAACACTTTATACGAGTATTTAAGTCTAGCAAAAAATCGAGTCTCCGTGTAAGTTTGTCGCAAAAATAATCATTCCAATTCTCTTGTACGAAGGGGGGTCCAGAAGAAGCTATGTTAGAAGAGGATGTAGGTGAAAAAGAAGAAGAATTTCATTCCGACATAGAAGTGGAGGGAGAGGATTACATTCCTCCCGGTGGTCTGTTCGTGCCAGGCTTGTATACGCCAGCCAATGAGCTCGCTAAAGCTAATGGACTAGCTTATTTCTATCCCAAGGTGCTTAGTGTTTCTATTTTAATTGCGACAATTTTTCTGTTGATTAGCCAGCATTTCATTTTCTTTGGGTGCAGTTTTTCAATAGACTGACATGCTAAGCAGTCACTTAGTTTTAACTTCGACAGTGCACCATACAAATTGCAAAATTGAAATTCAAAAAGTAGAAAACTTAGAATCGTTTATTTACTTTATCAAAAACTAGCCGTTTTCCCGCGGTTTCACCCGCGTCCCGTGGGAGCTACTGCCCGCACTGGGATAAAATATAGCCTATGTTACTCGCAGATAATATAGCGTTACTCGCAGATAATATTTTGAGTTTATCCATTACAACCAAACAAACAAACAAAGTTTTCCTCTTTATAATATTAGTATAGATCAGCATTTTTTTGTAAGACCCAATTTACTGATAGAGATAATTTACATTATTATAACATGGGTATATGTTTACAAAACAGAGGTATTGTTACATACATAAGGTGTTGACATTACATATAATTAGATCCATACATAATGTTTTAACATATATTAAAGCGAAACGTCACTGTGGAAATGTTAGGCATCATTATGTTATTCACCCAGTATATAAACACACTAGCGGTCGCCCGCGACTTCGTCCGCGCACAATTTTTTTTTAATCATAAGCGGGCTAACTACAAATTTTAAGACCCTCACTTCTAAAACAGGACTTCCATGCAGGATTTTGGAAAATCCCTCCTTAATGCATGTCTTCCCTCTATAAAGAACCTACCTCCTCCCCAAGTCTGTAAGAGTTTATAATTTCTGAGATTTCGTAATTAATCAGTGCGTAGTTTCGGGTTTCTTGAGATTAGCGCGTTCAAACAAACAAACTCTTCAGCTTTATAATATTAGTAGGTATAGATTTGGCAATAAGGAACTATTTTAATTTAAACTTATTTAAGGGTAGCAGTTTTATCCATTGTTCAACCTCTTCCTCACATTTTGCAGCAAGTAGCAGACTTGGCAGAGGTGATTGAGACAGAGTACCTGCCGCCGCACGTGCTCGTCATATTCCCCATAGACAAGCGCTACGATGTCCAAGAGGTCGTCAACATGTACTCCTCCGAGATCTTGAATGTGAGTCTAAAGTTAACATAGCTGTGTCCGAAACTGGCTATTTCTTTAGACTTTACCATGGTCAAAATATATAAAAAAACAAGTGGTTCTCTTGGGAGATGCAAGGTTATGTGACTGACTGGTACTGAACTAAGCCATCTTCCCACATACATGCAACAAGTCCTGAGATGAAATAGTAAATTACCGATTACCGATAAAAATAGCTTCAGATTTTTAAATTCTATTGTTCCACTAGGTATATAGTAGGTAATTAGGTATTTTGAGTACAGTCTGGAGTGGAATGCAATCACTCCTCGCCCCGGGTGAAATTGCCCGGGTAACTGAATTAAGGAGATTAGATAAGCAATTGGTCCATGACGTCCATGTAAAACACTGAGCACTACAGAGTTTTTACATGGGATAAGACTAGGAAAGTAATGAATAACTATGTGGTATTGCAGATGGGTATATTCGTGGGTGAAGACCCGTATAGCGCAGAGCACGTCGCCTACAGCATCAAGCAGTACGACAAGATGGAACGCCCGAGGAGATAGTAAGATTTCTACTCAATTTTATTTTTACATCTTTCATCTTCAGTCACTGAAAAAGCAGTTAGTTGCTCAAAACATATAGGAATCGTGTCATTTTTCATCACCTCGCGTGACATTTCACGGCAAAACCCTCAAATGTGAAAACACTCTTCATATTAAAGTCCTATATTTGCACAACTTTTTCATATCCTCCCCCAGCTTCGACCGCCTAGCCCTGATGGTCTCCCGCAAGCGTTCCTTGCCTCTACTCCAACTAGCTGGGCTGAACCCCATATATATCAGCTCTGATGTCATCAGCGGAGAGAGGGAGTGCCTCTCCATGTTCCCCGTTGGCTACGGAGATGATCATGAGGAGATAGAGAGCGTTGAAGAAGAGGAGGTTGTGGTAAGGGGACTAAAGTTGTTAATTAAGGAGGTGGTTTGGTGTCCTCTTTGAAGTAAAAGTAAGAAACGGAGAAATAATTGATAGGATGTTTCTTTAAATGTAATCAAAGCCTCTACGTCTCTGAACCCTAAAAAAAATTGTATGACAACCAGCGTTGTACCGTTTCCATTTGCTTCGCACTAATGAAAAATAATTTGTGACTTGTATTCACAGGTAACTGAACAGCCACAGGAAACAGTTCAAGAGGTTTGTCTCGAATTTTGAGTATAAATAGATGTGTTCAGGTAGTTACCTACCTATTTTTCGGAGAGGTGGTAAAACTAAAAATAATTAATTTTCGTCAGACTGTTGCTGCCGAAGAGAGACCGGAAGATGAAGACGAGGATGAAGAGGAAGAACCGACCATGTGATAACACTAGATCACAAAGTCACCCTCACGAACTGCCAATAACTAAATGGCGGGTTCGGAACAGCGAGTCATTGTGCAGAATAGGTTTTAGGTATCAGCAGTTGGCGGAGGTGCCCGAGTATTATGGGCCACATGCGGTTCTTGAAAGCTTGGTATTTTTTTCGGAACGATAGTGGATAAGTTTATTTGATGCAACTTCCACTGACCAGCGTCAAAATAGACCCCGTATTTTGCCTCAAAACTTATTATTCAAATAAAACGAGTGTCGTAAAAAATGTTTTATTTCATTTTAATTTTAATTATAGGTTCCCACTGCCTGAGATCAGTAGAACTACCAAATATTTTTGGGGAAAACATCTATCCTGCATAAAGATTTAGTTGATTTAGGATCCCAGGCACTGCCTATTTTTCTTTTCTTCGTCTATGATTGTAAGGTTAGGTGGCGAGTGCTGCAATTACAAATCATGTATGTACAATGCAGTGAGTTTTTCACAAACTGTATTTATAACCCATCGATAAACATGTCATGTACATATATAACCTAATAAAATCTGTTTCTTGTATTAACTACAAATGTTCCAGTAAGGTTCCACATAAGTAACTAGTAGTAATCTGTGCTAAAACGGCCACCTCTAAAGATTATTATTTTCTGTGCTCACTTGGTGACATCATCGAGCTTAGAATATGTCAATGGGTGACATTCACTTGTGTCAAGTCAAGTCTGAGTCTGACTGTCAAGTTAACGCGAAACGTCACAGTATTCTCTAAGTTTTATAAATGAAAACATTTCAATTTGAGGGAAATTCGTAAAATGTTCAGAATATTATATGTTCTCGAACTTTACACTATCTTAAACTTCGTCTAGTTCCCTATGTTCCTACGGTCAATTTTTAAACATGTATGCGTGAGAACAATAATGGCCCATGTTTAAATTTGGGGTGTACACAACCCATTGTGATGTCTCATGGGAGTCAAAATTAGTGTTTGTGTGTTGTGCTGTCGAGGTTCATAGTTTTGGGTCAGACTTTTGGTGTCAAAAATGAAGTGCAACATGAGAGTGTTGACGGTTTTGATGTGGAAACATGCAGTGGTCAGGGCGCGAAGGTTTATCCACACAGCTGTGGACTTGGCGTCCCCCTTAATGTTTTTCATCCTCCTATTTGTTTTAAAAGGTTACATAAATATGAATCCTGAAAATAGCAGAAGGGTGAAAGATCCAGTGGCCAATACGGTGAGTTTCTCTCAATATTTAATTACTACCTATTTGCTCATTAATAATAAAATGCTTCTTATAATGTCAGATATTCATATTATTTTACATTTTACATTGGTAGGTTCCACGACCCACTGACCCAGGTTTTAAGGTAACATTTAATTCTTGGTAATCATCAAAGTGGACTAACAATGTTTGTAGAATAGAATAATAAGTATTGAAACTATTTAAATTTGATTTTTCTTAACACCTTTAATGGTATACTCTGACCTAATTTAGTAAAATTATGTTTACAACACAACACTTTAATTAGTAAAAGAGGACATTTTTTATATTAGCTGAGCTGAAAAGAAATATGCTGGGCGGAATCCAGTTAAACTAGAAGGTGACCCCAACATACTTGTTGGCAAGACTAGGTAGATGATGAGTGACAGATTATAATTTTTACTAATGTTTGTAAAAATATTATACTTATACTAGGTAAATACCTGAGTTGCATGAAATTGGCATTTCCACTACAGATTATACTTTAACAGCTCAATTATCACTAGCTACTGGGCGGAATATTATAGGTTCAATTCAGCATTTCGCATCTTATGGTGCCTCTTCATTCCTGAAGGTTGGCCGTCAATTATTCCCTGTCTCGTTGTGCATAGAATTGTGCATTCTGTGTAAGACAACTAAAATAGTCTAAAGCAGGGCCTCGTTCCATGAACATATATGAAGGTAATCAAAAGCTAAATAAATTCTGTCTTAGTTATATTAATATTTTTATATTTTTTCAAGTTTATTGTATAGGATTATTGTAATATTTTTTCAAGTTCTCCAATATTTTGTACACCCAGAAAGCAAGACTCCAAAAATTAATCAAAGTCCATAATTTTATCTCAATTCTATTGTTGTAAGATACTTTATAATAATTTACAACTTAAATGGTAACATATTAACGCCCAAATTCACTGACAGCATAGACATCGACTTTCTCAAAAGAACTGTTTTCTAGCATTTTTTTAGATTCAAGTTTCAAAATAAAACAAACAGTTATTCTAAGAAAACGGATGTTTATGTAGTCAGTAAACTCGGGCCTATGTGGCCTTTCAGATATTGATGTTCAGGGAATTCCCCATTACTCAGTGATGTTGTACTTGAGATCTATAATTGTCATAACTTACAAGTGATGATACAGAGTGGTCTACATATTTATAAATAGCTTTTGTTCAAGGTGGTGCAGATATTTCTTGATGTTTTTATAGGTATTTTGCATTAAAAATTTTCATTGAATTAAAAAAGGATCATTTGAATTGAAAGAACTTTCTGAGTTAAATAAAGACAAATATTTAGTTACCTAATTACATATACATATTATTTTATTATTATATGCACATTATGTTATAGTTCTAATAATATGTAGTACAATCTATTTATTTAGAGGTATTTCTACAATATACACACTATACATATATACAAACTTAAACTACATATCTTTATACAAAACTAAAAATAAAATACTATATATAAACATGAAATATAAAAGAGCATCGATCAGGCGTCGAAGTATTCCTCCGCATCACTGTCCTCCGGAAACGTGCCCAGAAGACTGGCTGCATTGCCACGTTGAATGGCAATGCTAATTCTTTGTCCGAAGAATAAGCCAGCCCTCTGGTCACGCGAAGCGTCGACAAGCCTTTTCGCGATGTCCTTATAAAGTAACCGCGAACTCGGGCCCCACGGTCCGAGCGTTTCGACCCCAAACGGCTCAAAAGTATAGCTCCCAATAAGGTTACTATACTTGCGCCGCTTGGTGGTTTCTGCAGAAGCAGCAGCCGCACCAGCATGACCTGCCGTGCAGGGAAGATGCGATGGCGCCAGGGTGTCGACGCACGTTGCATCCCACACCAAGGGCCTACCCAACTTCCATGGCAACAACGTCATACCATCTGGCCTCTTTCCATCGTCACGTACCAGTCCATTAGGCTCTAACACGGCTGGCACGCCGGCGGTGGAAAGAGCACGACGGATAATGTCGTTAATGCTGGCATGCCGTGCAATGCGACCAGCACTTCTGCAGCACGACAGACCGTGGTGCCCGAGGCTGTCGACGGCTTCACCGCAATGGCAGCGATGCGGAGCAACACAGGGAGCGCCTAACCGTAAGCATGTAGCGATGCGGAACGTTGTGTCATCCAGCATAGTGCCTATGCTAGATGACGGGATCGCCTGTAACCAGAGGCCCGACTCCCACTCTCCCACAGCCAACAAACGGGCACGCTCAGCAGCACTATTACACGTATTTAATAGATTATTCCGTATAGTGCTACAGAGCGGCCCGTCCCATTGTCTCTGAGAGCAGCGGTTGCCGGGCAAATCCGTATTGGGAGTAGCCATTTTCCAGGCATCCAGCGCATCGGTCAAACACGATACTTCAACATCAACCAGTGCAGAAGACGACAATATCTTTCTGGTTAATGTATCAGTACTGTGAACCGAGGAGAGGAATGCCGGTAAACTAACACTTGAAATTTTGCGGACGCCGAGACCTCCCATGCGTATTGGGAGTGCAGCTTGCTGCCAGGCTCGATCGTCCAAGGCCACATTGAGGATGGAGGTGAGGGTGCTTCTGATAATTTGGTCAACTTTGTCCAAAACTTGTGGGTGCTTCCATATATGTGAGGAGCGAAGAATATAAGTAAATTTTGGTCCAAAACAACAGTACCGAATCAAAGTGAAGGCCGAATGTATACTGATTTTGTATAATCTCTCTGAAACATCATTGAAATTTTGAATTTTCTCGTTAATATAACTGGTGAAGGACTCATCGAGAATAGGTGATCCCAGGAGGCGAAGGGAACTTTTTTCTAGTACTGTCAAATTTGGAGCTATGGATTGGAATTTCGAAAAGACTTGTTGGTTGTTATCAGGGATGTAGATTTCACATTTTGATAAATTTAGTTGTAAGCCAATCGAGTCGAATTTTTGTATTAATAATCTAAAGTCGTCAGCTACAGTATCTGCGTCGCCTCCTAGGATCCCATCATCGAGGTACCACACATTAAATTTAGAATTTAGCTGTCGAATTATAGGGTTAATAGCCAAGCTGAAAATGGCAGGCCCCAGAGGATCACCTTGTTGACATCCGACGGCCGAATCTAGAACTTTGTCTTTATAGAGTAATTTAGTTGAATGTCTATAACACTGCCAAAGAAATTTATATAATTTTGGAATTTCATTTTTAACTTCCGTCAACAAGGTATCTCTATTTACGGAGTTAAAGGCGTTCCTAATGTCAACCTTAAGGATGACCTCGCCTTTCCCGCTATTTACATACGTGGAAAGGGCGTGTACCGCAGCCTCACAACCCCCCTTCGAGCCAAAACCTAGTTGTAAGGGCTGAAATTTGGCGGCCAGGGTTTCTTTGTAGTACGCACAGCCAAACTTGGCTGCGGTACGGCGATATGTGCATCCCACGGCAATGGGACGGATGCCGCCATCTTTTTTACGCAGGGCACATAAATTGGCGCCATACAAAACGTCGATGACGGCTCCGTTCACATTGCCGGAGAGCATTAGGTTAATAAGGGCTGTCAGCTCCTTCAAAAGCGACTCACCAGCTTCCCCGGCGCTTGAGCACGTCAGATCCTTAAGGTGCTGCGGCGTCAAGCCGTCGAGGCCACCGGCAGAGCCGCTCCGGAAGGAGCCGACAGCAGCGCACAATTGGTTGGCTGTAATTGATAGATTATCTGAGTCTGGGGCAGGAGGGTCGGGGAAGGAGAGGTCATCCGATGCTGCCGGGTGTTTACTCTCCAGAGCTGCAACAGTCTCTGGGGAGCACGGCGCAACCACATCACTACTGAAAAGAATTCTAGCGGCACCCCTTATGTCACCTTCCCCTAATTTTGACTCTACATGATGCAAGAGTCCTTTGTGGGAAAACTGTGCTGTAAATTTTGGGTCAAACGAAGTAGAAGGACTATTACAGTTCTCTTTAACTTGGGCTGTTAGGGTTTTTTTGGAGGCCAAATTTTTTTGGACATGTAGTATCTTATAGGGAAAGGTAAGTAACCGCTCCCAAGCACGTTCAGAGTTCTCTCGGACGACGAGAGAGACGCATCGTGCCAAACACGCTGCCACGGATGGTCTCGCGCCTCGAGGAACTCTTTTTAAAACGGGTATGGAATTTTTCAATTTACATAGCTGTTGCCAAATGGGGGTGGGATCAGGATTAGATGGGGTACTAGGTAAGGATATGGGGGCCGAAGGCACACCGTGAGGTTTATGAACCTTGCCGCAGTGCACCTTCAAACCCCGTTCACCTTTAAAAAAACGTGCTTGTGAGCAGTGGGGGCATCTCACTGATCCTTCCAGCGATGTGGCAGGCTGACTTCCACCATCACTACATGCGTCACTATATAACATGTAAAAAAAACAGTAAACTTACTCTATTAAATTAGAAATAAACGTAAATTAATAAAACACAGAAAAACTGAAAGAGTCATTTTTGACACCTGGTGTCACTGGTGACGCATCAGGACGCCACCGGAGGCGCCGCCGCGCTGCGCCGTGCATCGTGGCGCAGCTGTTGAATATTTTTAGAGATCCGTGGATATAAATATGAATAACTGGATGAAATTGAAATTTTTTTATGCAGAATTAATTGCAGATGACAGGAATGACAGGTTGGAGCACTATGCCGTTATTCTTGTAATCACCTTGTTCTTGGTGATTTATTTATTTACAATTCACTTTTGTGTTCTCATTGCTGAGCTTTCCTGCAGCATATTAATTTATGCATTCCTGCTTTAATTAATATTTATTTATTATATATATATTGATGTCCTTGACAGCTCCTTGACTTTTCCTAATACCATTGTAGTACAATGATATTAGAATATATAGATAAGTCTCATAGTCCTTATGCAATAAGCCTCAATGGCATTGTATGTTATCTAATACATATTAACTTAGTTAAAATATCTAATAATATTTTCGTTGTAGCAATTAACTTAAAAGCTCTTATAAAAAATCTCGTATTTTGCTATAGATAGATAGTTAGTGATGAGTTGATGTTTGCCGTTTTCAAGTAGCTCTATGTTGTTTTCTTTTTCCTTCTTTTATCGTAACGTAGTAAATTGCGATTGTATAGTTTACGAAGAAAAAGCATAGGTATTAACAAAAGCGAGCATACAATCACCCGTCGCTCGCACGGTGATTCACGCGTGACGTCACATTCACCGCCAGTGGGGGCCAGTCTTTCCCAGCGTAGAAAGTATCATGAGTCATCATTTTATTAGTTCGACAGACATGTTTAACATGGAAAGGGTAACAACACTCCATAACAAGTATTTTTGCTGTTTATATCCTGTCATTTACCTGCCTTTCCCAATATGCTATCCATCTGTGGATTTGCTTCCTAGAGATAGGATTTTGAAATTAGCCCCATACATACCTACCTAATTTCTATCTCTAGGAAGCCATACTTATATACCCATGACTATACCGAACTTTGCATAGAACATAGATAGAGAGAGAATAATATATTTATCTATGGCATAGAGTAAACAATCAAGGTCTCGTCATAACCCGAAGTTAAAAATAAGCGAAGTGTGCCCCTATTATGTTATCTCTAAAATAGTTCTGTCGGTAAACAGTGCACATTGAACGCATACATACATAGATACATAAATATTACTTTGTAGCGAGTATTATTATCATATCACACGTTTAGAGTAGCACCGCCACATAAGTAGTGTTAGCCCAGTAGTTGAAGCACCAGCCTCTCACGTATGAGATCCAGCAATAGAGTCTGATTCCACATAGGTACAACCGTACAAGTCATACAATCCAGAACAGAGTTCACCGGCGCAGACATGCAGGGAGGCCCCACCCCAGCTAAAGTGGGAAGAGGAGACAAAGACATTTAATAACGATAATGATTTTCCTGTGTCCATTGCAGTGAATGTTCATTCATTCATGTCTCCCAGCAATGGCCCTGTTTATAATTTGGCAATGTTTTGCGAGAAGCATAACATTTGACACCCGTGTGACCTAAACGGTTCGGCCTAAGCAAACTTACCTACATAAATATCTGATAGCTAACATTCATTTGGCAGTAGGTAATGTTCTAGTATCATGCAAAATGAGGGATGGTGAACGACAGACCTAAATTAAATGTCAAAACTATACCTAATTGTTCTTTATAGTGTTGACCCAACCTAATAAACACAGGGGCCCGATTCTCCTAAGTTAATAATGTCAAAATCTAATAGAAATCGAATCGCAATATGATCGTGATAGCAGTTTTAACCATATCGGGCATTCTGCTACTAATAAAAGACCAATCGTATTCGATTGACATTTGATTGGTGTGCGATTGGTTTGCTATTTTGTTGGTTTTGGTCTATACGGTAGTTTGATCTACATTCATTTTGCAATCGTAAATCATTTGCAGACAAAATGATTCATTATTGAATGACAGAAAAGGATAAAAATGTTTATTTCAAAGAAAAAATAACGGAATGCCACACACGCTTCAATCGTAATCGAGTCGGGATTGGATCGCAGTCGAACGTGAATCGAATGGCGCTTAAGTAAAATTAGGAGAATCGGGCCCCAGGAATGTTACTTTAAAACAATATCCAAGAAACTAAAAATCTTCAAAATGCATGTCCTTCTATGGGATTGAAGTGAAAGGAGATCAAATAGCGAAATTTTTGATAAATGACCTTTTACATATTTATGGTTATACATACATTTGTATAGGTGTGGGAAAGTAGTAATAACCTGCTTTCTTATTCGTTACAAGGATAATGAAAACGGCCTAAGAACGTATCGTGTGCTATAACACGTAATACGATACCGTCTGTCAACGTTTGGTGAATCAGTTAAGCAAGATGTCTAAAATTACCATGGCAGATACTTTATTTAACTGCTTTAAAGCTGTGAATACATTAGAAAGAATCGAGCTAAGCTAACAACTGTGTTTAAACTGAGAGGCATTGAGCCTCCTCCCCCCCTCTAAAACCAAACAGACAAGGCGGCGACACCTTTTCCAATTTTGCTAAGTATCTGGCAAATATTTTTTCTGTACTATCACACACACAGACTTGCTTTTTTATTGAGAGTAGTTAACCCCCTCACCCTCTTTGCAAATGCGCAGTTCCCTGGCCAAAACCTACGTTCTATTTTTAGAACCATGATGGCCTTATTTGTATCTCCTAGAATGAGGCGATCGATAAAATCCCCTCGTTTTGGCGCCAACAGTCTGGTGGACCCGGAATTATGGAGATTGGGGATGTTTTTGGCATTGTGCCAAACAGGTTATGGGAACAAATGTCTGAGAGTAGCATTTCGGGGGTCGTTGCTTGCTACTTTTAAGAAATGAGGGCGAATAGTCCTTATAAGGGGTTTTTGATAAATGAAGCCGAAAATATATTGCGTCGACCCAAAAAAAAGGGGAACAGGGCGCTGGGCAGGGAGAAAAAGTAGATTAGTATCAAACGGGACTTGATGAGGTTTTCTTCTTTAGACAGCCAATGCCGCATCCTCGTGCATTTACTTAGTCGTGCATTCGTCCAATTTGAAAGGATGAGACATCGATCTTTGTAATTACTCATGAGACACTTAATAACACAGACTGTAGGTAACAGGACTTAATTTTAAATAAGTCGTTAACAATGAGTTTGTTTAACTTTGTCGAGAATTGTGTCTCTTGGTGTATTACAAAAGTGTCTTGTAATGAATTCTTAGGTACTTACCTATTTTCGTCATGAGGAAGTCGATACTTTTTAAGTAGGTGCCTAGTCTGTATTTCCTATAGTTGTTACTAGCTCAGCTTTCCTCAGTGACAATATTTTTTAAAATTCGTAACTATGTAAGTAACGCTATCTTGTAGTCAAGGGAAACTTACAAGGAAAAATTATACACCACTTATCAATAAGTATATACTCAATCCTTGGCCAAGAGAAAATACATAAGTATGCACGGTAGACTGCACATCAGTGGTAACTGTCATGCACCTTAACTCAATAGTAATAAATACGATTTTCCTATAAAACTGTTACCACTGACCAGAAGTTGACTGTACCTCACTTGAAACTAGATCTTGGTAAATAAAAGGATCTTGGTAATTGGAACTTCAGGTAATAATAAAAAAATAGGTAATATGGTCATTGTGCAATCAAAACTTTCTACATATCCTAAAATAATTATTTCTCCCGCAGGACATAATACCGTTGTCGGAACTGATGCCGGGGCCATATTATGTCCTTTACACCCCGGACACGCCGCTCACCAATTCGCTGATGGATGATGTCGGCCCTAAGCTCAACTTGCAGCGGCTGGACAGCTTCCCAGGTAAGGCATTTTAAGAAATTATAGCGTAAAGATGCTGTAAATATAAATCTATCCTTTCAAAAAAAAACTAACAGACATCAATAATTGTAAACCTACATAAATCCTTCTCCTTAGTCTGACTCTGACAAATACTATGCCGAGAACAGGATCAAAAGCGGTTCAGTTAAACGTGAGATCGTGAATCGCGCACATACATATATACAGACAAGTCAAACTGAGAACCTCCTTTTTTGACGTCAGTTAAAAATATTGTTCGGAAACTTTTTCATGCGTTCCCATACTGTGTTAATTGACGACAACAGTCCCACTCTGCACTGTGCCAATTTAATACTTACGCAATCTACTTCCTAACTAATTAGAGAACACGCTGTCATTTTGTCATCAACAATAGGCATGCTATTACACAGACTTTTTGAAACAAATATAAGTTGCCAGCTTTATTTGGTGATATAGCAGTTTATTTAGTTTAGTCATCAATTATCTATTTGCAACTCCGTAGATGGTGATGTGATCTGATGTGGTTCATGACACACTTTCTTTATCCTTTATTTCTTAATAAAGTATATAAAACGGGTGTATCCGAAAGTGTTTACTTTTCCAAGCAATTGAGTCAAAATTTGACACAGAGATTTGTGTTGGAGTTCTATGGAAACAGAACAGAAATTGTCTTCTTTTCATCCGAGTATTCGAAGAAGCTCCTACATACTACCTTGGGCAAGAGCCAGTAACAACATATAGTCTAGCATTTCAAGAGACCTTAACTACTTAACTCAAAACAAATACAAAAAATAATTTTATTGTCTGCAGATCACACCAAAAAGGGCTACTTCGCATACAAAAATGAATCTGAACTGGAACCATTCATACGTGACATGCGTCTCTCCGATGCCATTATTATATTCCAGGTAAGTTATTTATTATAAACCTATTTTATTTACTGCAAAACAATCCATGGTAAACTGATTGTGAAAATAGCTTGCTTATACACAAATGCCCAGCTTTACCATTTATTTCTGCAATAAATAAAAAATAAACAAGTGAAAAACGCCATTCATCCGTCTATCCCCCTAGCAATTTTGGTATTATTTTTTGTAGATTTTATAGACGCTAGGTGTTAGGTCCCAGCAAAATCTTTTTCACTCTATCAATGAAAAAGTAGACGATATGGCTGGTACGGACAGTGGTACTAAAAAAGGCATATGAAATGAAACAATAATGGCGGGTTGCACCATTTAACTATAACAATAACCGAACCATTTTCAGTTATCAAGTCGCCGATTTGAACAATCGGCAGCAAGTACACGGCTGGTTATGGTTTGGTTATCGTTATATCTCAATGGGGTAACTCACCCTAAAGGTACGATTGTCACTAATTCATTTTGTTTTTTATCAGAAAATGTCTGGAGAAACGTGGCCGGAACGGTTGAACTACACCATAAGATTGAAACACGAATTTCTGACGGGGACCTACAGTTCGCTGGACGATTCTCCCGGACCACACCGGAATTTTGGTAAGATATCATCCTATTCAACTTAAGACTATATACTAGTGTAATCAGAGTACTTAAGAAAAGGAGAAGTTTACATTTCTTAAAAAATGCCTTTATGAAGAAAGATATTTGGCGTATTTAAAATGATTGAAAATATGAGCAGAAAGCTAAACCAAAAACTTATAGATAATGTTGTCAGATATTAGTTTTTAAAACCGTAAAAGTATTTTGTTATATTTTAAAGGGCCTTAACTACCTCTGTAATTGAAACTTTAGGAGACGAATCCGACTACTCAATACTGTTGACGAATCTAGTCCACTGGAGAATAGTTCGAATAAACCACCTTTAACTAACGTCTTGGTATTAATATATTACTGGCAGATATTCCTACCATATACATATGTAATTGGATGTAATGTTCTCTATAGGTTTCAAATATGGTATGTTCATGCGCATACAATGGGCCATCGACACGAGTTACATCAAGCTGTTAACTGGCTCCGAAGTTACACAGGTAAGATTTTCTATTTTACTCTGACATGAAGAAGACATGAAGTAGAAGAGTGGGTGTTAGTATGGTGGCTGACAGAGAGAAATGTCAGTGGAAAACTTGGGAACACGTTACGAAGAATCTGTAATGTTGACTCCCTTATACGATACTGGTTTCCACACGCTTCCCGAAGGAATTATTTCTACTGGATTTGAAGTAGCCTTTACGTTATTCTGATGTATAAGCGAAAAGCTGTAAAATTTCATCAAATCTTTACCATCAGGTGAGAAGGTAGTGGTCAAACTATTTATTTGCCTGAAAGAGAAAGAAACATCCAAACCTTCACGTTACAATATTAATGTGATACTTAATTATCGTAAAGTATTGCTATTAATATTCTTCCATGCACCTACGCACTATATTATTAAAATAGCTAAAGGGCAAAACCATATGTACCTACATTAAAAGAAATTAGAATTCTATTTCCACAATTGTTTATTGATTCGTTGCTATTGACGACACGGCACTTAAGCACCAAGTCAATATAATGTTTTTATAACTTTGTGTTTCTAGTAGATGCTAGACTTGGAATCATTAAGACATTGACGTCTACAAAGAAATATACAGTTTAATATGTATAGGAGTTATGTCATTACGTCCTTGGTCCCTTACCTGGTCATAAAATAATTCCGTTCACCAGTTTTTATAGCCCCAAATGTCATTATCTGTTTTGATCCTCGGTTGGACTCAGCTTCCAGTTTAACCGACTGCCTATCGGACTTCTCAGGCCGATACCCCTTGACAGGACTGGTTGTCAGACATTCTGCCTCCTGACTTACTTTACTACTTTCCTAACGACTGACAAAGATGTTCAAATACACCCGGGGACCACAATTTAGCATGCCCTTCGAAACAGGAAAGAACTGGTAATGACAGAGACGGTCATCTGTCCACAGATTGAGCGGCTTTTACTCAGACCCGAGTTCCTCTCGAAGCCCCGGATGTACATTTTATAAACATTATTATAATGAAAGGATGCAATGTAAAGGTTTTTGATCTGCAGCAAGAAATATCAAACAATCATAAAATATTACGTTCAACTGTTTACCAGGACTACCGATAATTAATTGCGATAGTATTCATAATTATACCATAATGAGCATGACACACAATGTATAGGCATATACGTATGGAGGTACATAAAAATAGTTTTATTGAAACGAGCAAAAACCATCTTTAGTAACTGAGAAACTAGGTTGAATTTCGTATGATTAATATCGGACGAGTATTTGATTGGCAACGGAAGTAATTATTAACGGTTATTAAGTCTAAAATGCATGGCAATGGCATGTTGTAGGTAGAGCATATATGTAGCTCATAATTACATAAGTACTTTAAAATTATTCCTAGAAAAATGGTAAGGCTTACTTATATGGCTTATCGGCTAACTTCGGAATTACAAAGATATTCCGCGCAAACTGTACTTTACGCTCATAATCATACGAGATGTAACGTTAAATGCGCAAAACCTGAAAATAGTTACACATGTAGGTGGGCACTCCCTTATGTCCTATTATAAATAACTGGAGGCTATTTTTCTTTTCATTAAATTCATTCAATGCTTGAGTTAGTTAAGGTATGTAGGGTGAGTGCTAGCTAGCATGTGGTGGCTGCATATTCTATAATGTAATACATATTGCACACAAATGTATAAATAATAAATTGTTGAAAGGTTCTTCTAACCTACAGACAGACATGTGTTGCTGGGGAGTTTGTTGCGCCACTTCTTCTTCCCAGCAAAAACACATAGTAAGTGGTGAAGGGTGGGCGTTTAGGGGGCTGTCTTTTGTAAATTTCTGACGTTCGAAAAATGCTGTTTTGCAGCCTAATTTGAATAAATGACTTTTGTTTTTTATTTTGAGTTGATAAGAAAATGAATATAAAAAAATATTTATTTCAAAAAAATATATTAAAAATTATGCCGTTAATGGTCATCAAGTGCGCATACGAACTCGCCAAAAAGCGTCGCGCTGCTGCGTCACGAAATTATCAGGATTGCCTATAGAACTTAAACTGGTCATAAAATCGTAAACAAAACCTATTTTCTCTAAAAATGTAGTCAATTTGGGAATTGGTCAATTAAAATCGTTTGGTGTATTTAAGGATTTTTCGCAATTTAACGTTGTAGGTAGGTTACGTTTTATGAGAAATGACCCGTGCCATGTACCCCATAGTGAACCCTCACAGTGCATTTCAGTCTACACAAGCCCATTGAACAATGCCCTTTCAATGTTCAATGATTTAAAAAACAATATCCTATTGTATTCAGTTGTTTTGTTAGTGAAGCCAGCGTAAAGCCGCCCAGTGGCATGACAAATATATGCTATTATCTTTTTATATGACCCGTGAATGCCGTTGGCGGGGATTATAGCTCTTCGTATCTTCGCCACTCTGAAGGTGGCGGTTAACTTCACGATAGTCAACAAAACACTACTGCGCATGTCTGAGCCGTCAAATACCTAGCTAGTTTCTTACTACTACTTTCGGTAAAATTATTATACGACGAGAGCTGTAAATTACGTTGTCGTCCATGCAATACGAGGGGTCTTTCGCATACCCTAATAAAAATTTTCCTGTTTGGTACTCAGCAATATTCAGTCAGACCTCAATATGGCTGGCTAGGAAGATGATGATATTCGAGGCTTATAAAACCGAGTCACTTCCTGAAATGAAGGTTGCATTTAGTGAACGACATTTTACTGAAAAAAGTCTAGAGAACGTGCCTGAGTAAACGTCTTATAGGTACCTAGTGCTAAGTTTATTCCGATCGGTTCAGCCGATTACAAAGCGTAACTAACAAGAAATTCTCATTTTAAATATTATCTAGGATCGCTATTTAATCTCCAACAATGACAATAGAATGTAGCTTTCACGATTAGAAACTCGTCAGCGCGATTTTGAAACCGCATTTTGTCACTGTGTTCGGTAATTTTGACATTGAATGTAATTTGTAACGGTTGGATCAGTGAATGTTTAGAATCAAAACGATAATTGCTGTATTTAAATACAACATTTTTTATCTTATTTAATGATTTATCTTATTGATGAAAATAATTGAACGTTATTTATTTAATACTAGCTGTTGCCCGCAACTTCGTCTGCGTGGGCAATATAGAATAGTCAATTATTACGTATGGTGCGTAAGTAATTTTCACAGGAAATAGCTATAATCTATGTCTATATGCTTTGAGTCTGACAAAGCTGTCATTTGTACATTTTCTGCAGCTGCTGCGACTAATCAGAAGCCAGAAAGTCTGTCAGTCTTACCATGGATATCGTCTTGTGTAGTTGACTGGATTGAAGATAGATAGATAGGTAGTCGCTCCAAGCAAAATATTGGTACTCAAACAGATTCGGTGACTGGAAGCCCAACACCAACATAGTTGGGGAATAGCTGGATGGATGATAAAATGAGTCATCATCATCAGCAGGCGCATAGGGTAGGATAGTTTCACTACTGGGGAGAAACACTTGTATGACTTGTATGAATTGGGGATTTTCTGTGCACTTACTTACTATGGTAAGGCTGACCCCACATTAGGCGTGCGCGATCCTCGGGCGTGTGAGTAGTGCGGGCGTCGCGAGCGCGCTGCGTGAAAGTCGCGTTTTGCTGCCCTGCGGCATGTGTGAAGAGTGCAAGCGACGCGCTCGCGGCGAGCACGCGGCGCTCTAGTTGCGTTCTTACCCCTACGCCCGCTATCCCCGCCGCCCGCTAAACGCCTTAGCAGTTAAACGTCAAGTCGAGCGCGCTGCAAATGCCGCAGGGCAGCAAAACGCGACGCTCACGCAGCGTGCTCGCGACGCACGCGCTACTCACACGCCCGAGGATCGCGCACGCCTAATGTGGGGTTAGGTCTAAACCGGGAGGGACTCCACCGAAATGTTTGCATTAGTTCACGAATAGGCAAAATGTATGTATCTGTGAGAGTCCACTTCATGTGTTCGTACTTGAAACCTGCAGTTTTGCCAAGATTTTCAAAATGTACGCTCGCAATTTGTCATTTCTTGGTGGAGCCAGCAAATCAAAAGAAACAGAAGTGTTGTATACTGTGCGTCACTACCGCTCACCGGGAAAATTTCGCTCTTGCGGAGGACGTTTATATACCATACTAGCAAACCCGGCGAACTCCGTTTCGCCAAAAGATGGTTTCGTTTTATGTAACAGTTACTCATGACAAACAATGATTGGATTTCAATACCATTATATTTAGGGGATCTTCACACTGCCCCGCATCACGCTGCATCTTGCGTGATGCACTTATGATTCCTTAGTACTTTTTTTGCAAAATTAATTCATGCTATGTATCAGAGATGGCGAAAAAAAATTTCCGCTTTTCTGTTGAAATTTTTCCTGAATTTTCTTTACTATAAACCTCACGGAGCCCGAGACCTTTCCAACGAATGCAAAACCGTGGAAATCGGTTCGTGCGTTCTGGAGTTATAGCGTCAGGGAGGAAAACCGGACTTATTTTTATATAGTAGATTTTGTGTCACACGTAAACAGGACGACAGTAAGTATCCACCGAAACACTTTCAAAGATCTGATGAACGAACAAATCAGACCTGAGTTGGTCACCTGGGCGCACTTCCGACGTTTGGGCCCCAAACTGGAGAAGGCAGGTGCTGCATTCAAGCGGCTCCTGCCCAACCTGGGAGGCCCAAACGCCCCCTGCCGTAAACTCTACGCGGGGGTCATGCGGTCCATGGCCCTTTACGGGGCCCCGGTATGGGCACGTTCGGTACGGCCGCGGGCTGTACACTACCTGAACGTGCCCCAAAGGGTGATAGCCATTAGGCTAATCCGGGGGTACCGCACGATCTCCCGCGAAGCAGCTGGCCTACTTGCTGGACTGCCACCGTGGGATCTGGAGGCGAGGGTCTTCTTGCGCCTGTACGACTGGCGCGAGGAGGCTCAGCGCCGGGGGGAAACTCCGCTACCGCGGCAAGTTGTCGCGCAGCGGGCGGAGCTCCGGCGCGATCTCATGGTGGCCTGGAGGGAGCGACTATCGCAACCCAGTGCAGGGCACGCCACCATCGTGGCGGTAAGTCCCCTCTTTGAGGAGTGGCTCGGGAGGAGTCATGGCGCCCTCACGTACCGCATGACGCAGGTCCTCACCGGACACGGTTGTTTCGGGAGGTACCTGCACCGAATCGGTCGTGAGGAGGCGCCCGGGTGTCACCATTGTGCGGACAGCCCCGAGGACACGGCGGACCACACAGTCCAGGTGTGCCCCGCATGGGAGGGGCACCGCCGGGTCCTCGTCGAGGCTTTGGGCGGCGGCGACCTCGCGTCCGGCCCTGGTTCAGGCCATGGTCCGGGGCGAGAGGGAATGGGATGCCGTCGCCTCCTTCTGCGAAGCGGTCATGCTCGAGAAGGAGGAGGCGGAACGCCAGAGAGTTCGCACCTCTCATCCCGGCCGCCGCGCTGGACCAGGTAGACACCATGGGCGCCGGGTGTCGCGAGATGAGTCCCGGCCACCGTAGGCGTGGGTCTGTGGGCGGTGAGTTCGGGTGGCTCATCGACCCTCTGTCTTTCTAGACGACAGACCCGTGTCGACGGCGCGCGTTGTTCCACGCGCTCCTCAAAGAGATGTCAGCAACCCCAGCGGGGCCCAGCAGGGCCAAGGCCTGCCGGGGCTGCGGGTTGTTCGAAAGAGATACCGCGGCCCTGGTACATAAAAGGCCTGTGACGGAACACGACGGTTTTTAGTCAGTAAGAGTCTGACACTCCCTCTCCGCTGCTAACCCACAGCGGAAGGGGTCATTTGATGATTTTTGACGTCGTTAAAAAAAAAAAAAAAAAAAGTTGGTCACCTGGGGCCAATCAGAGCTCTATGAAGCGATCATACGCTTTGGCTCCTACTGTTATTGTGGTTTCTGAAAATGTATTCACCTCATTCAACGATGAATGTAATTCTGATGGTACTATTAAGAACACTTGCCTTAGCGCAAAAGCTGACGATGGCAGGCCGACTCTTTTGACTTCTCGAATAGGATACCATTGGTTTTTGTGCAATGCACACATGCAATGCATGCTGGATTAGGATAAGATATAGGTGGATAGGATTTGCAGCAGAGAACAATTTTATTATGTCTTTGTAATTGAATGACATCAAACGTAGTTTTATAAAAGGTGTTTTTTTAGACTTGGCTCGGGTCTTACTGAGACTGTTCGTAATCGTGAACAGTGTATTTGCGATCAGAAGTTGAAAGTAAGCATGTCTCTGGTATGCGACGCGTAATTTGTACGTTTCCAGACGCATAAAGCATTTTACGTGAGTACGGTATTAAATCGAGAAAGCTCCCATTTCTTATCTGCACTTTGTATCTGGGCTTGTTTTTAAAGCTACAGAAGCCTACATTACCTACCTCACGCTTAGCAGCGCTTGCGAGAGATAGATCTTCCTTTCTTCTAGGATTAAGTTTACATATTTTGCATCAGAAAAAATAATTAAGGTCTACTTAATACTACTCACTCAAAGTAATTTGTTTTAAGGCCACCACATTAGTGGAAGATAAGCTAAACTATGTTTATGAAAAAATCCTGATATGAACTCCATCTGTAACTTTAAATGATAATTAATTGTTCCACTAAAGTCATCATTTTTGGCATAATGTTCAAAAAATAATTTAGATGGCACCGTTTTAAATTTGGCTGAGAACTATTAATTTTCCTTTCATCAAGGTAATAATTATAGTTGGATTTTGATGTGGTACGGCAAACTGACAAACACTATTGAAATGTCTATCGAAAAATTACACTACCTACGTGTTAAAATATGGTGAATTACGGAAAATACACAACTCCATCTGTTGAAATAATAATCCTCTATAAAGAATGTATGGTAATTAATTGTCATTTACCACCTCGCTCTTTTGACAAATTTGATGTATTTTTACCACAGATGGAGCTACTTTAACCTTGGCTAAACAAAATTTTCATATTTTTTTTTCTTCCGAAGTTACTTATAAAGGTGTGATTTTCTGTGTAAAGATTAATAATAGGCCGAACAACTAATATAAGTACAACATTCAAATGTACAGTTTTGACAAACAGATTGCGTGTCGTAATATTTTACATCTTGAATTCACAAAATTAATCATATCTTTTGAAAGAGTGAATCGATTTCGATGAAACAAAAACTAAGTAATACCCCAAGTTACGTAGAATTTTTGTATATAAGCATTGTCTGCATTGAATTCGAAGATTTAACGTGAATCCCGAACAAACAAACAGATAAACAGACAAAAATGACAAAAATGATGGAAATGGGTTCTGTTGGTTATCCTTTAACATGCCGGCTATTTTTTTTGTCAATTTCTTCAATGTACAAAAATTACTTTTCTACAGATTTATTATATGTATAGATTTTAGATATTTGTATTTTTTTACTTTTATTACAGTTAGTTATGAGGGCGCGGGTTCGATCCCAGGTCAGGCAAGTACCAATGCAACTTTTCTAAGTTTGTATGTACTTTCTAAGTATATCTTAGACACCATTGACTGTGTTTCGGATGGCACGTTAAACTGTAGGTCCCGGCTGTCATTGAACATCCTTGACAGTCGTTACGGGTAGTCAGAAGCCAGTAAGTCTGACACCAGTCTAACCAAGGGGTATCGGGTTGCCCGGGTAACTGGGTTGAGGAGGTCAGATAGGCAGTCGCTTCTTGTAAAGCACTGGTACTCAGCTGAATCCGGTTAGACTGGAAGCCGACCCCAACAGGATTGGGAAAAAGGCTCGGAGGATGATGATTACAGTTAGCCGAACAACGAAAACCAGGGTTTAGTATTCGATAGTCGATTAAAATGGGCTTGAATCCAGATGATGAAAACTAATTACAACATACACTTTTGCATGCAATTCTTGTACATAGTAACAAACAAATTACTGGACCATTTTTTTTTCTTCTAAGTAAAGAAAATATATAAGTACAAAATTGACTCGGATCGGTAACCAGTAAAACCGAGCCTTATTCCATCAATCCTTTGTTTCAGAATCTGTCGGTCCAAGAGTTTCCTTACTACGAAAGGGCGGTGAACACGGATGTGGCTATCGTGTGCATATTATTGCAAGTGCTGTGCTGGCTGTCCCTTATGCTCACCTTCGTGTTCCTCATGTGCAGACTCCTGGAGGAACGGTCCACTGGTATACAGGTGAGAACAGCCCTGGTGTAAAAGAGGACTTGAGGACTCTCTGACATTATGGTTTAATATAGTTCACGAAAATAGAGAGACTTTTGTCGGTCTAGTAGCCACCTAGCGCGACTGTCGTGCGGGGTCTCGTGGTTGTTTCCCTTGTTGGAATGAAGTGGATCAAGAAACTAGAAAGCCCTGAGTTTGGAAGTTGATGATTGAAACACCGCATGGTGTCATCGGAGAGTACGTAAATGACGGTCCTGCTTGAGAACTCTATCCAGACGTGTCAGATTATCTTCCCACCGGACAATGAGTAAGGGAATAGACAGCAGCTGATCCTCCAAGATAACCCGGTGGTAATGACAGTGGGCCAGTACGCCATCTGTCGCCCTTTTCTGATCATACTTCATTCCTGTGCTCATGAAAACTACTCTAGTTATAAAACTATCTTTTACAGGAACTGATGAAGATGGTAGGAGTATCCCTCAACACTCTAGGCGTGACGCACTTTCTGAACGTCTTGCCATGCGGTCTGGTGTTCGCCATAGTCGGGAGCGTGCTGCTCAAAGTGACTGCTCAGCCGTTGATACCGCATACCAATGGCTTCCTCATATTCTTGATGTTGATACTGTACTTTAACAGCGTCGTGGCGTTGGCTTTTGCGTGTAGCTACATTTCTAAAGGCAGTAAGTGTATTGTATATTGTCTTAGGTGAAATAGATGATAGTAAGTGTTATAGCAATTTGACCTTTATAGCGATGTCATGAAAGATCAGTGGCATAGTTATAATAATTATTTTTTAACTTCATATTAAATGATGAATTGGCCACAAAATTGTAGCTATCTAAAAAATATTACATTGACAACAAAATTGTCGGTGCCAACATTACACAAAAAACTTATATAAAAATTTAAAGACGGAAGCACAGTGGCGCTAAACCGTCCCAACAATTTTTTTGAAAGGATTTAGCAGATAAAGTAGGGAATCAGTCGTTACTTTGCGGAAATCCATGCCATAGGAAAAATATGTACTCGCGGAATTAATGCTACATATTTTTCCTAACATTTTCATCAATCACATGATCCTCTTAATTAGTCTAGATCTTTACCGTCTTACCACAAAAACTTTTAAACGTCAGTTTAAGACTTGTCTAAAAAAATGTCAAATTATGACGTTGACATATGGTTCATTTTGCAGCCACAATTTTTTTAGACAAGTGTAAAACAGGTGGTTAAAGTTTTGTAGTAAGGCCATTAATTTTTAACCGACTTCTGAAAAATTATCAGTTCTCAAATCAAATATTACTTTGACAGCACATTACGCGGCCACTCTATCAGTTTTGGCATACATACTGCTTTGGATCCCGACGCGCGTGGCATCGGAACATAAGATTTCTCCAGTCCTGACCTTGCTGACGGGATTCTTTCCTCACGCCCCCATGTACTGGTTCTGGGATGAAGTGGCGAATATCGAGATGTTTGGTAAGTAGTATTGAGGGTTAGCGTCTATAAAGTTGACCCAAAAAGAACACATGTTTTCCCTTTAAGCCTGATACTTTATTTTTATTTATTTTTTACATGATGAGGCCTGCCCTTGTACCTATCTAGTATAAATTATTTTTAACATATGTTAATTTTTTTTGTGTCTGTAATGAAGTATAATGTAATTCATGCCAAAATATAGGAGCTCCAATTATGAATCGCTCTAGAGAAACCAGTTTTATAAATGACTGCTTCGTGCGAAGTATACCTGAACTCGGAAACAAACCGCTAGCCGCCATAAACTTTGACGACTACATCAAAATTAAAAAGTTTTATCTATTTTCAGATACCGGTATAACCTTCGAGAACATAGCAACGCGACACGACAAAGTGTCAGTGGCCATAAGCTTTTTCTTCCTGATCATTCAATCGGCGTTGTACTACGTGTTCGCGTGGTATCTGTCGCTCGTACGACCCGGACGATACGGACAGGCTTTACCTTGGAACTTTCTCTTCAAGGTACGTGGTAAAATTGAATATAGAATAGTTTTTTGTTTATGTGATAAATAGTTTTTAAGTGTATGTTGGACGGACGGAGGTATTTAGGGTCTGATAGCGCAAAATTTAGTCGACAAAGCTTTTATTGTTCATGTCTTCTCTTTATAAGAAGGGGTCTTTAGGTACTCAGGGTTTGTTAAATTTGCACGCAAAAACTACCAATATTTGGGGTAACTGACAGAAGTGAAGAGAGAGATTTTAGGGAATAGTATAAATGCTGTGTTAAAGAAAAGTAAAGAATTTTCATGGGTTGCATTTACAATCGTTTTCGGCTTTTACACGAAAAATTGGAGTGGGTAATATTTTAATTATTCCTGATATTTTTTACGTACCTTACTCATTGTTATGTAAAATTGACTAATTCAAAAACATTGCAGTCAATTTAAAATGAAAAAAAAAACTACAGTTCCAAGTACTTTAATCAAGTAGAAAGTTGATAAAATTTCAGCGCAAACCCAAGTTACAGCCTAAAATAAAGAAACCCCTTAAAGTGGACGATAAGAAAGTGGGCGACGATATGAACGGGGGTGACTACCAACTACCCGTGTTCGCCCGGACTGAGTACCACTGGGAGGGTAGGCATATTCGCCCGAGAGTCAGTAGAGCAGTCGGCAGTGACAGGGTCAATCGGTTCACTCAAGTCTATCGTACTGATGTTAGTACATTTTGCATTCAGTATCCAGTATTTTATAGATTAGTAGACCCATACATAAAACTCTCAGTAGAAGAAACTAAGGCGTTGCTAGGCGACGGTATGTCCCATATTATCCTAACTAATATTATAAATGTGAAAGTAACTCTGTCTGTCTGTCTGTCTGTCTGTCTGTCTTTTCTTCACGCCTATACTACTGAACCGATTTGTGTGAAATTTGGTACAGACATAGTTTGGAACTTGAGAAAGGACATAGGATAGTTTTTATTACAAAAAAATATAAAAATAAAAATAAAATTTATTTCGGACATATAGCGCCATCTATTGGTCAAACCAAAAATCACTATTCCACGCGAACGAAGTCGCGGGCAAAAGCTATATAGTATAGATTTTGGACATCCAAGTGTCCAAAATCGCCTTGAATACTGGTTTTAGTCTGTACTAAGCGGAAAATGGATGAATTGATGCGCTTTTGTTTGCATACAATGAGGCGTTTGTTATTTCAGGTTACAAATGATCAGTAATACCTAGTGTTAGTGTGTAATTTTGTATCCCCTAGCATAGTGGTAGCTTAGAAATACTATTAAGTTTTTTGACGATTTTATGTACGGACCTATAATTTGTTTTATTTTTTGTGATCGACCCTCATGTGTATCTCTCTCTTTACTTCTACAAGGACAAACATAATAACTTATATCTAATTCCCCCTTCAGGCGTCCTACTGGAGAAACAAGAACGAAGTGAAACCTGATGGTGACGATGAGGAAGAGGATCCGATAGCTCACGACCCTCGGTACTTCGAAACTGCACCCTCCCATATGGATGTCGGCATTAAAATCGTCAATGTTTCTAAGGTAAGCTAGTAGAAAATAAATCTTCTTTATGGAAGTTTGGCAAAAGTTGCTAAGTTATAACCATATCGATTTTGGGAGTTTTGCGTTGACCAATCTTGTCATAGACAACCAGTCTTAACAGAGAGTATCGGGTTGCCTAGGTAACTGGGTTGAGGAGGTCGGATAGGCAGTCGCTCCATGTACAGAGGGAAGAGAGAGATGTCCACAGAGACTCAACTTACACAAGTTACATAAGTCACTTAGCATATAGGTAGACTGGAAGCCCACCCCAATATAAAATGGGAAAATACTCGTCAGATGATGATGATATTCAACTATGCATTCACTGAGCTTTCTTCTCCAGGTGTTCACAAAACAGGTGGCATTACGTAATGTCTCCCTGGAAGTGTATAAAGGAGAGATCACTGTACTGCTGGGACACAACGGTGCCGGCAAGACTACCCTCATGTCCATTATTACAGGTAATTCAATATATTTCTATAATATGTAAATATGGCAAATATATTGTTTAATTGTGATTTGTGTCAATCTGATAAATAAGTATATAATATAAAACATGTAGTTGGTTCAAAAATTTAAAAAGTTATAAATAGCCCATTTATCGAGGAAGAATATGATATTTATCCCTACCGGACGTGGGTGAAACAGCTTGCAGCTTGTAATATTGCCAACTGTCCACAGGAATGACAAGTGCCACAGAAGGCAAAGTGTACGTGAATGGCAAAGACACGGTTACACAGCGCGATGAAGTGCGACAAAACATAGGCCTCTGTCCACAACACAACCTCTTCTTCCCCAACCTTACTGTACAACAGCATATCATGTTCTTCACTCTGGTAAGTTTTTCGTACTCTTCTGATAATGAGAAGATGATAATAACATATTGGTTTTGGCTTAATTCTGTGGCCATATAGTAAATGCAGCTGTTCACCTTCATTTATTTTTGTAAATATGGGTATGCTTTGACTAGTCTTCTGGGAAACAGAAGGTGTTATAATTTTAAACTCTGCACCGTGCAGGAGTTTTGCTGTGCACGAGTTCGATTCTCAGGTCGGACCGAAATAGCTTCTTCAGTTTTTGTCGATCTTGCTCTTGGTGTCATATCAGATTACCGTCCCATGCACGTACGTATTGCACGTACACTTGTACACTATATTGTCCTTTGCACTAAGCCAGTCTACTTCAAGAACAGCTGTCGTGTCCAAACATAGACGGTGCAATTACTAACCATATCACTCATGAAGAAAGTGGTCAAAAGGGGATGCTTGTGGGTGCTGTCCTTTTATAATTATTTACGTTAAAAATTAAGTTTCAATTAAAGATTTTGACCATCTTTCAGCTTAAACGCGGCTCATACAAACAAGCAGTCGAGTCATCAGTAACACTGGCGACACGGCTAGGACTTCGCGACAAGCTGCATGCTCAGGCACACGAGCTGTCGGGCGGCATGAAGCGCCGCGCCCAGCTGGCATGTGCCTTAGCCGGCGGCGCCAGTGTGCTGGTCTTAGACGAACCCACCTCCGGACTCGATGTGGAGACCAGGAGGGAGCTATGGGACCTGTTGTTGGTGAGTTATATAACCAACCAGCGACGACCACGACCCGGAAGAGGCAGCTCAGAGAGGTCAATAGAGGCAAAGGCCGCGCCCAAATCTATCTAGTGGGCCGCCCACTTTGTCCAGCAGTAAGCGTTTCTCGGCTGACATGACATTCTTATGTTACTTGTGAGATGACGACGTGACAGTAATGAGAAAACATGCTGCGCCGACCATTTCAGCTTAAGTAAAAAAAAATTGCTGGCTTTATGTTACCATTCCTCGAATATCAGACATAAGAGATGTCCACTGCCCCAGGCCCTGCGCGGCGAGCGCACGGTGCTGCTGACGACGCACTTCATGGAGGAGGCGGACGCGCTGGGGGACCGCGTCGCCGCGCTGCATGCAGGCAAGCTGCGCTGCTTCGCCAGCTCCATGCATCTCAAGAAAGCTGTCGGTCAGTACATGCAATCTTTACTATCAAACAATATATTAAAATGAATTGTTGCTCGTTAGTCTGACTAAAACTTGAGAAAGGCTCAACCGATTTGGCTTTTTTTGGTTTTAAATGTTTGTAGAAGTCCAGGGAAGGTTTAAACGATACGATGTTCGCGGGATCAGCTAAAATTGGATAAAAATACCAAGGAACACTTAAGATATAAAAGCTATCAAATCAAATCAAATCATCTTTATTGTCAGGCATCAAAGGCCCATAGATAAATACCTTAAAAACTAGCATACATTTGCTATGAGACATCTACAAACAAGTCCACCATAAAATAAGTTACACTCATCGAAAATGATGTAAAGAGGAAAAAAACTGTTATTTGTGTAAAATGCTTTTACTGTTGAGATGTACACTATCCCCAAGTGAAATATGCTACATTTTATCTGGGTGTAGAAAGAAGATTCCTCAAGATACTTGTGAAACCGCGATAAACAGCTGATCACTGATACAACTAGAAAATTTGCATATGAGCATAGGATTAAACCAAATCTCAAATATTGTGAACGACACACCCGATATAAAATATATTTTCTTTCGACCCAGGCACCGGCTACCGTCTATCCTTCACCACGATCGGAACACCAAAAGACCAGGCAATCACCAAAGTTGTGACTTCTCACGTGCACGACGCGACTCTTAAAGAGAAGACCATCAACTCTTTATCATACAACTTACCCGCGGCTGCCAGTGCGAAGTTCCCTGCGCTCTTCACTGCTCTCGAGTCCAAACGATCCGAGTTAGGGATCGATTCTATCGGAGTGGGGGTTTCTACGCTTGAAGAGGTGTTTTTAAAGTAAGTGGCTTTTCACCCCTTTAGGGAGACATATCTTCTACACCTCAGTGGCAAATATGTCAGTTGTGGTTTGAATAAAGCCATCTGAAAGGTATTCTATCAACTCTTTATCATACAACTTACCCATGGCTGCCAGTGCGAAGTTCCCGGCGCTCTTCACGGCACTGGAGTCTTTTAACGTATTTAGAGGAGACATCTTACGTCTTACGTGTATCGAAATTGGGGAAATTAAAGTGGAATCGGTATGTATATTGTACCTCTACTCATACCTGATCTTTCACGCGAAATAATTAATTATTCGCCTTAATTTTTTTTTACTTATTTAAAAAAAAGTTTTCATTTATGTATATTTTTTTATTTATTCCAATTTTTTGTTGAAGGTTATGCAGCGATGTGGACACCTCAATAAGTGAAGACGAAGTGGACCATGTTCATGAACCAGGTTTGTGACTTCAATAAATGTTATATAACAAATTCGTCCTAAACACAAAAACTGCTGCACGGATTTTAATGCAGTTTCTACCAAGAAATTTGAACGGTAGCAGGTGTTAAGTTTCAACTTGAAGCTTTATTTAGTCAGTCACTAGTTGAAAAAACGTATGTATTTTACCGAAAGCCGTATTGCCTGTTTAAATTATAAATAAAACCTTACCATTTTATTTTAAATACTTATTTTTTCTTCTATTTTTATGGTCTTGTAACAGAAAGAACTCCAATTCGGATCACCGGTATTGCCTTGTATTTGCGTCAGCTGTACGTGCTTTTGAAGCGACAAGTCAAGTTCGCCTTATACAAGAAATGGAACTTTCTTATTCTGGTTAGTATAAAAATTAATATTAAATATCTGCTCAGGCAAATTCCTTCCCCCTTAAAAGGCCTTTTTAACTTGACAGCGTAAGCAACAAATACTCATTTTCGCCTTTATAAATGTGCTTCCGCCAGCGGTTTCACCCGCATCCCGTGGGAACTACATCCCGTACCGGGATAAAAAGTAGCCTATAGCCTTCCTCGATAAATGGGCTATCTAACACTGAAAGAAATTCTCAAATCGGACCAGTAGTTCCTGAGATTAGCGCGTTCAAACAAACAAACAAACAAACAAACTCTTCAGCTTTATAATATTAGTATAGATGACATATTATGTCGGTACTAGTTGTTCCAACCTCGTCACT
Organism: Helicoverpa assulta; assembly: GCA_963856015.1. Lineage (NCBI taxonomy): Eukaryota > Metazoa > Arthropoda > Insecta > Lepidoptera > Noctuidae > Helicoverpa > Helicoverpa assulta. Next base: position 11,616,091 of record CAWLCW010000012.1, read on the forward strand.
AGCGAACCACTTCCCGCTCTCGGATAATAACTACCTTAAGACCTTTCTCAGGCTATCAAACTAACTAAACTGTTGGAGTACCAAAAATGTACTTAGTTATTTTTATGTAGGTATACGCTACATGGAGTAAGTATCATCAAAATCGATTCAGTATGCCTTTTGAGAGAATCAATATATCGTTCTCATTATTTATAATACTTTTTTTCCAGCAAGTAATACTACCAATAATCATGATAATGGTGCTGACGGATTTGTTCAACAACAAACTCAGTGAGCCTACAAGGGAACTGGACATGAATTTGGATGTATACGCCGACCGGCCGGAACGTCGCATTTTGTATCGTACCGATCTGCCGGACGTTTCAACCGACGCTATTGAACGCTCGTATAAGAAGATTAAGTTCGAAAAAGTTGCGAATGTTGCTGATGGTTCGTATTTTTTTTTTGCTGTCTTAGTAAATTGTGTTGTTGGAATTTGGCTTTCAGTTTAATAGGGTGAAGTTATGTATACTGTTTTATATAAGGCGACAGTCTGACCACTGTATTAGGTACTTACCAATATTCTTACGAATCGTTGCCATACTTTTTGCTGGAACGCTCGTGATCTTTTTAAACGGAAATTAGTAAGAAAAATATCTCACTCATTCCCGGTCAAAAAGATCTCAAGTAAATTTATTTATTTCTGTTAATCGATTTACGTCAACATTTTTAAAACTAAATAAAGCAGCTATTACACAATTGTTTATATTTTCCAACAAGGTTTTTTCAAAATTGTTTTTTTTTTTTTTATTACAGCTGCATTAAGAACTGCTGAGAAGGATATATTGGAGTACAATAAGTATTTAGTCGGATTTGAAGTCAATGAAACTGATGCTAAGGTAAGTCAAGACTTATTGGCTGTTAATCTATTTTTGTTGACGCTACACAGAACATGCTATAAAAATATAATTAAACATCCAGTTCTGTATGTGTAACAAACGCTACTTTTGCCGGATTTTGATAACAGTACTGATCCCTTTGTATGCATTCCTGGTGGTTATATATATTGTTTCGTGTTAACGACTCGAACGCGTACCATCAACTAATGGGCTCGTTCATGGCCAGGAGAAAGCTCAATGGGTGGTCATGGCTAGTAAATGTACTTTCCATCAGATACTATACACAACAACGATCCGTCACGCGGCTCCCGTAGCCCTGAACCTGCTGAGCAACATCCTGGCGACGCGCTACATGACGTGGGCGGACGGGCACAGCGTGACGGCCCGCAACGACCCCGTGCGGCGCCAGCAGCCGCCCGCGCCGGCTGTGCCTCACGCGCCCAAGGACATGGTCACAGCCGTCACTTGGTGCGTCTGTATTACCTTCAGTGAGTATCCTGTAATAGCTTCTACCTGGTTTTTAAGGTAACTTCTCGGAGCACCAGGATAAGACGTATATTATGTTATTTCATCATCATTACCCGAGCCTTTTCCCCAACTATGTTGGGGTCGGCTGGTTTCCTGTCTAACCGGATGCAGCTGGGTACCAGTGTTTTACAGGGAGTGTCTGCCTATCTTACTTCCTCAATTTCTGATAGCTATTTCTCATTGTCCTGGTCGGCTTCCAGTCTCTCTGGATGCCGTTAAGTACCCGCGTTTTATTTACATTGTGCAACTGCCTACCTGACCTCTTCAACCCAGTTGATCCGGACAATCCTGAAGGCAGGATGTCAGACTTTCTGACATCTGACTACCTGTAATGAGTGGCAACAATTTACAAATGATAGCTAAAATCCGCCAAATAGATGTGCTCTCCAAAACTCGCAGAAATCATGACAAAATGTTCACTCGTCCACCGACGGACCGCGCCAAGCATTGCTTAATCTTATAAGCTCCTATATGTTATTCTAATGTATAAGTACATTATTGCTAACTTTAATTAAAATCCGTTCAACTGTTTGCGCATGAAGAAGTAACAAAAACACACTCACAAATCCATAAATCATCAAATCGTTTTTACATTATAGGGTTACTAAGATACATTTAAGTCTCATTTACTAACAGATTTTGTATATAACACATATATGTTAGTTTTTAAGGTATTTATCTATGAGCCATTGATGCCTGAGAATAAAGTTTTAAAATAAAATAAATGAAAAATGATCTCGCATTTGTTTTCAGTACTTCTAGCAACAAACATAAACTGTGTTGCCCTACCGTGCAAGGAGCGTGAGACAGGCTCCCGTCACATCCACATAATGTCCGGGTGTCCCGCCGAGCTGCACTGGCTGGCAACACTGACGTGGCACATGTGTGTCTGTGGTGTGGCGCTCGTGTTGCCCACTGTCATCGCTGCTGTGCTGTTCGAACAAGATAACACGATCAATCAGCCTGATTTTATTGGTGAGTTAACAACAGTGTTGCAGCTAAACCGTTTTGTGCCACGGCTAGAGATGAATAATGAAAAATCCCCGAAAGTTTAAATAAATAACAATATTTGGTAATCACAAACACTTGACTCTTGATTTTACAGATCTCGTCATAATATAATACACATTCAAACAACGTGTAACAACTGAGCTCCTATATTCGATTTCACAATAGATAAAATGTACGAACAAAATACTACAGTTTTCATCAAATTACTTTTCCGCATTGAAGTCAACCATTTAATGGCTCACGCGTGGGATAGTGTTAAGTCATATCCCACCCAAAACAAAAATGTGAAAGACTGCCAAGTTCGATAATATGGGAATGCTTCGCCTATAAAAGAAGTGAGATCTGAATAAGTACCAAGTTCCATACACATACCTCAGTTAAAAATAGTTACTTTTTAATGATGTCACTTGGCAAGTTTTCATACACCTTGTTATAAACCTACTAAACGCAATGAATCAAGTATTTAATTTTCTATTAAAACTTGCCAAGTAACATCATTAAAAAGTAACTATTTTTAACTGAGGTATGTGTATGGAACTTGGTACTTATTCAGATCTCACTTCTTTTATAGGCGAAGCATTCCCATATTATCGAACTTGGCAGTCTTTCACATTTTTGTTTTGGGTGGGATTTCATTTATTTTTGTAAGGTTGTTTATTTTATTTTTTTCTTATGATGAAGTTAGTTAAAGAAATGTCTCATTTATACTATCTTTTAGATTTTTTAATATGCACTATGTTTCTTACAAAGAAATGAACTAGATTAACTAAATGGACTAGATTTACCAACTGACTGACATGACATGTTATCATATATTATGTTTGTGGATCAAAGTTACACATTCGTTATTTTCGAAAGTGACTCACACTTGGCCGTTTTCAGATTTTTACTTTACTTTGACTAAATAAAAACCTTTGTACCATTCGAAGATATATTATATAAATATAGATAAATTTAGTTCGTTTTAGTTCCTTAGGGGTATAAATTTACACCGGGTATAAAACACCTTCATTATTTTGAAACCGACTCACACTTGGCCATTTTCAGATTTTTCCCTTTACCTTGACATAAAGACCTACCTCCATGCCAAATTTCAAGTCAATACGACCATTGGAAGTGGTCTAGGTTTTTGATGAGTGAGTCAGTGAATCAGTCAATGAGTGTATAGTAAAAATAGCGATTTTCTGACGTCAATATCTCAAGACCTACAATAGGTATATTAATGAAATTTTGTATTTTAGATAAGTGAGGGGGTCTCAACAGATACTAGAAATTTGATATGCGTAAATAAAATAGATTTTGAGTTACAGGGGGGTCGAATTTGGCCCGAAATGGTTCGTGTAATATAACCCACGGCCGGTGTGTCGCTTTTTTTGCTCGAACTTGGCGGACACACTGCCGTGTGTCTAGATGTCAGTTTTATTATTTAATGTGATAATTCTTATGAATAAAATAACTAAAACTCTTAACAGGCACGTTTGCGCTGGTCATGATCTTGGGTAGCATGTCGTTCTTCGCGTTAATGTACCTGGTCAGCTTCAGCTTCGGCGAGCGGAGTACCAGCATCATACTCGTGGCTCTTATCATTGTGTGCGGTAAGATTGTATTACATATTATTATTTACCAGCAGTTATTGGTTATTTACTACGAGCGGTTTCACCTATCGTTCAGAGAAATTTCTAAAAATCCCTTATTAGTATGCCATTTTTACTCTCATTTAAACTTGTAATTTTTACCTAACTGACGGTTTCGCGTCTTACCCGCGTTCCGTGGAAACTACTTACAGAAAATATAGCCCATGTCGCTCGGGGATAAGCTTCCCAACGAATTCTTGAATTGGTATATATAAAAATATGAATGGCAATGTCGATGACGGATTAACTTAAGTGTGTTACAACACCAAGCAATAGTAGTCGATCGACCTTTAATAAAATCTATTCCATCAATTCTTATTCTTTCTACCATACTAAATCGCTCCGCCCACCGCGCCCTGTCGCATAGCAGACTTTACCACTGTATGCAAATATCTCAATTTACATAAAAATCACGCTTATCACAACACACTGTCGACGCTTGACATGTGCGGGAAGGTGCAATGGGAAAAATCTGCCGTTCCGCGTCTCGCGACGGAGCGCGGTGTATTGGATGGAGTGCCTAATCGCGTCACCAACTCATTCTACTACCGCTGTATCTTATATGCTAACAGCACTTATTAAGCCCAATTTTCCCTCAACAGGTATAGTAACCCCCTTCATGAAGGCCGGGCAGGAACTATTCGAGGAGAACTACCGCGGCTTCACGTACTACCTACTAACGTTAATGGGGTACATAGCGGCGCCACACACACTGACGACGGCGGCGCTGCACAGCGTCAACGTGGCGCGGCTCAACGCCTGGTGCCCGCTCGTGCGGGACAAGTGTCCTGCGCCATTCGTTAAGGAGATGGGCTTCGATGTGGCCAAGTGCTGTGGTAAGTAATATGTTAAGTTTAGCTTGTAATACACACTAACAGCAGTAGGGTTACATAGCGGCGCTGCACAGCGTCAACGTGGCGCGGCTCAACGCCTGGTGCCCGCTCGTGCGGGACAAGTGTCCTGCGCCATTCGTTAAGGAGATGGGCTTCGATGTGGCCAAGTGCTGTGGTAAGTAATATGTTAAGTTTAGCTTGTAATACACACTAACAGCAGTAGGGTTACATAGCGGCGCTGCACAGCGTCAACGTGGCGCGGCTCAACGCCTGGTGCCCGCTCGTGCGGGACAAGTGTCCTGCGCCATTCGTTAAGGAGATGGGCTTCGATGTGGCCAAGTGCTGTGGTAAGTAATATGTTAAGTTTAGCTTGTAATACACACTAACAGCAGTAGGGTTACATAGCGGCGCTGCACAGCGTCAACGTGGCGCGGCTCAACGCCTGGTGCCCGCTCGTGCGGGACAAGTGTCCTGCGCCATTCGTTAAGGAGATGGGCTTCGATGTGGCCAAGTGCTGTGGTAAGTAATATGTTAAGTTTAGCTTGTAATACACACTAACAGCAGTAGGGTTACATAGCGGCGCTGCACAGCGTCAACGTGGCGCGGCTCAACGCCTGGTGCCCGCTCGTGCGGGACAAGTGTCCTGCGCCATTCGTTAAGGAGATGGGCTTCGATGTGGCCAAGTGCTGTGGTAAGTAATATGTTAAGTTTAGCTTGTAATACACACTAACAGCAGTAGGGTTACATAGCGGCGCTGCACAGCGTCAACGTGGCGCGGCTCAACGCCTGGTGCCCGCTCGTGCGGGACAAGTGTCCTGCGCCATTCGTTAAGGAGATGGGCTTCGATGTGGCCAAGTGCTGTGGTAAGTAATATGTTAAGTTTAGCTTGTAATATACACTAACCCAACCCATGAAATGTAAACCTTCAGTTATTTATTTTAGCCGTTTCATACTCAAAACTAACAAATCTGCACAGTCACGCAGTTACAAGCGTGAGCGCACTTACAAAGTTGGTCCACTCAATGTATCCGACCTAAAATACCACTAGACATGATTATTAATTTTATAGCATATACCTTCAAAGCGCTCGAGTCGAGTGATCGTTCCATCTCCATTTTTTACGAGACAAAATTATCTACGTCATGCGTCATAATAATGAATTTATTTTTATTTTTTAATTATTCAAATCTCATAAATAACATTTTTTTCTATGAACGTTTACTAGTCATTGGATACATGAAGTTGGCTGCCGTTGTAAGACGACTAAAAAGTCACGGTGTATTACATATATTTTATTTTTCATTTATTAACTCTATTTTATATCTTTGGTATTTATTGTATATTAATCAATTATATGTACACCGTAAATTGCCCATTTTCAAAGTATTCTCCAGATAAACTCCATCCAAAGGTTGTCTGGAAGAAATCGCTGATTAGCGATAAGACCGCCCATTGTACTCTTATTTGTATATTATAATTTCCTGTATTGTTAATTTTCTTGGTGTACAATAAAGAATAATCTAATCTAATATTTATTATGTTTCCAATACCATGGAAAATCTTAGCACCCTATTGTTGATAAGCAAGAATGCTCTATAAATATTTGTTCCATTTCAGCTGGCGAGAAGCCCCGCTGCTATTTATGCATCGACGATTATTCTCCCGGGAAGGGAATAATCATACTCTTCGTACAGTTTACCATTACGATGGTAAGTATTCGCGTTTTATTTGTTTAATATCTGCCATTTCCGAGCTTGCTTGTGGCTGGTAAATCAAACTAGACGAAGTTAGGTTTAAACTAACGGATGTGTCATAAAACCAAAGAAAAAAAAATACATATGGGATTGACCAAAGTGGGAAAGCACGTCTCAGTTGTTATTTAAATGTCATGACAATATACCGTAAGTTAAAAATAAACTGGTTGGATGACACAATTACTGTTGTCCCTTAGTATTTCAAAAATGACGATGATATGTATTTTAATGAATAAATGATAATAAAATAATACATTAATTATACAGACACAATACATAACTAAAGATTTAAATAAAACTTACTTAAATTTTTAAATTCCTATCACAAACTTAGGGTCCGTTCAGATAGACCAGGTCGGAGAGCATCGGCGCGCATTTTGCTTTTCACACAGACCGGAGCCGATCGGCTGCGCGAGCATTAAAGAGCATGCAAACAGAGCCAAACGTCAAGAAAAATTACACGATCGGAGCCGGTCGGCTCCTCTTATTATTTCACACCGAGCGCATTCGAGCAATCTCAATGACAAAAGCAGTGCGCATGCAAAAATAAACCTTACTTCAAATACTAAGTACTCAATTTTCAACGTGTTAAGAATTTGCTCTTCTCTCCGAGCCGGTCTGTCTGAACGGACCCTTAATATCAGCTTCCTACTTTTTTACATGTATCCTACATCCATTTAAAATCCCCGGTATATTTGCAGGCGATGGTAATTCTAACTCAGCGCGGCATATTCAACGGCGTCCGCGACAAGCTAGTGAACGCCCGCTACGTGCCTCCCCCAGTACAACAGGAAGATGAGATGGTGCGAGCAGAGAAAGCTTATGTCAGCAAGGCTATTACTTTACGTATGTATATTTTTATTTTATAAGTGGTTGCCAAACTTTCAAAATTCGTGAGTCTTATGAAATAGTGAAATATTAGCTTTTGATCGCGGTTTCAACTGTATTAATAGATGTGTAACTGTGTATTTAAATGTCATTATAAAATACTAGCTTCTGCCAGCGGTGTCACCCGCATCCCGTGGGAACTACTTCCCGTGTCGGGATAAAAAGTAGCCTATAGCCTTCCTCGATAAATGGGCTATCTAACACTGAAATAAATTTTCAAATCGGACCAGTAGTTCCTGAGATTAGCGCGTTCAAACAAACAAACAAACTCTTCAGCTTTATAATATTAGTATAGATAAGCTGCTTTACTGCTAAGTTTCATTAAAGTCCATCCAGTAGTTTTTGATTGAAAGTTTCAAATACATACGTCTTTCAAGTTTGGTTTTTATAATAATAGAAGGATTACTTTTCTCAATTATTTATTACATTCTTGATTCGCCATTTATTTTTTGTTAAATAAAATTAAAAATTAATAAACAAACTTCTATTTCAGCAACGAAGCAGATACCGGACGCGATGTTAGTTAACGACCTACACAAGAATTACGTTGGGTTTTTGAAAAAATGTAACGCTGTCAAGGGGGTCAGTTTCTCCGTCAAAAAAGGTAATTTTTAAATCATGTAAATCGAAAGAGTTTAATGCAGAAATCGATTTATTTAAAGCTCGTATAACGTTTTGTATTTAACCGACTTTAAAAAAGATATATAGGATTTTTTCGCTTGCATATAATTTGTATTTCTTCAAAGAGACAAAAAGTCTGTATCGTACAGTGTGATCTTATTACTTAACTAGCTTTTGCCAGCGGTTTCACCCGCATCCCGTGGGAAATACTTCCCGTACCGGGATAAAAAGTAGCCTATAGCCTTCCTCGATAAATGGGCTATCTAACACTGAAAGAAATTTTCAAATCGGACCAGTAGTTCCTGAGATTAGCGCGTTCAAACAAACAAACAAACAAACTCTTCAGCTTTATAATATTAGTATAGATGACATCAAAAAAAATACTGTATGTAATTAGTATATTATATTACAAGATAATAATATGCTATAATGTATGCAGGCGAATGCTTCGGTCTGCTAGGCGTGAACGGCGCGGGCAAGTCCACGACGTTCAAGATGCTGACGGCGGAGATATGCCCCACCAGGGGGAACATCTTCGGCAACGGGTACCATCTCAAGCGGGGGAACTCGCAGGCAAGTACAACCACTATAGGCTTAATAGGGTTAAAACGTATAAAATATGTAGTGATTCTAAGTCCAGACCAACCAATTACAATCACTATTTGTTCCCCACAAAGTTAAATATTGACTTTTTCGATAGCACGCTGGTGTGGTTAAGTGGAAACATAAAAGAAAAAAGGTTTTCCAGTGGTAAATAGGTAAAAATTACTTTTATTAATTTAGAAGAATATATAATCAGTGCTCACAGGGAAAAATTTGTATCCAGAGTGACATTCATTTGTTTGTTCTTGACAGTTTAGAAAAAATTAAAAATAAAATACTTATCATCCTGCGAATGAATACCAATGAGGTTTTATATGTCATGAACACTATTCCTGCATTCAAGCCTCGATTTATTGTGTCGCGGAATTAACGTTAAATATTTTACCTAACATTAAATAAGACTTCTATGCCTGTCTGCATCTCATAAAACCGTAATGTGTAGTTAGATAGTTGAAATGCTAACAGATCATATATTATCGCTGTGCCAACAAATACTGAAAACCAGAATAAAATAAATACTTTAAAAGTCTTCCATTCAGCAAACGTGATTTTTGCTCTTTACAGAAAATGTTACAGCACCCTTCAGGTACTTCACTTTTTTAAATACTGAACATCCATATCTCCTACAGTACCTGCAGACCCTGGGCTACTGCCCGCAGTTCTTCGGGCTGGACATGTTCCAGACTGGTGAGGACAACCTGCGGCTGATGCTCACGCTCAGAGGCTTCGACAAGCAGCTCGTAGAGGAAGAAATCAAGACCTGGATACACATCGTTGGTAAGTGGGGACTTTTGATTATGTTTAATTTATGAATGGTTTCTTCGTGAGAAATACGTGTAATATAAAATAGCAGAAAAAGTGAAAGTTTTCAATTATTGATTTTTGTGTAGGTTTTATTTTTTCATCATGTGGTGTAATGTAAAATAATCAATATGTAATTACATAGTAAAAAAAAAAACATAAAATTATTTTAAATTATCTATGAGCAGATCAGCTGTTTTTGTTCTATAAATATTTTTAACAAAGTTGATTATACATTTTTATTATTATTTTATACATTGCGTTGGCAGTATTTGGACTACGCAATATGTTTTTATTTAAATAAGGATTTTGAGTTTTTATTTGTAATAATTATAAATTCTATAGTAGGGTCGGAGCATATAGATTTCATATAATTTCAATTTAAAATGTGACTATCGATATTTATTTTTCTGTCATGTACTTACTGAGAACATAATAGTTAAATAAATAAACCAATCAACGAAAATAACAGGTCTAGAGAAGTACGCGAAACGTCGCGTGACATCGTACAGCGGCGGCTGCGTGCGTCGCCTCGGCGCCGCCGCCGCCCTGTGCACGCGCTCGGCGCTGGCGCTGCTGGACGAGCCCAGCGCCGGCGTCGACGTCGCCGCCCGCCGCCGGCTGTGGGCCGCCATACGCCGGGCTCTGCACCACAAGCGAGCACTCATCATCACCTCACATAGCATGGATGAGATGGAAGCCTTGTGCAATAGGATTGCTATCATGTCTGCTGGCACTGTGAGGGCTATTGGAACTCCAACTGGGTTAAGAGCAGCCCATGCGCAAGGACATGCTGTCGTCTTCAAGTTGAAACACCAAGAGGCGCAAGATGGTGAGTGAAACTGAGTGGAACGGTTGTCATTTGTTTTATTGTGGAAGGTCAGGCAGTGACGTCACAGCTGTGCAGTCATCACCTCAAGATGGTATGTAGTTGGCATTTGTTTTATTATGGAAGGTTGAGCATGACGTCATTTACGTCACTTAGCATGGATGAGATGGAAGCGTTATGCAATAGAATCGCTATCATGTAGCTATAAGAACGCCGACTGGGTTGAGAGCCGCCCATGCACAAGGACATGCTGTCGTCATACTTAGTTGTTGTTTTTATCATTGTGTAAAATCGGCTGGGATGTCAGACGCATAAATGAAATGTAGCAAATATAAAACTTTTGACATAAATCAGCAAAGATGTTAGACTACATAATAAACGTAAGTATAAAAAACGTAAAATTAAAAGACGTGTGAAAAAAAATACTAAAATCTGATCTAATATATAAAAAAAAATATGTTTTTTTTGTTTATGTATACCTGAGAGTCCCAAAACTACAGAACCGTATTGAAAAAAGTTAGAATACTGTTAGGAAGCTAGACTATCCCCGATTAACATGTACGCTATATTTTGTCCGAATACGGGAAGAAGTTCCACGGTACGCGCAACGAAAAGCAGCTAGTAATAAAAACAAATTAAGATGTATTTTTAAATATCAATGTGTGTTTTCTTAAAACTAAAGCATCTATTTTATTTGCAGAGGTTGACGGCGCCAAAACGCACGTAGGCCGTTTGAAGGGCAAACTACACGACAAGTTCAACTGTACTCTTAAAGACGAACATAAGGTAACTACAAGACTTTTACGCTGTTTCTAGATCATAAAAAGTTCAATAAACATATGATAGGTATGTGTTTAAGATGTGTTGCGCTCCGTCAAAAGGTTATTTAACTTTGCAAGAATTGTTTTTAAGAGAACGCTAATTTTCTTTAACACAATCAATAAAAAAAATACCTGTAGCTATAATATTACATTACAAATTTATCTTGATCTCTACAGGAAATCGCATTAAAATTCAAACACCTATTATTAGTAAGAATAATAAAATTATCTAAGTGCAACTATTTTACATGTGGGTACCCAGTTATCTGGCAAAACGGAAGTGCTTCCGCTAAATCGATGGTATTTTAATGAGTTTTTCCAATATATTGTATGTATTAATTAATTTTAGCGATAAGTAATAATATGGGCGTTGCTTAACACATCCGTCCGGATTTCAACAACACATCCGTCTATTGTTTTGTTTACTTGGAAACGAATTTCGACGAGTAATGTCAAATTCCTGCCTAAAGTAAGCTGAACAACAGATAAGTTATTGAAATCTGACGTTAATAAACAAATTAGGCCCAAGTTCGAGTACATCGTCAGTTGTCTTAAAACAAACATGGCCTTACTACAAAAACTTAACCACCTGTTTTACACTTGTCTAAAAAAATTGTGGCTGCAAAATGAACCATATGTCAACGTCATAATTTGACATTTTTTTAGACAAGTCTTAAACTGACGTTTAAAAGTTACGATTAAAGATAAACTTTTTTTTTGTGATTCAATATTAAATCATATTCTCTGCAATTGATTTTACATTCTAATACGATTGTAGAGCAGGCTACCCTATAGATAGACCAATGGCAAACCGAGGGAATGTGATTGGAATGCGATTGGTCTTATATTGAATTGATATCCAATTGTCACAATGTCACATTAACAGAATTAAGCCCCTGGACTTTATTAACCGCTATTTTGTCCACAGACAATGTTACACTACCACATAAACGAGACGATGCGCTACAGTGATCTCTTTGCTCAACTGGAAGCGATGCGGGCGGAGTTCCCCTCCCTCATCGAGGACTACTCCGTCACGGAGACCACGCTGGAAGAGGTGTTCCTCTCTTTCGCGAAGGAACAAGGCGCCCATGACACTGTTTGAACACTCACGAATGATGGAAAGGTTTGGTGCTCTTTTATTGTTTTTTAGGGCCCGCGTTTCATGTCTTCTTGTTTACAGACGGTAATTTAACCTAAGCTATAGTCTATAGGTACATGGATGATATTGCTTTTTAATCCTTGTGATGTTCGAATTTGTGAAAAGTTAAGGGTTATCACAAAGGATGGGGAAAGTGCTTAATTTTCTAGATTTTGGACATTTAAAAAATATTGGTAGAAAATAGTTAGTTGAAAGCGAAGGAAGAAAAATACTGCGTGTTTATTTTCCAAATTAAGAAAAAAATATGGTAGTTCACAATAAAAGGGCCCTAAAAATATATATGTAGCAACAGTTTGATGATGAAAGACAACAAGATCTATTATATATTTAGCGGAATTTGTATGTATTTATACAAGGCATGTAAAATATTACGTATTGTAAATAATTTCTATCTAATTATTTAAGAGGCTAAATACCAAATGAAGTATTAAATACCTAGCCTTCAATTCGTGATATTATTATACTTAATATAAATCTGATCTGCGTGTGAAAAAGATGGCAAAACCAAACATTAGCTTAAATTGGTTAAGTATACCAGCAATTTTGTATTGAGAATTTTATTCCAACTTTTCAATGAACGTTAGAAAAGTTTACGTTTTCACACGTGTGGCATGTAGCTTGAGTTTTGTTCAAATGATAGACAATGTTGTACACTTCCCGCCAAACTTGATGCCGGCTCGCAACTAATTTCATCACAAAATTACGCGCTTGTGGCCTGTACACCTCGCGCGCTCTGCCACTCGCTGCCGCCATAAAATTATTTCTGAGCAGCGATTCGGGCCGCCAAGAAGTTTGGCCTGAAATATTGGTTATAAAACCACTAGAATTGCCTTAAGCAAAGACATAAAACTAAGCTGTAGACATTTCAGGCCATTCTGAACTTCTACATTCCCAACATAGGATATCTAGTCAAGAAAGATTTATTATTTTTGTATCATCTCATCAAATTCATTGTTATATTTTACTTGTAAATGTTTTCATTACCATAAGTTAGAAGAAGCATTATAGTTGCTCTCTACCATTTGAAAGGTCTTGAAAATTATTGGTTGATAATACCTATTGCGCATTTGTAAAATAATTGGATTGTTAACTTTAAGTTTTCGGGTTGACATTCTACAATCCACATTAAAACAATCTAACCACACCGCTTATGATCGTGATAATGGTGGACTTTTATAAGTTATCTATCCGTTGATTAGCATTAATTTTAACAGCAAAACAATGGATAGGTAGGTTACAGAAATCTGCAGTATGACGTGAGTAGAAAGATACAGTATTAAAAATCACGTTTATAAACCACTTTTGCACCTAAATATTAATGGCAAAACATACTAAAATAGTGTTAAAAATACCTCATTTCGTATACAATTTGTTTACACATATGGTGCATATTATGTATAAGAACATGCAATTGCTTCATCGGTCGTAAATAACCAAGTAAAAACAAGCTATTTGTTGCTTGCGCAGTCGGGTAAATGTACGACGGGTTATGAATTAAGTTGAATATAATATGGCTTATAGACTTGTTTTTTGGTTCGGTAAGAGATAGTAGAACATTCCGTCCAAATACTTCACATTCATCTCATATTTAGGAATAATAGTTTCAAGCAAAGTTGTGGAAGCAAACTTACGAGTTTGTTGATTCTAACTTCTTGTTAAGTGTGAACTATTTTAGGGACATATTGTACGAAAAAGGCATTTTATTATAGCAGTCCAGTTTTACATGTTGTAAAATTATTAATATAGCTTTTTTACAATTTTTAAAACTTAAAAAAAGACTAAAATTGTATCAGACATAAGAATAATGTTAAAAAACCATGATTTCAGAAAACAAACAAAGTGATACCTAATTGAAACCAAACACAATAAGTATAATTTTGGTTTCAAGTGACATTTGAAAAATATGTTCCTAAATGGTGACACGTTGACATACAAGTTGCGGAGTAAACTAACATACTATGTTATTTATATATAAAATTAAAAAGAGAGCTTTAGCATTGTATTGTGATATTATGGTGAAACGCTTGGCATAAAAGTGTAAAGTTGAATCTAGAGTTATGATGAAATCGTTTCACGTTTATAAGGCGTCCACCTGCACTTAGTAACTAAAGTTACCGACAGTACTAAGGGCCTATGCACACCACGTTTTTTAAACGCCCTGCACCGGCGCGTCTGTATCGATTCAAACGCGCGACACCGATACGAGTGCTAGCGCGCGCGGAGTCTGTAAATGGTATGGGTAATGTAATGTAAACCCAAAAACGTCGGCAATTTTTCTTCTTCTTTTTTAAATTAATAACAAACGCATGTAATCAATGCTGTCTCGACCGACGCCATCTTGCTACTGTTGACGAGGTTCTGCTTAAAAACGCAAAATGCCAGCGCGTTTGTATCGATGCACACGCGCGTTTGCATCGCGTCTGCATCGCTACACACGCGTGTTTGCATCGCGTCTGCATCGCTACACATGCGCGTCTGTATTTATACAGGTGTGCAAAGGTCTACAGGCTGCGTCTGACTTGCGTGCGTATCGCGCCTGTATCGCTACAAACGCGCGTCGACGGCGCGTTTAAAAAACGTGGTGTGCATAGGCCCTTAGTACTGTCGGTTTACTGAGGATTTGGACATTTCTTTCACTTTTGGGAAGTTACATCAATACCGCTATATTTTCGGGGTACGAGTAGTTTTCGGGACGCGGCTGAGGCGCGGGAAGCAGTGAGCAGCTAATCTTACATACGCTACGTCTGTTTGAACATGTATTTATTATGTAACTTATTGCCAGAAAATATTTTAACTACAAATGATTTTCAATGTATGTTTAACAAATGTGTAATTTTGAAGTAACGTCAACGCAGGCGGAGCAATTCCGTAAAAAATTACAATCTGAAATATTGGAAAATTCTAGATTCAACAGCGTAGGGCATTAAAAGTAATATGTGTATATAATATTATAAACTTATAGTGATTTGTATTGTTAATGATCGAATAATGTGATGTTGTAAACAATATTCTTGTAACTACGTATCGCCTAACTAAATGTCTGCACTGCAGAGTCTGCACAGCGTGTCTAATAGACAGTAGACAGTACAATAGACAGTAGTTAATTAAATTATTATTACTTACTGGTGTAAAACCTTGTATTTAATCACTCATTTAAAATAACATGACACATAAATTAATTTTCATTTCTGATACTCTTTTTTTTTCATCTTTCTATTAAAGCAGTAGATATTAAAATTACTTAAACAAACTGAAAAATTACAAAAAAATGTCTAACTTAAATTGGATATAATAACCACAAAAGTGCTTTGTAAAATTATTGCGATAAAATAAAAAGTAAGTAGGTATTATAACCACCTGTAAAACTTAATTTGACAAGGTTTTAATTTATATGCTAAATATATTTAATTCTAATTGGCAACTATTTTGAGAATTTCCAGACGAGAAACTGACTGATTTTAGTACTTATTGAATGAAGAACAATTAATATCTAATTGATATTCATGTAAGCACAACTTATTGACAATTCACAAACTGTCAAATTGAAATGTTTTTTTTATTCCTTTTATATTTATCTATTGTATTATTTTAATTCTAATGTGTAGTTATATACATTTTCTTTTATATTCTATGTTTGTAATATTTAAACTTATTCCCGATATCAATAAATATTTTTACACAAAACGTGATTTTGTTTTATTATCAAATATTTTATTCTTATCCTCACTTGCAATTTAAATAATCTATACTTATAATAAATCTGTAGAGAGGTCAATTCTGTACATTGAATATTTTTCCAAAATAACTATTGGGGGGTGATTAGTGATCGATACTGATGCCAAAAATGCAATCAGTAAAATTTTTGTCTGTCTGTCTGTCTGTCTGTCTGTCTGTCTGTATGTTCGTTATGGAAACAAAAACTACTTGACGGATTTCAACGAAACTTGGTACAATGATTCTTCATACTCCTGGGCAGGTTATAGGATACTTTTCATTACGCTACGATCAATAGGAGCACAGCAGTGAAGGTAAATGTAGGGAAAACGGGAGAAGTTACTCCATTTTTTTTGCTTCCGTGGCGTGTGCAGCCTTAATGGTTAAAGCTACACAGAAACCATGTAGGTCGGAAATGTTCTCCTTCAAATTATGTAACAAATATACCTTGACAGTATATGTCCATCTTTTATGGTTGGCTCACAATGACACGTTTAACTCTCGGTAGCTTAGCAGTTCGGAGCTTTCTGATTATATTTGTCTACTATTACGTTTATAATACTCTCACTCACACTAACTAAAAAAAGTTGACATTATTAAGTATTCAATAAAGAAAGAATAATATAAATCGGTCAAGAAATACCAAAGTTATACATAAAATACGGTAGCCATCGCGAGTGAAACTGAATCATGCTATAAAAGGATCATTTTTGTGCAACGGTCGCTGCGCTCGACGCGGCTCGCGGCGCGGTTGCTGCGCGATCTTCATACAATATTTGGCTGTTGATGCGATAGATGCGAATAGACGTTCGGAGTGTTCAACCTTATTGACCGACAATAATTTTATTGACGACTTTAAATAATTTATTTTTACTTATCTTTTGTTGTTATTTTATAAAATAGGTAAATATTAGTTATTTTGGTATGGTTTAAAAATTCGTTCAAATTACAAATTATTAATAGTTTATATTTTATTTCTATTTAGGTAAAGTAGTAGTAGATAAGCATAGATTTAGATATTGGATAGGCTGGTGTTTATTAGGTATTTCTTCCTCTCTTTTTGCACAAAGTCCGAATCTAACGCGGACGAAGTCGCTGGCAGAAGCTAGTATTGAAATAAAATCATTTCACTTTTACAGAAAATGTATGGTTGAATCAAAACAGTTCGATTCATCATCTGCCTAGCCCTTTCCCAACTATGTTGGGGTCGGCTTCCAGTCTAACGGGAAGTAGCTGAGTACCAGTGTGCCACAAGGAGCTACTGCGTATCTGACCTCCTCAACCCAGTTATCCGGGCAACCCAATACTCCTGTGTAGGACTGGGGCCCGATTCTCCTAAGTTAATAATGTCAAATCGAATAGAAATCGAATCGCAATATGATCGCAATAGCAGTTTTAACCATATCGGGCAGTCTGCTACTTACTAATATAAGACCAATCGTATTCCAACGACATTCGATTGGTTTGCGATTGGTCTGCTATTTTGGTGATTTTGGTCTATACGGTAGTTTGCTCTACAATCATATTGCAATCGTAAATCATTTACAGACAAAATGATTCTATATTAAATGACAGAAAAGGATAAAAACGTTTATTTCAAAGAAAAAATAGCGGAATGCCACATACGCTTCAATCGTAATCGAGTCTGGATTGGATCGCAGTCGAACGTGAATCGAATGGCGCTTAAGTAAAATTAGGAGAATCGGGCCCCTGTTATCCGAATACCCGTAGCCAATGCCTATGCGGAAACTGGAGTCAACTGCTTAAGTACCTACAGCTGAGTTAAGTGCTGATATAATCACTTTTTTACATATAAGTGCTCAATCAATAAGTGTAAAGTGTATCAATAAGTGACGGGATATTACAACTTCAACTGTCCCTTGCTGTAAGCACCTCGTTGATTACATATCAAGTATCTGCACTATTATTGTTGCTGATGTCAACATCATCCACCTACTTTTTCCCATAGGCATCATGGGATAATAATATGATTGGGAGTCTATTTAGTACCAGTGCAGTGTTAACAAGGAGACACGGGCCCTTCTGTCATCTTTTTTGGATTGAAACTCCTGATTTTGCGACGATTGTACGCTACGAATTTAAACGAAAAGTAATGCATCCTAGCCGATCGTCGCCGGCGGCTGTATCAATAACATAAATCCAGGCTCTGGGCTGCCTTGTGAGTTTCTAAAACCTACAAAGCTATTCTGACCCGACCCGGGAATCAAACCTCGTGCACAGCAGCCGCGCTTGCAACAGCTAGACCCACGAAGCATATATAATCATGAAGGGAATTTAATTTGTTTGTTTACCTATATCGCTATTGTGAAGCAATTGCTATTATTATAACTTAGCTATTGTATGTTATCCGCGTAAGGGAAGTTTCCACGAGACGCGGGTCAAACCGCGGCAAAAAGCTAAGCTAAAAACTTGAAAACAAACATAGAGCGTTCATAAATGGCATAACAGTAAATTAGTAATAATCAAAAAATATACTGTTCTATTAATAGACAGATACATCTAAAATTGATCTAAAACGAAAACAATTATATTAAAATAATAATGTGTCTGTCTTATTAATATCTATACCTACCTAACTAGAAATGATGAAAAAAGACATGAATATGAATTTATTTTGAATATATCAGCATTAATGGATAGTTTTACTACTACTTTGCCCATTCATACTACGTTGAATACGTTGTGCCTCAAGGCAGAGTCCTTGGTCCACTATTGTTTATACTAGAACTTATCTAAAACTGTAGCCCGTACCCATTCGTCTAGCTGTGTATGTTATCGTCAATATTTAGGTAGGTACAGAAGGAAATTCGTTCCCTACCGGGATTAAATAAAGCCTGTTAGGTACTCGGGCATAGTGAAGCTTCACAAAAGTGAACGGACTTTTTAAAACGCTTCTGTAGTTTCGGAGCCTTTAAGGTACCTCCTACATACAAACAAAAGATAAGCCCTCTTTATTATATTAGCATACATAATGCTTGAGGACACTTGATATTTCCTGTGCGAATCGGCCTTTTACGCCATTGTTAGGTACAGATAACCATTAAAAAAGCCTTGAAAAACTATGCACAACGGCCAACTATCGGAAGGCATTCAAGTGTAGGTACATATGTGGATGATTTCATAGGGTTGAATAGGCACTTGAAAATTAAGTGGGTTTTACCTATGTAAGTGCCAACATGGCTTTCCATGTGAATATGACCAGGATTAAGAACAACATTGCCACTAAGGTACAGTCACGCAACTTGGCACCGAAAAAAAAACAAAAAATGTGTTTGAGGAAACTTGAAAGGAGATGGCCAAAAAAACACCCGGAGTCGACAGAAACTTCTCATATATCATTGGATTCAGTATAAAGTGTGGATTAAAAAAAGTATTTCATAACATCCAAAATCCATGGGGTTCTCCTTTTGTAACGGCTTTTCGATCAAGAATTTAGGTCACGAAAAAGTTTGCCTTTACTGTTTTCTGTTCATTAGAAGTTAAAACTTTAAATCGTATTAAAATAGGAACTAAAAATAAGATTTTCAAACGGACAAATTATGTCGGTGGGATTTTCTACCTGCTAGGTGACCTATGTTAAGATTTTAAAATTTCAAGTTGCCTCAAAAACTCATTGGTCGGGGCGGGGCCAACGCCTGTTCTTAATTTGAAATTGTAAAGGCATATCCATATTGAAAAAAAAAAATGTTTTTTTTTATGATATCTGTTGAACATTCAATAATTGGATCTGAATTGATTGAATGATTACCATAGATCACACAGACTTGTAATCAGGACCAGATCAAGAATAAAACGATCAAAATAAAACAATAAATATTGTATTCACTTCCACATTGTCTACTTACTTAACAACAATCTAAGTGTTACACTTCACATTGGGCTAGCTATGTTATGACAAAACTGAGGAATGTGTCTTTGACGTACATAATGCACTTTAATATAAATACTTATTATAGTTACAAGAGAAAAATGCTAGTTTTATGTTTTAGCTTTAAATATTATGTTTATGTAGAATAAACTTTTGTACTACTATTAAACTTGCTAAGCTAAGGCATCACATCTAAGTAGAGTTGCTAATCCAATTTGAATAAGTTTTCAGAAAAGGTAATTAAAAATGAAATAGTTAAGTATCTACATCGATAAATATTACATAAAATAGGTATTACTACTATAAACATACATACATAAATA
The DNA here is from genome assembly GCA_963856015.1 of Helicoverpa assulta. Classification (NCBI taxonomy): domain Eukaryota; kingdom Metazoa; phylum Arthropoda; class Insecta; order Lepidoptera; family Noctuidae; genus Helicoverpa; species Helicoverpa assulta. The sequence continues at coordinate 11,636,380 of CAWLCW010000012.1, forward strand.
AATAAAAATAATATTAAAGTATGATAAACTTATTTTATCAATGTCAATCTGATAAAAAGAACATGACAAATTATTTTTTTTAGTCACTGCAGTTGATTAAACACTATGCTACAATAAATAATGTTAATCTTTATCATTTACTAGAGCAAGTCAATTGTAAAATTATTTAATAGAATTTATAACTTGACTTGACAATTTTGGCTCAATGATTAAACTAAATACTTAAAACTATGCATACTTACGAAAAAAAATAAGAATACAATTATATTCAGCTCAAAATTTATTTATCAAAAATTTTATCATAATAATTTTTGGTTGCTAACAACATGCAGATATTAAAACTATTATTTTAATTGTTCAATTATTCAGCAATTCATTTATCGTAATAGTACAGATATGACTAAAGTATATTTTCATGTGAAGGTCAAACTTAATGTTGTTATGGCAAACAGTCCTGAGACCTTGAAGTGTTATGCAAACGCTGCAGTATTCAGTTTTGATATTAAACCTTAAAGTATAAAGCTGGCTAGCTTTGCTTAAATATATTTTGGTGTGTTTCTGTCATTAGCCAGTTATTTAGCATTTAAAGCTCACTTGTTTAATTAAATAACATCAATATTACTATGACAGGGCAATAAACTGCAATATTCACAGCTCAAGATTGACCTACTTATGTTTAATGAATTAGTTGGCTATCCTCTGCATTCCAACATTGTCAAATGCAGTTTTCACATCTTGGAATACATCCGTTGGGGATACCTCTGCATTGATCCTGCGCACCAGGCCCAGGGCGTCAAAGTGGTTGATGATCGGCAAGGTATCATTCACGTAGGTGTTGAACCTCTTGTGCAAGCTCTCCAGGTTGTCGTCGGAGCGGCCGCTGCCCGCCGCGCCGCGCCCCAGGCACCGCTCCGTGCAGATATCCCGCGAGCACTCGAAGAACAGTACAAACAGCAGCTTGGTCTTGTCGGACATGACGCGCTCCCAGCCGTCTAAATTGTCCTTGTTGCGCGGGAAGCCGTCAACAAGGAAGCGCTGTTTCCCGGAGTTCTGCATAGCTTTGTGGATGAGGGAGCACGTAACCTCTACAGGCACAATCTCGCCATTCCGAATTTTTTCCTCTATCATCTCTCCGTATTCGGATCCTGGCCTCTGGCGCTCCTCCCGTAACAAATCGCCAGCGGATAGATGAACAAAACCATATTCTTTAGCAATAAGTGAACACTGCGTTCCTTTGCCGGAACCAGGAGCACCCAACACGAATACTACTTCAGGAACCATTTTGTTAAGGTAGTGCGAACAATACCGCAACACGCGAGTCAGCATTAAATACTGAGACTAATTTATTTAACTGGATTCCAATTAGTTTTTATAAAACATGCGCACAGCTGCAACCTTGAGTTTTGACGTAACACATGAACGAACTATTGTATTGAAGTTTATATATATTGAATGAAAAGGTTCGTGTCACCACAGATTATATTTCAACAACGCAAAATTTAACTATCGTAAAGCCTAATTCGTATGAGAATAGGTCATAGGTTCCAAGCTTCACCTCGCCCGACTGCAGATCGTTGATAGTGCCCTTTGCGAATGTGGTGAGATTGGCGATTTGAACCACATGTTTTTTTCCTGTCCTCTTCTCGATCACGAACCTTTTCTATCAAGTCTTTTATCCTATAAGATTCCTTTTCCTACCTCTATCCCTGTCTTGCTAGCAACTAATGATCCCAATATATATATGTATTTAGTAGCTTTTATCTCTCTGAATAATATACGTATTTAAAGTGTTTAATATCCTGTAGTTTTCGAATAATCCTATCCAATACCTATCCAAATTCCGTTACCTAAATTTTATTTCATTCCTACCAAGTTTCCCCGTTTTTGTCGGTGGCAATGCGCATATAGCGACTAGCCAAGTTAAAAAAAAAAAAAAAAAAAAAAACTATCGTAAAGATGGCGGGTAAAAAAAATTGATAAAGTATGCTGTAGCTGTTTTTTTCATATAATTTACGAATTTGATCTGTGATTTGTATTGGTATAATCCTTTAAAAAACAGCTTTACACACCAAAGTTTACAACAGAAAAAAAATAAGCCGCTATTACTGTCAAAACTTAAAAACGGCGGCTCCGGTCTGATTCTAAGCTCGATGATCTGAACGGACCCTAAGTAGTTACTTTTGATTACTTGTCAATCAGATCAATAATAATCTATACTAATATTATAAAGCTAAAGAGTTTGTTTGTTTGAACGCGCTAATCTCAGGAACTACTGGTCCGATTTGAAAAATTCTTTCAGTGTTAGATAGCCCATTTATCGAGGAAGGCTATAGGCTACTTTTTATCCGGGTCCGTGCCGAGGTTTCCACGGGATGCGGGTGAAACCGCTGGCAGAAGCTAGTATTGAATAAATATAAACACATTTACAGCTTCAAGCTTTGTATTCAGTTATTCATAAAAATAAACATACGTGAAATAAACTGAAGTATTTTTTTATACAGTCAGATTCAATTTTTTTTCATTAAATTTTAGTGCCCGATTCCGTTTTTCAAAATCTACCTATAATTCCAACAAATTATATTTTAAATACAAGTTCTTAGAAGTCAAATAATCAGTAGTTATAACTACTAGACTACAGCAATCAAATTAGTAACTACTTCATGTAGTTTGATTACTTTAGTTAAGTTAAATGTAATCGTAACTACATGTAGTTAACTACTTTTAATCGTAATTAGTAATCTGATTACAAAATAGTAGTTAACTACGCCCTACACTGGGCCCGATTGTCCAAATCGAATAGAAATTGAATCGCAATATGATCGCAATAGCAGTTTTAAATATATCAGGCATTCTGCTACTAATATAAGACCCGGGGCCCGATTCTCCTAAGTTAATAATTTATTAACTTAGGAGAATCGGGCCCCGGGCCGCGTAACGCACACATTACTTCTGAGATTTTAAAAAGTCGCGCGCATTCTTCGGAATTCGCGCGTCTGTGCGTCAACAACGCTAACTGCTGCGCGCGCATTCTCGCGCATCCATGCATGTGGCCTTTTTTTCCGCCGTCAAAAATCATCAAATGACCCCTCAGTGTCAGACTCTTACTGACTAAAAACCGTCGTGTTCCGTCATAGGCCTTTTATGTACCAGGGCCACGGTATCTCTTTCGAACAACCCGCAGCCACGGCAGGCCTTGGCCCTACTGGGCCCCGCTGGGGAATGCATGTGGCCTGCGTCGGTGTTGATCTCGATGGAGTAGCGCGTATTCTAGCAAATACGCGCGCATTCGTGCGGCTTCGCTTTAGTTGTAAAGAATTTGGACGCTTCGATGCGCTTCGACTCTGCGCTAGTATAAATTGACCCTTATTGACAACCTTTTCAAACTTTTACGGAAGCTTACAAGCGTTCAGTATAAACGATTTACAAAGAGCTTACATAACCACTCAGGCGTCCGAGGTGAAAACAGTCACCAAAAAAATTCTTGCCTTAAGCGTCCATGGTGACTACAGTATCCGAACGACATCGTTCAGTTTAAACGTGTACAGCGCTATAGCCAGGTGGTATTAATATAGTTGATTGATACTAGATGGCGCGTTATTAAATTTGTCATCCGTGAGTTGTGATTTTTTCTGTGCAATGGCAACATAAAATTTATAAAAAAATATATTGAAGTGACAGTTCGTCGTTTTTGACAAGTGACTTTTTTGTGTGTGGAGCTCTTGACAAAAATGTGGTAAGTTTCTTGTTTTATACCTTATTTAGATTGTTATTTTATATCAAAATAAACGTGAAGAAATTTCCTTTACGAAATATGTATTATTACGACAATTTCAAAACGTTTACATAGTATAATTTAGTTGGAAAAGTTATACGATCACTACACGATCATCGTTTGATACTTTTCTATTGTTTACAGTGTATTCTAATTGGTTATTTTTGTTAAATAAATGCAAAATATACGAGAATCGTTCACTATTAGCACGTTAATGGCCATTTACAAACGAAATACATTGAGATGGGGTCTATAATGATTAAAATGTTAAGACGTTATTCATGATTTTAGTGTTGGTGAGCCGACTCCCCTTGGGCTGATCTACTTACAACGTAATTAATGGTTTGTTCACACGGAGCGTTTTATGATCAATTTGGGAATGTTTTGTGGTTTGTAAAAAATGTGCCTTAATGAGCTTAGGCCCTTGCGCATTATAATGTTTGTTTACTGTTTTTTTTTTTTTTTCAGTTTTACAGTGTATTTATTTTACTGTAATACCAATAACCGCTTTCTTTTTTTTTCTATTTAACATAATTTGTATAATAAAAAAGGATATGTAATAAAATTATATAAAAGTAAACGTTTAATTAAAAAAATTCATTAAAACAACCTCGTCGTGTGAACACGCTATTAGCCGGGCGGCCATCTTGTCACATTTTTACGTCGCCCGAGGCCCAGTGACCGCTTGAGAATCACTTAACTTTGTTTATTTTTTCATGACAGAAAACTAAATATTTATATTAAGATATTGGTATCATTTTAAAGAGTATATCCTGTACTAATATAATAAAAAAACATTGTTACCAGTAACCACTATATTTTTCATATAAAACTCTGAATAAAAAAAATATACGATATTTTTTTTGAAATCCTCATCTTTATACTTTATTATCATCCTATAATATTAATTAAAGTAATTTACTTTTAATCAAATAAAATTGTACGTTCTTTTAGCTTTCCGTGAGTATTTTTTATTCGAATCTATACTCCATTTAAAATAACATTAGAAATTTAAGTAAACCTTTTTTACTGTTCAACAGATTTTGACTTCTATTGCGTTAGTAGTATGATTAATGGCGGCTGCAGTAAATACTTGGTATTGTAACCACTATGTTGCTTTCAATTCCGTTCTTTTGTCTACGGAATAGAAGTCAAAATCGGTTGAACAAACAGTAAAAAAGGTTTACTTAAATTTTTAATGTTATTTTAAATGGAGTTTAGCTATTGTAGTTTTTCAGTAGTAATCGTTTTTGTTGAAAGAGTCGCGCTTGGTCGCAAAAAAGCAATTGACATTTCATGCGCGGACAGGTGAGCCGAAAATCACCGCGCGGCCTGGACGCTTGAGTGGATAAGGCAGTGTAAGGGTGGCTTATAAAACTTTAAAAAACGAAAATACATAATTTATTTCGATAATTGTTTATTGGTGAATCAACAATATTGTGTAATAAACAGCTGAATTCCAACTTAAATTGTTCTGGCTACAGCCACGAGGAGTACCTGCAACAGATAACAATAAATTAATAACCAGCGTCACACAAATACAAAACAAGTTCTTGATAAGTTTTAAATCAGAAATAAATATAGTTTGACCTCAAAATAATTCAGAACAGGTCTGTGATTGATCATCATTTAATAAAACTTCCAACAAAAACAAGAGGGTTTTATTCGTGGTTCTTACCTGTTAGATTTTATGGCTGCTTTGGGTCACAGAACCTCCTTTCTACATCTGTAATAAAAATTTTGGTTTTTATCCATGTTCATACAGAATTTACTGAAAATTAAGGAAAAATATTAGAATCTCAGGCCTGTTGAGCTTGTTAAACCTTCATGGGGCATCAAGAACGAGTTTGTCATCATTTTAAAAAGTTCTAACAAGTAACTTGTTTTAAATTTTAAAATAATTTAGGCATCCAGCCTCTTGTTTGTGAAAAATTGCTTCATTAAACCAATTACAAAATGAAGGTTTGCTTATCTATAACCTATTGTTAATGAGTTTTTATTCAACATGATGTAATTACCTGATAAGAGATTTGAATATCTTCATTACTAATCACGTTACCACATACTATGTGATTAACGTTCATCTGCAACAAATAATACAATTTGTTAGTGTTTTTCAATCATCATAATAATATTTAGCTGAAGATTTGATGGATTCAGTCCTGTTGAGCTTGTATAAACCGTCATGGTGGCATCGGGAGGAATTTTATCATCATTTGAACAAAAGCAAATTATGGCGAGTCATTCTAAGTGTTAGGAATAATATCCGACACAAAAAATAGTGATAAATAATATTTGCTGGTCATGCGATATGCTTCATCATTAAATATGAGTCATTGTACAAATTAAATCCTGCACCAACGGCTAATAAAACGAGCTGTAATGATGAAAACCAAAAATAAACAAGATATTATAACAATACATTTTTAATTAAGTCAAAATTACCTTCAGTAGACGCTAATTAGTGGTCATTTCATGCTTTTTCCTTGTAGTTAGGTCACCTATAACAAATGAAAAAATGCTAATTAATATTAGGGATAGCATGACAAATAACATAATTTTTTATTGTACATTTTCAGTGTGATATAATTTTTTCCTCATTACTCAGTACAGGTCTGTGATAATCATCATTAAAATTAACAAGGTCATTTAGGTTATTTGAATAGACTTTATCTCGTTTTATGAGTATAAATAAATGTCAAACATATTAAAATATATTTTTACCTGTAATCTCATAAGATGTATCCACTGGAGCTGCTCAGTCCGTCCTGTGAAATTAACGTCATATTATTGTTTGATCAAAAGCAAGAAGTAAAGATGCATTTAGTGCAGTGATACCAGTCTACAACAAACTTGATGTCTACTGCACTATATGCTAGGAGAGATAAATTCTGGAGTGTCACACTAAGATTATAAACAACGCAGGTAAAGGTAGCACAGTTAATTATAGGAATAATCACTCTAGAATTTATCTCAATGAATAAAAAACTAACTCACCAATACTGAAGTGACTGTTTCAGCCAAATAAAAACACTAGGGTTGTTTACAATAGAAAAATTATAATTTAAAAATTAATTACAGTACAAGTAATGAATCATGGTTCCCGACATCATAGCGATTCATATCAAACAGATTGTGATATTTTCAATAGTTTATTTAGTATCTCATGGTGACAGCAACACGGTGCCACCCAGTAACAAACGGTCCGACCAGCGTCGTGCTTAACACTTAACTTAATTGAGGCGATACATTCCGTTTATGTTAAAAATTAAAATTATTCATAATGTTAGAACGTAAAGTTGTATAGTGCGTGAGGCGCTCTCAATAATGTTACATATATTACAGTATGGATTGCATTAGCTACGACGTTTACAATTTGTCCAAGTATTGACTTAAGTCAGGCAGACCCTCCTTAAGTCCTTTCCTTTTCCTTGTCTCCTGCAAAGATAGAAAGGAAACACATTGTACTCCGAGTTGATACACAGTTTACAAATAAATATGTATAAAAATATTGAAAATAAAATGTATCTCTCGCGCCGTAGCATGCAGTCCCGGGACATAAGGATAGCGGTCCTGTGCAGCGTTTAGACGCGGGTTATGTTTGCTCTGCTTCGTTAGCACGCCGCAGCCGTCAGCGCGAAGCGGCCGACCAGCGACCGACTCGCTACGGCGCGGCACGGGGTGCCGGAAGGTATATTTCGAAATTCAGTGTTTTTTTTACGATTAGAGTAACAGGTGAGGCGTGTAAGTGAACAAAATGGTGACAAACCTGCACGACAACGTAGGGCTTGGAGCCGGGCTCGCACGGGTCTCCGGGCAGGATCTGCCAGTGGTCGAACACGCACTGCGGGAAGGCCTGTCCGCCGGTGTTGGAGCGGAGGTCGGCGGTGAAGCCGAAGGACTCGTTGACGGGCAGGTACGCCTTCACCACGAACATGGGCGTACCGGCGACTTGCGACTCCTCGAACACGTGACCACGCCGTCTGTTCAGCACACCGTAGATACCTCCCACGGCCACTTCAGGGCACTGTCACCATGTAACACAAGGGTTTTGTTAATATTGTGTTCTCATAAACATAACTGAATAAGTTTATAAATATCAAAATATTGTTTATTGGTGTATGATAATAAAGTTACTGAACATATATTACTGGTACATAGTATAAATATGGAACACTAAGCTTTGCCTCATATTTGGTCTATTTTAATTAACATGCCATAACATTCTATCTAGAATGCAGAGGCTTAAAAAAAAGCATTTTCGGAGCCACATGGATATATTTTTTTAAATTGTCGAATTTGTGGATATTCCAATATAGTAGGGTTGTTATAATTTTGTTTGGAGTGTTAGTTCCCCTATTCAGGCAAGGTGTATGTCGGGTGACGATGCCAAAACAAAGAACTGTTGATCTGCCACGTCTCGGAAAGGCGGAACTATCGTTGCATGCTAGCCCGCTCAGGAAAAACGTGGGGTCATGCTGGGAACATTCACAGCTGATAATGTGCTAGATAGCTTGTTGCTATCACATTTATATAGACATAATAAAACAATAAATAATCACGTTACATTGTAGCCTCGCAATGCAGTTTCGTATTAATAAATGTTTAATTAAATCTTATCGCAATATTCGTGCTCATTGTCGCTAATTTTACATGAATAATCAAACGAGCTATGTAAACTTAGCAATACAAAACTGTTTGTTTGGCGTAAAAGCACACTACAACTCCATGCTGACAAGCTTGACGTACCTGAATCTCGCAGAGGTAGACAGGCTCCATGAGACGCGGCTGCGCGGTCAGCAGACACGCGTACAGACATCTCCTGGTCGTTGGAATGATTTGACCGCCACCCCTGTGCGAAACAACAACATAAGCAAAAGAGCACTTCAACTGCTTCAAGGAAAAAAATAAGAAATACTATAAAATATTTTGTTTTTCGTGCTTCTGTTAACTGACTAAAGTTGTCGTCAAATAACTTAGTCCCTCCAGACAGAGGCATTGAACGCGTCTCGCCTACGCGGTAGTGTTTCATTCGTAGATTCTCCAGAGCGCCAGAGTTATTTGACGAAAATATACGGGTTAAATAAACACAAATGATACCTTATTTAAGAGCTTTACCTGTGGATAGCATCAGTATGTAGCGTGACATCATAGATGTTGAAGCGCACACCACGCAGGTTCTCCTCAGCCATGACTCCCTCCTTGGCGGCCCACTGGAAGCCAGCGACCACGGAGTCCTTGATCTCGTTGAGGTACTGCACTCCCTTGGAGCAGTCCACCATGATGTTGGGGCCGGTGCCCTCGGGGCCGAAGCACCAGATCTTACGGGCTTCAGTCACGTCGTATTCGTACTTGTCGGTCAAGTAGCGGGCACGGGTCTTGAAGTCATCACGAGGGTTCACCTTACCCTATACAACGAAATAACAATGTTTTAGTTTAACTAAATATAATAAAGAGATCTATATTTATAAGTAAGAAATAAATAAATCCAATTTAATAACTTTGAAAAACTTTGGCTACAATTGTAGTCTGGAAGAAACCGCAAGAAACCGATAGCTGTCGAATATAAGGTCAGTAAGTGTTTATCCCGCGCCGTAGCATGCAGTCCCGGGACATAAGGATAGCGGTCCTGTGCAGCGTTTAGACGCGGGTTATGTTTGCTCTGCTTCGTTAGCACGCCGCAGCCGTCAGCGCGAAGCGGCCGACCAGCGACCGACTCGCTACGGCGCGGCACGGGGTGCCGGAAGGTATATTTAATCAAGAAATATCATTTTAAAGTAGGTAGAAAAGTATTGCTTACATCGTCGATGTCCTCAGGAAGTCCCTCAGGCATGGGCTGGGCCTTCATGAAGAGACGGTTGTGCTTGTTGGGCGACTTAGACAGACACATCTGGTCTGACTCCTCGCTGACAGTCTCACGGTACGACACCACGGGGTCGGATTTCTTGATTGGAATGCAAGCGTGGTCCTCCTCCAAGTCCTGTTAATACAAATATGGGATAAATATTGCAGATTATACAGTGTATTTTCCAGTAACTTTTTTTATCACAATTCCTTAATATTTTGAATGTGTTTTCAAGCAAAAACATCAGATTTTGATGAAACTTAACAATGCATATTTTTATTGACTATTTTTGCGAGTAAATAAAATATAATGTCTCGTACATTTATGGGGTCGCGGGCTATGGAAACTAACAACCAATTCCGGTATGAATTATAATGTAAGTCCACTTTGACACCCAGATGCTTATCGTAAGTAACTGGCAACACTTGGGACTGGTCTACATAAGTGTAATTCAAATATTTAAAAAACTTCTGTTTTGAAAAGAGTGTCTTGTCCGTAAGACCCACTCCTTGGAATCGTACTCCTAGCTATTGACGATTCGTAAGAACCTGTAATAAGTCTACATGAAATAAAACCCTTTGACTTGGGGTGACATACCTTAAGACAGATCTCAAGATGGAGCTCTCCGGCACCAGCGACGATGTGCTCGCCAGACTCCTCGTTGATGCACTGCACCATAGGGTCTGACTTGGCCAGACGCTTCAGACCCTCGACCAGCTTGGGCAGATCGGCGGGGTTCTTGGGCTCCACGGCTACACGCACGACGGGCGACACACTGAATTTCATGACCTGGTGAAGGGGGAATTGTGTGGTTTAGTTACTATTCTTGAAAATTCAACAAATTCTCTCAAATATTGACTTGCTTCTTAACATTACTATGTACTTTCGCGATGTTTTACGTGCTTTCTTTACTAAAATCGTAGTTATTTAATTCAGACATAAAATTCTTGAATTAAAAATTAAGTCTAGGAAAAAAGTAGTGGCTATAGTTTACCTTCATGTTGTGTGCGTTCTTGAAGGTGGTGATGGTTCCGGTCTTGACGAGGAACTGGTCAACTCCGACCAGACCACAGATGTTACCGCAGGGGACATCCTCGATGGCCTCCACGTAACGGCCCATCATGAGGATGGTACGCTGGATGGTCTTCTCGTACAGATCCTATGGGAACAGACAATAATAAATATGAATGATAAATGCTAGTCAACTGTAACAATTGAGATAAAATTTCACACAGGATAAGCCGCAAGAATCGGCTTATAAGGAAAAAAATATAGAAACACTAGTTTAAAACTTCATAATTAAAGCAAAAACCTAAAGTAACATTTTAAGACTGCAGAAGTTTCATACCTCTTTCTTGCCGGGCTGGAAGTTGGGTCCCATGATGCGGGCCTTCTGTCCAGTGACAACCTTGCCGGAGAACACACGGCCGAAAGCGTAGAAACGACCCTTGTCGGAGGTCGGCACCATCTTGCTCACGTACATCATCAGGGGTGCTTCGGGGTCACAGCTCTGTAGGGCAAATATAACGATATTTGTGAAATAGGTAAAAATAATATAATAATTTTGTTAAGGAAGGTGAACATAACTTTTAAATTGATTATGCTTTACAACATGTTAGTAGCTTACACCCGGGAAAAGGACGTAGGATAGTTTTTGTCACCATCTGGCTACGGGAAACAGTTATCTCGGGACACGGGTGAAACTGCGGGCGGAAAGCTAGTAATTATATGTATTTAACTTCTCTTAAGTCTTAAATAGATGGATACAATGCTGCATTTTTAACAGACTTCAAAAAGGAGGTAGTTTCTCTATATAATTTACAAAAAAAAAAAAAACATGAATTACAGTTGTACTACTGGTAAAACTTTTGTAAGTTTATGTGAACTCACCTTGATACCAAGGGCAGCCTCGTCGTCATGGGGTCCCTCATACAACATCTCCATACGGTACTTCTGGGCCACCACGGGGGACGGCAGGTGGATGGCAATCATCTGAAGCAGAGCTTCACCGGCGGGCAGCCAGCTACGCATCACCACCTAAACAATACAACACGTAAGTACATAGTTAATAAAAAATAATTTTAAAAAGTATATTAAGTTGTTAAATTTTTATTTTTAGAGTAAGAATGTCTCATACATTTATGGGGTCGCGGGCTATGGAAACTCACAACCAATTCCGGTACGAATTATAATGTAAGTCCACTTTGACACCCAGATGCTTATCGTAAGTAACTGGCAACACTTGGGACTGAAACTTCTTTAGAGAGAATAGAACTCAAAATTCAATCAAATTCTACCTAATTGAGTTTTATCCTGATAAACAAATCTATTATTTTATTAAGAACATCCTACTAATATTATAAATGTGGAATGTATGTTTGTTCTTTCACAGAAAAACGGCTGGACCGATTCATGTATGTAGATAGGTGAAACCCTACATTAACACAAAGGCTACTTTTTATCAACACACCACGCGGGCGAAGCTAGTTATTTTAATAATAATAACTAATATTACAATCCATGGTGCAGTTAAAATTCTTACCTTAAGCAGGGCTTTGCCGTCCTTGTCAGCATCCTCGTGCTTGATGGTGACTCCGATCTTGGTGAGGAGGCCGTCGATCTCCTCCTTCTTGAAGTTCATGATGGCGTCGAACACCTTGTAGATGGGGTCCAACACATACATGCAGAACGAACGCTTGTTGTCATTGTCCTTCTGTTTAGCCCACTTCTTGGTCTTGGCGTTGAAGAAGTTCTCTCCCCAAAGCCTAGTCAATGAGAAAATAATGTGCTTAGAATTAAGAGGCCAAGAGCACAAAGCACAAGAAAAATCCAGCTTTGAAATAGGTTTATTATGAGAGTCTTATGAATGTGCCAGACACACTATAAATTAAAACTACCCTAACTCCTGAATTTTCAAGTCCCGACGTCGATGTCGCTCTGTGTACCTATACAAATTGTGTCTCAACAATCGTTGTAAATAGCCAACAGTGACAATTCATCAAACCAGGTCGAGAATTTAATATTCGTCCCGGTCTGCCGCTGGTGTATAGCATGAAACACTTTACCCAGTATCAATGGGACGAATATCCTCGTAAAACTATAATACCAACAACATACAAATTAAGAACCTTCTCCTTTTTGGGAAGTCTAACATATCAATCAAAAAACTACGTAAGAAATACCCAAGTCATATCTAAGCATTCTTAATATTCTTGAACTAGCTTCTGCCAGCGGTTTCACCCGCGTCCCGTGGGAACTACTTCCTGTACCGGGATAAAAAGTAGCCTATAGCCTTCCTCGATAAATGGGCTATCTAACACTGAAAGAAATTTTCAAATCGGACCAGTAGTTCCTGAGATTAGCGCGTTCAAACAAACAAACAAACTCTTCAGCTTTAATAGTAGTATAGATAAATTTGTATAACGTAAGCTTATGTTCCGAACAACTACAAAAAAGTTTCATCAAGCTAATAGCACGGTCCGAGCCTTGGGAAGCTACGTTTGACGGCCATCGGAAGGTAACAATTATCTTTACACGGCGATGTAAAATGAGTTCTACCTCGTGTGTTCATAAGTTTTGAGACAAACTTTTTACTTATAAAAATTAAATAAAAATTACTGGCTGCTGTATATTTCTTTTTTCTAATTTTGAATTTGGAATGTTAACTTTTAATATCTATGATTTCGGATTATTTTATTTAAATTTTCTCGTAATGGAGGGAACAAAAGAATTACGTGCGACCGTCATTTCACTATTTAAGGTGGGAAGAAAACCTATGGACATTTTCCGAGAACTGAAAAGTTTTGGTGTGAGCCGTAACTTCGTGTATTACACTATTAAACGATACAAGGAGACAAGTTCTTTACAAGATCGGCAAAGAAGTGGTCGTCCACGCTCTGTGAGGACGCCTGCGAACATTAAAATCATCCGAGAGCGACTTCGCCGAAATCCATGTCGCACTCAGAAGAAACTCGCTCTGCAGACCAATATTTCGCGCGTTTCAGTCAACAGAATACTGAAATATGATCTCAAGGTTAAGGCGTATAGCCGTAGGAAAGTACACTTTTTAAACGATCGCCTTCGTCAATTGCGACGCGAACGTTGTCCAATACTGCTTAGGAGACACGATGCGAGGAAGATACTCTTCACCGACGAGAAAATCTTTACTGTCGAAGAAAAGTTCAACCGACAAAACAATAAAGTGTATGCCAAAAGTAGCAAGGATGTCCCAGCTTCAGCGCGGAATGTCTCGCGTACTCATCATCCGGCTAGTGTCATGGTATGGTGGGGAGTTTCGTACGAAGGTGTGACTCAGCTTCATTTCTGCCAACAAGGCGTCAAGGTGAAAGCCAAAAATTATCAAAGTGACATTCTAGAGACTGTTGTGAAACCCCTGTCTAATACCCTATTCCATAACAAGTATTGGGTTTTCCAGCAAGACTCGGCGCCATCCCATAAGGCTAAAACCACTCAAGCTTGGCTGAAGGAAAATGTGCCGGCCTTCATTGCGGCGAATGAATGGCCCTCCTCCAGCCCCGACCTCAACCCGCTGGATTATTCTCTATGGACCGAATTAGAGCTCAGAGCCTGCCGAAAGTCCCACCCAAACTTGGAGTCACTTAAGCGAGCTCTTGTCCGAGAAGCGAAGCGAATTCCTCTGGAAAAGATTCGTGCCGCCATTGATGACTGGCCAAATCGTCTAAGGGCATGTATTAAAAACAGGGGTGGTCATTTTGAATAATAATTATATTTAATTTTTACTTACTATTTACTTAATGTTTACTATTGTTTTTATAAATATAAGTTAATTATTTAAAAAGATATGCAACTTTTATTTTGTCTCAAAACTTATGAACACACGAGGTATATCAACGACATAAGGTTCGATACGACTAACAACGTTGTTTAGTCCGTGGCGGCGAGGTCGCGAGTGCACGAATCAATGCGCGACACGTCATTACTTGCATCTGCAATGCTGCATTGGAGCTTCGCCGTAGAAAGTTCGATAAAGTACAAATAATTTGGGAAGCCATTAAGAAAATAACTTGTGTTCAAAGAGTTACGTAGGTATCTATTCGAAGGGAGCTCAATGTTCGTAAGCTATTTTCGGATATAACTCATCATTTGTACACGACTAACCACGTGTGCAAACATAACCTGAAAATGTTTACCGATTGCTTTTATCTTGCTGAACAAACCAGTTAAAACTTTATTTTTACGTGATAAGCAAACTATTTATATCTGATATTTATTTATTTATTTTATTAGGGACAAAAAAAAAACAGTTACATGCTAGAGAAAATACAAGAAAATACTTAAAACTAGGTTAGTACTAATTTAGTGATAATATATGAAACTAAACATTAGTTCTACGGTCACATTTCATTCCTAGCTACACCGTGTTACGAAAAAACTGGCTCGTGAAAGACCGATTAATTAAAAAAAACACTTCCATAAGCTAACGTGTATATCCCCCCTATTTATGTATATCCTAAAACACGATACTTACCTGTGGAGAAAAATAGCTACCTAGAAAAAAAAACGGCATTTCCGAGACAAGTTATGAAAAAAAAAAAAATTAAAAATTCCACATACCTGTTCATAAGCTTGACAAGGTCGATCTTGAACTTGTCGGCGTACATTTCAGAGAACTGCTTGAGGGTGAAGGCCCAGCCGTGGAGCCCGGAGCCGAAACCCACGGAACCCTTGCTGGGGTCCACGCGGACCTCACCTGGTTAAACGGAACGCACATTGTGTATTTTGCCGGTTTTTGGAAGTATTTCGTGGGGTACTGTGTGTGATATGTTTAAGAAATGAATGAATAGGAAATTGATCGAAACATTTTGTGTATAAGTAGGTTACTTTTTACACGTCTCATAGGAGTATTTTATATGATTTTTGTGCTATAAATGAAGTATGAAATAATAAATACGTGTCTCCGGAAATTCAAAGACATCAATAATTCCTTGTAAATAATGTTAATTTATCTTATTCAGAGTTAACATGTCGGAAGATTACGTAGACTAAAATGTTTCCCAACAACCGTTGTAAAAAGCCAACAATGACAATTCACCAATCCAAGTTGAGAAATAATTTCCGTCCCGGTCTGCCGCTGGTGTATAGCATGAAACACTTTACCCAGTATCAATGGGACGATACTTAGATCCCTAGCATTCTAAAGCCCAAGATCACCGACAACATAAGCGTCAGTTTTCTTAAAACAAATGTTTTCTATGAATTCTACTTTCAATTTTAGGAAATACTAGCTTCTGCCAGCGGTTTCACCCGCATCCCGTGGGAACTACTTCCCGTACCGGGATAAAAACAGCAGTAATATAGCCTATAGCCTTCCTCGATACATGGGCTATCTAACACTGAAAGAAATTTTCAAATCGGACCAGTAGTTCCTGAGATTAGCGCGTTCAAACAAACAAACAAACTCTTCAGCTTTATAATATTAGTATAGACAGACGTTTATTTTGTGCATTACAAACCTCGTTATGTCATATTGAACTGCAGCAAGCTGTAGAAACTACTATCATTAGTCGCGAGGTTGTAGGGTTAAAAAACGAATTGGCCTACAAAAGAAATGCAATATTTTTTATTGCTTTCGGTTTTTATAAACGTAATGAGTGTAGGTGCAGTTTATTTTACCTAGGTTGAATAAAAAGCTTATCATTTTCTGGTCTATTGATTGAATGAAGTTTTATCCAGTAATCAAACTACAAACAATTAAAAAAAAATACAAACTATTGAAAAAAAAAACAGATTGAAATAAACTAATTCAATAAAAATGTCAAGTTTTCTATTCTTTGCTAAGATATTTCTGAAATCTCGAAGTGTTTACGTATAAACTCGAAAAGCCGGATTGGATGTGAAAATTACACAATATTATTGAATGGGAACACAAAGAGTCGACCTTGGCGCGATTATCAATGCGGATCGCGCGATTTATACGTTACAAACACGTTGGCATCGTGATAACATGACGATTACATTTTTGTATTCAAACTTTACTTTTATTGAGTTTCGCATTTCAGTTGTTTATAGGCTTTTATGGTACAGTCGACTCTCGTTAATTCGAAACTCGAGGGACTCTTAAAATATTACGAATTATCGAGTTTTTGAAATATTAAATGGTTCGAAATTTGTGAGAGAAAATAAATAAAACTTCGAATTATTAAGTGTTGATCAATTATTATTTGTTAACTGCTATTTTATACAAAAGTTTAAAGACACATTTGTGTGTATTCATAATGTGAATTAATTAATCTTTCGAATCAGCTCCGTCATACTGCTTCAAAACAGATTGCTGCTACTCAGACTGGTCTCTGACTCTGACTTACAATCTTTCCGCCTCTTTCTCTCTGCAACTTTGAATTCTCGAGTGTTGGACGACTAAGAATTCGAATTAACGCGTCGTTTTGGTATACAGCAATGCTTTTTTCGTTCGAATTACCAAGTGCATAAAAATGTATTGATTTAGTTCGAAATATAAAGAGATTTTGTAGGGAACTCGTGATAACTTTGAATTAACGAGAGGTTCGAAATATCGCAGGTTTGAATTAACAAGAGTCGACTGTATCGGCAATTTTTTTCAAAGATTGTATAGTTATCGGCACGGATATTGAGCTCTCGGCGGAAGAGTGGGGATCGCTTTGCGCACTGTACACATAAGGCAATAAACCAATAAATCGCTTCTGCGCAGGTGAAGGTCAGGGCTCAATATCCCTGCCGATGATTATAAAGGAGAAAGACTTTCAATACCCAAGAGCGTCCGTTAATAAAAGACCACGACATCAAGGTTGCCTAAATAGCATAGGTTTCTATTCCAGCACCTACATTCGAATTAAATTGCAGAACAGTAAAATGTTTTCGCATAACTTTAAATTCACATACCTACATATTTAAAGGTTAACATAAAGCAGCATAATGACTTCCAGCAAATTCAACATGACGTCACTAGCCTAAGGGAACACAGCGTGGGCAGGTGGTGGGCGAGCTACGTCACGTTTCACCCCCACTCCCCGCGCGTAGGGACGGACGTCACGTGGCCGACGCGGAGGGCACGTGTTATTTATGAAGGGTACTTTCAAGATTTAGTAAAATGGAATAGTTTCTAGGAGTCAGAAGCTTTAAGTTTTAAAAGAAAGTTTGTGCAGTTAATTAAACCTAGTTATGTAAACTGGCTAAGTTACACAAATGCCTGCCCTAATATTTAAACTACCCAAGTAATTTCTAAAGACAAAAAAAAAACAATTTGTTTAGAAGATTGTCAAAAAATTATAAAACATAATTTGATTAGAAAGTGCAACCACTTCAAAGTTTTAAACCTAAAGTGAAAGGATAATGCATTCCATTATCCATTCACCTTTTAGTGTAATGTCATGTCAGCTTTTTTAAGTAAAAAGTTCATATGCAATGGAATACATTAGTATCAGATTTGTTGAATAATTAATGTAGGTATTTTATCTACTACTCACCCATGGGACCGCCGTCGTCATTGTAGGTGGCGATGATGACGTTGACGTTTTCAACGATACGCTGGAAGGTCTGGTAGAGCTCCTCAGCCTCCAACTGCAGCTCGAGCAGAGCGCGGTCCATCTTGTTCATGAACAGAATAGGCTTGATGCGCTCGGCAATAGCCTGACGCAGTACAGTCTCGGTTTGTACGCACACACCTAGAGAAATTAAGTTTAAATAACATTCTGGCCATCTTACAAGTCAGTGTATTAACTTGGTGAGATTTTAGGGAACATAGCAATAATTCCTGAAAACTTGCACAATTTGCAAAGCTTAGCTGAAATAGAAGATAACTTTCATTGTCTTGAATATAAAGGAAATTAGCATGATTGGACAGAATGTGATCAGATTATTTGAAATTGTTTTTCGTAATCTGCCTCATGTCTTATCTGACTGTGATATGGGTAAAAGTTTAATGTCAAGCAATGACAATGTAAGTACAAACAATGTAATTATACTGGGTCCTATTAATTGGCTATTATTGAATGCAACTTTGTTCTTGCAAGGGTTTTATCTCCCTCATATCCTACTACAATTGAAACAGGTTATGCAATATGCCAATTGCATAAGTTTTACTTCTACGGACCTATGTGCCTTATATTACAATAATTTATAAAAGAAAGCATTGCAGCAGGCCATCATGAGAATCTGTTATTGTCTTTTAAGGTCTTAGAATTTTCATATTATAAGATATTAACATTACGAAACAGCCAAATTACACAATTTCATAAAAAAAATATCAAGTAAAACTTACCAGAGACACAATCTACGACAACGAGGGCACCATCAGTTACACGGAGCGCGGCAGTCACTTCCGACGAGAAGTCAACGTGTCCAGGTGAGTCAATCAGGTTAATCAAGAAACCCTTCTCTCCCTTCTCACGCTGGTCAGCGTTGGTGATGAAGACCATGTCTTTCTCTTCCAGCTCGAAGAACATGGAGATAGCACTGTGAAGGTAATATCAGCATTACAAAGGTGCATTGTTGCATCTATTGTGTAATTTTGATATGTTGGGTAACTCAGATGGCCGTTCTGAAGATCTTCAGTGATATTCAGTTTCAAATGGTAAGAACAATCATCATGTAAATATTATTATGAATGTAAAATATTGTGTACCAAGTTGATCAACATTTTGCACCACTCTTAGGTCATATTGTGAAATCATGACAAAACAAAATTTTTGGAGTTGTTTTTGTCACAAAATGCATTACTGTGCTTAGTTTTGTATTCACTTATTAAAATTTTATGTGGGTTAGTATAAACATAAGAACAGCTGACTGATGAACTGACATATAAATACCATATGTTATCATAACAATTATGACAAAGGATTCAATGCAATTACTTTTCATGAAGCTGCAAGTAGCTAACATATTTTTTCCAAGTCAATAGGCAAGCCCAACTACTTAAAGTTCAGCAAATGACATAGCTATTCGTACATAACCTTAAAATGTAAGAAAGACGTTCTAGACCTCTAGATTCAAGTTCAAGGGTACACAGTTGCCGACTCAGCTCCGGCATTGTCAGGCAAACAATAAGCTGTCAGATAAACCATGTGGTGACGCTGTAGGTACTCACGTAGACTTGATGGTGATGCATCTGTCCTGCTCGTCCTTGCGCGTGTCCGTGAAGCGGGTCTCACCGGCGCGGGCTCCCGCGATGATACCGGCTTTGGAGACCAGCGAGTCCGTCAGGGTGGACTTGCCGTGGTCGACGTGGGCGATGACGGACATGTTGCGGATGTTCCGCTTCTTGTCCATCATCGAACGGATCTCGTCTACGGTGAAATTCACCTGCGCAAACCAGAAAACACCTCGTCAACATACCCAACATCACAACACAGATGGAACACTTCGTACACGCACGTTTCATTTTTAAAACTGTATCTGTTACTGCAGCTCCCGTATTGTCCTAGACTTAGCTATCCAAGCTGAACTTTAGCGATTCTACACCGACAACGATCAATCACCGCAACACTTGGAAACGTCATCCGATCACAAAGACGACCGTCGTGAAGAATGTTAAATTTTATATCAGTTTAAACTCGAAAGCCGTAAAATATAAACGCGAAACTGTAGCACAGATACACAGGAACACTTTTCCGCACTTAATTATGAAGTTAAATACTCACCATATTGGATGGTTTTAGATTTTTCGTTCAATAAAATAAACTACCATACGCCAGCAATGGCGTACGCTTGAAAAAGGACCCTTTCGTCCGAGGGCCGGATGTGGCAAGCAGCCGTCAAATAAAAGTGATACCATAGACAACTTATGTTGCCATTTTATATTATAGTTGAGACGGAAAATATTGTGCAAGAGGGCATTTGAAGTTGAATTTTGAATTGTGTTTGAAAGAAGTACTATGATGTGTTTACTGTTGCACAATTATGATAAACAAAGAGTTTTAAGTCTTGAAATAATAAAATGCTCTAGTTATTAATTAGTTATGGGATGATTTAGTTTCAATGGCTTATGGTAACATTGAACCGTAATGATACAGATAAATATTCTTTGTTGTCCTTGGTTTTCTCTTGCAAGCACAGATTATCTGCCGATGAATGACTGGGATACAGGCATACAGGTTCATCTTTGAATAAATCAATTTGAGAAAATAATCAGTTTCACACTTTTATTAGCCCCTAGGCCTGCAATAACATTTTTCAATATAAGAAAACAAATATTATGTCTTAATTAATGTAACTAACAATCATTGCGCAATCGCAGCTCCACGATAACAGAGAGTAAGGCGATTATCACACTGCCCCGCATGATGCAGCGTAGTGCGTGGATGCGTTTTTTTCCGTTGTATGGAAATATCTCCGTTTGTATGGAAAACACGCATAGTCCAACACACTGAAAATGCATCCACGCGCGTTCATGCGGATCACGCACATACATGCGGAGAAACGAGCACCCCCGCGCGTAGGTGCGGGGCGAGACGCAAGGTATGGCACACTGAATCCCGCAGTGACGCGCGTGATTTTGAATGGGCGTGACGTGTATGTTTGAAAATGGAACTCGATGAGAGCCGTCGTGCGTGAATTAACAAAACGCACCTACGCGCGTGAGTGCGTGAAAAACCCGCACGATGATGCAGATCTGCACTCCCGCAGGAACGCGCGTAGGTGCGTCGATACGCAAGATGCAGCGTGATGCGGGGCAGTGTGAAGATCCCCTAAAGTAATGTATGTAGATGTTATGATTCCTCATCCTCAATGTATGTAGCAGGTTTCTGCGACTTTCATTATGTTTAAAAGACTGTGTCGGATGTAGGCGATTATCACACTGCCCCGCATGATGCAGCGTAGTGCGTGGATGCGTTTTTTTCCGTTGTATGGAAATATCTCCATTTGTATGGAAAACACGCATAGTCCCACACACTGAAAATGCATCCACGCGCGTTCATGCGGATCACGCACATACATGCGGAGAAAAACGCACCCCCGCGCGTAGGTGCGGGGCGAGACGCAAGGTATGGCACACTGAATCCCGCAGTGACGCGCGTGATTTTGAATGGGCGTGACGTGTATGTTTGAAAATGGAACTCGATGAGAGCCGCCGTGCGTGAATTAACAAAACGCAACTACGCGCGTGAGTGCGCGGAAAACCCGCACGATGATGCAGATCTGCACTCCCGCAGGAACGCGCGTAGGTGCGTCGTCACGCAAGATGCAGCGTGATGCGGGGCAGTGTGAAGATCCCCGTACAGAGTCAATTGCGGAACATTTTTATTCTAGGGAGGTGTCAATATTTTAAATGTCTTCAGTAAGTACAAGAGGCTTCGAAGGGTGAGAACTTGGTAGAAATTTAATTCGCTACTGACTAATAGATGGCGCTGATCAGGTCCTTAAATGTTGCAACATTTCAACACATATCTACGGTGGGCAAGTAGTTTTGCTATTCACCACTAGGTGGCATTGTTACCAATATTAAGATTAATGAACAAAAAATTAAATTAGATTTATGAAAACTTTATGGTAATCTTTTGTAAAAATATTACTCTACAATAATGTAGTGGTCAGTGTATATTTTATTTTTTTGTTTAATATTCATAAAATAATCACGATAAGAAAAAATGCTATTGACACATCGTACCTAAGTTAAGTACTTACCAGTACATTTTTAAAAGCTTTTATTTTGCATCATGCATACCTTGATAACATAACAAAGGCAGCTGTTTATTTTAGCAATTAACGTTAAAATATAGATTGATTGTATGATATGTATAAGTTTGGTGTGTAGTCTGTAATCTAGGGGCAAGGGCAATGGGGTAGGGGTTGGACGTTGCATTATTGCGAGGGTGGATAGGTATTTAGGGCTGCCAATAATATTAAAATTGTCCTATGATTCCTATATTTATGTATTTTATGAAATACTGTTATATAGGAACATGTATAAAGAAAAGACAATGCTGTGCCGAGTTGGCAAGCCGAAATAAAAATTGGGAGGAGGGCAAGAAATGACATAATTCACCTACTTTATATTATATTTTATGTACCAACTTACCAAGTAAATGCTAAGCTGTATCCACAATATATTTTCCAATTTGTTTTACTGTACATTTCTGCACAGCTGCTTCATTATAAATTCCTAGGTCACTTTATTTTTTTTAACCCATGGACTAAAACGACCTAAGATTGATTCTCTACAGTAGGATAAGGTACAAAAACATGTCGGCAGTTATCCGGCTATAATGTAGGTAAGTACCTTTTTTGTAAATAAAAAAGTTAAATGGTCATTTTACCATGACCTTACCTACAAACAAATTGACTTAAAAGGTTTTTTAAATGCTTCGAAACGACCAAGTCACGTCGTTATCTCAATTTGAAACAAAACAGTTAGCTTACTTAGCATTTTTAGTTTTTTCGTTAACTTGTTGTTTACATTTATTTCCGGCATTTTTTCCTTCTTGAGGAACCTTTTTTCTAAGTCTAGGTTAAACCTTGATATCATGGTTATAAGACAGACTAGTTCTAGATCATACAGTTGTTCTGAAGAAACTCCACTGTTCTTCAAACCTTC
Organism: Helicoverpa assulta; assembly: GCA_963856015.1. Classification (NCBI taxonomy): domain Eukaryota; kingdom Metazoa; phylum Arthropoda; class Insecta; order Lepidoptera; family Noctuidae; genus Helicoverpa; species Helicoverpa assulta. Next base: position 11,659,546 of record CAWLCW010000012.1, read on the forward strand.
CAACAAAATTGCAATATCACAAAAAAGGCCATAAAAGTAATTAAGGACATTTTTATACCGGCAACCCTGTGCAGCCGGTTCGTAGGGGTGACGCCAAGGTCACCAGATTACATAAATTTGGACGAAACTCCTCCGGTACCGTGGGTGCGTGTCCGAATAAATTACACCTTCGTTAGGTATTGCTTTTTATACCTATCGATTAAAACGTTCAGCAATCGATTTTTGACACAACGCGTTGCAACAAAGGAGGTTTAAGTTCAGTTGTTTCTTTTTGTTGGGAACGTGATGAAGCTAACTTTGAACTATCTATCACCAAGTCTGTGGTACTATATTTTTTTATTTTATTATAGTCGGAAAACATACAGTAACAACTAACAAAAACAACAAATTATGCAACTATTAACCAATTACCTACATGTTTTCGCATTATTACTGCACAATGGATAGGTGACCAAGCTAATGTATTCCTACATGTTTTGCTAAAGATACTGCAGCAGTTGAACTAACTTAAGTATTTTCAGATAGCCTATGTTTTTCACTGTAAAATACTTAGCTGGACGGATTTTTAAAAGTATGTAAGCGTATATCTTCTGGAAACCCAGACCATTAATAAGTTCCTGTATATCTTTATCTTTCTACTGCTCCTCCTCCTGACCCTTTTGCAGTAGATAATAAGTACACCCTGTCCCCTGCACAATTTACAGTCTCTAACAGACAAAAAGACTCAGATTTACAACAAACTCACTCAACAGAGTATACAATTAGAGAGAAAAACAAAACAAACTTATCTAATAGTTGTCCATCACCTTTACCGGTTACTCGACGTTGTAAAACCGTTACTACGCAGTGCAATTAGCTCGCCGGTAGCACAATAATAGACCAGCGATAAATATATGGCTACTATTTCGGACCACTGAAGCTACAGAGTTCACGAATAGGTATTGAGAGTTTCATGATCTACCTAATTAAGTAAATCCTTTTTGCAGTTCGCGCTAAATTAATGCGTTTCTGAGGTTAGCTATTGGCTACCTATTTACTGCCTCACGCATAAGAACACAGCAGTTTTTTTTTTCATATTTTTCTTGGTCCTTTACTTTATGTTTTACCTTTTTTAACTAAATCCCCTATTAGTCTTAGGTACTTCGCGTGGAAAGGTATTAAAAACAATTGCCCTCAGCCTCAGTCCAAATAAATTCAAACAATCAGAGCTTCTCGTCTAAGTAATATCAGGTTTTCTTTCAGCATTGTCGCAGGATCGCAATTTATAAACTGTGGTCATCCCAAACTCCGTAGAAGGCCTTTGCATGATTCCATAGAGCAGCCCGATGTTATAAGGAAGTATAGTTATCGGCACGGATATTGAGCTCTCGGCGGAAGAGTAGGGATCGCTTTGCGCACTGTACACTTAAGGCAATAAACCAATAAATCGCTTCTGCGCAGGTAAGGTCAGGGCTCAATATCCGTGCCGATAACTATATAGGTAAAAGGTACGTTTGACAGGTACCTAAAGGTACGCCTGGAACATTAGATTTCCATCTTAATGATCATTTCCTCTTGACACGTACTAACGTACCTAAATCATTTTGGTATGACACCTACAATGGCGTTGCATACATTTATGAGCTTCTATTGTCTTAAGTAATTAAGTAACAATAACCTTAATAAAAGGAATATTAGTATTTGAAACATTATCTAGTAGATAAGGAAGATAATTACAAAATTAACTTTATGATAGTGTTGTTAATTACCATTCAATCCTTTTAATGATGCTCAATATAAACCACTTTATTGTTTTATTTCCTTAGATACTCACAGTTATCTTCAAGGAAAATTACATTAGGTAATTTCAATTTGATTGTTCTGGAAGAAGCCTCTAGCAGATTATGACGCTGTTTTCCTGTATGTTCTTCCGCGTCCTGGGGAACTTCTTCCCGTACCGAGATAAAATATCCCCTATTTTACTCGGGGACGGCGTAGCTTTCCAACACTGGAAGATTTTTCTCAAATCGGTTCAGTTTCGGAGCCTTTAGGGTACAAAAACAAAAAAAAACAATTTTGGTATTGTAATAGTGTAGATTATAGAATAGAATAGAATAGGTCTTTATTTGCTTAGAATGTAGGTACATACAAAATTGGATGGTAAGTAACACAATAGGATCCTTCTGCCTTGTTGGCATGCAAATGCAATAATTATTATACAAAATTGTTTAAGGCAAATAGATTATTTAATTGTATCATCTAGGAAATCTTGAACAGAATAATAACATTTATCTACAAGAAACTTTGTGAACTTGCTAAACCTTCACGAATACCTACTCGAATTACTTACCCAGTTTTTCTCTTGATATAAAATTATCGAACAAAGGGAGCAAAAATAATTTGCTTAACATTTTTAATGATAGAGCAACAAAAGATACATTATAATTAATGTTTTACATTAATTAGTTTGCTCGTGTTCATAAACAAAGTTTCGTTGTTTTTATTAATTCATTATCTGCGCAAGGTCACGCGTGAAGACCCCATGGTAATAATACACGAATAATAGTTTACTCTTGTCATAGTTAGGGTTGACACTTGCTTGAATAACCGAAATAGTGGAAATGTTGTTTCAGCTAGCCAGTTTACTTCCGTTTAGTTTAGGCATGTACTTACCTTCTCGATGCCTCCTAAAGCATAAATCCTTACCCTGGTCCACAAAAATGTGACGTGTTTGGCGTATATAAAAGCATATAGGTGCCATAGGTGGTGCGTGTCAAAGTACAGTACGATTCATCTTTAAAGTAAAAGCAATTTAAACATGAATTTTCTTACTGTTTATACAGGAATGAATTTTAAGCAGTGCGCAAAAAAAAACTGGTGGTCCAGAATCGTTAACAGAACATATCTGCATCATCAGTAAAAATTTTTTTTTCATTCTTTTGTCCGCCCTAAAATCAGCAAAATAGGGATACCAACTATTCTTACGCGCGCCGAGCGGAGCTCCGTCAGTAAACCGGTTTCGCGTTGCCGCCGTGCATACTATGACGACTGTGACCGTACTATCGGTTACAAAATAAACATCTTTCGATATCAATAACTTGTCTTTTTTGTACAAAAACACTACAAAATAAAAATATACGTATCTATAAAACTTATTTAACTATAAGTTGACAAAGTTTGCGCACTGGATAAAATTCATTCCTGTATACCTTAAAACTAGTTAAAACCATCTATTTGCGAGACAGCCCCAACCACTATTTTGAGAGCTACAAAAAATACAACTTAATCAATTTAGCACACTATACTTACAAGACCGCACGAATTTTTAGCAACACTACATCATTTACTATGATCGACCAACCCTAAAACAGGGCGTGATAGTTCCAACGAACTAGCAAAAGCCTGACCTTCAATAAGCAAGTGATGCATGAGTCAACAGCCAGCAGTTAGCAACAGATTGTAAGTACCAAACTTCTTGGAGCCTTGCCAGCCGCGTACAGACTCCCTGTCGCTTGTGACTACCGCTCTGTAGATTGGAACCAGGTATAAACACAGATTATGTAAGCAACACGTTTTTATGTTGATTATTCTGTTTTATCAGATGTTAGGATAGCGTAGTCTTGAAGTTGTCGGGTCGAAAACGGAAAGAGTACCTACTAAAAACATAGACATACTTAACCTCTATATGTATAACTTCAAAAAGTGACCAGCATTAATTACCCACTGTAGCTAAAGAGGGAGGGGAGCTAAATATGACGGTCTTTTCTTGTCTTTGAAAGTTTCACATCGCAGATTTTTGGTGCCTCTATATTTCCTCATAATACATATTTAGTCTTTGAAAAGAAAACTGTCTTACTCAGAAAGCGATAGGAAATCGTAAATCCAAGTTTCCAGCGGAGGCGGCGTTTCTCCCGAACGATTTTGGCAAACATACAGAATTGTCAGCCTTGAAAATTTTATGGGTCGCATTTTCATGGAAACGGGTTTATGGCAATTTATTATTGTTTATTCCAACATCTGAAGGACATTGCGTCGGTCGTTAAGTATTTTTCCGAAACCTACAATCTTTCGAAGTATGCCAATGAGGGGCTTCCGATTGTCGTAATATAAATCGAATTAATCTGAAAGTCGTTTGGACTTTTATTTGTTTTGTTTTGTGGAAACAGGAATGACATGCCAGCGAAGTGAAATGTAGTATCACAACAATTGCATTAACATAAAAGCTGCTAACCTGATAAAATCGATAAATTGCACAATCCTTTCAGAAAATTCTACCTTAATGTCTCTAAATTGTAAACATTTCGAAGATATATAATGGCAAACTTAATTGGCAATTTTTTTTTTTATTTAATAATTTAATTACATGGCAACCTAATGTTAATTAACCAAAAAATAGTAATAAAATAACTTGGCCAATTGTGCAATAAACATATCGAATTGTGCAATCGTCCGCTACAATTAAATCAAGTTAGAACTTGTATGATCTGGGTGCATCTGACAAAATGACAAATAGGTACAAATCAATAGTCAATAATCTCTTGTCTACTTAAACGTTTTTTATACGTCCTGTATCGAGCTCGTTGGCTTTCCCGTTTTCATAAAATATTGGGATAGTCTCGTCGAAGAGAGTGAGGGATTTTCAGTGCTGTGTATTTTTGTCCGAAAAAGTATTTATTTATTTTTAAGTAACTCATTGTCAGCATTGATTAAGGGCTGATTTTTCAATCATCAGTTAACTGACTATCTGGGAAATAAATATGGCGGTTTGACATATTTTCTATACAAAAGCTGTCAAAACGTCAAACATATTCATCAGATAGCAGTTAACTGATGATTGAAAAACCGGCCCTTAATCTACTTGTACATTCTAAATTTATTACAGTTTGTTTAAAATTAGTAGGTACCTACTAATATAATAAAAAGAATTTGTTTTGTTTCCTTGTTTATACTCCAAAGACTCCAAAACTACTGAACCGATTTGAAAAATTATTTCATTGTTGGAAAGCTACTCTTTTCCCAAGTAACATAGGCTATATTTTATCCCGGTTCGGTCAGTAGTTCCCACAGAACGCGGGAAAACGGCTAGTTTTCAATAAAAAGAATCTTAGGTATTTTTATTGCATAAGATTATTCGCTCATAAAAAAATAATCTGTTTTCAGGAGAAAACAGATTATTTTTTTTAAAACATACATGACATAGTTTTGTATTTATTTTATTTTGGCATGATGACTGATCCATTGACGTTTCTACACAGCGTAAAAAATACGTGGTGAATGCATTTTCCGAGTAGGCAACAGTGATATTTAAATGCATGGGCATGACTAATGCTAAAGAAATATCGAGTGTTCCGAGAAAAATGTTTGAAATGTTTTTTTTTTTCAGTACAAAAATGTACCTAAAAATCAATTGACAAACTACATAATTATTCTGTTAATTGTAAGCATGTATTAGGTAACTACTTATTTCTCTCCCGGTAAGTTTTCTTTCGATTCCGGCGGAGGTGGCATTCCGTCATACGCAGCCGAAAATCATTTGAATGCAGCCAACCCAGTGATGAATGAAATGTTCCTGAAAACAGTTCCCGGTAAAAGTTGCGTAAGATCCGTTTCGGTAGTACACTGGGTGCAGAATTATTGGCACACCACAAAAATAATGAGCAAGTATTTATTTTGGGATATTATGAAATTGAATCGAGTGAGGAATCATGTGGTTTTGATACTTTTTTGTTACAGTATCCTTTTATTTTTCCAATGAATTTTGCGTTGGTTTTTTTATCAGCATTTTTACCGACAATTTTGTTTTAGATTGCTTTGAATGCCCATTTTAAAGGTATTTTTTTACTCTTACTACTATCATAAATTTTGACTCACACTAGATAACTTAATGAATGGGAATATTTATAATTTTTCATAATAGTTGCGCTAATGGCTAATAAAATATGTTGGGTCAATATATTTGTCCTGCAGTGCATTGGGACAAGTGCCAGTAGTTCGTTAAAACGGATGAAAACATAGAATAAATAAATATGACGCAACGCACCAATGGAAACGTCTAGAAAATGTTTTTTTTTATAATATTTTGTATTTTCATCCTACACGCAAGAGTATTTTTCCTCGCTTCAAAAATTCAGAAATATTCAAAAAATAAATGGCGGTCACTTTTATTTTGAGTATTTGTGAAAATTTTCCGTCGCTCCGGTTTTTTTTTATAGAAAACTAAGCTTATGCAATCAGGTGATTCGGACCAAGCTTCGGAACTTACATAAGACGTACCTACTTGCGAGATTATATTTATCCGATTTATTAAATCTTACTTAGAAATATCGTTTTATGCAATCTACAATAAACATAATGTTAGAATGATAAGTATAAGATGGATGAGGTAGAGACTCACCTTGGTAGTGCGAGTAAAACCGCGGAACCCAACAATTTCATAATAAATTAATCTATACTAATATTATAAAGCTGAAGAGTTTGTTTGTTTGTTTGAACGCGCTAATCTCAGGAACTACTGGTCCGATTTGAAAATGTCTTTCAGTGTTAGATAGCCCATTTATCGAAGAAGGCTACTTTTTATCCCGGTACGGGAAGTAGTTCCCACGGGATGCGGGTGAAACCGCTGGCAGAAGCTAGTATTAAATAATATCTATCTTTTATGGATGTTTATCCATTACTACAATTAGTTACCTTGGCCTTGTTTACTGAACGACCTCAGAACTCAGACAGTACTATTTACTTAGAAGACTTATCTCTGGTAAAGCGTAAACCATTAATATTATCTCCATAGATCTGTGAGTAATGCCTGCATGATTAATATTCTGTTATTGATTACTTTTTAAATGGTTAGGTACTTACGTATTTTTATAATGAGGTGTTAAAGATGGATTTTTTTTATCATAAAGCATTCAAACGGTTACATAATCGTTGATAATGATCAGAACATTTAAAGAGAATTTATTTCGAAATTCAGCTGGATTTCGAACCTAAAAAGGTTGGACGCTATTCACAGTACAATTGAAACAATACAAAAACGAAATTGTGAAAAACTTAAGAGTTTTATTTCGGGTTATCTTTCGAAAAATACACCCTGACATTGTGTCAGGGTGTATTTGGACATTCTAGGTTAGCCTGAAGTCCTCACGACAAGAAGATAAAATTAATATTTATTACTCATTACCTGATCCAAAATTACTTCTCTAAGAATAGAAACATCGATCAAATGATTATACTTACATGTATGCAAATGCATTCGCTATTGATAGAATAGTTGTTATTGACAGCTGAATCTTGTCTGTATACCTATATCTTTTAGATAGAATTTACAGTTAGCCTTTCAGATGTTCTATTACTGCAACGGTTTGCCTAAAGTTTTCACAGGTCGGTCACGAAATAGTAGACTAGTATACGTAGTTTTCAGCATCATCCATCAGGGGTAGACCATCAATAGGAACCAGTCTAAAATAGTCTAAACTCCAGAATATTTCTTAGAAAACCCTTATTTCATTATACTTAAACTGCTGCCACCGTAGTTCATTAATCAAGATGTTAAGCAAAACAGTAATTTGTAACTAGACTGACAAGACTTGCTCGTTTAAAAGTTGAAGGATCATCCTACTAGCAGTTGCAATAAACCACTTATCCACTTGTAAAAAACGAGCAGGCATCATTGAGGCCCAAATTACCAGTCTAAAAACGGTGGTGCCCATCTGGCATCAGCTGTCACCATCCTTCTTATTGGCCCAATTTATTTTAGGACACACACGATTCGCCGAAGAGCTAAGACGAGCTAGAATTGTCGGAGCGACCTTAAAACTAAAACAGGACTCTGAATCACTCGTGTTTCGTTATTCATGGCATCAATTATGGGGCCTCATGCTTCACTCTGCCAATTTTCTATTGTATGTATCTGAATTTATTATCGGCTGTTGTCGTGTCTAATCTTGTATTATGTTTTTTATATATCCGTTGCTATGGTTTATTATGTTTTAAGTACTTAGTTGTGTCAAGGTTTCTATGTCGAAGAATATTGTTAAGTTTTCTCAGCATCGTGCATCAAGTTTGTTGTGCGGTTTGTACTACCTTGCAAGAAAAGTATTCTGCTTTCAGGACATTCATGAAACTTCAGCTGTCACATTAGTCCATGTCCATGTTTAGGGAAGATAAATTTCAGCACGGAAAAATTACGCATAGCATAGAAATATTTTTTCTTGTTTTAACATTAAAGTTGTGTGGTCTTAGAAAAGTCCCCATGACTCGTCAGCGTCATTAAATGGAGGAAGGTCAAACCTGAAACCAGAGACAGGTGTGTTGTGACAATGCCATACAAAGGTGCCCCTGTATGCCCTGTGGTTTCTGAATTTGAATAGAAAATATAATTCATGTGGGACGTGACTGAATGCTTTTGCATTCAAAAGAATAAATGCTAATATGAAGGTCAAATAAGGATGCGTTTGGCAGCAAATGTTATTAGAAGACAATAGACGAAATAAAATTGCATATAGATTTTATTACCACGCAGAATATAAAGTATCTTTGTCTGTACAATTATCCTGTCATTCTTAACCTATACCTCTTATATATATTCAGTTTTTAAGGCATTACGAATTGATTCAAGTTCGTCAACATCATTTTTATTTACTTTAGACAATGTGCAAAAAGTTGTCTATGTCAGTTGGCTAGGACTCGATCTTTTTATATCTGTTCATTCTGAATGAACAGTATATTCACAATGGAAACTTTAAAAGCTTCCTATTAAACTGTCAGCATGAGGAAAAGTCTAGTAAATATATCGGCCAAGTCCGACAGTTTAATGTATTTGTTTCAGGAAGCTGCGTAGGAGTGCAAAATTTATCTATCCGGATGCAAAGACATGGAGAGACAAATATTGTTCATCAATCAATGTCAACTAAAGATATCTCTGGGCTGATTGATAATGATCTTAATTAAGGAGTAGGTTGTGCGGAGTCTGTCAATAATTATTGATTGAGGTTTATGGAAATGACAAACATAGATGATAACGAAATAAATAATGATAAAATGAATTGTTGGTGTGATAAAATAAAGGAAATACATATGGGGCATTAAGAGGGATAAATTCATTTCTCGAAGATGTTCCAGAGTCATGTGTGCACGTAGAGATTGTTAGCAGATCCACGGCAGTACTTGCATAATATCTAACTCAAAATTTTTAAACTTTTTTATAGTTGATTTTGAAGCTGAAGGTTTACCTCAACTGAATAGTTTTGATAAAACAATTGTTACAGGATTTAGGAAAATCCTATTTCCTATTGGGAAGCTTTATCGTTGATGTCATCAAAATTAGCACGAAAAATAACGTTAACAATTCCTTATTATTTGCGGTTCCTAATTATTTTAAATCAAGTCACCTCATAAAGTGCTTCTACGTTACAAGTTATTGGTATTTTGTAAAACGTGACCTGCCTATCATTGGTGGTTCTTAAGGAATAACAGAATTAATATTGTGTTGTTTCCTTAACACGTTTTCCCTGAGGAAAACCACGGACATGATATTGACGATCAAATGGTGGCAAGTGGACGCTATTATCTAGTCGGATGTTTGTTTGTTTGAATTTTGCAATGTCCAAACAGTTTGCGTATCATCATCAGGCTACTTTGTACTAGTCCACTGTCTTCCCCTAGTGTCTCCTATACATAAAGTATCATATACATAGTCTTTGCTCCTACCAGTACCTATCACGAGATGAATTAGGTCCAAAGCTTTGCGCATATTAGATATATACATCGTTATAAAGCCAGCATTAAGCTGATCGTCAGCCGTCGTGATGACTGGACATGCAAAATGACGGCTTTATGACAATTTACGTTCAGACAGGCTCTACCCACGCTATCTTGAGGCAACTTATTAACTTTAAAGTAAGAATTAACTGCCGTCAAGTGACGAATAAGTAATTATTGCTTTAGTTAATGATCTTCTAAATCCCTTAGTGCGGCAAGTGTCCGCAATAAATCAAGCGGCGCCAGCGTCGGTGAGTCACGGATCGACGTCGGCGCAGGCGCAACTCTGTACCTACTATTTTTCAGCTAATTCTATTAACAGACTGAATATTAATTGCTCACTTAGTTCAGCTGTGACAATCGTATTGTGTGAAGTTGGATAAGGTTATACAAATATGATTGGTTGGTGTTTGGATGTGAGCTTAAACAATGTGGCTTTGCTGTGAATACCTGCATCTTCAGGATTATGTTACACGCTAAGTTTTTTGAGAGTAAATGATATTAACTAGGCAATATCAATGCAGCTTTTTCGTTGTGAGGTATCTATTTCATATCAACTTTATATCATTAAAGCAGTTGAGATAAGGTCAACTTCAGTAGAAAACATTTAAAAAAAATACGAATTTTCCTGGAAAATGAAAACTAAAACATCTGCACAGAACCATACTCTTAATTAATATGAAAAAGCGCTTGATTACTATGTACATAAATTACGGATGGCCGTAATCCGGTTAACCCTGTCACTTCTAATGAAACGCTAAGCTAAAATCCATTGCGTAGCGCCCCTCGTACGTAGCGACATAAAATACGTGCCCCGTCTGTGTAGGGTTACTTTCCCTTACCATTTGAAACGCTCAGATTTATTTTTGGGCACATTTATGTACAGTCTATGATCAGCTAAGCTGTCTTATCTAAATCTAATGTTAAAATGACAGATTTATGGACGCAGTAAAACGCCAATAAAAATATCTATGCATACCTAACCATAGTATTTCTACCATATTATATCTGTCTGGACTCGGAGCTACTTCAGAGAAATTCGTCATGGAAAAACCCAAAACACTTCAACCGGCCGGGGATCAACTATATCCAAATATAGGTACTTCCTATCCAAACAGATGAACATGTGCTAAACTAACACAAGAATACATTGTTCTACTCACTTCACAACGTTCGTTGAACTCATAATTTCCAGAAAAAACTTGAGTTGCAATAGTAATTCCCGTCGCGTCAGGGGCGAAGGCGCAGGGCGCCAGCTCGGCGCGACGCCGCCGCCGCCCGGGCGCCGCCCCGCCAAATAAACGACGTATATTATAGTCTGTGCTACTTCAAAAACTTCCCTCTCTTTGTTAGCTATATTCAACCTCTTTTGAAAGTTGCAACACCCCTTCCTAGTATTGAGGTGCGGCGAAAACACGAACGCATCCTATAATTTAAAAAGTTTCGACGATAAAAAAGGTTTTATTATGTACCTATCTACTCTTTTTTCTACAGATAGAGGATAGTCTTTGCTTTTTCCATTTATTTTATCATTGGTTTTGTTAACAAGACAAGTATCGTTTATGGTGTTTTGAAGAGTCCGTGATAAGAGCTTGTTTACTACAAAAGATAAGATTAAATTATCAAAGGGAATACAACGAAACTAATGGCAAAAGAAATTTCAAAGGCGAGGCAGGGTAATCTTCAGTATAGTTATAATAATAGGGCATATAAATACTGCTTTATTTAGCTATTCAGAACCTTATTGTCCTAATTCAGAGAGATAATGCCTTTTGTTGGTAATCTTTTACTTTTCTTTTTCTATTCATAGATAGAACACAGATAGAAACATTTATAAAATAAATAGGTACATTCCCACATACATAAGACCAAATTCTACCTCTATTTTCATTAATTGCCTTTAACTTGTTGATTCCATAAGTCTCACGCGGAAACACCGGGATATCTTATTTAAACGTAGTGAATATTGACGACCTTACAAACTATTAAATGCAATTTTATTCGTTACGGGTCAAACAATTGAAAAAGGCCAGGTATATGATCACAATACGCTACACAGCTACCTAACAGTACTGACTCATACTATCAGAACAATCTAACAATTAAATAACCCTGTAAAGAACAACAATTACATTTTCGCAGTGGCACTATAAATCAGTGTTTCATTACATGCGCCTGATCAGCCTTCAGATATCAGAGAACATAAAACTATAAATATTCCTGACCGATGTTGAAGCGAATGTGTCTGTCTGTTTGTTTTACTAGCACTGTTGACGGACATGGGTTTGGAGATACTATTACATCTAGGCAAGACTATAGAACCGTACATCGTATTTAAAATCATGAAGGGAAAATGTATAAGGATAGACAGTTTAGGGCACGAACGGTGGCCGAACTGATAGCGATGAAATGTTTTGAAAAGTACATAGGTAAAGCCTCCTGTCTACGGGATAGCACGAAAGAATTAAGCTGATAGGTCCGGTAGACAGCAGCAGGATTAAAGTTCGGTTTGAGAGCAAGTCCTACAGGTTAATAGTCCCAGTCTTACGAGGAAATTGTAGTTTCCATTTACCTAAATAAAAAGATGAAAAGGTAGGTTTCTGGGTACATACATGCCAGCTTTATTCTACGGCATCGATATAAACGTAGTTTCTTTAAAAAACGGCTGTGACCGCGGGAAGTAACAAGTAAATTATAAAGCGCACACACCCATAAACCCAGCTGTTATGGTACCAACTAATACATATGGAAGTACCAACGATAAATAAGTACGTGAGATAAATATAGATTTTATTAGCATAGACCAGGCGCGATTGTTTCTAAAAGATTGTAATGTCCTGTTGTGCGTTGCGCTTAGAAATCGAGTTTTAATAATGAAGTTAGGATTCAGTAGTTTTCTTCTAAGTATGGTTATGTAAGTAGGATAGATGATGAGTCATTTAAGAGAGTACGATGACACGAATTAGAAGTTTGCTGAGGTGTTATGTGTGTTATCACACAAACTGTAAAAAGCGTGCGTGGGTGATTCTTTGAAACCGAGGGTTTTTGACTCATTGATCTGGCTCAATTTTTTTTTGCTGTTAGACCTAAATTGACGTAATAGTTTAACCCAGTGCCTTATGTGCAATATCATATATCGAAGGCATCGATTTGCATCACGTAGATTAGGATTTAAAAGGTGCTGATTAATTGCTGTGCCAGATTAATTGTGACAGAGGCAGATGAATGTGATTTCGCACCATATTAATTAGAGGTATACAGATTAATGATACTTCCTTTATTTTTCCAATGATCTTTATTATAAAACTAGCCGTTTTCCCGCGGTTTCACTCGCGTCCCGTGGGAGCTACTGCCCGCACCGGGATAAAATATAGCCTATGTTACTCGCAGATAATATAGCTTTCTAATGGTGAAAGAATATTTAAAATCGGTCCAGTAGTTTTTGAGTTTATCCATTACAGCCAAACAAACAAACAGACAAAGTTTTTCACTTTATAATATTAGTATAGATAGTATAGATTTTACCAAATATTGAAATAATTACTCCTATTGCTACTTAATTATCACGTTTTTTTTGGCTGACACAAGAAAATAATTATGAATTAAGTAATCAGAAACACTTTCCTTCAAATTAATCATTTATTAAACCTCTTACGGTTGTTAAATCACACTAGCTTCAACGCTATAATATGAAATGGTAAACTTATCTTAACAGGACCTCTTAATAACACAAAACAAAAACGAATCTTAGCTTAAAACAAAAATAAACTTAACCGAAAACAAACTCTTAATTAAAATGAAATAAAACTTACTAATCAAAATCAGACTTAATTTTTCAGTACGATAGGAACTCTATGCTTGAGATCGTAGAAAATTAATTAATATCCTACTTAAATTAATAAAAAAATATTAAATTTTTCATCATCAGAGTCTATTAAGTATGGATTTATATTATCTAAATCGACACGAAAATGTTTGCTTCCATCTCTTGATCGACAATCAGGTTAGATCTCCCAAACTTGCAGAACGCTGAATAATTAAATTTGAGTTTTTCAGAAACTTTTTATGAAAATGAATCTCAACGACAGTCTTCTTAAGAAAATGTATAATGAGATACATTTCTCCTATCAGTAGTTGTTTGTTTTCTTCTTTCCTGCGTATATAGTTTTGTCTATTCTTTTCTTGTTTTTCTTTCCATAATTCTTCATTATTGTTTATTTTGTCATATCTTCTCTTATCCGCTTTTTTCTTAGTATTTCTTCTCTTGTTTGTAATTTTCGTTATGCCATTTTGAAAATAAGGATCTACAAAAATATAAAGGTATTCTAGCGACGATAAAAAAAACCCAAAACCTCTAGCACAGAAATTGAACTTCGGAATAAAAACCAACAGGCCATTTGCTTTATTTTTTGTATTACTTACTTAAGTAATCTCATTGAAATTAAAAAAATAAGTAATACTAATAAAGATCTATGTCCAGAGGAAAATAATTATTTCCATGGTATTTGAACAAAAAAAAGCACTAAGTAGAAGCCAACACAAATTAACAAATATACCTCTACAAACTACAATAAAGAAATGTCATTAGACATACCTGTAACATATGCCCGAATTTGAATGAAATCTAATTCATATGTCCCGCTCAAATTCATCTGGCTTTAAGAGGACGAATTGGAATTTTTGGCGCCAAGGATGTCAATTTTTCTCAGTAAATACAAAACGGATCAAAATACAACTTGGTTACCTGAAAGTTCATGATATAAGCCTTATTTTGTTAGTTGTAGAAACATGATTAGGTAACTTTTATAACAGAGAAAAATATATCAAACATACCTCTTTTTAAAAAGAGATTCACATATTATGGGCAAACGGGACCGATTTAAGCCTCTTAACTTTTTTAGTAGTTGAGTATATACATACTCTTTAAAATGGTAGTAGGAATTTTTATTAAATTATCATTTCTAAATATTAAAATTACAAAACCATTTTGTCGCTTACGACTTTTAGTTATAAGCTAGCGCGCGTATTGTTATCCTCGCCCCGCTCAGACGCTCCGACCCCTTTTGGCGCCTTAAATGCGCGTGCCGGTTATGGAATTATTGTTGACCACTTCCTCGCCTTAAAAGCCAGATAAATCCAGACTAATGGGGGCCAGAAAAATTAGGAATTCGCAGATTATCAAATCCTGCTCCTTTATTTATAAACGTAAAGCATCAAACATGCAATTAATGTTAGAAAAACCCTCTTATAAGACACTTTGCTTTGGCAACAAAACGATAGTAGATACACACTTTCAGTTAATGAAGACAGATTGATATGACTACTTGCCTTACAAACACCAGATGACAACTGGCAATTGTATTTTTTTTTCAAAAATACGTCCGCTCACGAGCACTCACTATCACCGTTCGGTGCTGACCGGCGCGATCACTTACAAGTAAATATTACTCTTTCAAATATATTTTATTTACGTATAGATAATGTTTGAACAAATCGAGCCAGCTTAATGATGAATTTAGTCGGGGACAATTTTTAAATTTATGTAATTATGAAAATACACCATTTTTTATTATTTTAATATTAAAATATTAGAAAACACATATTTAAAGATCATTTGGATTCATTAGTTTTACTGTAACGCGACCGTAGCTTGCAGAAAGTTAAATAATGCAGCAAAAACCGTCGTTGGGACACACCAGACTAATTAGGTTTCACTGTTTTCTGCTAACTTAATTATAGTTTTTTTTAATAAATTCTAATTAGTTACATAAGGCGTCGATAGACAATTGCCTTTTACATAAAACCTGAAACTGGCATTCCAATCGAAGGATATTTTCATGTGTTCTTCGGTCAAAAACACGTCAAAACTGTGTTTCGAAGAATCACCCGCGTACATATACCAGTGTTTTACATGGAGCTGCCTATCCGACCTCCATAACTAACCCTACCAAAGCGACCCTATACGTACCCTCTTCAGATTTTCTGATCACTTATTAAGTACCTGTAACCCATAACGACTACCTACCAATGATGGTCAAAAAGACAGCAGAAAGAAATAACGTATTTTGCGAAACATTGTGCATTACGGTGTCTTATGAGTGTTTAATAGTTTAACAATACATCGCACGCTTAATCATATACTGACCGATTAGTGTTTCGGTCAAAGTTTAAATAAGTGTACCAAGAAGTTTATTTTAACACCCTCTTTCGGCCGATCTCGGATTTTTTTCGATATCTTTTTTCTAGGCGGAGTTACACCCATATCTGTCCCTTCCACACTCAATCGTTTCGGCAAACTTTTTTACGAGACAGAGACTGATATCAGTTTATGACTCATTATCATAATAATAAGAACATACATTGAACAAAACACGGACTCATTTCAAAATATGTCACCAGCATCAAAATCATACTTCATAGTATAAGGACATGATAAGGACCCATACCTTAATAATGAATATTCTTTAGTTATGTATTAAATAAAACACGGACTCATTTCAAAATGTGTCACCAGTATTAAATCAATGTAACTATATATTTTCTATTAAACTGACGCATCTTGAGGAACAATTTTTTTAACCGATTAATTTATAGTAAAAAAATCTATATTTCTTTAAAATTATATTCAATTACAATAACTCACTTTATCAACTATCCCTACAATACATTATTTCATTATATAAAGTTATTTTCTTTGAGTAATAAGCCATTTTGTAAGGTAAGTCAGGTTTGCTAAATCGTTTTTAGCGATTTCTTGAAAAACGTCTTTTTTTAGTTATGTCAGTATATGATTAAGCGTGCGACATACTGACACAGCTATAATATTCAACAGATATAATGAAATCAATATTTATTTGCAAATGTAATATTATGCTGATTATTTCACAGATTACAAACAAATTAACAAGGCTATCTTGCTAAGCATTTTTATCATTATTATATTGCTAGTTCAGCGCTTAAATAATCTTAGGAAGTCATTAAGTCAATGGAGGGATCACCTGCAATTTGTCACGTAGCAACGTAATCTAAAGTCATTCATTACTCCATGTCAACAGATGGTGTAGAAAGTGAGTGTCTATGGTAGGTAACATCTTAGAGGTGCGTCTAGGAAAGGAAAGACAAGACAAGGAAATTGGAACTTTGATGGGGAGGTGTTACGGGAGAAATTCACTGAGATTGATCAATGATCATATTGTACAAAGTGTGGTTGTAAGGATGGTAAACTTTGAAAGATCTTTGGAAATTGACCTCTCTGAAGATGACTTTCAGTGCTTCAGATTATTTTTATGCGTTCCTCAAAGAAACCCAAAGAGATCTGAATATACGGACGAGTAAAATCATTTTTTTTACTAGACCGTGTCTGGATACAATAATTTGGATATGAAATAAGTGATTATGCAGAATTTATTGATTATTACGATACGATTACCTACTAACTATAAATCGTTGGGTTGTAATGTGGATGTAATTTGGTTATAGTCTAATAGTTTAGAATCACTTATGTAACGTTCTCTACATACACAAACGTAACTTGTCTGTCTGTCACACTCAAGTATGTAAAGATACCCATACTTTGAAACAGTAAACACATTTATTAAGTTGAAGCACAGATAGAGGTCATTGCGGTGGGGTGACCATGTTTTATGAAGGTAAATCCCAACGGAATACCTATGAAACGGACTAAAAGTTAAATGAAAAGGTGAACGCCCCTGGAATGAACGTCACAATTGGGGATAAAGTTAGAAAATCTGGATTATTCTGGATACTCTTCTTAGTTCGACTGCACACTCATTATGTCGGATAAGTTAGGTGTTTTCTTACAGTTAAAAAGCTAAAGATGTCATTGCAATTTTCGGTACAGCTCTTCTTATTCCTTACTGAAAAATAGTAGTGGTCACATAAAGTTCCCGTAAAGGGGGGAATCCTACTAAATTACTTCCACTTTGACAAGACCATAACCTACAAATCTCCAGTAATATCCTACACACCATGGTTACCCCATAACCATAAACATTTTACTGTAGAGCTGTCCTCGTTGCGATCGTAAAGCAATGTTTAAGTGCAGTACATGCGCTTTGTGTCACGTTGGATCTCATGCAAGGCTTGGATCAAGGACGACCAGAAAGGAAATTTACTGCTTTATTTACTCGTATCTATACTAATATTGTAAAGCTGAAGAATTTATTACCTACTTGTACTATAAAGCTGGAGAGTTGGTTTGAATGCGCTTATATCAGGAACCACTGCACCGATTTGAAAAAGCCTTTCAGTGGTACGGTGAACGTACAACGAACGAATCGGTGAACGCAGTCGAGAGAGACCTCGCACTTCAAACCTAATTTTGTTATTTCATCCCGGGGCCCGATTCTCCTAATTTTACTTAAGCGACATACGATTCACGTTCGACTCGATTCGACTGAGATCCAATCCCGACTCGATTACGATTGAGGCGTATGTGGCATTCCGCTATATTGTCTTCGAAATAAACGTTTTTATCCTTTTCTATCATTCAATAATGAATCATTTTGTCTGCAAATGATTTACGATTGCAAAATGATTGTAAGGTAAACGCGGGTGAAGTCGTCATGCCCCAATAGTCGTCAATTAATCTTAAAACTTTTATTATTTTTTACTACTGAACTTAAAATAGGCCGGTTTATATATCAAAATATTAATTATAATATATTTCACAATTGAAATAAC
This sequence comes from Helicoverpa assulta, assembly GCA_963856015.1. NCBI lineage: Eukaryota > Metazoa > Arthropoda > Insecta > Lepidoptera > Noctuidae > Helicoverpa > Helicoverpa assulta. Next base: position 11,677,984 of record CAWLCW010000012.1, read on the forward strand.
AATACGGGGTTTTAACAGTCATGGCTTCTAAGATATGTTATTTAAAACGTGTGTGTCCTAACAAAATCGTTTTTTCGTGAAGTTCAGCTGTCAGAAGTGAAACTCAGCACGTGGTTTTGTGTTTTGATTTACATAACTCCAGTGGGATTTGTGGTATGTTTCTTTGTTTAATTAGATAGTTAAGTTTATTTGCTAACGATGTAATATGCAATTTGGACTACTTTTAACATAGAAGATATATTTTTTTAATGTGACATCTATTGGTACTTTAAAACTCCCATTTGACCCAAAACCCGTCAATTTTACAATTATTATGACGACTACCTAGGACATTCTCAAAAGTTGCACCTAAACTCGTCATAATGAGGATATTTTGTGTTTTACAGTACAAAATGCGAATAAATAGCTAATATCGGCACTTTTACAAAATTGATAACTGTCTAGAACAAACATATTTAAGGTTTAGACTACATTTGTTCATAAAACTGCGTTTCTTTTAAGCTTCTTAGGGGTAAATTTTACTCTGCTGGATCTAGATGCACGTACACAGTCATGTTATTCGATTCAATTCATATGTTTCTTAATGGTTAAATCCCCTGTTTTCTATAAGTATGCACTTTCTACGAGTGTTTTTTTTAGGTATATATTAGCCGCTGTAGGCCTTCGCCATTCGATTAAGATCTACCGCTTTGGATACAAGTAGGTCTAGCACTAGTCTTTGTTTCTACAACGCTTGGATTTCAATTTGTGGAAAGCAAAAATTGACTGTTCTTACACTATGCTTTTTGTTCGAAATAACTGCATGTCGTCACGCGTATTGTACCGCGTTTTCCTAACGTGCCTTAATAGCACCTGTATAAAAATTATGTCATTCAACTAGTTTTGACGCAAAAAATATTAAAATCAGTTTTAAAACTAAGATGACATAGCTTCCAACGCTGTTACTTCTTTGCTTGTCGTATTCGATATTGATGGATAAAGAGAAATCTTCAGTAAGATTTTTTTATTTAAAATTGTCTGTATTTAGTGATTGCATGATCGTAATTTTAATAGCAGATCATGACTGAAAGAAACTACAAACAAGAGGGCCTTTTAAAAGTCATAAAAGCTGTAAATCAAGGGGCCACACACAACATCAGATGCAGCAAGAAAATTTAAAACGCCCTTTTGAGACAACTTTAAACTCGCTGAAGGGTGAGGATACCTCGGCGGACTTTAGACGCTGATCACGAGCTCCCTGCAGGTCCAGCATCACCGGCCCAATCGTCACTTACCACGAGGCACCTTTTCTCCGAGCCAGGCTACTAACACTGCTCTAGCGACTCCACTCTGGACGGCCAATGAAGGCAAGCCAGAAGCGGGAGACCTGTCCCCCGTCATGCTTCACTCCGTCCAGCCGCAGTAACTGTAGTACGGTACCTCAAGATCTACAAGTTTGTGTTGAAGAGCAAGCTGCTAGTGGATGATATTGGCCACTTGGTTATGTCTGTGCAAATATTCACCGTTAGCCAAACGAGAACAACCAGATATAACCAGATATAATATGCCTGAAAGACTCACCCGGATGGTGACATGCCCGACATATCAACAAGCGTCCCGTCTTTCATAAAATACCTCCGGTAGTTATTCGTCAAGATAACTTCACCCATAATTGCACATACAAACCCTTCGGTTTTTCCAAATAGATCACCAATGCGTAGCTAAGATACGGACGCATTGAAGTCTACAATTTTATTATTGAAGTTAATTATTAGATATTTTGAATGCATGTCTCTACCAGACCTCGGGACTATAGATTCCCGGATTTTTGGGAGGTGAACGTGGGGCCGAAGCCAACACGCTGAAGCCTTTCTGAGACAACTTTAATGAAATGGTGACACAAAACCGACGATTATCCCTGTATATACTATAGAAATGTACCCAAGGACAACCCCCGGTTCTGTGCTAAACTATTGCTAACTATGGATGAAAACTACTTGGGCTATTTTGATGGGATGCTAATGGACTAGGAATGGGGAAGCTACGGGAACTATGGCACCTGCTGATGACAATGTATTAAATACTTGTAAAAATGGCAGGTGGAGACTCGCCACCTCACTTACTGGGCCCCCGGGAATCAGTCGCTAAAATCGCAACAAGAGGACAACAGGTACATGAGCGGCTGAAGGGTGAGGATACCTCAGCGGACTTTAAACGCAGATCACGCGCTCCCTGTGGGTCCAGCATCACCGGCCCACTCGTCACTTACCACGAGGCACCTACCCTCCGAGCAGGGCTATCCCCCCGTCATGCTTCACTCCGGCAGGCCGGAGATGGGGACAGTATACTCTCCCTGGAGCACTAGGATATATAGCCCCGCGGGGTCGCTATTCCTCGTCATTCGCCTCAGATGCCCTGCGGCTTATTAGGCTTATTGGGCTTATTGGGGGCTTATTAGATATTATTATTGGGTTTGAACGCTTAGTTGTACCTAATCATATTTTATTTTTTGATTGATACCTTTAAGACAGTAGACAGTTTGAACTGTCTATAGAGATTTTTGCAAAGCGTAGGTACTTAGCATGCGCTAAGCAGTTCAGAAGTTTTGATGAATGACAACCTTACCTACATATTTATGAATGTTAGTAATTATTTTGCGGAAAGCTATATAAATGAATGTGGCTTTTATTTTTTGTGAATACTAATTATTTTATTTTACAATTTAAATATTTTAATAGTACCTAGTTATTTTACTCGTGCTACATATGCACATGACTGCATTGTTATTATGATTAAGAAATATATCATATATTTTATAGACTGATTTTGTGATTCCAAGCGTTTTTCTAAATAGGGATTTGGTTTTTTATCTATCTACCTACCCAATGTTTCAAAAGACAAGTACCTATGCTTAACAAATCCAAGCACAAAAAAAATGTACATAACTTGAACTTTATGTTCAAGAGCAAAGAGTTTACATTAGCATTAAAAGTTGACGAGTACTGGGAATATTTGACGAGTATCCGTACAAATCAGACGACTATTGGTACAAATCGCCCTTTTTTTACTTTTGCCTTAATAAGTACATAAACCCATCAAAATGATTAAAAAATCATTAGTTACTTTGAATAACGAATAAATACTCTATCACGTCATGCAAAAATTTTCATTTTCTATTGAACATTTAACACACAGTAGCGCTTCAAAGTTAGTGATTTCCGAAATCCGACGACTATTGGTACGTTTACCTTACAGCAAACTACCGTATAGACCAAAATCACCAAAATTGCAGACCAATCGCACACCAATCAAATGTCAATCGAATACGATTGGTCTTTTATTAGTAGCAGAATGCCCGATATGGTTAAAACTGCTATTGCGATCATATTGCGATTCGATTTCTATTCGATTTTGACATTATTAACTTAGGAGAATCGGGCCCCCGATTTTAATAACTATGTATATGAAAACCAAAATGCGTCTTATTCTCTTCTCATTGAGTGAGCTGCATGTTTGATCACCAAACAAGCCATAGCGCAAGAGTTTGCTGCTTCAGAGAGTAGCATCTGCGGAGACCGGCTATACGTGCCCTCCCAGACACGAGGGTGTGACTCCGCCAACTTTCAGACTCCAAGCTACTTTATGAAAGTTTCTAAAACCCAGAAAGCTTCGGCCCAACCGAAGACATCGTGAACAGCAGTTACGCTATGCCACTACTAGGCCAACGAGACGACTTATCTTAATTTACATAGAAGTTCTAATTAATACCACAAAACAAATAACTCCGTCAAAACATTGTATGGTAAATTGCCATTACGTACTAACAGGCCATCGATGATTAATTAACTATATTTCCCTGTGGAATCCTTTGACATTTGTTTAGTCCTAATTTTGTATTTGGCGCGTAGCTAAATAGGCAGTTGACCACAATAGGCGTTAATATTAATATTAATTAGACAAAACAAAATATAGGTAAGCAGGGAGGATAATTTTAAATTATTTTGTCAAACAATAATATTTTTTGGTCAATTTGCCTCTGATGTTTCCTCGATATCAAAATATTATTAGGTTAGGTCGGCTATTGGGGTACCCACATACTTTTTACCTTTAACAGGACGGGATACCTATGGGAGTAGGTATCCCGTTCCTATATACTCACTTAAAAAACCTTCCGTATATATGTTCGATTTTTATTTCATCATGTCATGAAGTGTCGCTTCAGTATCTAAATTCCTGTAAATATAAAAAATACTTTTAATTGCCGATACTCGTAGGTACTATAAGCAAACCCATTTGTAGGAATTTGAAAAGTTTATTTATTTCAATTTATGTACTTACTCATGGCTGTTACCAATATTCTGTCTACCTGTTGATTTGTTTACTAGAGATTTTGACACAAATTCTTATCAAAAATTATGCGCAAAACAACAGGTTAATTGGTAGAAATCCATTTATTGCAATTAGTTTAATCAGGGACGACGTAGCTGTGAGCATAAATCTCGTCCACTACATATTATGGGCACATTTAGGTATACCACATTTTACCTAACCACAAAGACTAACTCCGACAATAACAAACACATTTTATTGCATCGGAAAAACCCATTGCCGCCATATTGGTTACTGTCTAGAATTGCTTGACCCCTCAGTTGGGGGGAATATTAAAGATAGTGAACCATTCTGTAAGACGTTAGAGGTCTACTTACATTGGACGTGTGAAGTTTGCCCAACGATGTTGCGTGGTGAGAGAAAGTTACGAATGCATTTACATTCGACTGCGAATTGTGAATACATATAATGTACGAAGGATATTTGTTCAGGGTCAATGTACGTTTTACAGGATACTGAAACAATGTTGCTGATACAAAATTATCTCGATTTTTTTACCAAATGTAAAGGTATCATTCTATAAAACGTCATAAGTTTATGTAAGTAAGTAGAATATTTTGACAACTACACTAGGTAAGTATGTCAAGGACAAAAATAAAGTACTTAGCTGTAAGTTAAGTTCGTCGGAGTAAGTAGATTAAAAAATACACGTGTTTATTTGGGTCAACTTCTTTAGGAGCGGAGTTTACGAAAATTTCTAGAAACGACGACTGAATTCGAACGAAACGAATCCGAAACCGACAAAACAAAATTAATGAAGGTGCATGCCCGTTTTTTTTAACTTCTGGTAAACAAAATGAATGTCAAGGGTGTTCGTTTTTCAAATTGTTTCCTAATTTAAAACCGTCAAAAGGCGTCAAAGCTCAATGCTAAGCACTGTTTACACGCACTCGCATGTGTGAAGTGCTTACTCGCCTTGACCCGAGGCAATTTTACCATGTTCCCTTGATCACTGGAACGTTCGTAACCACTTTGGATTAAAATATTCAGTCTGTACTTGCTATACTAAACTCTAATTCCAATACATTTGTAATATTAAAAGTGGGCTCAATTCCAATGAGTAGTTTTTGTCCCACAAAAAGTTTACATAAAATACTAATATGTTTTTTACGAAGTTCTCATAATTCCACTTGAAGTCGAGTGTGAAATTAACAATGAACTTCTTTCGTAACTCATTCAGTGAAAACGTCAGATGATCTCACTGGCCGTGAAATATGTAACCCTTACGAGCTGCTTGTAAAGGAATGCTACTTTTTTTCTCACCGTGATATATGAGCAAAGCGGAGGAATGCATCACGCCTCTTTGGAATGCATTACTCGCGCTACTTAAAATTTTAAACTCGACAATGAATTTCAGACCTTATTTTGAAACACTACAGTCCACTTTCGTTTTTGAGCTGTTCATTTTTTAATTTTAAAGCTTTATTTAAGGGTGTTTACTATTGTGAAGGAATTTACGGCATGTTATTCCACAACAAACGTGTCAGTCACTTTAACGACTTGCCGCGAACGTTTCATTCTGATGATGGATTTATTTTTCTTAGTAAAGGAACGAAAGGTAACGCCTTATGTTAGCTTAGTATAAAATGAAAGTAAGTAATAAAGTGGCCTTGTCGTAATTCTTAATTATCTGATAAACATTGTGTACCTAGTTCAATTAAATTTCGTGCCGAAGTTGTCTAGAGCTTATATCCCCTGCCTACAGTCAGCATCAAAAATCCATGAATACAAACAAAATTAAAAGGCAAGAAGAACTTCATAATTATTCAAAAAATACCTAAAAGCTTGTTCCTAGTTCCCACAAGTCTCACACATTGAATAGGCAAATGCATACTTACATACTACATTTAATAGTTGAGTTTCCTACATCAAGTGTTTGCTGTAATCAGGGCACAAAGCTGGTGCGCACTGCACAAAGGCCACGTTATCAAAATACCGAGAATTACCGGCGAACTAACCACGAAGTCAAACAAAGACTTATCAGAAGCCTCCTTAGAGCATTTAACTAAGAGGAGACGCCTTTGCCGTGTCTTCATCTGCGCTAAAGGTGCTTAACAATTTTTAGAGTAGGCAGCTAGGTAGGTACGTGAGTAACGTTAGATGGAGGATCTGGTCAATGTTGATGGGAAGCAGTAGGTCGCTGAAAACTGTGATAAGTGGCGAACCCTGGGGGAGGCCTTTGTCCAGCAGTGGACGTCTTCCGGCCGAATCGATGATAACGATGTGGTCGAAAATCCATAAATAAGCTGTCACTATTTCTTGTTGCACTCTTCCTACACTATTTGCTGATTCTCATAGAGATAAAATTTGTGCTCACGACGATTCCGGTTGATTAAGCTACCTAAGGAAGCCACAGTAGGAAGCAGCCTAGGTGCCACCAAACGTTGACTCATCCGAATATCAACATATTCACTATACTTAATAAGGTATGTTTACTTAATTAATTCACGCAGAGGCAATTCATAATAACTATTTTTAGAACATTGTCGTTTTAGTGGCACAATGCGTAGAAAGAAACATGGTTCCGTATTTTGTTTTTTTTATTGCAACCGTGCGAAATTACAGGCTGGAATCTCTGAAAGTGTTGAACACCAAACTTTGGCTATTTACCGAGTTAATTAAGAATACGAAAATATATAAGGTGTTTTATTGTTGTGTTTCATTGGTGTTTCTTGCCCGTTCTTCTAAACTACTTTTGGAATGGGCTACTAGAATCAACCTTGTTTACATTTTTGGCAATCATAAGTGCTTGAAAAGGCTTAGGTAAATTAAATCCTGGGCTCAGGTAAATGAGGATGCTGAGGCTTATGTCAAAAACTGAAGAAAGAAAAAAACCGGCAGGAAAACGAGTCGTTTCTTTTATAGGAATTCGGCATTAACTGACATTTCAAAACTATGAAGACTATCGACAGCGGAACTCTGTTAAACCCACATGTCATATGATCATAATCTGTATACGTACCTACGTATGTGTCTATAACAAAAACCGTGTGACGATTTTTTATTGCTCATAAGTACACACAGTACCATATGCGTTCGACGCAATATATTTTAACCGATTTAAAAGGGAATAAACTTTGGAATATATTATTCTATATAATATTCCCGCCACGGTTATACATGGGACATGGGGAGGTACAAACTAAAACCTTCCTAATGAATCACTCTATTTATAATCAGTCGTTTTTCACTTTTTCTGAACAGACATAAAGACGTGGAGATGGACTCAGTTTCATAGTAAAAAAACATTAACTTATGTAGTGATGATGCAAGCTATAAGAACTTAAGACGATTGTTATGTTCTATGGTAATTATAGTTACCATTAATAGTAATAAACTTGGTAAGTATTACAAGATAATAAACCGCAACACCGCCACCGTGACGCTTTAACGTGTTTCTATTTCTATGAAAATCTGCAGAATACAACAAAGTTTTTAATTAAACTGCATATTGCTCATGAAATAACAATATTCAATTTATTGCATTCCCATTATAGCCAGAGCTAAACATTTATCTATACACAGGAAGCTATGTATATTATTGAAGTTTATTTATATTTTTCCTTCAGATATGCTCGTTAACCAGTACCTACATGGCAATACCATATCTATTTGTACTAATATTAAAAAGCTGATGCGTTTGTTTGTTTGCGTGAACGCGCCTATTTCAGGAACTACTGGTACAATTTGAAAAATTATTTCAGTATTTATCTTAGACGCTGCACCCACTGCACCGCGCCTCGTCGCGTAGCTCGGGATGACAGATTTTACCATTTCGCCTTGTGTGTTGTGAACTTTATGAATTACTACACACTTGAATGATACTTGCATTGCATATAAAAGTAGAATCTGACATCCCGCGCTACGCAACTGAGCGCGGTGCAGTCGGTGGAGCTCCTTAGTTAGATAGCCCATTTATAAAGGAACGCTATAGGTACGCTACTTTTTATCTAGATTCTCGCAGAAGTTCCTACAAAACCCGCATGCAGAAGCTAGTACCTAAATAATAACAAAAACAAACTTTTAACCACACAAAGCTCAGCCCAAACTTGACATTGAATTAGAGTCAATAAGTTTATCTATTAAGGTGCTCCATCGACCTCGACACCAATGCCAGACAAATCTAAGCAAATGGATTAGACAGCTTTATATTTTCAGCAATACCGACCTTAAGCCCTTACTATAAGGTCGTAATTTCATCAGCAAAGTTGTTTAGTGTAGTACAGTTGTCAACAGTATGTATTCAACTTTAGTAGTAAAGACATAAGAGTCAAATTAAATTGAAGTTGTTCGGAAGTAATTTACAAAATTACACAAATTGTTAGATTTTTATTAAGCTGAAACTTGGGTCTTTCAGACAGATTGTGTCTGTGAAAAAATCTTGTTGATCGGTTTTTTAGCCTGCTTCAAAAAAGTAATAGTGATTTTGAGACTGGCCGAATTATTGTATGTAATCGTTCGTAGTCGCATCAAGTATTGTATTTTAACTGACTTTCAAGAAATAATTATCTTTAAAAAACCGCTCTAGTAACCTGCGGTATTAAAAGAAAAAGATCAAAAAAATGAGTAAGTAGGTACCGAATTTTATAAAAAAGTTACATATGCGGAAAACCACATAAAGGTACCTACAGTGTTACTTCACATCTACATTACATGCTATGTATAATGTATGTAGGTATATTAAACATGTCTAAATATTACATACCTACAATCTACATGCTCTTTATGTACCTACATGTCATATTACAAAAGCTATAAAAAACTTGAGTAGTTTTTTTCAATACCTCTAGCAGGTACAGTTAGCCACTCAAGTCATTAAAAGCATATAACTTTTTGAGCATCCCATTAAATTAATACGAATGATAATCTCTAGTTTTTATTTATTTTGTTACAATGCTAAAAAGATATTATTTTAGTTGATTACATTTAAAGAAATAAACCTGTCATGAATTTAATTTATATTAAAACGTAAATACAGTGTAACTGACTGTACACATACATACTTATACTCAATACTTTTTGTAAGCCTTTTGTATTAATATAAATACACTTATGTTATTTCAAAGTTACACAATTATATCATGAATCATCGTATGACACAAGATATAATAACAAAAACTAAATCATTCATTGGTTTAATGTCTATTATATTATTATTTTTAGTATAAGTATAACATAAAAATCATTTTTTTTACTTACCACTGCTGAGCATAGTTCCTTCCATGAGTACTGTTTTCCCACCGTTTCAGTCGTATCAGTCGAATATTTGGGGATAATGTAGCGTCCCCAACACTTTCTAAAAGCAAAAGAATTTTTGAAATCGGTTCAATATTAAAGTCTTCAAAGTAAAAACAACCAAAAATGTTTACTCTCTATATTAGTTCAGGTTAAAAAAAAACACGCTGAAAAGTCAACAGTCAATTTGAAAGTCTAAACATTAATATCACTAGCAAACGGGAGATTGTTTATTTAATCATAAAACCACGCACATGTCATGTTTGTGCGAAAAATCCTTGAAAATAATGAAAAACAAACATAACGTACTTCCTATTTACACTAAGTACCGATTGAAGTGCAATTTTAGCGAGTATGAAACTGAAAAATAAACTTCTCTTTAAAAAACTAGGACGGAATCAGTGCCAAATTGTTGGGAAGTCCATTGTTTGTTTCCGTGATTGATTTGTTTTCATATTGTATTGAAGATCTGTTCCAAAAATATATATACCTACGTAGATTTTAAGTATGTAAATACTTAGTCAATAGTATGTAAGTACCTATGTAAATACTTAAAATCCGTATTAAGAATCTCCTCCTTTTTGGAAAGTCGGTCAAAAACCCTAAGAATCGTTTACAAAGAGAATGTTACAAGCCACGGCCACTAATAGTAATTTCAGCAAGGGCTGAAATCTGGAAATCCCGGACAAACCGGGACTTCTGTGAACATCATTTACAGCTGAAGAATGTACCAGATAGCGTTATCATACAAGACACCGCCGGCACTGAGAACAAAGGAAATTATCGCGGACGAACAAACATACATGCTTCAAGTCAAACGGGTAATCTTATCGGATCTCGCGAATTCCGAGAAAGTTGCCCCGTTGCTCCGGTTCTAGGACTTTATAAGCTAAGTTAATATTAACTGTTACACATTACTGGTATTCTTGGAATGTTTTGTCTTGTCCTAGTTCAGGTAGTTGGTTGTCAGACTACTGGTGATCACGATTTTCATTTGTTTTACTTTTTATGCTGCTGTAAAAGCAAAACATAAGATAGCAAGAAGGTAACGGGTACCTCAGACTTCTGGCTACTGGCAGGTAAGTATTCCATAATAGGCAATGTGGGACATTGTAGTTCATTCTGTAACATCGAATCGATACCCTGTGACACAGATGCGCTTACAAATAACTCAGTCGAAAAAGGTTCAAATATGAATACAATAGTACTTTTTCGCGTTCTCACGATATATCTTGTACAAAGGACAAATGATACGTGTTTATCATGTTCGGTGAAGGTGAACGCAAGCGAAGTCGCGGGGTGGAACGCAGCCCACTTACTGCGTGCAACATGCAGTTGCCACGTTGTGCTAAGAAAGACAAGGGACTAGCCCCTAGTGGATAGTGGCTTAGTAATAGCTTTACAGGTCTGTTGATCAATCAAGATACGATTACAGGTGCACCTAGAGTCGTAATAATGACTAATAATTATGACGACCCCATTGGCACAAAGGTCACCATGCTGGACTGATACGAAAACTAGGTTTGTGCTGTGCTTATAGTATATTGTTCTGTGTGACGGACAAAGACTATAAAACCACTTGACTGCGCATTCAGTGCCCCGACTAAAGACTATGAAACCACATATACATTATGGTGACGGTCTTCAGGCTGCTGGCTGATTCAAATAATGTTTTTCTATACAGATCCAGAACTATAATGATCCTGTCCATTTACCAGATATTATGAAACTTTTGTCCCATATCTGGATCGCTTCTAATGACGTCGATGACCATAAACAATACTCGGTTGCGACACAATTAAGTAAATACCAAGTAGGTTCTATGCACCGAACATGGCAACTTGTTGCTCCGCATGAATGGAATACGCAGGTGTACTGTACTTAGTACACTGGTGTTGTAAATACCAATAATTATGTCCATAATCTGGGAATGTTAGAATATAATTTGTTTGTGTGCCTTATGAAGCATCTTCTAAGGCTTTTGTTTGTGAAGATAAAATATACAGTTCTGTTCTGTCTAAACACATACCTTTTTATGAACAATTAAAGTTCGTCATCGTCATGTCAGCCGAAAGACGTCCACCGCTGGACAAAAATCTCCCCCAAGGTACGTCACTTTTCTCGATCTCCGGTAACCTGCATACACTGCTTCCCGGCGACCATGGCCAGATTCCCCTCAAAAATTAAAAGAATAGTTGGTAATTTTAAAACTTGAGGTCCAATCTTTTAAATTCAAATTGAAATCTTGATCACTAGGCATATCTATATTATTTGCTAAGAAATAAATAATAGTTTAATCTGCATTAGAGCAGATAGGATCTGCATAGGAGCAGACATGTAACGACCAATTAGTATTGAGCGGCTTTTAAGCCCAATAAATTCAATACATTGTGATTGTGACATTTGTGTTAGTTAAGGCGTGTCTGGTGGACACAGTACCTAAACCTATATTTACATAACCGCTATGTAAACAGATAGATACAGCTGTAAACCAAATAAATAGATAAAATACTTTATCAGTTAACAATTATTTCTTCAGTTTTCCTGTAATATTTTGCGTGCTATCGTTTATCGGATCATTGTTAATATCTTAAGATCCGATTTTCGTGTTGTGGATTGCCGCCAAATACTATCTTATATGACAGATAACCGTGGAATGGAGACATCCTTATGTTTTTTATACCTTATACCTAGAATTAAAAATAACTGTTGAATGAATGAATGAATGAATGAATGAAATTATTTATTTGCTATGAATGTAGGTACAAAAATATGGTGTTAAGTGAAAGTAGAGTCCAGTACATTCTACCATGAGGCATGCAAAATTTTATAAAATATAATTTAAAAAAAAATGCAATTATTTGTCTTAAATCAAATTGTGTTAAAAATATTGTCCAAAATTCAATGTATAGTTCAAAAGTTCAATATATAGTTAAGAAATACAATGTCAATAATAAAATAATACAATAAAAAACAAAAACATTCTTGAAAACAATGCACATTCAAAAAATCACTGTTACATATTTTTAGTTCGACAAAAACTGAAAAAAAAAAAACTGTTTTTCAAAACCAAAAACCATCCTCCTACGCCTAAAAAAACAGTCGATTTGTCCTAGAAACTTAGCAATATTTAAGAAACATATTTGAAAACAATGCACATTCATAATTAACATTTATAGCTGAGCAAAATAAAAAAATAATAAATCAAAACCAAAAACATCCTCCTACGCCTAAAAAATCTTCAATCGATTTGTCCTAGAGGTCATACGTAGATTTTTTACATAAAACCTCTGTCGTCCGAAGGTTAAGTTATAATGTTGGCCACGTGACCGGATGCGGCGGAACGAGAGTGAATTCTCGTCCAATTAGTACTTCTGAGAACGCGGATGATTCACCGTCGTACGATTGTACTACTAGTGTGGAAATATGGATTTAATGAAGGTGTTCTTCGTTCCGAGAATTACCTATAAATGTTTTTATGAATGGGACTATTTATTTATTGTATTTGTGTGATGTGTAAGCTGTGGTTATCTTTTGTTTTATAGTAACACAGGATATACAATTACTACGAAGTTGAACTAATCCCGCGACATATTATCTCTATTTCCTAGTATTTCATCTGTAGAGCTATAAGTACATTCAATCCGTTTACCATAAAAGCGTGAAAAATCTAATATAAAATTCAAATTCATATTATTTTTTATGTATCTAGATAAAACCATGTTGTTGCATTACTATCATTGCGTAAGTAAGTAGTTAAACTTATTAATTATATATAAACTTTTATATATTAATTATATATTTTATATATTAATTATATATTAACTTAATTATTATATAAACTTTTAAATACTAGGCTTTCTGATAAGGCCTAATTCCGCATCCGTAGTTACTGGGCTAGCAAATTATTTATTAACATCTACAAATAAGCCAGTGTGGTCTCTAATCACAATAACAACATAATCTTAATGTGTTTGCTCATTTGATAAGTTGTTTTTGTGCGAAAATATCGATACTGCTGGCGTTGAGTCATCGCAATTATTTTTAGAGTGTAAACATTGAGACACGTGTAACGGACCAGTTGTAGGCATTTATTTGCGATTCCATTCCGTTTGATAATATTTATATCCTATACATAGATTAACGTGCTAAAATTGTGTTGAAAACAATCTAGAATCCTTCTGAATGGTGGGCAGAGTTAGTAAATCATTTGTACAAAAAACATTGATGATAGCAGTTTTCGTGTTGACTACGTATTACCTACCACAGATTACTATAATAGTCACTACGTAATTACTATTTACTGATACGTGGAACGTCTCAGAATTATCACAATAAATAAGCTAGGCGTAGGATACCAAGTAGTGGAAGAGAGAGAAAATCTCTCAATCCTTAAGCAAAACAGTTTACATTAGTAATGTACGTTTATTTATGTATTCTTAAAGTAAACCTCTCTGACGTAGATATAAATCAAATATTTTACTAATTAGTGATTAGTTTGATCATAGGTATTGTACGCATTAACTAAAACTACAATGAGTTTAGATACCTTATCTCAAGCCATAGAGTAGACCTCTTGATTAGCATAGACAAACTCTAAACTTGGAACAAACAAAAAAATAATTAAAGCTGTTACATATATTCATTCTAATCAGGGTGCTAAAGATGATAATTGCTTGCACGTTTCGTTACAAGAATTTGTGGCGTTCTTAGCAGTTTCTTGTTTGTGAAGTCCATTGATGGATAGACAAAACATAGACATAGCTGTCGTAGGCTGGAAGCGATATCAGTAAGCGTAGGTCCCTTGATTATTTAAAAGGAAAAAAAAAATCTGGAACTTTCGAAATGCCAGCAGTTTGTATTGAAACACAAAATGCATAAAGTCATTCAAGTCACATTTACGTTTTACGCCTTTTTTTATTTTTTACTTTGACATTCGTACGAAGGAGTCCATTCAACCTTTGAAAACCGTATTTTTTTCGGTGTACACCGATTTTGTAAGGATGATTCATCGAAAAAGGAGGTTGTATACAAAGCAGGTAACTCATCTATATTCTATACATCGTCTGCTTACCAGTCTAGGCAGAACGGGGTTGAACAAATTAGCGTGCTGTTGGTACTGTTTCGAAATTCGAATGCGCTGCTTGATAGACAAGACTGGCCTTATGCAAAACTACAAACCTCATTAGACCATTTAGGTAGGAAATAAACAGTTTTTCGAAATGGCCCTGAAATGAATTTCCCACTTCGGAAAATTTTGCGGAACTATACTAGACTTTCATAGATAAGCACGTAATTATTTGTAGCACTGTCAACTTTACGAGTATCCCAGGAAAAACCACCAAAACAAAAAAGCGTTCGTACATTTTCAAGCGATCTCACTACCCACGAAATATTTTTACCTAAATAGTATTAGAATAAGTACACTTGGTTTCTTAGTTAATAGAAGATTCAATTAATAGAGATATTATATTACGGAACCAGCACCATCATCTATCAATGCCCATCCTTCGTAACGTCACATTGTTAGTAGATATACATGAATCCGGAAATGTTGTGACTGGCGTCGGCGAGGCTGTCTGTGAAAACAACTGCTGGTGGTGATGCAACACAGCCTCCCGCCTTGAATACTAACGTTTGTAAGTACTTGTCTATTTATATCCTTGCAACTGATTAATGGGCGGTGGCTATACCATTCTATACAATATATTTTTGTTTGAGTGAAAAAAAATGGTTAGGTTAGGTTTTGTTTTTAAAGCCATTCTGTTTTTTTTTTCATAAATTAAAATCAGATGAATTATAGACTGCTGTCTGAATTTGTTTTTAATTCAATTTTCTTTATTGCCTTTTACGGGAACCTTAACATTTCTGTGCTTTCTTTCCTGCTTTCACAGTCGACAAAACGCCAGAAAGTTACCTAGACAAGTAAATTACGAAATTGAATTTCTATGTATGAAAACACACCTTCAATATAGGACTGTAGGAAGATATTTACATAAGTAATTCTCACATACATAGGTATATACATACAACCCACGTTTGTATACATAATAGGTACAAACATACCTTATGTATATGTAAATGTATAGTTACTTAATATGTATAAAACATCACGTTTAGATAAATCTTGGCAGGCACGTTTCTCACGAGATCCTATGGTAATGAAACCGCATTTTCTAAAAATACTTCAATCCTTTACATTAATCGTAGGAAGTAGATCCAACTTGATAGCATTGAAGATGATGATGATGGATGCTTGTAATTACAGCTTCCACGAGACCTTTTAAAGGCAGTGTTTTGTATTTAATTGCGTGAATTTATCAATATTCATACACAATCTACCTTATTCTATAAAAAGATAAAGATATACATTTTATTAATGTATTCAATAGGTAAGCTTTATTCTGTCTTAGAGATAAACACGTACTTGTATATAGCTAAGCAGTAAGCAGTTACCAAATTCAATGTTGTCATAATGATACTTAATCATTAATTTTTGGCCCGACCAGAGATGACTAAATATGTACTACGTAAACCGGCTACGGCGTAGCAAAAGGGGACAATTTTATGATTTTGACAGGTAGCTTGTTCATACCATATTATAAGATGGAGACAACTTTTTATGGGTGTGCTAGAAGTAGGTAGTTCCTTCGGGACGAGGCTGAAACCGTGAGAAACAGCAATGTAATATCGTTGAAAATGTCATGCAAAGCTGCTTTGTCTCATAAAAGGTTAACATTATTTATTATAGCCTGAAAATATTCTCGTAGTCAAAACATTGTTAATCTCTTAACAAAACTGAGTAGTAAATGTCTTCATCGCTAGAACAATTACTACAAGTTTATTTCTGTCAAATGGGCACAAGACTGGAGGATAAATTATTAAGTAACTACAATGTATTTTACTGCTCCCCGTGACCAAGATTAATGCGGAGCAGTGTACGATTTCACGTAAACAACATAACATATTACTCAAACAGTAATTGAAGACATAACATATTATTACTTAAACAGTAATTGAAGATTTATTTATTTATTTCATAGTTTATGTAAACAGTTACAGAGACAAGATGAAAAATAGAACAAATAGTACAAGGGTGTTATTCATAATAATTGTACGTAACGGATATGAAAAGAAATTTAATGTAACAGAAAAGATAACAAATAGGAATTGTAAGGACTAGTGCATAATACGCATAAAATAAACATTATTTAATGGATCTTCTGGTCATTACTTTTATCCTACATACTAATAAAACGCTATTATTTTAATTTACTTTTCTTCATTCCATTTAACAGGATTATTCTGCTTTAATAGTTCTCTATTTTTTTTTGTCGTTCCGCTGATGTTAATGGCATTTTACCTAAAACAAAAATAATTTACGTTACTTACCTGTATATTTACACAAAAATAGGTATTCTGGTAAAGATAAAAAGAGAAAAAATCGTTTATTCAAAGTAGGCTGAAAATCAGCACTTTTTGAAGGTCAATTTTACAAAAGACAGCTCCCAAAATGCCCGCCCATGCCAATTCCTGTGTTTTTGCTGGGAAGAAGAAGTAGCCAACAAACTCCACCAGCAACAATATTTTTAGCAATATTTGTTTTTGATTATAATTTACTAAATAATTACTTATTAAGTATACTAAATGACTCCTTAAATTCTTGAAGTTAACTTTAGTATAAAACCTTATAAACTCTGCTTTACCTTTCATATCTGTTGCGTAACAGATAAATGTAACGGAGAAGTAACATATATGAATATTTTGGCACGTGTCTAACCTACAAAATAAAGTTTATACCCGTCATCGATTAGTTTTAACTAATTCATTCTACCAATTTCACTTTTGTTACCAAGATTCTTTTCTCATAATAGTATAAAACCTGAAAAGTACTTACCGTATTCAAATAAACCACAAAAACAATTGAAACAAATAAATGTCGAATTCTACCGACGTGCACTAAACTGGATCGCACTGAGTGAAAGAACAAAATGGGCGAATCAACAGTCACGCCATCTGTTAACTGTTTGTGGTGTAATGTTGCCAGTAGATAATTTTATTTCCAAGTTGGAAATAAAGTTATAAAACACCGTTACCGAGATGAAAAACGGATATGAGTAGATTATTGGACTTCCAATTAAATATGTAAATGAAATGTTTTTAGTACTGTTAATTTAATTTATTTTAAAGAAAAATCTTTTTCAATGGATAAATATCCTATAGGAATATTAAGTTTTGTTCTAAAACAATTAGTTTTTTTTATATATTTTTTTAAAGTTAATTAAAGTAAAAATGGACAATAGTCCTCTCTATGAAATTACTGTGGACACAATTTTAAAATTTGATAAACTAGAATGTTTTGTTCTGTCTACAAGTTTACTGAGTATTATAAATTTTAGTTCTATACTTTAAGTATTAGGTTGAATAAAATTTAGCTAACATTTTATTACCAAATTAAAAATAATCGAGCTGGACGCGGAGAGGGAAGCAAATGTACAATTTTTGTGAATAATACCCACAAATGCACAGCTTATTTCATGAGAAATCTCTTTTCAGCATGCTCGTGATGACTCTTACTTATTTTTTATAAAATTAATCAGAGCCATTTACTTCATTACGAATGAGATATTATTTGATGAGTTCGTCCAGAGAATCAGGCTCTTGATAAAGGGGATGGGGAGTGAACGTCTTGTGTTCCTTTATGTGTCCAGAGTCGTCATGACTTCGGAACATTCTAGGAGTACGTAAGCTTAACATACTGGAGTTTCCACAAATTACCTATAAAATATGTAATATGTACCTAAATATTTCATTACAATGGACTCTTTGTAAGTCTTTGTGAGACAGACAAAAAATAGCGCGTAGTAACGGCGGCCATGATGGTTAGTTAATTGCTTGATAAATGTGTTTTTCAGTGCAGTTGGAGTATAAACGTTATGTAAAGTAATGCAAGTCTAATGTTTGGACTCTACTGATATTTTTGACCGATTCACCTTGAAAGACGACCCACTTTTTTCATTCAATTATTTTTATCGTCTGTTATCTTTTATCCCTGTAACTTCTACTTAATACATTGCTATCATAAAACTTTAGTTTCTCTACTGCAGAAACTGCATGATTACTGGTACTTCGTGGATGCGCTAACATACAACTACATATTTTGAAGATGCGCAAACCTTCAGACCCAAAATTAATGTAGCAGCTATCAATTTGCTCAGCCACTTCGCCAATCGTGCGGTAGTAATTAAACCGACCTTCACACCACCGAAAAATAGAGGCCATTTTACCATACATTCAAAACAACTAATTACATTAGTCTCCTAAAACATGCCAGTTAGATCCAGATAACAATGTTATGAATTAGCAAATGTATACGTCGGATATTATAAATCAACTAAATACGCGAGGGAGCCCCTACAATGAGGTCAAACGTTACAAATTTCAATTTACACGACACCTAATTACTATTTGCTGTCTATATCTTCACTATGGCAAGCGATTTTCAACCTTATTTCTATGGAGTTACAGCAAAAGTAAGAGCAGTTGCGTAGTTAGTTAGAGTGTTGGTAAGTTTGTCCAGGTATAGCGTGAGTCATAGGCGTTCGAATTCAGAACACTATCTGTTATTAAATTATCGGTATCAACATTATAATTATGAATGTCTAATAATAGAATATCTTATCGTAGTTAATGTGTTATTAGTGTTGTTGTGAAGTTTTAGCCCGTCGTCACCCATATGGTGCTAAGTTGAGTAGTATTTTAAGTAAAATAGCAAGTAGAAGTTAGTAGCTGCATACAAGAAACTTCTCCGAAAACCTAGCAAATGCATTAGCATTTGCTAGATTAAAGATTTAATAATGCGTTTAGAGTTAAAATAGAGACTCTTTGTGATTACACATTTTAAGAACTTTGTGATTATTTTAGGAACTCTTCAGCAGACAGTCGAAAATTCGAAATACGGAAATAAAACCTTTCCTTATTATAGTTTTCAGCGTTTCACAAATCTAACTTTTGTTACAAGAAAAAACCATATTATTCTTAATGCTTAACAAGAAAAACAAATAAAAGGAATAACAATAGGTACATTACGTAATTAATTTATATCGAACTAGCTTCTGCCAGCGGTTTCACCCGCATCCCGTGGGAACTACTTCCCGTACCGGGATAAAAAGCAGCCTATAGCCTTCCTCGATAAATGGGCTATCTAAAACTGAAATAAATTTTCAAATCGGACCAGTAGTTCCTGAGATTAGCGCGTTCAAACAAACAAACAAACAAACTCTTCAGCTTTATAATATTAGTATAGATTTTAATTATCTAATATTCAATAGTAAGTAATACATTTTCATACACACCTTTGCGCGAGTTGAAAGACCTGGTAATTTTGCGAGGAAAATTACTTAATGCAATGCAAAATGCCAAAATATTTTTTGAACACTTTATCGTATTGTATTACACAACACACACCCAATGTCGAATCGAAATAAACATTAAAATTTTATTTGTGTAAAATCCATTCATACACTGTGTGTTCAGACATACTTAGAGGTAATATTTGCCTGAATCATATACTTAATCGTATTTGTATGAAACAAATATGTATTTACCTACTGCTTTTAAATCAGAATTAATTTATGTCAGGTTCAATTATGTACCAAATTTATGAAAATTTTCAACATAAAACAACAGATGTGTCGGTTTAAGTACAGTAAGTAAATACATTATAGTTTTTTTTTACTTATATAATAAATATTAAGGACTTTTAAAGCTTTTTACGCATTTTTACCGAAGAAATTAAGTAGGTAATATACTTACTGTCTGGATAAATCTAGAATAAAAAATAAAACTAACTTCAGTAATTGAATATACCTAAGTAGGTACTTACCTTAACCCTTCCTAAGTCTGACAAAATAATACTACGCTGAAAACCGCATCAAAATTTGTTCAACCAAAAGTGAGCTAATCGCAAACAAACATAGAAGTCAAACTGAGAACCTCCATATTCCAAGTCGGATAAAAGTAATTGATCACGAAGTAGTTTTTACTTAGCACATAGCTGGGTATTTTCCCAGTGCAGATATATAATTTCGTAGGCTCGGCTCGGCCGTGTTCCAATGGCCGCCGCCTTGACCCACTCGCAGCAGGACTCGCCTTCGACAGCTGTCAATATTGCGTTTAATTTGTGTACCAGTGCTCTAATTGGTTGTCTATTGCTTGGGAATTATGTATTTTTGTGTTTTTTTTTTTGTTGAAAATTGTGAACAATCTTTCTTTTTGTTTTGCTATTTTCTAGTTGAATAGTATCGATCTCTGTATTTCTCAGGATTTTCAAGCTTTTAATCAAATAATCATATAAAAGTTAGTTTTTACGTGTTAAGCGTCCACGATGTTTATTTTTCCATTTAAGTATATGAGAGTGACACTCCCAGTAACATTTCGAATTAATTTCGTAACACACCCTGAAGTATAAAACATAAGCTCCTTAATGACATGTTTAGGTGGTAAACTACGAATTAATATTACACAAAGCTAACACTTTCCTTCGTAGATTGATCCTCCTATGTTCACGAACTTTAATAATATGATTAAGTTAAAAATCAAGTCGTGGTGGCCTAGTGGGCAAAGAACCAACCTCTTGAGTATGAGGGCGCGGGTTCGATTCCAGGTCAGGCAAGTACCAATGCAACTTTTCTAAGTTTGTATGTACTTTCTAAGTATATCTTAGACTCCAATGACTGTGTTTCGGATGGCACGTTAAACTGTAGGTCCCGACTGTCATTGAACATCCTTGGCAGTCGTTACGGGTAGTCAGAAGCCAGTCAGTCAGAAGTTAGTCTGACACCAGTCTAACCAAGGGGTATTGGGTTGCCCGGGTAACTGGGTTGAGGGGGTCAGATAGGGCAGTCGCTCCTTGTAAAGCACTGGTACTCAGCTACATCCGGTTAGACTGGAAGCCGACCCCAACATAGTTTGGGAAAAAGGCTCGGAGGATGATGATTAAGTTAAAAATCAACATTGTACATAACTGGTTACTGGTTAGTCCCTTCCTTAATTAAGAACAAAAAATAGATACCTACTGTTAAAACTCAAATAAGATATGTAAAGTTAATTTGAAACTGCACATCTGTTACAGATGTTATTCTTCACAACTCTGTACCTACTTGCCTGAGAACATCTATAATTCCGCATCACAAATATTATTTACAACTATTACGCAATAATGATGCAACAATTATTATGTTAATAATCAAATTTACATATAGGAAAAAAATATACCATAAATACAACTTCTGTCAAATTCAGACACACGAAATAATACGAATTGAAAACCGTTGAATTCAGATAGGAAGCAAAACGTTTGATAAATGGCTATAATTTTCGATTAACAAATTAATTCGCCATATCTTACCTGCTTTACGATTTTGTACCATATGTTCTACAGCATAAGCGACATATGAGTATAATTTCTCTCAAATCAAGGCTGTCATAAGAACAAGAGATTGTGCAATGCGAACCGACTACCCGGAATGGGGTCATTTCCGAACTAAGCTTTGTAGTTAACTTTCAACTTTAATGAGTACACATAAGGTGCAATTTCAAATGTCAGTTATACAGGTCTAGATCAAATACTGGTTTGCAAAAGTTTGACCAGACGTTATAGGATAGGAGCGGTCCGTAAGTTGCGTTTTGCTACTAATTGCACACATGTTTGAACCACTTTGAACTGCATTAGACTAGTGTTCAGACAACACACTTTTGTATCAAGTAGGTTTGAAGTAACATACGCTCTTCTTACATCAGATTACATCAGAATAGGTGCTCACTTTTTTCTGTCAGCTGCAATCTCTAGACGACATTTCAAGTATTTAAGTTCGTAGACAACCTCCCGACTTGAGAAACAGTCAAATTGCCTACCAATCTAAGGAAAAGAAAGAGTCAGCACAGGAGCATAGAAAGCCACGTAAGCGTTTTTCAGATTCAAAAATTGAAAAACCTATATCTCTTTGGAATCTCCTTTCAATATACACAGCAGTTTAGACCAAGAACTCGTAAGTAGGTAAGTAGGTACTTACAGGCCAAATAACAATCTCTAATATTACAAATCAAAAAGTTTTATCCTCAAAAACCCAAAGAATTCAAAGCATACAACATCTAAGAAGTTTTTTTTAATGTGACAGATGAAAAGATGACGGAATCATTTGTTTTGAGTTCTGATTGACCGATAGCACCGCGGATGTGCCAAATCCCCCCAACGAGTGCCAAAACACGCTGGCGCATAGATATTTACGTTAATCTGAATAATATAGCAAAAATAGTGGCGATGTACCTAATCAATATTAATAAATGTTATGTCAGTGTTCGTAATGCACGCGATGGGAGATGAGAAAATTGCAGCTTTCTTTTCAATAGAATCTGACTTCCTTCGACAATCAATTAGGAACAATCTTCTAATATCCCTTCGACTTTTCTTTTATATTCTTGTTTCTTACTATTTATTTAGACTTAGGTATATCATGTCCAAAAACCAAGAGAGACCAAAAACGTAAAATAGTGCTAGAATATACATATAGTGATAGTGATAGAAAGTTAGGGCCCTGAACGACAGGCTGCGAACACACAGATCGTCTAATAATAGATAAGCTTTAGTTGTTGATGCCTTGGCTTAATTGATATTTGAAATAGCTGATGACTCACCAGGGTGCGCCGGAAGATCACATGTCCACATAAGGATATCGTTTATTGTTTTGGAAGCTCTTTTAAAGCATAGGTATGATATGTACCTACTAGCTTTTGCCCGCGACTTCGTTCGCGTGGAATAGTGACTTCCGGCAGATTTTTGGTTTGACCAATAGATGGCGCTATATGTCCGGAATACATTTTATTTTTCATTTTCAATTTTTTTTTGTAATAAAAACTATCCTATGTCCTTTCTCAAGCTCCAAACTATGTCTGTACCAAATTTCACACAAATCGGTTCAGTAGTTTAAGCGTGAAGAAACGACAGACAGACAGACAGACAGACAGAGTTACTTTCGCATTTATAATATTAGTTAGGATGTACGATTTTCCTTCACCAATTTTTTATCGCCTTCTAAAATCTCAGGATACCAACGAATCTTCTGCGAACATTTAGATAACTTTGTTTGCCCTCAAACTTAGTTAGATCATCGTATCAGCTAAGCCGTGATTAACATGAGCTAAGACCTGACTCACAGATTATAAATTACAAGTAGCGTTAATGTCAAAACGTTTCCAGCTAGTGCACTTTAGTAGTTCATTCAGATTTATAGTGTAGTCTCGAGAATTAGAGAAACCTATTTACCAATTTATTGTGTCACACAGATTCGGTGTGACAAATCAATATGCTGCTATATAGGATTGTGATCCAATCCTGCACATCTACCAACTTTCGTGTTATTGTATGGTTGTACTACAATTCCTTAGTAACCATTATCTCCCGAGCCTTTTCCCAACTATTTTGGGGTCGGCTTCCAGTCTAGCCGAATGCTGAGTTCCAGTGTTTTACAAGGAGCTACTGCCTATCTGACCTCCATAACCCAGTTACGCGGGCAACCCAATACTCCTTGGTAAGACAGGTTGTCTGACTTATTGGCTTTTGACTATCCGTAACGACTGCCAAAGATGTTCAATGACAGCCGGGACCTACTGTTTAGCGTGCCCTCCGAAACACAGTAAGATTCCTTAGTAACAACAACTTTGCACAAAAAAATAAGGAGCTTAAGTTTCCATATCTCTTATACTATATACCTGAAGATCTTCATGATAACTCAATAATCACCAGGGTCTCGATACATGTTATCAGTCGAATGTGAATACTGGCACACTGCTGGTTAAGCCTACCGACCTGATAACGTGGCTATCTGATATAAGCTACCAGCCGGTCGTACGATAGTTCTAGACAGATTTGATTATGATAAGTAGTTCTAAACTTCTAAGGCTGAATCGCGAAAATATTACTGCTTCCAGAGATAGATAAAGAATGTTATTGAATAGAATAAAATGTGTATTTTTCTATAGAGATATTTTCTGTTATCTTGCTAACACCTGGTGGTAAGACGGGCAAGTAGTTTTGTTATTGGTGTTGGTCTGATCTCACATCGTGGAATGTTATTGGTTTTCACTTGCAACAACATAAAACAAACAAACTATATTATTAATGCGACATTGCATAAATCGACTTCATCAATATTTTTGAGGATAGATAGACACTCGCATACTCGCCCGACACTAACATTTGATATGACCCACAACGATTAATGGATTCATTTTGTTTGAGGTACTCGAATATAAAAAAAAACCTTTTCCAGAACATTTTCAGCTATTTTTCCTTAATATTTACTAAGAACCCTTATGCAAGTGATGCTAATATTTCACAATACTGTTTCCTATGAATCGTAAACTTCAGTAGAATCAGATAATGTTATACTTTCCAGAACTTTGTCGGTATCGGAAGTGTCTAATCATGAAATCGATAATATTCTGACGCATTTTATGACATGGTCAAAACATCGGAAGAAAGATAAATTCACAAGTATGAATTTCTAAAAGTAACAAACAAATCTACCCACCTGAAGTTGAATCTTTATTTGCTTACAATTTATAATATCTTTTGATGGTATTAAAAAGGTTTGAGGCGAAAGTAATTGACTTTATGGGCGAAATGCAAACATGGTCCTTTTGGGACTAAAATAAAAAAATTTACTTCGCCATTTATATTATCATGTTGTTGTTATTCTACCTCTAATTAATAGGTAAAACATGTTCAATATGAAATGCTAAATCATGTTTGTTCGCACATTCCTCAAATATTTCGTCAAGGAAGATAAAAACAGGTAATCAGAAGTAGAATGGGTAATCGCTTTAGCATCTTTCTTTCCATGTACCCAAAGACATTAACATGCTACTTACTTACTATATACTAGCAACTTGCATCCAAATCTAGGATACTTGAAGTATTCAAGAATTTTGCTGCTTATGATTTTCAGGGTTTCAGTAAGTAACAATGTTTCTTTATTTTGAAAAGTAAAGCATTATTAGCCAAATATCATTATGATATTCAACATTTTTTTTCCATCTCCTTTTACAGTGGTTTACGTGAGCACAAACTGGCTCGGAGAAAGTAGCCGTGCCTCGCCTGCAGTTTCCATAGCGGCGACTTCGCCCACAAATCCTTGACAAGCTCGCATACTTGGCTCCGCAGTTTATAGCTTGTTTGTTTGTCCGTTTTCCTTATAGCAGTGGGTTTATGTTTCATCTTGTATTATTTATTTTGTAATTGACATGTACTTCATGGGTTATCACATTAGTAGGTGTTATGAAGGCGGTTGTTTGTGAGTGTGTACGTGTGTGTTTGTTATGTTTTTTTCTTCTTCAGGTGCAAACGGAACAAACAACAACAGCCTTCTTTTTTATCTGGGTGCGGGAAGATTCCTTAGGAATTGGAGGAAGCTAGTGTAGAATATATAAATATTTGAGGCAATGAGGTTCTAAAAGACTAAGCATATAAGATTTTTGCGCTGATTCCAGCCTTCCTCCGAATAGAGATCTTTGCAATGTTGTTTCTTACGAAGAGATCGTAAGTACGTAATAAGCTGTTAAGCTAATGACGATGGTGGGCGTGGACAGGAACGAGTTTTTGCAATAACTATAGCCATAAAGTTGTATACGGTTTATCACCGTTTTGATAGTAGGTATTATGTCTTTTCATATAATGATCGATGACTTCATATGAATTAGTTGCACTGTTGGTGTATAAAGAATGATAAATGACAAAGTTTGTATGTATTACCTATTATTTTATCTGATTATATGAGTTCGTTCACCCCTTAGAATGTATAGGACAAAATATACCTATCTCTTCAGAAAATTCTAGAAACCAATCAAGAAATTTTGCGTCGAAAATGAGTCTGTAAGGATTTTTTTGCCAAAATATTTTCAAGCGTCGTTGTTGCATAATGTATTATGACCTTAAAAGTTAAATCTACAAAGTAGGTAATTGTTTATGAGGAAGAATCATACTATGGTAATAGAAAATCTAACCTGTACTTGTGAAGAATAATAACTGTCCTTAATTTGTCTGTTTGTCCTTCCAACTGAAACTTTGTAATAAACAGGAAAATTAGAAACATAACTATTTGTTGGAATTAATTAAACGTGGTCATATCATCCTGTATGAGGTTAAGGTCAACAATCTTTACTCCTGAATCATTATTTTATTCTTCGTCGTATATTTAATTTAATATAGGTACTCAAACAATTTTTTTTTTTAATGGAAAGAAGGATACTTGAAAGATACTACGTAACTGTTATAAAAGAGTAATGAAAAAGAAACGTGTTTTCTTACCGGTCTTTTGTACATCTTTGGTAATCGTTACGGGTAGTCAACAGGCAACAAATCTAGCGACCAGCCTTACTAAGGCACGTCAACACGATGCCTAGGTAACTGAGTCTGGGGTCTGATAGGCATTCGCTACATATAAAACACTGGTACTCAGCTGCATTTGACCCGACTGGCATTTAACTTCAACAGAGTGGAAATGAAATGTAAAAAATGATGATGGTAGGTAACATGCAAAGGAGAGCCTCTGCATATTCAAAGAAATAACGTTAACAATATTACTTAATTAGTAGTAATAAAATATTAAGTGATTAGTAGTAATAACACTGACATGTCCCCCAACGGGTATTTCCTAAATTGTTTAAAAACGATTATAAGCATGAATAATACCGTCCTGATTTCATTACAGTTAAATCGATAAGGTAATCTATTAAAGCTGAATGTTTTTAAAATGTCAACAGATATCATTATCATATTATCATGAACAAAATACTGGCACGTCACAACAGCAGCTGAAGATATCAGAAATTGAACATTGCCCTTACTTACATAACAAATGGCCATTAGTTATAATTAATTACTAAGCATAACATTGGGGCTCGACTTTTTGTAACGGAGAATAATAGAGTAAGTATAAATAAATTTTTAATATTACAGATTATTGCAACGTATAGGTACGCTCATTACCTACCTACCTAAGTATTTTTTTTTTGCTGGAGAGTTTTTTGTGGTGCTGGGGAGTTTGTTGCGCCACTTCTTCCCAACAAAAATATCATAAGCAGAAAGTGGTGAAGGATGCGCGATTTGAGTTTTGGGCTGTCTTTTGTTTTTGACATTAAAAAAGTGCTGTTGTGCTGTTTTGCAGCCAAGTTTAAGTAGATGATTTTGAGGTTTGAATTTGACAAAAAATAAATGCAAACTAAATATTTACATAAGGCATTTGTTTGAGAAGTATTAAAATAAGTTAATCGTAGCAATTAAAAATACTTGTACGAAACTAGTTCAATTTTTATTGATGTTGAAGCAGAAAGATTTCCATCGAAATAATTTAAATCTTTTGGAAAATCGCCAAAAGTACACGCTAGCTTCAATATTTAGGTAAAATTTTTTCCAGAATCTACAAAAAGACTGTTTACCTGGCTATAAAGTGTATCTTATCGTGTTAGATTAGACACAATTTAAGTCTCAACAAACACCGGGCATCCATTTTCCTGAAACTTATCTCTGTTTTGGCAAAGATACGAAGCCTGCTCAAGATTACGGGATATTATAAAGATGACGTATTATCACCTCATTATAGAGAATCGTGAATTTAAGCTGAAGTGGTGTGTTTTTTTATCTGTGACGATGTAAGTAGTCCTAGTCATGATATGTCCCAAAACAATGACGATGGAATTCTGTGAAGAATTGATTGATGAGTTGCAAAATATACGCTAAGCAGCTTTATTTAGTTAACAGAACAAAAATATATTTAATAAGATAACGAGTGTGTTAGCTAATGTTATCAGAATTTATAACGAATTTTTGAAGAATTTCCAGAACAATAACTTTCAGACCGCTGTTCAGCACCCACAAAAAATAGTTACAGATTCAACAATGTATAAACGTCAAACGGTACATTAGTTAAAATTCATTCTAAGAATTCATGACTATTTGGCAATACCAAGGCGCCAAGCATTGGCACTAAGTCAAACTTTTGTAATCGTAACTCATAGACAAATTACTCCGTGAAGGTTGAACCAATTTATCAAATATTGTGTTTCAGCTTCATTAGAGGTCTTCACTGAGTTACAGGATTAAGCGCATTATGTTGGTAACATATTGTAATTACATTAGGAGGTTTAATTCCATGATGGAGTTAGGAATTCGTGATTAAATAAGATTATTGTGGTAGTAGAAAATATTGACTAGCCTTAAGCTAAATGGTCTACAGCAAATTAGCGCTATTAGTAATTAGTAATACCCATACATTCTCAAGTTGTATAACATTCAAGATAAAAATGCTTGGAAACATGCTGGTCCTGCTCCATAGGACATACTGACAATTTCTAATTAATTAACAAATTAAAATTACACCAGCAAGTAAAATTGTATTCATCTTTTGATTATTTGTTTGTAACTTTGTACCAAAATATAAACCAACTAGCTTTTGCCCGCGACTTCGTTCGCGTGGAATAGTGACTTCCTCCAGATTTTTGGTTTGACCAATAGATGGCGCTGTATGTCCGGAATAAATTTTATTTTTATTTTTTGTAATAAAAACTATCCTATGTCCTTTCTCAAGTTTCAAACTATGTCTGTACCAAATTTCACACAAATCGGTTCAGTAGTTTAGGCGTGAAGAAAAGACAGACAGACAGACAGAAAGACAGACAGACAGACAGACAGAGTTACTTTCGCATTTATAATATTAGTTTGGATTTGTAAATGTGAACACCATGTAGCATTTTAATTGTCATTTTATCCTCATTTGTCTTTGCGATTCTACATGATCTTCGCATGCTGTTACTGTATGTATCAATACATACAAACTGTAATACCATATTATTTTTAAAAAGAGTAACCATGGAGTTTCTTGCCCGTTCTTCTCCATAGGAAGCTACTTTTGGAATGGGCAACTAGAATCAAACTTAGTTATAATTTTGACGTTCATAAGTGCTTGTAAAGGCCTAAATGAAATAAATGATTTGACTTTGACTTTGACTATGTCTGCTGCAATCAGTAAACAATGAATTCCATACTACAGAAGTTAATTAACATCATTTATTAATCAAAGTAACGTTAGATAAGAAGAAAATAATCAAATCAGAAAATCATAGACACAATGACATGGGAATCAAACGCGCTGCCACAATAGTAACAGCCCCACAAAATACAAATAAAACTCAATACTAAACGAAGAAAAAACACGTTTAATTCCGTCTTAAATACTTAACAAAGGGCGTAACACAGCACATGGCTTCAATAAGCAGTTTATTGTCAAAGTGAGCGGCCATTAAGCTCAGTTTCGGCACATGCGGGTGGAATGAACCAGAGGTCGTCACACTCTATTGTCGCATTATATAGTCTATGGATTATACGTGATACTGTTATGTTATTATCTCTTTGGTGGGTGCTTTCAGTGGGCGGTTGGCAAATCGAATAATATTAGCGAAGATTTTTTCACAATCAATTAAAATAGGTGTGGTATGGTTTGATTGGTCTTGATATGATATCTTTTATTGAATTTAAGTATTTTTTTTATAATTTTGAAGTCAAGCGAAGCAAAGCGATATCAGTCTTATGATTTTCCATCTGGGCTTTTCAATACTCGCGTCACTTTTCAATTCTTTACTACTACTGGTTTGCTTCGTTCTCATGTCATTTATTGTATTGCACACTACATGTGTTTTTTTTTTCAAATTAATAATAAGCACCTTCTACATAAATAATATTGCTATGCTAATTAATATTAATCAACTAATGTGGCAAGCTAATTAAATGGAATATTTACGACCTTTGTGCCCGGTGGTCATGGACAAAAGTCTATAGGTCAATGGGGTCTACAGCTTACAATAGATAAATGGTGCTGTTGAATGATCGATGGCTGTTTCTTTCAACTCGCCTTGATAGAACCATTGTGGGACCTACATAATGGCAAAGTCCTGGCATACCGAGCTATCATGAATTAAGTACAATAAGCTCTTTGAATATACAGTATCGATTATCATGAAATACTGTTTCTCTAGGCTATTCTGAATGGACCGCGCTGTTTATGAAAAGTGATATGAAGAAGATTGCAATTTAAAAGAGTATTTTATCCCAGGTAGACGATCAGCATCAGTTATTCAACTCATTGTTCCACCACCCATCTGAAGAAAAGCATAATGTCGGGACACCTTTTCACACACGGTCGGTTAGCCCCATGGTAAGTTATGAATTAACTTGTGTTATGGGTGCTAACACAACTGATAAACTACATATACCTAGCTAAATATACCTATACATATTTATAAATACATATTTTAACACCCAGACCACGGTCAACAAGCATGCTCATCACACGAATGTCGACCGAACCGAAAATCGAACCCGAGACTTAGGTACGGCAGTCCGGCATGGTGAACATTGCGCCATCGAGGTCATCAAATAGCATAAAAGCAACACAGTTGGATCAAGCTGTAAGAAAGAAAAACACATAGAATAATATTCTGTTAATCAAGAGCAGACTTGCGCAGTTTGATACTGATTAAAACAGAGTGAAATAATATCAGCTTACTCGTAGATAGATGTCACAATATGACAGTGTCAGAACAACAGATGAAACCCATCACTCGTTTCAAATCCAAACATTTACCTATCTACATTTCATTTGGGGGGATAAATTGATATACGACACTGTTAGCCAGATAATTAGTTGTCTGTGCATATCACATTCTATCTGACAGCGAGTGATGAGAACCATTTCTTTTGAACTCCGTATTTTTGGCGCGAAGTCGTTGACTCGACGCCATCTTTGTTTTGTCGTAAAATGAAACTAATTAACCGAAGCTGTTTTCCATATTTGTATGTAAAGATTAGTTTAATTGCTGATCCTTATAAGTTAAGGTACCTATACCAATGGTCTGTGTTCTTTTTATTTTATGTATTGTGTTCCTTTATCTTGAAGAAATTCTACAGTCATATTTTATATTGATATGATTTTATCTAATTGGTGAGAACTGATGGCTACCCTATTAAACAGACTTGATCGATTTAGCTTTAATCGAGATTTAACGGAACACAGCATTTAGTTCCAAGGGTCATTTGATCATCCAAAAGTGTCTATGGTTGGTAATTCCCGACTTACAAATACAAACAACTTTGAATCAAGCAGCTAAAGTATGACAAACTGTTCCACTTAGATAACAAGTAATGTTTAGCGAGGACTTTATATGGAGGTATTCCACGAAGCACACCCAAACGAAGCACACCTAGACGAAGCCCACCTAAAGTATTCCACTTAGCACACCCGTAGGTGGGCTTCAAATAAAAAAATAAATAAATTAAATTCCTATTCCACGAAGCACACCTAAGAATATCACTCGCATAGTGCGGGGACTAAGGAATAAAAATGTCGATAGAAGAACATATTTATTATTTAAAAGACTAACTTAAATTTCTAACACCATTCAGTTACATTATAATAATGTAATACAATACAACTTGTAATTTTCATAATGTTCAAATATAAATCCCATAGATAAGACGTATACATGATGCGCTAATAGTAAACGCATGCGCCAGCCACTAGATTCCCGAGCCAACCCGAATTTAGCCGAGCATTTTAAATGAAAAACTTCGATGTAGGTAAAGGTTTTAATAGCTCTCATATAAATATAATAAATTAATAAAATTTACATTAAAAAACACAGGTGAAGACAACATGGGCATTTTATAAACCCGAAACTGTGACTCGATACTTTTTGTACCGGTTACAAAAGTACCAGGAGCCCATAACTAGCAAAGAGATTGTATACATAAAAATATTCACAAACAAGAAAATAAATATAAATTTTAATTAACAAAAATAATTTGAGTATAGTCAGCAGTTGTGTTACACTTCCAGGGCACTCAACTACCAACTAATAATGCATTTACACCACATGTTTTTTTGCTAATACCGATTATTGTAAATAGTTACACAAAACAATAGAAACCGGACCATACTTTGCCCCTTCTTCTATATTTTGTCTCTTTCTAGAAAACAAAAGGCTTCTGTTTTATTACCTGATTTTATATATAAAAAAAGTTATACCGTGATTTTCAAAAAATTGGTTGACATACATAAAATACAATTCATCGACATGGTGTAAATTGGTATGTTTATCTACAATTAGTATATATAAAACATACAATCCTGATACTCTTGACTGCTATACTTCTGTAAGTTATGCGGTCCTAGTACATGGTGGGCAGTTCCATGGACACTCGTTGATTGGTATATTACTCATCTGATTTATGCGATCCTGGTATTTTGGTTTTGGCCGTGCGTTGTGTGACGCCCAGTTGAAATCGCGATTTTATTAATAGCGTCTTGCCATATTCGGAAAAAAACATAACCAACATAAATAAAAAAAAAACACAATTACAATATTGTAAAACTTTTCTTGTTGACAGTACTTTTTACAAAATAAAGTACGGATGACGAATTG
Source organism: Helicoverpa assulta (assembly GCA_963856015.1). Lineage (NCBI taxonomy): Eukaryota > Metazoa > Arthropoda > Insecta > Lepidoptera > Noctuidae > Helicoverpa > Helicoverpa assulta. Next base: position 11,711,119 of record CAWLCW010000012.1, read on the forward strand.
AAACTAAGCAAAATAAAATATTATATCGAATGACAAACTGAGACACGTTTTTATGGATGCCAAATCACTAAAATGACGAATTCGGCATAACTCTTCCCAACTATGTTGGGGTTGGCTTCCAGTCTAACCGGATTCAGCTAATAATTACGAAACAATCTGTGATTTTAAATAGTAAGATTACAAAAATGACAAATATTGTGTCACATTATTATAATGAAACTAAATGGTGTTAGAAATTTATGTTAGTCTTTTAAATAATAAATATGTTCTTCTATCGACATTTTTATTCCTTAGTCCCCGCACTATGCGAGTGATATTCTTAGGTGTGCTTCGTGGAATAGGAAATTAATTAATTATTTTTTTTATTTGAAGCCCACCTACGGGTGTGCTAAGTGGAATACTTTAGGTGTGCTTCGTCTGGGTGTGCTTCGTTTGGGTGCGCTTCGTGGAATACCTCTTTATATGTAGGTTACAAACAATATATTATTTTATGTAACTAGACAATTTTATTGAAATCATTCCACTATGCACTGCAATAAGTAGGTTATCAATTTTACAATAACTATTTACCACAGCTGGTGTTATGATTCAGGCCTTATCTATTTAGGCTTTCCCTGCATGAATTTATCTAACAAACAAATTCACACAGTTTTAATGTAAATAAATACCTTATTGAAAAGTCGTAGTTCAATATCTCTGAAAAAAGGCAAAAACTTTTCCTTCTCTAGACGATTAACGGTCCTTCAAAAGCCTTTTCCAACTCTATTTCAGTCTTACCACCACGCTAGAATACAAAGCTTCTTACAGATTTTTCACACTCCTAACTTTTCAATAAACATCCGATTTCAAGAAATTGATTGACCTATCAATCAATACCTGTAAGTATCGAGTGATGAAACATACACCAAAGATACCTACCTTCCATACATTGTATTGCAGCTAAGCAAGCAATATATATTATAAGCATTCGATGCAGTTGGAAAAACCGCTTCGTTACTGCAGTCACGTAGGTAACAACTCTTATTTGTTGCAGACTTAAGTAGGTTAACATTCTACCATTCATGGGTCGACTACCTTTTACATTTATGAGAATCCTCCTTCGTACTAATATTATAAGTGTGAAAGTTTGTGAGTTTGAAAATTGAGTCCTAAATCACGCTGTAACGACTAATATGAATGACATTTTACAGAAATATGGCTTCATTTCAGAATAATATAGGTGCTACTTCTTACCCCGGTGCGGGAAGTAGTGCCCTCATGACGTAGGTGAAACTACGAGTAAAAGCTAAAATACTTAATACTAAGTGCTCATTACGAAATTATTACTTCACAGAATTGGTTTATCTGAATCTGAACGAGGTTCGAGATAATATCGAGTGATTGCGAAGTGGCTTTTCATTATTTACAACGTAGTAAATAGGAGTTGGGCATCTATTACTAGGAATTGGAAATTCATGAAGCTAGTAAATAAATTCAACATTTTTTTTTGCTACGTAAAGCTAATTTGATTCCTGATGAAAATAGCTGTTTATTTTCTAAAATGGAAATCTTTCAGCAGAATAAAAGTATTAAAAGTGTAGGCAACAGAAGTAATGAAGTCTCACCTTCATTCAGCAAAACATTTTCGATAATGTTTTTCCATCTAACCAAACGAATCATATTATGATAGAGTTCGCTAAACCAACATCATTAATTTTATATTAGGCAGTGTCATTGAAAACTGCAGAACGCATCACATAACACAGGTATAAGACAGAAGCATAAAACAAATAATTATTCACTTTATTTTGTGACAGTTTTTTCTATGTATGTACATCGATTACGCCGAGGTTTATAGACCGATTTACGTGATTCTTTTTTTGTTCGACGCGGAATAGTTGCCAGTTGGTCCCATAGTCATCAGGTCAGGATCTGACGATGGAAACCCTGAGAAATCGAGGGCAACTTTCGAAAGTTAATACATAAAAAAAGGCATACATAGGATTAAACCTTGACACTCATATACATATATGCCTGATAGCACTACTCAACAGTGAAGGTTTGGAGCTGACCTGATGATGGAGACCAAAGAAGGTCGAGAGAACTCAACAACTGAATCTGTAAACTACCTCGTGTTTGGGCTTATATTATTCATATTGACGAGACCTTTGCAACAGTGAAGGTTTGGAGCTGACCTGATGATGGAGACCAGAGAAGGTCGAGGGAGCTCGACAACTGAAAATGAAAACTACCTTGTGTTTGGGCTTGTATTATTGGTTGTTAATGAGCACTTTCCAGTTAGGTGGATAGTGACACATTAGTATCACTGAAAAGCTGAAAATAAAAAACTTTTTTACAAAAAAATAAAACCGACTTCCAGAAACACTAAAAAGCAAAAAAAACAAATTTTTGGTGCATTGGCCTAGAAGTCGGTGGCAAAATTAACTTAGGGACATCCATTAGATACCGACTTCTAGGCCGATGCACCTAAAATTAGGTTTTTTTTTGCTTTTTAGTGTTTTTGGAAGTAAGTTTTATTTTTGTTAGATGGCTTCCGACGTGAAATTGTTACAACAACTGCCACAAGGGAAAAGTCTCAAAGACATTTGGATAAGTTGCCTGAAAGAAAGGATCGACAAACAACAGCAAGGTCTGAAAAAGTATGATGTCGTTAAAAAGTAAAAAAAAAAAATTAGTAAAGTTAAAAAGTATGATGTCGAGACAAAACCATCATTCATTTGAAAGTTAAATCCTGCAACCGAAACTTAGTATCTAAACTAAATTGTACGCGGCATAAACTGATTTTTTTTTTAAAACACTGATCACTCACCTGTTCTTTGTCATCCAAACCTATTACTTTAAGTATAGAAATATACCAAAAACAAAACACAATTATCGACCGCCAGTTTCGGCCGCTGATGTCTCGAAGTAGGAAGCTATAGTGAAGGACAATGCGTATGCGCAGTAAACAATGTAACGGTAATGAAGCTATAATCATACACGTGGATTATAATGTTTTAGTAACCATGCCTAGCATCAAGGTGGTTTTTTTTTCTTCTTCGAAGTAGTCATGGTCAAAGTGAAATACCTACATTGATATAGTAGGTATTTACGTTTTTGTCTATATTAACATCCGAAATAATCCGAATTATGCCAGGTCTTGTCTTTCTGACAAATTCTGCAATATCAGCCGACTTCATATAAGTTAATTTAAACCTACAGTTGGACATTACACTTCTAAAGTGTGCCAATATCCTCTTTTTTATCGATGGCAGAAATCATCAAATGACCCCGCCGCTGTGGGTTAGCAGCGATGAGATTTTTAGTGACTAAAAATACAATATCCCCTGGATTATGGCTTAGTGCATTCAAGTTCTGAAGACTGCAGAATGAGGAATCATAAAAGTCTAATAACTATGCTGCAGATCCAATCGGGGCTATTAGATTGAAACTATTTACCACGATATAAGATTCAAGAGTTTAATTTTCATTTAATTACTGGATAGATATTTTAGAGGCACAATCGAAGGCTTCTCTTGATAGCTTATAGGAATGCGGGTTGAATCCCTGCCAGGGAATTTACATTGTCAATAAAAGCATTAACATGCATATTTAATGCAGCTGAGACGCCAGCATTCCTGTCTATCAGACGCAGTTACTGCAGTGCCTTGATAACTTTATGATATCTATCCATAAAAGACATCACACCCTACATGATGGTAGACTCGGTATAGAGTCGAGAGAATTTTGTTAAAGAGGTTGTATTGCAATGTTAGGTACGAACTTACGAAGGTAAACTGAAAGCAAACCTACTTATAAAACAAAATATATGAAAGAAACCAACAAACCAACCAAATTGTATGGAGGCATTAGTAACTGAAAGATCTATAATAGGTGTCATTTTAAATTATATGAAGACAGAACCAGCTTTACTGAAAATCCCTGAATTAAATTATTACGTAGTTCTCCCCTTTTCGTTACATAAATAACTTAGCTTTACATATAAATCAAGAAGATAAAGAAACATACAGTATATAGCTATTACTTTTATTTATAGCTTCAGTACAACAGTTAAAAATAAAAGCGAATGGTGTTATTAACCTTTGAGCCGAGATATATTAGGTACGCATTTGTTTTTTTAGGCACATCATAGTAGAAAAGAGGTAGCTATGCAAAAACATCTGGCCGTATAGACTAGTTCTAAAATGGACGAAAGACTTATAATTATATAATACTTTGTTGAAATCACATTCATTGAATAACAAAAGGTTTGATTTGCACACGTTTTTCCTCAACCCATTGATAAATCTTCCATGTAACAATTAATTTCTTCATTAGTAGAACAATTTCATCACACGCCATTGGTGCTTGGTAGTGGGCGTGTGTTAGCACGTGCACACATACGTGCAACCTCGCACGTTACTCTTTGTCCGCGCGAACAAAGGGCCGCGATTATTTTATTAAGCTGTTAAAACATTCGATATTTGAAACGACTTTAGTTTCTTTTACTGTCGCTGTTTCTTTTTTGTTTTGGTTTAAATTTGGAATGCTCATTAATTTTACTTTTCTTTTTCTTCTTCAGCTTACGTTGCAATTTAGCTGTACTTTAGGTTGACAGTTACATTTTGTACTGTTTTGTGGAACCATAGACTACGACCTATGACGTGACCTCCACAAAGGTTGGTATAAAATTGCACAAAATCACAATGTTCTTTGTGTAAATTGTATGTATAGTATTACGTGCTTAACTACATAATAATAATAATGGCAGTAGTAGGAAACGCAATTAGTTGTACGCTTTGTTTCGATACGCTTTGTTAGCTGCGGCGTCTGTAGCCAACAGCCTGAACGTCTGGCTGCCTAATTGTAAGAGTGGACCAGGGAGGGCCAACCTGTGGACTATTATGACTAGATTGACACAAGAACGATAGCACTTTAGTTTTAATTTTGGAATGACAAGAATAAATTATTCTGTAATACTCAATATTGGTAGATTTCGGCAACTAATGTTAATAAATGATATGATACATTTTTCATACGAAATAATGTAGGGACTTCTTTAAGATAAACTTGCAGAAAGTATTAAGTGAAGTGCATTTATTGGTTTCTAACTTTTTTTTGAGACCGAATGCAGCAAAAGCACTGTGCGGCAGGCAGACAAATGTTTCCAATCCCTGAATTGGAAGCATCATTTTTTAGATGTCTTGTGGTTTCTACGATAAATAAAAAAAACTTTATACGGAATTTGTCTTCGAAACAAACATGAATCGTCAAAAAAATAACTAAACTTTGCGTACTGACCATGAAGTTTTCAATTTGTTTTCTTTTTATCTTTTCTTTGGCAGAAAATTCAACTTTTGAATGAGTTTTTCACCAACATGATTTAGTGTTTACTACAAGAAATTACTACACATAATAAATAATTTATTTGCCATTCTACTAGACATAACATTATTAATAAAATATTATTAAGTATTTTATTACCTATATTATAAATTGCCATATAAAAACAAAGCATTTTCTACAACGTTTCCCGCGGTCCATGTAGGTACAAACTACTTATTATATTGCGTCGCTGCACACCTGATAACTAGGTATTGTATTGTGCAATATTACCTAATAAGCAATCTAAGCATTATGATAAGATTCATAAGTTACGGTAAACCGCGACATACTTCAACGAATATGGAGTTGAAGTATTTTATGTTAGGTCTGCTGTAAATACCTATGTTATAATCTAATCACAAGAACTACCGAACCGATTTATTTGAATACTAGCTTCTGCCAGCGGTTTCACCCGCATCCCGTGGGAACTACTTCCCGTACCGGGATAAAAAGTAGCCTATAGCCTTCCTCGATAAATGGGCCATCTAACACTGAAAGAAATTTTCAAATCGGACCAGTAGTTCCTGAGATTAGCGCGTTCAAACAAACAAACAAACTCTTCAGCTTTATAATATTAGTATAGAAGTATAGACTAGCTTCTGCCAGCGGTTTCACCCGCATCCCGTGGGAACTACTTCCCGTACCGGGATAAAAAGTAGCCTATAGCCTTCCTCGATAAATGGGCTATCTAACACTGAAAGAAATTTTCAAATCGGACCAGTAGTTCCTGAGATTAGCGCGTTCAAACAAACAAACAAACAAACTCTTCAGCTTTATAATATTAGTATAGATTCCATTGCCATAGGCTACTTACTTTTTATCCGGGTTCCAAATCAAATAAAATATTTTTATTTTCAGGCTGCATTGGCCCATAGATAGATGTACCGAAACCACTTGTGGAAGTTACACACTAATACACATATCAAAAACTCAAAATAAGTTTAAATAATTACCTACTTAAATACATATGTTGTTTCATCTAGAGACGAGAAAAAATTAGTTGTTAGCTGCATCCAGTTAGACTGGAAGCCGGCCCAAACATAGTTGTCAAAAGGTTCGGGAAATGATTGTCAATGATTTTTTATTTCAGTTTTCCCTAAAAAGTTTATAACTGTAATTGATTATGTAAGATTCCATCGCCACATTGTTGTACGGATGATCGCTGTCGATTAATTAATGGCATACCAACTATATGATTAACATACGAACAAAACATATTATTTGCCCACCTTCACAGGGGTCATGCAGCAGCCTAGTCGTATTCAATTTCCTTCATGTACTTATTTAGATTTCTATAGTTTGTAATTTTTTATAGGTAAAAAGATCACCTGGCCCCCATGTAAAAATATGAGTCTTTAAAATTTGACTGCGATGTCCGCCTGTAGCACTATTATAGCTCTTGAACGGATGACCAAACTTGGGTGCGTTCTTTTTAGTTGAAAAAAAAAATAATATAATTAATCAATCTAGAATAATCAATTATAAATTCATCAATACATACTCATAGAGCTGCAAACTGTATGCTACTCTCGCGTTTGCCGATAAAATAGCATAAACAGTTACACAGCTTTGATTTGCCGTAACTTCACTAGGAACTCCTTAATAAAGGAACCGATCTCAGTATAAACAAAAGTGCTCAGAGACAACAGTGGGTGTACAGTTGCGCACAACAGTGGAAAGTGTGCCAGGACTATAACGGGTGGAGCTTCCGCGCTTGCACAACTTGAGAAATTTGTAGAAAGTGCGCGACAGTACCAATGCTCTTATATTTTCTTTTGATATCCTTTGTGCACGTGGTATGAAATACGGTAGGAATTGATGGAATTAAGTAGTTTAGAATTTCCGAAATTTTAAAGGAAGAAGGGTAGTTCTTTTCTCAGAACTTTATCAGTTTTGTGGAAAAGGATAATATGGGTGTTGCGATAACAATAGAATGTAAGTAAGTTAAACGTGATTTAAAACCTTTTCGATTAACTTATGTTCTTAATCCTATAAGAGAACAATACCCTAACTAAGTACTTAATCACCATAAAGTCTACACACCTGTGATTACCTGTCTACAGAATGAAAAGAATTATCAGAAATATGTAGCACTATTTCCGCGTAGGTAGGGCTGCCATCTCGAATTTCGCCAAACCCGGACAAACATTAAAAAAACCCGGACATTTGGCGTAAATCGCATTTTTTCGCCGAACAAGTACGATTTTTTTTAAACAAAATAATACCTAGTTTGTGATCCATTTAGTATTAACTTATACTTAAATTCAATGAGGTGCTTCCTTACATGAAAAGTGCCCGGGTTTTCCCCGGACGCTTCTTGAAACCCCGCCCGGACGGCCCCCGGACGGCCTCCAAACGAGGACAAATCCGGGGAAACCCGGACGGATGGCAGCCCTACGCGTAGGACTTGTTGGACTGCATTACTAGATTCTTCTGCTATAATATTTCTATACTAAACAGCTTTCTATCAAAATATCTGAAAAGTTTAACACACCAGTATTTTGACCACGGACAGAATTACATTGCGAACATTTATAATGATAAAAGTTACACAGATTTTAATGAGTCTGTTAAAAACATTTTTGTAATAAGTACTTACCTAAAACTGTCTTTATTCCTCAAAGGAAAATACACAGTTATGTATAACCTTTGTACCACGCCCCCTCGCTTCTTCCTGTGGTTTTACTCACATTGTGAATGAATTTCTATTACAAACCGGTGACAATGGACTCAAAACAAAACTAATGAACTCACCTACGTCACTTAAGTTTCAAGCATCTATTTTCAGATTTATAACACATATCAACATACATAGGTAATACCTACTAGGTGTTTCCCATAGTTCCGCCCGTGTCCTGTGGGCACAACTTTGTGCATCGGGAGAAAACGTAACCTACAAACATACAGGGGCCCGATTCTCCTAAGTTAATAATGTCAAAATTGAATAGAAATCGAATCGCAATATGATCGCAATAGCAGTTTTAAATATATCAGGCATTCTGCTACTAATATAGGACCAATCGTATTTCAACGACATTCGATTGGTTTGCGATTGGTCTGCTATTTTGGTGATTTTAGTCTATACGGTAGTTTGATCTACATTCATTTTGCAATCGTAAATCATTTGAAGACAAAATGATTCATTATTGAATGACAGAAAAGGATAAAAACGTTTATTTCAAAGAAAAAATAGCGGAATGCCACATACGCTTCAATCGTAATCGAGTCGGGATTGGATCTCAGTCGAACGTGAATCGAATGGCGCAAGTAAAATTAGGAGAATCGGGCCCCAGTATTTTGTTTTAAGCATTTAAACGTTTTGTAACGTAAGGTTGCATTACATACATAGTTACACATGGGGCAACCGAGTCGAACGTGAATCGTATGTCGCTAAGTAAAATTAGGAGAATCGGGCCCCTGTTCAGTTTCATAGCAGTTTTTGACGTTCATAAGCGCTTGTAAAGGTATAAATGAAATAAAATGATTTCACGTTGACTTACTACAAATAAGTCCATTGAAAATAAATAGTCCCAAATCCGCGTCCCGGGCACTACTGAGAATTTCATAATGGAATGGAAAACCCACGAGCAGTTCGTGCGATTTTCCTTTACATTTTTACTACCCTAAGTAATAAAAAGTACTTATTTACCTGTAATAGTTAAACGTCATTATTCAGATAGGTATCTGATGAAATATGTGTATCAATAATTCAGTTTATAAATAAATGTTATTAACATTTTATTTTATTTTACTGCGACCAGGCTAGGTCGCAGTAAAATAAAATAAAATGTAGGATATCACTTTGGTTTGATCAGTTTTAAAATAATTACCTATTTGTATAGACTATATCCATTTTTATTTAAATATTAATTAATATATTAGGCCACTACGTATTTCTGGGCAATGAAAGTTTACATGAAATGTGCATGTGCAACGAAATGAAGTGAGCAGAAATTTATAATGTTAGTACATGCTAGAACGCTAATTGCTAACTTTTATAACCAACAGCTGCCAATCATAATCATTTAAAAAACTTCCTTTTTTTACTAGTCCGTGAAAAAACTATAATTAGCCGAAAAAATAATATTCGGTAATTACTGGATTGGCGTTAAACTGTTCAAATTGTCACTGTTTAAATTACCTAATTAACAACAGCCGTCGCTGTTAATTAATTATTGGGTTAATTTTGAACCAGGCTTAATGTGAAAGCAGTTAGTGGTGCGTTTGTTACAGCAGCTAACTAAGTACATAGATATTGAATAATTAAAATTAATATGGCTTTTATTTCAATTTATGGCCTTTTATTAAATTAAATACAAAAAAATAGAGCAAGGTAAGTAGCAGCTATTTAAATAATGAATATAATTTCGTAGAAGCTAATAATTATGTACCTATTTAATTTACTTTGTCAATTAATTTAAAACCGAAAATGTCATACGAAGGGTAAGTATTTAATGTTAGAGAATATTCCAGTTGAAACTTCAAATACATTCTTTGGCTGTTAACTCCCAAAAATCCCAGTTATTTGTATTTTTCTGTAACTGAAATAGATTTGTGTTGGTTGTAAATCTATGAAATTGCATAATCTATTTATTATTAGACAGTTTGGAGACGCGACACAATGGTGCAATGAATCTACCTGATTTATTATCTGTGCGAGCCGCTGGTAGGGAGACCATCATTTTACATGTTACAGGACTTTTCCTGTTTTTGTTTATACATTGTGGCTATTTTTTTTTCTTTTTTTATAGATATAAAATGTGAGAATAGAGAGATTTTAAGTAGGAATCTATACTAATATTATAAAGCTGAAGAGTTTGTTTGTTTGTTTGTTTGAACGCTCTAATCTCAGGAACTACTGATCCGATTTGAAAAATTATTTCAGTATTAGATAGCCCATTTATCAAGGAAGGCTATAGGCTATAGGCTTTTTATCCGGGTCCGTGCCGAGGTTCCCACGGGATGCGGGTGAAACCGCTGGCAGAAGCTAGTATATGTATATACTTAATCTGCGATTTTTATTTTACTCTTTAAAGCCAATATTTTGCTTTATCTTATTGAATGTAGGTAAATGCAGCGCATATTTTACAAACACAGATTCTAGTTTGTAGTTTTATCAATATAAGGACAGGATGTCAGTGGGCCAAGGATAGATTACGACCGTCACGGCTGTGATTCAAAGGGGATATTTAGTCAGTGAAATTACAGCTTTACGTGTTCACCAGAGTGTGCGAGATAAGATCAAGTGACATACGGTTGTAACCTCAAATTGGTTATTGTGTTTTATCAGCTTTCTCCTATAACATCAGGATAAACCCACAAAACATTCACGCATGGTGCTGCACGCAACCCGGCACGTGCGGTGCTTGGAGGCTCGCCAACCGATTTCCGAACTGAATCGAATATTAGCCCAGCAGAGGGCGCACCTGCGCGCACTACATGTCGCCGAGTTGAAGGTGACCCGCGGGTTAAAATTAAAAGCCAACGGGGTCTTTCGCAGAAATTGTCTTCACCGCCCGCCAAATACCGAATTTCCTTTAATTGCTGCTACGAATGCAATCGGCTTCTTGATAAATATATAAAAGGTCGCATGAATTGGCACCAATGTAGCCTTTTGCTGTCACATTAAATTCAATACATAATTTCCAAGAAACGAATAGCTTGCGTACCGATAAATTGTTTGAGAACATTCCCATTTTCCCAAGTCATTTAGATATTTTAGTTAATCGTTTCCAAGTGAACCACACAATAGCTCGCTGCCACTTTAAAGCATTGAACAACCTCATTTCTTGGAACTCAACAAATTGTATTTCTTAGTTGACATTGTAACTTTAATATCCTTGTAACGTACACAATAGTTTTTTACTATTTTCTTTTCTTTTACGTGAGTCAGACGTTGCCGAGGGCAAACGACCGCACACGGTGTTTTCTTTGGAAATTTTCCAATTTTAAAAGCTTTGAAAAGAAAATCGACATTTGTTTAGTTCATAGAAATGATGCTTTTTACATTATCGCCCTGCTTACTGAAAATACTAAAATTGATTGTATGGCTGGGGTTTATTTAAAGTTTAAGCTCAGCAGATCTCAAGTTATATAGGTCCACATTAAGTGGCTTAACAAAGTCTGAATATACTTAATATCATTTTATTATTATCATCATCATGAATGTCTTCCAAGAGCTATAAATTTTAATGAAACGTCATAATATGTCTAAGTTACGACCGCTAGATCTGCCAGCTTTGTTTCTGTTTATGGAATCATTAAATGTTTGAGTAATTGACTAGTTCCTTTATCTCAGTTCAACCGAAGTCCTTAGGCACACAATAGAGCATAGTTTCTAACTTTCGCTCATTCAGAACTTGAAATTGAAGACAAAAGTGAAACTGAACATAAACGAAATGCAGCGACCAATTACTTGTCCTCTTTACCAGCTCATGCAGTGGTATAATAAATACTTCAGCGACACGAGCATTTTTGTTGATATTAACTGAACATAAAATATTGATGTTTCAACACGCTCGCGTGTTATTTTGGGCGAACGAAATGAATAGGCAAGCGCAGCGCAATCAGTCAACATGGTCGCCGTATGAAAAACATCGAATCATAAATATATAAGTGTTTTAACAACAGTCAGTATAAACACGGTGGTGTTAGTAAATACTGCGATGTTTTAACGAGAACAATGCGTAGGCTTCGGTGGCTAATGTTCAAGTTAACAGCATACTGACCCATATAATGAGTGGCCGTGATTTGCCGCCCCCGGAAATGGACGTAATATTCCGTGTCGCTAATTCGGAGAACTGGGAATAATCTGGACACACCCATAAACATTGCATGTGAGCAATATCGTGCTCCATTTTATGCAGATTTCAGAGGGTTATGAAACAATACATCTCCCTCTCCAGCTTTAACATGTAGGTATCGTGTTCATACATAGCTCATTTTTCTATGCAAGATTACATAGACAAATGCCGCCCACTGCTCATCCCAACGTGGTGCTGACGACACAGGCTGTTTTGTAAATTCATATTTTATTTGTTTTGGCCAAAGGTTTGTCCCAAGTTTTTTTGCTGTTATTGCCACAAATTCGGACATCCGGCCACCGAGACACCGCTGGCATCGATTCGTTTGACCTTCGTTTGTTTCATAACACGAATGTCGACTCATTGACTACTGAATAACGTATCTTTTCGTTCACATGCTGCCATAGGTTAGCAACAAACATGCACAGTGTACGTATACAGTTATCAATGTGTATACATTTTGACATAAAATTGCACTTATGCGAGCTTATCGCTTGTTTACATTTAGCAAATTACTGTTGATCTGTAGAAACAGTATTTTAGAGATAAAATATTTGCACTGAGTAATTTCTCAAGAATCATGGTCGCCGGATAGCGATTACAATGACTACCTAGCAGGGGTAAAAATTGCTAAAATGATCATAGCAACTGGCAAGTATTAGTTTATCAAAGATCCGATTACTGATTAGATAAACAGATATACATGCGACGGATGATTTGCTACTTCATAACAAAACATGTTCGATCATGTAGTAACAACAGCTGTTAATCTCATTCTTCAATGTCATATCGTACATTTGCAGTGTTACGAGTTTTCCTGATTCGTTTGCACATTACAGGCGATTCGCCATTTTGTTATGTAATGGCATTTGTTATTTGATTCTTTGTCATTATTTACATCATTATTAACTGCAGTGTTGTTGTTGTTTTGCATTTTCATTGTACACTGCAGCATGGTCAGGTGCAACTTTGTAGTGAGTCTATTTAAGACTACAAACTACTGATATACAAGGTGTTTTCATCTCAGATCAGTTTTTTATTGCAATTAAGAGATTAGAGATTACCTCAGGGTATAGAAATGAAATCCAGACATAAATGGTATAATAATCTTCATAATTTATTTTCTCTTTCATGTTTATCATACAATATGATATTCCGTATAAAACAATATTCTTTGTTAAATTCATAGAAATATATTATTTTAGTATAACTGTTTCCATATCTTTTATAAACTTACAAATTACTGTTAACATTCTGACGAATTCTTTTGTATAAAAATAATACAAATAGGCTTTGGGCGCGTTCTTCGCAGAAACCACTTTCTTTGAGTTCTCGCTACCACGCCACCCGTTCGCCTTATATAGTCTATATAACAATTCAACTTGTTAATTGGTATTATAATTACTTACAATAACCTACAGAAGACAATGGTACAGAACAATTTACTGTAGCACATTAATGGTAACAAAAACAATTTAAAACATAGGTATAGGCTTTAGTTTACAAAGCGTAGGCACTCGAGATTGCTACTTCATCCTATAAGATAACCATTCTCACAAATAAATACATCCCTCTCGCATTCACTCGCCGTTCACGTGTCAAACGTTCGTTCTCTACGATATACTCGCATTCATCCACAACTAATATTTTAAATCGGACGGCTTCACATTACAAAAGTCACGTCCTCTAAAGAGCACCGGGTCAGTTCCGAGAATCATCTTTTAAAACGGAGAAAATAATTTGCGCGTTCCACGCTCTCGCTCAAACGTACAAGGCACTCCAAACTTGCATTCGATCAGTCTCCCACACAAGCACTTCATTTGTCTCGAAACAATCAAGCGAAGCGAACAAAGACGTTCCAGTCCACGGCGGCGGCGTTACAACGCTGTAGTCGCGTTAAAAGTTAACCTTGTGCAACTAAACGTGATTCGGAACGTCCGACTGTTGAACACATGGCCGCCATTCCGCGAGGGCGGCGCAGGCGGAATTTTAATTAGCAGAACATCCGCTCGTGACTCGGCTTGATGCGCCGTTGCCACTCTACTCTACACTATCTCTTTCCCACCGGCTGCGTTTCGTACCTGTCACAACACAGCGGCGACTTGCGTCTCCGTCTAAATCGCAATAAATAACGTCCGAAATGTAAACTAATTATTATAATAAGATTCTACTGGACAGAAAAAATATACACAATGGCCGGGACACAATGAACAATGGAAATCCCCGATTCAGCGAGGCAAGTGCGGCAACATCGCTGAAACGGGAAATTCGCCGTAAAACTGGCAACGCCGCCTCAACCTCGTTCAGTCAGTCTGCAAACGAATGACGTCGCACGATTATCCTTTCTAGTTTCTACACTATTCTAAATGAGACAACGCAATACTGATTTAAGGAAAACATTAACTCTGCAACTTACAATGGAAGCTTTAGCTTTTGCAGTTGTGACTCGCTCTAAGTACATCCCTCGCTAAGTGAACCATAACGTAACCGTTTCACAAACAACAAACGTCCTGGAATCAGCTCTCCCGAGCGGAGGTTCTGCCTGCACACATCACTGGCAACCTAATCTCTCAAACTTAACATCCACAGCATCCTTAACGTAGCGTCAACACCTTATACACTAGTGTTCATTAACTATATATTACACAGTAAAATTAAGATCACAAATCGCTTTGTATGCTGCGTCCTACCGGGCGCGACTAGCATGGAATGTGGCGGAGCGGCGGCGACGGCACAATCAGAAGTGCGAGTCGATGTGGCAGCCGTTGTTGGCGTGCTCCAGCACCTGCTCCTTGAGCCGGTGCACGTGCTCCTTCAGCTTCACCACCATCTGCGCGAGCTCCGCGTTCTCGCCCTTCAGGATCTTAACTTTGTCCTCCAGCTTGGAGATGCGCTCCAGCTTGCGCCGTCTGCATTTGGATGCAGCCACTCGGTTCCTCTGCCGTTTGCGTTCCAATTTGATTCTCTCTTGCGTGTCCATGTCGATGGGCGACAGAGGAGGTGAACTAGCAGCACTAGGCACTGTTTGGGGCTCGTCTTTGACCACCGGTGTGGGATAGCGGTCAAGCGGCCTGTCCAGGTCGGCGTACACTCGCCTGTCGACGCGTCCGATCTGAGGCGTGGGGTCCGAGTGGTGTAACTTGTCCAGTGCCTCGACGAACGGCCGCGCGTACATTTCTTGCTCTTCCGTTGGCGGTATGCTAGCCGGGAATAACACTGGCGCCCCGGGTGTTGGAGTTGCCGTTGTTATCATACCGTTCTGGATGATCAGCTTCTCAAGCTCCGGGGAGCCGAGCTTCAGCATCTGAAGATCTGGTGAGGAGAGGACCGGCGCACCACCAATCCGCGCCCGTTTTATGCCCCGCCCCACGTCCAAGGTGAGTGGTCTCTTGAGGTTCTCCACTGGTCCACTGAGGGGATACTGCTCGTCATAGAAAGTGGTCTCCATGCCGTGTTGGAAGCGTCGAACCATGTGTTTGCACCGAACGACTCGGTATCACTAAACTCACTGCGCGAATATCAAAACTTTTTCATGCGGCAACGCACGTCCGACTCGCCCAACGTTCCACTTGTTTCTAAACATTGTTAAGAAACAACCACTGCTTTTATTGAGTGACTCAGATAAGCTATTTTTAGAAATAGCGTGATACAGACGGCCGCTCATTGGTCGAATATCGCGCGATACCAAGCAACGCTTGCGTGTGATTGGTGATTGGCATCGTAGCGTAGCGCGAGGCCGCGGCGGGCTGTTTACGACTTCGTACGATTACCGAGAATCAGGAGGAGCATGTCCATTATAACGAATATATCGTACAACGAATCGTGGAACTAAATTAATAGTTGTTTACGAAATTGACTTTTAAACTACCACATTTCGTGCATTTTAACAATACGAGATTTTTTTCAATCGATAACATAATGTTAGGTTAGGTATATTCATAGTATATCTGTGTAATCCAAAATTATTTGTAGGTACATCTAATCCAAAATTATTCCACTAATTGACAGAAATTGAAAGAACTAAACCTTTGAGAATGTATATTTATCACATCTGATTTTTATAAAACAATATACCTATTTTAAAAAGTTTTTTTCCACATTTCATAAATGTTGTTTTTATGATGGTAGGATCTGAATTAATATTTTGGTGGGCATGGGACCAGATCAAACACTTGCCTTAACTTTTTAAACAAACACAATATGACAAAAGGACTGTAAGCTCAACAGTCCTGATTTTGTGTACCAAAATATGGTCACCTCAAACTTTTTATTTTAACAAAAAAATTATAAATTGGTATTAGATCCTATTGTTTCGTATAATAATTGTAAAATCCTAAAATGTAAATTTCACTTAAAATTATAGTTTAAAAAATTATACCTAAACCTAATGACAAATCTGTCTTTCAGACATCTATTTCTATGCAGAATTGTCGCTTAGTGAACAGTCAAAAGCTCAACAACAAGCTTAAATAAACATCCAACGAGAGGCAAAGTGTGACAATGGAAACGAACGAATTTGGGTGAGGCACGGAGGCGGGGTAGCCGCGCGGTGCAAGAAAATACAGTGCGGCGCGCGGGGGGCTCGGCCGATAGTTGTACGCGCCAGACCGGGACAGAACGCTCCCGTCGCACTCACACCAGAGATAACTCCAACAACGGAGCAAAAAGGAAAATAAAATGCATCTAAAATTCCTATATTATTGTGGACTTACATTTGAATTGTTATTGAAAAGTTGACCTTCATTTTTTAAGCTATAACCGCAGCACGGGCTGTAGAATCCTCTAGATATGATCATTGAGTAGGTAGTACCTACCTAAGTACCACTGCTAGTAGGTACTATACCAACTGCCAACGGCTGCGAGAACTCTTTATGGTTATTAAGCATCATTAAATTAATAACAATATTTTTATGGTCACATAAAAATGTAATGGCTCTGACACTAATAACGGAGGGCCGTAGGTATTTAGAACCTACATGTTTTATCATATCAAGCCACGGACGAGTACTTAATATCAAGCATAGCCGATGTAAAAGGAAATTGTAGAGAGAACTTTCTGGGATTTCGCGTTGATAATATTGAAAGGGAAATTTTTTTTGATTGATTGCTAGGTACCTGCCATTAATTAACTAGAAATATGAATAAGTACCTATTAGTTACCTACGCAATATTAATAAAATAAATATATACATACCTACCTACATAGGTACGAATTGTTGATAGATCAATTAGTTTCGATACAAAAAGTTACCATTGTAATACTATATTATAATCTTACCACTGTGTTACAATCGGGCTCCAGGCCTCACAAAAAATTAAAACCCTATCTATACTTTTTGTTCAGTATTTTGTACGGTATTACGGATGCTTTAATACAATTTTACACAGGTAACTTAATGTTTGTCTACGTGAGTAACTCCATGTATACTAGGTATCCGTGCCGATAACTATACCTATCTACTGAGATGATGAGCCTAACCTACGCAGTAATTTAGGGTCAAGTGCACATCTTGGTATCTATCTAGTTTGAAGGTCCCGTATTTACCATATTAATTATTTACAAGTTGAAGGTCTACGAAATAATTCGTTTTGAGTACTAAAGAATGCTTTGTTGAGTTTGTTACCCGACTGCGCTAGAGAGGGTTGTGGTATTACCATGTATTACAGTACAGAGACATTTACAAGTAGCCGTTCGCATTAAGAATCGTGATTTAAAAAACTCTTAATTAATGTAGTTATTGATTTTAATGATGAATGAAGGAAATGTTAGTTTGTTATTCTGTCTGACCTACAAAAAGGCCATCACTGCAAAATAGCAGGATATTGCTGATAGCTACTACAAGAGGAAAGTCATGGTAATGGGAAAATTATGGCAAGTAAACCACATTATAAACAAAGGTAACATAGTTGTGTAAAATACAATGTTACTTAATGCCTACAAAAAAAGATATACAATAGACACAAAGCAAATGTGCACCGGTATAAACATTGTTTATATTTACTTTTTTTTTTTTTTTTTTTTTTTGGTATGGCATCTCGCAGTTCAGCCTAGGAGGCCGTGTACTGCTTAACCGGACTTTAATTTATATTTACTGTCCGGTAAGCCGGTTTTATACTAAACAATGAGTACTAGTAATGCCATCTGCTATTTTTTTTATGAACTTCGCGTAGTGCTGCTACTCAATACTAGATGGCGTAGCAAGTCGCTTTTTTAAGTTTGACTACTCGACAATAGATGGCGTCTTGTATATTTACGGCAAATTGTTAGACGAATAATTGCAAATAAAAGGTAGTTACTATTCCTCCGATAGGACTATTCATAGTTATTTATTTTAATGTGATATAAGTACTGGTATTTATTATTTACATAGTTATATACACAGATATTTACAACAAAAAAAAACTATCCTAGTAAAAAAAAAAAAAAAAAATTACACTATATCTAAAAGGCGTCAAAAAATTCATCCCCATCGCTGTCAACTGGGAGCGTACCCAAGAGGCTGGCAGCATTACCTCGTTGGATGGCCATGCTGATCCTTTGTCCGAGGTAATAGCCAGCCTTTTGGTCACGAGAAGCGTCAACCAGCCGCCTAGACAGATCTTTAAATAAGGTGTGCGCATTCGGACCCCACGACCCGAGGGTTTCAACCCCAAACGGTTCGAAAATATAGTTGCCGACGAGGCCACTATATTTCCGCCGCTTGAGGTTCTCCGCGGCCGCAGCGGCAGCAGCAGCACAGCACGCAGAACTTGGAAGATGGGATGGCGCAAGAGTATCGACGCAGGTTGCGTCCCATACTAAAGGCCTACCCATCTTCCAAGGGAATAAAGACATGCCGTCTGGTCTCTTACCGTCGTCGCGCGCCAAGCCATTTGGTTCCAGTACAGCTGGCACCCCGACGGCAACAAGAGCCCGACGTATAATATCGTTGATATTTGCGTGCCGCGCAATACGGCCCGCACTGCGGCCGCACGACAGGCCGTGGTGTCCGAGGCTGGTGACAGCCTCACCACAGTGGCAGCGATGAGGGGAGCAGCACGGTGCTCCTAAACGTAAACAGGTAGCGAGGCGGAAAGTTGTGTCGTCAAACATGGTGCCAATGTTTGACGACGGTAGTGCCTGCAGCCAAAGTCCCGACTCCCATCTACCCACAGCCAGTAGGCGTGCTCG
This sequence comes from Helicoverpa assulta, assembly GCA_963856015.1. Lineage (NCBI taxonomy): Eukaryota > Metazoa > Arthropoda > Insecta > Lepidoptera > Noctuidae > Helicoverpa > Helicoverpa assulta. Next base: position 11,730,457 of record CAWLCW010000012.1, read on the forward strand.
CTCAGCAGGAGTAATTGCCGTTTCTATTAAATTATTCCGGGTTACTCTGCAGAGCGGCTCATCCCACTGTCTCTGGGAAGACGGGTTGCTGGGTAGATTTTCATTCGGGCAAGTAATTTTCCATGCATCCATAGCCTCGGCTATGTGTGGCACCTCAAAATCAACCAGTGTTGAAGCAAGAATATTCCTGGCTAATTTCTCGGTGCCGTGAACCGAGGATATGAATGCCGGTAAACTAATACTGGTAATTTTGCGGACGCCGAGACCTCCCATCCGGATGGGTAATGTGGCTTGCTGCCAGGCTCGGTCGTCCAGGGCCACATTGAGAATGGAGCTGAGGGTATGGCGGATAATTTTATCAATTGGGTCTAAAAGGTGGCTATGTTTAAAGAGATGAGAAGAACGGAGGTAATATGTAAATTTAGGACCGAAACAGCAGTGTCGAATAATTGTGATGGCCGAATGCATTGTAATTTTCTGTAGGCGTTCCGAAATATCGTTGAAATTGTCAATTTTTTCCGAAATGAATGTAGAAAAAGATTGGTCTAGGATGGGAGCCCCAAGGAGGCGGAGAGACTGTTTATCTATAATTTTAATCTGTGGTGCTAATGATTGAAATTTGGATATTGTCATTTGTCTGTCAGTCGTGTCAGTAATAAATAATTCGCATTTTGTACAATTTAGTTCTAAACCAATGGAATGAAATTTATGTTTTAAATGAATGAAATCCTGAAATACGGTCTGTACATCGCCTCCCAGGGTCCCATCATCTAGATACCAAACGTTGAATTTGGAATTTAGCTCTTTTTTTTAATTATTTTTATCCTTCAATATGGATGTTCTATCTACTCACCCACGTGGAGACATTAATTGTGTTAGTTCATTGACCTCCACGGGATAATAGAACGGCTTACATAATGCGTTATTCATCTTACGGACGTATCGTAATCCAATGTAGAACACAACCGTGTATAACGTTTTTATTTGACATTGTACATAACATATACAACGTTATTTTTAGTATATGCGAAACCTGAATATAGTTTGTTCAGAATCAGTAACTGAATCGATTACAATAGTTTTTACACCAAGTTATATTTTTTTCAAAAACGATTTAAAAAAGTTTAAAGTTGGACAACGCCGCAATTAAGTACAACACAGGTCACGGCAGGTCATATCGAGTATTAGGAAACAGTAAACAACTAGTAGCAAGTGCAAAAAACTCCTCAGCCCCCTGGAAGACCCGGTGACCTTGAATTTTTGCTGACTTTACAAGCTTATAACTTTGTGTTTTTTTATGATACAGTCGTGAAATTTTGTAAATAGATTCTTTACACAAAAATACTAGACAGGTGTATCAAGTTTCGCATTAACTAAAAATAAGGTTGTATATTGACGTGCTCTCGCATACATACACTGGGTGACTAGTGTTCGAAAAAGCTTTTAGGAAGTTACCAATACAGAAGTTTCTTACTTTAGCCGCAGCAACAACATACAATAAAACACAAAAATAAAATATTACAACATCGATCTATTTTATTGCAACAGTTCATTTTGTACATCACATCATCAATTTACTTAAATATAACTTAAAATATAGATTTTTCTATAAAATATCGTTATTTATTTGACTGTTACTGATATGATTCGGACGTCTTCGTAGGGTTTGTCTGTCTTAGGGTTGGTCTTCACGCTTCCGATATTTTGTACCACTTCCATCCCGCGTACCACGCGACCGAAGACTGTGTGTTTGTTGTCTAACCATGGCTGCGGAACAATATTATATTATTATTGTTATATTTTGTTATTATTGATATAATTCCACGGCTAGCGTTAGTTTTGAGAGATAATAAAAAGTATTTAATTGAGCAAATTAAAAAAAAAAGATGACATATCACCTACCAGTTTGTTTTAATTGCACTTTGATCGAAATGTTAGTTACCAAAGTCTATCACTATTGAAATGTCATGTTTACTACTAACAAGCTTGCACTCGCAAATAAAATAGTTGTATCCACGTTGACACTTCTACATTACACATTGTAATTATCTTCGTTGTTTAATAACAATTTACTTTTTTTCGTGTACTAATGTACACGAGAGAAAAGATAATTAGTTAGTGTCCTAGGGCCCGAGTAACGGCGGTCATATAGGCAGTCACTCCCTGTAAAACTCTGGTGCACGACCATAACATACTTGGGTATTTGGGAAAAAATTAAGCAATAACAACATAGTTTCCTTTGTCCTCATTTTCATTTCCTTAGCTTTATCAAACTTCTTCATACAATACATACCGTAGGCGCCAGCGTGATGAAGAACTGGCTGCCGTTACTGTTGGGTCCGGCGTTGGCCATGCTCACGGTGTAGGGCCGGTCGTGTTTCAAGTGCGGCTTGAACTCGTCCGCGAACTCTCCGCCCCATATGCTCTCACCACCAGTACCCGTGCCTGGGAGAATCGAAGTAAAACTTTAAGATATTTTTTTATAAGCAGGTTAAGAATTGAGCTGCCGGGGCTGCAGGATTGTTCGAAAGAGTTACCGCGGCCCTGGTACATAAAAAGCCTACGACGAAAAACGACGGTTTTTAGTTAGTACTAGCTTCTGCCAGCGGTTTCACCCGCATCCCGTGGGAACCTCGGCACGGACCCAGATAAAAAGTAGCCTATAGCCTTCCTCGATAAATGGGCTATCTAACACTGAAAGAATTTTTCAAATCGGACCAGTAGTTCCTGAGATTAGCGCGTTCAAACAAACAAACAAACAAAGAAACAAACTCTTTAGCTTTATAATATTAGTATAGAAGAGTCTGACACTCCCTCACCGCTGCTAACCATTTCATGATTATTGACGTCGTTAAAAAAAAAAACTGCTTTTACATTACTTCGAAACTAATCACTAAAATATTACAAATAAACGCGAGTGAAACTTGGCAGTGATGTAGCTTATATTACATGTATAATCGGAACATCATATAGACTGCTTTTTATTCAGGTGTGAGAAGTAATTGCCTCGGCAAACGGATGAAACCGCTGGCAGAAGCTAAATTCTATATCGCCTCAATAAAGGCTCGAGCAGACCGGATGCGTATACGTAGACGTAAGCGTAGACGTGCACGTACCACTGAGTTGTAATGTATGGAAATGTATGAGACAGGCCACACCGCTTGCGTAACGTAGACGTGCGCGTTGTTACGCAAGCGGTGTGGCCTGTCTCATACATTTCCATACATTACAACTCAGTGGTACGTGCACGTCTACGCCTACGTCTACGCATACGCATCCGGTCTGCTCAAGCCTTAAATAAATTAACTAGCCTTTTTCCTTTGTACTTATTGGAAACAATTTTTTCAAGAACTATTTTTTTTTTCAACTTAGTAACGATAATCAATATGCTTATTATCAACTTTGATACCGCGTCCTTCAGAACAAGTTGGTAGAAATTTGTGTTATCACGCGACGATAAGTTACACGTGAGCGCTAAACGTGTCGCTAAAACGTGCCAATAATAGAGATTATGGTTATTACTTAATTGCTAAATATTTCGATCATATTTAAATGAATTACTAGAGGTCTGATAAAACATCTTAATTTCTATAACTATGTTATTGTAGTACTAGTAGTAGTAAATTGTAAATATAATTAAACATCATAGTTGTGCCTTCGCTTCTGTATGAGTTTGGACAACTTTTAACTCACCAGTAGACCTACGAAAAATTCAATCAATACATATTATTAATATGGCAAATAAGTGTATTTACTTATTTCAAAGAGTACTGCCACATCACAAATCTATACTAATATTATAAAGCTTGAAGAGTTTGTTTGTTTGTTTGAACGCGCTAATCTCAGGAACTACTGGTCTGATTTGAAAATAGTTCCCACGGGATGCGGGTGAAACCGCTGGCAGAAGCTAGTCATATATATGTACACTAGCTTCTGCCAGCGGTTTCACCCGCATCCCGTGGGAACTACTTCCCGTACCGGGATAAAAAGTAGCCTATAGCCTTCCTCGATAAATGGGCTATCTAACACTGAAATAAATTTTCAAATCGGACCAGTAGTTCCTGAGATTAGCGCGTTCAAACAAACAAACAAACTCTTCAGCTTTATAATATTAGTATAGATGAATTGCAAAAAAAACTAAATCCAACGATTAAAATGATGGACCCAAACGATATCTCCTTATATACTAAGTACACGAACTCTCTTTTATACACACTCCTGCACTACGTTCACACGCCTGCACAATACTTTCTACCAAACTTATTGACTCCTACAAAGGTAGAACGTGAAAACTCAAAGTAAACTGTTGTTTTTAGAAAACTGTCGTTAACATTGTCAGTGAGCCTAAATAATGTAGTTTCTATAATCAATCTCACCAGTAGGATCTCCAGTCTGCACCATAAAACCCTTAATAACCCTATGGAAGACGTGTCCGTTATAGTATCCGTTCCGCGAGTGCACGCAGAAGTTCTCGGCGGTGCGCGGCACGTCCTTGCCGAAGATGCGGATGTGCACGTCGCCGAGAGACGTGTGGAGGATCGCCTGCTCGTACAGACGTTGTACTCCTGGGGAAGTAAGTTTATTGTGGTTAGGGCTGCCATCCGTCCGGGTTTCCCCGGATTTGTCCTCGTTTGGAGACCGTCCGGGAGCCGTCCGGGCGGGGTTTGAAGAAAATGAGGTCTTGTTTTTTTTGCATATTATTTTCGAACTCGTCCGGGAAAAAAAGCGATTTGCGCCAAATGTCCGAGTTTTTTGAATATTTGTCCGGGTTTGACGAAATTCGCGATGGCAGCCCTAATTATGGTAACAGTCTTACGAAGGGATCAGTTCAACCAGTCTTAAAATTGCCCCGGTAACGGAGTTGAGGTCAGATAGGAAGTTGCTCCTGTTGAGTAAAGGCTAGGTTTATGATGATGATTGCGGTTACGTGTTGTTTTTGAGTGATAACTTGCTGGTGTTAATCTTTTAGTCAGAACTACAAAGGGGTTAACTTAATCTGCAACACTCTGAGTCAATCAGTTATATACTTATCCTAATGGTAATTTTTGTTACTCTTTCACTCTAAAATTACTGGATGGCCAGTAATTTTAGATTTTGATGAAACTAGGTAGTAACATAGCTTTTATATCACAGTAACATATAAGCTACTTTTATGCCAATTAATAAAGATAATTTTTTTTAATAGTATCACCAGAAAATACCAATGAAACCAGACACGCCACAATAATAACATCCTTACCTTGTCCTTCCGTCGCAGAAATAATATCCTCCTTCGAAGGTTTCTCATTAAAGATATCTCTGTCAGCATCAGGGCTCTTGATGTCATCAGGGCTTCTTCTCGAGAACATGTAGAACCGGTTCTTCTTGTAGGCCGTGCAGAAGAGAGTCGGGTCTATCTTCACGTTGAGGAGTGTGGGGTTCTCAGACCCTTCCATCTCGAGGGTCGTAGCTACTTTTGATTGGTTTGTTCGACCCTGGAATGGAGAAGGGTTGGTTTTTTGTTTTGAAAGGGTTGACAATCTTACAATACCAAACTTGTTTAATAGTTTACAATCTAAACTAGTCTTTTGAAGGATATAAGTAGTTGGAATCAGCTTGGTGTCCTGTATAGCGAGATTACTCCACCATACTTTATATGCTCCACTAATTAGCCAATTTGGATGCTATTTTCAGAAAAATAATCCTTGTTGATGGTTTTACATACATATTTATTTGTAATTTCACCCGCATCCCGTGGGATCCTCGGCACGGCCCCGGATAAAAAGTAGCTTATAGAGTTCCTCAATAAATGGGCTATCTAACACTGAAAGAATTTTTCAAATCGGACCAGTAGTCCCTGAGATTAGCGCGTTCAAACAAACAAACAAACTCTTCAGCTTTATAATATTAGTATAGATAATAGGTATATATTGTTCAAAATAAACCCCAATTTTTTTTTCTAGACTCCTTCCCCTTGCAAGTAACGAAGCCGAAGAACTAAATTAATGATGGCCTATAAAATCTCCACTATATTAGTGGTCTATCCTTACCTGGAACAGTGCCAGATGTAGAGGCCTCAAGTTCTCCGGTTTCCCCAGCATGGCGACGCATCTGTTAGTGACCAGGTTGACCACCTTCACGCCGAGCATGGTCGCGTAAATGACGAAGTGGCCGGAAGTGTCGAACAGCACGTTGGCGAGATGAACGGAGTCGGACTTCTCGAGGTCGCGTTCAGCTGCCATGCTGGGAAGAAATGTAAATGTTAGGTGCTTTTTGGTAAAAAATTAAGATTCATTTATAACATAGAGACAGATAGAGGAGTATGGAAAGAGAAAACATGCTGCGCCAACCCCAAATAACACTGGGATAGGACAGGAAGAGGATGCTGAAGATTTATTTATGAACTAAATTAAAATATTCAAAATTTGTTTGATTAAGTCTTTTACATGTTAGCTTAAACGAGCTGCAAGTATATAAGATGACAGCGTAAATCCTTTTACCATCACGCACGACACATAGATCGCGCCAAATAACTTAACATTTTTTTTTTAAATTAGCCATCTTTCACTCACTCTTATATAAAATAGCGTTTTGTTTATATTTTTTTTCACTATAATAGTGAAAGTGGAAATCGATAGTAGTTTCTCGAAAAAATCTTCCAAACAGCTTACCTCAGAAAGTATATGGCGCATACTGTATGTACTACATATTAAGAATACGAAATAATATGTGCAACATTACCGTCTACCGAACTCCATGTTGGGCAGCTGCTGCGTCTGATGCTGTAACTCCTGGAAGCGCTGCAGGCTCTCGTCCAGCACCTTGTGGAGCTTGCCTGACAGGAAATGGAACACACGCACCTATTACATCAACAGACAAACATCCTACACGTTATATGTATACTGGGGTTGCGGGTGCCTAAATGTTTGGGTACATGAGTTAAGACTTTGTTACTAAAGGTATATATAGTAATAGTAGTATATTGGGTACTTCATGCAAATAGATGCAAAATATAATGTTTATTTGTGACTTTATACCTACTAAAACAGTTCTAAAGTGGCTTGCATTAAGCATAGGGATCGCATCCAATAAATACGAATTTAAAATCAACTTATTGTATGCTAAAGTAACAACTTGCAAATAATAACACAGCCAATGAGTAGAAATAAGATAAATATGTCAACAGTATCTACCTCTATTGCCATAAAGACTTCCTCTTTCACATCCTTAAAATCACAATTATCTACAAACTTTCTATAAAATAAGACCATTAAAAATATCAGGCTAAAACCAATTTCAAAGTCCCATAAATTAAGAAATTATTACAAAATTAGTGCTAAATCATCTTACCTTCCTATCCAAACTGATAGACGCCATCTTCTTCCCATCCGGCGAGAACGCAAGCGCAGTAGGATAAGTCTTATTCTTCACAAAGTCATACAAATCAGTGTCTAACTTAGAACCGAAGTTCACTGTCTTCGGAAACTTGTACTCATGTTTCGGTCCGGTCCAGTATTCAATGATACCGGCCTTGTCAACTGATACTGCGGTTTCGTACACTGGGTTGTATTTGATTGTGGTCACTGTCGCTTGGTGGAGGGTCTCAAAGGTGTAGAGTGGTGTACTTGATGTCTGTGTGCCGTCGAATATGTGGATCTTGTTGCTGGCCTTTTCTGAGCTGGAGGATGAGACAGAAACGTATAGTAGATAGTTTTATTGTCATAAAAAAAAACTTAAAACAGTGATTGTGATAGAGACTTGCTTATGAGAAAACTAATCAGATTTCAAATAAACATGCCTAGAATACTTAATCCATTCTGGTGATTGGATTAGTATTGATATTTTATCATTATGTATTTTAAAGGCAAGACAGGTACAGATTTCTACAACTTTATACTCACTATACGTAGTATAAGTGTGTATAAAATTCATATAATTACAGTCTCACTAGTTGTAGCCTAGTCAATAGAAGATGACCTTACAAGGCAATAGATAGCAGCATTACTATTAACAGTAACCTTTGCAGTGCCCTTTAGTAACATACACTAACATATGCAGCGAATAATCTGTATCTGTATAATAATCTGTGAATTTGTTCTAATATTATAACGCTGAAGTGGATGTTTGCTTAAACGCACTAATTACTGGAAGTACCTGGATTGATTTGAAAAATGCTTTCAGTGTTAGATAGCCCATTTACCGAGAGAGGCTATAGGCTGGGGGTGAAACCGCTGGTGGAAGCCAATAATACTTACATAGCAAGTGCAGATATAGGATCCCCAGCTGAATGCACCCATTCAGCAACATACGGCTCAAATTCTATGGATATCATGTTGATCATATCTGAAATAAAAATAATGAACATAAAAAAATGCTTATGCTCACATAAAAATTATTTTTGTCAGCAGTAAGTGTTTATATGAAACTTATGCTTTTATTGAATAATGTAAACTGGTTATAGCTGTCACAGCAACTTTACTAAGCATAAAGCATTACACTTTTATTGAATAAAACCTTCTATAGCATCATTTACTGTTTGCTTTACTATTTGTATGCCAGAATCTTCCTAGATCATGATTAGAGATTTTTTTTTATACCTTTATTTCTAATAACTAGGGCCCAAATTCTTATGAATGTGTCAGTCATGAGGTTAACATAATGACGCAGCATTAATATATTTCTTACCAAAGTTAACAACATCAAAGACCTTGATAGTCTTCTCCAGTGAAGCAGTGCAGAGCAGCGTGCCGGTTGTGTTTGCAGCGACATGGCTGATAGGAGCTAGATGGCAGCGGAAATGCTTCACAAATTCTATGCCCTCCTCCTAGAAATTGATATATTATAATTAGTAAAAATTAGCATACTTCTGAAAATAGAATATAAAAAATACTGCAAAGCAGAACAATATTGTGAATGAAAACTTTAACAAACTATAGCAAATTAGCTCCTATTGAAGATATGGAATCTGTTGTAAGAAAATCGGCAAACTACATCGTTTTCAGGATAAAACACAATTAGAATTTAGTATTATATAAAAATATAAACAGGAATTACATTACAAATTAGCAATCAAGATCTAAGTAGTTGGGCTTAACATACCTGTTTCTTCCAAAACTTCAAATGTCCGTCCTGACTGGCGGTGATCACGAAGTCGGTCTTAGTGACCACAACATGCGTGACCACATCGCGATGCATGTAACTGAACTCATAGGTCTCAGACGTCGGCAGGTTCTCAATGTACAGAGATTCAAACTCCAACACTGGAAAACAAAACAAATACTATATAAGGCCTCCAAGTTCTATATAATCTTAGTCTTATTTCTAAAATTATTAAAATAGTAACGTGATTCTACCTTTCCTCTTTTTAGGTTTAGGCTTTGATGCCTCTGCGGGCATAGGCCCTATCCAGCCGTCGCTTTCTTCAGCCTCTTCATTGTTATCAACGCTGCTGCGCCTTTTCTCTGCGGACATTTTTCGCGCCGTAAAACCTTTCACAGCTTCCTTTTTATCTCACGAATTTCAGTATTTCGTTAGTTTTGTAAACACCGTCCGCCGTGACAAAGTTGACAATACATTACCAATGCAACCAATTGTAGATTTTGTAATTTAGGTATGTTGTGCGAGGAAAACGTGATCTTCTCAAATTGGCTGCATTATACTGTGCAGTGGTGCTGGTGATGCATACAGCCTAAAAAGATGGATTTTGGTTTGTGGTCCCAAACAAAATGAAAGGATTCCATTGGTAATAAATTTTTTGACACTTTTTTTGATTGGCTGCGATAATATTATAACACTCGTTATTGGTCCATTCGATACCATTATCCATAGACACTTAGATCTTGATAGACCCAATATAAAAAAAATCTTTATTTAAAAGAAATAATGAAAAAACATTTTTAAGCATTTTATAGCGCACATTTGCAGAAGTTTTCACTTAATTCTGGATAACCACCATACCTAGATATGTTTTTTATGTTTAGTAAAAATCATCACAAAATCACGTTGAAGGAGCGTTGAAAACTTTTTAGCTACATTGTCTATGCTTAAAATGTCTTTTACGAATTCGTAGTGATGGTGGCTGGCTTCCTTGCAAACGAAGCGTCGTAAATTACATCTTATTTGTAAATCTTATTAAAAATTTGATCGTGAAACGATCGAATCTATAGTGATTTAAGTGCTCAAGAAGTTTCACATCTAATCGGTAAGTGTAAAGTGCAACATTGATTGTGAAACCGCGCGCTACCGGTACCTCTACACGTGGTTAGGCTACTATACAGCGTACGTACATTACAGATGTGTTTTCTTATAATTATCAGCGAATATAGCCACGACGCAAATTCACCAAGTGTTTCCAAGTGAAAATCTGTTAATTTTATGTCAACGCATCATAGTTAGGTTGTTTATTGAACGTGGTTAGTTTGACAAACGGTGACTCGTTGCTGACACATAAAGCTGCTCTTGAGGTAATTTTATATTCGAATTTGCTATCGGAATGTATTTGTATTTAGTGAAATGCAGCTGCAACGATCAAAAAACTTGCTCCGTCATCACCCTGCAATCTGTACATCTTCTAAGCATTTGTCATGCCTTCTCTTGTATGTAGCTTTCTTTTTTTTCCTCTGTTAGTATAAGACAATGACGCATCGCTACGCTATGAACAGCATGTGGGAAAGTACCAATATGTATAATGCCTATAGGAACCTCACAAGTCTAGTTTTGAGCATGTGTTAAGCTGTCTACCTGTTACATGCTCACACAAAGGACTCATGGACATCTAAAGAGTATATTAACTGTATTATCGGTTAATGTACTTACAAATTCATTGACTTTACTGTATGTAGTAGGGATACTGCTATCTATATTGGTTAATGATAATTGATTATACCACATTGTGCATGTGTATTTTTCCATCAAATTCACCCTTGTTCTAATAATATTCAAGGTCAATTTGTTCTGCTAAGATTTGGGAATATTTCCTTATACTACATGCTATATTGTTATTAAAGTAATTAATTACCTTTTGTAGCATTTCTCAGTATGAAAGTGAATGAAGTTAGCGAACAATTCCAATTATACACTTTCTAAGCATTTAAATTCTTCAATATTAGTTTCACCTATCATTGACTGCAGTAGCATTAAAATACAAGGTAATTGAGAACATAATTGCTTAAAAAAATGTATCAACACTGAAAAGGTTTTAGTATAACAAAATTCTATATTAAACCCAGTTTATTTTAATCGGGTTGGTAATACTAACACAAGCAATGCTGGTTGTTCTAGTACAACAATTTAAAAAGCACCATAAACAACTACCAATAAGTCTAAAAAGGTTTGTTACACTTTATAATGTACAGTTAGAACTTTCAAGTTATTGACCCTATATCAGTTGCATTTAGAAAGTAATTCACTTTCTGTATTTACACCACGGCCAGCTAGATTTCATACTAAAATTCATGTAGGATTTTATATTTTGATGGGCCTTTTCCAAAGTAATTATTTGTTTTATATTGTCTTGTATTTGGTTTGAGATAACTTTGAAATCTTTATTGTGTAGGTAAGTAGAAAGCAAGAAATTGCTCAACATTATACTGTTATTTCATATTCAAGATTACTGGTAAACGTTTTTATGTTGATTAAACATGTTCACAATGAGTACTTGTGTGTAACCCTGAGTAATTAAACATTGTTTTACCGAAATGTCTGTCTTCTAATCAAAAGCTTCATGTTACTAAATAGGCATACAATTACTTTGTAAAAAAAAAAGTCAATTTACTTAATGGACACTTAACCAAACAAGAGTTAAGTCTCCTGAGAACCACTATAACAAGTTGGTACATGAATATGTGCTGGTTATTTACATTGTGACAGTATGTGCACTAGTTATCATAATTGCTCTAAGTTAATGACTTTCCCACTTGGAGCTTTCACTATCCCCCCCACATTTAGCTCATGTTTTATCACCATGCAGTGTAGCTGACCTTTTGTGTAGAAAACATCAGTTGAACATTGACCAAGATCATTTTAAACATAAAACTGTTATTAAAACCATCCTATGTAACATTTAAAATACAAAGGTTTATTGGTTATGCAAATAAAACCATGTACCCAATAATGTCTTGGTATTATGTTGATCAATAGTTTAGAGGCCAAAGAAAGGTGTCGCCATGTCGAGGTCGAACACAAAACTTGTGTTTCTAATTCTATGATTTCTATTAAATTACTGTTTGACTGAAATATACAAGTCCTCTAACATCTGTTTCAATAAGTGTCATTAATTGTGCCTTATTGTCGATAAATAATACTTCATCAGTGCTACATGTTGTATCAAACCATTGTATGTTCTCTAGCAATTACATAATGTTGCTACATATTTTATATCTGACCTACTTTAGTGCATGTCGAATTCAAATCGTAGCTAGATTATAATCTATCAGTTTTCGTAGTCACGTAATGATAACAACAGCAGCTAAATGTAGTCATGGTTAGTCATCAAAGTAACTCTTCTCTCGTAGAGCTTCTTCATTGTAATTGTCCCGTCACTAAAATCTGGCACAAGATGCTGTTAAAATACTGAAGTCAACAGACCTTTCGGAATGCGCGGCGTTCAAGTCGTCAATTGTTTTGCATCGTATCGGGCCTCCCTATAACGTCTCGATCTAAATGTTTGCCGCGAGTCAATTGGTGACAATCGTACGTAATTTGCCGTGATCTTGGCACATGGAACGCGTTATCAACCTCAGGGTCATCACGTCAGCGGAACTTCTGTGCAAATAATTAAACTTCTCTCTTACACTTATCGCTCCGAACAGGGATAAGAAAGAGATAGACGAGGCGAATGACCGTATTTTATAAAGGTCATTATTACAAGGTCAGAAAATGACGTCCACAGAATAACATTTTCACCCCAAATCGTCTATCGTATCTTCGCCTCTTATAAAACCCAACTTTTCTACAATAAATGCTGCGTAGATTATAGTACATTCTGTAAGTCCTAGTAGAAGTACCCTTATTATGCGTTAGTGATAAGAATATAGTCAGCGAAGTGCATCCTATTGTTCCAGACAATGAGTTCGAGCGTATGCTACAAGTGCAACCGGACGGGGCACTTCGCCCGCGAATGTACCCAGGGCGGCGTCACTGCTCGCGACTCTGGCTTCAACCGCCAGCGCGAAAAGTGCTTCAAGTGCAACCGCGCCGGACACTTCGCGCGAGACTGCAAGGAGGAGGCTGACCGTTGCTACAGGTTAATATACCACCTTCTAACTTTACTAACACTTCCAGCCAAATCTACCTCGAGGAATAGAAGAACCACCCTTTCCAGTCCTTTGTCCCGTGTTGAATCGTCAAAGCATTTCTGAATTGTATTAACAGAAGAATAACAAGACATTTCCATATTCGCCAACCGATAAGAAGTCTACTTATCAAGAACCGTAAGTGGTCCGAATAAATTGTAAGTTTGTCGGTATCCTTTCGTAGTAAATGGCCTGCAAAGAAAGATAAGGGCTAACATAAGATGGCGACGGTGACCCATTGCTCAACCGTACAGCTGCTCGGTGACGCGATAGAGGCGATCAATCAAGCTTCTTATTCTATCGTTGCAACAGGTTAACGACATTTCAAACGATACACGGTTGTTCGTGTAGACATGAGGTATCTCTATTGGCTCGTTACGCATGAGTGGTCACGTTTGAACGCTTCCACTTACACGCATTCTATCGACTAGCGTTTACCCACCACGAAACAAGTGCCACGCTACGACTCTTATAAAGTGATACAGTATTGTATTACATACATACAATTTCAGATTTCTATTCATACTAATAACAAAATCAATATTCTTGCTAGATAAACTAGTTTGCTCGAAACCAGGCTCGCTTAAGTTACGCCTAACCAGCACATCGACTTTTTTGAACTGGGTGTGTTTCTACTCACGATATTGAGTAAACGTTAGCACACGATGATTCTTATCCGAGTCACGGCCTTTATCGTTAAATCATATCTAAAAACCAGTTTAGATAAAGAGAAGAATCGTCTTTGATGTTACTTTGCTATTTGATCATAGTCCGAAGGTCCCAAGATAATCTCACATATTTATATCTGGAGACATCAATAACCGATTTAATGTAGGTACAATTGTCCCCAGCTAAGGAGGTCGTAGAGAAAGTGTGGTGTTCAAATGTCACGTGGAACCGTTGGCATTGACCTTGGCTCCACACGTGACCAATTAACTTGTCAACGACCTTATTTAAATTGTAGATAGATGTTATTTTTCTAGATGTATTGGTGTTGAGTGCATATTTAATAGTGGTGTATATTTGTATGACGCAGATGTAACGGCACGGGACACATAGCGCGCGAGTGCGCGCAGAGTCCGGACGAGCCGTCGTGTTACAACTGCAACAAGACCGGGCACATCGCACGGAACTGCCCCGAGGGCGGGCGCGATAGCTCCAACCAGACCTGCTACAACTGCAACAAGTCCGGCCACATCTCACGCAACTGCCCCGACGGCACCAAGACTTGCTATGTGTGCGGAAAGCCCGGACACATCTCCCGCGACTGCGATGAGGAGCGGAACTAACACACGCCTCGTCGCGATTGCCTATATATAAAATAAACTATGTATATTATGATGCCACGCACGGACGATAAGCAAAGGACGCGATACGCGACACTAGATCGTAAGACCACACGACTGTATTAAATTAATGCAACGGAATTATAAATCAGGATGCAGCAGCGGTATTCTCGTGACAGACTGAGGTGTATGATTTTTAAAATGTTGACTTGTATATAGGTCTCCCCGCCGCGCGAGCGCCGGCGGCGCTCGTCGATACGTTAATGTTTGTTCTTGCACGACGTGAACGAGTTATTGTGTTTTAAATCATTTAATAATCGTGATTGAACTATTGAGGAGGTAGCGTTACAGTTTTTAGCATTACAGAGTATATATTTAATATATTTTGTACAGATTTTTTTGACAAAAGATAAATTGGATGCTGGCGTATAATGCGTTTTCAATGTGAAGAGTGGAGGCCCCGGAGCGACCCGTACCCCTTCTGGACTCTCTTGTTCGTCTTGTTATACAGTAATCGTTGTTCTTACGCGATCGTACTGCGATCCGACGAGTCTCAATCTTACATCCTATCACTTCGCGTGATTTATTTTTATTGATCAATTCCTTTGTTTATGAGATCCTGCTAACTTGTGGAGAATTCAGTGGTTAATTAGAATTTCATCAATCAAAACATTTTTTATTTTGTTATCCCTGTCAATGTGCCTCTCTGTAATACATAATGTATAATGATTACTCAAATAACAGTGGGAGATGATTCATTAATAAAATCTTGCCTTATTATTTCACAAGTTTTCATCTCGCCCTTTGTTTTTAGTATCATACATATTTATTTCAAACTTGTACCATGAGCTCGCAACTTGGACACACAACAGCTATTTTAGTCTCCCAAGTCTAATCACTTAGAATTAATCACATCACTGAGATTTTGTCAACTGACTGAACAAGAGGGCATTACCTATCCTACAACCAACCCTAACATTCATACAAAACTCGTACACCACATGTTTTTTTTTTGTTCAACATTGGAAGACCTGATAGACACATTTTATTGCCACAAAACGTGGCAATGCTCAATGTTGCCCGTCTCTTGGACGCATTCCCAAGCGACGACAATGATGATTTTTTGCCATAATTTTTACATAATACGATCTCTTCCAACATTGCACAAAATAATTATTACTAGATCCGAGTATCATATGAAGACACCAGTTTTATTTATGACTAAAATAAGCAACTAAATGTAGGAACCCTCTATGTGCCTGGACCTATGTTGAAAGGCATGATGAATTGCTAAAACTATTGCATGAACAAGGAAATGCCTATTAGGCACGGCGAATTAAAAACACCGGCCAAGTGCGAGTCGGACTCGCGCACGAAGGGTTCCGTACCAGAGCAAAAATGAGCAAAAAATCATGTTTGTTGTATGGGAGCCCCCCAAAATATTTATTTTATTCTAGTTTTCAATATTTGTTGTTATAGCGGCAACAGAAATACATCATCTGTGAAAATTTCAGCTCTCTATCACGGTTTTTGAGATACAGCCTGGTGACAGACGGACGGACGGAAAGAGGAGCGAAAACAATAGGGTCCCGTTTTACCCTTAGGGTACGGAACCCTAAAAAACTAATTACTATACTAAAATAATGGACACGTATTTTTTTCTTTTCTCGCAAACAAATAACAACGAAGATACAAAATACATTGCATTTCGTGTTACGTCACTTTCAAGTACTTTACACAGACGTGACGTCACGAATTTCCTCTCGCAATCTTTGTTGCGTTATATCTAAGTAAATATTTTGTTAAAATAAAAAATACGTGTTCAATACCTAGTTTTGTCAATGTATAATGTGGACTAATTAAAATCACTATTTTTTGCCGTTTTGTCGTCACGCATATTGTTGAATCAGTGCCTGATAGATTTGATTAGGCAAAAGTGGCGACTATCTAGATTGAACAGCGAAAATAAGCGTAAAAAAGGTTTCCTATTTCGCTCGGCTACACAGGCACATTAGCAGGTACATAGAATTTTGTGTAAGTACCTACTCATGTATAAACATCGAATTCGAAAAGCTACCAACGTGGGTAAAAGCAAAACCGCCAGATCAATAATCCCGCATGCTTGGAACCTTGAGCGGGTTGTAATAAGGGGAATCCTGGTTTCTCTCATCAATGTAGACACTTCAGTTCAAAGACTACCTACATTTAGGGCTGCCATCTCGAATTTCGCCAAACCCGGACATTTGGCGCAAATCGCAATCGAGGTGCTTCCTTACATGAAAAGTGTCCGGGTTTTCCCCGGACACTTCTTGAAACCCCGCCCGGACGGCACCCAGACGGCCTCCAAACGAGGACAAATCCGGGGAAACCCGGACGGATGGCAGCCCTACCTACATTATATAATTTTCAGTCTATGCATCAAAGCTAACGGCATGCCGCATCTTTTATATTCTGCCAGTCTGTAGGTCCTTTGCGAGTTTGTATTTGCCTTCAGTTTTGGAGATAGCAATAAGTGCGCTGTCCAGTGGAGAATTATGGTCTCTGCACACAGCGGGCGCGGCGCGGCGGGACGGGACGGCGACGTGACGCTGAGCAGTTGTAATGTACTAGATATTACGGAGGCCGCCACACAGAGCCGTCCCGCTCGGCGCGACGCGACGCGATGATCTAGTACATTATATCGCGTCGCCGTCCCGTCCCGCCGCGCCCCGCCCGCTGTGTGCAGCGACCATTAAGCATAAAGATGCTGCTGTCGGACAGTTATTGGTCAGTGGGTCGTCTTAGGTTATTAGAAAAAAAATGCTTGAATTAAGGATTTTTTTTTCTTTTCTATTTTAGGGTTTATGTGGTGTGCACTTCTCTTCATCCTCGAGGCAGAAATGTACATGTATATACTTTTAAAAAGTAAGTATATGAGGTAAAAACAACCCAGATTGAGCTTACATATTTAATAACAATGGATATATAGAAAGCAGCACTACACTTACTGACTGAACCCCGCGTCTAACCGAATGCCCCATGTGTAACTATGTATGTAATGCAACCTTACGTCACAAAACGTTTAAATGCTTAAAACAAAATACTGGGGCCCGATTCTCCTAATTTTACTTGCGCCATTCGATTCACGTTCGACTGCGATCCAATCCCCACTCGATTACGATTGAAGCGTATGTGGCATTCCGCTATTTTTCTTTGAAATAAACGTTTTTATCCTTTTCTATCATTCAATAACAATTATTTTGTCTGCAAATGATTTACGATTGCAAAATGATTGTACAGCAAACTACCGTATAGACCAAATCACCAAAATAGCAGACCAATCGCACACCAATCAAATGTCAATCGAATACGATTGGTCTTTTATTAGTATAGTAAGTTCAACTCAGTTGTGCGCGCGGCCTTATGTATGGGTAACCCTTGTACATATACAGTGACTTTGTGTGCGTGACAAGAGGTACAGTCGGGTACAAATACAGTTATTTAGGGGTTGTATACGGGTGTTTAAAGAAAAACAGTTATTACGTAATTTAATGTTTATTTATTTATAATGATTCTGAATCGCTACTTGAAAAATCAAATGATGAATTTTCGGATTTGCTACTCTCCAAGGTGAATTATAAATTCTGCCTCCATGTCAAAATGTCTATAGTACCTATTCTTCTTTTTTCTTTTGTACATGTCGACAAGTATTACCCCACATCCCTTCATCAATTTCACCTAAACGTTCATTTATGAGTTTTATTATTTCCGTCTTATTTTGGTCGACGTTATGCGAAGCAATATAATTTTTTTTACATTTTGTTTACATTATCATACTTGATTATACGTCTTATTACATTCTTAGTCCACACTTTTATTTATTATCCGCGTACCCCGAGCTAGAAAATATGTAAGGAGTATTTAAGTAATTCATCTTAGATATTTCACCTCATTTATTTCTTAGATACTGTCAATGTCAATTTGAAAAGACGTATGATAAAATAATGAAAAACTATCTATACTAATATTATAAAGCTGAAGAGTTTGTTTGTTTGAACGCGCTAATCTCAGGAACTACTGGTCCGATTTGAAAAATTCTTTCAGTGTTAGATAGCCCATTTGTCGAGGAAGGCTATAGGCTACTTTTTATTCGGGTTTGTGCAGAGGTTCTCACGGGATGCGGGTGAAACCGCTGGCAGAAGCTAGTATTTAATAATAAAAAGCTTTGAATGTTGTTTCATTTTTTAAAACGCTTTACCTGACTCCTTAATAATTTCTCCGTGAATAACTAGTATTTTCGTAAACGACTGTACCCATAACAAAAAGTGACAAGAACACGTCATCCTCGGACGACGTCACTGTCACACGAATGAAAGTTGTATATTTACAAGCCGACGCACACATAGAGCCGCGCGCAAATCCGAGTTGAACTATCTATAGCAGAATGCCCGATATGGTTAAAACTGCTATTACGATCATAGTGCGATTCGATTTCTCTTCGATTTTGACATTATTAACTTAGAAGAATCGGGCCCCTGATAGATATGGAAATATGTTTCACTGGAGTTATAAGTCGTTGAGCACAGCATTCGTTCGACAAACGGAGACGGAAAACCAGTTCAAAAAAATCCGTTTATTCCATAGACAAGATAGCATTTAAAAAAACGAAATTATATTGCGAGTCCCAAGTGCATTAACTTTAAAAAAACTCAATATCTGAGATGCAGCAACAGATTCACTACTATGTAAAATTCATAAAGGGTATTTTAAATGCAACGCTCAGGAATTATCAATTTACGATTAAGTTGATACCTTAACGGAACTTACCGGTTTTTTCACTAGCCGGGCGTGGTGAAGTGCGGCTGCGCGACAATCGCATTTTCTTGAATGAAGTGAGTAATGGGACGTTGTTAACGTTCTTGTTTATTTATTTGAATTAAACTTATTTTAAATGATTTTCTTTTAAATTTTGTGATTTTCTATGTTTATAGGTAGTATAGTGAAGTTTTAGTGCAAATGTGTTTGTTTACTTTCTTCAAAATATAAAGTCGGAGAGTATCCATGGGCGTTAACTTCAGGTTAAGAGATTGTTAATTTTATTATTAAATTAAAATTAAGGTTAATCGAGTATTAAACTCGTTCAGAGTTTATATATTTAGCTATAATTTGGTATGTGTGATCGGTGTTACATAATTAACTGAACTTTTAACTGACAATAGTTGTTGTTTACGTTGGCCAACGATTGTCGCAAATTCGAATGTTAATTTAAACATCTTTATTAACTATCAAATACGTTTGGTTTTACATAGATCTTACATGCAGCTATTACAACTTTATGTGCCACTAGTTTTAAAAAGATATTTTATTAAAATCATAGTTTAATAAAGTAGTATATTCACGTATTGCATAGCTGTCGGTCACCTAGCCCTATTGTTAAATTAAACCTATCAATATCTGTTGTTCACGTTTTATTAACAGCAAATATTAGTAAATTAAACTTATACGAGTACCACAATTAAATATACTTCCTATCATACACGCTTTTTACATATATACATCTATGTATTTATTTTTTAAATAATATACAAACTTATTATAATGTACATTTTTGTGTTAACCTTAAGTTTTAACTTATATTACAGGCAAACAAAATCAAAGACTGAATTATGAATCTCTTATTTTTAACATACATACTATCTACAACAGTATTAAAGCTATGTTCATCACAAGATTATGCATCTCCAACATACAATCCGGATATAAGTCAGACAAACCCAACAAATGACTACCTCAACCCGGACCCAAAGTATGACAACCCGTATGACCCCAATAGGAGGTATCAGAATCGTAATCAGAACGATCCAACCCAACAATATGATCCAAATCGTCCGTATGATCCAAACCGGAGTCCATATGATCCAAACCGGAGTCAGTATGACCCAAACAGAAGTCAATATGACACAAACCGGAATCAATATGAGGCAGACAGGAGGTACAATCAAGATGTGAACTACAACTCCAACCAGTATACTCCGGATAATACTCCAAGACCGTGGGACTCCAGCAGGACATACAGCACATCCTTTAAAGGTGCTCCTTTGGAGCATGAGAGTGTCATTATCAATGAAGCGTAAGTACCATTCACACTATGTAGTACAGAAAATTACTGAGGGCAGCTAAAAGTTTATATACTTATTTTGTGGGCAAATTAAGCTTGTTTAGAGACCATTTTATATGAAAATATTGACTCAAAAAAAAAATTGAATTGCATAATATCTTCTGAACAAGAATCATTGTAGCTTCTAGCATATTATGTACTTAATGAAACAACCAACTTAATTAACATAAAAATATAATTTTAACTTTTAGTACAACATTGGTTATTAATTTCCCAGGACCTACTTCATAGTGGCATCCAGGATGGTGCGACCAGGGCAGATCTACAAGATATCAGCGAACATACTCCAAGCCCGCATGCAGATGACTATCAGGGCTTCAATCTCCTGCAATGGAGTTGAAATAACTGATGTTAACCAGAGGGTGAAAGAGGGTGTTCCTGAGATATTGAATATGAGAGTAAGTTCTCTTTTGTTTATGTATGTTACATTCTAGTTGTTTTCTAAAACATAGGCTTCTCAATTTGGTCATACATTATAGATTAATGTGGATTTTTTAATTGACTTTCAAGCACAAAGATTTATTTTAAAACAGATATTGCCAAAGTCACAACCATATAAAATGATAATTGAAGTTGCTTTTTAAATCAGGCTGAAAAACAGCAGTTTTTACAATAAACCAAGTATAGCCCAAACTATTTGAACTTACAAAGAACTTCCCACCATTGTAATATAGTAAGTGCGACTTTCACACCAAAGCCCAGCGTGGTAATTATGGTCAAATCCCCAAACTTGGCCAACAGTGGTAATTTTTCGCATGTAACAACTAAGAGCAACTATTAATCTACCCCAGGTACCTCCAACAACAGTACCAGGAGACTACAAGCTGCGCGTAGAAGGGTTATACCTGGACACGCCGTTCGGCGGCCGCGCCTTCATCAACGAGTCGCAGCTCACCTTCTCCAGGCGATTCATGACCATATTCATTCAGATGGACAAACCTGTTTATATGCAGGGACAGACTGGTGAGTTTATATTGGAAAATACATACTATTAGTAAAAAAAAGTACCTCTTGAAATCAATAAATCTATGGAAACCAATAAGGATCTCATAACTTTTATATTAAGTCTATCTCTCTAGTCATCATATGAAAGCTGGGCATTTTAGAGGTGTCTACAAAAATACCAATATTGGATTCACAGAGAAAATATATTCAACTAGCTTCATTACATAACTCCCGATAAATGTAGCTGTTTTCGATAAATGAGCTATCTGACACTCAAAGAATTTTTTAAATCAATCCACTATTTTCTACGCTTAAACTAAATCTTCAGCAGTACAGTATGTATTAGTATAAATAAGTCTAACACTCCTACTGAATTTCAGTTCGTTTCCGCGTGATACCAATCAACACGGAGCTGAAGGCGTTCGGTCGCGCTATCGACGTGTTCATTCTCGACCCCAACCGTCGTATTATGAAGAGGTGGCTCTCTAGACAGGTATGCTAACCTTACCCTATATCTTTACATGAAGTATGGTAAAAATTATATATAAGATGCCTTGGGGATCTGATAAAGATCCCATATAGAAAAAAGGTGCTTTTCGATTCATATAAAGCTACCTCATAAGAATCATGGAATGAGTGAGAAATGATGAAAGTAAAACTAAAATTGAAAGTATAACAAATTAATTTGTCAATATTATGCGCTCTTCCAAATATCTCGTAATTGGTTTGCCGCCAGTGAACATGGGCATAGCATTTTCTTCAAATTCCTTCCAATGGTTTCTGAATTAGCCTTTTAAAGAAACTTTTAAGCTTTATATAATAGTATAAATAAGTAAGTGTGTCGATGATGTTTTATTACCTACATGTACAGAAGTAAAAGTAAAGTTAAACCACAAAGTACACATATCATTCAAAGACTACTATTACAATATCGTAACCACTCCATCTTGTCGGTAACAAGATTGATGGTATCACAATAAGTGAATAATGTCGCATTGTGCCACTCGATCGGATAGTCCAGTTAGTCCACTTGGATAGACTATTGTTCGCGCAAACTGTGCTCAAGTGTTACTGGATAGCTTGAGTTTTGTTGCTACTAACATAGTTGCAACGTATAGCAAGCATGCATACATGCGCTTTATGTAAAGACTGCATCTAACTGGAAAATTCCCTATCAAGTTATAAAAGGCAATCAAAATATCAAAAACTGCTATATCGGGTGTGTCGTTCATAATCACATTAAATGAAATGCGGTAATATACTGGTTAATATATGCCGATTAACACAAAGAAAAAAGAAAAATACGTAAAAATATAAAAACGAATTTTTCAAACAAAGTAAATAGAATAAAAATGTGCGAAAATTAGAACACCATATAAAAGTCAGTCATTACAAACAACTGAAATTCTCCCTTGAAAACTGACAGCTGTCACCTGATCAAAACATTCGATACTCCTAACTTTATCTCTGCTTTACACATGATGTAGTAAATTATAAAAACGAAAAATGACTCCTGCGGCTAAACCACTGAATGGATTAGGTTATTTTTTTTACAATTCGCCATAGAATATCATAAAGTATATGCGATAGAATTTAATGTGATTGTGAACGACACACCCGTTATATGACTGAGTTTTACAGTCGTACGAATTTTGTAAGGGTGTTTATAACACTAGTTTTTATTTGTTTGCATAGGTAGTTAAAGTACCATGATCAAATGTTTACACCATAAAGGTCAGGCAAGAGTTCATTCTTTTATTAGATGTTAATTTAGGTGCATACGTAAAGATGCGCTTGTAGGCACCTAATATTAGAGGTATATTTATAAACTTTGAGGTCTATGTTTGATGATTGGTGACTGTTTTAGTCAAATAAAAGTTAGTTTTGTAAGTTCATATGTATGAGAACTTTTTTACTAACCTTCGCCCGCGTTCCAGTAATCTAGGTATAAATACGAGTAAGTTTCGTCAAAATCCATTCATACACACATCATCCAACGTGAAAAAGTAACAAACGTGCATCCTCATAAGCCTCTATCTATAATATTAGTAAAAACGACTTCGCAAATTCTAGAAAAAAAATAAAATAAATGAATAGCTGCATGGGCAAAAGCCTCACTTGGTGAGTGGCTTACTCTTATTATTCCGTACTTTACCAAGGTACCAAGGCTCTAACAATAATTCTATCCTCAGAGTAACTTCGGTACAGTAAGTCTGCAGTATCAGATGTCAGACCAGCCGCTGTTCGGCGAGTGGTACATCCGCGTGGAAGCTCTCGGCCAGATCGAGGAGACGCAGTTCCTCGTTGAGGAGTACTATCAGACCAGATATGAGGTATGTGCACTGATTTTTTTAAACTGCGTTAGTTAGTGTTTTTTCAAGGTGTTTTTATAGCCGTCATTATTTAAGGGGTTTCAATATTCAATTAATTTTTAAAATCCTAAATAACTTCTCCAGCCTAACTGGAAGCCCGCCTCAACATAGTTGGGAAAAGGCTTGGAAGATGATGGAATTTCTCCAGCCTAACAATAATTTCAAACTGATATTGGTCAGTAATTATTAACTATTGTGATAACGAATTGAAACACCCAAGTAAAATAAAAAAAAAAATATAATTGCCACATTTTCTTGTTCATAAGTCTACGATTTAGGCATAAATTAAAAACCCGTTTTAGCAAACAAATCTATAACACCACAATAATCCCCAGGTGAACGTAACAATGCCAGCATTCTTCTTCAACACGGAGCCCTTCATCCACGGGCGTATAATGGCCAACTACACGTCCGGCGCCCCCGTCCGCGGCAACCTCACGCTCAAGGCGACCGTCCGCCCCATCCCGCAGTACCGACCGCGGTACTATACGCAGGGACAGTTCAACAATAGGGGACAGTTTGGCGTAGCCAGTGGATATGGGACTAATCAGTATACTAGAGGTGAGTTGGGAGAAGAACTCTCTTTTGGTTAAAAAAATATTAGTTGATCAGTTGTCGCTAACAGACAGACACAGCAGAAACTTGCCTCCATTGAAATTATTCTATAAAACGCGTAGATTTTTTCAGCATATGTGTAACAATGTGGTAATGTTTAATATTTTAAATACAAGCTAAACTACACCACTTACAAATAACAAAAAAATGTGATTTCATAACCTTAATCAATCTAAGAGTGTCTATGAGGGTTCTTGTTGGTCCTTCTCCAAGAGACCCATTGAAACTTAACAACTATCTTGACGTTTCGAAATAGCTTTTATAGGTCTAATTAATTTAACAAACCCATTCTCCCGCAGTACGCCAAAACCCATACAACTACAACAGCAACTACAACGACAGCTACCAGCAACAATACGACAAGAACTACCAGCAGCAACAGTACGACAACTACGGACAGACCATGGTGGACGAGTTCGGCCGACCTGTGAACACGGAGACCCGGTACCTGCCGGGACAACCTAATCAGTTGGAGCAGCCGGATTGGTGGTATGATCAGCAGAAAGTCGTTACTAGGATGTTTAATTTTGTAAGTATATAAATTAAATATAAATAGTTGGAATATAAGTAAATTAGTGTTAAAGTCTAGTTAAAATCTATTTAATATATTAACAATTTTAAAATCAAATAGGTTTGACATTATATAGCCAATTTCATAGACAACTCTGTTTCCTATAAAGTTGGAATTTTTAAAAACTTCTTTGTCTATTATTTTATTTTATAAGATTTATTTTATAAATATTGTTGGAGAAAGATCATGTTGGAGTTGGAGCTATAGCTAACCTTAAGTTTAAAATGTAAGGTACACCATTTCTAGAACGCATGATATTTTACACTACCTGCGTACTATAATTTCAAGACAGTACAATTACATACTAACTTATTTCTGTCACCCAGGATGAAAAATACCCGTTCTGGATGCCGAAGCCGGACCCGACGCAGTACGCGATCGACCACAACTCGAACGTTAACAATCCTAACTACAACACATATACTACTACTTCTTCTTACAACAATTATTACTCCAATCCGTATTACGATCAACTGCCGTATTTGAGATTTGTGAGTATTTTATTAAGTTATTATGTGCTTTATATAGAAAAATAGGGAAGATGCTGTGGCAGAAAGAGTAAAGGAAATACAGGATTCTAGAAGGTGTTCCTTCTTTCTATGAATATTCTATGTACTTTGTTTAGTCAAACACAGGTGGTAGTCAGCAATAGTATGCATATTCTTTACTAGCTTCTGCCAGCGGTTTCACCCGCATCCCTTGGGAACTACTTCCCGTACCAGGATAAAAAGTAGCCTATAGCCTTCCTCGATAAATGGGCTATCTAACACTGAAAGAGATTTTCAAATCGGACCAGTAGTTCCTGAGATTAGCGCGTTCAAACAAACAAACAAACTCTTCAGCTTTATACTATTAGTATACCTCGTGTGTTCATAAGTTTTGAGACAAACTTTTTACTTATAAAAATAAAATAAAAATTACTGGCTGCTGTATATTTCTTTTTTCTAATTTTGAATTTGGAATGTTAACTTTTAATATCTATGATTTCGGATTATTTTATTTAAATTTTCTCGTAATGGAGGGAACAAAAGAATTACGTGCGACCGTCATTTCACTATTTAAGGTGGGAAGAAAACCTATGGACATTTTCCGAGAACTGAAAAGTTTTGGTGTGAGCCGTAACTTCGTGTATTACACTATTAAATACAAGGAGACAAGTTCTTTACAAGATCGGCAAAGAAGTGGTCGTCCACGCTCTGTGAGGACGCCTGCGAACATTAAAATCATCCGAGAGCGACTTCGCCGAAATCCATGTCGCACTCAGAAGAAACTCGCTCTGCAGACCAATATTTCGCGCGTTTCAGTCAACAGAATACTGAAATATGATCTCAAGGTTAAGGCGTATAGCCGTAGGAAAGTACACTTTTTAAACGATCGCCTTCGTCAATTGCGACGCGAACGTTGTCCAATACTGCTTAGGAGACACGATGCGAGGAAGATACTCTTCACCGACGAGAAAATCTTTACTGTCGAAGAAAAGTTCAACCGACAAAACAATAAAGTGTATGCCAAAAGTAGCAAGGATGTCCTAGCTTCAGCACGGAATGTCTCGCGTACTCATCATCCGGCTAGTGTCATGGTATGGTGGGGAGTTTCGTACGAAGGTGTGACTCAGCTTCATTTCTGCCAACAAGGCGTCAAGGTGAAAGCCAAAAATTATCAAAGTGACATTCTAGAGACTGTTGTGAAACCCCTGTCTAATACCCTATTCCATAACAAGTATTGGGTTTTCCAGCAAGACTCGGCGCCATCCCATAAGGCTAAAACCACTCAAGCTTGGCTGAAGGAAAATGTGCCGGCCTTCATTGCGGCGAATGAATGGCCCTCCTCCAGCCCCGACCTCAACCCGCTGGATTATTCTCTATGGACCGAATTAGAGCTCAGAGCCTGCCGAAAGTCCCACCCAAACTTGGAGTCACTTAAGCGAGCTCTTGTCCGAGAAGCGAAGCGAATTCCTCTGGAAAAGATTCGTGCCGCCATTGATGACTGGCCAAATCGTCTAAGGGCATGTATTAAAAACAGGGGTGGTCATTTTGAATAATAATTATATATAATTTTTACTTACTATTTACTTAATGTTTACTATTGTTTTTATAAATATAAGTTAATTATTTAAAAAGATATGCAACTTTTATTTTGTCTCAAAACTTATGAACACACAAGGTAGATTGCATTACCAACAGCGGAGTTATTTCAAAGTACTAGTATAGTTACAAAAAAACACAACAAACAAAAAACACTTGTATTTTTTTATTGAATGGACCAGTCGATCTTTGGCTAGCTAGAAATAACTAATATAGCTTTTTGCCATAACCATATATATAGAAGAGATCGTTTATATTTATTTACCACCATTATAACCTTTGCCATAATTTCCACACAGTTCAACGGCACCTACGACTTCAAGTACCCTATGTCGGAACTAGCCCAGCTGGTGCCGACCTTAGATGGAGTAGAGGTCATCATCACAGCGTCAGTGGGAGACCCCTTCCTCGACGAGGTCATCGAAGGGTACAGCATAGCCAGGATATTTAATTCGTCATTGCAAGTGACCTTTTTGGGAGGAACCCCCCAAGTTTTCAAGCCGTCTATGCCTTTTGATGTTTATGTAAGTTTTTTTTTGTTTAAAGGAGTTATTTAAATTAATATCTGCTCTTAATATTTAAATGCTAAAGTATTATTCTAGCACAAAGATTTTACAACCGTGATGTAGTATACGTATTTATCTATTGGTTTCTTGTTGTGGAGGACCAATTAATGAATTTTGGCACAGCAAAAATTAAAATACCTGTTTAGGGATTGGTCTTAGGTGGAATCCCTAATTGAGCACTGCCTCTTCTGGTCGTAGGGTGCAGGGGGTTGAGTGAAACACGGTGTTCGGATACCGGATATATTTCGCGTAAACCCCCAGATAGAACCGTTCACTCGGACCAGTGAGCAGTAGGCAGTAACGGTCCGTGCCTCGCACACCTCATGCTCTCACACGTTTTTGCTTACCTTGCACTCTGCCATACATACTTACATGTGTCCCTACACCTGTTTCAATCTAAAATTCATTATAGCCCAAAAATATCAAGGTAGGTTGCACCATGTTACTATAACGATAAAATTGCCGACAATTAAGGCCCAAGCTCGTTCAATTGATAAAGCAAACAATTGTTTCAAGAAAAAAAAAACACGTAAAATTTCCAAAGTAAACAGTTGTTCTAATAAAAAACGCACATTTATATTGTTGGTTAGCTCGGGCTTAAGATCTAAGACCCCAAACTTACCCTATCACTCCCCACAGATGGTAGTCTCCTACCACGACGGGTCCCCCCTCCCCGCGTGGCAGGCGCGAGGCGTCTCGCTGCAAGTACATGTACAAGTGGAGGGTCGAGGTGGGGCTGTAGACCCGCAGCAACCTGCCCTGGTTCCTGGCAGTGATGCTGTATGGCATTTGAAGTTGGATCTCTATAAGCTGCTAAGTGAGTATATCTGGTTGAGCTGTCTACTGTTGAATATCTATACTTATAATAAATCTGTAGAGAGGTCAATTCTGTACATTGAATATATTTCCAAAAAAAACATCAGGGGGTGATTAGTGATCGATACTGATGCCAAAAATGCAATCAGTAAAATTTTTGCCTGTCTGTCTGTCTGTCTGTCTGTCTGTCTGTATGTTCGTTATAGAAACAAAAACTACTTGACGGATTTTAACGAAACTTGGTACGATTATTCTTCATACTCCTGGGCAGGTTATAAGATACTTTTCATCACGCTGCGACCAATAGGAGCAGAGCAGTAAAGGGAAATGTTGGGAAAAAGGGCGAAGTTACTCCATTTTTTAAGCTTCCGTCGTGTGTGCAGTCTTAATGGTTAAAGCTACACGGAAACCATGTATGACGGCAATGTTCTACTTAAAATTATGTAAAAAACATCCCATGACAGCATATGTCTAACTTTTATGGTTGACTCACAATGACACGTATAACTCTCAACAGCTTAGAGTTTGCACAAAGTCCGAATCTAACGCGGACGAAGTCGCTGGCAGAAGCTAGTTTATAATAATTTAATACCTTTTCAGGATATGAGATGATCTAGTCAGATTTCTGGGAATGACATAGGTCAATTTATTTTTGTGTTTTGTTCATTCCACATTGGAAACTAAACAAAATAAACCTTGCAGATGAGATCACGCTATTCTACTAAACTGCTGTTTTATTTCAATTCTTAATTTCTGTATGTGGTGGTTTGTACTCGAGCATCTGTACCTACATATATCCTAATGACTCGATATGCGTTAAGTGTATCTGCGTAGCTGGCTTATTTATTTAATCTATTTCACTATAACACTTCGATTTTACAAAAACAACTAAAATAAGCCTATTCTAACCCACAAGTTTCTCTCCCAGGACTACAAAATGACCCGAATTACCGTGAAGTACTGAACAGTATAACGGGCGTCCGACTCAGCGCTCAGCTGGTGGACGCGGTGGGCTCGCACGCGACGGCCGACGTGCACTTCGTGGCGCACTACAGCGCCAACAACCAGCATATACGCATCTCTACCAGCACCACTGATGCTAGGGTAAGTGGAATATATACATACAAACCGACCAGCACTACCGACGTGCACTTCGTGGCGCACTACAGCGCCAACAACCAGCATATACGCATCTCTACCAGCACCACTGATGCTAGGGTAAGTGGAATATATACATACAAACCGACCAGCACTACCGACGTGCACTTCGTGGCGCACTACAGCGCCAACAACCAGCATATACGCATCTCTACCAGCACCACTGATGCTAGGGTAAGTGGAATATATACATACAAACCGACCAGCACTACCGACGTGCACTTCGTGGCGCACTACAGCGCCAACAACCAGCATATACGCATCTCTACCAGCACCACTGATGCTAGGGTAAGTGGAATATATACATACAAACCGACCAGCACTACCGACGTGCACTTCGTGGCGCACTACAGCGCCAACAACCAGCATATACGCATCTCTACCAGCACCACTGATGCTAGGGTAAGTGGAATATATACATACAAACCGACCAGCACTACCGACGTGCACTTCGTGGCGCACTACAGCGCCAACAACCAGCATATACGCATCTCTACCAGCACCACTGATGCTAGGGTAAGTGGAATATATACATACAAACCGACCAGCACTACCGACGTGCACTTCGTGGCGCACTACAGCGCCAACAACCAGCATATACGCATCTCTACCAGCACCACTGATGCTAGGGTAAGTGGAATATATACATACAAACCGACCAGCACTACCGACGTGCACTTCGTGGCGCACTACAGCGCCAACAACCAGCATATACGCATCTCTACCAGCACCACTGATGCTAGGGTAAGTGGAATATATACATACAAACCGACCAGCACTACCGACGTGCACTTCGTGGCGCACTACAGCGCCAACAACCAGCATATACGCATCTCTACCAGCACCACTGATGCTAGGGTAAGTGGAATATATACATACAAACCGACCAGCACTACCGACGTGCACTTCGTGGCGCACTACAGCGCCAACAACCAGCATATACGCATCTCTACCAGCACCACTGATGCTAGGGTAAGTGGAATATATACATACAAACCGACCAGCACTACCGACGTGCACTTCGTGGCGCACTACAGCGCCAACAACCAGCATATACGCATCTCTACCAGCACCACTGATGCTAGGGTAAGTGGAATATATACATACAAACCGACCAGCACTACCGACGTGCACTTCGTGGCGCACTACAGCGCCAACAACCAGCATATACGCATCTCTACCAGCACCACTGATGCTAGGGTAAGTGGAATATATACATACAAACCGACCAGCACTACCGACGTGCACTTCGTGGCGCACTACAGCGCCAACAACCAGCATATACGCATCTCTACCAGCACCACTGATGCTAGGGTAAGTGGAATATATACATACAAACCGACCAGCACTACCGACGTGCACTTCGTGGCGCACTACAGCGCCAACAACCAGCATATACGCATCTCTACCAGCACCACTGATGCTAGGGTAAGTGGAATATATACATACAAACCGACCAGCACTACCGACGTGCACTTCGTGGCGCACTACAGCGCCAACAACCAGCATATACGCATCTCTACCAGCACCACTGATGCTAGGGTAAGTGGAATATATACATACAAACCGACCAGCACTACCGACGTGCACTTCGTGGCGCACTACAGCGCCAACAACCAGCATATACGCATCTCTACCAGCACCACTGATGCTAGGGTAAGTGGAGTATATACATACAAACCGACCAGCACTACCGACGTGCACTTCGTGGCGCACTACAGCGCCAACAACCAGCATATACGCATCTCTACCAGCACCACTGATGCTAGGGTAAGTGGAATATATACATACAAACCGACCAGCACTACCGACGTGCACTTCGTGGCGCACTACAGCGCCAACAACCAGCATATACGCATCTCTACCAGCACCACTGATGCTAGGGTAAGTGGAATATATACATACAAACCGACCAGCACTACCGACGTGCACTTCGTGGCGCACTACAGCGCCAACAACCAGCATATACGCATCTCTACCAGCACCACTGATGCTAGGGTAAGTGGAATATATACATACAAACCGACCAGCACTACCGACGTGCACTTCGTGGCGCACTACAGCGCCAACAACCAGCATATACGCATCTCTACCAGCACCACTGATGCTAGGGTAAGTGAAATATATACATACAAACCGACCAGCACTACCGACGTGCACTTCGTGGCGCACTACAGCGCCAACAACCAGCATATACGCATCTCTACCAGCACCACTGATGCTAGGGTAAGTGAAATATATACATACAAACCGACCAGCACTACCGACGTGCACTTCGTGGCGCACTACAGCGCCAACAACCAGCATATACGCATCTCTACCAGCACCACTGATGCTAGGGTAAGTGGAATATATACATACAAACCGACCAGCACTACCGACGTGCACTTCGTGGCGCACTACAGCGCCAACAACCAGCATATACGCATCTCTACCAGCACCACTGATGCTAGGGTAAGTGAAATATATACATACAAACCGACCAGCACTACCGACGTGCACTTCGTGGCGCACTACAGCGCCAACAACCAGCATATACGCATCTCTACCAGCACCACTGATGCTAGGGTAAGTGGAATATATACATACAAACCGACCAGCACTACCGACGTGCACTTCGTGGCGCACTACAGCGCCAACAACCAGCATATACGCATCTCTACCAGCACCACTGATGCTAGGGTAAGTGGAATATATACATACAAACCGACCAGCACTACCGACGTGCACTTCGTGGCGCACTACAGCGCCAACAACCAGCATATACGCATCTCTACCAGCACCACTGATGCTAGGGTAAGTGGAATATATACATACAAACCGACCAGCACTACCGACGTGCACTTCGTGGCGCACTACAGCGCCAACAACCAGCATATACGCATCTCTACCAGCACCACTGATGCTAGGGTAAGTGGAATATATACATACAAACCGACCAGCACTACCGACGTGCACTTCGTGGCGCACTACAGCGCCAACAACCAGCATATACGCATCTCTACCAGCACCACTGATGCTAGGGTAAGTGGAATATATACATACAAACCGACCAGCACTACCGACGTGCACTTCGTGGCGCACTACAGCGCCAACAACCAGCATATACGCATCTCTACCAGCACCACTGATGCTAGGGTAAGTGGAATATATACATACAAACCGACCAGCACTACCGACGTGCACTTCGTGGCGCACTACAGCGCCAACAACCAGCATATACGCATCTCTACCAGCACCACTGATGCTAGGGTAAGTGGAATATATACATACAAACCGACCAGCACTACCGACGTGCACTTCGTGGCGCACTACAGCGCCAACAACCAGCATATACGCATCTCTACCAGCACCACTGATGCTAGGGTAAGTGGAATATATACATACAAACCGACCAGCACTACCGACGTGCACTTCGTGGCGCACTACAGCGCCAACAACCAGCATATACGCATCTCTACCAGCACCACTGATGCTAGGGTAAGTGGAATATATACCAAACCGACCAGCACTACCGTCAACTACTGAACAGTATAACGGGCGTCCGACTCAGCACTCAGCTGGTGCTACTGATGCTAGGGAAAGGGAGATTTAGGACTACACAAACGCCAGTACTTCGAGCCACTCCAAATTGTAAAATTTTCCTAATCAACATTAAACCCTAAACTTTAGCTGTCTTACCACAAAAACTTTTAAATGTCAGTTTAAGACTTGTCTAAAAAAATGTCAAATTATGACGATGACATATGGTTCATTTTGCAGCCACAATTTTTTTAGACAAGTGTAAAACAGGTGGTTAAGTTTTTGTAGTAAGGCCATAGATATTTAGTTGAAAAACAAGTAGTTTCGTAATTATAACAAGAAAATCTGAAAACGATCGCCTTTAAGTTTATATGAAAATTATGTGTTCAGTCATCTCATTGCAATATGCGTTGCTATTTTTATAAATTAAATTATTGACTACACTTAGCAGGTCATACTTGTACTGTTACAATCTAATCAATGGATATTACATGCTAAACTGCAATTATAACAATTTCGAACCGACCGCGAATCGATCTTATTCACTATATACAACATGTAACGTAATTAACGCACACCCTCAAGCACCCTAATTAGAATATTATGTTATAATCATAATACATACACTGATTTTTTAATTTAACATGTATTTGCATTGTTATTTACTAAATTAGTTATACCAATTCTTGGAGAACTTTTTGGTCATACTACCTACTACGCACGCAACGCACTCGACTCGACACAACATAACGAAACTACGGAAAAAGCCGACAATACACGAAGTCTTATTACTTTGAGTTACGGTCCATTTGAATTTGTTTTGACTGTACCGGGTTAATATGACAATAATTTCCGTAGTTTTAATTATTTTTGGGATAAAAAATTACCTATATTAAAAATGATATAAATCGATTCAGTAAACGATTTTGAACAAACTAATTTCAGGATGTGCGTTAATTAAGTTACATGTTGTATAATCGTAACAAAAATCTGTTAAATATGTTTACATAGGTGGGCGAGTATATAATCTTCCACGTGCAGAGCAACTTCTACATGGAGTCGTTCAACTACGTCGTCATGTCCAAGGGCATCATCCTCACCAGCGGACTCGAGATCATGCAGGTAACTATAATACTTATAATCATCGGCACGGATATTGAGCCCTGACCTTCACCTGCGCAGAAGTGATTTATTGGTGTATTGCCATAAGTGTACAGTGCGCAAAGCGAGCCCCACTCTTCCGCCGAGAGCTCATTATCCGTGCCGATAACTATACAGCTATTTAAATGAGGAAAAATGTAGAAGAGTAAAATAAAAATTTTGTATATAAAAATATGGCCGTAAAATAAATTATACAGGAATACTAGAATATGTTTAATCCAGGGTGCAAAAGATATTATAAATAAGACATTCTATAATTACGATTTTTTATTATTTTGATATGCTTTCTGAATTAAAAGAAAATAACTCCATTTTCGGTCACGAAAAACTTTACTGATCCGCTTTTTATATAGGCAAGACTTGTATGTTCTTTGCGACGACTTGCGTAATGTTAGGGTGCGTCCATCTGGCGAATGCGCAGCTCGCGAGTCGTTTGCTCACTGCGCGCGTGTATGTTTGTCCTCGCCTTGCATGAGTTTGCGCTTAAGAGGCGCATCAAACCATTGTCGGGCAGGGCAGTGATGTGAACGCTCCCTTAGAGCAATTATGCTGTCCACACGTCTTAGTCAAAGTCGGTCAATTATGTTTCTTTCTAAATTTTTTTTAATACTTAAGTAAATGAACTGATGTTGTGTTGCACAGGAGGGTGTGTGCACGTTCGCGGTGACGGTCTCCGCGGAGATGGCGCCGGTGGCCACGGTGCTGGTGTGGGCGGCGCCGCGCCGGGCCACGGTGCTGGCCGACTCGCTCACCTTCCCCGTCAACGGCATCTCCAGGAACAATGTACGTATACATCATATTTACCAGCTAATCTACTGGTACAATACAGGCTTGTAAGGTGACTAAACCTGCAGCTCACTCGATAAGAAGAAGAAGAAAATTGACAGGGGTTTACGACCTCATGTCTGTCTTGTTAGTAGTCGCATCTGGTCCAATCACTTCCACCATATCGGGTTGCCTAAGTAATCGATAAGTCAGATAGGCAGTCGCTCCATGTAATACAGGGCTACGCAGATGATGAAGTAATCGCATAGCTTTACTTATCAGTCCTTTGCAACTAACAAGTTGATTTTTGGTTCATAAGTTTGATAAAAGTTTATTAATATCCTTTTAAAATTAATTTACTGAAAAAAGGAAAAATAAAAAACTTTATCCCAGCATTTTAGTCATAAATAAATTTTCTGAATATAATTTTATTGACAGTTCACGGTGTTCATAAACAACCGCAAGCACCGCACGGGCGAGCGCGTGGAGGTGGCCATCTACGGCGAGCCCGGCGCCTACGTGGGGCTGTCCGGCATCGACAACACCTTCTACACCATGCAGGCCGGGAACGAGCTCACCTATGCTAAGGTAAAAACTGCTATACTCAGAATATTTTGGAATGTTTGTAGCACCTTGTAGAAAAAATCTGGTAATACAGGGAAATTAATATAAACAACGGTCCATGATAGATGTATGGAAAAATGGAAGAGGATGACATATTGCGCCGACCCCAAATAAAATTGGGGATAGGGTAGAAGGAAGAAGAAGAACGGTCCAACAAACTGCACATAAATTAATATTTTGTGATGCAAAAAGTACATTTCTTTGAAAGGGAATAACGCGATATTATTGATATGTATCTGTAATCATAAGCCTCAGTAAAACCAATTTTATTTAGTGCCGGTTCTGCATATCTTTGCCCATACTTCTCTGTCTGACGTCTTCTCACAAGTTATGTATGTTCCAGCAATAATTAAGTTTAAATAATATTTTTACTCCACAAACTTGATAGGACTTTTTACACAAATGATTAATATTGTGAGTTTTTAAATAAATATACAAGAAGAACTACATAGATCTCCATATAATCATCCATAATGTTTGTTATCCAGGTGATATCAAAGATGTCTCATTTCGGCGAGTCGACAAACGGCACGTTCGCGTACACGTGGCGCTCGCACTTCGGAGACGCGGACGATCTCGTCTACTTCCCTTCATCTACCTTCGGCATTGATGCTAACAGGACTTTTGAGTAAGTGGCTTTTATTTATACCTAGTTATTGATCAACTTTATATCTATACTAATATTATCAAACTGAAGAGTTTGTTTGTTTGTTTGTTTGAACGCGCTAATCTCAGGAACTACTGGTCCGATTTGAAAATTTCTTTCAGTGTTAGATAGCCCATTTATCGAGGAAGGCTATAGGCTACTTTTTATCCCGGTACGGGAAGTATTTCCCACGGGATGCGGGTGAAACCGCTGGCAGAAGCTAGTGAGTTTATATTGAAGAAATTCTGTCTTACTGCAGAAACATGGTTGACTGGTAGAGAATGCCTTGTGGCATTGAGTCCGCCAATGAACCATTTTTTTATACGTGAAGTATAAATAAATAAAAACATATACCTATAAGAAAAGGAATTTGAAAAATCGAGTAGGTATTAAAGATAAAAAGATAAAAATTGAAGTCCTCCTTTTTGGGAAGTTAGTTAAAAATAAAACTGACAACATAAGACAGTACACCATTTTTTGGGCATTGATTATCTATCCTGTTTTCACGAAATATTATAATGATTTAGCTAATTTTGTGAGGGCTGAGCCATACCACAACAAAGCATGGCCGAATTTTGATCCTATTTTCTTATATTGGTTTTAAATAGTGTTAAATATTATTCAGGATAGCTTAAAGTAAGTAAACATTATCCCTCAGGTACGCAGGCCTGATAGTATTGAGCGATGTGTCGGTAACGCGTCGCTACACGACGTGCAACGTGTCGCAGGGCTTCGGCGAGTGCCTGGAGGGCGGCTGCTTCCCGCTGTCCAAGCAGTGTGACGGCGTCTACGACTGTCCCGACCATACTGATGAATCTAATTGTGAGTGCCATCTTAAGAATGGGTAGTATAGTATAGAGTAAGTACTGAAAAGTGCATAAACGAGGTGAACATCCTAAGATCCCACATAAATTAATCAGAGCAGAAAACACGGCAATGAGGCTGTATACTATAGAGTAAGTTGTTGAAATAGAGTATGTTCTACTGAAAATATAGTTAGATTGCTTGTTGGTTTGAAGATGTAACTGAGCATTATCTGTTATGTTCCCTGGTTGTTGAACATTGTCTTAAGGGTTTCATTTTTTTTTTGGTCTTTATTTGGGCACTGTTTTTTGCAAAGGAATGCCCCATTTTATATGCGACGTTCAGGCTGTATAAATGTCAAAATGTTGCAGAACTGAATGATAAATACTTCTAAATTTTTCACGTTGTAAATGTCAATAATATTGTGCAGGTGAAACGGACATAAACAAGTCGTTCGAGCTGACGCACTTCCGCAAGTTCCGGTTCAACCGCGTGCAGCGGCAGTACGACAACGTGTGGCTGTGGCGGGACGTCAACATCGGCCCGCACGGCCGCTACGTCTTCACTGTCGATGTGCCGCAGGTAATTAGTTAAATCATTATTTCATATATAAATAACAATACTACTACAATACTTTGTTTATACATTAGAATGCATAACATTATTATTAAATAATTTAAGTTTTTTCATCATCGTTCCTTCTTCTTAGCCTTAACACTTTGAAGCAATGAAAGAGGGGGTAGTTTTGTTAATTGGACGTGAAAAAGTGCTAATTTATATAAAACTGGCTTTTGCCCGCGACTTCGTTCGCGTGGAATAGTGGCATCCGGCAGATTTTTGGTTTGAACCGATGAATAGATGGCGCTGTATGTCCGGAATAAATTGTTTTTTATTTTTATTTTTAGTAATAAAAGCTATCCTATGTCCTTCTCCTGGCTCTAAACTACCTCCCTGCCAGTTTTCAGCTAAATCGGTTCAGCTGTTCTTGAGTTATAAGTGGAGTAACTAACACGACTTTCTTTTATATATATAGATAAAGATAATTTCGCTTTGCCTTTGATTACAATATGTATTTATATTTATGTTTTAGATACCTGCTCACTGGATAGTGTCTGCATTTAGTATGTCTCCCAGTCTTGGTCTTGGCATGTTGACGGAACCTAAAAGAGTAAGTTATATTTTGTATTTTACTCCCTAAACTATTTAATACACTACTAAACATACTTCAGTGACATTATTTTATTTATACTTTTTGTTAGTAGCATATAAATTTAGCTTATTTTCTAACCATTTACCCCTCATCTACAGTACATAGGAGTACTCCCATTCTTCATTAAAGTGGAGGGTCCGGAGCAGTGTCGCCAGGGTGAACAGGTCGGGCTCCGCGTGGTGGTTTTCAACTATCAGCCTCAGGACATTGAAGCGGTCGTCGTGTTGGCAGCATCGCCTGATTATAAGTTCGTGCATGTTGAGGAGAATGGCATTGTGAGTGGGAATTTAGTCTTTTTTATGTGTAGTGTTTGTTAATTCTATTGTCTAGGTACGGTATAGACAGTAGAATTAATCACTGTGTGTATCTAGTATTAGACTACTAAGTGGCTAAGCTGAAAACCATTATGGACGTTGAAATTGGCCTTACGAAGCAAAAACAATGATTTATATTTGCCAACTTCCCAGAAGAAAAAAGGCTCATTACATTATATTATTTCAATTTGTATCACATAGATACATTTTTAACTTCTATAAATAAGTAGCTTCTGCCAGCGGTTTCACCCGCATCCCGTGGGAACCTCTGCACGAACCCGGATAAAAAGTAGCCTATAGCCTTCCTCGATAAATGGGCTATCTAACACTGAAATAATTTTTCAAATCGGACCAGTAGTTCCTGAGATTAGCGCGTTCAAACAAACAAACAAACAAACTTTTCCGCTTTATAATATTAGTATAGATAAGCCATTGTTAATTTTGGTGTTCATGGAAGCTTTTTATGTGTTCAGTGCAGTACATTTACAAAACCATATACAATAAAATGAGATTGACCAAATATTATTTATTTTACATTGTAACTACATCGCCTTCCATCAATATATTATGTACCTACTATTATGTATTGTATAGAAATCTCCGTGTCTACATTTGAAATTACCATCTAAAACAGACATACTCCCCACCAGGTCCGCTCGTACAACCCTCGCACATCATTCGGCGAGCACCAGTTCTTCGTGTACATCACGTCCGGCGACGCCGCCACCGTCTACGTGCCCGTCGTGCCGACGCGGCTCGGAGACATACACGTCCGGCTACATGCCTCCACGCTCATGGGACAGCATCATTATGTTAAGAAGATTACTGTTGAGGTATGTGGTCAATTTTAATGATTTCGGTAAACGTAAAACTGAAAACACTTGAACGCTGTTGCGTGTGCCCCGTTAGGTTTAACAAAGTAAAATAGAAAATTGCAACTTGAAGACATTCCGACATAATATTGTGCACCCAACAACTCAATGCCAAAATAATCCGATATAATCGATGGCGACATATTGCCTGTAAGAGAGAGATTCATATGTCAAATTATGAAAAGTAATTTTAGAAACGGCCACATGAAATGGTTTGAACCAAACTGGACACAAATAATAA
Source organism: Helicoverpa assulta (assembly GCA_963856015.1). NCBI lineage: Eukaryota > Metazoa > Arthropoda > Insecta > Lepidoptera > Noctuidae > Helicoverpa > Helicoverpa assulta. The sequence continues at coordinate 11,770,457 of CAWLCW010000012.1, forward strand.
GAAAAACAAAGTTTCAAAAAATCAGTTAAAATCTAATTTTCAATTGAATCTTGAATCAGTAATACTGTTCTTAAATAGTTAAAGTTTAGTTAGAACTCTATAATAATATAAGCAATTATTCTCTTCCCAACAGCCGGACGGCCTACCACAATACCGCCACCAATCAGTTCTCCTCGACCTATCAAACAGAGCATACGTTTTCCAATATATGCACGTGAACGTTACTGAAACTCCCATCATCCCGTATGAAGTGGACCGATACTACGTGTTCGGCTCCAACCGGGCGAGGATATCCATCGTCGGAGACGTTGTAGGACCACTGTTCCCTACCATGCCGGTCAATGCTACCAGCTTACTGCATCTACCCATGGTAAGTTACATACATACTTCATAATATGTCCCATTATGTCGGTAACTTTAAAAAACCGGCCAAGTGCGAGTCGGACTCGCTCACAAAGGGTTCCGTACCAGAGCAAAAATGAGCAAAAAAATCATGTTTGTTATATGGGAGCCCCCCAAAATATTTATTTTATTCTAGTTTTCAGTTTTGTTGTTACGGCAACAGAAATACATCATCTGTAAAAATTTCAACTCTCTAACTATCACGGTTCATGAGATACAGCCTGGTGACAGACGGACGGACAGAGGAGCGAAAACAATAGGGTCCCGGGTAACAAAAGGGTAAAACTTTGGGTACGGAACCCTAAAAAGGATTAGACTGTCATAGACCTCAATGTTGGTAACATTCATCACTAATAGAAAAATTTATAAGAAATCTATTTTCTTTTCCCCAGGACTCAGCAGAACAGAACATGTTCAGTTTCGCAGCAAATATGTACTTAACACTGTACATGCGGCTGATCAACCAGCGCAACCGCACTCTGGAGAAGGAAGCGTTCTACCACATGAACATACTGTACCAGAGGCAGCTGTCCTTCATGAAGCCCGATGGCTCCTTCAGTTTGTTCCGCAGTGACTGGTAAGTTGGGACAAAGTAATTTGGAAAAATATCTTCACTGTATAACTGAACTAATGGGGATTAGCATCTTCAGCTCAGCTTTCGATCCATCTACGGTTGTACTTACGCTAGGAAGCACTTGTGTATGTTACAGAAATGAGGGGATATAGGTCATATGGGACATAAAGCTGTGATCTTGGATAAGGAGACCTAACATTGCGTTCTGGCAAAAAATCAAGTACCTACCTCACTGCGTTATACCATCTTCTCTAGACTTTAAGAATACTGAACTGAAATATGTGACATATCAAACAATGTAACTGCCAAATTTCTTGGCAATAAATAACGTTAATTTTATTTTACTCAATAGGAACCAATCAGCATCCAGCGTGTGGCTGACATCATTCTGCGCTAAGATATTCCAAGACGCGTCCTTCAATGAGTGGGAGAACTTCATCTACATTGACCCTGAGGTAAACGCTCAAATTACATACAATTATTAAAACGGGACATGGCCGATAGCCATAAAAATCCCTGCAAAAAAACCTTGAAAAGTAATTTCCAAATTCGATACACACTTTTTGTTATAAAATATAATTTTTAACATTTTTAAACTAAAAAAAGGAGGAGGTTCTCAATTCGATCGTAATTTTTTTTGTCTCTATATAATTTTAGATCTCATACTAAACCATCTCCAAAAGGGCACACACTGTATGACATATTTCTATTTATCCTATATCTTCCATATATTCTCCTCTTCTCAGGTGATATCCATGGCAGTATCCTGGGTGCTGGACCACCAGACGCCTGACGGTGCTTTCTACGAGGTGACGTGGATGCCCAACAGGAATGACAACTCTACCATAGTCGTGCCCAAGAACAGTACGTTGTATAGAGAGGCATTTGGTCACGCGGGATGGAGCGATCCTAGTGCTGTTGAAGTGAGTTGTCGTACTTCTTTTTGAATGTTTTAAATTTCTCATATATGTAAATGATTATGTTCTAGTGTCTAGTAATGGTATTTTTCCTCTGTAAAGCGGTCTTGTCATCAAATCATTTAACCTTTGTATTGGTTCAATTTACAATCATATATAAATTCTATCCTATATGATGAATTGGTTTTCCAATTAACTTTCGATAGAATTTAAATAATATTAATATTCTATTGTTTTTGAGCGTGTAACAGTATAGGTACTGGTTAGATTTCTATTCTGTTTCTATTATATAAAACCACTGTATTTTTTTTGCCTCCAGGTAAATAATTCTATTATAATGCAACGGAACATCACATTGACTGCACAAGTGGTCATCACATTGGAAACTGTCAAGAATCTTAAGGATATTGGAGTGCGAGAGGTAAGTCATAATTTTACTTTAATCAACTTCATTAAAAATTCTGTGTGAGTAATATACACATATGTGTTGATGCAGCTATTTTCAGACTTTGAGCCAATTTGGTAAAATGTCTTACTAGACCATTTTAGTTTTTTTTATTCTTAAATTTTGGTAGTTCTTGAAGAAAAATAAAACTTAGGTTAGGTTAGTAGTTCGAAAGTTTTCATTGCTATCATATAATTTCATAATACATCAAAAGCTAGGTGCATTGTTGCAAGGAGTGGGTCTTACGGAGAAGAACTTTACGTTTTTTTTATTACTATGTATGTCTTCCCTCAGGGTCTGAGTGCTCGCGTATCATCAGCTCAACAACGCGGCATCCGTTGGTTGGAGCGTCACCTACGCCTGCTGGACGAGTGCGGTTCCCCGTACGCTCTGGCTTTAGTGGCTCATGCACTCACACACGCTAAAGCGCCCAGCTCCGAGCATGCCTTCAGGCTGCTTAAGCGGAGACAGAGATACGAGGGTAATGGAAACATATTGTTGAATCGCATTGCTAAGCCTCTTGTTGTTAGTGACAGCGGAATGCTAGCAAAAGATTGTTGCTGAATTGCTGTCTACCGATGACCATGTCAAGTCACACCCTCTTTAGTGCACTTTGGTTTTAAATAAAAAATGTTGCCGTGTAAGAAAAATCGTATAGATCCTGAAATAAAGGTAAAAATAAAGCAGTGGCCTAACAGCCGGGAACTAAATCGGCATTTCAGAATCTAGACTTAAAAAAAAAAGTACAAAAAAATTCACCCCTACTGATTTAAATAAATACAATATTATGTATCCGCAATTTTATGTCAGATACTATTAAGTGAAGATTTCAAATATGATGGTTTCTTTCATAATTTATTAACCTGCTATTTAGAAAGACAAGATTGTTTTCTAACCCCACCCGACCCCACAGGTGGCCTTAGCTACTGGGGCCAAGAACCAGTGCCCCAACCCCCCTACAAGATGGAGAACCAGAAGCCGTTCCTTCTCCCGCGGCTGCCGTACAAGTACGACTCGAACAACATCGCGGCCACTGCGTACGCGCTGCTCGCCTGCATGGACCATCAGGATAATAACGAGCCTATCGTCATGTGGCTCAACTCGCAGCGCCTGCAAGATGGCGGATGGGCTTCTACGCAGGTATGTTACCCAACCCCCCAGGTGGTCTCAGCTACTGGGGTCAAGAGTATGTTTTTATTATATTTGTATTATCATTTACATATTATAGTATGTTCTGGATTTCATTGTCACATAATTTTCGAATTCAATTTACGCAGAAAAGATGATATTAACCTAAAAGTACACAGGTTTATCCATGTCGCTGTTGATGTGTTTTATAATGCAAAACGGTAGTGTAAATTAGAAAATGGTCTAATTTCGGAATCTTTTTACTCAACCATTTATAAAGTATTCTTTCGGATTTCGGAGTATTTAGAACTCAGTAAGGTGTAAAACATTCATAGGACGAAATGCGGTTAGCAGGACAAACACTGGCGATGATAACAGCACTTACAGTGGACTGACTTAAAGTCCGTTGCGTGCGATCGGAACAGTGGACAATGAGTCAGCTGACACGCTGCGTTCGGCGCCCTGAACCTGTTGTTTGACTCCGTTACTTCGCGCTAGCACTGGCTAGTAATGTCTTTAACGTTTACTGATATAACACCGAATTTCCTTTCTATTTTCCCCAGGACACATACATAGCCCTCCGCGCTCTGATCGAGTACACGAACCGCAAGCGTCTGCGAGACGTGTCGTCGCTGTCGGTGGCGGTGGACGCCGTGGCGCTGGCGGGCGACACGCGGACGCTGCACGTGCGGAACGACAACCTCGCCGTCATGCAGTTTGTGGACGTGAGTATACATGTACTACATGTCCTCCTAGATCAGCCAGCTGCGCAGGACATATTATAGTGCACAAGCATTTGCGCACTCACTATTCCTTCACTTTCATAGCCCGATGGGACGGCAATCCGACACCACCGGAGAGCGATCAGGCGCAGGACCAACATGCACGGGTGTATCAATCACCACCTTCCAGGCTCACTCACTTTCCAGGCTCACTCACTCGAAATCACTTTGTGGGATACACATACACACTAACGCCACAGTCACGGTGGACGAATATATCTAGTGATGCAAGATTGTAGCAAGCCATAGCTATAGCATAGGCATCGCCCCGCGCTTCCCGCGAGTCGACGCCGCCCGGCGCGCAAACACGGCACGAACTGGTTCAAACCGCCGCCCGTCGGCTCTGCGCCGAGTGGCGAGCTAGATTATTCCTAAGCCCGGGAAAGTCCGCGATCCGCTGTCTTAGCGACACCAAGCGTGCCATGACCCTCAACTACCCATGTTTTTACGTCTTATTAATTTTTTTCGTTCGTCAGATCCCTTCAGCATGGGGCACAGTGAAGGTGACGGCCCGCGGCGCCGGCTACGCCATCCTGCAGCTGTCGGTGCAGTACAACGTGGACACGCCGCGCTTCCAGACGCCGCCGCCCGCGCGCTGCTTCTCGCTGCTCGCCTCGCACCACTACTACGGCAGGAACCAGTCGCACATACACGTGCAGGCCTGTGCCAGGTACACGGAACTACCATGCTTCCATACATATGTCATAATTTGGAAGTCGCGAGGTTACGTCGGCCATCATAAGGACGGCCTTATATAGGTACTAGGACCGGTCCGACTACGAACGACAGACTGTTGTCCACGGTACATTCGCATCCCACGCACGCTGCAAGACACTAAAACATCCGAACATACGCACGCTGCGCGCGCTCGTCTAGTCTCGCGCTTTTTTTTTTTTGAATGGCATCTCGCAGTTCAACCTAGGAGGCTGTTGACTGCTCAAGCGGACAAGTTCCCTGTGGATGCCTAGAGTTTAAGGCCTCCAACCAGGGGCAAAAAAGCTTACAAACTAAGCGACTGCGCTAAGGGCACCCCCTGTGGGGTACGAGCCTCGGCTTAGGGCGTCGCTGACTACTGCAAAGGGACAGGCTGGATCATAATTTTAGGGGCGTTTTAACTTTAATGCTCAGCTACGCGGGCTGGCTAAGCAAGTGATATTTATACGTCGCGCTCGCGAGTCTCATTGGTTGTGAATCATTTATGAATATATTTGCGCTACACGCTACCCATGTACAGTTTTTAGCTTTAAGTTTGCCAACATTTTAGTTTTAAGATATCTACCATTTTTCTACAACTCTGGAGTTTTATTTAATACACGAATATCAGAGCTACACTAATATAATCGAAGGTTATCATCATCTGTCTAGTTTTCAACTATTTTGGGTCGGTTTCCAGTGTTAATAAATAAAGCTGAAGAAACATTTCCGAATATCCTGCAGGCAACCCGCTTAAGTTTTAAGTTTGCAGGAATCGTAAAAGATATTGGGGACGTCATTTGCATACTACACCAAAAACAGAAATACGCGAGGGTGCGGAGGTTAAATATCGCCAAAACTCGCACTGTAACTGCAATCTATACATTTTCCTCTAGCTGGACAATGCTGGAAGAGTCCCCTCGCTCGGGCATGGCGGTGCTGGAAGTAGGAGTACCGACAGGCTACATGCTGCAGCAGCAGCGGCTGGACGCGTACGTGCTGTCGCGGCGCGTGCCCACGCTGCAGCGAGCCAAGTACACGCCCACTAAAGTGCTCTTCTACTTCGACTATGTGAGTTATTCACGATAAACCTAATCAACTCATCCCGAATGCTCGTATTGGAAAGCGAAAACACTAAAGGAAGTTCGTAAGAGTGGTACATAATCGAGTACATACATTCTGTATATAAGGGATTGCATAAGAGAGAGCATAAGGATTACATGGAGGGAGTACATAAGAGACTTCATTAAGGAATGAACAGAGGTGATAAGGTTGACAAGGTCGTCGTGTCTTGGCCAATATGAAGTTAGTCGATTAACAGTGTAGTGGTCAACAACAAACAACACCTCATACGCTTCTAATCGGATAAAACATTCTTAATACTTGTTTCACAGTTATCTGAAGAGCAGACCTGCGTGAACTTTACGATCGAGCGCTGGTTCCCCGTCGCTAACATGTCCAGATATCTACCGATGCGCGTTTACGACTATTATGCACCCGGTAAGTACATACATATTTCTACATTACCAATCAATTGTTAAGATGACTTTTTTACTTGAAATCTCTGGCAGGATGATCTCGATTAGTACACCTACATTTTGTAAATATCTTCATGAGACAAGCATGTGCAATGCTACAGAAAACTACAACATAAAACCTTATAACTTTTGATTGGCTTGAACTAACACTTACCAGAAAAACTATGCGCTCTAGTACTACGATCGGTGATGCAATAATTTCAAACCTCAGTACAAAAAATAGCATAACTATATTTTTTTCTCCACAGAACGCTTCAACGAAAGCATCTTCGACGCTCTCCCAACATACCTCCTCAACATTTGTGAAGTATGCGGCTCTTCCCAATGTCCGTACTGCGCGATATATAACAACGCCTTACGTACCGCCCTCACCACTCCACTGCTAATCGTGGCAGTCATTGTGACACTCACGCGGTACCTACGACCCTACCATGACATATACGGAATCTCATAAGTATGTATGTAAGGAAATGTGAACATTTAATACCAAAACTTTGTGGTTTATTTACAGAATGACTTGTTAAAAATATTTCAGTGTTTATACTGCAGGTTTTTTATAAGAATAATATTTCCATGTGAAGTCAAGTTCTCAATAATCTATGAGTCAATCTGTAAATAAGCCATTTTATGATTGCAAGTAACTATCTATAATTATGTAGATAGTATGTATAACTGATTCTCATGGACAGCTAAAACTAAAATTTCTTTTTTATATTTAAATGTATTTATTGATAAAAGGGTTATGTAATAATGACCGATGTCATTCGTCCCAGTATTCATTGGCTATAGTTGATTTAATCAAAACTATGATTTTCTATATATACAGAATTTATGTTTATTTTATATACCATATTTGGTGAGATCTTTAAAGTATTTAATGAAATACCCAATCTTGATTATATCAGAAAATGATAGATCTTTTATGGGCCGATTTTCAGATAAAAGTTTTCTGGCTATTAAAAAATCGGCCTTTAATGTTTTGTACAGCTGTAAGCTTTTGTTTAAATATCTATGATTCACTCTCTAGTATCATAGTGAATTGCAGCTAATTATGAATCTTACTAACCACCGTTTAGCAATTAGTGACTGTAGTCAACTGAAGACAAAACTAACATTTACAAAGACATTTAAACTAACATGCTTGAAATCTAAGAACTGCCTCATAGTTAATTAAGGAAAACCTACTGAATCTTTACATTTTATATAAGGAAATACAAATAAATTGCTCTATTTCCTTTGCAGCTGTATGGTATATGTTTTTGTAAGATTCGTTACCAATAGGTCCACTTCTCATTCCTTAGCTAAATCACTGAGTTTTTAAATGGCCTCAAATGATGAAATTGACAGATAAACCATAGTTGCACAAAGCCCCATTAAAGTTAATGCTTGTTTAAATCTATTGCTGACTCTTTCTTTGTCAACCAGATAAAAAGTGTTATTTTAATTGATGAAGCTTTAATTTTAATGGAGCTTTGGGCAACTGACGGAAAATATAAAGAAAGATAAGTTAGCCTTCAATGCGAAGAGAAAGTAATTCTATGTTTGCTAAACAGCAGAAATGACAATTTGAACCAATTGATACAGATGCCTCAGTTTGATAATTTTCGATCTCCTCCAATATATTTCTGCCTGACGTTCCGAATATAAACATGGTATCCCGCCCATTCCGTGATGTATGTTTTAGGGGACTCCTCAACCACGATTCCTTTTTCCATTCCAATATTTAGTGTTAGTTAGATGTGTTCATCTTGTAGTTTAAGATTAAATCTAGGCGTCAATTGCGTTGTTGCCATTGTAGGATAAAATTATAATTTTTTATCTACGTCGTTAAATTATCACAACATGTAGCAACGCAATTCACGTCTAAATTCGACAAATCCACTTTTTTTACTGTACACATAAAACATTTTTATTGTATGATTTAGCTAAATCATGTTGTAATGTTGTTTATATTTTCGCCCAAGAACAATCCATTTATGTAGCGTTAATTAACTCACAGTAAGAGTTATTGGTGACAAAAAATGAAATCTCAATGTTGCTTGCATTCCCGGGTGCTGACAGCATTTTAATCTACTTTTATTATTATTTCTATTCTATTATTTTACCTGATTTTAGTTTTATATCTTGTACAAACTAACCCATAATCTATAGATCGAATATACCTTACATATCGATATCTACAAATAATTTGGATCAATTGGAAAGAGAGAAAATTTTGTGATCAATAAATAGCATAAAATGCGTCCTTGCCTTGATTCGAATATTTTTATATGAAGGCAACATGCAAAAATTGTATGTAAATATTGTAGTTTAAGTCTTTATAGTATTTCAAAATAATTATTTTATGGTGTGCAGTAGGTAATGTAATGCCATCTGATATGAATGAAATCTCAGGTGTTGAATAGGTGGTATGTATATTTATAACTACTGTACATTATTTACAATGAATTGATCAAGCAATAAAATATCAAAAATGACAATCGTAATGCCTTATTGATAAGGACAATATAATTAAAATATATTTGAAATAGTAATTGTAATGGAAAATATACTTTGATTTGTAATTATATGGATTAATTAATGATTAGAATAAGTTTTGTATAATTGTGGTAGCTGAGAGTACCTATTTAGTTCTATGTATTACAGTGCCACATTCATCACATATATTCAATAAATTAAATATTTTGACATTGTGTACAAAAATGTCCCGTCCAAAATTATAACAGAGGAAAAAATATAATATATTAAAGAATTAATATTGTGAATCTCATGTCTGGATGTCAATGTGAGCATGTTACTTAAGTAGTTTCCGTCCAAATTACCAATGACTGATTTTATACTTTATGTATTTGTGTGTAATATCTTCCTAAGTTGTTACAAAGCTTCTCTGTAGTGTAGGAGAGTGGTTTAATAAGATTTATTTCCAAATAAAATCTAATAAAAAAGTCATGTGTTTTCCTTATGTACCCAATACCATCCAGTGTTTAAGAAAGATTCTTATAAGATAATTTTAATATTGTGGCCTGATAAGATAGGAGATAAACACTTTCGTTTACATAAAGAAAAACTACCTCTAGTAGAAATCTTGTTTCTCTTTTACTAACATGTGCAATTAAGCACAAAAAAATTAATGATTATCTCTAAAGTATTGAGAACTGAGCCACTGATATGCTTCAAATCTATGGTATTCAAGTGACACAAAAGCATTCCATCACTATAAAACAATGAGTAGGTAGGAATATTTACAAACACAGTTCATTTATCAATTTATTTAATTTTTACATCACTATACATATCAATAAACTTATTGACCATAAATACTTATCAATAATATTGAACTAGAATAATGCTACTGCCTTTTCTTTATTTGTTTGGCTTTAGAAGTTGAAGAAGCCTTGGCCGCAGCACCACCACTGAACAATGATGTAAACATCTCTGACATTTCAGGCATCTCCGACATCTTTGCTAAGTTGCTTATTTGCTTCAAGTCCTCCTTGGTCTCAGGGTCATTCATCATTTTAGGCAAAATCATGATGAACAGCAGTGGCAGCACCATCATAATAACCATAGGGTTGAACAGGAAGTCAGTCAATCGCCATTGTTCTCTAACTTGGAAATACCTGAATTTTGACAAAGCTTTGAGTCTCAGTGGGTAAGGCACTTGGATAACCTGTGAAGTTTGTATGTAGTTCACTTTCCTGGCTCTGTACTTCCCCTTAGAGTTGATCTCCACTCTGATTGGTTCGTATATGTAGTCAGGGTGCAAGATTTCAACAACGTATGAACCCGATGGTACATTGTGTATGACGAATGAGCCATCATCCCTTATGAAGCCAATGTATTCGCCACCATTCACATGGATACGTGTATCAACTTGCCAAGGCCCTAGGTCTTGCTCTTCTGGTGGAAAGACTTTTCCTTCAATAGAATATCTGCCGTTGCCAACATCTTCTTCAGGAAGATTGATTGCAGATTGAACATAGGAAAATATACATACTGTAAAAAGTAATGAAATTAGTTGCTTCATTTTATATGGTTTTGATTTCTGTGTAGTAGATATCACTGGTATTCTTGGATTTTAATTTAATTCCGCACAAATTAAACAGTCACGATCGATTTCAATGCACAAAATAATCTCGTCGGATATTGGAATGGAAGACTTTGACACAATTGACATAATGACATGACAAATCATTATCATTGTCAAAATATATATCAGGGTTTTTAAAAGCTGATTACTGATTATTACTCCAAGCCGTTTGATAAGTGGCTTCATACAAACTATTCCCGTATGAATTTAAAGTTAACAAATTTTTCTCCATTCTTGCTTTAAAAAAAAAACATTTAGATTTTTTCTTCCATCAAGGAGCGTGAGAGGTATTACCATAAACTAAGCCATCTTGTCGGGAAAAACCGGTTTTAAAATATCGATTTTAAATAAACGACCAATCCCTATTTTTGTTGTTTGTCTATGATTTTTTGTAAACAATATTGTTTGATTGAACATGTGCATGTCGTGTTTATTATTTAAGTTTATTTAAATTAGACATGTTTTTTACATTGTAAAAACGGAAAACTCGCAATGTCCGGATACTTGGAGATTAAGTATCCGTTTAAATCTAATTTGGGCTTAAATCCTTTCAAGGTAAGTTTCGTGAAGTGTATTATTTATTCATCGGGATGTATCACAACACAACATTGTGGCATTGATTATTTTGTAATTGGCAGTCGTGGAAAAGACAATGGTGTATTCTGAGACCGAGTCCGACGTGCTCGGGGGCTTCTCTGGCGGTGTACTGCAGCGAGGCAGGTGCTTCGGCTGGGTCGGTGGAGCTGCCGTCGGGCTGCGTGGTGAAGAGAGCCAAGTCTCGCACGCGGCCACATGCCTTCGCCGTCTTTTCTGTTGACGAACCGCGAAAACCGCGCGTTTTGCTTGCAGCGCAATCTCTTCATGACACACAAGTTTGGATGGAAAAAATCCGGGCTTTGTTAAACGGGAGCAAAATACTTGGTAAGTCTACCTTCATTATTTTGCACATTCGTCCATGTGGTCAAAGTCCAAACAAAATGCAACTTTTTTATTTCCTGTATAATAATCTGATACAACAGTAAATGCATGTGTGTTCAATGACTCTTGAAAAAAAAAATTAGTTTTCAAGGCATGCAGATAATGGAATATTAAAAATTATAAATGATAAGTTATCTGATTGTCTTAATTTTATTATTATTTTTTGAACTGTGTGAAAGCTATAGTTTTATCTCAAAATGTCTCCCCTAGGAGTGACTCATTGCACCAACTTCACAAAATGAAACAATCCCTTTTTACCATTTTAAATGTCTGTAGGATCTACTTCTTTATAAATTCACAATAGTCAAACAAACTTTTTCACAAGAAAAAAATATTCAAAATTAAAACATTATTGATTATTAATAATAAAAAAATAAGAGACAGACAAGTTCTAAAAATACAAATCTATGTACTAAAAATGACACTGACTGATACTCTTAGGTCGGCTGAATCATGAAATTCTTATGAATCAAGTCCTAATTCCACATGTGACCTAGATACACAGTTTATTGAGGAAACCTGCAAAAGGCTCACATGTAACCAACTAGTTGTTTATGTAAGCTATACAACTGGTTACTACTCACTTCTAACTGAATACTATCAAGTAGTTCAAATGTAAACTTTCCCACACTTGCAATTAAGTCCCTATAACACATTTTATAACTACATACTGCTACCTATATATTAATGACTAGCTTCTGCCAGCGGTTTCACCCGCATCCCGTGGGAACTACTTCCCGTACCGGGATAAAAAGTAGCCTATAGCCTTCCTCGATAAATGGGCTATCTAACACTGAAAGAAATCTTCAAATCGGAACAGTAGTTCCTGAGATTAGTGCGTTCAAACAAACAAACTCTTCAGCTTTATAATATTAGTATAGATTATTTACAGTATTTAATGCTAAAGAAATGAAATAAAAACCTGCAAATAAAACTAAAATAGTCTTGAAAAATTTCTTCCTCCTGACCAGACTGCATTGTTAATACAATAAATCAAAAAATAATACTCAGGCTGATAAATCTTCACTCTTCCATAATCATAGCATCATCATTATCATCAGATCTGTCACAGCCTTTTTATCGTCCCACTGCTGGGCACAGGCCTCCTCTCACACGGAGAAGGATCAAGCGTTAATCACCAGCTTGCTCAATGCGGGTTGGTGATTTCAGAATTATTCATTATCATCAGATATTAAATGAATATTTATTTGGAAGAGCTCTATACTTTTTTATTGCAAGTCAACAAACCCTTAGTCATGGAATCACAATGGAAGGAATTGTACTGAGATTTCTGTATTGTATGCAGATGAGAACAAGGTCATGCACCCCACTTGAGACAAAATTATTCAATTCTGGGAAAACACTCATCTGTTTACCTTTTTTGTAGATAAAAAGAAAAAGACACTGAAATGAAAACAAATTCCAATTTAATGACAACTTGAGAAGCTTGTTTATTTCTTGGCAATACTCCAAAATATTTGTGTGCAATAAATTAAACTTTACTGAGGGATTTCATAATGGGATGAAAAGGTCATAAAATACTGTCTCCAAAGATTAAAAAATATTACCAAAACAACCATTTTATAATTAAGATAAACAAATATTCGTAATTCTGCATCATTATCATTTAACATGGGACAGTTTCATGCAGTCGAAAATTCATATCACATATATTTGTCCACCCATGGCCTGAAATTTGCATGAACACCATTGACGTCACTACATTGAATGCAAATACGCACAAAACCCATTTCAAATTGTAATACACAATGATCTATTAAGTTCTATTGTGTACCAATATTGCACACATATGCACTTTGTAAGGAATGCGCTGTAGTAAGCTTTGTGCGACTAAATATATGTCAAGGCTTTGCTTACTGAAAAGAGCTTGCTTATAACGAAATATATTGTACACCATTTACAAGTATTTTTTTTATTAACAGTTTGGTCACTTCATGCTCATAAATATCAAAATGTGACTTTTTGATTTCAAATTCTTAAAAGATTGCTTCTGGTGAAATTCGATGATGCTTCATTGACTGTAAGAGTATTCAGAAGCATAAAGATTTTGACTGACTGTTTTATCAATACCTCATTTCAAATAATAATTTAAAATTAAACACCCATGTTATTCCAAAAGATTTAACTTTATTTTCGTAAACATACATTTAACTTATTGTCAGAATGAGTCATTGACCGCATGTTCAATGTCAACATTGGCCGGGTATTATTGACATTAACCATTATGCGACTGAGTTGATAACACCCGGGTGATGTACTACATATTGTATCATTGTTTTGTGACATAATTGGAGTAGTACGAGAATGTCGTAAGCTCAATCATACAACATTGAATAGTACATGACAACATTGTGTAACTGAACATCTCATTTGGCTGTTTGTTTAATGTTATTGAGAGTATTTTTGCATTGGCAGTAATTTTAGTCCTAATAAATGCAAGCTATAAACTGCATTCAGATTTTGTCTATTTTATTTTTATCACAGTTATTTTCTTACAGCTCAGCATAGTGATGAAATCATCACATAGGTACTTTGCATATTTTTGCACTCCATTTGAAAGAATGCACTAACTGCAGCTTATTTAAAACTTTTACCAATTTAAATCTTGTCCAATGCAAGAACCCCTCTCAAATCATGCTTCATCACTTACAGACAGCGAGCCATTGCTCAAAGACTCGTACTCAGTGACCGTGATAGCCACCGAGTTGTCTCGGAAGTGCGGCCTGAGCGCCGACACTGTGGTCACGCTGTCCCCGGGCGGCGTGATCGTGGCGCGGGCGCACCTCGCTGCCTTCATAGACTGGAAGCACATCTCCGACGTGCGACTCGAAGACGAAGATGCAAACAGAATATGTGTGCTTGTTGTTGATAGGTTGGTGATTTTCAAGATACATAAATACCTTCTATGTATGAGAAGAGGCCTGCGCTCACTAATGGGACGGTCTAAGATGGAAGTTGATGCCAGAATAGCCAACAAATTAAACTAGAATCTCTCTTTTTGCTTGCCAGTAGTTTGATAAAAAGGGCTTCCCCTTTTAAGCTATATTACATTGCGAATTATACATATAGTCTAATTCTGGCGTCAACTGTAATGTAGCTAGGTTATTTCAGTATGCTGCTTTACAGTTTCATAATCATACCTGTTTTAGGGTCCATTTGTTCATATTCATAGAAGCATTCAGAATCATGCTACTGTTTATGTACTAAAATTACTAACATGGGTTCATTTTAAAGAAACTTAACATGAACGTTGCTTCCTTTAATTTTATTTCTACCATTTATTATGAATGTAATTTTCCACAACTTATTAAAAAAACAAGTGTAATAGTGCAGTAAATAAACAAACAACAAGATATTACATTAGGAGGAAACTAAAGTGTCACAACATACATATGAAGTTATAAGTAGGCAACTCGGTGGTATTATTATTCTCACCAATAGTTCTACAGCAGAAAACTGAATACTTACATATAGTTAATGTGAAAATTAAAGACAGATGTATAATTTGATACAAAACATCAGGGGCCCGATTCTCCTAATTTTACTTAAGCGACATACGATGCATACGATCCAGTCCCGGAAGCGTATGTGGCATTCCGCTATTTTTTCTTTGAAATAAACGTTTTTATCCTTTTCTGTCATTCAATAATGAATCATTTTGTCTGCAAATGATTTACGATTGCAATATGATTGTAAAGCAAATTACCGTATAGACCAAAATCACCAAAATAACAGACCAATCGCAAACCAATCGAATGTCGTTGGAATACGATTGGTCTTATATTAGTAGCAGAATGCCCGATATGGTTAAAACTGCTATTGCGATCATATTGCGATTCAATTTCTATTCGATTTTGACATTATTAACTTAGGAGAATCGGGCCCCTGTTATGTAAGGTAGGCACGATAATTGAAGATTGCATTAGCTAACATTCACATGAAGTACGTAAATAAATATATACAAGGGTGGGTATTAGGTATTTGGCATACTAGGTGGGTGAGTGTAGGCATTAAGTGTATTATATTAGTGTAAAAATAAAATTACATAATGCTCGATACACAGACAACAAAGTGTAACAATGCACAATGAACTGATTCTCAGAACTGTAATGTTGCAATTTTTGAAAGGCAAGTCTCAATGTATCTATCAAAAGCTTTCATGTATCAGTTGCGTGTTTAAAGTCCATTCAATTATTTAATACATAGTATGAGAAATATATTCGTGGCGTCAATTTATTAATTCTCGTCTTCACTAGCCGTTTTCCCGCGGTTTCACCCACGTCCCGTGGTAACTACTGCCCGCATCGGGATAAAATATAACTCATGTAGCTCGAGACGAATGTTTCAAATCGGTTCAGCAGTTTTTGAGCTTTTAGGGTACACACAAACAAAACAAGAAACAAATGTTTCCTGTTTATTATCCTACTTCCTACTTATATTATAAATGTGAAAGTTTGTGAGAATGTATGGATGTATGTTTGTTATTCAATCACGCAAAAACGGCTGGACCGATTTGGTTGAAATTTGGTATGTAGATAGGTGTTACCCTGGATTAACACATAGGCTACTTTTTATCAACACACCATGCGCGCGAAGCCGCTGGCGGAAGCTAGTATTAGTATAAATTAAATCTATAACAAAGTCCGCGAATGTTTTTGTGATGAATCCAACAATGTCTCATCAGTACAAATAATAATGAATTGTTTAGTTACATTTTTTTTTAACTCTATGACGTCAAAGTTGTTGTTATTGACGATACCAGATGTTTTCTAGGTAAATACAACACATTAGACCAGGTTTTCCCTGAATTAATGAATGAGAAACAAACAAGTGTAACATAATGGCCTTATAATTGTTTTTATCTTAATTAGTTAACTTATTTCCTTGTAAAATAGTTTAACTTTAATTTGTTGATTTAGTTCCGCGGCAATTAGTTATGTTCATGCACTCGTAGAGATGGGAACGCTTCGAAATGTTGTTTGTCAAAGACGTTACTTTGATTGATAAAGAAACCTGTAATTTTTTTCAAGTTCAGGAGAGAGATTTAGGTAATTGATTTCCCATAAAAAAAGAGATTAGGTAATCATGTTTTTTTTAGGAAGTCGAGGTAGGATCCACGAAATAAACATGCGGGAATTGTTTTTAAGATCATATTTTAAATCTTTCTGTCCCCTTTTCTAAAATATTTGTTTTTTTAGTCCTTTCCACATCCTAAAGTTAGCTGGCGCAAATTCAACGGCTATGTTCCCCCAGATCGTTCGACAAGGGCGGTGGGCTGCTGAAGCTGTCGTCGCCGGTGTCGGGCGCCCTGGCGCGGGCGGCGCGGGCGCTGTGCGGCGCGGGGCTGCGGGCGCGGCGCCAGCTCAGCAAGAGCGACGGCGACCTGCGGGCGCAGCCACATGCTGACACTGATATAGGTATGTGCCTACTATGTTCAATGTACAAGGACACGTTGCAGATATTTCCCATATAGTACCTTAAGTTCCAGACGACTGCATCAATAAAAAATTACAATTAAACTTAGTTCACTATTCATGTAAATGTGTTTACATGAATAGTGAAGTTTTCCTCCAACTGTGATTATTTGTTCGACTTGTAAGATACTTAGTTAACCTCTAGTTCAAAATAGCAACACCCCATTAGTATTTGTCGATCGTTGTTTCAGGCGATGTTCGTCGCAGCAGTTGGTACAGCGGTCCTTCGGAGGTGTCATTAGACGATATTGACCTCGTCATGTCCAAGGTAATATCAAACACTTTAGTAACGTAATACACGTAGATAGATAATAAATTCCGCCCGCGATTCCGTACCCGTTGACTTAGCTATCTTTCTACTTTGGACTGCATTGCATTATGTTCTCTATCATTCTACACATCGGTTTAGTATGGCTGTTTTCCGAGGGTTTTACGCGACACACCTTCCAATACCATCCGGTTTAACCAAAGTAGCATTTTTCCATCTCAAAGATATACTATCTATTATCTACTTCATACATTCTCGGTTTTTCAGGAGTCGAAGCACATTCCCACGGGTCAGTTGTCCCGGTACAGCGGCGCGGGACAGTTAGTGTCCACGGCTGCGCTCGCGCAACCATTCATCACGCACTCCGTCACGTCGTTTGATGACAGGTTAGTTCAAGTGCTGTGCTAATGGCCAGGTTCACCGGTTACTGATACAAGTCTCTGATAACCTATCCGGAACTAATTTGACAGATAAACTATAACTTTTGAACAGGTAGGACTTTTAATAGGTCTCGGATAGCAATATTTGTCGGAAATGATACCGGTATCGGTAACTACCTCTAGAAGAACCGTGCTCACGTACACTTTTTATTGCCGCCAGCCTTTCACCATAGTTTTTTTGCATTATTTTGACGTTATTATTTATCCTGCAGCGTGTCAGACCGTCGGTCGCTGCTGTCGGTCGCGTCGGGTATCTACGAGGAAATCCCCGACTTGCCCGAATGCACCAACACAAACACCTTGTGTAGCATCACGTGCGATGTGCCCGATGGAGTCTTTAAGGTATATTTTAGTCCTTTCCTATCTATTTTAGGGTTGGCTTCTAGGCTAAACATTACTCTTGTTTTTGTATGTGATAAAAAAACGATATTTCTCATGCTTTCTTTCTGTGTCCCATTTTGTCCATTTGACATTTAAAACCTTTTTATGGATGATCTGATCATCTTTAGTAAAGCTGGTTGTCAGATTTTCTAACTGCTCAATTTTTTTATATAAGTATACTAGCTTCTGCCAGCGGTTTCACCCGCATCCCGTGGGAACTACTTCCTGTACCGGAAGTAGCCTATAGCCTTCCTTGATAAATGGGCTATCTAACACTGAAAGAAATTTTCAAATCGGACCAGTAGTTCCTGAGATTAGCGCGTTCAAACAAATAAACTCTTCAGCTTTATAATATTAGTATAGATTTTTTTCTATAGATTTGAATAATAATTTTAGTTGTAAGTTTTATTTAATTTTCTGTGCCCTACAGGGTCCACAATTGTACTTAGCTCTAAGCCAAATTGTAACACCTACTTTATACATTGTGGAATGCAAATAAATAATATGAATATAAAGCTACCAGAGTTAGTACCTATAGCTAAATGTGAGAGTTCTTTGCGGTAGTGATCCGTTGTTTACAGAACAATTACAGTATTATTATACGCCTTAGAAGTTTAGTCCATATTGAAAGTTATTAGTAATGTATGTGGTGTGATTAGGCGCTGGGCGCGTGTCTGCGCGAGGAGCCGACGTACGAGTGCGTGGGCGACTGCGTGTACGCCACCATGCGCCGCCGCCGCCCGCCGCCGCTGCCGCCACGGCATCCCGCACCGTACGTACTCATCAGCATCGTGCCTTACTCACAATTTTGTGTGTGGTCGACGCAGCATATTCTTTTTTTAATTTGTTGTTATCTCACAAGTAAAATTCTTTCAAGTCATATCGAACCATATATATATATATATATTGATCCTGGCCGATTTCGGCCACAGCGACTTGGATCTGCGCTTAATTTTGAGAGCTTCGCTGGTGTGCTCTCCAGTGACTGACAAAGCCAATTTTTGCAGTGAATGTCCGTCCACATAACAACCATATTTCGTAATAGACCAATGTCCTGAATAAAACATTTATCATGATAAATGGCTTTTGTTACTATTCCGAAAAATTTACCATCATCAGTTACTGTGTTATTACGAGGCCTCTTTTTCTTCATGCTCATGTTCGAATTTTGAAAATAATTTAAAAATATGTTATCTATCCCCTAGTATAAAGCCGGGCTCGTGGTCCCGCGCGGACGCCCCCCGGGAGAGCAGCGTGACGCGGCACTC
Organism: Helicoverpa assulta; assembly: GCA_963856015.1. Classification (NCBI taxonomy): domain Eukaryota; kingdom Metazoa; phylum Arthropoda; class Insecta; order Lepidoptera; family Noctuidae; genus Helicoverpa; species Helicoverpa assulta. Next base: position 11,789,856 of record CAWLCW010000012.1, read on the forward strand.
GTCGCTGGGCGCCCTGCCCACCGCCCGCTGCGCCACCACGCTGCCGCTCGCACGCGCCGCCGCCAACACCCTGCCCAAGCGACAACCCTTCAGTGTCTTCAGGTCGATACACAAACTGTAGTTATATGTTCACTTTCTTTAGGCGGCAATTTAGAATGGTCGCAACACCATATCATTGCTTTTTTAAACATCTCATAATTGGTCCAGCTAATTATTAAATGTCGTTATAATTTCAGCTTTCACATGCGCAATAGTATTTTGTCCATACAATTTAGCAGTCCCCAAGAAAGGGCTAAAGTAAAGCTTGAATGCAGTTATTCGGTGAAAACTGTTATATTGAAACTTATTAAATTACTAATCTTCAAAGTAACACCCTCCTTCGAATGTAAATGTAAATATAAATATGTCGATGTAAATATACATGTCAATTTATCTTGATCTTCAGAAAACGTCTCAAAAGCGACTCACGCGTCGCCGGCTCCCAGAAATCAGAAACATCAAAAGAAAACAAAGACGTGGAAACTAAAAAGAAGAAGTTCGACTTCACTCCCACGCGGGACATATTCAAGAGCTTCAAGGTCAGTCGCAAGATGAAGAACCTCAAAATCACTTCCGGAAACCTTTCTAAAGGCGAAACAAAGAGCTGCGAGTTTCTAGACGACACAGAACACGTTCAAACCAACCGCTGTTCGAAGTCCGTCGAATGTCTCGAGAATGACTTCGACTTCGAAGCGGATCTCTCTATAGAATTTACAGAAGACAGCGTCGCCGCTCTCTCTATCCCACAGCAAATCGTAGATCTCATATTAGGACACGAGCAGATTAGCAAAGTTCGTCTAAAAGATGAAGTGGAGAGTGATTACATGCCGATGTCGCCGATCATCCCGCCGCCGCCGCTGGAGCACCACTACATCGTCATGTCGCCGCGGACCAACATCGCATGAACTGAACCTAGTCCCTAACGTAAGTTACTCTAAGCTCATTCACACGACTGCACTCATATATTCTATGTATGTAGGATATGTTTTGTATTGTGTACGCTGATGGTTTCACCAAAGACCATTCTCAAAGAGATTTGTTGGATTTTAGTCTGGTTGTTGCATTTTTGTATGCAATCCGTCTACTTAACAGTTGTAACATTCTTCTATTTTTCAATTCTATGTAGACGACTTCGTGTACAAAATTGTGATAATGTCAAAAAGACTAGGTATGTCATCTTTTCTGGATATCGATACCGCTTGTGCAATGTCGATAAAACCTACTTAACTATATTTATTGAAAATTGTATTGTCGACATTGTTTATGCGGTCTCACTTTTTTATTATACGTATGTATTTTAAAACTTGATAATACTTAAAAAAATCACAATACTTACAAATAAACTTTGCCAGTAAAAGGCACATCAGTTAATTAATTTTGCTAAGTGTAGTGATGATCGATAGATTTATCGATGATTGTTAAAAATACATTTTATCGGACTGATTCGTGCAACATATCGAGTCACTAAACATTTTGCAGTCTGTCTTTAAGAACTAAGGCAGCTGTTTACATAGACTGTTCTTTGATCTGAATATCATAGGTAGTTTAGAAAGTTACAAGAAAAGACTTAAAATGCACCTGACAAATATGTCAGAGGCGTTGTTAATTCTCATACATGATTTGACGAATTGTGACAATCGTCACATGCAGAATAGGACAGCAAAATTAAAAGAAAATAACGGCCTTAAAAACTAAATAATCACAGTACAATAATAAAAGCTCTCTATAAAAATGGAAATCGAAATAAGTTTACATATTTTGAAAAATATACGGTGTATTTTATTTGGAATACCTATTTATTTTTCGAACGCTGATTAAACGCAAAGGTGAACTATTTACAGTATTTTATTTGCACAAAGCAAGAAACTTTTACATCGACTTATTTTACTACCTTATGAACTGTTAAAACTGAAACATATGACATCACAATATTTATGAAAATACAAGTAAATGTATTAAACCTTTTCGTTCTAAAAGCGTATTAAAAATTGTATCAAAGGACCAGAAACATTTTTTCGTTTCTAAAATAAACCTAAAAGTGACGTTAACAACTTTGTTAAAATATCCATATATTTAATACCTTACCTCAAAAGATCTTCCATAACGTTGGCCTGAATAAATACGTAACAGATATGTAACTATTTTTGATAGCAACAGGTAAACAGCCTAGTTTTGTTGGGAAAATGTTTATGTATTTAATATTAACTTTGTAACTCAATCATTAAATTATTATCGTCTTAAATTAATTGCACTTTACCCAACTAAATTATCTTAAAGCAAGTATAAAACCGCCACCCAATTTATGTATTTGACGCTAACTGTATTTAAAACCAGTATTGACTGAAAAAAAAACGATCAAATTAGGTAGTTTTAAACATCATATTTAGCGCTAAATATTATTGATTGTGGGGTAGTAAACCCAACCTTAGTGCATTTCACTTAGTCTTTGTAAAGCACATTTAGTACTTCAATATCACGTTCGTTATTTTGCTGTTGCGCATGGATATAAAAGATGAATTCGATAATACTTTAAAGGAAGGAAAAGCTCTAGAACAAGAAAGATTTAGTAAAGATAAAGACAATGTAGGTGTAAAGTATTGTAGTAATTTGCAATTCGCCATAGCGAATGTAAAATAGTCGTAAGCAGGATTGTTTGTACCTCGTGTGTTCATAAGTTTTGAGACAAAATAAAAGTTGCATATCTTTTTAAATAATTAACTTATATTTATAAAAACAATAGTAAACATTAAGTAAATAGTAAGTAAAAATTAAATATAATTATTATTCAAAATGACCACCCCTGTTTTTAATACATGCCCTTAGACGATTTGGCCAGTCATCAATGGCGGCACGAATCTTTTCCAGAGGAATTCGCTTCGCTTCTCGAACAAGAGCTCGCTTAAGTGACTCCAAGTTTGGGTGGGACTTTCGGCAGGCTCTGAGCTCTAATTCGGTCCATAGAGAATAATCCAGCGGGTTGAGGTCGGGGCTGGAGGAGGGCCATTCATTCGCCGCAATGAAGGCCGGCACATTTTCCTTCAGCCAAGCTTCAGTGGTTTTAGCCTTATGGGATGGCGCCGAGTCTTGCTGGAAAACCCAATACTTGTTATGGAATAGGGTATTAGACAGGGGTTTCACAACAGTTTCTAGAATGTCACTTTGATAATTTTTGGCTTTCACCTTGACGCCTTGTTGGCAGAAATGAAGCTGAGTCACACCTTCGTACGAAACTCCCCACCATACCATGACACTAGCCGGATGATGAGTACGCGAGACATTCCGTGCTGAAGCTGGGACATCCTTGCTACTTTTGGCATACACTTTATTGTTTTGTCGGTTGAACTTTTCTTCGACAGTAAAGATTTTCTCGTCGGTGAAGAGTATCTTCCTCGCATCGTGTCTCCTAAGCAGTATTGGACAACGTTCGCGTCGCAATTGACGAAGGCGATCGTTTAAAAAGTGTACTTTCCTACGGCTATACGCCTTAACCTTGAGATCATATTTCAGTATTCTGTTGACTGAAACGCGCGAAATATTGGTCTGCAGAGCGAGTTTCTTCTGAGTGCGACATGGATTTCGGCGAAGTCGCTCTCGGATGATTTTAATGTTCGCAGGCGTCCTCACAGAGCGTGGACGACCACTTCTTTGCCGATCTTGTAAAGAACTTGTCTCCTTGTATCGTTTAATAGTGTAATACACGAAGTTACGGCTCACACCAAAACTTTTCAGTTCTCGGAAAATGTCCATAGGTTTTCTTCCCACCTTAAATAGTGAAATGACGGTCGCACGTAATTCTTTTGTTCCCTCCATTACGAGAAAATTTAAATAAAATAATCCGAAATCATAGATATTAAAAGTTAACATTCCAAATTCAAAATTAGAAAAAAGAAATATACAGCAGCCAGTAATTTTTATTTTATTTTTATAAGTAAAAAGTTTGTCTCAAAACTTATGAACACACGAGGTATATGTTGGTTCGTTGACTACTGCCAAAAATTTAGGTTAAGATGAGCGGCTTGAGAAGTTCCCTTTACGAGATATTGTAGTTAATCATGCAATTGACGGAGTTAAAGTACCCAAGTACTGTTCAGTATTTTGAGGGATTAAAGTAGCGTTTGTGTTGGCACTAGGAAAATTGTTAAAGCCCAAATGACACAATTCCTGAGGCGAATAGGTCTAAACCATAATAGGTGTAAGTAAATCGTTGGTTGTGCATTTGAAAACAAGGCAGCTAGACGACAGTCATTTCAAGAAAAAACTATTCTAAATATGCTACAACTATCAGATATCTTACTTAAAATAAAAAGTCTCAAGCCGCGGGAACAAAGGCTAGGTCAATAATATCGTTCGATAAAGTAAGACTGAGGGACAAGACTAGTGTATTTTGAGGAAAATTTACTACGTGAGATCAGTATTATGGGAAGAGGTGTGGTTGCCAAGCGTGAGGTTATGGTATAATAACGACACTGTTCTACGGCAGCGGACCGAGTTATGTACTGATGCGAAAAACTCGTAGTTTTAAGTTGACTATTTAATTTTATTTAAAACTTATTTTAATTTCCTACTAGTGTTAAAATTCGAAAGTGTTTGATGGTTTGGCTCTCTTTTACATGAAAGATTATGGGATAGAGCTCTCTGGATTATGAAATTGGCTGTGTTGACTGATCATGAGATTACTGCAAATGCACATCTAGATACAACTTACTATTAAGTAATTTATTTTTAAATTATTGTACTGCCAAATTCCGTCCACAGCATTGAGAAAAACAAACACCATTTCTCGGTATTCTTGTCTGATTTAGTGATACTGATATTTATTTAACATTAATTTATTTAACCAACAAGAGTTTTAAGTCCTACTCGGTCCGTTAGCGTCGTGGAACAAATGTCTCGCTTTTATGTGTATACGGCTTAATTTGCTAATGTTGTTGTGATATTTAATGCTAAATAACTTGTTGAAACGTTTCTATAAGCTTGAAGGCTTCTGTTGGTTATAACTATTTCTATGGAACGCGTTGCCACCGAATGTTTGATGTGCGGCGCCAATGTTTGTGTGTTTAGTCAAAAAGCCAGTATTCAGCTGATCTTATTAATGTTTAGCTTAAAATTGTATAGCTTATTTCGTTGGCGTCATCCACAGTTTCGTAGGATTAGGTTTTAGGGAAGTTAGGATGTGGTGTGAAGTTTTATGGATGTTATTGGCACGTTTTGAGAAGCATGACCATAGAGTAGAGCAAATATTAGCTGAAGAGAGTAAAAACATTTGTTTCTCAAAACGTTGTTATAATGTCTGTCAACTTTGTGGTGAAGGCTCAGATCTCGATATTTTCGGGTGACGTGGTAACAATGCGGATACTATAGACTGATAAGGAAAAACTTCCTATGTTTTAAGGAAAATAAATTCAATCACAGCTTTGATATTCAGCTAACTAGCTGATCAATAGATTACTGGCCTCACACTCTGTTAAGAAATGAATGGTCTATTGTTTTTGCCAGTTCACACAATATCTTGCTGGGATGTTGATATTTTAATAAAGTAAAATCTGAATTAAAAGCTGCGATTTAATTTTCCGTCATATTGACATGATACCCGCGTCACTTGAGAATAGGCCAACAGGGTGGTTAGAGAATTAGATAGAAAAATTTACTCAGAACATTGTGGATGACTTGCCATAGTCTAATCTAGTTTAGTAGGTCGCGTCCATATCAACACACGCACTGACCAATTTTGTATCTAGCTGTAGTTAAGTACTTAAACATTACACTTACTTCATAAAAAACGAACACTAACATTTTAGTACTAGCACGACTTATAATTTTCAGGGTGATGAACGTCAATGGTAAAAACATCTTTAAAATTGATTAAAATAAATTAGACTGAACCATAAAAATGAATCGGTTAAATAACTAGTGATTTAGATTAGATTTTACTAAAAACACTGCCAATATTATCGCTTTATAAAAGGTCTAGCATATGTTTGAAAGGGTGGTTTGCACCACTTGCTAAAATAATCTGTTTTGGTAAAAAACTGGTACTTGTGTCTAAGTTTTAAGGTTTTGTTTGATTGCGTTTTAATGACTGAAATATATTGTAACAAACATCGAGTCCTTAAAGCCAAGATTCTTATAAGTGCTCGTTTTTTGCAAAATAGTGGATTTACCGCTAACTATATTCAGTACTAAACAATGGTGCAAGTTGGCCTGGTTAGAGATTGATTTTTGTAAAACTCACAGAGTTTGATAAATGATTGCATTTTAAAATTCTTGATTAAATATTATATCAATAAATTAAGAAGCCTATCGAGTTTATTTATTTTTATAAGTGAAAAGTATTGTAATTTTTGTTGTTCTGTTTCGCCAATTATAAATATCATGAGAATATTATATTTTCTTCCGCTTTGCTTTGAACATTTGTTACCATTTTTTTTGTATTTTTTCATATATATTTTGTTTTTGGTTGATTGATAGAGCTCTTGTTAAAGCACTAGTACTCTGCTACTGATTTGGTATGTTCTCTCTAGGTTTCAGGGTCAATTCCCACTGAAAGAGCAGCGGCCGTAAGAGCAGTGGACAATGTAAGAGCGCGGCGTGGCGCGGCGCCAGGCGGCCCGCCGCGCTCGCGCTCAATCACTTGCATTTACGGCCGCTGCCGGCCGCTGCTCTTTCAGTGGGAATTGACCCTAAATGTAAACTTTATCTAATTATTATATTTTTGGAGTTGAATATTACGTTCAATAAAACATTGATTATTAGCTGATTTGTGAATCAAACTTGAGGATGAGCCAATATTTTGTCTATAATTAAATGTTAACCATTTCTCCATGTCTCAAGAGCTCTAAAAAATTGTATAAATCATTGTTGACTGTGGAAAAGACAGTATTTTTTTATTTGTAAAATAAACAGCTAGTTCGGAATTCGGTAATGGACTTAATTGTTTTTTTTCGCGTTTATTTATTGTACTGCGAAGTGTCGATAAGTAACATTGCATCGTGTTATGCAAATAAAGTTTGTATGTGCAATTTTGTGTTTTATTTGTCATCCTTTTGTACCACCAGCCTATATGCAGGAGATTGAAGTTTTCTGCTTGTAACTGTCTCCAAGTTAAATGCACTTATGCTTTTTCTGTATCGAAGCATTTATACAGTATTTTTTATTTTTTTTATTTATTTATTTATCTTATATCACAAAGGTAGCCATCTTATGTGCTAAGCCCCACAAAACCGTTGTAATGGTTTGACTGTGGGGTCAGTGAGTAAGTCATTAATATACATATTTTTAAATAAAACAATATAAATTTATCAAATACTTTATTTTCAGCCAAAAGCAAAATACATTATATCACAATTTATACATTTTCTAGCTATTATTAGCAGCCATTTTGCTGTTCCATATAAATGAGATTTTTTAACACAAAATTTCAACAACAAAAAAAATAAAGCTTAAAATAGGAGGTAAATAAAATTGCTTTTACACTTAAAAATAAGAAAATAAGTACGTGTTTTATTCATTGCACTGTGTCAGTATTGTCACATTGCATTCGTGTAAAAATCTTATAAATTATGTTGTGATGCAAGGAACTATATCGATTATGATTAAAGAGAACTTACACATAATTGATATATTTTTACAACTTGATAACAAGTTAGTAAAACTTTTGAACTGTGAAATATTCTAACATTTTTATTACGTTTTTTTTTTTAAAAATGAAGAATTTATTGCATAAATTTGTGGCTTAATAACTACATGTAAACTGCACAGGGATGCATAGATGTGTACAAACATGATATAATACAAAATGTGACGTGTGCGTAGAGATCAAGGTATATACAGGCACTTTTAGACATTTCATTACTTAAAATAAAATTCAAGCACAATGGGATTGGATGACCTAAAACAATTTAGATATAATTTTAAATAATTCGACATTAATACTTAATTTTTAAACCAATACTGTTTTTTTTTTCTTTTAGTCTGCCAATAAAACTTTACTCCATTTTCCTTTACAAAATATAATACACTTTATCCCATAACCATCCGAAATCCCTTCACATAATTCGTTTAGATCACTCAAAAATAAATAACCTTTTTTGATACCAAATAATAACAAACTTAATATGTAAAGTATGAGGCTAATTAACTTAGTAAGAGAGCTGACACTGATTCATGGAATGTATCGTTTATCACCGTTGATGCAATAACAGGAAGAAAATTTAAATGCACTCAAATATTTTTGATTCTGCTTAACTTCCCGCAAAACTCCTCAAATCACGATTTCTTTCTCATATTTTTGAGTTTTTGAGAATCGTTACAGAAATTCTGCTATTCTTTTCTAACATAGAATGTTTGATACTAATGACACTAGGTTATTATTCTCCTCTCTTATACAAATAAATGCGTTATCAGGACACTTCCAATATGCTACCTAATTAATCAAGACCAACATAACCTTACACTAAATTAAATAAATAGGTATTGACAGAACTTTTACACGAAAACTGTATAAAATACTTACCTATGTAAAAGTAACAATTTTGGAAAAGTACATAAACAATAACATTGCTCATAAGCGTTATATGTCATCGCTCAAAATTGTAATAGTAAAATTAGTATAGCCTGCATTATGTTGTTGATTTTTTTTAAACATCTATGGATAAAAAACCTCTTCATATGTTTTTTTTTCTATGGATTAAATCTGTCTTTACAACTAATTCAATTTTAGCAGTCGTTACAAACAAATAGATTGTAGTTTATTTGGAAATTAGTAAAGGATTATAAACAGGACGTTTAATAACTTAATTGTTCCTACCTAAGCCTCTTAGCTAAATGCAACGTCTAAACCGAACTAGTGCTATGTTTGTTCTTGTCTATTAAAAACTATGACTATCAGATTAAATACAACTAAACCTATTATTGATTTGATATCGTTATCGGTATTTTTATACAATTCCTATATTGGTTGTAGATCTCGCCAAAGTCTTTGGTGGGTCGGAACATCGTGTGATACGCTACACGGAAATCATTTCAAGGTATGGGCCGCAAGCGCATACTTGTGCTCGAAAATTAGTTGCGAACCGGCGCCATCAAGTTTGGCAAACTCTAGTTACTTTATTGTGTTAAATAATAAATTACGTTTTTTCTAGCTTTTGATATGGCAAGCTTTACAGAACTATGGATCTCATATCATCGTATACCTAACAATTACTCAGTATTTGTAGGATCTTTTCTAAATAACTTGAGCTATTGATATCACTGAAAACTATAATATTATTCATGATTAATTTATACAAAACGTAAAGTATTGTTGTGCCAGTATCGATATAAGAGTTACCATGACCATGAGTTGTCCAAACATACTTATTGTCGGATTTGTTGAGTTAATATCAATAAGCATTTGGGAATTAGGAACTTATTGCCATTCCGCTTTAGTTTAGTTGCTTTTAGTTTTTTTTTGTGATATATTTGAATCGCGACAAATTTCCTATAATTTGCATTAATACATATTTAAACTATCACTTACTCTTAAGTTTGATCCACGATATATTAAAGGTGTATATTTTTTTAAATATCAATATTACACACTGATGTATTTGCACCAATTGCGAATTTAATTTAATTAATTTACGTGAAAAATCACAAAAGCAACAAATTGTGTTAATAATGTGGGTATAGAAAACATTGCTTTAATACTTACATTTATGTTTATCGATTTTCCTGCCGTTAGGAGTAGTGAAAACTAACTGGATACGAGTATTTTATAACCCTTTAAATATCTGCCTTCCCATAAAAGTTCAAGGCTTGTTGAGGGCGACGTTTTCAAAGAACTCTTGAGAAAACGTGACGGGACACTTGAAGGGTTGTCTTTGTGAAAAGTTTTATCATAACGGCAGAGTATCTTGTAAATATTAATTAGAAATACTAATCATAAGACGTCATAGATTCTTTTACAGTTGTACAATCCATTTATGTAGGAACAAAGAATATCGGTTAGATCTATTGCAGTATTACTTACAACAAAATCAGGATTGTACAACAAAAATCTGGTATCTTCATAAGGTATAAAACAAGCCAGACTTGGACATCATTTTGTATCAGATTATTTCCCACTCGCTGTCTAAGTTTTCATCGGGAGATAGCAACGACCGGTCTTTAAATCCGTTGTGTTTCGAGTCCAATTTCAGTTCTATACTTTCCAAATTCCAGGTGTTGGGTAGTTGGACTACTTTGGGGACTAGATCTATAGGATTGGGGTCTTTTATGGGGGTTTTGTTGACTTTATGAACAGGTTTGGGTACCTCCACGGGCTGTATGTCGATCTGACGGAATACGGGCGCGGGGGCCGGCGGGGACTGCGCCTCGGGCTTCGGGCTGTCGATGGAGAGCGACTCCAGGTTCAACATCTTGGCGAGGATCTTCTCTTTCTCTTCTATCTGCTTCTCCAGGAGTTCGTCGTTCTGTTGGGGTATGTCCCTGGAATTGAAATGAGGTTAAGATATGAAATTTTATCAATACTTAAATAGGATAAACAACGTGAAGTCATTTACTTTATTCAAATTTTTATGTCAATAAAAATCTAGTGCAATTTTTTGTAGATTTAACTATTGACCCATTCAGCCGACTCCCTGATAATTTGTAAAGGAGATGATGAACTAGATTTTATATATATGGCAAGTATCTCTAAATATGTAAATAAGTAATAACTCACTCATAAACACTAATATTCATAACACAGGGACTGGTATAGCTGACAGTATCAGGCGCCTTCCTAACGGGCGTGGCCAACCGCGGGGTACTCCCTCCGGACCCGCCCTCGCGCCGCCGACTCCGCCTACTACTATGTATCAGCTCCCCATCATACTTCTTCTCCATTATACTATTATACAACTTCAACTTTCTTTGTAATTCTTCTGTTTTCACGCGTCTAATCTCTTCGGCGTCGCTTGAGACATCTCGGAACTCGTTGACGATAGATTCGAGAACGTTCTCTGATAGATCGAGTGGGAGGTGTTTGATGGGGGGGAGTTCGAAGCACTCCTCAGCGCTGGCGACGGCTCCGGTATCAATGAGCTCGTTCTTCGTGAACATGGAGATGGGTTGTTCGAGCACACTGGAGATGTAGGGCACGGTCTGGTCGAGGTGCGTGAGGTCGCGGACGGTGTTCACGGCTTGCTGGATAGACGTCGTTAGGGATTTCGTCATCATGTTTATCGGCTCCTCTGTTGGAAGAAACGGTTATTCGAGACGGTTGTTTGGTAAAGTGTATGAAAGTTGTGAAAACTGTAGCATATAGCTAGGAATGCAGACATGACATGCAGAAAATACATGCTAACCTTAAAAAAAATGTTGTGCTACTAATAAATAGAATTTTAAAAAAATGCCAATCGCTTTTCAATATTTGGACATGTGTCTCCTAAACATGTTATGAGTTGGAATCGAACCCAGCATTTACAGTTTGGACAGCAACAGTGGATTTTCAAATATGAAGCCTGCTGTTTATGGACTACTAATCCATCAGGTACTGGAGTACATTTTGACTTATATTTTGAGTCAATGCCACAGTGAAACCTTTACCTAAATATTTGATCGTCACATATGTTATTTCTGATCAAAACCTTTACATATTGTAATCTTTTCGTCTAGATGTTATGCTTATTGCTGGGCTAAATAAAAACCTCTTCTCTATAAAAATTAAAAAGTTAGCACAAATACAATGAGCGGTGTTAGTTCGAGCGAAACAAGCGAATAGAGCCATTGCTCGAATACATAAATATACAAATACAAAGCGAAGGTGTTCGGATACAAAATAAAAATGCATATATAGTTGTGCATGTGTATATTTATATATAAGTCAATGGCCATGCTGACATCACGACAACGCATACACTTGCTTGCAAAAATAAATACAAAACATGCATTGCATTACAAAAATGCTAAAGATTGGGGAAGTGGTTATCCTGAAATCTTCATAATAAGGGACTCATTTTGTGATATATCGCAATTTTTATGATGACATGGAAATAATAAGTTCGCTAGTTTCTATAATGCTATGTAACTCGTGTTTATCTTTGCAAGGAAGTGTAAAAAAATAAAAAGAGATTACAAATAAAAAAATCGTTGTCAAACATTTCACTATAGCGGGTAACTACGTACAGGAAGTCGTGGTGGCCTAGTGGGTAAAGGACCAGCCTCTCAAGTATGAGGGCGCGGGTTCGATCCCAGGTCAGGCAAGTACCAATGCAACTTTTCTAAGTTTGTATGTACTTTCTGAGTATATCTTAGACACCATTGACTGTGTTTCGGATGGCACGTTAAACTGTAGGTCCCGGCTGTCATTGAACATCCTTGGCAGTCGTTACGGGTAGTCAGAAGCCAGTAAGTCTGACACCAGTCTAACCAAGGGGTATCGGGTTGCCCGGGTAACTGGGTTGAGGAGGTCAGATAGGCAGTCGCTTCTTGTAAAGCACTGGTACTCAGCTGAATCCGGTTAGACTGGAAGCCGACCCCAACATAGTTGGGAAAAAGGCTCGGAGGATGATGGGTAACTACGTACAGGATATCAATATTTCTACTACTACTGTCTACCCTGTAAATACATATAATTAAACAAGCTCAAAAGGTACACCCTGTATATAAGTTTTAAATAATCGACAGCTCTAGTCTACAATAATTGCAAAAGAAGGATACAGAAATAAAATAAGATAGTTGGATCAAAAGTTTTGATACTTTGATTTGTTTTGATGGTGAAAGGTCGAATTTATAAAGCTTTTTATTAGTATTTATTTATATACCTACTTTATATTAAATAACATTCTAAAAGCAAAACTAAAGAGCACCAAAAAGGTGCGAACACATGGCAGCATTATAATTTACGCTCATGTGTGCACAACCTTACATTACACAGGCTGTCACGACGCCATTAATGACATCACAACGAGTGTACTAGGAATGTATAAGTACAATATATTGTAAGTTTAAGTACACAATGACTACTTAACTAAACATTAGTAAAAGTTTACAATTAAATAATTAGTTTTTCAACATTAGAACAATTTTCTTAGGTTAAAAATTAAGATCATATCACCATACCAATAATTTGTGTGTTGTAAGAGCATTATTGGTATGAAATAAGTAGCAATTTTTAATTGTACAGAAACAAAATCAATATTAAAACTGATTCACTTGTATCAGACATACAGACAATTTAATATCTAGACATCATTTTCAAAATTTATTGTCACTATTAAGGAACACCAAACTAACAAATATTTTGGCGTCTTACGAATCAAATTGAATACAATTTTTAGCATTGAAAACATATTTTTTGCATTAATAGTTATATGCCTTTAAATATTATCGAATAGCATATTTTGTATCTTCTAATGAATAATGTTATTTGGTACTTTCTAAGTCTACGTTCTCCAATCCCTGAATTAATAGCCTACATCATATAATATTTCTAACAATTTAACAATATATATCTATATATACACTAAGCTATTATAAATCTATACATGTAAGATGTATGAAATACATTGGTCGCGTTTTGGTATGATTAAGGCACTTTTAATTATTTTTATATTATTATCTTACACACTAATACATAGTTAAGCTTAAATACTAAATCATTTATAATCTCACAACTTTTTCATATATTTTTGAATGTTGGACACTCAAAAACAAATTGCATGTCGTCTGGACGTTTATGGCCTTACTACAAAAACTTAATCATATGTTGAATACTCTAGTCTAAATAAATGTGGCTGCAAAACGGACCTTATTTCAACGTCATAATCTGTTATTTTTTTACACAAGTGTTCAACAGACGTTTAAAAGTTTTTGTGGTACAACTGTTATTTACGAACAACTGTAGAAAGTTTAAGTACTTGAAAAATGCAAAATAAATCTGAAATAGTTTCAGAAACTAAGATATAAAATTAAAATGATTTTTATATCTAGTGCCTAAGGTACAAAATCGTGATATCAATTTCTGCATTGATTTTTTATACTTGTCAAATGTCAAACTACATTTTTCAATAACGTAATTTTATATGATTATCCTAAAATTTCAATATGATGGCACTTTTCCTGTTATTTAAGTACTAGAACTACATATTCAGAAAAAATACGATTATTTAAGGCACATTTGTAATTGACGAAATATTTTATCTACCTAATGCGAAGTGCAACTGCTGTCTTAATATATTTATTGTGCGGTTAATAATATTCTGTATGTTTTTATTTATTGGGACGGAAAATGTTCATAATACTTGAAGAATTATTATAACAACCTTTTTTATACAACCTGCTTGATAATGCATTAACTGTTTTTTTTTACATTTTAATATTTAATATACAATGTATAACAGTTTTAAGTGTAAAATATTTAAGTACAAGAAAGGATCGCTATGGTTTAAGTTTTCCACCATAAGGCTCCAATTTCATCTTTTATAATTTTACCACAATTTTAATTTAGAGATTTCATTACTGCTTCACATTGTACAGAAAATATTATTTTGACGTCTTATCGGCAGATCAACAAACATTTTACTTATTCTTAGCAAAATACTGATACATGTCAATAATACAATTAGTATTTGAACAATAGATTTGTGTCAGCAAGGCTGTTAAAAAATCAAATGCTATACCTACATATTTGTCAGAATTTATACAAATGGGATCTAATAATTATGCATTCTTCAGAAGTGTATGCATACATAAAAATCGAGTTTTACACAGCTAAAATACTACATTTCTTATTCTTATAAAATAGTGATATGCCTGAAAAGTCGAACAACACAAAATTATCGTTTGAATATTCAAGCAATAAGTCATCGAACTTAAAATCTACCGTAAATAAAATAATGACTACGATGATAGTATCCTAGAACGATGTTCGAATTTGACTTTATTCTATCACATTTAGAATACAGCATTTTAGGATATCGTTAATCAAAATGACAAGTATATCTTTTAAACAATGCTAGAGAACACTGCATTTCATCGATAAAACTTTGATATTTTTCAACTTAGAGTCATGTCAATTTGATGATAAAAATCCTGAAATCTATTCTCTTTGTAAACTCGGCCATAGTTCTAGAACACAGTGGAATCAATGAAAAGTCGATAAAACGAACAGCATTAACCTTGCATTCAATGTGATAGATGTAAAACGTGCTCAACTCAGTACAACAATTCATTCACATCGAGCATTAACAACGAAGAAACCATGCATTATAAAGAATTATAGTTCCGAAATTATTGAGTTTCAATTATTGTTATTTCTTGCATGGTTCCTTCAATGTGCATTCAGTTGCAAAAATATGTACTTGTGAACAGCGAAATTCGATACCTATGTTCTGTCTCAAAATTTCAAATACATTAGACTTCTAACATCGTTTTTACTCAAAAAACCTGGACATAATTCAAACGTTATCAAATGTTTAAAGTTTGTAAATTATTATTCCCCAACATATGTAGTTGGGGAAGGCTCGGGAGATAATGATAAAATTAAACAAATCAACATCGATACTTTTTGGTAACATCACTATCGAATTCTCCACACGTACCAGATATGTCAAATGTTACCAATCAAACATTAACCATCCACTATGGTGATAAGGTTAAAATTCTATTGAAGAAAGACAGATTGGGGTTAGTTGATATGCTGTCATCTGTACATATTTGAGATCAACTACATACAACATAGACGAGCTATAGATGTTTGTGCAACAGACCTGGCAGCATGGCGGCGGGCTCGGGCGCATGCGCGAGGCGGACGAGCGAGCGCGGACCTTCTAGGACGAATATCTCGTCCTTGTTCACTGATACTGATACAATTCTGCCGACAAAGAGTAAGCTATTTATAGCAGAAATCCCCATTTAATTTGAATTGTAAGCCTCATGACCTCATATTATTTAACCTCCAATTAAACAAAAAAGGTTTATTTCTAACTAGCTGATTCTAACGGTATTTTCTCAGCGATAGTCTAGGTGTTCAACAACGAAAGAATGCAAAAGAATGAAAAAAAGAATAAATCAGTACAGCAGTTTCAGAGCCTTTAGGGAAGAAATAAATAAAGTAGTAGTTTCTTGCCGGTTCTTCTCTATTAGACCCACTCTTGACGTTTCTTATGCACCTGTAGTAGGTATATATGAAACAAAAACCTTTGACTTTACCTTCTAAGGTCATCGACGACGGCGACGGCAGTAAGTGACCTCGGGTCGAGTATATAGAGCACGTGGTCGTTGTGTGACACGAGGAAATGTTCGCGGAACACGTGCAGGGGGCCCAGGTTGTGTTCTATCGGGGTACTCGGCTTGTGCGAGCGAGGGTTCAGGAGTTCCGCTATTGTTAATGGGTTTGATATCGCCTCCTGTGAACAGTAAGTGTATGAACAAAACTATCCTGTACCTTGATGGGTCGAAAAGTCGAAAATGTAATAAGAAATAGTTCAAAGTAACAGTCGGCTTGGTAAATCTGATTCTTTTATCAAGCTTTTTTAATCAAGTTTTTTTTTTATGATTGTTGAAATGATTTCTCGGTATTAGAATTACATAAAGCAACTCTTTGAGTTGGCGGTGTTTACAGTCCCACATCAAATAGTAGAGAGGTTTTTAGTTCGATCAAACGATTCTGAAAAAAATTCCACTTTTATTATGATTGGGTCGATTTATTACGAGTGCTGGAACACCGCGCCCAGAGCACACAGGCTCAGTGCTGGAACACATACAGTTACATTACCTTGAACAGTAACGTCTGCAGCACATTCCCCTGAGCGTCGGCCCGCCACAGTCGCAGGCCGGCGCGGGCGCAGTAGGCGCTGGCGGGCCCGCCGCGAGCGTACGAGTGCTGGAACACATACAGTTACATTACCTTGAACAGTAACGTCTGCAGCACATTCCCCTGAGCGTCGGCCCGCCACAGTCGCAGGCCGGCGCGGGCGCAGTAGGCGCTGGCGGGCCCGCCGCGAGCGTACGAGTGCTGGAACACATACAGTTACATTACCTTGAACAGTAACGTCTGCAGCACATTCCCCTGAGCGTCGGCCCGCCACAGTCGCAGGCCGGCGCGGGCGCAGTAGGCGCTGGCGGGCCCGCCGCGAGCGTACGAGTGCTGGAACACCGCGCCCAGAGCACACAGGCTGAGGAGAAATAACATACTTTGTTATTGTTAGTGGGTATACAACATTTATTATTATCAAAACATGTCAAATAACTGCTGGGGACTCTAATTAATTGTCGTTTCTTTCTATATTCTCCCCAAACTTTTTGGCTTCACGTAAATTGCGCGAGTCACTGCTGTGAGTGTGTGACTGACCTCTTGCGCTCCTTCTTGCCGAGCTGGTTGACGTGCCAGCGCGCGTCTCGTCGCTGGCACACGATGCTGCGGTACACGCTGGACACCAGTAAAGTGTTCTGGTAGTAACTCATCTGAACTATCTCGTGCTCCTCGTTCACAATCTCCATTGATTTGCATAGGTGCTGCAATAAAATTACATTAAAGTTGAATCATGTACCGGAGAAATGGGAACTTACCTATTGGTACTCTAATGAAATGCAAGATTTATATTTTAGATTGACTAAAGCTGTTTCAAATTTTAATTGCAAGGGCATTTGCCATACTGGGCATTTTTTTGTAGATCCAATTCTTCGTTTCATTGAGTTAGGCTTTCATAAATTTTCCTATCAGCTATAAGGCTCTTTTAAGGTGAACACGGGATATGGCGTTAGATATTACTGTGCCTATGCCACGATTTGCTAAAACTCAGATAAAACAACGACTGCCCACGCACTCACTCCTAAATAAGTTCAGATATGGGAACTTTATTTTTCTTTTGTGTATCTTATGTCGCAGTGAATCATCAATAATAATATATTTCTGGTTAATTTAAGAAGACAATAAAATGCAAAATACATATAAACATGCAGCAATGACCTATAAATGAGACCTGAGCCTTGTGCGTTCAACAGCCACAATCTTTATCTTATTTCCGTTTAATATAATTATCGAACAGTTACCGACCGATAAAAATATATTTTATGATCATATTACTCAGAATCTTCCCTGTTGGTTAAGGAAGTTTTAAAACGAAATTATAGTCATATATAGTCGGATTTTTCGCAGACAAACAGACAAGCTGCTATGTGCCAATAATTTGTACAAACAAGATAAAAAGTAGGAAAATATCTGTACTCGATAAAAACGGGGATGTCCCATCATGTTTGCCAATACTTATGACCTGATATAACTGTAAGTATGTGCGTGAGAGCGATAGAGACGATAGACGGGACTCCCTTGTTCCCGCGGTTACATAATTATATTTTACCAAACTAAAAACAATAATACACTAATTTACACATAAAAGTTGAGTGTTACTAACATAGATTTAAGTTTTTATATACTAACAATTTTGTATAATATAATATGTATGTTAGTTTTTAAGGTATATATCTATGGGAAATGGAGCCTGAGAATAAACGTATTTTGATTTTAAAACCTTGTTAACCCGTAAAGCTTTGGTTTCCTAGGAAAGCGGTGCAGTCATATAGCGGCCGTAATACAGCGGTGAATGACGTCACTAGAACGTTGTCTATATTAACGAAATGGGGCGGTTTCCTAGAGAGCGGTAACTGACACCGTAACTTCAAAAAGCGGTGTCGGCATTTGCATGACGGCCGTCTTGTCGGTGTCAGATGGTTTGGTGAACGTTTTATTGAAAGCGGTGAAGCTTTTTTAATCAGTATTTGTGTTTTTTTTTTCGGAACAACGTAAAAAATGAGTTCCAACTCTTGGAGCAGCGAGGACGACGAAATTTTAATAGATTTCGTTCGTAACCACGAAGAAATAAATAATATAAAAAGTTAAGATTATAGAAAAAGTCAACTAAAACAGAATTGGTGTCGTGAAATTTGAGAAATATTAAATAAAACAGGTTAGTAAGTATAATACAACTAACAAAAGTTTATGACGGTGTGTTAAAACGGCCGTGGAACTTTCCACATGTCATCACCGTAAAGACGACCGTCTATTTGCGTCCGTAATATTACGGCCGCTACATGACGGCACCGCTTTCCTAGGAAACCCAAGCTTTAGTAAAAACTGTATTCAAATGACCATACCAATTTTTGAGTTTATCGCGAATAGACTTAATCTAGTGATAAAACTATGAATGAAGGAATCTAATATGAAGTGACTCACCATATAAAAGTCGATTTCAGTCATAATGATGACACCGTTCTTATCGCCGGAGAACAGTCGCATGCCGTTCTTCGACCACTCGATCGCTGTGATTTTACTCTTGTGCAGATCTCCTATTGTGTACCTGAAGACAGACAGACATTAGACAGAGGTCTCAACCGCTTCCTGAGGGAACTACTTCGTACACACGGATGGAAGCCCACAGTCTTCCTCAACAGATAGGCTATGTGATATTGGAAACTTAAAACGTAGAACCGATTAGGATGCAATTTGGTAATTAATTGGTATGAAGAAGGGTGTGACCCTGGAAATGTAAACATGCACCTTTATAATTTCTTTATTTTTCATACGTGATTGTCAAGTTATAAAATATCAGGCTTTAAATAAACAAGATTCTATTGTACATCTGTTTGGGTCCAGTAGGTAGTTATTTGTAAACACACAGTATTGATTACAATGTTTAGCGGTGTTAAGTTTGTGGTTTCAGTGGACAGATAAAGAAGGCCGTGATTATGAAGTGGAATATAATATCAACAAGGCTACACTTGTTCACTGGCTGTTCTTTGCATCCTATGGGAACTCAATAGTCTTTCTTTATACGAAAGGATACAATTTATTATTCCCTATATCAAATAACTAGCTGTTGCTAGGGGTTTTACCCAAGTCCTATTGGAACTACATCATGTAACCAGTTGAAAAGTAGCCTCCTCAATACTTGGCTATCTATTCAGGAATTCCAGAGATCAGCGTGTTCAAGCAAACAAATAACTCTTCAACCTTACAATATTAATTATAGATTCAGTACATCAGTTCTCAACTATGTAATAGAAATATTTATAAACAAGAACTTTATATTCAATTAAAGGTTCATGGTTACATCATATAATTAACTAGCTTTTGACCGCAACTTCGTTCGCGTGGAATAGTGACTACCAGCAGATTTTTGATTTGACCAATAGATGGCGCTATATGTCCGGAATAATTTTTTTTTTTTTTTTTTTTTGTAATAAAAACTATCCTATGTCCTTTCTCAAGTTTCAAACTATGTCTGTACCAAATTTCACACAAATCGGTTCAGTAGTTTAGGCGTGAAGAAAAGACAGACAGACAGACAGACAGACAGACAGACAGAGTTACTTTCGCATTTATAATATTAGTAAGGAAAGTAAGGATTAGTAAGGATTTACATAACCTATTACAAAGTTTATTTTTACTATATCTATTAAATGCAATATGGATGATTCTATTATAAGCATTATTACAAAATAGGTAGATTGTGATGTTTTCTTGAACAAATATCATTAGAAACATGCAATCTATTTTTTTGCAACTGTGGGAAACACACATCTCATTATTCTTATTAGTCACCAAAATTCGTTGTTCAAATAATATAATGAGTAGGTACTCGTCGACGCAAACTCGTAGCTGACGTGTAGTCGCGCAAAAACAGTTCCATTTCGCAGACATTTTAGAAATGTTCGCAATTTGTTACTGATTACTAGAGCTTCTGGACCAGAAGAGACATTTGTGTGATTCACGGTGTTGCACACCAGTAGTTAAAAAACGATGTTTTAGTTTTAAAATTAAAACATAGTTGTTTTAACACGCTTTTTATACAACGTTATTTTTAGTATATGCGAAACCTGAATATAGTTTGTTCAGAATCAGTAACTGAATCGATTCCAATAGTTTTTACACCAAGTTATATTTTTTTCTTTTAAAAAGTTCAATTTCAAAATACTAGACAGGTGTATCAAGTTTCGCATTAACAAAAAATAAGGTTGTATACTGAACTTTAAATATTTTTGACAATGATCTAAACATAAACACATACAAACAAGATTAACTTCTTATTATTCATACACTAAGGTGCATTCTACTTGCAAACTTGTTATACTGACATTTCCAAGCAAGACTTATTCTTACCTTTCAACCTTAGGTTCCACTTTAGGCTTGAATGATTCCGGAACATTCTCCGGGTGTTCCTTAGGTATCTGGAACACGGTGACCTGACCAGCTGCATTGCCGGCTCCGACCATGTAGTCTACTGTGCTTACTATCTTCACATATGTTATTGGGGATGTTGACGCCTGAAATAAAAAAGATATAATAATCATATAATTTTCCTTCCACCAGGGGTTTCACCCTCATGCTTTGGGAATTACTGCATGTACCCAGATAGCAACCCTCTAAACTTCCTGAAGAAATGGACTACCCAGGACTTGAAGAATTTTTCAAATGACACCAGTAGTCAGACCACATTCGAACAAACAATGTCTTCTTTTATAATATTTTAAATTAAATAAATTATCTGTTGTGTCATCAAAAGTCTCAGAATAAATAGAAGCAATCCTGTATATAATATTTTGTCTACCCTACATTATGTATTTGTTTACCAATTATATTAGAAACTATAAACATCTTAACTGTTGTATATTCAATACATGTAATATGTACTCTTGTTTCCGGAGCGGGGAAACTATTGAAATTACTAAGTATTACTACTAAGGAATTTCGGGAGACAAATTAAAAGCGTGTTACCGATTCTGAGGTACTTTTAATTGTAAAAAAAACTAATCTACTGTCTGACCCATCTCGGCGCGACATCTCCGGTGGGGCGACTTATCTACCTAAGTTCTTAAAATTATAGTCAGCACATTATACATGTGTGCGTACAGACTTAATCTAGGGCCGAAGGCTGGGTGGTCACCATAGCTCCTCCGACCTTAAGAGGAAAATTATCGGGAGAATCGATTTTAGATTGGTTCCGATAATTTTTCTTGAAACACGTGTATTTCAGCAATTTGAGCCGAACAACATAAACGGAAAATACAAAAATACTTAAAATAACTAAACCTAAGGTCACGTACACCAAGGACGCACTGAAGCTATTGTCCCTTTTATCAAAAACACTTTCGATCACTTCACTATGTTTTAACGAATACGCCATATATTTCACTTCGTCTAGATTTATGCCCTTCATATCAAGTGCACGTGTACTGGATAGCTGTGCGTTAGTGCGTAACTGAGGTAAGGCGATGATTGGTACTCTTTTCACCACATCGGACTCTATGAAGATACGATGATTAATGTGTATGCCATGAATCTCCACCTCACAGGGTTCTTCGATGGTCATCAGGTAAGTACCAAATACCAATTGTCTACTGGTCTCATCCTTGCATCGTTCTGTTAGTGTGGTCTTCTCTTCACTATACAGGATCCAGTTGTTGTTAGCGACTTGTTGGACTCTGACCTGTTCGATTTCTATTGGATGTTGTTTGCAAAGGGTAAGGTCGTTTTCGAAATTCATAAGCTGTTCGACACAGGTAAGTTCATAGAAGGGGATCCTGTTGTCTGCAGTGCAGAGGAAGCGAGCACCGGCAGAGAATGGTCTACACGGTATTGCGATTGGTGAGTATCTATTTTCTTTCGCCAATAGGTAAGGGTATTTGGGGAAAATAGCTAGGGTCTTATTTTCGGTGTCATGGAAAATTGGTAGGGAGTAAATCTTATAATAGTTATAAGTAACATTATCGGTAAGTGGTATCTCCATTATAAACGTTATTTGATTACTTTTAATAAATGATTTAACACATATAATCTCTTCTATTTTTAACAAGTTCGCTTCGGCGGGAGGATATATTAAGCTTTCATATTCGGATATTAATTTAAGATGATATAAAAGTTCTGAAGAATTAACAATTGATTGATGTAAAATAGAGACTCTGCTTAATGCAAGTGCAGTTTCGATTTCACTTAATCTAATAAATATAGTACGAAAGTTACTCATGAAAACATTGAACAACCCAGTTAAGTACGTCAGAAAAATCCAACTATTTTGCTGAGCAGTTAAATCTTTAATTAATGTTTCAATTTTAGTTAACCTGTTATGGAAGTTAATTGTATTCTGTTCAATAGTTTCAGTGGCATTAATAAAACTGTCAAACATTTTAGAGACCAATGTTAACCTTTTAGATATAGTGATTTGACCTTGATTCAATTTAGAAATGAGATTATCATACTTCAACGCATCATCATGATCCAAATTACCGGTAACAATTTTTATAATAGAGCCCAGTGGATTAATGAGTCCTCGTTTAGATCGTTTGGATGGTATAAGCTGTTGGTATTTTTCTACAGTTAAATCACGTATGGAATCTGTATGCATTTTAATAGTCATAATTTCTTGTGAGTATGATGCATTCCAATCAATTAAATTACAAAGCGCTTGATAGTTGGTAGAGATGTAGTTAAGGTCAGTATAAATTTGATCTAGGCTGATGATCTTTACAATAGTCCACTGATCAGTTTGGAAATATGCATGACCTTGTTTCACCGGTAAAACTCCTGGATTACCTTCAAGATTTTGCAGATGAAGGGCCAGCGACAGCATCGTGACTGTCATCAATAATATGCCGCACCTGTGGAGGACGTTTTATATTTTTAATAGGAATTTTGGTATCCCTTTCTCCTATTTTTATAGGTAAAATATTTTTATCTGCTTTGCCTGTTACTACAGCTTTTATATATCGGGGCTTATCCTTACTTTTACGCTTATTTATGTCTTTACCGAAAACAATTTCTCCTTTTTTAAACTTTATTTCACCTTCACCACCCTTACTCTCTCTATTCTTTTCTTTAATATTAACCATTTTGTCTGCTAAGTGTTCGTATAATGTTTTTATTCTTTTTGCATGATCTTTTACTAATTTTTGGAAATAACGTTTTTCTAATTCTATGCTAAACGGACTGCTTGAGTCGGTATGTCCGAAGACAACTTCAAATGGTGCAAGTTCAGTGACTGAGTGAATAGTGTGATTGTATGCCAGAACAGAATAAGTCATAACCGAAGCCGCATCAGTACATTGTTTTTCGTATTTGGCCAGTCTGTAAATTTCTATTATAGTGGAGTGGAACCTCTCAATAAGACCCATTGAATTGGGGTTATTAGGGGTTCCAATGTGGAAATCAATTTTATGTAAATTCAAAAATTCCTTAATTAGTTCATTATTAAATTCGGTTCCGGGGTCTGAGCTTATTCTTCTGGGTGTACCGTAATACGAAAAATATTTCATCAGTGCTCTAGTTACTTCGGGAGTTGATTTTCCCTGAGTTTCGATTGCCTGACCTAATTTGCTAAATGCGTCAATTATAGTTAAATAAGTTTTACCTTCTATACTAAAAAGATCTATAAATAGCTCTTGAAAAGGCGCGTCTTGGGTTTGTGTTAGTTGTAATATAGGTTTGATGGGTTTCCTATCATATTTCATTCTACGGCACCCATCGCAACTGTTTATGACGGCTGTTACAGTTTCCTGCATTCTATTCCAATAATAATTTCTACGGAGCCTAACTAGCGTTTCTTTTATGCCTCTATGACAGGTCTTTCCTTCATGGTGTTTAAGTATAAGTGCCTTTTGCTCTCCTTCATCTTCTACAAAAATAACTCTTTCTGTACATTCAAATAGGTTAATAGTTCCCTTTCTGAATAGTTCAATTATTATATTGCTAAATAGTTTCCGATGTTCATTCTCCTCAAAATAAATGAAATATTTTAATTTTGGCTGTATGTATTCCTTTAAAAAGTCCTTTACTAATTGCGGATTATCTTTTGGCAGGAAAACTTCTAATATCTTTTGTTTGTCACGTGACAGGTTCTTAACATGCATTTGATTTTTAAACCATGAAAATATTAAGATTTGATTCGGCTTGGTGTCGATCGCCTCATGTAAAATAGGTATACCGGTTGATTCTAATTCTACAGCGGAATGAACGGTTTCGTTCGACTTACTGGACACTGATCGTATTGGATACTCATTTGTATCGTAGTGAACTTCTCTAATATTGTCGGAAAAATCTATAGGACTACAGGTCATAGTTCGACTAGAATCAGATATCGTTACTGTTGATGAACCTTTACTATCTGCACATTCATTTAGATTTTTATCTTCCTTCTCATCAATATTAACTGCTAGAGACTGATTTTCGTCGTCTGTGAGTAAGGCATTGATTTTTATTCTGGACAGAGCGTCTGCATTTGTATTTTGTTTGCCGTTTTTGTGAATTAAATCAAAGTCGTAATCTTGCAAACGTAACCGCCAACGTGTGAGTTTGCTACTAGGGTCTTTAAGAGATTGGAGCCAAGTTAAGGGACGGTGGTCAGTATATATATAGAATTTTCTACCGTACAGATAGGGCCTAAAATGCTTTACTGCCCACACTATAGCGAGCAGTTCACGTTCGATGGTACTATAACGTGATTCTGTATCACTGAGGGTACGACTAGCATACGCAATGGGCTTGTCACTGCCAATCTGTCCTTGTGACAGCACAGCGCCTAGAGCGACATTGGATGCGTCGGTCGTCAGTATAAATGTTTTGTCATAGTCAGGGTATTGTAACAGTGGGGCATGTGTCAGGAGTTCCTTGCATTTGTTAAATGCGTCTATGTATTTCTGGTCAATAACAATTTTGTTGCGCTTTTTTAAGCAGGCTGTCAATGGTTGAGTAATTTTTGCAAAATCTTTTATAAAACGTCTGTAGTAACCTACAAGTCCAAGAAAGCTCTTAATCTCTGTCGTTGTCTTTGGTAACGGGTAATTCAATACAGCGTTTATTTTGTCGTCATTAGGCTTTAGCCCGTCTTTAGTTATAGTGTGTCCAAGGTAGAGCACTTCTTTGCGTAAAAATTCAGATTTGTCTAATTGAATTTTCATGTTAGTTGTTCTAAGTCGGTCAAATACAATTCTTAATTTATTTATCATTTCGTCAAGGCTATTTCCGTAAATTATTATGTCATCCAAGTATACCATGCAGTGGAGTCCTTGCAGACCACGCAAAATATTATCCATGGTCCGTTGGAAGGTAGCAGGAGCGGTTTTAAGTCCAAACGGCATTCTGAGAAACTCAAAATGGCCATTTTGCGTCGAAAAAGCTGTCTTCTGTCTATCCTTCTCTTCTACTTCTATTTGGTGGTAGCCGCTTGCTAGATCCAATGTGGTGAAGTACACACTCTTTCCTAGTTTGTCGAAAAGGTCATTAATATTAGGTAGGGGGTATTTGTCGTCTATGGTTATGTCATTCAGTCGTCTGTAGTCTATTACCATCCTGTATTTAATTTCACCAGACGCATCCTTCTTTTTAGGGACAAGGTGAACTGGAGCACTCCAAGGGGAATGAGATTCTTGTATAACATTTTCATGAAGTAATTTTTCTACCTGATTATTTATTTCGTTTTGGATGAAAGGTGCCTGTCTATAGGGTTTAATGTATATAGGATCTTCATTTTTGGTACGTATGTGATGTTTAACCTGATTAGTAAACGTAAGGGGGATTTGGTCACAGTAGAATATGTCCTTATATTCCCTACAAAGTGCATAAATTTTCTCACGTTCTTCGCCATTGGTATGATCGAGTCTTAATTTATCTAAATTTTCTTCAAGTAATTTGTCAATTTCTAGAGGAGTATTGGTCGTAGTAAAATTAATGTTGTATTCTGTATTTTCATATGGCGTTACTGTGAAAGGTTGGCAAATAGTCAGTTGTTTTGGGCAATCTGAAGTGTTTTGAATTACTGTAAATGCGTATCCACTATCACAGTTTACTAAAGCACTAGGCATTCGTAGTCCATTTCGAAATTCTTGGTAGTCAAGAATAGCGTCACCTGAATATTGATCTACTGGCAATTTAAATCGTTGTTCTGAACGTGGCTGTACAGTAATTTTATAATTTAAATTATTATTGATTATTGGAATACAAGTGGAATTCGTTTTTAAGATTCGTTCTTTTAGATCAATAATTGCACCTAATTGCTGTAAAAGGTCGTTACCTATAAGCCCGTCATACCGTGGATCTACTTCGTATACATAGAACTTATGCCAATCGTCACTAACAAAGGTAGGTAGAAGAGGAATTTCTATTACTTCATTATGTCTACTAGTAGCATGAGTACTAACCACCTGAAAATTTTCATTACGTATATAGTCGTAAAAATACTCATATGCTTTTGTAGGACCAATGAACGATCTCATACTACCAGTATCTATCATCATTTTTGCGTCTATCTCTTCTACATAAATATACGGTAGCTCTAAATTAGAGTCAAAATTTAATTCTAAGATTTCTTGTCCGTCGAGGCACTCTCCTGAAAATCCAGTGCCTGAATTTCATTTTCTGATTGTAATTCATAGTCAACATGAGTCTCGTCATGATAATTAATTTCATTTGAGTCACCATAATAGTCATCGTCATAGTTAGAGTAATAGTTATTGTAATAAGGCTCATAGTCGTCAGCAGACAATTCATTTAAATTGAAACCTTGTGGTACATTCGATTTAGGTTGGGCTGTTCGCATAGACACATCAGTAGTTTGCGTTTGAGGTTTTAGTATTTGTGGGGTATTAGAATTATTGGGGGATTTGTAACCAAACTGCTGAGGTTGCAACGGTTTATAGCCAAACTGTGGCGGTGGCCTGTATCCTAATTGTTGGGGTGGCCTGTACCCAAATGGTTGAGGTGGCCTATACCCGAATTGTTGAGGTGGCCTGTACCCGAATTGTTGGGGTGGCCTGTACCCAAATTGTTGAGATTGGGGTAAGTACCCAGGCTTGGGGCGTGATGTTAATGCATTTGGTAATTGACCTTGGGGCTGATTGAATTTATTCTGTGGAATACCGAAATTAAATTTAGGTGTGGTAATATTATTTGGCAATAAAGGTTTGTATCCCGCTGGCGTCATTACCAATTTTGATCCGAAACTGCTAGATTGACCGTAAATGCGATTCCTAGTATTATACTGCTCTAAGAAATTAACTTCCTCAAGTACTATACTCAAGGCCGCTTCTAAACTAGAGGGTGCCTTAAGCCTTACAATACGAACCATATTCTCTGGGAGATTGTATAAGAACACATTCAAGGCCGTATTGTTATAAATAATTGTCTTTGCACTCTTCAAATCAGTATCCTCAATCATGTTGACCTTGGACATCAATAATGATCGAACACTTTGGATTCTATTACAAAATTCTAAATAACTTTCACCGGATTTAATTTTTAAGGATTCTAATTCGATATTAATGCACGCTTCGCTACGCGGGTCTCCAAAATGTTGAATAAGTAGATCTTTAAAAGCAGACCATGTCACAATATCTTCACGTTCTGATAAGAGCGCTGCGGCGTCATCTCTCAATCGACTAGTTAAAACATTATAAACGTAAAGATTTTGTTCGTGGCTACCCTTATATCGGTCAAGGACATACTGACACTTTCGCAAATAAAGATTTAACTGTCTTTTATCACCATTATACAAAGGTATTAATTGAATAATTTCTTTGGGTATTTGTTCAATAGTCACTGAAGTCATCATGTTCACAGAGTAGAGAACGGAACAGATAAAACAATTCGTGAGAGTACAATTGACTATGCTATGAAACACACAAGATAACACAATTCAAACATAACACACGTAAATCAGAAAATAATTAGACGCAAAATGTATGTAATAGTTTAGGTAATAAAATTAAAAATACTTCAGGCCTGGCAAATGACATTTAAATCAGGAGAGTGACAGTAAAAGTGCAGTGCCGTGACATTAAAGTACAGTGCCGTGACATTCATATTGAGTCAACAGCAGACTCTTATTGACTGACGCAGCTCACATCTGTGAACGGTGATTTCTGACAGCAACTTCAGGCCTGGCACCAGCTGGTGTGAAGAGTGATCGAGCATCTCAGCCATAAGTATCTCCTTCTCATCTGGACAATCTCAAGTAAGATCGTTCCATTTATTTTTTGTACTTCGGTATTTGACAAGTTTTTCTTACTTCGGTATTTGACAAGTCTTCCTGACAATCGAGATGGAAGCGCAAACTCTTTATACTCGTCAAAAGGATATTATTTCCACAATCCAGACTATAAAAATCAACTTTAAAAAGGATGGTGCGGGCAGGAAGTCTCCAGAGTATATAACCTCGAGAGTGAATACCCTACACAATCTTTGGGGTGAATTTGAAATGAATCATCAGAAACTTGTCGAATATGATGATATTACGAGTGAATATTTCGTCAAGAACATCTATGATGACACTAAGCGTACGTATGAAGAAGTACTTCACTTGTTGACTTCGTACCGCGGACAGGAAAACAAAGGTACGCAACCAGATGAAAAGCTCAATGCTTTAATCATTGAACAGAAAACGAATTTTAAGGCGTTCAAGCGGTATATCCAAAACCTTGAGATGGAGCAGTTGAGTAACAAATGGGAAATAGAAGATGAATTACGTAACCTGCAATTGAGATGGAATAACATTGACACTCTGCATTGGAAAATTGACAACATAGTTGAAGGGTCAGATATGTTCTATGAAAAGGAATATACTGAGTACGAAACCAAATTTAAAAAGAGTAAACGGGAATTAAGCAACAAGCTGTCGTCCGCTATACATCTGCAACATTCTACCCCACAGTTGGAGGTACCTGTCTTCACGGGAAATTACAATCAATGGCCTACCTTTCTCGACCTGTTTAAAGGTGGTATACATGACAATAAGCTACTAACAAAGGCTCAGAAGATGCAACATCTTAAGGGTAAACTAAAGGGAGAAGCTGAACGTTTAGTGCAACATCTACATGTATCAGCCGAAAATTATGACACCGCTTGGGAAATTCTCAACCACAGATATAACAATCAGCAAATTTTATTCACCAAACAAATTGAAATATTTCTTAATCAACCTAATATACAGAAACAAAATTCTTACGAGTTGAGAAGATTACATGATACTACTATGGAATGCATTCACGCCATCCATAATTTAGGAATTGACACCACGACGTGGGATCCTATCCTGGTTCATCTGCTGATAAAAAAGTTTGACACGCACACATACAGCGATTACATGGAAAGTAGGAAAGAACCTCGTAAATTACCAGTATTTGAGGAAGCTATTGCATTCTTAGAGGCTAAATTTACAGCCTTGGAACCTGTAAAGAAACATGACAAGAACACATCAACAATGAATAACCCAGGTTATTCTAAATCATTTGCTTACAAGGAAAAATCATCATATGTGCCTGGGAAGAAAACAGCATTTACTAGAATATCTAGCGTATTTCATTGTGTATTGTGCAATACCAACCATGCGTTATACCAATGCAGCAAATTTGAATCTATGTCACCAGAAGTTAAATTGGCAACAGTTTCGAAATATAATGTGTGCAAAAATTGTTTATTTGTGCACGAAAAAAATATCTGCAATTCCACAAAACGCTGTAAAGAATGCAACGCAGCACACAATACATTATTGCATGAAGCATGCGTCAACCCCGATGTGACCTCAAATTCTACCAAGCTATTCACACCAAGAAAACAGCAACAGATGCGTCAGCAAACTGTTCATCACTTAGCGGACATCAGTAACGAGATATTACTCCCATCGGTTCAAATGCATGTGTTATGCAAAGACGGACAATATATTAAATTGACAGCGCTTCTCGACCAGGGTTCACAAATATCCTTGATTACAGAGAATGCGGCACAAAGACTAGGATTACCCAGACGTCACTTTGACGGTACGATCTCTGGCGTCGGTACTTTATCAAACAAATGTAAAGGGAAAATTAACCTTCAGTGCAAATCGATTCATGACGATTATACATTTTATACTGATGTTCTGATTATGCCAAAAATGATTAATCATTTGCCGAACAATTCATTTGATACTGCTCATTACAAGCATATCAATAACCTTCCACTTGCAGATCCGGAATTTAACATATCGAAGCCGATTGACGTTTTATTAGATGCAAAAATATATTCAGAAATAATAATGAATGGACTCGTAAAAGGTTCTCCACAAGAACCCATTGCACAGCAGACAAAAATGGGGTGGATTCTATCGGGAAATATTACACCATCATTTAATTGTCATGTCGTCATTAATAACATAGAAGACATTGCCAATTATTGGGAGATAGAAGACATTCCATCTGACACTGAAGTGAAAAATCTTACGCAGCAAGATCGATTCTGCGAAAATTTATTCATGACAACAACACGACGTTTACCTAGTGGAAGATATGAAGTGAGGTTGCCAATGAAGGAAGGGTTTGAAAGGAAGCTGGGAGATAGCAAACCACAAGCAGTGGCTCAGTTCAAACAGCAGGAAAAGAGGTTCCAAAACGATGACACTTTATATGACAATTATAAACGATTTATCGACGAGTATATTAATATGGGTCACATGAAGAAGTGTGTTACTAAGACAAAAGTAAGCTGCATACTTCCACATCATGGAGTGATTAAAAATGACTCTACTACAACGAAGCTTAGAGTTGTATTTAATGGGTCGAGCAAAACTACATCAGGGTTCAGTCTGAATGATCTGATGGAATGTGGTCCGAAGCTCCAACAAGATATCCTGTCTCTTCTTCTGAGATGGCGAATATATAAAATTGCATTCACGGCAGACTGCGAAAAAATGTATCGTATGGTGATGCTTCAAGAAGACCAGCAGCATCTGCAAAAAATTGTCTGGCGGGACCAACTAATGAAACCGCTGGAAGAATATCAACTGTGTACAGTAACCTATGGTACAAAAGCAGCGCCTTATTTAGCAATGAGGACGATAAAACAGTTAGCAAGTGATGACGCACAGAAATATCCCCTTGCAGGCAAAATTTTGGAAAATGACCTATTTGTTGATGACCTAGTTAGTGGCGCTCATACCATAGAGCAGGCTAAAAATATACAAGCGGAAGTAATTGACATGTTGAAAGGAGCAGGATTTAACTTAAGAAAATGGTCGAGTAACACGCCGGAGTTACTAATGCATTTGACAGAACACCAATTAAATCCATCGGTATTGGACTTCAAGAACGCTGACTCTACTAAAACACTTGGACTTAGATGGAATCCGGTTACCGACACATTTACATATCAAAACAAAATAGATCGCGCAACCGAGACATACACTAAACGTACTATGTTATCTGATATATCGAAGATTTTTGACCCACTTGGTTGGTTATCGCCTGTCACATTGAAAGCAAAGCTCATATTTCAACGCGTGTGGTCCACCGAAATAGGCTGGAATGATACAGTTCCTCAAGAAATCCAGGAAGAGTGGAAGTTACTGAGGGATGACTTGGACAATATCAACTACCTTGAGATACCGAGATGGATTGGTACAACAGAAACTGACATCGAAATACATGGATTTTGTGATGCTTCAGAAAAGGCATACGCATGTGTTATTTATGCCAAAACCCGACATGAGTTTCAACAGACAACAATACAACTTATAGCAGCTAAAACAAAATTAGCGCCTGCCAAGAAGAAACTGACATTACCACGGCTAGAACTTTGTGGAGCCCTACTATTGACAAAACTTGTTGCAAAGGTCTTACAAACTTTTGCAATCAATAAAATTCATGCACAGACTTATGCTTGGACAGATTCCATGGTGGTGATTGGATGGTTGCATGGGAATCCGTCACGTTGGAATGTGTTCGTGGCAAATCGTACACAACAAATTACAGCCGTTATTCCCGCAGTACAATGGAGACATACAAAATCATCTGACAATGCAGCAGACTGTGCAACTAGAGGCCTTACCCCTTCCCAGCTGAGAGAGCACTCATTGTGGTGGAAGGGACCTACGTGGCTAAAGGATGACGTTAAAGAAAATACTCTAAATATAGAAGACCCGGAGATTGAAATCAAAAGAAATCCCCAAGTAATGACTACACAATTAAAATATGAAGTTATTGAAAACATATTAGAAAAATACAGTTCTATTACTCATGCGGCACGTGTCTTGTCTTGGGTATCGCGTTTCATAACAAATACTCGGTATCGTATAACTAAAAAGGCAAGGTATGAGTCACCAACAATTAACGACAATAATTACCTGACATCGTCTGAAATAGAAAATGCATATAACATACTTATTCGGATGACACAAGTTAAAGAGTACCATGATGACATTGCACAAATACAACGAACAGGATCGGTAAAAAGCAGTAGTAGTCTACTTAAACTGAGTCCGTTTTTGGATAAGAAAGGTATTTTGAGAGTTGGTGGGAGACTGGAATATTCAAACTTGACAAACGACACCAAACATCCCATCATACTTCCGAAAACATCAAGACTGACAGAATTACTTATTAACCAGGCACATAAAACGACACTTCATGGAGGTCCTAGACTTACCTTGATGTATTTACGACAGAAGTTTTGGATTATAAGCGGATATGTAACAGTCAAAAAACATATTCGTCGTTGTATAACGTGTTGTAGATTTAGTAACGTACAAAAAAATCAATTGATGGCGAATCTACCAGAACCTCGAGTGACACCTTCACGTCCGTTTACTCACACGGGTGTTGACTTCACTGGACACGTGGATGTGAAAGCGAATAAAGGCAGAGGGATAAAAATGACAAAAGGATACATCGCAGTGTTTGTGTGCTTTGCAACCAAAGCTGTACATTTGGAGCTCGTATCTGACTTGAGCACTCCAACATTCCTCGCCGCCTTTAAGAGGATGTGTTCTAGAAGAGGCGTTCCTAAACATGTTTATAGTGACAATGGGACGAATTTTGTTGGAGCTTCCCGTGTCATCAAGAAAGAATATCAAGAAGCCTTACAGATGATCAATGAACACTTTTTAAATGACATAGCTGACATGAACATAACTTGGCACTTCAACTCACCTGCGTGGCCTAGTGCAGGTGGGTTGTGGGAAGCTGCCGTAAAAAGTATGAAGCATCACCTTAAAAGAGTTCTAGGAGAACAAAAATTGACGTATGAGGAATTTTCGACACTTTTGACTCAGATCGAAGATTGTTTAAATTCGAGACCTCTCTACGCTATGACAGAAAATCCAGAAGATGAATATCTTACACCAGGACATTTTTTAACTGGTGGAAACATTTTGTCTTCACCCCTGACAGTTTATGATGCATGCGGAATAAAAACAAGATGGCAATTAACAGAACATATGCATCAACAATTCTGGAAAAAATGGTCTTCAGACTATTTACAACAATTGCAATCAAGATACAAATGGAATATTCCTAAGAAGGCCCCTTGCATCAATGATATAGTGCTCATAAAAGAAGACAATTTGCCACCTTCAAAATGGGTTCTCGGGCGAATAATGGAATTGCATCCCGGAAAAGATGGTTATGTGCGAGTGGTGACTGTAAAAACAAAATCAGGCACAGTGAAAAGGCCAATTATTAAATTATCACCTCTTCCCGTACAGGAAGACGAGACGATATGTAAATCTGACAACACTCAAGAATCTGACAACACTCAAGAATCTGACAAAATAAAACCAAGAGCTGCGAGAAGAATCAAGCGGAACTTTCTCGCAACCACTCTTCTATTACTGCTCACATTCGTAACTCCCTCTCTCCAACAAACAGTACACGTGACGTCATTGCACAATTCGAACTCTCTGTATTTTGACAAAATTGCTGACATAAATATTGTACAAGACCAATGGAAAATGGTGGTTTTCTATAATATGACCTCCTATTGGCAGAGCATTGTCGACATAGAGTCTTTCCTTCGGCAAATAAACAAATCGTGTAGAGAGGAACCTATGCTCACATCTATTGCAGCACAGTTGTACCATCAGTTGGAAGAAATAACACATCGTAACAATTTATTGACGAACATACAAACGTCGAGGAAGAAAAGAGGTCTGATTAATGGAGTTGGGTATGTTGCAAATAGTTTATTTGGAGTCTTGGATGAAAGATTTGCCAAAAGGTATGAAAAAGACATCAAACTTATACAAATTAGAGAAGATCATTTATTTTCGTTATTCAAAAATCAGACGTCAATAATGGAAGCAGAAAACAACATCATAAAAAGAAATGAAGCTGTAATGAATAAAAACTTTATCGCTATCACTGAACATATGCAACGTATCACATCTGACATGCACCAGTTTCGAAACGAGATTCAAACCACGGTACAAAAAGTTTCCTTGTTGACAGCACTCATGTCGGCTAATATTATAATTTCCCACATACAACGTTTACAGGATGACTTAATAGATACCGTAACTGACATTTACCATGGCAGAATAAATTCACATTTACTGTCTCCGGATCAGATTCAGCAACAACTCACCATAATCGCCAGTCAAATACACGGCGAACTCAAAATACCAGGGACTAACAGCAAAGAGTTATATGGACTAATGCAAATCAAAGCGAGGGTGACAAGCAAACTTTTGCTAATGGAAATCAGAATTCCTCTCTTGAACCATGATAAATTTGAACTTGACAGAATCATCACTATTCCACTGCAAAAAGGAACCAGTACTGTGTATACTCAAACTGAATCAAAATACATCGCAGTCAATGTTAATAAGGATACAGTTATACCCATGACAGAACAAGACGTACAATCGTGCGCCATGCGTGCTGAAAATGAATTTATCTGTTCATTAAATCATCCCATTTACACATTAAAAATGGGAGAATCCATTTGTAAAATCAAATATACACAAAATAGTGACAATAAGTACTGTCATACTGAAATCAAGGAATGCACATACAACTGGATCAAATTACACACCCGAGACTCGTGGCTATTCTCGTGTTGCGAGGAATGCTCAGTCCGCATTTTATGCCCAGACGGCCTAGTGACTAAACAATTAATTGGTAGTGGGGTCATTACCATCGGGCAAGGTTGTGTTTTGAAAGGTGATATGTTTACAATACATAGTCATCATAACTATATGAATCAGATGTTCATTCAACCCACTGTGGAAAGACTTCCGAACATATCTCAATTAAACAACATTTTGAATACATCTGTAACTCCACAAGACATCATTCAGATTACCAACCACACGGCAGAATTCCATGAAATAAAGCGACAGATTTCCAATTTGAAGAAACAAAAATTGGAAGAAAGCCCACTAGATGATACTCCGCATTACTATATAATTTACGGCATCTTGGGTACTGTACTTCTGATCGTTCTTATTGTCATGGGGTACAAAGTGAACCAATGGCGAATCAATACACAGACACGGAAACCTTCAGGTGACACCATATCAGTTCCTGAGCCTGGGGTCGGAGTAGCAGCATCGATGACAAGACAGGAGAGTGATGTGAATATCAGGGTGACCAGAGATCAGCCGATCTCATCTCCGGGGCAAAAGAACAACTCAAACAATAGTGAGACGTTCTCACCAGTGATGCGCAAAGCATATAGTGTGACAAGTGTGAATAAGGCTACATCGCCAACTATGAACAGAACAGTTAGCTTCAGTGTAGTTAATGATAACTAATAATAGTAACAATAGCGCCAATATTCATCAATGCACTTTACTTACATAAATACATGTGTTGTTACTTTTATACTTAATTCTTATGTAGTGTTAGACATAGTTGTACTTTTAAATTAAGTTGGTTCTCTTTTGTGTTGGCAGTATGTACGGACGAACGTACATTTATTTTATATACATAATTTAATCTTGATGACATCGCATAGCATTGTTCATGCGCGACCTACATTTTATATTACTTTATTTTATGTTAATTTTGTATGATCAGTGAATTAAAGACACTCGCTAATAAAGGTCGTTTCCTCTTGACAACACCCACCTCTGATTAGCTGACATCATCTCATCGCGAGATTGACATCTTATGTATCGTGGTCACACAACCCGTACATTTTGTCACTTGTCAATGTTCGTCAAAAACGCGGTTCGCGATGTCTCGAAGGACCAAAATGTACGGGTTGTGTGACCACGATACATAAGATGTCAATCTCGCGATGAGATGATGTCAGCTAATCAGAGGTGGGTGTTGTCAAGAGGAAACGACCTTTATTAGCGAGTGTCTTTAATTCACTGATCATACAAAATTAACATAAAATAAAGTAATATAAAATGTAGGTCGCGCATGAACAATGCTATGCGATGTCATCAAGATTAAATTATGTATATAAAATAAATGTACGTTCGTCCGTACAAATATTAATGTATAAAATATATATTTTTTTTTTTTTTATATTAGGTGTAGAATTACATACACTTTACTTATTACTTTTAATAAAACACATTTATAAAAATATCAATGCAAAGAATACACTTGAGATAACAATTAATTGGCGTCTCTGAAAGTTTAACTACTCTATGTCGGTTCTATTTATAGAACACAATGAGATAAGCCAATAATCTAAATGAACACGTTATAATGAGAGAGGTTTAATCTCAAAATAATGTAGGTATTAAGTATTGGGGGATAGAGGAACATGGATTGGCGAAAAAATCACTCACCAGCCAGCTGCTACTCTCATCCTTGGTATTCCTTTGTTTGCCCACACGCACCAAGAGTAATTTATTTGGTTCGTCGGATTTCACTCGTCCTTAAATTCCCACAGCTATCGTGCAGCTCGTCCTCGAGACACGCGACGAATTTAAAACCGCGAAGAATTTAGGAATATAACAGCGAAATCCTACCGGCTGCGCCACTCTTGTTTCCGGAGCGGGGAAACTATTGAAATTACTAAGTATTACTACTAAGGAATTTCGGGAGACAAATTAAAAGCGTGTTACCGATTCTGAGGTACTTTTAATTGTAAAAAAAACTAATCTACTGTCTGACCCATCTCGGCGCGACATCTCCGGTGGGGCGACTTATCTACCTAAGTTCTTAAAATTATAGTCAGCACATTATACATGTGTGCGTACAGACTTAATCTAGGGCCGAAGGCTGGGTGGTCACCATAGCTATGTTATTTTTATTGCTCTTGTTTTTATTTCAAAGGTAGTTCAACAACATTTTACTATTGCAGTGCATTTACAAAGAAATCACAGTAATCTTATCAGTAGGTTTGTTTTACATTATCTTACATGTTGTGTTAATAG
Organism: Helicoverpa assulta; assembly: GCA_963856015.1. Taxonomy (NCBI): domain Eukaryota; kingdom Metazoa; phylum Arthropoda; class Insecta; order Lepidoptera; family Noctuidae; genus Helicoverpa; species Helicoverpa assulta. The sequence goes on from CAWLCW010000012.1 coordinate 11,827,988, forward strand.
TCTAAGTTTGTAGTGAAAGAAATGAGTTTGGTAATTAAAGATAATATGTTTGTACAGTGTTTACTTGCTTATTTAGTAAAGGAAAAATACTATGAATGAACCTTGGTTTAAAGGCCTATGATAAATGTACCATAAGGTTACAATTGTTTTTCTTTTTTAATCTTAATAACAATAAAGTATTTTCTTTAATTCCATTAGGCAAATAATTAATCTATTTAACAAATATTAAGTCCTAGCCAGTTTTCAGTCAGGCAGATCAAAATATCTCATCAAATTATTGTGCTTGAAGTACAGTCCTTATATTAATTGTAAATTAGTTGAATAAATAGAGACTAGAGTAGGTGTAAGCTAGCCTGCACAGTCATAGTTAACATATTATACTAAATTACTGGTACCCTAAGATATGTGGCTGAAACTGACTTGCTACCTGCAAGGGCATGATTAATGAGTTATGTGGGGAAACCCCGACCCTGACACACTGGCTGAACTCTCTCTCACCTCGCACCGCAGTCTCTGTATGTTCCCTTTCTTCCGGTCGTACCAGTACACCAGCCCTACGTTGGTGCCCAAAGCTATGTACTCGCTCACTGCGTCCACACATGTTAAACACAGCTCGTTGGAAAATATACCCGTCTGTATCCTCGGCGGAATTAAATTTAAAATATGCGAACAAGGGGCCCATTCCCTTACGAAACCCTCTTCAGCGCCGCCCGTCACTTCCATTTTATTGATTTAAACTACACGCTTTATGAAGTTTCTTATTTAATGAAACTGGTAAAGGTCTTAAGCATGACTTTAAAGGAATAAATACTTTATTACGAAAAATTATAGCGAAAGCGAAAGTGTCCGTGTTTGACTTATTTTGACATATGGAAAGGAAACCAACAATCCAACACCAATCGGAACGTTGTACCAACCTATAGAAAATATAAACTGATAACGTAACGTAAGAAGAAACTATTTTATCAAAAAACTAGCTTTTGCCAGCGGTTTCACCCGCATCCCGTGGGAACCTCTGCACGAACCCGGATAAAAAGTAGCCTATAGCCTTCCTCAATAAATAGGCTATCTAACACTGAAAGAATTTTTCAAATCGGACGAGTAGTTCCTGAGATTAGCGCGTTCAAACAAACAAACTCTTCAGCTTTATAATATTAGTATAGATACCTCAAAATTAATTTTAATTTTAACATTAACAATAATAGTCCCTATTGTATAAACGGTATTATATCACAGTTAAAATGTCATCATCATCGATTTTACGGTTTTTGGAGTGTAGTCTGTATATTGTGGGTAGCCAACCTTCCAAACCTAACTGACAACTGTACATTTGTCATTTTCTTGTCAAACTTGCTCCGAAGTGCGAAATCCATCTCGCCACGCATTTTGGCAAATAACTCATACGAAATGGCAGAATCAGCAACGGAGATCCCTATAAACATAGAGGAGGCTGTTAGAGAAACTGTGAAAAATGTTACAGAAAAGCCGCCGACGAGTATTGAAGGGATTGCGATTGCATACCTGAGTTTAGTGATTATGGCTGTTTTACCAATATTCTTTGGGGCTTTTCGATCTGTAAAATACTTGAAGGAGCAAAAGGTAAGACTGAACAGAGTTTTATTATGTTAGGGTACAATTTTATCACATACTTGTTGAGTTTAGTTGGACCCAATGGGATTGATACACGTTTTATCATCGTGGCATATGTTACTGTCAAATGCTAAAGAATTTACCTTGAAGGCATTCAAAACATGATGTGTTGCCGCTTACAATGCGTGTCTCCGTCACCTGTAATCGCCGATAACGTTGTAATTAATTTTGTGACTTGGAGATGATTATGACTACAATCTCACACACTCGTAGTTTCCTCACACATCATATTTTTTATGTTTTCCTTATTGTACCATTATATCGTTAATTGTATCTCTGATACATATACTACTTTACATAACTGATTTACTTTGAAATAAAACTAACTCAGAAATTACATTTTTGTTTATGTTATCACATGTCCGATAGAATTGATTTGAATAATTTAAACATGTAATTACCTATAATTATACAACTTGTAAATAGAAATTGAACTTTAAACTTAGCTAAGTTAGAAAGTAACATATTTGGCAAAACTTGTATGTTTAAACGTAGGAAAAAACCTTTCCTGTCCAGAGACATGGTATCCTTTGATTACTAGTTGATTTATCATGAGGTATCAACAATCAGTCATGCAGTGGAAAGTATATTTTACTTGGAAAATAGTATCTTGTTTTTGGCTTTTGCCAGATTTCAAGTATTTATTGGGAAGTTTGAATAATATGCTTGTTTATCTAATTGCCACTGTTAGCATTGGCTGTTATTTGAACATCTTTGACAGTTATTACGGGTAGTCAGAAGCCAGTAAGTCTGACAACCAGTCTTACCAAGTGGTATTGGGTTGCCCGGGTAGCTTATTTGAGGAGGTCAGACAGGTAGTCTTTCCTTGTAAAACACTGGTACTCAACCGGTTAGACTGTAAGCTGACTCCAACATATTTGAGAAAAAGCTAGGCAGATGAGATGATCTATTTGCCACCAAACAACAGGAAATATTATGCCAAAACATATAAATTATTAAAACAATTTACTTTTAGAATAAAACTAGCTTTTGCCCGTGACTTCGTTCGCGTGGAATAGTGGCATCTGGCAGATTTTTGGTTTGAACAATAGATGGCGCTGTATGTCCGTAATAAATTTTATTTTTTGTAATAAGAACTATCCTATGTCCTTCTCCCGGCTCTAAACTACCTCCCTGCCAGTTTTCAGCTAAATCGGTTCAGCCGTTCTTGAGTTATAAGTAGAGTAACTAACACGACTTTCTTTTATATATATATAAGATTTGTCAAAATTACCATAAATTATGTCAAAACAGTTAATTGTATAACTAGTAGTAACTGTAAAAATATATCTTACAGTACAAACAAATTAACTAGCATGACTAATATTATTTTGCTAAGTCAGTGTAGACTTTGACCCTACTGGGTGATAACGCACCTGAGTACTTGCTTATTATATAGGTAAAAGTAATAAAGTAGTAGGTCAATCAGATTATGTGATTGTATTGTATTTTATTAACTAGTTACCAACTGCGGTTTCACCTGTGTCCAGAACGAACTACTTTCAATACCCATATTTATTCCAGATGGGGATGAAAAGTATCCTAAATCTCTCTCTTGGTTCTACGCTGTCTCTGCACCCATTTTAAGCTGTGTTATAAGTACCATTCTTTAGTTATGTATAGTGTATCTGACACTACTTTATGTATGGTCCATTCAAAAGCTATACTTTCCATCTGATATCCTTTCACATACACTCAGACTGAGTATGCACGGTTTATATATTTAAAAAATTGCATAAAGAACTTCTCGCAGGATGCGATTGAATCCACAGGAAACAGGTAGTTGACCTATTTTTGCACAACAGGGTGTTCAAAGTGCGGCGTGTCTGCTAAATTTACTTCAATCAATTGCAATATCGATATAATACACTGTGTATGCACATATAATACACAGATGGCAATCTATTGCATTCGATATGCAGATTAATCAGTCATTCACTAACTGAATAGGATAGAAAATACTCACAATTTTGAGGCAGCCATTTATTTTTGTACACTTTAGAGAACTTTATAAATATTTATATGTTAAAACATTCTATTTCCTCTAGTATTCAGTTATATTTATATTGTCACATTACTAAAGTATATACAAGATTTGGATCCAAGGATATGAATAAGACTTTAACCTTTAACTGTCTAACTATTCTTTAGTCTTTAATAATGAAACACATGACTGAACTAATAAGACAAAATAGTAGAAAGCTGCTGCTTATTTCTAAAGAAATGTCTTCTAGCAGACAGACTGAAACAAATATTAAATCTAGGGAAGAACATACCTAGGCAGTATGTTCATAATTATGTAATTACCTTATGACACTGGTAATATATATCGCGATAAAGGGGCTCATTTAAAGTCAAAAAATATAATTTAAAAATATACGCATAAGGCCGTTAAGTTCGCCTTTATACATTGTTTTTTGTAACATGTGTGCAAAAAGTATAATAAATAAAAATATATCTTCATCCACAGGAATCAGGCGAGCGCACAGAGACGATGTCCAACAAGGACGCGCTGATGTTCCCGCTGATCGCGTCCGCCGCACTCTTCGGCCTCTACATATTCTTCCAGTTCTTCTCCAAGGAGTACATCAATCTGCTGCTCACTGGATACTTCTTCTTCCTAGGAGTACTGGCGCTCAGTCATCTGCTTAGGTAAGGAGAAGTTATGTTTATTGTACAATTCTGCATATCAGTTTTACTTTATTGCAGGAAACACTGATAATCTTTCTTCCTTTTACGGGAGTAGGACTTTTGTTTTGCAAGACAATGAAAAAGCTCCAACTGCTGAGATATAAGTTTTCAAAGATATTATTTAGGAAGCAGTACTCCATGAGAAAATAGTCAATTACTCCGAAAAAAGATTGATATGTCACCGGAAAATAACAAGACTCGTAAGTTGATCAATTTTCTAGGTAGTTGATCAACTCTCAGAAAATCATAAACGGCAGTTGAAATGTACCATTTAACGCATTGAATTTTAGCTAATTGGTCAACTTACGGTACCTAGCCGTAATTTAATAATTAACTATATTGCTACAAGTAAAATCATCCACAAATGGGCCAGTCGTTGCCCAGTGTACTATTTGACGGTACACTATTATCCTTCACTTAATACACTTTTCTCTGATTGGTCGACAGCATTAGTTATAAGCACGTGAGTCTTAACCAATCAATGTACACCTCGCCTTTGTCGAATGATTTAACGGCAAGGCGTCGTAAATTAATCAACTTACCAAAATACATACGTAAAATAGGCCATATCCATTTCAAATGGCGTTTATTATTTTCCGAGAGTTGATCAACTACCTAGAAAATTGATCAACTTACGAGTTTTGTTACTTTCCGGTGACAGATACAACTTCCGAACGCCTTAATAAACAACTTCAGAGTAAATAAAATGGTCTTTCTTGTAAATTATTAAAATATAGTCGAATGTAAGCTCCATAGTCTCTAGTTGCGGGCTAAGGAAATAAAATAAATTTTCCATATGTAAAACACATAACTATTGTTAATAACAATCTTTCTACCTCCCACAGTCCAGTGATCTCATTCATGGTGCCGGCATCGATCCCGAACGTGTCCTACCACATCCACTTCACGCGCGGCGAGGACGGCACGCGCTCAGACATCATCAACTACAAATTCACGTCGTACGACATCATATGCCTCATCATCTCGCTGGGTATGGGCGGCTGGTATCTGCTCAAGAAGGTGAGGATTTGCTTTTAGTGTTAGGTTTATAACTGAAGAGTTTGTAGTGGTTTCCATAGCCATTCCTCAAGTCTTATCTCAAATTAACCATAACTTTTGAACCAGATAATGATTTTTCAATAATTATAGCTAAAAACGGCCAAATAAAAAAAAATAAAAAATAGCTTTGGAAATAATTGCAACCAAATCTGTTCTTTAAGAAACAACACATTTTCCAAAGACAAGACTTTATGTACTTGATATTGACATATGCAATTAAATGCCTTCCATTTATAAAACATGGGAACACTAACTGTATGTTGTATAAATCCTTCTCTATCTCTAGCCTGATGGGCCATTCGAAAAGAATCCATTTCGAAAAAAATGCCTAAAAAAGCTCTTTCTAAACTTACAAATGTGTAGTTGCAAGTAATATATTTTTCCTCAATCTCATATTCCCTTTTCTCCACAGCACTGGATAGCCAACAACCTGTTCGGCATCGCATTCGCCGTCAACGGCGTGGAACTCCTGCACCTGAACAACGTGGTGACCGGCTGCATCCTGCTCAGCGGCCTCTTCATATACGACATCTTCTGGGTCTTCGGCACCAACGTCATGGTCACCGTCGCCAAGTCCTTCGAAGCGCCTATTAAATGTGAGCTGGTTTTATTTATATGTCTTTGTTGATGAAAATTCCTAATGCAAAAAGAGATGTGTAATTTAAATTTGACTGCCGTGTTTTTCTGTAACACTTAAACAGATGAACTAATTTGGATGCGGTTCATTTAGATGGAATGGTGTTACACCAGTCGTTCATTGACGTATTTCATTGAAATTGGTTCTGCCACTCAATCTCAATATTTTTAATAGAACTAAAAAAAAGGTTAAAGTGCAAGTAAATAAACTTAAAAGCAACTATATCAAATCGGCGACATATTGGATATCTGATCTACGAAAATATCTTAAACAGGCAATTTTAAGTCGGGCAACCAATTTTCAACAGCTATAGAACAGTTCTAATCAAAACAGCTTTCAATTTAAAATAACCACTCTACACTGCAAAATAACATAGTATAAATTAAACAAATATATTTACATCCAAACTTAATATTATAAATGCTGTAAAGTAATCAAAGTCCCTGTCTGTATGTCTGTTTTTTTTTCCACGCCTAAACTACTGAACCGATTTGTGTGAAATTTGTTACAGACATAGTTTAGAACTTGAGAAAGGAGATAGGATAGTTTTTATTACAAAAAATATATATATATTCCGGACATACAGCGCCATCTTTTGGTCAAAAGTCGATCAATTCACTATTCCACGCGAACGAGGTCGCGGGCAATAGCTAGTATTTACAATAAGTATAAAAAACTATCCTAGAAAAACAAATTAGAACTAAAACTAAAAAGCATATAAACTAAATAACATAGCAAATACTAACTCCATAACTTTCCACAGTGGTATTCCCTCAAGACTTGCTAGTAAACGGTCTGGACGCGAGCAACTTCGCCATGTTGGGTCTCGGCGACATCGTGGTGCCCGGCATCTTCATAGCTCTGTTACTGCGCTTCGACAAGAGCCTTAAGCGGAACAGTGAGTTTTACTTCAGGTAAGAAATTACTTTTGTAACTTTATCTGAATGACTGGTAAACTGTACTTTAATTTTGTTAAACGCACATAATTGGAAGGTTTTGGGTATATTATTGAAGTCGATATTCACAATATTGAACGGAAAATTATGAACTCCAAACATTATGGTGCATTTTTAAGCCAGGTATTTGGGTCATTTGGCTGAAATGAATTTGTGAATGTGTTGTTACACGACAGATGGGTGCGACTGACCTAAGTTACAGCTGTATAGTTATCGGCAAATTTTCTGTCTCACTGAACATTCTACATGTCACTGAATTTAATATATATTTATTATTATTTATGTCGCTGTGTGGGACGGATATTCTTGGTCTCAGAATTGAGAGAACTTTACCTTCTTTCTTCGGAGTTTTAAATCGGACACATTATCTTTATGCATATAATTTTTTCACATAATTTATTATTTTCAGAAAAAAACACGTAGTAGGCTGTGAAGGGTGGGCGTATTGGGGCTGTCTTTTGCTTTTCACTTCCATTTTGACTTTCAAATAGTGGTGATTTATCACCCTATTTTGGAATAAGGTTATTGAATTCTCTCGTATTGTTCAGAGCAACATTCACGGCGTACGTGGTAGGACTCCTGGCGACGATCTTCGTGATGCACGTGTTCAAGCACGCGCAGCCGGCGCTGCTGTACCTCGTGCCCGCCTGCCTCGCCACGCCGCTGTCACTAGCCCTACTCCGGGGTGACATCAACGCCTTGTTCAGGTCAGTTGTGATGTATTTACAAGGAAAAGTATTGTTATACTGGGAGGAATCCAGAACAAACAAAAATTGGGAGGTAAAGTTATTGTACCAAAAAATACGGACGTTTTAGCACGCAAGACGCTCCTTGCATGCGGTAAACACTAATCAAATAATGTTTAACTTAATACTTTTGTATCCAAAATTTCCAAGAGCCACGAGTGACACATCACAAACTGTCACTCCCGCCGTGTAAAGCGCTCTAGGCACGCCGAAGTTGTTACATAATTTGATGCCAAAAAAATGGCGAAAAACCTACAAATTTCTTTGAAACCTATAGAAAGTCCTACATGACGTTTTTTATTTCATTTCCACAGCTACGAGGACCAGCCAGCGATAATAGAAGCGGAAGCGGAAGACACGAGCAAGTCAAAAAAGACTGAATAGGCGATCATTCGGCCACGTCCAGAGCACAAATACAGCACAGCTACCGTTTAAGTACATTGACTTGTAGATCACGTGACGTGGACTGTGACGTCACAGTTCACTTGATGTATGATTAGCGAGCTCCGTTTACACTACGATGGATATTGCGACAACAGGGCCCAATTTCATTGGTGACTGATAAAGTGTTAGTTAGTTACCTGATATTTAATGCTCTGCCCGATAAAGGCTGCTTGTTTCTATCAGATAAGTTCCTGACAGGATATCAGTAACCGGTGAACCGGCTACCGGGCATAATTCAGCAAATTCTGGTGTCCGGTTCCTATATGTCTCGTAATCTAAACTCAGCTTGAGGGGTCGTTTAGAAACCGCGCATTGTTACGACTCGCTTTTGCTCTCTTACCTCCCTAAGGTATTACCTTTTTAAATTGCTTGGACTGCTATTTTCCTTTTCATCCTGAAACATTTTGTTACTAGTCGATCAATATTTTATGTAACTAAAAAAACAAGGTACGATTTCTAAACGGTCCCTAATCATGTGATGTTCTATAAAAATGTACGTAAATGTTGCTATTGTAAAAAAAAAATGAAAGGGTAATTTTAATTTAGACTTCCGACGTATCTTCCATTGTAGTAAATTAAATATGTCGAAAATATTCCGGCGATGATGTCAGGTTGAATTTGTCTAGTAATTATTGTTAATGTCGTGTCACAAATTCTATTGAAAATATGCACGGTTTATAAAGGATGTATGGAGATAAATTGTTGCATTATTAGCTCCGAATGTGTTTTTTCAGGCTAAATTATGTGAAGAACAAACCCAATGGTTTCATTGAGAGCTTACATTTTTAGGGCCAATTTATCGCTGTGTTTGTCATACTTTAGATTTAGATATTACTTGAACATCGAACATTCCAGTACCCTTCCTGACCTCATCGTCATCAGCTTGAGATATGATTGGATGATGTAACATATTTATTAAATTGTTTAAATTATAGCAACACTACGTCCAAATTAATTTCTATATTTTTATGTTGAATTAAATAATTTTTATACTATTTTTCGTTAAGGTATTTTTTATGGAAAAAAATCATTTTATATGTCTTTGTTTTCTGTGGAACTTAATAGTAAGTTTTATATTTTGTTAACATCTACTATGTCAATGTCAAAAGTTACCGATGCAAAGTATTCGCTGAAGATTTCATCCGTTTTCTATAACATAGTTATGTTAAGTACAATAAATATATCATATAAACGTGGTATGTTGCTATTTTTACTTTCGCCTTATTTGGTAGTTCCTTATTTCGATTTTTGTAACTTAAATGACCGAATTTTTGGGTACAAAATGTACTTTATACTTAGAATATACTGAAGTTAGTCGTCTTTCTGTCGCTACAGAACACCTCAGAGTGACAGACATGGCAAGAGATATGAGCGGTGCTTTTAGTTGAATGACGTTGAGTATTCGGACTGTCTCCTAAAATAGTAAAATCATTGTTACACTACTACATTTGTCTATAAGTGTGTTAATCGGGAGACAAGTCCTTAGCAAGAATTTACGATCCTATAGGCAATTATGTATATAATACTTTTATACCTTCTTAGGGGTAGATTCCAATACATCTCTATTATGGGTAGCCATTATTTTGGTTGTGGTGGCATCATTCAAAACTGACGTCGTATATGAAATCGACTTAGGATTTAAATATCACTTTGATGACCTACGTAGTGAACAATATTTGTTTAAATTAGAACACAAAATAGTGCATTTAATGTAAACTTTTCGGTTTCTACTCGTATTTAAGATATTCTGCGATAATCGTAACAACTGTGGACTACCCTGGACTTTATGAACATGATTTTAATAATAACGTGTATAGTTAGTGGACATTGAATGTATCATAATACATGTTTGTTGGTAATGAATACTGAACTGTAATAAAAATGATCGGATCAGTCAACTGGCTTTAATTTTTTTCCTTCACAACGCGAAAATAAAACGCACAATAATGTTTTATTAACATTTATTAATATTTGATTAATATTTATTAGAATAAGTTAATAATTAACTGGAATTGATGGTACAATATTGTACGGCAGACACGGCGAGACTCGCTACACTACATAACATGAGATTTTTCACCAAAACTTTGAAGTCTTGTCACCGCCGCCAAATTATAAAAATCGTGAATTCGTATAATATATAAGATCGTAATATTTCTTTAGAATATTATCGTTATCACGCAATACACGTTAAAGCTTACAACATTCATAATAAAACACGTTAATCAGACATTTTAATATTCCTGTACTTGAATCAGATACTAAAATACATATACATCGATATGATGAAGTTAACTCATACCCTTTGGTGAATCGGCAGCGATCCTGAGTACAAAACATCGTATAAATAACAAATACAACGCAGTCTAAATGTATAGGAGACTACGTTTCATTTAATTTAGTATATATGTATTCCGCTATTACAAGCGTAATGGTCCATCGTTAGAAAAATGCGTATAAGGTTTATATCACACGGAAATTGCACATGTAAAGCCGTCCGGCTTAGGAAAACTAGACTCTTGATGGCAATCCAACGTAGCCAGATATCAAAACCTTCCTTCCTAAATATTTTCCTTTATCCTTCAGTCCTTGCCTCTCTTGCACCGACTCCATAAGACTGCCATTTCTTTCCACTATAAAAACCGCCATTTCTTCCACACGAACATTTTCAAACAGCTTCTAAGTACTAAAATAGATTTTTGGTCTCCCGTTGAAATGAAGAGTACTTTTAAGTGTTTGGCAAGTACATATCATTTGTGGACCATTGTTGTTATGGCGTTGTTGGGCCCTTGTTGAGTTATTGGGCCCTTGTTGTGTTGTTGGGCCCTTGTTGTGTTGTTGGGCCCTTGTGGCGTTGTTGGGCCCTTGTTAGCTTAGTACCGGTTCGGTAGTAGTTCGGCCTGGTTCGGGTGGTGTCTGTTGTACACTCGTAGGCCGTTGCATTGGATAATGTTTTGGGAGCCGTCTTCCACTACTTCGAATCTTACCTGGAAATGAGAATGAAATTTGTTTAGTTTTCGACACCAATTTGAGTCATGTATGGGCTATACAAGCTGATGATTATTATTTGGTACACTCCTAAGAACATCATCTTTCAAATTCCGGGCTGTTTTGTGACGATTCTCAAAACCCACAAAACTCTAGATCGATTCGGAAATAGAACCCGGGACCCCGCGCTTCTGCGCGGCTAAATACCAACAGCCAAATGATGTATAATCTATCCATATTCACCTATACTAATATGGTACAGAGAAAACATTTTTTGTGTTTGTGAAGGCTCCGAAACTTCAAAACCAATTAAAAAAATATTTCACTGTTGGGAAGCTACACTACATTCTACATAATATTTTACATTATATAATATTTCCCCTCGAAGAGCAGCTAATCACTAAAATCACAAAAAGCGATTTTGTTTTGTACTGTACAAAGGGACATAAGGATATAGGGACAGATCCCTATATCCTTCTGTCCCGTTGTACGCTTAAATCTTCAAAACTACGTAACCGATTTTCATGCAGTTTTTTTTTTAATAGTGTGATTAAAGAGGAAGGTTCATATGTATAATAACATACATTCAGTATTGGGAAAATACTGGTATGTATGTTAATGTCGCTAGTGATAAATGAAATAAATATGTACAACTAAAGTAACATACATTGGCGATGAGCTCGGCGATGTAGATGGCAGTCTTGGTGTGCAGCGTGATGTCGCCCACGCGCATGCTCGAGCGGCCCTCCGCTAGCGCCATGTAGATTATCACCTGGTCCTGTAGTACAATATCGCGGCATTACTTTCAATTCATATTATTATTATCAACATTCAGTCATTTAAAAGTAATTTGTCATTATGTGAACCGGTCGATGAAGTATGTGAAAGTCGAAATGGCCAGAAAGAAATTCGTGACAAAACTGAGAGGATAACATGCTGCGCCGACCACAAAAAAAAATAGCAGGGCAAGTGGATGATTGGCATTAGGATCAAAAGAAAACATCGATAAAATTGTATTCACCTATTGTGTAGGGGATGCGAAAGTTTGTTTACCTGTTTTAAGTAAAGAGTTTTAAATATGTTTCAAGAAATTTAGGTAAAGATGGGTATTTTCTTGGTGTTACCTGCAGATGTGTGTCGAGACAGCCGCCGCTGAGTATGTCGTGGCGGAGCGCTTGTGCGGCGGCGCGGCCCACGTCCAGCGGGTCGGCGCCGCGCCTGCCCAGCCCGTCCGCGCCCAGGCGGCAGCCCGACGACGTCTCGCACACCGTGCTGGACAGACATACGTCATAGACCCCACACTCAAACCAATAAAACGGTTTTGCGGAGCTTAGCTTAATCTAGTAAAAAGTTAATACTTTGTAATTAATAATAATAATAACCCCGCAGGGCATCTGAGGCGGATGACGGGGAGTAGCGACCCCGCGGGGCTATATATCCGAGTGCTCCAGGGAGAGTATACTGGCCCCATCTCCGGCTTGCCGGAGTGAAGCATGACGGGGGATAGGTCTCCCGCCTCTTGGCTTGCCTTCATCGGCCGGTCAGAGTGGAGTCGCTAGAGCAGGGTTAGCAGCCCACTCGGAGGGTAGGTGCCTCGTGGTAAGTGGCGAGTGGGCCGGTGATGCTGGACCCACAGGGAGCGCGTGATCTGCGTTTAAAGTCCGCCGAGGTATCCTCACCCTTCAGCCCCTCATGTACCTGTTGCCCCCTTGTTGCGATTTAGCGACTGATTCCCGGGGGCCCAGTAAGTGAGGTGGCGAGTCTCCACCTGCCATTTTTACATGTATTTAATACATTGTCATCGGCAGGTGCCATAGTTCCCGTAGTTTCCCCATTCCTAGTCCACTAACATCCCATCACAATAGCCCAAGTAGTTTTCATCCATAGTTAGCAATAGTTTAGCACAGAACCGGGGATTGTCCTTGGGTACATTTCTATAGTGTATACAGGGATAATCGTCGGTTTTGTGTCACCATTTCATTAAAGTTGTCTCAAAAGGGCTTCAGCGTGTTGGCTTCGGCCCCACGTTCGCCTCCCAAAAATCCGGGACTCTATAGTCCCGAGGTCTGGAAGAGACATACATTTATAATAATAAATACGAAAATTTTAATTAAGGACTTCGTAAGCAAAGGCAAAAACGGGACCCTATTCCTAAACCTCGCTGTCCGTCTTGGTGGCTGTATCTTATAAATCGTTAAAATTTTCAATATACCTATAGAAGTTAATTTACTGAAAGGGATACGGGGGATACGGGAACCTATTATGTACTAAGACTTCGTTGTTTGTCTATCCCTAAGGCTGTCTAATTTCACGGAAGATTTATTATTGTTGTAGCTGTTATTGTATATGGTGAAGTAAATAGTGTGATTACATAGAGACGTTTATAAGAGAAGTACATAAGGGAGTATATAAAAAGTAGAAATAACACAGAATTTACTTCATAATCAATCCAGAGTTGTGGGCATGCCCTATTGAGATTCCAATCAAATACCTACACTGGAATCTTAACCCCTTTAGAAAAAGCAAGACAATTACAAAGTAACTATTTAGGTAATCAGTCGTACAACTCACATGATCCCACTGCAGTTGTTAGGAGCCAGATTAATATCTTCCTTGAGCACGGTGATGTCGGTGCGCGGGTGCAAGTCGCTGATCTTCTCCTTAAAACCCTCGCTCATTTGGTTCGCCAACTATACCACATGTAAGAAATAAATAAAATAATTATAAAATAATTTAGAAAATCGAATATTTTTTTTGTTTGTTTACACCTCAAAGGCTCCCGAACTATATATATCAATGAAAAATATTTTTTATAAAATTGGAGTGCCTGATTACTATCCAACTTCTTCGAATTATCCTTCAGAACAAGAAGTATGTTTAATTTGTACCCAATTCAGTGAAAGAACCCTTACTCCAGCAGAAGATTCAATTTCTATAATTTCACATACTATTTGTAAGTGAAGAGATTAATTATTCACTTAGACTTAGATCCTCACTCCGACGACATAAGGCTCATTTTTCTAAGTGACTTACCCACATAAACACATTCGACAAATCGACGGTTAACTACCAAGACCTCCTAACTGACATATTTTGACCAATTCGTTTTTTCGCGGATTCTATTCAAAAATATTGTGTCTCATCTAATCGAAAAATCTTCTATTTATAATTCGTAATATTTCGGGTATTTTTACAATCATGGAATTATCTACTGACTTTACGAGCGCGGACTTTGGTGGCCTTTTTGTGCCTCTACTGAAAAGTTTTGACATATTGAGTTAGGAGTTCTTGGTGGTTAACCGTCGAAATACCTATTCCTTATTCCGACAGGCATAAGGTGCAAATTCCCTCTCGCATACCACAGACTTACCCTCATAGGCAGAGTGCCAGCCACGAAGCTCCATCCATAGATCTTGCTGATGAAGCCTCGCTCCATGACCCTGGTGGCCACGAGCTTCTGTACGGGCGTCACGTCCACGGTCACGAAGCCGCCGCCCTTGGGATAGTAGCTGGAACAATCGTTATTTTTAAAAGACTTGAACAAAAGGGGTAGGGTTCTCAATATGCGTCAGGATCTTTTATAATAATAAAAATATTAGCGTGTGTAAGGGGATGTCTCTTTATAGGTATAAGGTTTGCAGATGTTATCTCTTTGCGAATTCGTCACTGGCTTTCACGACATTATTGTCATGTGAGGTTCTTTCTAGCATTATATGGACGATGCTTTAATTAAACTGTACGACTTTTTAGCATTAAGACTAAAAAGCCCGTAGGCGGTTAGAGCGGATTACTTACCTATTTACGCAATATTTTAATTGGCAGTTATTTTCACACAAATTCCAAGTATTTTTATTCCGAGAATTGATCAAAGGAGAGCTCAACAGGTAGCCACATAATGTTTTTTTCTAGATAACAACATAATAAAAAACAACTCACCCCCGTCTATGCACGGTCATGTCGAACGTAGCGCCGAACAGTTTGAGCACATTCCTGAAGACTTCAGTCATGTACTCTATCTGAGGGGCCATGTCGGCGTTGGTGCCTCCCTTCAGGTCCAGGGTCACCGGCCCGTCGGCCAGCAGAGCGCACGGTAAGGCTATTTGCATCAGCAGGCTGATTGAACTGTGTAAATACGAATTGCTGGTACAATTTGGTAAGAAATAACTGGTTTTGGTATTGTTACAGTTTGATAAATAAGTGGTTTTCGGAAGGCAGCTTAAAATAGAGCCCTTGACTGTCAATGGCAATTGTTATGGGTAATCAGAATCAAGAAAGTCTGACAAGTCTTATGGATCGGTATTTAATAAAAAAAAATATTCTTAGCCATGCCAAAAAATACACCTAAGTACCATCATTTAGTTTCTATACAGAAACAAAAACTTAAAATGTAACCTAGGTAAGTTTAGACTGAACCATAGATATTATTTATTCCATTACCTACGAGGAGCGAGAATGACTGACAATAGCGACTATTGAAACGGATCAGACATCATTAGGTACAGCACAGAATTCTTTTTATGAAGCATACACACATTTTCCACAGCAATACCTTTGATTATAACGCCCATTGTGAAAGGACTGTATTGAAGCAATCGCGTGGGCGACACAAAGAAGTTGTTCAAGATCGATTGTACAAGATAAATATAGATATCCCACGGGCGATATAATAGCTAGTTATTATAAAAGTCTTTTAATAAATATATTTTGTATATAGACGCCGATAACAAGGCGTTGTGGGATGTGGTGAAGCTACGGTGAAGGTACTAACTAATGATATGTATTGAAATCGTATTTTTAGTTATGATTTTGGTAAAGGAGAGTTTCCGAAAAGTTCCTTTATTAAAATACAATTTGGCTTTTATGTGTCTCTGCCCATCCCATCTTCCCTATTGGTCAGGCTTTTTCATATCAAAGGCACAGGAAAGAAAAATATAGCAACAACAACAGAGACTTACAGAGGGAAAAGAACCACCTCTCTTATGTCGGCTGATGACGGCGTCATGCCATCACGGCAGATGATGAAATATTTGAAAATTGTGACAAATTGAAAGACATTGCAATTATTATTAATAAAACTTACATCATGCTTTAGAACAGTGGTTCTTAACCTTTTTGTCATGAGGGACCACTTTACCAAAATTTGTCTTGCCGGGGACCACCCCATTGGTTTGCCTAAATTGAGATTTTAATTTAATGAGATTTTTGTGACTGTATTCTCTTTACTAACTTCTGAATTCTTGGTTCAGTACTACTCAAAGCTAAACGCATGTCGTCAGTGGCATGCAACAGATTTCTATGCTTGTTTTTAACAATTAACAAAAATGTATATCTTTGACAAGGGGGGGGGGGACCACTAGGTAAAAAAAAACAGTTTTAGCTCCGACTAAATCTTTCACTTACAAACGCAATGTTCAGCGTTTACAACGCAAGTACTCTATTCTTTTGAAGGTAAGTAAATGTAAAGAAAGACATACACATGCCTATGTAGTTACAAATGCGCGAGCAAAGCGAGCGCGAAATTTTTTTAGGACTCAAATGTATCCCAAACGTACTTAACTTTTTGTTTGTTGACAAATGCAAAAACGAGGGCATATAGTTTCTGAATACGCGAGCAAAACGAGCGGGAAATTTTGATTATTTTTTAAAAGACTCAGTACCAAAATTACGTAAAATGTAGCCCAAACGTACTTAACTTTTTGTATGTTGACAAATGCAAAAACGAGGGCATACAGTTTCTGCATACGCGAGCGAAGCGAGCGGGAAATTTTAATTATTTTTTAAGACTCAGAACCAAAATTACGTAAAAGAGCTACATTTCAAACCTTAATTTTTTTCTGTTAGACAAGTAAGATGGATAGCAACGTCGCGAAGCAAAGCTTCGCGGACTACTTGGAATGCCTCCAGGGACCACCAGTGGTCCGCGGACCACCAGTGGTCCGCGGACCACCGGTTAAGAACCACTGCTTTAGAATAAACTCTTCAAGTGTCAATAATTAGATAAGCATATTATTTTATCATAGGTTTCCTTATTCTTAATATTTATTAAGAAACAATAATCCAGCAAAACAAATTATAAAAAGCAAATTAATAACCTTTTAAACACAAATAACGGTGGTTCTCACCCGGCGGTGCGTGTGTCGGCCACATAGTGACCTCTCTTGATCCTCTTGCCCGGGATGAACTGGATCTCAGTGGAGCCTATGTTGTCACCTCGAAGCTTGGCACCACACATATCTGCTACTAGCTTTATACCTGTATCAAATATTGATAATAATTACCCATTTAATAAAACAACTAAAATTGTGGGTTAACAAACTAAAGGTACAGTTACACATGCTAGTTAGGAGCACGAAAGCATGCTACTTTTGAGCTATTGCTACTTGGTGGTACGTGTATCGAAACATTGCTAATAATGAGCATGCTAGTTTCGAGTTTGCTCGAAAATGGACGGTCGTGCGATTATTGGGCATGCTACCTGCAGCGCGGGTGGAAGGGGGCGTGCTTATAGCGTGTGTGAACAGATTTGCTTATTGAGCATGCTAGTATCGATCAATCGTCAGCAGCAGGTGCGCGTGCACAATTTCGCGCTAAAAATCTCGCTGGGGCAATGAAAAAACGTTGAAATTTGTGATTCTATATCGGAACAATGAATGCTTCTACTCAGCCAATCACGGACCCAAATCTTCCTATTCCTTGTTTTTTTTGGACGCATTGCAATGCTACCAAAAGAATAATTCTATTTAACTTGATACAAATGGCTGTTTGATTGTCCATGGTTTTGTTTGAACTGACAGTAAGCACTCTATAAAATGTCATGTGTACCGGAGTGTTTGCTTTGAGCATACTCTTTCAGAAGCATACTTAAAACTAGCATGCTTATATCTAGCAAATGTAGACAAGTGCAGAGCATGCTCGAAACAAGTATGAGCATACTAAAAAGCATGCTACTAACTAGCATGTGTAACTGTACCTTTATATTGATTGATACTATCCAGTGGATATCTCTGCAGAGGGGTTACCCCGGAAGACAGACAGCCGAGTTTGGTTGGAGGGCAGACTTCAAGGATCAGACGGGTTAGACACAAATGTTCTCCGCCTAATAGTGGAGTGGTTCACTTCAGTTTTAACCAAGTTGTTCCCATTTAAATAAGTAAATTATTTGTTCATATAATTTTACTATTATTTACTGAATAGTTGCTTGTATAACATAATAGAGTATATGGTGAGTAAAAGTGTCTGAGGGTAAAAAAGGCATTTCATTCAGCAATACTGTTTTATCTTAGAACATTTGCACTTTTCCCACAAAAATAAATACAAGAAGCAACAATACAATGAAACCTCCTTGTTTGGGTAACGCCCTGCAATATCATCAATAAATAATAAAAAAAGTAAATAACTGTTGCGTATTACCTATGAGGTGCTGAGCCGCGAGGCCTGGCTTACTGCGCTTCGCTCGTATGTTCGTCACACGCACCGGAATCCCCAATATTGCACTCAACGAAATCGCAGTACGCAGGATCTGACCACCCTGCAAATATTTTTATTACACAATTTAATTCAACATCAAAAACTGCACAAATTAAATAAATTCACGATATTTACCCCTTCTAAGACACTGCCATCGATCTCCGTAAATATAAATTCAGACATATTTATTCTTTACAGAATTCACGCTTCTTTTATCAATTTATTCCCTGATAGAAATCCTTACGATTAAAAAAATAACATGCGTAAAGTCGTGATTTCTTGAATGCCCGAAAATGCACTCGCTGGATGTTGCCGGATAATCTAATTGTCAATGTCATATCATGTCTGTCAGTGATAAAAATGATAAGGGACTGGCTGAAAGGGTTGCTTGTGACTGTACGGATTCTCCCCACTTTAGTTTCAAAACCAACTGTTGCATGCTTTTATTTAAAATCGAATCTTTTTAAGTTATATTTTCTTTGATGCTTTGACTTCTTTTCAGTAATTTAAAGGAGAAAGCACGGCAATAGCGTTGGTTGATTAATGCTAAAATGCTGTACAGCTGCCAAATATTCTTAAATTTAATTTTTTATCGCTAAAAATTATTGCGCAATCCTCAATATGAAACCCTACACGGTCAATTATATATTGCGCTATTTTATTGATCTTCTGTTACTGTTACAGCCTTTTTATCGTCCCACTGCTGGGCACAGGCCTCCTCTCACACGGAGAAGGATTGAGCATTAATCACCACGCTTGCTCAATGCGGGTTGGTGATTTCAGACTGTATAAGTCCAGGTTTCCTCAAGATGTTTTCCTTCACCTTTTTTTTTATCAGCCTTTGGTGTCCAAGATATACTTAGAAAGTACATACAAACTTAGAAAAGTTGCATTGGTACTTGCCTGAACTGGAATCGAACCCACACCTTTATACTCGAGAGGTTGGTTCTTTACCCACTAGGCCACCACGACTTTTTTTTTATCTTCTAGGGAATGCCTAAAGCTATATCCGTGTATTTTACTATGAAATTAATTGCGAACTGCCTCTTTGCGAGCCATCATCAAGTTTTACGAAAACTTAAGCATACCTACGTGTGTGAATTAAATCCCACCCAAAACAAAAATGTGAAAGACTGCCAAGTTCGATAATATGGGAATGCTTCGCCTATAAAAGAAGTGAGATCTGAATAAGTACCAAGTTCCATACACATACCTCAGTTAAAAATAGTTACTTTTTAATGATGTCACTTGGCAAGTTTTCATACACCTTGTTATAAACCTACTAAACGCAATGAATCAAGTATTTAATTTTCTATTAAAACTTGCCAAGTAACATCATTAAAAAGTAACTATTTTTAACTGAGGTATGTGTATGGAACTTGGTACTTATTCAGATCTCACTTCTTTTATAGGCGAAGCATTCCCATATTATCGAACTTGGCAGTCTTTCACATTTTTGTTTTGGGTGGGATTTCATTTATTTTTGTAAGGTTGTTTATTTTATTTTTTTTCTTATGATGAAGTTAGTTAAAGAAATGTCTCCTTTATACTATCTTTTAGATTTTTTAATATGCACTATGTTTCTTACAAAGAAATGAACTAGATTAACTAATCATCCTCCGAGCCTTTTTCCCAACAATGTTGGGGTCGGCTTCCAGTCTAACCGGATTCAGCTGAGTACCAGTGCTTTACAAGAAGCGACTGCCTATCTGACCTCCTCAACCCAGTTACCCGGGCAACCCGATACCCCTTGGTTAGACTGGTGTCAGACTTACTGGCTTCTAACTACCCGTAACGACTGCCAAGGATGTTCAATGACAGCCGGGACCTACAGTTTAACGTGCCATCCGAAACACAGCCAATGGTGTCTAAGATATACTTAGAAAGTACATACAAACTTAGAAAAGTTGCATTAGTACTTGCCTGACCTGGGATCGAACCCGCGCCCTTGTACTTGAGAGGTTGGTCCTTTACCCAGTAGGCCACCATGACTTTTTTTTTTTACTAGATTAACTAAATGGACTAGATTTACCAACTGACTGGCATGACATGTTATCATATATTATGTTCGTGGATCAAAGTTACACATTCGTTATTTTCGAAAGTGGCACACTTGGCCGTTTTCAGATTTTTACTTTACTTTGACTAAATACAAACCTTTGTACCATTCGAAGATATATTATATAAATTTAGGTCGCTTTAGTTCCTTAGGGGTATAAATTTACACCTGGTATAAAACACCTTCATTATTTTGAAACCGACTCACACTTGGCCATTTTCAGATTTTTTCCTTTACCTTGACATAAAGACCTACCTCCATGCCAAATTTCAAGTCAATACGACCATTGGAAGTGGTCTAGGTTTTTGATGAGTGAGTCAGTGAATAAGTGAATAAGTGAATCAGTGAATCAGTGTATAGTAAAAATAGCGATTTTCTGACGTCAATATCTCAAGACCTACAATAGGTATTTTAATGAAATTTTGTATTTTAGATAAGTGAGGGGGTCTCAACAGATACTAGAAATTTGATATGCGTAAATAAAATAGATTTTGAGTTACAGGGGGGTCGAATTTGGCCCGAAATGGTTCGTGTAATATAACCCACGGCCGGTGTGTCGCTTTTTTTGCTCGAACTTGGCGGACACACTGCCGTGTGTCTAGATTGTATAAGGTAGCTAGATATTTAATGCTTATGACTTATTTATTTTTTGAAAGCCTGTGATAAGTTAAAACACGTTTAAAATCACTGATGTGAAACAGATTAATCAGCAAATCTCTAATACTCATCTACTTAAACACTTACCACTTGCAAAGGTAATTATTCAAATATGGTAGCACTGTATAACTATGGCTTTCATATTGACAAGCAATTACTGAAATCATAAAACGATTTCTCTTATGAATTTATCTGAATTTCTCCTTGTAAAATAAATCGCTCAAACCCACCTAAATAAATCAGTTCTTCCAGTTTTATTTGTCTCCATTTGTTTTCTAGACTGATGTATATTTTCTTCTTCCTTGATATTTCTTTTTTTGTGTTTTGTTCAGCATTTAAAAATAATTACTGATTTACTTCTAATATAGTGAATGTAAATAAATGTTATTGATATGATATGATTTTTTATGTTACTTTTAATAACAAGTGGGGCTTCAACAAGTTAGAAAAATAATCGAATCCGAATAAAGTGTGATGTCTCCTTTATTAAAAAGTATGTATTTTTTATCTGTGTAGAATGAATTTTTAACAAGCGGAAGTTCCGCGCAAAATGTCAATAATTGATGTTGTTGGGAAATAAATTGCCAATTTATTCGAGAACAGCTTATATTAAGTTGTTTTAACAGATATTATATTTATTTACAATTACACGTTGAACCCCAGCATACGACACTTCATGGCATGTTGATTTGATTGCGCGCCCGCCTAACTTACAATGCAAAGAAAACCTGGATTTCCCGTGGCTAACTGCAGCATTAAAATGGTAATTGACCCGCTCTTTGCTTTTACAGTAGTTGGGAAGTGCAACAAACCTTCTTATCATTTAATTTTGCTAGTTATTGTAGTACTTACTGCAGTAGGTATGAATCGTTATGTGGAGATTTGGGACGTAGCTTGCTGTCATTTTCAGCCCGGGTTTTCTAGGTTCGTTGCGTATGCACAACGAAACTTATATTACAACTATGTTTTGGGTAGAAACGGGATTATTGAATAATATTCGTGTACATAATTCTATCAGATAAAACAAAATATTGTTATACCTCTACACTTAATAATATCTATCTATACTAATAGTTTATTCATATAATCTGGTTTGCCCCACTGACATACACATACACTTTATAAACTTGTATCAAGTTTGGCCACACAATGCTAGTTAAGCAATCAATGTTGACTACACACCACAACACCTGTTACACTTTTTCTCTTTAAAAGATTTGGGTCACAGTCAAGCTCATATTATATTTTGCGTCTTAAATGCAGTTGTTTGAAAGCAACCTCAAGTAAACACTAAATGTACAATCTATATATTAAGAAGTACTGTTTCTCCTCAGCCGGACTGCTCAGTGATGCCTGAGGCTCTATGCGACGATGACAGTGACCAGCAACAGCGCCGCCAACAACTCATCAACTTTGGCCACTCACAGTGGGGCTTCAACAACTGGAGCTGGGCAGTCACAAAACAAGACCTGGGTAAGAGCAAACTTAATACAATGGTCCTGTTGAACTTTAAAAAGTTTAGTTTCTTTCCAATAATGTATCCTGAACAGTTTTGTTCATTCAAGTGTGTTCTTCTGTGAGAACCTCATATTTACTTTTTAATTCTCATGGTAATGCAGACAACATATATTTTTTTAGTATAATTAGTAGTAGTTGGACTAAAATCTGTCTATGGCATGATATTGATGATATGTATTTAAGAACCTTGGCAGCAAATACTGAACTGACTGTTCAATTATTCCAGATTTTGTGGACTTCACAAATGGCAAGTACTGTGCGGGAGTAGTTGCCTTTGTCTCAATAACAGTGAAGAGCTTTGACATACACAGAGAGAATATCGGCTATGCCACTTCAACAGCAAACTCAAAGGGATTCGCCATTTACAAGTCCAGAAAGGTAAGATATGATAATTTGAACATAATTTTTAAAGAACTTGTTAATTATTATTTTTGAAATATACATACATGAGTTGATGCAGCCAAATAATGTGCAAAAGTAAATAACGTATTTTTTATTTCTTTACAGTGTGCAGTGACAAATGCACTTCGTGAGACATTGTTGAGTTTTGGTGGGAGTGTGGCTACTGAACTAAATGAGCTGCTGGAGACGCACCGACTCGATGCGCCGGCCAACGCGCCTGAGCCGCTCATTGAGAACAACCAGAATGTAGCCAACAAGCTTGTCGAACCTAAGAACGTTACACTCGAGCGCAACGCGCGGAAAGACTCCACCGACAGCGCCGCCCATCCCGCCCTGCGCTCCCCCCTCGCGCCGCACGTGCCGCCCCCCGCGCAGCCCGCGCCGCCGCCCGCGCAGCCCGCGCCGCCCGTGCAGAACGGGCCCCTGCCGCCGCCGCCCGCCGTCAAGAATGCTGCCGCAGCGCGGGCACTGGCCGCCGCGATGCCGCCCGCCAACCGCGTGCCGCCCGTAGGCCCCGGACGGGGGGCCCCGGGCCCCGCCGGGCCGCCCCCGGGCCCCGCGCCGGCCGCGCACGCTGCACACGCGCGGCCCAACTCTAACGTAAGTTTCGTGCTGCAGCCGGTGGTGGGCGCGCTGGGCGGGTACGGGGTGCCGCCGCTGTACGGCGCGGGCCGCTCGCCCGCGGCGCCGCACGTGTTCCCCAACGCCTACTACGAGTACCCGGGCGGCGGCGGCTGGCACTTCGCCTACGAGAGTTATGACCGTCCTCCCGGCAACGTCAACCTCAACTTCAACCTGCCACCCAAGAACCTCGTAGTGAACGGGCGCGGCGCCTGCCGCCCGCCCGATGACGTGACGTTCGCTCCGCCGCCGCCGGCGCAGGGGTGCTGGATCAAGCCCACGATCTTCTACGACGGGTTCTGGACGGAGCAGAAGGTCAAGAAGTGGGTGGCGGAGCAGGTAGAGAAGCAGTTCCCCGAGGACGCGAGCGCGGCGTCGTCGGCGTCGCCGGACAAGGCCTAGCCCCGCCCGGGCGGCCGGCGCCGACGCACTAGCCATTAGTATTTTATCAGCGAGTTATTCTTATACACACTGTGGAAGTTTTTTGCCACTTGCTCATGCGAGTATCGCAGTAGTTTCGAGAATAGATGTATTATAGGTACGTTAGGTATATAGGTAAGTTTGAAATCTCAAAAATGGTGAACTATTTTTTATGTAATTTTTCCTTGTTGTATGTAGTCGTAAGTGTTGTCGACGTGAGGCGTTCCTCTCGAGCCGCTTCGTTGTTAGAAGTCGGCTCGGGGACTGTTTCGAATGTCTGCTTTATCTTGATCTAGTGTTTGCCGAGACTAGCATCACGAGTACACCTAAGGTATCGTATTGATATGTAATGTGTGTGAAGGTTTTATTAGATTTAAATGAAAGATTTTCTGTTTACCTCACGAATCTTTCTCGACGTTTTAATACTAAGATATTTTAATATTTTCCTCTGGTTGATATTAGGAATTGGGTTTTACCATGTTACATAGTAAGGTATAATGAATGGAATTGCAGATGTACATAGATATACGTATTATGTAGTAATACTGTGTAGTTATATCAGATAACTGTTTTTATTGAAATAAAAATGTTTGAATTTTTCCAATGTTTGATTGATCTTTTGTAGTGTGATTTAGAAACATTCAATTTTTTGTTAGTACCACACCACCACCTTTTAAACTTAATTTTTTTTGTCCATTTTTAACAATTTATTTAGCCCTTTTACTTTAATTTGATTTCATCGTTACTCTATCCAATAGAGCCCGTAGAATGACCTGGTACTTGTGTAACAGGAACCCTGTGCTAAGACCGCTGTGGGCACACTTGAGGGGCTGAGCGAGGAGGAAGCGCGGGCCGAGAGGAAACGTCGCCAGCGCCTCGCGCAGGAGGAGTTCCGACTCAAACAGCTCATGAAGCAACAGATCGGTTAGACATGCATTTATTGTTATGAAAAAACTAGATAATAAGAATAATTCTCGTCAAACTTTTTCCGTCAGTTACAGAAAGCTCCGATAAAGTTAAAGCTTCTATATTAGCAATAGATTTAATGAAGCATTAATTTTAATGGATCTTTCTGCAACTCACGGTTTGTCATCACGGGACAACGTGCAGAAGCCATAGTGCTGAACAGCAACCAAAGTTGTGTTCTTGTGCTCGCAATATCATTGCGGGCCTAATGGCGATCGAGAATTATTTTTATTCTAATATCTAGGGACTAGCTGTGGTTAGAAAATATACTTTAAGTTCTTTATTAGTAAAAGGTCTTGCCATGTAAGGCAAACAGTAAACAGTAAGAATAGTATGTCATAATATGATAATTGTGAGATAGAATAAATAATTGTGATATTAGTATTTATCTGGACTACATTTTGCATAATAAATATGTACATTTACATAAATTTTTGAATGTAGAGAATTAGGGATCGCTGTTCCAGCTACTTGGGCCATTGCCTTGTGATTCTTGGAAATTATCTTTATAATGTAAAATAAAACCTCCATAACTTGTGATGATCTTACATTTTGGATATTATTTGATAAGAAATACTGGTATTAGTAGTTAGGTAGGTAAGATAATAACTCTCCTGTCCCAGTGCAGTAAAAACCCCCTACTTTGTAATTTTTGACTTCATTTTATTTTTTATTTCTAATTCCTGTTTCTTTTGGTGATGTCGAGACAATTAAATATTGTGTATGTAGGTATATGTTTTATCGGCTTTCTTATTTTTGTTTATTAAACGATTTTCTTTCACATATTTTTAAAATTATTATTTATTTCCTTTTATCCCTGTTTCTTAGAACCAATACTTTGTGTGGGTTCCTGATTCAACTTATTCGTAATATTTGACTAACTTACTAACCCAACCAGACCATATCTTGAATGTGCTGTTGGAATAACAGAATATCTAAAATAAACGAGTCCGAGATGAATTTAGTATCTCCTCATTTTTGATAAGTCGGCAAAAAATCGCGTGAATAGAAAGTATAGTTCAAAAATCATTGGTGCGATGACTAGATCTATAAAACAACATTTAACTAACAACTGACTGCTAACTATGAAGTACAAATATTATCTGCAGATGAGAAGCAAGAGCTGGGTAGGAACAGCAGCAGTTTCGACCACCTTCTCATGGAGATACCGACACAGGACATTATGATCGAGGCGACAGGCGAAGAGCCGGGGAAACGGAAGTCGCCCACACCAGACTGCGCGAGCGCCGCTAAGAGACGCAACAGCTGCAAGTCCAAGTTAGATATTATGAAGTCGGATTAGTATTAACACATAAGACTATAGATACTCGTTTATATTTTTTTACTGTCTTACATGCGAAGTCAGACTAATATTGTAAGAAATAATACTATACAATAGGTACCTACCAGTTTAAGATTATTCCAATGACACTTTTGGGGAAATATGCCTTTAAATTGTCTACATCCTCGTATCGGATCGTACCTTGTGTATATTGATTTAGTTTGTTCATGGTTATTCTCATTAGCAAGTAGGTTTCATCAGGGTCTGTGCAGCATGGTTTCTTCTTCCATACTCTTCTATCTGCCGTCATCTCATAAGTAACATTATTCATTTTCTCTATGATCATCCCCTTCCACTAAATGCATCCACACAGTCATGCTAAAGCAAAGCTAATCATACTTAATTATCTATACTTATAATAAATCTGTAGAGAGGTAAATTCTGTACATTAAATATTTTACCAAAATATCTATCAGGGGGTGATTAGTGATCGATACTGATGCCAAAAATGCAATCAGTAAAATTTTTGTCTGTCTGTCTGTATGTTCGTTATGGAAACAAAAACTACTCGACGGATTTTAATGAAACTTGGCACAAATATTCTTCATACTCTTGGGCAGGTTATAGGATACTTTTCATCACGCTACGATCAATAGGAGCAGAGCAGTGATGGGAAATGTTGGGAAATCGGGAGAAGTTACTCCATTTTTTAAGCTTCCGTCGCGTGTGGTTGAAGATAAGTAGTAATAGGCTAGGTACGCATAGATTTAGATAATTGCATAGGCTGGTGATTATTATTTCTTCCTCTCTTTGCACAAAGTCCGAATCTAACGCGGACGAAGTCGCTGGCAGAAGCTAGTAAGAAATAAATTGTATAGATGAGATGAGATAATATCAAGAGTCAATTTTAAATTAATTGAATTTTGATTGTTTTATTACAATGTATTAAAGGTACATAAATATTATTGAACAAATAAAACACTATTTTGAAATTATTTTTATTTTATTCACTAACAGATTACGCATCTTACACAGGAGTATTTACACGAACGAAAAATACTAAGTTCTAAGTTATTGTACTCAGGTAAATTAAGAAACGAAAATGACACCCTACTTATATTAAGAGTTAAACGAAAAGTCACCTTAAAACAAACGACTTAAGAGCTAATTAATATTGACTGCTTACGGTAAGTGCAACTGGCTGGACGATGGAGTCTTGTAATCAAGAAGGTCAAATATGAATAAATTAAATAATGATGATTCTTGTTCTCATAGAACATTGCGTAAATTGCGATTAAATACATTCCCTGTACTTATAATACGTGGGTACGGTTAAATGAAAGGTATTTGACGAGCAAACTATCCACGCCAGCTAGATTAAAATACTTGTGATACCTTTAACTATTTTTACCATTTACGATACACATTAACTTAATATCAACTAAGCGTCATAAAAGGGGAGTATATCGTATGAAATAGCAATATTTGATCCAACTGTAATATAAGAATAATTCATGTTTGATATTAAAATGATTTTTTGGAAACTTGTGTTGTGATTGATTCGTCGCCAGCAATCGTAAAGCCCTATTTTCAAGTTTAGTAGACACATTAAAATATGCATTTAATTGATCGAAAACAAGTCCTTTTATGAATAAAAAAAAGACAAATTTTCGAGCATTCTGCGTCATCAACTATTTGTAGTGTCTTCCAATGGGTCTACCAAACAAAATAAATGTAATCATCAAAAACAAACAAGTTTATCTTTCCACACAGCGATTTCCCAAACTCACAACCAATAAATACATACAAAAAATTTACATACAACTCCAATACACTTGGCTTAGTATATCTTGGAAAAATACTATAAAATTATTATATGTTTATATGCATGAACACAAAAATATTAACTCTTATACTATATTTGGTACAAAATTCTATCGAGGCGATTATTGTATGGAGTGTACTGGAGTTGAAAGATGCTCAACATAATATTGATTACATTAATAATGATGATTTAAATGTTTTCATACATTTATTAGGACACACATGTTCTAGATAGCTTAGCTCCAACACCGAACCCGGGAAGCCACCTCTATAGTTTGAAAATGAATACCTAATGTTTTAGAAACAACATTTATTCAAAAAACGTGTCCCTCCTTCCATTTAAAGCTTCTGCTTAAGTTGATAGAACATCATAAGAATTAATAGAAAACTAAAATTAAATCTGGTAATTACTTCGATAATTTGCCTTCAAATAAGGGTGATTTGATATCAATTTAATATAACCTTCTAAAATAGCTACGTTTAAACTTCTATGATACTAGAGACCCGCTGCAGCTTCAAACTTGAAATTATACATCTCTTCCTTCTGAGCTACTGTATTAATGGAGAAAACCGCGTGAAAATCCATTCAGTAGTTCCATATTATTTTAGAAAGCGGTACGAAGTTCGCCGGGTCAGCTAGTATTATTAAAGATTTGCTCAACTAAAAGTATCACCCTTAAATAAATTACCACGGAAATTACCGCGAGATGGTTCGCTACATAAATCTTGCCTCGTTGGCACTAACATATAACTAGAAGCTACAAAACTTTAGACCTAACATACACTATGTATGTGTATAAACTATATACAAGGACACAAGTTATATATTTATGAATAGTTACTGCTATGTTACTCCATACAGTTGCTTACTGAGAAGTTGTGCTCGAGGTGACATTCAATATGAATGAATATTAAACAAATGATGATAATACATTTGCGCACCGTCAATAGGTATAGGTAATGATCCCCTGTATGGAGTAAATAGACGCAAGTTTGATAATGTTGCTACATGTTACATTTTAATTCCCTGACGATCGATATTTTTCAAGCGTAATTTTAACATTTAGGCAATAACCTTCTTGGTTGAGATTGCAATACAAAAATATTCAATCATATAAATATACTAATTGAATATGAAACCGACTGTCTGCTTTATGAGTAAGAAATAACTGGTTTCCATAACTTCTAATGATATTAGCATTCGAAGTCGTTGTCAATTATGAGTTAAGCACAAACAGTATTTTTGGGGGTGTATTTCGAGGTTGATATGGGTAAATATAATGAATATAAAACCTTGATGATAATATATCGCTTCCAGTCTTCTTGGTAATCTATGATGGACGACTATGTTTACAGTGTTCTATAATGGACAAAGATTTAACCAATATAAATGGGACTACTACATTTTTCGCCAATAGTTGGATATATATTTTTATATTTTTTAAGTAGTTACTGGACCAAATTTAATTTATTCGAAGATTTCTATTCAAGATTAATGAGTTACGTCGTGATTACATGAGAAATATTTTTCAATAACTTTAATATTACTGGGACGATACAGTTCCCCTATTCAATGTATATGTATTACAATAATTCAAATTTGTATCATATTATTTATTTTCTTTATAATAGGTAGGATTTAGGAACAATACAAGCTGAGTAAATATTTTCGATAGATAAGGATTAACCAGTCTGTCATTCTAATTATTATAAATATAGGAAGGCTACTGATATAGTGTGTATCCTACAAAATTATATTCTACTTTAATAGTGCACAGTTTTACAAATACTAGACAAGATTTCGACTATCAATATCGAACAATATTATATGGCTTTTACCATCAACCCTACAAGTACGCAATCTACCATTTAAACATATAAAATATGGATGAACCCTATTTTGTTTATAAAAAACCCACTCAATTTTACATTATTTTTATTAGTTTGTGCTTCCAATATCATAATTGTTACAGGGAAAGATGATCAATAAATGGGTATCATCAGTTATTCAAGCCCTTTTCTCCCACTACAATTTCACCTATTTAAACTGACCAGACCATAGGCCATATAAATGGAAGTTGAATGTATAAAAAATCTACACAATATACATATGTAAAAGTGCATTTGATCCATTATATAAAACGTGCACTACTAAAGTCTAGTAGTAATTATAAATATGATCGCACACTACTGATATAATAGTACATATGGTAATATTACGATCTATTCCATCAAAACAGCTAGTTATTTCCCCCATTCCTGGTAATAATGACAAAAATAATCAAAGTTTTATTTATGAGTTCAGAATACCCTTGAAATGGCGACTTGTTATTGATGATTGGTATATTTTTATAATGTTTAATCTGCAGCGTAAATCAAAGTGTCAACTAATATACAAAAAAAATATCCAGTCATAGCTGATATTTCAAACGAAAATCAATCAGAATTCTGGAAATATTAATTATATTCGCAACAAAAGCGATCAAAACAATGTCTGGCTTTTGAGAACTTTTTCTCATATACAATAAATGTATAATAATCTATGGTTAAAATGAAAAGGATTGGTAAAGGAGTGTGGAGTCCGCTGTTACGAAGCGGCGTGAAGTGAGAGTGACTCTAGATTAGTGGAAGATTGTAACGTTAAATACCGCGTGAACGTACAATTCCGTTTGGCGGCGCTGCCGGGTCCAATCCATACTGCAGTCTGAAAAGAAAATTAACTTTTAATGGAATCGTTTACATTGAAAAGATAGCAAGTAATGTAAAAATTGGAAGAAACACAGCTAGCTTTTAGCTGTTTTTTTTTTTAATTTTCATATCTCATATCTTTTTTATAACGTTTTAAGAGAGTGTGGGGATTTGCGTAAGGGGGCAAATCAACGTCTGCCTGTGGTGCACCCTATGAGCAAACAGACTAGTGACTGAATGTTGGTGGTATAACCACCACAGAGGCCCAAGTGGAATATTAAATGCCTATTGAATGACGGCGGTCTCCACCAGCAGGTACAGGCACTTGAACTTGCAGCGCTAGTGACAGTGTAGGTACCTGGCAGTGACTAGACGGGCACCTCCTCCTGCTCCTTCTCCCGCTGGCGCACGGCGACGGCGGTCTCCACCAGCAGGTACAGGCACTTGAACTTGTCGCGTTCACCCTCCCCGCCGCCGCCACCAGTCACTGGCACAACCTGGGGGCATAGCATATAAATATCCATTACAAAGTTAATTTAGATATTTCTAGCTTCTTCACCAGCGGTTTCACCCGCATCCCGTGGGAATTTCTACACGAACCCGCGAACTAAAAAGTAGCCTACCGCGATAAATGGACCATCTCACACTGAAATATCTTTTTAAATCGGACCAGCACTTTTTGAGATTAGCGCGGTCAAACAAACTAACAAACTCTTTAGCTTTATATATGTATAATATTTGTATAAATTAAAGGTGTTATTAAAATTCGTGGCATACAGTTACATGCGCGTACTGCTAAGTGAGTTACTAAGTAGTGTAGGTACCTGCGTGCGCCTGCGCAGCGGGTGCGGCAGCTGCGGCAGGTGCGCGAGCTGCGGGTGCCAGCCGCCGCCGCCGCCCGCCGCCTCGCCCTCCGCGCCCTCCGCGCCCTCCTCCTCCGCCGTGCGCACCACCACGCCCGCCGTGCGACTGTGGGGGAACGACACGTCTTAGTCACTACCCACGCCCGTTCCAAATACAGTGTAAACTCTATATAACGACAATGAAGAGACTGAAAGAACAAGACAAGACAACGAAGGGAAGGGAGATGATGATGAAGGGACTGTGCATTTTATAGCGTTATAAAGAGTTGGCGCTAAAAGTCCACCACAGGGTATTGGGTTGCCGGGGTATCTGGGTTGAGGAGGTCAGATAGGGCAGTCGCTCAGTGTATGGAAAAAAAGCTAAACGAAGTAAAGCCAATTGATTTTGACGCTTTAGGGAGCTTGTCGTTAAATCGAGGGACATTACATAGAGTTTACACTGTTTTATATCTATCTGTTGTTTCGTAAGCAAAATATAGATATAAATAGGAATTTGGAATAGCTTGTATGAAAATACTAACAAACTTCTACCTAAAGCAAGCAAATTAACAGTTATATAGAATGTTCGGAACTGCTGTTATACAACAAGAAATATATACGTATACATATACATAGTAGATACTGTTGGAACAATCTCAGAGAGTTGATTAATTTGTTTATGATGGGATTTAATTTGGATTTTAAACCTCTCTTACACCAGCCTTACAATTACAATACGTCCGAAATAACTTCACGATACTGAAATCAGCCACTTGGCTGGGCAATAGACAATTTTTTTCCCAACATTTCTTCTGCACAGTCAAACAGACAACATGAACTCGTATTTCGAACGTACTGAAACAGTCACCAAATGTGCAAATTCCCACTTGTCATCACAAAGTTACAAAGGCCGGTTTGTAAGTCATTAACCAACCCTCTGGCGGCAGGATGTTCCTGTTCCTGGTTCTCTGGTCCGTACCGTATGACGGACTGCCAGACGGAGGGGTCGTACTTGACCTCCTCCTCGGAGACGGCGCTGGAGGAGTAGCCCTCCTCGCCGTCGCCGATGTCGTCGCCGTCGCTGCGGTACACGAGGAGCCCGTCGCTGTATTCTTGTTCGGTACTGCGGTCCGCGTCGTTCTGTTGGGGGAATATTGTTGTTACTTGTAATATGAAATTGCGAAATTGTTTTATGTACGAAGGAATCATAATTCTTACAAGCTAAATTATGTTATTTTTTCCCTCTAATTATTTTATAACAGTTTTGTGTTTAGCAACACAATTGAACATTTACAAGTTATGGATGTTTTGGAAGCCGACCCCAAAGTAGTTGGGAAAAAGGCTCGGAAGGTAGATAATGGATATTTTTACAAAGTATATGATTGTACAAGTTTACTCAAAAGAAGGTTCAATGAACGTACAGCTTTACCGCATAGATAAAGCTTGCCTTATCTTTCTAATCATAACAAATGTTTGTTTGAGCGGAAGAGCTGATTAAACCGGCTAAACTATATGTTTGTGTGATTCGTGGAAATTCAATTTAATTTTACGGAAAATCAAAAGATGTGTGTCCACATTGAGCGTCAAATAGGATAACTAGATACATAGATCTATCCTAGAAATATGACTATTACTGTGGTGTTGAAATGCGAACCTTGTCCGAAAATACAAAACCAACCTCTTCATCTCCTTCGCTCTGTTTTGATTTAATATGGATTAATTAATTAACCAAGAGTGGTTACCAAAATATTACGGTATCTGCTGATATAGTGGCATATAAACACATACATAAAGTGGCCATATTAACCACGAGAAATAAAACGCCTTCTTAAAACGAGAAGGTCCTTCGGTGTTATTTATAACTTACCTCGACTTCAACACCATCCCAAGACGCGACAACCACGCCAGCCGTATTGGCGTTGCCGCCGGAGGAGCCGGGCTGCTTGCGCCCGCGCCGCGAGATGGTGTAGTGCAGCGGGTCGTGGCCCTCCCGCCGAATCATCTCCGGCAGGATGCGGCGGCGAGCGTTTATGAACCAGTTGCATACCTGAGAAATACGTCATTGTTTTGATAAGTTTATAAGGTATGGTCAGAATTGCGTGAAATAAATGAAAAAAATAATAAAACATATGATTGGAAATCTGTGGGACGGTTAACAACAATTCTATTGCACTAATCGTGTTGTGATGGTCCCTGAATCTTATCCTCTCAAATACTGTGACGATGGGTTGTTCGAAATCATTATAGCTACTTATTTCTAAGTTTGTAACTAAGCAAGTAAATTGATTACAATAATGTTTTTAGTCCTTGGAAGGCATTACAGTGAAGTTTCAAATGTCTTTCAAATTCTATTCAGTTGGATAGGGTCATATTTAGCTGTTTCCATTAACTAAGTTTACCAAGTTGAAAACAACAACTTGGGTAACTACATATTTGAGCAACAATAACAAACCGCGCAAGTTTGCAAGAAGAGTTCATTGTAAATAAACTTTCCATACATGGAAGATTCTAGACTTCTATGGTAAAGTTACCATGCTGTTCTAGCTTGATGAATAGAGGTATTGATGTAAGTACATCCATACTTTAAGAAATATAAAATAGCAATATAGATTTCGCAGACAACTGATTGGTGGCCGTTCAATCATACAACTAATCTTTTGCCTTAAAAACCATTTCAACCAATTGGCTGCGCCATCTCAAAAAACAGAAGACGAACCTGCAAAACTGTCAAATTCGCTTCCTGACTTAGAGCAATCTTCTCGGCATCATTAGGATACGCGTTGTACCGATGATCATACAACCATTTCTTCAGTATTTTGACGGAGTGTTTGGCTAAGTTCCCTCGCCTCTTGCGTATGGAGACGATCCCTGGGGGCGGAGTGGGGACTCCGCCATGGATGAGGCTGACGCGACGGGAGCGGTCGGCCTCGCCGTCCGTGCCGCTCTCATTGTCGTCCGTGGACGATGTCGAAGGGAAACGGTCTCGAACTGAAACAATATACCCAATTATTTAGTATATAGATTAGAGGAGAAGATAAGTTCTTTGTAATTACAGTATATAAATAAAAGTATGTACTTAATCTAAAGTGTACATAAACACTATTTAAGACTTTGTTTGGCGATTATCTGTGAGTTTACGCAGCTAGTTTTCTACTCTACAGAACTTGTTTTGTAGGCCATATTGTAAACGTGGAAGGGAGTAAAAAATAAACATTGAAACAGCCCTATGTACTAACCCTGCAAAAGCCAATCCTGCTTATATTATACACGGGAAAGTTTGTGAGGGTATCTTTATACCCTCTCTAGGTTTCTTTAAAATGCTTTAAGTAGTTTTTGCGTTAAAGAGTAACATATAGACATACATAAAGATGTACATACATAAAGATGTATTTCGAAGAAACTTAGCAGTAATATAGCTCATACATCAGAATAACATGTACCTACTTAGGCAAATTTTTATGCGGATGCGTATTGCATAACAGCAACTATTTCCAAATTCTTAGAGACCTAAAAGCGTGATGTCATGTATGTTTTTCACATTATTATTATTTTACAGGTATATTCAACTTTCAAGTGAAACTGTAAAAATCACGTCGTATGTATTTTGAAAACACGCGTGACCCGATTCTATTGTCAACTCATGACTTTGGTAAATTATTTACGTGTTTCTTAACTAGGGCTGCCAATGAAACAGGATTGATATTGTGGTGAAATTCAATCAATTATTTACTGCTTTGATTAATTTAAATCTTCATTCGTACATTATGACTCGTCCAACTGTTTATTTTATCTTATGTTAATATAAGTACTAGACTTCCGCCAACGCTTTCTCCCGTTTCTAGAGGGAACTATGTCCTGCACCGGGATAGGAAGTAACTTATACATAATGTTATGGTGCTTTGTGAACTAAATTAGGTACCTACTGCAGTTTCATTAGAATCCGTGCTTGCGGATAATCATATAACAAACACGCTCACAAACTTTAGCCTTTGTAATAATGTGTGATGCTTTTAGATCAGTTCTGCAGTTTGTATATTTTAACGGTATCCACGAACGAATTCTCCTAACTGTATGATGCATGGCAACCGCGTAAAAATATTGACGGCATAGCATTTACGTATTCATGAGATGCAAAACCGATCTTTTGACAGCCCTGATCCTAACGGATAGTCAACATTTGTTTTGTGAATACACGAGTCGCATACATTATTTTGTGTTTGCTCGGCAATTTTAATAACGTGATGATTTACGTACTTTTGTGTCTATTATTGTAATAGAAAACTTGATTATGCTTTAGCAGCATATACTTATTTATTTCATTTTCTATTATAAACATTCAGTTGTTTGTAAGTATTATGTTCTGAGAATTATGGTGGGTTAGTGTTTCCTTCTAGTAGATTAACTTCTTCAAAAATATACCTACGTAAAACGCAATCCCCTCAATGAAATAGATAGGTACGCCAGAATGCTAATGCTACTATGGAATAACCCTAACTCGTCGTCAATAACCCTTAGGCCTTTCATAAACCGCTTTTAAACGAACCTAACGTACCTATAACAAGTCCAACGAACTTTCAGCCTACATTTTAGTACCCGAACAATTACTAAGGAACAAATAAATCTACTTTCTTTAACATAAAAGCAAGGATGGTGACTGGTGAGGTTCCTTACAATAAAGTTCCCGCAAAGTCCGCAGCTAATTTTCGCGGGATGTCATCTCATGTATAGGTTGATTCGAGGCGGCGGAAGTGGCCGGGGTGCGATCGATGCGGGTGAACGGCCGCGGGAGGGAGGGGTGACGCAACACCTCCAAGGACAGCCGTATTTACCGACAACAGGATTCAACAGAACTTGCTTATTGCTTGTTGTGAGACCTTGATTCGACCAAAAGTACCCGTTTAGCTGTTGTATCGTAAACGAGCTCTTGTTATTTACTAACAAGATATTTCGCGAAATTGGCACCATCTTAAAGAAACTTAAGTAGATTTCGGATTTGATTTATGATTTCCTTATTGCAATTGACTTCTTCTTGTTTTGACAATTTTAACACGAGAAAAATAGAATGCAAAATTTTTATTTCTGGCTTCTGTTATACTTTCTTCAATACGTTACCAGTTTGTTAACCTAATTAAAGTTTGCAGCAATAGTTTGGACTACTGTGGTAAATGTAAATGTTAGGTTTAGTGAGATAATGTTAGGAAATGCCAGTTTCCGCTCTCTCGAGCCTTAACCGTTATTTTATTAAATGCCTTATTTCTGAGGCCTTATTATAATGCCATTAATATAAATACCCAAGATATTTTAGAATAAAAAAAAAACAGGTCAACTGCCTGCTCCTGCTCTCTTCTAAGTCAGATCTTTGGCAGAAAGTGTGTACGGTCTTAATTACTAATTAATCGGATCAAATAGGAGTAAAGGGTCGACTAGACGCTAAAGAATCTGAAATCTGAATCATTTTGTCTCCAAATGATTTACGATTGCATAATGATTATACAGCAAATTACCGTATAGACCAAAATCACCAAAATAGCAGACCAATCGCACACCAATCAAATGTCAATCGAATACGATTGGTCTTTTATTAGTAGCAGAATGCCCGATATGGTTAAAACTGCTATTGCGATCATATTGCGATTCGATTATTATTCGATTTTGACATTATTAACTTAGGAGAATCGGGCCCCAGAACTTATACACAATCATGCCACAGTCCCAGTAAATAAGCCCAGTAGAAGACAAAGCAAAGTACTCGTCCTGCTATTGTACTGCCCGTATTGTTTTACAAGCGGTCGCAGAACTTGCTCAGTTGAACTGTAGCTGTTTATGTTATCTGAAACCCGCACGAGTTCACCTATTGTAATGTAAACCTGCGTGCTATGTCTTGTAGACATTGATATGGCAATTTACAACGTGAAGGAAGATAGAATCGGTATGAGGATGAAGGTATTGCCTATAAGCGTGGGAGATTGGATGGATGCGAGGATACTGTTAGTATAATTGAGGTAAAAGCGATTTAACTGATTTAGATGAGACTTTACAGAGAAATAAAGTTAACCATCAGTCTACCATACATTTTATATCCTGGTGTAGCTCGTAGTGTACACGGGAAGTGGGTGAAGCCGCCGGCCACAGCTAGCAAAACACAGGCCTATTCCCCATCGACTAACTGATCCGCTCAACTAGTTAGGGTGGGAAACAATTTCGCAACGTAACCTTCCCTACGGCAAAACTAGTTATTGTTTGTTTGGTCGGTGGCGAAAAGTTACCTTTGTATTTCATTCTGTTATTCGAACATTCTTCGAAAGATTTTGAACTGCTATAAGTCTTTTGATTAGCAAATATTGCGATGACCTATTTGAAGAATGTTACCGATTTTGTCGTGCATATTTTATGAAACAGTCAACTTTTTAACGTTTATAAATTCACGAGGTGTCTTTAACATTTCGCAAAATTCCGATGAGGGATCAATGAACGACACAAAGTCCACAGTTGCGCTGCATTTGCGTAACGTGCCCATCTGCGATTGAACGGTGACAAATGACAAGACAAGACAATTGTTTTGAAATTCGGAGTAGGTATGCACGTAGATTGGATATGGATTCTCTAGGGACAAGAATCCAAGGTCCACACAAGGAAGCATGGCACCCTAAAATTCAAAGAACCGAAAGACTGATATTTGTTTGACAACAGGACCGTAACTCAAGGATTGATTCAAGATGCATTTAGTCATGGAATTCAAGCAAAACTCTGCAATTCACTGTCAAAATATTGTGTCGATTCTTTGTTTGCTATCTCTTCTTCCGATACATTTATATCGTATTTTGTAACCATGTTCTGTCCTACATTTAACATTACATCTGAGCAAAGCTGTCGGGATCTACAAGCAGATAACAGCCTAGAATACTAGATAAACGGTAGAACAATAGCTATAGAAATGGCTGAAAGAAAAGACCGGGAGTCGACGTGAAAACCGGAACACAATCTAAACATCTGCTCGGGACAGCAGCCAAGATAAGAGACTGACACAGACCTGTTTCACGAGCCGTCCAGTTGCGTAAACTGCATCGGTAATGCAATACCCTGTTGAAAGTGTTGCAATCATTGTTTAAATTATAACTACGTACTATTACGCCCTGGCTTTGTACTCGTTTTGTTTTGAGTTGAGTAGCGAGATTATTTTTATAGTTGAAAGTTATGATTACGATAAGCCTATTGCTCCGTCGCTAATCTGACCTGCGGAATTTACAATCAATTAACAGGGAATGGCGGCCTCTCCAAGTGGCGTGCACTTGGAGAGGCCTATGTCCAGCAGTGGACTGCGATAGGCTGATGATGATGATGATAACAGGGAATTCGCTTGTCGCCGCAGTTAATATCCGTATTAACTGGCCCTGACTATAATATACTCTTAAGTCTCAATTTTTCATTTTGCTGAATCGCATCATGTTTTATTTAAAGGGAGACATTTCGTCTACTGCATCTCTCTTTCTCAAACTAAAATCAGTATGACTTTCGAAAGTTGATCCATGTTGTTTGATTGTGCCTACGAAAGAGCCAAAATAAAACAGAGTTTATCAAAGTTTAAATTCACGAATTATCTTTAGGTCAACCACAATGGGTTGCATTATTCAAATGGGTCAACTTTTAGTCCGAACGGCGCTAAACTGTAATCTCAAGCTATTGTCATGTTTCGTAAGAAAGGGGCATCAAAATGATTGATGGTTCATAGTAAAATAGGTGAACGAGATTAGTGGTGATCGATGGACGTAGCCTCACGCGGGAAAAACTAACACTAATGTAATGTAGGAGAAAAGGTGCTAAGTTATTAATGTGCAGTGTTGAGTGTAGTATATTCCAAATTAGCTTCATGTAACTTCTAAGAAGTATGTAGGTAAGTTTTATTAAGTTGAGACTCAAACGAAATAAAATGATTTACTGATATAGGTAGTTTTAGCATTTGTCATAAACTTTATTAATTTTTTAACTCTAGAGCAGTGGTTCTTAACCGGTGGTCCGCGGACCACTGGTGGTCGCGACGTTGCTATACGTTATCTAACTTTATTTTTATCGACTTATCTATGCGAGCAGGGGTTTCGCATGGACGTATGACCCCCCCCATTCATATCCATCTTACTTGTCCAACAGAAAAAAATGTATGTTTGGGCTACATTTTACGTAATTTTAATTTAGAGTCTTAAAAAAAAAAAAATTCGCGCTCGCTTTGCTCGCGTATTCGGAAACTACTTATATGCCTTAATTCTTGCATTTGTCAACAAACAAAAAGTTAAGTACGTTTGGGCTACATTTTAAGTAATTATTTGAGTCTGAAAAAAAATTCGCATTTGGAGGCTTCATAACCATGTGTTTGTTTTTCTTTGCATTTGCTTACCTAAAAAAGAATAGAGAAGAATTCAGAAGTAAGTAAAGAGAATGCAGTCACAAAAATCTCATTAAATTAAAATCTGTAACTTGCAGTTTTTTGCTAAATAATAAAGAAATGAGTGCTAAATATTAAGTGTGCTTGTCTTTATCAAAGAACCCTCAATTTAGGTAAACCAATGAGGTGGTCCCCGGCATGACAAACTTTTGGTATAATGGTCCCTCATGACTAAAAGGTTAAGAACCACTGCTCTAGAGCCATGCACTTTAATGTGCTTATTGTTTTTGGCTGGACAAAAAAAAATGAAATTAGGTACGTAGGTACCCACTATCACACAACATTTTCAAAAAGGAAAAATAGGGATTTATTTTTAAAAAAAATTGCAATTAGCACACATGCATTGAAATAATAACCTCTGGAAGATTTATCTAGAAAAGATGCATAAGCCTTGAACAATAACAAGAAGTCAGAAATTCTGTCTGTCTTAAGGCGACGAATTGGTCAACAATAATTCCATAACCGGCACGCGCATCTAAGGCGCCAAAAGGGGTCGGAGCGTCTGAGCGGGGCGAGGATAACAATACGCGCGCTAGCTTATAACTAAAAGTCGTAAGCGACAAAATGGTTTTGTAATTTTATTATTTAGAAATGATAATTTGATAAAAATTCCTTCTACAATTTTAAAGAGTATGTATATACTCAACTACTAAAAAAGTTAAGAGGCTTAAATCGGTCCCGTTTGCCCATAATATGTGAATCTCTTTTTAAAAAGAGGTATGTTTGATATATTTTTCTCTGTTATAAAAGTTACCTAATCATGTTTCTACGTCTAACAAAATAAGGTTTATATCATGAACTTTCAGGTAACCAAGTTGTATTTTGATCCGTTTTGTATTTACTGAGAAAAATTGAGATCCTTGGCGCCAAAAATTCCAATTCGTCCTCTTAAGGGCTGATACCAAGACATTTTGGAGCTCTGATAGGATGTTGGCATGGTAGGTAATAATTATTACTCTGATGTCGGCCTCTGAAAAATTAGTAGGTACTTGGCTGCTTCTGGTAAAATTGATGCTTACTCCAATATTGTTAGAAAATTACAGACAATATTAGCATATTAAATTCATAATTGAATTCCCAACTGCTTCAGTCACATGGCTTCAGCATAAGCTATATTACTGCCAAGTTTCATCAAAATCCATTCAGTAATTTTTGCATCAAAGTGGTACACACATCTGACTACATATACATGATGAAAGATGAAGAATGCTGCGCCAGCCCCAAATAAGAGGAGAATGACATCTAGATATATAAACTTTAATATATACCTTTATAATATAAGTAAGTAGGCCACTACTATTTTTGTTTCTGATAATTTGATGGGCAGGGTGTCACTTAGACTGTTCCTTATTAGGGAAAGCCTATATTAAGATCAGCACTATACTATGCTAACCTATACCTAAAATAATTATCCTGCAAAAGGTATGGCTTACTTTTTACAGCCTGATGCTAGCCCTCCTTGGGAATAAAAAAATATATGTGGAAAAAACTATGCTAAATAATAAAGAGATTTTTAAAATTGCATAGCAGTAGATAAACATTTTAAATAACTATTAAATTACAGGGCAACAGTCTCTTATCTGTTTACAAAAGTGTCAATGATTGATAAAGATTTATAGAAGGCATTACACATAATTATGTACATGTCATATTATGATAATTATGAGCTTCTGAACTATTGATACCAATATTTTAAAGAGGATCATGTGCCTGATATGAAATTGGTGTCAGTCATGTATTATTTCTTCCAAGTGTCCCCAAATGCACAAACATCAAATATATTTATATTATATTGAATGTTTCAATGTGTGGCTGCATGTAAAATGTTGTCAGAGTGTAGCGAAGGATTCAGGACTTCTTTACACACACAAAAACTACAAAACCCTTTATACAAAAACTGCTGGATAAATAGTTCGGAGATTAGAAATATTTCGTTAAGTAAAATCTGTATTATGAGTAGGTACATAAATGATAATAATTTTGTTTGGAACCAGCTGCTGTTGGCAAGAATTGACTACATAGCATTCATACTAACAGAGGCTACTAAGAGGCTACACAGAGGCTCCTAATTATGTTCAAAAATTTTATTTTGTGAGCATTTGTTAATTGTTCTATTATTCGTGTAAACAAATGTTACTATAGAAGTATGTATCTGTATAAAAAAAATATATAGCTCAACTGGTTCATTACAAGTAGGTACAACCAAATTGAAAATATCAACAAAGCGATAGTGGCGCCGCCTAGTGTAGCGCGTGATTGAACTAAAATTGACTGGTTAATAATGGCGGGCACGCAGCCATCTTGTGCCTTGACTGCTGAGTGCTGTCAATTTACTGTCACCGCGACATTTTATAAAAGTCAAAGGGAATTCAATAACAACAACAAACAAAATGTAAACTTTTCCACTTATGATAATCCTTACCCATCTATATGTAAAATATTGATGTGTTCCAGCTTAACATGCACATATCATATCGATCGGACTGACGCGAAGCGACCACGTTACGTAGGTCGCAAATGGACGGTCTAAAAATAACCCAAGCACGTGCCAATTTAACAATAAGCACTAGAGACTCTTAGCTTACATAACACTAATTAAGAAATACATACTGTTTAACATAACTACTGCTGAAATACTCAAAAAATGACTCCTAACCGAAACATGTACCAAGCTAATGATAAGCAATGTGGCGCATTGGCGCCATTTTCCTTTCGCAAGATCGGGCTCCTTGGTGACGTAACACACATAAATTCCTGCGCTAATGGTTTCTGCCAAGTAATAAAGACTGGGGGATTCGTTTTAATTGTTATTTTCCCCCGAAAAATGCTATGTTTTTATATAAATGTCACCTTGACGTATCACGTCAATTTGACAAGCATGGCGGAAACGTGGCGTCGTTTTGATTTTGGACCGGCTCACCTCCAGGGGATGTTGAATGCTGTCTGTTTGCTACTCGGGCACTTCTGATGATTTCTCTGGTGAGCTCTCTAACGTCCTGACGCTGCTGGTACGCCATTTCGGGCCGGTCGCGTTGTTCTTGTGATAGACCGGCCGTGGGAGGTAACATCGTTGCTCACTCAATCCATGCGAACACTTCTTTTGTCACTCAGTCACTAGTACACAATAATAACTTTGTCCAGGTCCAGAAATAAGTCCGGTGATATCACTGAATAAGTAGAAAACAAAAATAATTCAGCTCAACTACGCACAGCAAACCGAACAGAGCGCGACTGTCGGACGGGGGACGGCGGGAAGCTACAGCGCCGCCGCGCCTCTATCTCTTTCATTCTCGGCTAATAGCATATTTCTGTCCCACTCGCTCAACAACGATTTGATGACAGATGCAAGTGTATATGTCAAAACAAAGCGTGGGCTGTTTAAATGTCAAACATTCAACCGTTTTAGGTAGAGACATCTATCGAAAATTAAGTGTATTAGTTGAAAAATGGGCACAGAGATATTTTAACACTGTTTTCACCGCCTTCTGAACTCATTGAGTAATGCTGTCTAGATTATACGAAAATAAACACCGTTGTGATTCGGTATATTATCACTGATAGGCAGTTTCACTAACGTACCTAGGTATTGTTTATTCTTTTCGGGCTTTTTCTTTCTATCATAATAATTACTCAACTCTTACTAGGCTGCTAATTCGCTTGCTTGCAGATTAGACGCTATTACTGTAGTTTACTGTAGTTTATTTATGTAGTTATGTACTCTAACTAAAAGTGATAATATTTTTATAACAC
Organism: Helicoverpa assulta; assembly: GCA_963856015.1. Taxonomy (NCBI): domain Eukaryota; kingdom Metazoa; phylum Arthropoda; class Insecta; order Lepidoptera; family Noctuidae; genus Helicoverpa; species Helicoverpa assulta. The sequence goes on from CAWLCW010000012.1 coordinate 11,872,092, forward strand.
AAACAAATACTTTAGGTTTAAGTATGACGCCTACTTTATATAATAGAACCTATTGTATTATTTAGGGACTCTTTGCTCTTAGTGAGATAGAGAAATACCTACATAGTTTTTATTTAGTTAGTCGAGGTATTTCATTGAAAATATACTAATAACTAGTACGTCGTGTTGATATGTAGGTTTGTCTATGAGCTATAGGCATAAGTAGCAGCTCAAATGCTATTTAATTAAGTAAGTCATAAAGAAGGATGTTATTAAAAATAGCCAAAGTTATTAAAATATGGACGGATTTATTTAATGCGTCAGAGTAAAAAAATAACTTAATTAATACAATGAACGATACGTTTACGTTTATAATACAAAATACATTATCTTAACAGTCGTATGATGAATTTACTGTTGGTTCTGCATGGAGGCGATGAGTCGCTGGTACACCATCTCGGGAGCTTTCTTTGAGAACTGGAAGTCCATGTGGCTGAAGTGTTCTTCGGGCACCTTGTAGGCTTCTCTCACGTTGGGAAGCTCGTTTTGCAGTCTCACGACATCCTTAGGGTGGGCGAGCCAATCCTCCTCGCTGTAGTACAAGGTGACAGGGGCCTGGACTTGAGTAATGTTGTATTTGGGTGCCTCCATTGTACCGTAGATCTGTTCGTTGATGTAGGGGCCATAGTTGTATCTTCTGAACTCGTTTGAAGAAACTCCTTGTGCGTATTGTTTGATCACCTTAGCAGAGGTACCAGCTGGCAGATGTCCGAGTACCACAGGGATGATGTTGTAGTCCATGCCGTCAACATCGACACCGGACATCACGAAGTTGATGTTAGAGCAGACCATCTTGCAACCAATTTCCTTTTGGCACATGGCTCCGCCAAGGATTTGAATCAGGCCTTTGCTGGGTGTGAAGGCTTCGTTACCAATCTGGTGTCTGAGATGCTCGTACTTGCTTGTAGGAGCAATCATGCGGAACAATGGGCTGCGCACGTTTGTCATGTAGACCATAGGAGACAGGGCGTACATCATGATGATCTTGTCGTTGTACTCGGGGCGGGTAGCGGTGAGTGCAAAGAAGGCCGTGGTTCCTTGAGCGTGGCCGATGTAGAACAGTTTCTCCTGCTTGGTGGTCTCCAAGGCGAAGTCAATCATAGCGGGCAAGTCGTGAAGGGCGATCTCGTCGTTGCTGAATTGCCAATAGTCAGCCATAACAGGGTACCTGGTCAGGTGGCGTCTAGAGTACTTGTTGCCGCGAGCATTACCGAGCCATACATCGTAGCCAGCATCAGACAGCATGAAAGCGAGAGACTTTTCGGGACCCATCAGCAGCCAGTCGTCGGCACTTCCGAGGATGCCGTGCATCAAGAACACAACAGGCCTCTTCTGGACATCACGGACCTGCTTCTTGGGAGGGATTCTGAAGACAGTGAGAACGTAACCATCATCAGTTGGGACGATGTACTCCTCGATGGGGTATTGGTATTTCTGTGCCAGTTGCGTAGCGTTGAGTACAGCGTCTTCGTTGTTCTGTTGCTGGGCGAGCTCGTACACTTGGTGGTACTTGACTCTTTCCTCTTCTGAGATGTGTTTCATGGCTGCCTGGGCGTCACCAAAGATCTTCTCAATTTCTTCAGTCTTCTTTCTTTCTTCAGGTTCGACAGCGAGCCAGTCCATCAAATTGTCCCATTCAATGACCTGTCCATAAACCTGGGCATTCTGGTTGTCCTTGTTCAAAACTGTGTTGAAAAGAGGTGAATTCCACTTCCAGTTGTCACCGCGGAGGGCTGGCTGGCTTCCGTAGTATCTGGTCTCCGAGGTCTCTTGAGAGCTTTCGCTGGAGGATGATGGACGGTAGGTCTTGTCATGTTGACGACGGTGAGAGTGGGAGTGTTGGTGCGTGTGCGGCCACTCGTTGGTAGCAGCCTGTTGGTACTGCTCACGGTAGACTTGCTGGTTCTGTTTTGTCTGCTGGTACTGGGAGGTCTGGGGCAGCTGCTCCTGTCTCTGCTGTGTTTCCTGTTCCGACGACTGTTGGGCTGGCTGTTCCCAGTTCTTCTGGTTTTGCACCTTCTGGCCGCGTTTCTTCAGGTTCTGGGTTGTCTGGACTCGCTGCTTCTGGTTTTCCACTGACTGATCGTGTTGCAGCACTTGGTATTGGTCGATGTTGTCCAGCTGCTGAACGTCGAGGCCGTCCACCTGACGCTGCTGCTGTTTGAAGATACTGGCTGTGATGCCGTGGGCGAGAGCCAGGCAGACCAACACACAAGCTGCCTTCATCTTGCGGGTTGTTGTATGTTGATGCTAAAGAAATGCCCGGTATTTATACACCATATTTTGCAGATTCAGCTTTACATTCCTACGAGTATTTGGTTGTATGTGTGTGTAACGCCACAGGCGCAAGCGCAGCGTTGTATTTGCAGAGTAAGCAATGCGCGCGATGTTCGTGATTATATTTTTGCCTTAGTAACAATAATTATAATAAGTTACAATCATAATATTTATTTTATCGAACTTTATAGATACCTAGGTATGATTAAATAAGGCATTTCAGATGTTTGAACACTTTTGTTTCAAATGGCAAAATCATGAAGTTCTTAAATATATCCAGAAGGTAAAGTAAAATAGATACCTCATTGCGTTCAGATTAAGATTTCAAGTTTATTTACATCGAATAATATTTTTAGGAAACGTTAAAATATCAAGTTATAGGTAGGTTTGTCAAAGTCAAGGCAGTAACTATCCAAAATGCTTGGGGTTAATGAAATAAGCTTATTAGATGACTAGCTTCTGCCAGCGGTTTCACCCGCAGCCCGTGGGAACTACTTCCCGTACCGGGATAAAAAGTAGCCTATAGCCTTCCTCGATAAATGGGCTATCTAACACTGAAAGAATTTTTCAAATCGGACCAGTAGTTCCTGAGATTAGCGCGTTCAAACAAACAAACAAACAAACTCTTCAGCTTTATAATATTAGTATAGATTATACCGAGTTGTAAATTACAAAGTAAAACATTGAAACAATCATAATAGGTATACGATAGCTATTTCTTGAAAGGATTCGAACCCCGAACCCACACATTAGAACCTTTGGCCATGATACTTAACATCCTCTCCTCGTCTCGTTGGTCTAGCTGTCGTATAGCGTGGCTGTTGAGCACGATGTCTCGGGTTCGATTCCCGGGTCGGGCTGAAATCGCTTTGTAGGTTTGAGAAACTTTCACAAAGCAGCCCGGAGCCTGGAAGGTGGCGATAGATTCACACGTTCATCGGAGGAGCTTGTAAATGTCGGTCCTGCGCTTGATCTCTCTCTGGTCATGTCGGATTACCTTACCAACGGGCTATTAGAGTGAAGGAAAGAGAGTGCACCTGTGACTGCGCAAATGCTTGTACACTATAATAATATGTTCTGCGCTGATGCTAATCTCCTTATCTGAAAACAGCCCCCGTGGCCGATAATTGGCTGATGGCTACGAGGACATCATCATTATATTATTCGTACAAAAACGGTGTGGAAACCTAACCTGAATAATCAACTATGCACGTGCCTATTCTGTATATGAATATGGTCCATATGATGAACGAATATGGTATACCTATGTGTTGAAGTTAAAGTATATATATCACTACCGAAACAAACAGTCTGAAGTCCCTTGTCAGGCACGGGATGGTACCATTACAGCCATTACAGTCCTATTTTCTGAAATTCTATTAGTTTTTATTTTTCAAACTAGCTTCTGCCAGCGGTTTCACCCGCATCCCGTGGGAACCTCGGCACGGACCCGGATAAAAAGTAGCCTATAGCCTTCCTCGATAAATGGGCTATCTAACACTGAAAGAATTTTTCAAATCGGACCAGTAGTTCCTGAGATTAGCGCGTTCAAACAAACAAACAATCAAACAAACAAACAAACTCTTTAGCTTTATAATATTAGTATAGATGAATTCAAGCAAAGCAGTTGTCAATATCTAGTTTGCTTAATAACATTGCTCAATACATGGAAAACACGTAAATAATTGTTTAGTAAGACATGTTTTGTACTTTGTACATTCAAATTCAAATTTTACAAATTGCTATGAAAGCAGATATTTGTACCATGCGCACAAGTGTGGCATATTATTTTATCTTTTTAATTATGAAGTAATTAACTCTTTATCCATGTACGGGAAATAGTTAAGTACCTCGATATGCAGGTGAAACCGCGGGCGAAAGCTAGTAGTATATAACATAGATAGGTACTTAGCTGTCTAAATTTAGGTTTTTGTAAACTGTAACACAGGGTGATCTGTAAGAAGGCAAACCTTAATCAGACACCATTCTCAAAAAATGAAAATTATTGTATAATGTACTTACGTACTTAATACACTGTAATAACTGAAGAGAAAATAATGATTTTTTATTGTAAGAAAAAACCGCCGGCAAAGATGGAAATATGGAAAATTATGAGCAGCTGAATGAATGAAAAATTATGGTGCCTTGTTTTCTATGACTATGAGACTAGGTTGTAAGTGTTTTCGCTGAGTTTCAGGCGATTGTCAATTCAGGCAGTCAAAATTACAAACGGATAGCACACCCCCACATACTTCCCAGTATTATGGCTGGAAAGCAGAAGCGGTGATGGACAAACTTTCCAGCAACACAGCTGTCTATCAATATTTATGGCTAACAATATCTTTTTTTTTTTCACATTACACTATATTAAACACCATAAATATAAAATGTTATTTATCCACCACTGATCTACAATCTGCGTTTATCTGTGAAATAAACGACATTAACATTATAATACCTAGGCTTTGTAACCGACTTCCCAAAAAGGAGGTGGTTCACTATTCGTCGGGATCTTTTCTTTTTTTTATGTATGTTCACCGATTACCCAAAGACGCCTGCACCGATTTTTAAATCATTTTTACCATAGTCATCAGGTCAGGACCTGCTAACGCACAGCGGGAGGGGTCATTTGATGATTTTTGACGGTGTAAAAAAAAAAAGAAAAGGTGTATGATTGATAACACTCTACAACAGTGGTGGCTTGGAACTGACCTGATGATGGAGACCAGAGAAGGTCGAGGGAACTCGGCAACGGTAGGTACATATTAACTACTTACTTCGTGTATGAGTTTAGATTAGGTCTAATTATTCGTATTGACGAGAACTTTCCACTAATGCGGATAGTGACAACTAGGTACTTACCTACCTATGCTTGTCACTGAAAAGCTAAAAATAAAACCGACTTCCAAAAACACTAGATTTTTTAATAGAGCTAGATTTTTTATAAGACCAATAAGTACCTACTTTAACTACACGTAAGTACGGAAAATACCTAAAAGTATTTAATGGTTTGAATTAGGGCGCAACCGGCCGTAAAAATATATAACCTAATATAACCTAATACTAAGTGTAGTAGTATTACTTCGTAAGTAGGTATACCTACTAGGTTTAGATTCTTTGTTAACAACATTATTGAGTAGGTACTTACCTTTCTTTCTTTCTTTCTTGTGGTTATCACTCTCAACAGAGTGGTCGTGTTCATCACTTCAGGTGTTAGTGGTAAGCTTCACACACAACATGCCACCACTCTTCTCTAATGGCCACCTTCCTCATGCATTCGTGTATTGAGTAGGTACCTATTACCATTTTTTACTTTCTGCCCACGACGCAAAAGCAGGGGTGTAATAAGTTTGACAACTATTTATTATGTCTCTGTCTGTGGTACCTTTGTATTCACGTTACATAGTCACCATACCAACCATACTTACCAGCCAAACTATCTGAAACGGATGCGGAGCTTTAATAATCTTTTGTAGATGTTATCAGGCCGTAGTAGTAGTAGCACAGATTACTATAGTTAATAGTTACCTACTACCATATCAACGGCCATATACCATATCAATAGTTGAAAAGCGGCTTTTCGTGGTGTGAAGGCTATTAAGTAATCTTTCTTAGACATATACTTAATAGTATAGGTACGGGTCCAATGACAAAGTTTTGCTGCGTTGGGGAGTCAAGTAACGAAACAAGCATAATACATATTTATTACTAGCCGTTTTCCCGCGGTTTCACCCGCGTCCCGTGGGAGCTACTGCCCGCACCGGGATAAAATATAGCCTATGTTACTCGCAGATAATATAGCTTTCTAATGGTGAAAGAATATTTAAAATCGGTCCAGTAGTTTTTGAGTTTATCCATTACAACCAAACAAACAAACAAACAAAGTTTTCCTCTTTATTATAATATTAGTACCTATAGATAATTTTAATTAACCACGTAAAGTGCCTACATGAAAAGTTATAAAGGGTCAACTTGTGATGTTAGACAAAGTCAAAGGAGAGGCTATTGTCAACTTAAACAGCGTTAATTACCCACGTAGACCTAATAACTATTAGTTAACCATGACTTTACCACTTTAACTGACAATGATCAAACTTCATTTACACGCCACTAATAAACGGAAAGATGTAATCGCAAAAACTAAGTACACAAAGACAAGGTCAATCATGGAATCCGGACAGTTTACACTCAGTCCAAATTCGGAATACTCGTCGGTATGACGAAGAAGTTTGTTATATTATTCATTCTCATAAACTTTAGAAATGGCCTAATGGCAGACCAAATAATATCACGATCTATAGCCAAAATAACACAGAGCTTCGCAGAAAGCTTCATCAAGCATCCAATAATTACTTCAGCTACGTTTGCGATATCAAATGCTCTCGCTGCTGGTGTTAATTTGATAACAAAAGTGCCTTATGCGGTGTCGAGGGCGCTTGGCCCTATCAAACTTTCTTCACAAATCAGTAAGACTAACGTCGTAGATTCTGTCGATAAATTTATGGCAGACTTCAACTCTGGGAAAACAAATGAAGATGCTGAAATGAGCATTGTAGATATCCTTCGCAAGTATGGATATTCTGTAGAAAGACATGAAGCTACAACAGAAGATGGTTTCTTGTTGACCATGTTCAGGATCCCCAGCAACGGCTCCGCGGTGTTCCTCATGCACGGGCTACTTGGTAGTGCTGACGACTTCGTGGTAGCGGGCCCCGGCAACGCCCTCGCGTACCTGCTAGCTGATCAAGGTTACGACGTGTGGATGGGCAATGCTAGAGGCAGTAAGCATTCGCGACGTCACACAAGCCTGCAGCCTTCAAGTGCAGCATTTTGGGACTTCTCCTGGCATGAAATAGGGATATACGACCTCCCAGCTATGATCGATTATGTGTTAGCCAAAAGAAATACAAAAACTCTGAAATACGCCGGCTTTTCTCAAGGCACGACATCTTTCTTCGTGATGACCTCTGAAAAGCCCGAATATAACGCGAAGATATCTGTTATGGTTGCATTGTCCCCCGTTGGTTTTATGGCAAACGTGGTTTCCCCGGTTATCCGACTGTTGGCTCCGGGAACATCAATCATACACGGTGCTTCGCAGACGTTTGGGGTGTATGAATTTTTACCGGACAGTAAAGCAATTAATACAGTTAAATGGCAACTCTGCGGCACTGGCCCCCTGGCTTCGATATTATGTAGCAACGTTTTATTCCTAATCGCTGGTTTTGATTTTGGACAGCTCAATGTTACCAATTTGCCTGTGATATTCGGCCATATGCCAGCCGGAGCATCGGTGAAGCAACTTGCTCATTACGGCCAAGGACTTATATCCCGGGATTTTAGGCAATTCGACTACGGTAGTGATGAGAATATGAAGAGATACGGTGTTAAAGTGCCTCCGAGTTATGCATTGGATAAGATAGTAGCGCCCGTGTGTTTGTTTTACAGTGACGCCGACTGGCTCGCACACACCACGGATGTGGAGCTACTTAGTAAGAAGCTGAACAATGTAGTTGACAAATACAAGATACCCTACGAACAGTTCAACCATTTCGACTTTATTTATGCTAAAAATGTAAAAACTTTAGCTTATAAACGGTTGTTGAAAGATTTTTCAGAATTCTAAAGCATGAGTGATAATAATAAGTAGTGCAGTGACCCGTTGTGCAATACAGAGCAAGGCTGATTTTATATATTTTTTTAAATGTTAAATAACTCATTTAAATACACAATACATAATAACAGGTTTTTAATTAAATCCATATTTCAGGAAGACGGGTTTCTCTGGCTCGGCAACAGTCGTGCTGGGCTACCGATAAACGTTGAGCTGGGGCCCGATTCTCCTAAGTTAATATTGTCAAAATCGAATAGAAATTGAATCGCAATATGATCGCAATAGCAATTTTAACCTTATCGGGCATTCTGCTACTAATATAAGACCAATCGTATTCCAATGACATTCGATTGGTTTGCGATTGGTCTGCTATGTTGGTGATTTTGGTCTATACGGTAGTTTGCTGTACAATCATTTTGCAATCGTAAATTATTTGCAGACAAAATAATTCATTATTGAATGACAGAAAAGGATAAAAACGTTTATTTCAAAGAAAAAATAGCGGAATGCCACTTATGCTTCAATCGTAATCGAGTCGGGATTGGATCTTAGTCGAATGTGATGTGAATCGTATGTTGCTTAAGTAAAATTAGGAGAATGGGGCCCCTGTTACCTATCATGTCTGTTAAATATGGTCAATATAGATGAAGTACCTACTTATGTCGCTATTTTTGTGAAACATTTGGTAATAAACTACAGCTAGTTAGACTAGAACTTAAAAATACCTAAGTAGACTTTAAAATAACTAGCTAGGCAGACGTTTCAAAACATACCCGATGTTTGTATCCGATTGAAAAAAATAAAGGCTTGGTTAACCATACATAGGTATTGGTTTGATTATGGTTTGCCTTTGATTATGCGTTAAGACAATAGGAAGAGTGTGATGATATTTGTTATTTCATAGTTCTGTTCTATTTTAAACATATTTCGGCGTAAAACAGTTCAAAATATGAAGTTACTCCCTAGCAATCGTCCTAGGTAAATAATTTTTATGTAGGTAGGTAGCATTTAGTTGTAGGTACCTTCTTGTCAAAATCAATCGCAAAGCTATAAATCATACCAATTCTTTTCATATCAGTTCATTCTTTTCATGGTGATTTACGCTCAATCCTTCTCCGTGTGAGAGGAGGCCTGTGCCCAGCTGTAGGACGATAAAAAGGCTGTAACTTAACTTATCATTTCATCCAGTTTGATAACCCCCCTTAACACAATACACCGTGAAGATACTCGTGACGCACGCGTGATGGAAACGATAGCATCGACAGGAAATTAAACGAATGATTTGCACAAATAACAGCAGGGATGCTAAGCAAACAGTTTTGTTTGTCACTGTCTACTTGCAATTTGTTTAGACTTGGCATGACCCAGAAAATTTGCTGATATTGGTTCGTTTTAAGACCCGTGTTAAATGTATTAGGGTTCCGCTGTAAACCAGAAATAAACAAACTGCAAAAATAAAAAGGTTGAAAAAACATTTTTACTAGGGTAGGTACCTACACGTAAAGTGGGGAGTGTTTTTTTTGTCATTCCAATTCCTGCCAGCCATCCTGATATCAGAATGGCTGTCACCTTTAAATGCTGAATATATTCAAAACCACGAGGGTAGCGATTGGTAGCAACTAATGGTAGCTGGTAGCAACTAGGTAGCAACTCTCTATACCGTAAAGGCGGGTTACTTTGACCCTAGGGCATAACTTTGGCCCAAATCGAGAAAATGTTAGAACTGTCCGCCGTGTCGCGACCATACAACCGAACGTCGTAGATCCTTCGGTAACTAATAGATGGCGATATAGACGTGTACTTGTGGAACTTTTTTACCGACTCAACTGCACGTCGCTACATGTTCGCGCCATTTGAAATTTTGACACTTACACCGGCGTATTTTTCTGCTGCAAACTTTGATGTGTATTGCTGAATTTTGGTAAGTTTTGCAATTGGATTGTTATTTATTTTGTTAGGCATGTATATAGGAGTATGGCAATTGTTTTTTAAAGACGATTTACTTGCGTGTTGGGACTTAAATTACAGATCTAGAAAACCGGTATACATTGACCGCCTTTTCGGGTAACTTTGGACCTGCGGGCCAAAGTAGCTTCTCGTGGAGCTTCACGTCCTCGACTTGATAACCTGCAACTCACGCAAATACTCAGGGCAAGTGTTATCAGTATCCGACGAAGGAGCCTTTATAACATGCATGAAAAGAGGTAAGACGTACTGGCGGTGGCCCGCGATTAAAGATGAACAGCTTTATAGTTGGGACCATATAGTACGTAAGATTGAACCTCCTAAATTTGAAAAAAAAAGGGTTCTTCCTCTATTCCTGAAATGAACGAGTGACAAGAAAAGGTTTTTCAGTAATGTTTGTAATATTAGATTAGATGCTACGTTGATCTCGTTCTCGTTGATTCTCATCAACGTTGATTCTCAACGTTGATTCTCATACCTACATTGATTGAAATTGTAATTTTATAAGAATGAAAAGTAAAATATATCTCCGAAGGTTACCTAATTAATCTAAGATCGTTACGTTAAAACCGTTTAAGATAATATTATTTTAAATTTTAAAAGTTTGTTAAAAATTTTGAGATATTCTGTAGTGTAAATTTTTTTGAAATATATAAAGGTGATTTAACCTCGTGTTTTAATTTTTTGGATTTTTTTTCTTACATTAAACCTCTCCTGGATATTCAATCTTACCGCCCTTGATGGTTTCTTTGGCCCCTGATAGCTGCAAGTGCGATTTTTCACCAATAAAGTTTATGGGATTAAAGTAACCCTTTCCTAAGAATAACTTTGGCCCAAAACTTTTAATAAAAAAAAAACAAGTTACGCTTATCATATTTCTAAAATACACTTCGCATCTTGTTGATTATATCCTTGAGCTTCTTTATAACTTTTAAGAACACTAAAAAGACAATACCGATACAAACTACAGATAAAATTCATAAATTATTCGAAAAAAGTAGCTAAAGTAACCCGCCTCTACGGTATGTATTTCGAGGGGATCGGTGAGTGATAGCGGTTCTGATGGTAACGGGTCGGACGGTTGTTACAATTTTTTCTGAGTTGATGCGATAGGTATTGGCTGTACTCGGAAAAGTATAGGTACGGAACCCTACACTGAGCGTGGCCCGACAAGCTCTTGGTCGGTTTTTTTGTAAGAGTAAAATAAAAAAAACATAAAAATTATAATTTTGAAATGTAATTGAGGCGTAGATTATGAATTGCGGCGATTATGAGTATCAAGTGTCATGGGTTCGATTCCCGCAATGAAGTTAAACTATTTTAATCAGAATGGCTATTTGACTGAATTGCCATGCCAATGGTCATCGTTGTCAATGATGAGCAAATCAAAATGTATTGAGCTTACAGTTTTTTCAAGGCACGGAGTCATCTTCATGGGAATGAACCCTACGGAGAAGTCATCGTACTTCGGCAAATAGGAGTGCTTGACCAGATTAAGTGTTTTATACTGCTTATCTACTTCTATAATTAGGTACCATCTGCTGTATCCTTCGCCGCGCAGGCCCATAGTTACTAATCTATACTAATATTATAAAGCTGAAGAGTTTGTTTGTTTGTTTGAACGCGCTAATCTCAGGAACTACTGGTCCGATTTGAAAATTTCTTTCAGTGTTAGATAGCCCATTTATCGAGGAAGGCTATAGGCTACTTTTTATCCCGGTACGGGAAGTAGTTCCCACGGGATGCGGGTGAAATATTTATATAACATACTAGCTTCTGCCAGCGGTTTCACCCGCATCCCGTAGGAACCTCTGCACGAACCCGGATAAAAAGTAGCCTATAGCCTTCCTCGATAAATGAGCTATCTAAGACTGAAAGAGTTTTTCAAATCGGACCAGTAGTTCTTGAGATTAGCGCGTTCAAACAAACAAACTCTTCAGCTTTATAATATTAGTATAGATAAATAGGTTTAGCCGGCCATAACTAGGTAAGTACCCCCCGACAGAATCAGTTGGGAGCGACAAGTTAAGAATCTCAAAACGTAGCCAAAATGCTAAACTGAATCGAAAACCTAGCTCTAACCGTTGAGAAATAGGTTACATCTCACTTTAGCCAAGATGTGGCCACTATGATGAAGGCTACATCTAGTTCTACCCAAAGATAAACGGATACAACCACAGACTACTATTGATACAATACAACTAAGTTCAGCCGCATATGGCTGGTTACAGCTAGCTTCCCTTAAATCTCATATTCCAATAGGACGGCAATCCGGCATGATCAACAAATCAATTAACGTATTCTCCGATACACGGGAGTCGGGATTATCACCACAAATATCGAAATCAATGATCGAATGGAATCGAATCTGACACCCCGTGCACGGCAATATCATCGCATCGGGGCGGTCACCCATAAACCACCTAGCGCCATCTATTGAAATATTATTGTAAAACAAAAAACCAAATGTATAAGAAGTTAGGTATACTTTTTAGTGATAGTTTCTTTGATGGATGCCTGATAGACTGTGGTGTGGTGCTCAACACCACCACTCAAAGATGCAGTAACAAGTAACACGTCGAAATAACTAACATTATTTTACAAAGTGCAACCAATAGCTTATTCATTTGTTTCCTTGGAAACCTAAACTCTAGCGCCATCTCTCGTTTTTTTTTAATACAAAATTAAAGAAGCATAGAAATCATGAATGTAAAATTAACTGCCTGTCTGGCTTTCACAACAAAACATTGAAACCAATCAAAACAAGTTTGGCATTTAGATAGTCTAGCTAGTGCCTGAGAAAGGACAGAGGCTACTTTATTATCTAGGTGCAGGTGGTGCCCTCTGGATGCAGATGGAACAGATGTTTTGATGTTGGTAATGATTCCCAAAGGCCAGTATTCATCAGACTCTGTTGATAAAGTCTTTATGACATATTTAACAAGTTCACCATAAACACTGTGAATGCATATAAAAATTACTTTGCAATAACAAGTTAGGTTTATGCTCGCTGCACACAGCGGGCGCGGCGTGACGGGACGGGACGGCGACGCGACGCTGAGCAGTTGTAATGTACTAGATATTACGGACGACATCACACAGAGCCGTCCCGCTCGGCGCGACGCGACGCGACGATCTAGTACATTGCGTCGCGTCGCCGTCCCGTCCCGCCGCGCCGCGCCCGCTGTGTGCAGAGACCATTTATAGACAAAAATAAAAGGGGAATATAGTGTACTTAATTTATTTACATCCTAAATATTACATAGATGGAATATAATTAAAACATTGCTTTAGCCAATATTATGGGTTCTACCTGAAACAAAAAATAAATCTTTATTAACCTTTTGAACGCCAATGTCGGCTATAGCCGACATGAGCAAGCGTGCCCTGTGCGCCAACGACGGCTATACTCGACAAAAAACAGGTCGCAGAAAAATACAAAATAAACCTATTAAATCATTACTTTTATGTATTTTATTGATACACCTTGAAAGCTGAAATTTTCGGGCTTGGCGTACAGGGCATAGGAATACCGATATGGCGTGGCGGTGAAAAGGTTAAACAATATTGCAACAATCACAGCTACTTGAAATACAATCAAATATTTTTCTGCCATAAGATAGAAAATTAAAGTAATCTGATTGATATAAACTTAATCAATATTGTCTTATCCTATTTGTCAGACAGACAGCAAAAAGTAGACATAAACGGATCAACATCTTCAGGATCATTAGTTAAAATGGGCGTGCCTCAAGGTTCAATACTGGGCCCCTTTCTATTTCTCGCATATATTAATGATCTCCCGTACATGATGTCTGACATGGCAGATGTAATTCTATTTGCAGATGACACTTCCCTTATTTTTAAAATTAATAGAAAAGATTCTAGCCATGTGCATGTAGATGATTGCCTGGCTACTCTTTCAAAATGGTTTGCTGCCAATAATCTATTACTAAACAGCACAAAAACAAAATGTTTAAAATTCGCGTTACCCAATGTAGCCCAAGCTGATCTCAACATCACGCTTGAGGGCAATAAACTAGATTTAATTAAAGAAACCACTTTCTTGGGCATAACCTTAGATTCAACATTACAATGGGGTGCCCACATTAAAGCCTTGTCGGCTAAACTTAGTTCTGCAGCTTTTGCAGTAAGAAAAATAAGGCAACTTACGGATGTAGCAACGGCTAGGCTAGTATATTTCGCCTACTTTCACAGTCTAATGTCTTATGGCACTTTGCTGTGGGGGGCAGCGGCTGACGTAGAATCTGTTTTTATACTTCAGAAACGGGCCATTCGAGCTATATATAATATGGGACCTCGCGAATCACTGAGAGAGTTTTTTAAAGAAATCAATATTCTCACGTTGCCTTCTCTCTATATTCTTGAAAACATCATGTTTGTACGGAAAAATTTGCACCGGTACGAGGTAAAAAGTGACATTCACAATATTAATACTAGAAATAAGCACAAAATAGTCGTTCCAAAATTTAGATTAAGCAAAACAAACAAATCATTTTTAGGGAATAGTGTTCGCTTTTACAATAAGCTACCTAAATGTGTAACAGACCTTACAGATAAAAAATTCAAGAATGTCGTCAAGTCTACTCTCATTAAGAGAGCATACTATAAAATCAAAGACTATATTGACGATAAGGATGTATGGCGTTAGTCCTACTTTGCACAAGTGGCCTCCCTGGCGACTGGCAGGCTGTCTGGGAATATCTTTGTACTCATTCATGTTTTCGTTCTTATCAAGTCTTTATTTTATTTTTTTTGCTTTATATAACTTGGTTTGTTAAATTCATTAACTTCTTAAAATTAGTTTGTATAATAATTTTGTCATATAATTAAAATTAATCAATTAATTCCTAGTCCAACTTGCATTGTATAACTTTCTCAGAGTCAACCCTTAAAATATTGTAAGCACTACATACCAAATGTAATACCCATTATGTTTTAAAAAGAGTAACCATGGAGTTTCTTGCCCGTTCTTCTCCATAGGAAGCTACTTTTGGAATGGGCAACTAGAATCAACCTTATTTATAATTTTTGACGTTCATAAGTGCTTGTAAAGGCCTAAATGAAATAAATGATTTGATTGATTTGATTGATTGATTTGGTTTATTGGTTTCAGAAATGTTGTGACCATAGTGGCTGACAGGCCTTAGGCCTGGTTCCTGTAAAAAAGAAATCATGTAATTTGCTTATGGACAGCGACTTCTGAAATTTATGCTATGAGCCTGATGCAAAACAGACATCCATGACCAAAGTGTTTCTTTATATAGGAGTCAAGCATAAGTATTGTGTTATACTTTCACATCAGTAACCATCAGATTAGCTGAGCAAAACTTTGGCACTGCAGTTTATGACCATAGTCAATGCAGTACTCCAAACTCAAACTATTTTTTTTATTTCTAATAGGTTGTTTACTGGCTGCATGGTTCCAAAGAGTTGGTCTTAGGGGGGAGAACTGGCAAGAAACTCCATAGACACTGCATTTTATGGTTCAGAAGATATTTTCAGTCTTATTCTATTACCTGTTTCACTTAGTGCTGTTAGCATTGATGTAGTGGTACAGGATTACTAGTAAGAAGATGGAGACTCCCAGGATGTTGGAGAACACGGCCAATTGGATGTCGGTGATCATGATGACTGATTGTAGCTGAAAAACAACAGTAATTTTGTTAACCTTTTGTATAGATTGTCTTAATGGGTGGATACGTGGGGTTTAGGCTAAGGTTAAAATTAGTTTCTTTTACGGTCGTCTTGGATATATTCTAAGGTTATACATGAAAATGAACAGCTTCTAAGCGATTTGATACGATATTTTGACGCCACCTGGGTGTCTTCGCCAAGTATGCAATGTACAGGTTGTATAGTATAAGTAAAGGCGAAGTTCTGTATATTCAATCTTTAGTAGTAAGTAAATTAACTGGATCTGTTTATTCTGGAAATACTTACATATTTGCAGCGAATTAATTAAAATATTAGTTAGCACGAATTTCGGCCACCGCAATAAAAACAAGTACACGTCAGTCGGACACACAGATAAAAAATATTCAATGAAAACGCAGAGCACTAAAATAAATTACAATAAAACAAGTTGAAAATTAATATCATCATGAATTTTTAGTAATTACGCTTACATTTTAATTCATTCTGATCATATACTGAAAATATTAATTATTTCAAAATAAAACACGAACGAACGGACGAAGAAAAAAAAACTTCCTTGTAACCATTTCACACATTCCCATAAATTATTTTTACGTAGGCAACAATCGGCAAATTTTTGTCAAAGTTGTCAAAATTTTACGTTTTCAATTTGTTTTCAGCGACTTTGTTTATTATGTTAATTTAAAAGCTATATTCAATTAAAGCATTTTAGAGGGGAAAGCTCCTGTCTGTAACCGGGCTTTTTACTGTAAGCATAAGAATGTATTTCTCCTCTATAAGTTCCCGGTTACTCTTATACGATACCAACAGTTGGGATTTGAAAAAAAGTTACTGGTGTTATGAAGGGATACTGCGGGATATATCCTGGAGCGATGATAGCAAATATCTGTTGCAGGTACGTACCGTAAATTTTTGTTATAATAATGTAGATACTGGAAGAAAAATAGGTGCCCCATTGATGTTAGGTAACTCTCAGAATATTCCTTAGCATGTTTCTATAGCTTTAGTTAGGTCAATTATAATGTCTGGGTGTGCCAAGTACTGCATTGTTCGACGGCACACAATGGTTGTTATTAATGGAACATGTTTATAGATTATGCAACTAAAACTATTGATAATGAATAAAGGATAGTCCCATTATTAAATTGATACCAAGGATTTCCCTGTCTTCAATATAAAAAATATATATATAATAAATTTTATTGCATTTTCTCTGATTATTATGTTATATTTAAAATGATGACCCACTGACCAAATGATTTGCCTATTCAAATTTCTTATGTTGATATCCAACTTATTTTTTTTTTAGGTCAATTCTAAGGGTGTAGTAGAAATACTAAGTCCAGCTGATCATGACATCAGAACTCTCCAGCACATACCACTGAAAGACACCTGGTCGGCCAGCTTCCACCGAGAGGGCCACCGTAACATCGCCATCGGCACCAGAAGTGGTAATGTCATGATATGGGACACTAAAAATAAAAATATCACAAAAACATTCCCAACTCCATCGCAACAATCGTGTGTGAAC
The DNA here is from genome assembly GCA_963856015.1 of Helicoverpa assulta. Taxonomy (NCBI): domain Eukaryota; kingdom Metazoa; phylum Arthropoda; class Insecta; order Lepidoptera; family Noctuidae; genus Helicoverpa; species Helicoverpa assulta. The sequence goes on from CAWLCW010000012.1 coordinate 11,889,197, forward strand.
TTTGTCAGCTACAATGCCAAGAACACTAGCCTTGCTGCATCTATGCAAAATGGAGATACCGTAATCTACGGTCTTGTATCAAACATTCCTGTGCTGACAGTGAAGCTTTCCTGCTCTAAAAGTATCTCTGCAATGAAGTTTCATCATGAGAGTCGATCTTTACTCGGTCTAGCCACTGATGAAGGCCACATTGTCATCCGTGACATTACCACCAACAAAGATAAAGCCTTCTTTGAAAATGTCCATGCATCACCTATCAGTGACATTGCATATTCTCTCATTAATAGAGATGTATTGCTGTCCACTGGGTATGATAAAATCATGCATGTTTATGATGTAAGATTACAGAATGTTGTATCTACAATAAGAACTTCATACACTCTAACCTCTTTAGCGATTAATGCTGATAACCAAGTTGCTCTTGGAACTAAGAATGGTGTGGTGCTGGTGTATGATCTAAGAGACCTCACATGTCCCACTAAAATATTGAAAGGCCACGAGGAAGAAGTACACAAGGTAGCATTCCAACCAATAAGAAGAAGGATGGTATCAACTGATATAAGTCTTAGGGAAGATACAGTGGAGACAAACCAGTCTCCACAAAAGCTTGGTTCTCCGGTGCGACATAGAACTTCAGATATGTTCTTTGTCTCTGATTCTCCACCAAGAAATAACTTGGATGTGTCACCTCAGAGTGGTGATGCAAAAGCAGACTCCTTCCTTGTCATGATGGGTCTTGATAAATCTAATGAGATTGAGGAAGATGTTAATAAATCTACAGAATTTGAGAGGAAGAGTGACAGACATGATTTGAGGTACCGACAATTGGATGCAGAAAAAAATATTAGCAAGATATCAACTCCTATAAACAGCCGGACAACTGAGAACTTGGTTTTTCCTTCACCTGTCATAGTGAACGGGGCTCCGGATGATGGAAGGGGCTCCAATGTTAATCTTTCACTTCTAAAGCCATCTAACTCAACCCAAGGTTTGGCTGTGGAATCAAAGGCAGTTGAAGAGTTAAAGGATTTTATCAAGTTGACCCTTGCTGATGTGGCTGATGATAACAGGAACTATTTCCTCCATATTATGATGGCTCTAACTAAACAGAAGTTGTACTTAGAGAAGCAACTGTCTGGGATGACTGAGCAATTACAGAATATGAATCATATTCAAAATGCTTTAGTTGAAACAAATAGAAAACTCGCATTTGAAATTGATCAGCTAAAAGCTAGACAGAGTTATTTATAACTTTGTAAAAACATTCAAAATTTTGGGTAATAAATGTTTGATTTATTCAGTATTGTGATGCAGAATTTAAATTTCATGATAGGTTAAAAATTATGATTTGGATTAACATCATAGAGTCAAAGTCATAACATTCCAATAAAAACTGCATAGCACTGAATGAGTCTACATTTAATACTGGCATAAGTAGATATTAGGTGCGCTCTTGTTGTTCAAATGCATTATACCCACACCTTCCTAATTCTTCTATAATATTCAAAACTCTATTTATGCTCTCTATTTCCTCAAAGGATACCTACTCTGTCTAGCGAAAAAAATATAATGTTGAATCTCGAAGTATTCATAAATCCTAAATCTAAAAAAAATAATACTTAGGTAAATTATTGATAGCCATGAAATGTATCACAAATTTAAAATTATTTAAATTGTTATAGTGACTGATAAAAAGGATTAACCATTCCTAAAAATACGTATATAGTGCCAAATCTGTATTGTATAATAATAGTAATGAATTTGCTTGTTTGAAACTGGCTTGTTTTCGTAAACCAGTTAATCTGTGCCATTAGAGAAAATGTTACGTTTTACAATGTACCATTAGTATTTTATTAGTGGACAATAATAATTATCAATTTACAATGTAACTTGTTCGTACTCAAATGCTGTGAAAGTGCATTTCGTTGTTGTTAGTTTGATTGTTAATAGTTACATAAGTAGATGTGGATTCAATAAACCGTTTTCTAACATGTCGCTCTTTTATTCAGAGAATTAACTATAATTTTCTATATCTGATAGCTGTACCAAAGGAAGTATTTACATATACTTTCAGCTTGTCTTCTTGTTACCCTTTACCTGCCTACTAAATATTGTCGAAATTGGTTCAGCCTTTTTCTGATCTTGCGCTAGGATTGAGACATTCTCAGAGCTTATTGAGGCAAATACTTCCTGCACTCGGATAAAAGGCTACCTATATCTCATGTAGTTTCATCAAAATCCGTTCAGCCGTTTGCGCGTAAAGGAGTAACAAACATGCACATATAAACTTCCTAATATTACTGTGATTGATCACCGATTAAATTATATTTCTTTTATACTCCTGATCTTAGAAAACAGTTGAACAAAATAATTTCTCTAGGCAGTTAGCATCCATAAAGATGAGCGTGAGAAATATAATTTTGTAAGATTGACTGATGGAATCGATGTAAATCACGCTAACTCGTCTAAAGCGTGTCATAATTAAATGATCACGAATTACCGCAATCTAGATCCGTAAAGATTGAAAACCCGTGACTAAATTGAGATATGCTTAATCGGTAAATGGTATGTATAGGTATCTATAGCAATCAGCTGCAGCCGTGGCCAGCCTAGCAGTGGCGGATAGAGTATAGGAATGCCCATAACTATAGGTACTTTTATCGTCTCCCTTTTATAGGTATAACTGCTATGTTCGTCCTTATATACTTCCTTATGTACTCCCGTATTACACGGATGTGCCGGAATGTGCCCATTTTCCAGGGAAGACTTAGGGGGGGAGGGAGGGGGCCAAGTCTATGGGCCCTATGGCCGGAGTCTGGTCTACGCGTAAGATAAATGTAGCTGCTACTTTCGCATACTCTCCACTCTTTTAAATAAGTATTTATATCTATTAATGAGTAAAATATTCGTTTGCTAAATATTTCCTTTATTTTTCCAAATAAACAAGCAACCTAGCCACTGCTTAAAAACTTCAAGCGGTTTAACACTGAAGCGGTTTTCATTCAAAAATTAAATTTTCCAGTTTTTTATCCATTAAAATAAAATAGCCGCTATAGATTTTAGTGATTTATTCTTTACTTGATCTACAAGTGCTAAGAAAATAGATAAATAAGTACAGTGAACACCGTCCGTCAACACGGACAACAACACCCAATAAATTAAACGCAATTTTGACAGTTGATAAAGTCATGCGAATCTGTGTGTAGGTTAGCAAGTGTAGTTTTGAATTTTATTTTAAGTTTTGTACTGTAAAATGGGTGAATTAACTGCAACAAATTTGTTCGAATCACAAACGATATTCGCTGATCACAAGGACTTGATTCACGATGTCGCATACGACTTCTATGGCGAAAGAATGGCTACTTGTTCAAGCGACCAGTATGTGAAGGTACGACGAGTTATTGTTAGCAAACAAAACGGCGGTAACCTATTGTATTGGACGAAACGACGAAAATAAATCCTCCATAAATAAAAGTGATATTCCGTGAATTCTTTTAAAATGTTTTACATTATTATTTTCCTCTAAATAACGAATCAGATGGCGATTATCAACTTGCGTCTAAACAGATTGTAAACATACGCTTTACACATAACAATAATCTTCGCTGCAGTATTTATTCTGGTTTATAAAGCCTATCTATAAAAATACCTAAAAAGAAATACAAACTGTTTAAACCAGTATTTAATGTTAAAAAGTCATGAGTAACTTTTGTTTATTGGATTGATTGATGTTGTTATCAAGGTATGGGATTCAGACGGGCAAGGTAGCTGGCGGCTGACAGCAAGCTGGAAGGCTCACCATGGGTCAGTGTGGAAGGTCACGTGGGCACACCCTGAGTTTGGTCAGGTCATTGCCACTTGCTCTTTTGATAGAACTGCCGCTATATGGGAGGAAGTTGGTGAGTATTCAATTCAGATAAACTGTCAAAATAAACTAAGTCTAGTGTCATAAGCTGAAATTGCTTCTGTTAAACTGGATGCTATGGTCCTCATTCTCTATTATTCTTCTTCTTTATTACTATTTGTTTTTTGGTTCACCATCAAAAATCCTTAAGTCAAATATTTTTGTAAAAATAATATCTGTGGCATGGTGCTAATAGGGCCAATAACAATAACCAGTATTTTCAGCAATGAGTGTTATAAGAATGAATCAGCATATAAAGTTGTTTATATGTTTTGTTTAAAATAATTTTAAGGACTTCATATTTTTAGGTGACACAGCAGCATCTGGATCAGAGAAGGGCCTCAGAACTTGGCTGAAGAGGTCCAACCTGGTAGACTCAAGGACCTCAGTAACTGATGTCAAGTTTGGACCTAAACATTTAGGGCTACTACTAGTCACATGCTCAGCTGATGGCATTATAAGGTATTTTCGTTAGCTTCAAAATACCACTTTAAAATAAAAGCCAATATGAAATATTATTTGACCTGATGCAATTAAGTAGGTATCTGTAAAAACTGTTACAGTACTTATTACGTGATGTATTTTCTTTAACTAGGTAATTACGCGATTCATTGTCTTTTCCAGGATATATGAAGCTCCTGATGTAATGAATCTAGCACAGTGGACACTGCAGCATGAGATTCCAACTAAAGTATCTATAAGTTGCCTCTCTTGGAACCCATCTTTATCCAGGTAAATAAATAACGCAAAATACCGATTTTATTGTCTCTAATGGTACAAAAGGTCAAAAACATAAAACATTTATTAGACAGACTAAATTTTAACACTCAAGAAAAAAAAAAACTTCGATAAATGTATGAAACATTAATTAAACTACAATAATTGTAACTTAACTTCAGAGTGGTGCACCCACCAATGCTGGCAGTAGGCAGCGATGAGCCCAACACCACCAACGCAGCAGCCAGCGTACAAGGAGACAAAACTACCGCTTGCAATGGAAAAGTGTTTATATATGAGTAAGTTGTTTTTTTAATAAATTTCCTATCTGATCTTTCCTAAAGTTTTTTTTTAAGTTGTCAAAAGTTTGCATTGGTCTTTAAGATTTTTTTGTTCTATGATGGTAATCTAAACTCAGATCAAATTTTCTGAAGATAATTAGGTTTATAATTTCATCAGAATTAGTACAAATATCCCGCCCATTACTCCTTTTTTCCCGCTACGCTGAAAAAAGGTTTCACCAGTGTTGACACATCTAAGGTCACTGTTCAATGTTGCCATTAATAAAATACTCCAGGTACAGCGAATCGTCTCGTCGTTGGACGCGCACAGACTGCCTGTCTTCGGTCCAGGAGCCGGTGAACGACATCGCATTCGCGCCCAACCTCGGCAGATCCTTCCATTTGCTGGCCGTCGCCACTAAAGATGTCCGCATCATCAAGATTGAGCCTATTGCGTAAGTGGACTCTTATCTTTCTCTAATTACAGGGGGTCGGTTTCTTTGACAACCAGTAAAAGGGTACCAGGTAACTTGAGGAGGTCAGATAGGCAGTTGCTCCATGTAAAACTCTGATACTCAACATAGTTAAGAAAAGTCTAATCAGATGATGATTTCCACTCTAATTGGTTGCAGCTGAGTTTAACCGGTGACACATTTACACCCACTTTCTTGACATAAAATCTCTATATGTGCATTTAACAGTGAGTCAGCGGGTACTGGAAACAACGGCAGTGCAGTGCGGTTCAAGTGCGAGGTGGTGGCGGCCTTCGAGGAGCACTACTCGTGCGTGTGGCGAGTGTGCTGGAACCTCACCGGCACCCTGCTAGCCTCCTCCGGGGACGACTGCGCTGTACGCCTGTGGAAGAGTAAGTACTCAACGCGAACTTATAGGTATAGAGGCAAGTAGCCTTTGGGCTGCCTGCTCACGTGTGATAATTGGTGACCGATTTTTGTAGCAGAAAAATTGCTAATTTATTTTTGCTAGGCGCAAAATCTGATTTTTTTTATCTTTTTATCTACGAAATCGATGTGGTCCAAAATTTAATTCTGGAGGGTAGCAATTAGGTAGCAACTCTGGGTGAAAAAAAAACATTACTTTTGCGTCGTCTCTTCACACTGGGAAAAGTGACAGCCATCCTGATATCAGAAAAGCTGTAGACCTTTGGGAGGTTGGGAGCAACTATGGTAGCTGGTAGCGATCAGGTAGCAACTCTCTATTATGTATTTCGAGGGGATCGGTGAGGAGTGACAGCTATTCTGACGTTAACCCTTATATGTAATTTAAGTTCTGCAAGCCAATTTTTCTGGAAATACGGAGTTTGAGCTTAACAAACTTGTCTGTTTGCAGTGCAATACCTGAACCAGTGGAAGTGCGTGGCGGTGTTCAAGAACGAGCCGCTGCCGGGCGACTCGCCGCCGCTGTGCCGCCCGCACACCACCTACATCCGCATGGCCGCCATGGCCAACCCCTCGCACATGCCCTTCCACTGACACCACGCCACGGTACCATACTACATATATCATTTATTAGGCCCGAGCCACCTAGAGCAACGGCCGGTAGCGACGCAGCGATAGATTTTAACTACATACTTAGGCGATTATCACACTGCCCCGCATGATGCAGCGTAGCCGCGTGGATGCGTTTTTTTCCGTTGCTTGTAAATATCTCCGTTTGTATGGAAAACACGCATAGTCCAACACACTGAAAATGCATCCACGCGCGTTCATGCGGATCACGCACATACACGCGGAGAAACATGCACCCCCGCGCGTAGGTGCGGGGCGAGACGCAAGGTATGGCACACCGAATCCCGCAGTGACGCGCGTGATTTTGAATGGGCGTGACGTGTATATTTGAAAATGGAACTCGATGAGAGCCGCCGTGCGTGAATTAACAAAACGCATCTACGCGCGTGAGCACTCCCGCAGGAACGCGCGTAGGTGCGTCGACACGCCAGTATCGCAAGTTTTCAGTTTGCCATTCTGGTGTGACTCGGGCCTTAATAATGTTGTAAATAAAAAAAAAAAACGAAATAAACGTAATGCACATCTTATATTAATCTTTCAATAAAATACATGCATACAAGCATAACATAACACTCTATTATTTAGTTTTTAAAATGTAAAACTCATCATTATAAACGTAACAAAAAATACTAGTCCAAAAACGATTGCTTGGAAGTCGATCGTGTACAATAGTAGAACTGCTTCATTCGCTTAACATTACAATAGTGGGTGGCACGCGAAATTTATGTTCCGGCGCACACTTGCGACTAATCGCATGGTTTTAGTTGCGCGACAATCGCAGTGTGTGGCGGCTGCCAACGGGCGATGGTATGGCAACAAGCTTACAAGTAGCCGCCGCTGGACGCCGCGACGATCACTTCTCACTCACATGTGACATTCATTTGGACAATATTTACATGTAATCACAATTTGGGATACTAAGTGACGTGATCTTTTTAACGAGAAAATTTGAATTTTTATGATGGTGGTCACTTGTGGCAGGTAAGTGACGGGCGCGTGTCCAGCGGTGGTCAGTTGGTAGGTCACTTCATGGGCGCGGTGCGGCGCAGGCGCTGCAGGTGCGGCTCCTTGGCCACGCGCGTCGAGTACCAGCCCACCTGCGGCAGAGGGAGTAGTGGCCGCTTCTGTAACCATATATTATATTATTACATACTCCGGTTACTTTTCATTTCGGCTCTAAAGGCATTTTTTACACTAATGTGTTCTTTAGTTCGATATTTCTTTAGTTTCACAGGCAACTTATTTGAAATAGGTGTACAAAATTTGACATTGTATAGTAATTTTGCATAGGACTAGAGTTGATAATCACGTACCGGCATTGCCCTCTCGCTCTTGCAATGACTGTTTGAAGACGAGTGCGGACTTACGATGTTACTGCAAAGTACATAGAAAGTTCATAGATATACAGTTCTCACAAAGAAAATGTGCATAAATAAAGTGTTGAATAAAATTGGTAAATGGTAAATTTCAGCGCAGTCAATCGCGCAATATTCCGTGACAACAAAAAGTTTTGCGCGAATTATGCCCTCTGTGTCCAAAAAATATAATATCCTCGAAAGTTTCGAATTTTGAGAGCTTACGAGTGGTACGAGGCCCTGCTACTCACTATAAATCTTTCGAGCTACCCCGCAATCTACACGGGAGTCACTATTTCCCAATAATAATAATTATGGAACTTATGACTCACCCTAACGAGGCTCGCTTTATGGTTGTCGCATTGCTCTGCAGCAATATTCTGGCGGGCGGCGTCGCCAGCGAGCCGCTCGCTCGCCAACTGTTGCCAAATGCACTTCTATCAATATTACTAACATCTGGACAAGACAAATTACAAACACAATAAACAGTCTTTTGTTTCTTACCTCGGCAGGCCATCCCCTGCCTTCCTATAGAACTCGGCGCGTTTATCGCCGACCCTGTTGGGGCAACTGTTGAGTCTGATACGCTCGTCCTCCAAGCTCACCTTCCTGACGCACGGCATCCTAATATTCTTGGTCCTGGTGATCTTCTTGGCGTCAGTCACGTCGGCGCTGGAATGTTCGTCGATGCTGGGCAGGCGCGGGTCGAGGCCGCAGTCGCCATTGTCGTACACCTTGTACACGGGTTTCTTCATACCGTACATACTGCACACCGGGCGGCTCATCGTCCGCGGGCTTTGGCTCTGTAGCTGCGCCTTCTTCGCGGGGAGGGTCGTCTTGGGTGCCAGTTTGGGTGCGTCGGCGTGGGCGATGTACTTGTGTTCGAGCGGGCGCGGCGGCGGGGTGTTGGGGATGCGGATCTTCTGCACCTGCAGCTTGGCGGGCGGCGCGGGGTGCGCGGCCAGCGAGCTGCGCGTGCTGTGCGAGCTGTGCGAGTCGTGGGCTCCTGGGAGCGGGGCGGGGTGCGCGGGCGGGGGCGCGGGGGACTCGTACTGCGCGCGGTAGGGGGGCGGCGAGGGGGGGCTGGGGTCCACGGCGCCGGAGCTCCACAGCAGGTCGGTGCCGGCCACCGCCTGCGCCTGCTGCAAGTGCGTCTTGATGTTGTACATGCCTGCCACGGGGCCGAACGGCTCCGCTTTTATTTCGGCCACCACGTCCATCACAGGCAATGAACATAGTTCCGCTATTTGCCTGTATATCTGTGAACAAACGTTTGTTTTAGAACGCTCGGCACATATGTAAGGTTGTGGTTAGAATATAGAAATACTCTAAAAAGCCCTTAAAGGACATTGGGCAGATTGGTATACCCCACCAATAGCGATATCATACATATCATTGGATAAGCCTTTTTATGTAGAACAACATTTACTATGACAGCTTTGCTGAAATGTTTGTCCGTTCTGAGATATAGATCAAAAACTGTGCAAAAGTTAAACTAAAGTTAACTTAAAAATCTATTGATATCTCAAGTTTTTAGAGGAAAAACTAAGTTCCATTAAGTGTAAGTCTCCTGAGTCCTACCTGCTGTGCCCGTTAGGGTCCATAATTGTTACTATTATTTTGCATTTCAGCCTTATACTGTACCAACTGGATATTGGGCATAATAATAGACCCCACCAATAACAAAGTCATGCATATCGATGGATAGGTCTTTTTAACTGGAACAACATTTACTATGACAGCTTTGTTCTATTGTTTGTCCGTTCTGAGATATAGATAAAATACAAACTTAAAATTAATGCAGATTAAGTGTTTAAAGGAAAATCTATGTATGTCTTCGATGTACTAAGTACCTGCTGTGAGTCTGCATTTGTTACTATATTTAGCAGTTTCACCTTATACTGTACATTGCGGAATATAAGAATAATATCCACATTTCGTTCATACGTTACTTTGTACATTTAAATAATTCAATATGATCTTATTAGCCTTTTTCCAGCTATCTTGCGGTCGGCTTCCAGTCTAACCGAATGTAATTGCCTATCTGATCTCCTTACCCCAGTAATCTGGGCAACTCGATACCTCTTGGTATGATTGGTTGCCATTGTCTTTGTCTTCTGTTGTTACCCATGCACGACCATGGACCGACTGCACCAAGCGTTTGCTTATGATCCTTATGATCGATCGACACATGTGGCTGTTACTCAGACAAGAGTTTCTCTTTCTCATGATCATTAAATCTTTCTCATTCTAAAGTACATAAAAAGTATTGATTCGTCCGGCTTTTACTTTAACCGAATGCAGCTGAGTGTTTTACAAGGAGTGACTGCCTATCTGACCTCCTCAACCCAGCTACCCGTACAATTCAATACCTCTTGGTTAGACTGGTGTCAGACTTACTGAATTATGACTACCCGCAATGACAGCCAAGGATGTTCAATGACAGCCGGAAACTACAGTTTAACGTGCCCTTCGAAACACAGTCATTGGTGTCCAAGATATACTTAGGCAGACAGTACATACAAACTTAGAAAAGATGCATTGGTACTTGCCTGACCTGGAATCGAACCCGCGCACTTGAAAGGTTGGTTCTTTACCGACAAGGCCACCACGACTTACATAATGATTATAAAAAAAATATATAAAAAAAGACATTGGTGTTATTTTTCAAAGAAAATCAGATTACAGTGTTGATTAGCATTGTTTTTTAGCCATATCTCAGAACGGACAAACAATAGAACAAAGCTGTCATAGTAAATGTTGTTCCAGTTAAAAAGACCTATCCATCGATATGCATGACTTTGTTATTGGTGGGGTCTATTATTATGCCCAATATCCAGTTGGTACAGTATAAGGCTGAAATGCAAAATAATAGTAACAATTATGGACCCTAACGGGCACAGCAGGTAGGACTCAGGAGACTTACACTTAATGGAACTTAGTTTTTCCTCTAAAAACTTGAGATATCAATAGATTTTTAAGTTAACTTTAGTTTAACTTTTGCACAGTTTTTGATCTATATCTCAGAACGGACAAACATTTCAGCAAAGCTGTCATAGTAAATGTTGTTCTACATAAAAAGGCCTATCCAATGATATGTATGACATCGCTATTGGTGGGGTATACCAGGTCCCATATATTTGTGCCCATTGTCCTTTGCAAGTTGTCGTGTTTGCCAGTGCCGGATTAAGCAAAAGGGGAGTCCCTAAGTATTAAGAACAGCTGCTCGGGGCCTCTTGATAGCCTAAGGTGCGTCTGCGTCAGGACCGCCGTCACAAATCACCGATCCTCTCGAAATACATATAGAGAGTTGCTACCTAATTGCTACCAGCTACAAAAATAGATAAGCAATTTTGAGTTAGGCGCTATCTGTAGTCTACCTGTCATATTAACTTATGTATGCTAACTTGCTAATCTATTTTTGTTAGGCGCCAAAACTCATTTTTTTAATATCTTTTAATCCACGGAATCGATGTGGTCTAAAATTTAATTCTGGAGAGTAGCAATTAGGTAGCAACTCTGGGTGAAAAAAAAACTCAATACTTTTGCGCCGTTTCTTCACACTGGGAAAAGTGACAGCCATCCTGCGACCTCAGCATGGCGATTCTATCTCTATTCTACCAAGAAACGACAAAGCTCTTTCTTTCCCACTCGACATGTCTTCTACCCGAGCATGGCGCGAGCTGTAGACTCGCGTTTCTATCAAGAGAAAGACTTTCCATAGCAACGGATAAGTAGCTAGTGATGGGTCGTTCTGCGATAAATTTACGTTTAGTTCGCCAAAAAAATGTGGCAATGCATTATTTTTCACGCATGAACCTATACATAAACTCACGTAACTCTAAGTAACAACAAAACGTATTCATCGAACTTATTTTTTATCTGTGAACTAATATGGTTCATGTGTGATTGTTTACAAAATACGATTTTCGTTGTTGATTTTACGGATTTAAATTAACATTTTGGTGACTACTGCGGCAAGGAAAAAGTAAGTAGATTTTGTGATTAAATAAATAAAGTACTGATTATTCCAATAGTTGTGTGGTATTAATCTAAATGAATATAATAATTATCCATACATACGATGAAAATAACAAAAGAAAAGAACATAATAATCTCAATAAATGGTGATTGGTGGCATTGCCTGATGAAAACTTTGCCATGCACAGTTCAATGCGTTTCAGTTCTTTGCCTCACTGTTATCTTGCTTCCCTATATTATTGTCCGAAGTGTTTTTACTTTCGTCGTTACAAAAACTGTTTATTTACAGCGTACGAAGTCCCATCCAATAAATAGAGAAGTTAGTATCGCGATCCATTGGGAAAAAAGGCCACGATGAAGAAGAATGGGTCCGTATTTAGAAGCTGCTGAAAAAATATGGAAAAAGAACGAGTTCTTGGCATACAATGCTGACACAAGAAATGTTCTATTAGTAAGTGTCTAATAATATTCATTTACTAGTAATAGTTCCCCAGACTTGTTGGCTTCATTCTAGCAAAACTCTCATGCTTTATTTTCAAAATATAATTATGGCAATAATAATTTTATTATAGTATTGTTGTGTCATATAAGCAACAACTCTTAAGATAAAAAATAAAATGAGACAATCATTTACACAGAGGTAATGGTTTATTTACATAGAATTAAGGATACAGATAAAGTCATTTATTCAAAATAGGCTGAAAATCAGCAGCAGATGTGGTGGTTTAAATGTTTGTATGCTCTTCTGTGAGTTGCAGCTAAGTAAGCTACCACTAAGGTCATTAGTGTGTCTCTCTCTCTGTCTTTCTTCGGGGAGAGTTGTTGCATAGGCACCCTGCAATAAGAAATAACTGTTTGGTAAAGAGTTTTTACAAGAATTATTTTACAGTATAATAAAAGAATTACATACTGATAGTGACACATTATCAGTATTATTATTGGTGTCATGAGCCAAGACCCTAACGCATAATCAGAATCCCCTGAAAATGAATGATAATTTCATTTTGTGTTCTTGTTTCAGATTACAAAAAAGGATGCTAAAGGAGGCCTTAAGTTTACAAATTATAAATTATTGAAATTATATTATTTAATAAAGATTGTGAATATTAAAATCATAATGGTTGTTTATTTAAAATGACATTTTTTTCCTAGCAGATAATACTGTCCAATTCTAGAGTCATATAGCCTGCGCAGTTCGGTCTTAATGAGAGAACTATTGAAAATTGATTGTTCACAAACTCTGTCATGATAATTGGCATTCATGTTCAGTATTTTGCACTCAGTATCTACAATCTGAAATAGAGGTTATAACTTAAATATTAGGTACACTAACGTTGTATTCACTGCAAAAACAAATTGTTCAAAAAATTTGCTAACAGTGGTTAGTAATGTTGTTAATGACCTAAGCAGAACCCGAACAAAGAACCTGCAACAATTAGACTTTGTTAAATATTTTTCTTCTGTTTAATTATTTTCTTGCTATGAAGGGCAATACCTACCTACATAATAGACAAAATAATCTTAGAAACAATAATAAATGAATTGAATAGATCTTTCTATATTTAAACCTTATCTATAAGGACGAAAACTTTGTCATATTTTTGGTTGATAACAATGAATATGAAAGCTCAACGAAATAAAATAGACTGTAGGTACTTACATTGATAAGAACAGGCAGATATCCTAGGAGATAGATTCCTGGCACAAATACTGCACTATCTCATTCACGTTTTCAATGTCGAGAGACTTAACAAGTGTATACATTGTAGTCTTTGACTTAACACTCGTATAGCTCGTTTTTTGAGCTTTACACTGATTCTTCTCAGCATAAAAACTGACCACATATCGACGTAAGGACCCCGACATACTTTGTAAATAAAATTCTGGCTTTTTGAGATCTTAAAATTATAATAATATTCTTGTCTACTCTTGTCTAGGTCAGATGAGATGTAGAGTATTTGACATTTCATATAGAAAGATAAATCTACTCCCAAATGTCAAAAGTAGAGAAAATATAGTCGTCATGCTCGACGCGATAGACATATGTCGATGAAGAAAAGAAACATTTCTTTTCTCGTTGTCAAACATCGCCATGCTCGGATCGATAGAAATCTTTCTTCAATCTGTCATTTTGTCGATTCTCCGGTAGACAAAAGCTGTTTCTATGGCGGTCATGCTGGGGTGGCTGATATCAGAATGGCTGTCACCTTAGGATGCTAAATATCTTCAAAACCACGAGGGTAGCAATTGGTAGCAACTAATGGTAGCTGGTAGCAATTAGGTAGCAACTCTATATGTATTTCGAGAGGATCGGTGATTTGTGACGGCGGTCCTGATGCAGATTAAGGTGCGGGGTCTGTAAATGATCTTACTATATAGTATAGCGTACCTCTCTGTTTGCGGCAGTCTCCACGGTGCCGTAGGGGTGCGTCTTCATCCTCATGCCGGGTCTCCGCACCCAGCGGTGCCGAGACGCCTCCTCGATCTTCATTCGAAGCTCCACGTTCGGCTCCAACAGATGCTGGATAAACGCCTTGCATTCTGACAGAATTGTTGCTCGAATTATTGGTTTTTAGTTCATAAAGATTAGTCAGTGTTATGATGGGTTATGTTAAATTAATATATGACTAGAACAACATATTGATTTCTGACACTCACGCGAATATTAGACATTTAAACAAAACTACTTTTACCGGTTACATAAATATTATTTAAAATATTTAAAAAGTAAGAGTAGTTTTATTTAAATTTATTTAAATATCTAAATATGACTAGAATTAAATGCTAAACGTAATGAGTAACAGCCAGTTTCTTCATCAAAAGTAAAAGCCAAAGTAATGTCATAAAGTAAAAGTAACGGTCAAATTCGTTTTTTCAAGGCTAAAGTAACAGCAAAACTAATAGATAAAACGAATTTGACCGTTACTTTTACTTTATGACATTACTTTGGTCTTTACTTTGGCTTTTACTTTTGATGAAGAAATTGTCTGTAACTAAATGATTCCGTTTCTAAAATAAATAAAGACCACATTTTTCTTGTTTCAGATACAAGATGCGGTGTAATGGACTGTGAAACTGTTACGCGAACATTTTGTGCATTCTCATAGACTGTCGGTGAATTAATACCAAAAAGGGTTGAACCCTGCTGTTTTGTAATTTTTGTTAACGAAATATACGCTCAAATATCCAATGTACCGCGTTCATATTTTTTATTATTTAAAAACCAATTATCGAGCCTAAAATGCAAATGATGCTCTGAAGAATGAAGTCAACGCAGCGCGGCTATCCTAACATGTTAAAAAAATAAATCATTATTTCTACTTTAAATTTTATTTCGGACTTTTATTTGTCTAAACTGACATTTTTTTAATAGTTATAGTTCGTGGCAAACTGGAGTGTAACGCAATTTGCCACTCAAAAATCATGTAAGTTATTACCGGCAGGTGTACATGAAAGGTATGGCTTTTAAAATGAGATGCGGGCCGCCATTATGGGTGCATCTACACGGTGCCAGTGGCTTGCGCATATTGAGGCACATGCATTTTTATGACTCGCGTACAGACCAAAGCAAAATACCCACCCGCGTGCTCTTGTCACTTGCGCATGTTAACTTGCTCCAACTTTTTGCACCGTGTAGATGCACCCTAACCGTTCACACAGACCGGCTCGGAGAGGAGAGCATATTCTTAACACGTTGAAAATCGAGTACCTACTTAGTATTTGTAGTAAGCTTTATTTTGCATGTGCACTGCTTTTGTCATTAAGAATGCTCGAAGGTGCTTGGTGTGAAATAATAAAAGAAGCTGACCGGCTCCGACCGCGTACTTTTTCGCGGTCTTGCATGCTCTATGCTCTTTAACGCTCACGCAGCCGATCGGAGCCGATTCCGGTCGGTGTGAACGGACCCAAGTTTGGCGTGTCTGTACTGACCGGGCGTGACGCAGGCGAGCGCGGCGCGCTGCTTGCGCGTGAAGCCGCGCGTGATGGCGGCGCGCAGCTGCGGCCGCGACTTGCCCTCGCCGCCCTCCGCGCCGGTGAACGGCAGCCCGCCCGTCACCATGCCGTACACGATCACTCCTCTGCAAACAAACAGACTCTAACCACCATCCTTTATACAACAGGGGCCCGATTCTCCTAAGTTAATAATGTAAAAATTGAAAAGAAATCGAATCGCAATAATGATCGCAATAGCAGTTTTAACCATATCGGGCATTCTGCTACTAATATAAGACCAATCGTATTCCAACGACATTCGATTGGTTTGCGATTGGTCTGCTATTTTGGTGATTTTGGTCTATACGGTAGTTTGCTCTACAATCATATTGCAATCGTAAATAATTTGTAGACAAAATGATTCATTATTGAATGACAGAAAAGGATAAAAACGTTTATTTCAAAGAAAAAATAGTGGAATGCCACATACACTTCAATCGTAATCGAGTCGTGATTGGATCGCAGTCGAATGTGAATCGTATGTTGCTTAAGTAAAATTAGGAGAATCGGGCCCCAGGAGCAACGGAAACCAAGGCCCAATTAAGTTCACTAACATTGTACACGTCAGTTTTCTTAAAACAATATAACTTCACCATGAATTTTTACGTTCCAATATTTTGTTTTACGAAAAACGGACGCCTATGTTGTCGGTAGAAATAGGCCTTAATATGAATATGTAGGTAATCGCAAGAATTCTAGCTATTAAGTGGAAGAAGTGTATTTACTAGGCTTAGAAATCGTGTAGGTAAATAAAGGTTGCACAGGGGTGAAAGGTGAAGCTTGCATTACATTACGTACGTTTTCATTAGGTATAATAAATAAATTATGTGATTTCAGACATTATAGTCCAATTAGTCCAGGGGAAACCTGGACTACAAGATGTTTTCCTTCACCTTTTTATCAGCCATTGGTGTCCAAGATATACTTAGAAAGTACATACAAACTTAGATAAGTTGCATTGGTACTTGCCTGAACTGGAATCGAACCCTCATACTCGAGAGGTTGGTTCTCTACCCACTAGGCCACCACGACTTATAAAGGCCTAAATTAAATAAATGATTTGACTTTGAGGACTGCAAGAAGGTATACATGCTCCATAGGTCAACTTCGGGTCCATATCGGCGGCCATCCACGAAGAGCTCGGGCGCCGCGTACTCGAGCGAGCCACACGGCGTCCGCAGCGCCGCACCGCCGCTCCACATATTTGATAGGCCGAAGTCTGTTGAACAAGGACAGTTTTAGGAACAAGCACTTCAGTTAAAAAAAAAAAAACGAAAAAAACACGCTAGTCATGTCATCATAGTCATTGTCATCTCAGGGCGTGTGCAAAATTTCATCCTAGTCGAAGACCGGGAAGTGGGTCAAATTAAGATACCTACCAATATTTTCTTACATAGTTACAATTTAAGCTAAGATAAGAATGTTAAAGATCATAGTAAACTGACGGTGATAATCGGCCTCAATATCTTACTAGTTTGGCTAAAAATTCAAGAGCGCAAAGCATCCTTACCAACAATTTTAATGAATTGCTTAGTACTGTCCAGCATGATGTTTTCCATTTTCAAATCCCTGAAAGCCAAAAGGGTTCTGTACCATGCCATTGAGAACAAAAGCAACCGAAGATTAATGAACTGTTAGGATATCACGATAAGCGTGTTAAAGAAACCACTTCAAGCATGTGCATAAAAATAAAGCTGTCAAACATTTTACCGGTGCACGACGCCACGTGCATGCATATGCTTGACGGCGGAGACGAGCTGCGCAGCCAGGGCCCGCGCGCGAGGCTCGGGCAGGCCCCGTGCGGCCCCCCGGGCCCCCAGCACGTGAGCACACAGGTCCCCACCTCCCGCCGCCTCCATTACCACGTATAAACGCGGCCCATGCTAATGTAATGCATCATAATTCATTTGATTAACTTTGAAATAAGTGGGTAAGTACCTATATTTTGTTTAAAAAAAATATTAATTTTGGCGGCGTTGCATTTTTGGCTTAATGTACTTATCATTATTTTATGTTAACACCTTACTTTTTTGGCAGTACTTCCTGGTATTTGTCATTTCCTTACCATCATAGTTTCGTAAAGTGCCGCGATGCACGGGTGCCGTAGCTTGGCCATGACCCTCGGCTCACGGTGAAGATTCCGACGAGCATACTCCTCTTTTATACACGTCAAGTCTATGATCTTTATGGCCACCTTTAAAAAATATACACACACGATGTAGATTTGAAATATAAACGTATTTTTCTCTATAATTCGCGGGATAGGTACCCACGACACGCATGTTTTCCTAATTTTCTTAGCAGTAAAAAGTGCCCAAATGGAGGAGTCTATTGCTTAGTAGTAGCGCAAGGTTTTGTGGTGACGATTACTTATGTTCATGTTCCGTACTTCTGAATCAACAGTAGATCACCTTTGGTTCTACAGAGTTGGATAGGTTTAACAGGTTAGCGTTCTAAAAACGGGCGATGAAGTTAGCAGTCTAGTTCGAATTCTCCCGGTGACAAGCTAAAGGCTATGCCAACGAGCCGAGTGGAGATATGACGCGACAGCTCATTAGTGAACCAAGTCAAGGACATCTAATCTTTCTCTCAGGGTTACTATCCACATTAGTGGGCCACAATCAACGTATGCCAGCTAGAAGCTACATTATGTAGGTCTGATGGGACAATTTGGCAAAACAGTATACTCACCTTTTTTCCTATAATCCTATGTGTCGCCTCTTCAACTCTAGCAAAGTGCCCTTTTCCCAGGACTTTGCCAGTCATCAGATAATTTCCAACACTATATACTTGTCCCTTATTCCTGGTCATATTGGCAGTCTTCATACTAAACGATACTCACTAATTTCGATTCATAATTATATTATTTCAAACGCGAAAAAAACGTATTTATACTAACAATACAAATCACACGTTTTCTGACACGATTATTATCGTATTTACTTGTAAACGTCATAATAAATGCTTGGGTACCATCTTTTGTTTGGTCTTCGAAATTGGAACTGTTTATTGACGGGAGTGACATTTGATTAGACTATTTTTAACGGCTAAATGTAACCGCCAGTGCCCCTGCACGTTGAACGGCGACACAAAATAGGTTTCTTAATTAGCTCCGCGTTTATTGTCAATCAAAGTGATATCAAACGGACCGACTGACTACCGCGCGCTGCACTCAAAATATGGGCTAGTCGGGTAAAATATTTGTTCCCGGCTACTGACATTTTTTTAAACTAAAATGTAGTTAAGTACCTACCTACTACATTCTTTGATTATAATGGACGAGACTCCGGAGACATGTAGTTTTCTGTTCTGTGCCGGAGACAGTTACATACCACTTTAAATCTGGGTGGGTAAGCCATTCCTTTGGAAAACGGAACATGAAACCATGGGAAACCGGTAAACAACATTTATATTCTTCAGAAATAAAATCAAGTTAGTTTATAAAAAATAGATAAAATATTTATTTAAACTTATACAGGAATAAATGTCTTTAATATCAAAAATATATTATTTATATAATTACAAATTGTTCTTTCCATTCATTCTTTAACATTTATATCATAAAGACAAACTTATTTAGTTTGCAAAAATCGTTCCCATGTTGGACCAAACCACACGAGTCCTTGTGTCAGATAAACTAGATCTTATTACTTTAAAATCTCCTTCTTCATGTTTTCCAACATAAATGTAAGGTACGCCTGCGTTTTCAAATTCCTCCAAAGATACGTTATTCGCTCCTCTACCATAAAGGATCAAGGCATTACCTCTCAGAAGTGACTTCATGTTTTCCAAGGTGATAGCATTACCTTCAAAATATACTCCCAAAATACCCACAGCCTGCGATATACCCATACACACATAATCTTGTCCCACATCAAAGAAAGATTTCATCGTGCAGTCAGTCAGGGCGTACTTTACATCTTTTGTATAACTAGTCGGATCATATTCCAAGATCACGATGTCCAAGACTCCATTCAAAACGTCGCGACGACTGTTTAAGTCCAATTTCGACCACGATTGTGAAAGATTGATAAGTTTAGCGATTTGAGCATCTTTTTTTATTGATAGCTCTTGGTCAAAAATGTACGAATAAACTGCTTCGGACACTTGCGGGGGTCCCCTGAAGTCAGCTATGGAGTTGACCCAGAGCACGGGGGCGCGGGTGGTGTGAGTGACCTCGTTGACCTCCGCGACGCCGTTTGCCCAGAGCGACAAGTAGCGCGTGCGGTCCTGCTGTACGAGGGATATCATCTCCTTCGCGGTCCTGTACGCCTCCACAGGCACCACTCCCGGCTGCTCCTCTGTCGGCACTACGGGGTCTATCAGGAACATCCTGCCGCCGTAGCTCAGGCTTTCAGAGCACAATACACTGGATTGGGGAGGCTCGCTTCCACTTTTGTGCAAATTGCATTTCCAGCGGAGAGCGTCTTTAAAATTCTTGTAAACAGATTCCTGCACCAGGATCTTTCGGAGACGCCATGGAGCCTGAAATGTAAACACAGATTTTATATGTATACTAGCTTCTGCCAGCGGTTTCACCCGCATCCCGTGGGAACCTCTGCGCGAACCCGGATAAAAAGTGGCCTATAGCCTTCCTCGATAAATGGGCTATCTAACACTGAAAGAATTTTTCAAATCCCACCAGTAGTTCCTGAGATTAGCGCGTTCAAACAAACAAACAAACAAACTCTTTAGCTTTATAATATTAGTATAGATTAGATTTTTTGTATGAACATTTTGCGTGAAAAATGTGACGCACGTCACCAAAACATTGCCCAATGAGAATGGACAACTCCCCCTCCGCCTCCCCGCAGGCGGAGGATGTCCATGAGATTCCCCCCCCCCACCGATAAAAAAGGGTAACAACCGTACATATTTAGGGTAACCGGTTATATCTGATACTCCAGGAACATAACTAGATTTGCAGGTCTAACAATAAGACATTGCAGCATGACGTCGTTTAATACATACCTGCTTAGAAGTTGCTAAAAATTTATCAACAGCGGAGTCCACGTCTGCATCTTCAGCCACAACAGCTAAAGTACCAGAGTCCAGACCTGTTGACATGGAAACCTTTAAGTTTATAGTGAGCTCAAGAATTAAACGAAAATGTACTGCTACTTAATGGTGCTGATGAATACATTGTCTTTTGTTTTCAGTACTTCAAAAATTCCAAATTTAAAGTTTTCCAAACAAATCCCAGTATGTAATTTGATAGACAACATTAAAAGTAAATACTTTTTAAACAACTTGTCTGACAAATATACCTCTGATTTCTCCTTTTCTTGACCAATATTCAGGAACTTCATTGAATAGATGACCTCCAAATATCAATATAATGTCCTTGAACCTGAAGAGAATAGTGAGAGGTGGCATATTAGAAAACTGTAAAAAAATAATGATGACAAATTCATGGTAGGTATAATGTTAAGAAATCCAAACTGTTATTGTCATGCAGACGGATGTTTTAGGCTACCAGCCAGTATTACCTAAGCTTTTTCTCTCAAGATTTTTTAAACTAACTAAAACTAATTTTAATTGAAAATTAGAGCATAAATATTAATTCTTTATAGGTATCTCAATTTACGTAATGGCACTTACCCAGCTTCATAGCACAGTTTTACAAACAGTTGACATATTGGTGCAGTTTCCTTACACTCGCTAATGAGCGTGTTCGAGTATCCTGAGTGGCATATCATATCCACTACGCATCCAAACACAAGCAATGGGTCATTGGACAAAAATCTCATGTGGCTACCTAAAAAGCAAGTTGTTATAATTTTGAATAATTAAGAAATTATCACAAAATATATGTATTGGTGCTGAGAAAGAGTTACTGTGGGTAACTGGGTTGTGGATACCAGATAGGCAGTCACTCCATGAAGAGCACTGATACTCAGCTGCATTTGGTTAGACTGGAAGCCAACCCCAACATAGTTGGGAAAGGCAAGACTGATGAGATGTGTTTAGAAAAAATAAATATTGATACAAACATTCATTCTTCTTGCTTACATGCTCTATCTTACTTAATAGACATGAATAAAAAAAACTCAAGTGCATACTTAAATCTTTGTTATTTATCACAGCTGGTGACAGACTCTTGAGGTTTTGGACAAGAAGGTTCAATTGCTCATTTGTGTCTGCTATCGGTTTATTTCTAACTTTATATTCAAGTTGTGCAATTAAAGAAGCATTTTGTTTTAGGCTAGATGCCAAATTTCTCAGAGCGTTTTCATCACTTTTATATGGGGTGTCATCTTTGCTTCCTACTTTATCATACTGCTTGCCATCAAATCTGTAGCTGCTAGAATTTTTGTCAAAAGCTTTTCCATCATAGATATAAGGACTATATTTTTTTACAGTCTCATTGAAATTATTTAACAGTTCTGTCCATTCTTCATTCTTCTGTAAATATTCCTATAGGAAAAATAAATAAACGATTTACTAAAACTAATAATTATGTACATGAAATAGTTAAGAATCTCCTCCTTTTCGGGAAGCAGAAAACAGTTCATTATTTGGTTCGAGAGTACCAACAATAAGATAAACTATTGTTTTTATCGCGCTCAATAGTTAAAACTGGCCAAAAAGAGTTTTAATACAAAAGTTTTGGACCCTTCTATTTATTGTGTTCGTGACGCTTCAATGTCACTGATAACGAAATACTAACCTGTGCAAGTTTTGTCTCTACAGGGATTTCAGAAAATTTAATTTCCATTATAAGTTTTTACTTCAGCCGGTGAGTACGAAAACTCGGTGTGAACTGGGCGTAATTATGTGATGATAACACGCGATACAGGGTTTATCGGTCGTTATCAACACTAAAGTCAAACGTCGACCTTTCGCTATCAATTCTATACTCTATTGTTGTAACGATAATATATTGAATAATAATTTCAAACCAAACAAAATTCCATTGACTTATCAAAATCCTGATTGGATTTTGTTTTGTCTTGAATTTGACACATTGTTACGTGATACATAGATGTAATATACTAAACAAGATTGCGCACTCTCAAAATATGTATTTACGAAAATGAACTCTATTCCAACGCAATAAGGTACTAAATTGGTTGCATAATACACAGAGGCAACTCGGAGCCGAGAGGGATAGTTAGAACGGAGGCCGTGTGTTTCGTTCTAACACCTTGCCAGCATAAAAAATGTTATGATCAACAGTTTTGTCTTCACAAAAAAACAATTGAATCACTTATATTTTTATCTTATTTTAACAATTGTAAGTCAACAAATTAATAAAAATTGCATTAATTTACTCGTATTTGTTCTTAAAACATAAACAACATAAATTTTTACTTTGCTTTTTTTTTTATTTTCTAGCGGTAGCCCTAAACATTCTTGGCGCGTAATCAGCGTTTAAAATTTTGTTTATATATTTTTTTTATTAAATCAATTTAAACTATCAAAATGGTCAAAAAGTGTTGCGTTTATACTTGTAAAAGTGAATCCTATGGTGATTGCAATACATCGTTCCACAGGTTAGCTAATAAAAACATTTTCGTAAATCAAACAACTAGGGTGCCCATGAATTCTTGTAATGAGACAAAATATGTGTGATGGATTCTAAAACTATTTGTACTATTGTTATAGCTTCCCAAAAAAAGGCTAATAAATGGCTCAGCAGTCTATATGTGAAGCAAAAATACAAAAAAATCGGTCTTCACTTCAAATCTTACTGCTTTTATATTGCTAATTATAAAAAGCTTATCTAATAATCTTAGCAAATTCGGATTTGTCTCACATAGCTTAATCTCATAGACACCCTATTAGAAAGGGACAGACGGCCTCCGTACTAACTGTTTCACTCGGCTCGTTTTTTGGGTGTGCCCCGCATGGGAAGGGCACCGCCGGGTCCTCGTCGAGGCTTTGGGCGGCGGCGACCTCTCGCGTCCGGCCCTGGTTCAGGCCATGGTCCGGGGCGAGAGGGAATGGGATGCCGTCGCTTCCTTCTGCGAAGCGGTCATGCTCGAGAAGGAGGAGGCGGAACGCCAGAGAGTTCGCACCTCTCATCCCGACCGCCGCGCTGGACCAGGTAGACACCACGGGCGCCGGGTGTCGCGAGATGACTCCCGGCCACCGTAGGCGTGGGTCTGTGGGCGGTGAGTTCGGGTGGCTCATCGTCCCTCTGTCTTTTTAGACGACAGACCCGTGTCGACGGCGCGCGTTGTTCCACGCGCTCCTCAAAGAGATGTCAGCAACCCCAGCGGGGCCCAGCAGGGCCAAGGCCTGCCGGGGCTGCGGGTTGTTCGAAAGAGATACCGCGGCCCTGGTACATAAAAGGCCTATGACGGAACACGACGGTTTTTAGTCAGTAAGAGTCTAACACTCCCTCACCGCTGCTAACCCACAGCGGGAGGGGTCATTTGATGATTTTTGACGTCGGAAAAAAAAAAGTGCGCAGTACTGTTTACTATATTATGTCTATGGATGGCATTGACATTTTTGACAGTGACAGATTTGAGATAATCTGATGGAATGGTCAGGTAGGTGGGTACTTTCTTAAAATTCACGTTTTGGCGCCAATTCAAATTCTGTAATTTCCTTTTTGTTTTCTTTCGCTGTGGCTGTGTTAGAGGGTGGAGATTCGAGCCCCATTGGCACATTAAAACATCGGACCTACCTATAGGTTATCAGAATGCAGTGTCCGTTTGCTACCCCACAGTTCGTTATTATAATGACTTCACTATAGACACTTTATTACTGCATATTCGTCGTAGACAGCTACTGTACTTAGATCACGACTTAGGCCCACTAGATATTGGAATCATGGTGATGATAGAGCTAGAGATTTCTGGTCCCTAAACATATACATATCATTACTATGTGTGGATGTGTTTATGCAGTCTAATAAAAACATTATCATCTTCTAGTCTAACCGGATGCAACTGAGTACCAGTGTATCTCCAAGTTGTCTCTAAAAAAAAAAACAGACAGCGTATTAATTTACTCATGTAATATTTATGTAAAAAGGCTTGGTTGCGTAGGTACGTAGGTACAAATAGATAGGATACAATACATATTGTAAGAGCGACGGGCGGCTCGACCTATTTGCACCAGACCGGAACAAATTTGTAGGACCCAATGGAATTAGAACCATCTCTGCGTCCACTGTTGTGCTACACAGTACACATTCTATGTTCACACGTACTTATAAACACATACACAGCTTCTGTGTTTGAAGGCTGAAAGTTTTTATCCAGGTATTAGGTACCAAAGTAATACGTTTTTCAACCGACTTTTTTGTCGTTCTCGTTATCATCGATAGACATCTATAAAGGCCATAGTACTGATTACTTAATAGTTAGTTGTAGTAAGTGTCTTATGTTGTTTCTAGAATATTGCGAAGCACGGAATACAACTTGGAAAAAAAAGGTCTCATAAAAGAATAGCTTATATAGGAATGTGGAAAAGTAAAATAGGTACCTTATGTAGTTATACATTAACTACATACTAACATTAACTTACCTATTAAAAATTATGAATGATGAAACGAATATTTAGTTAATTACCTAGTTTTAGTTCTTTGTAATCAATTGAATGGCGCAATGCATACATAGTAAAACACTTATATGTACTTACAATAAAATAGTAAAACAGTCTTCTTTTTCTTTTCCTAAAGAACTGTTTACTGTGACATAAAGAAGCCGTTGCTAAAACGTTGCAGAATTTTTGTAAGTTTACATTTCTTTCGACGTAGGTAGGTAGGACATAATTACATGGTTCACGCTTTCTTACATTTTAATTAAACCTACAGACTTGTTTATTATCTTTTTCTTTTATTTAATGTACCCGGGAGTTTTTTTCAACGCCTACAAGAATTAAAGAAATTAAAATATTTTGGTCGTCCAAACGAATGCACCAGTGTGATACGAATGTTGTTTTTAACGAATGAATTAGCTATTCGTGTACTACCAGATGCGTTAGATACCTATTAGGTCAATAGGTATTTGATTAAGGGCCGATTTTTCAGTCACCAGATAAATTTAATCTGAAGAATGTTTATGTTTTGACAGTTTTTGTTTGTTACAAACTACTTGTCGAGTAGAAGATTTGTAAAACCGCTAGGTATATTTAATCCCTCAGATAGAAGTATTTGTTGATTGAAAAATCGCCGCAAAAATTACCGTGAAAAGGTAATCATTGCCTAACCTAATCGAATTCTCAAAATTGTATCAAAGTTTGTCAAATGGTGAGAATAGAGTGTAACAAATTTGTTTGTCTGTCGTACGGTGCTAATAGGTAAGTTCCTTTTCAGTCGTTTTGAGGATCCCTTATTCCGCACTAAGCCCTAAAAGTAAGCAAGTTGGTGAGTAAAAAAAAGATATAGAGTAGGGCCTATTAATTCTTGTAGCCTCTGGGTTGTTTATCGCGGCAGTTTGCGGTTCGCCGTGAGATGCCTCATGGGAAATTAGCGACGACTGTGCGATGCCGTCGCGGACTCCAGAAAGCACCCAATTTTGAAGTTTTTAAACTGCGAACGAATGGCTGCCCGCCATGCGCCGGTGTAAAGTTTCTTTTTAATAGGAACGTAAAATGGAGCCAGATAGACTTCCAAAATTGAAAAAATGAATATTTGCCGCAGAATTCAATCTTGGAACCACTGATGGTTCTTAACTGAAAGGAAAGTAATTTTGAGATTCACAAAAAATACATTTTATTGCAAATTGCAATAAATAAGTGTTAACACTTTATTTTAAGGCAGATTAAGAACTTCATCGTTTTTATAACACTGCCTCTAATGTGTCAATTATTTTTTATTAAACATAGACAAGAGAGAAAAAAACTTGAGAAAGAAAATCTAAAGTTAACCATAGCGTAAGTATAAATAAATTATTTAAGTTACACCGGCTACACAATTTGATTATAAATAAATGTTTTCCAAAAAATTATAGTTATATACCTACCGTTCCATTTCAATTTTTGGCGTTATGTTAACCACTTTATTCTGCTTACCCCGTTAAGGGGACGTGATCAAATATTCCGTAAACGCTCAGCGGGGCTAGATTAGCGTAATCCGGTAAGTGAACATCATATTTGCTCAGAACAAAAACCACAGAAACTGTTGCCGCAGACTACGTACAAACTACCAGCACTTAGTTACAAGCGATAGCGATTTACGACCCAATATGCAATCTATCCGTTGGTTGGCTTAATAGAGATATCATTGTGACACTAGCCTCATACAAGTATTGTCAAATTATCTGTTTACTTCGATAGAGTATTGGGTGCGGCCGTTAAAAGAAAGTATCTTTAGTATAACTACAAAACATAAATTTCTAGTTTATCTAAGCCATGATGCAGTTTGGAATAAATTTAGGTAGTATATTTCTGTCTTCAAACTTTTTGTCGTCAGGGAACACCAGCCACGCTGTTTTTACCTTTACCCATCTCAACCTGTGCGGTTCCTTTACCATGAAGAATTCTATGAACGCAAAAGTAATTAAGTAATTTTACAAAAACTCTTAAGTTTTTAACTTGACCACAAACTATATCTCCCTCTTGAAGGGAATTCTGCCGTACCTAATCCTAATAGTAGCTTTAACTATGTATAATAAATAAAATGCGTTGTATGTCCATTCGTCTTATGATGTGGACTGTTTTCAATATTACAGTTAAATATATGATAACTTTGATATTATAAAAAATATCATAGGCAGAGATACATTCTTTTTTATGAATAACTAACTTCTTCCTGGATATAGGTAGGTTAGGTGGGATTCCCACCGTGGGAATAGGTTTTGAAGGTGAGAGGTAGTTTCTCTAGACCGCGGGTGAAAATGTGGGGTACAGCTAGTGATAAAACTCTCTCTGTAGATGGTGATGCCTATTTCTAAGTAAGATTTAGAGCATTTTATAAAAAGTACCTTTTTAGTTTATTGAGGTGTCAAATCCAATCAAACGGATTCGCTAATATTGAACAATGTGTCGGTAATAAAGAAGTAGGTTATGTTTGTGTAAATCTGGAATTTAATTTCTTATATGAAAAATAATTTTAGCATCCCAAAATTCTGAAAACCTCTCGTATGTACTTAGTATAAAGCAAAATGTTATAACGAGGCTTCAGAAAAATCATCATTTACGGCTTAACCGAATTTAATGTCATCGCGTCGTAAAGTCGCGGCCGGCTGTAATAAAATTGTAATTAATGGCCGTTTTTTTGCTACAATTAAAAATGTCGGCTAAAGAAAAACGGGAAGGGTCGGGAAGACTGCCAGTGAACTGATAGGTGTTGGGAGAGATAAATATTCTCTACTTTAGGTAAAGCTGAGCGATTGAGGTTACAAAAACCATAAATACTTGTGAATAAACCTTTAACTTATTTGAAAAATATGCTGTCTTACCTTTACCGACTCTAAAATCCCTAAAATCAAAGAAAATTCGTCTAAAAAACTAAAATTCGTCAATCATAAACAAGCAAACATAAACAACAAGTTTACGAAAAAATACGTTTCCCAACGAAAACTTTAAAAGTCAAAATGGCTGCATTCAGCCAGCCGCGGCGACCGTTGAGTCGAGATTAAAAAGAACTTTAATTGATTACGTGAGCCACTGGGCCCGAGCAAAAAAGGGCACAAAGTCCTGAGGCCAACTAATTAACGCTCGATTTAAAGTTGAAAAGAAATCTGTGAAGAATCCCTCGCTGTTAGTATGTACTTTTTTGTTCTAGTAACGCCATGGGATGTATGTATACCTACTGAATTTGAGTAAATACTAAACGATCTTGATAAGACTTTCTATTTAAAAATTCAGTTCACTTTAATGCAGCACAAATCAATTTAAGTAAAATAATTATATATCAATTAGGTACTTAATCCATTGAATCCTTATTTCTAAAATTATTTTATTTTATAAAACATATTTCTGTAGTTAAGTAGTTATCAAGATTATTTACTTTTAGTCAAGTGCCTACTCAAATGAAGTGTAGAAATATTTTAAAACGAATTTCAGGTCACAAGCGAGATTTTTCTAATTTAATAAGATAAGGGCACATTTCCACGATTTATCCCTATGTGTTCCAGGGTCTCGGTAACACGTTCGAACAGTCCAGCAGCCTAAGAACAATTGAACATCTATCCAGTACCTTTACACTGCAAATACTAGACGAGTGGAAGAAATCAGAGGTAATATACAGTTATTTTCTTTTAATTTGTATATCCTTTTCTTTATCTGCATACTGTTTATATCTCTTTAATCCCTATTTTCTTTTTGCAGGTATGTTGGAAGAGATCTCTTTAGAAATAAGCATTACCTTGGTATCTTCTTTCTTTCCTGTTATTTTTTTTATTGTTTGTGTACAAAAAATCGTGAATAATTAAAGGAAAAAGGTAGTGCAAAAGGATTCTTCAAAGAAAACAGACATGATCATAATCATGTAGAAATAAGTTATATTAGTTAAATGTATTTCTTTCACTTTCAAAATTGAGAAGACTGACCAGTATTTTTTTGTGCCTACAATACTGTTTTAACTAAACAGTACTCTTGAAACATAAAATTCTTAATTTGACCGCACTCAGCGCTAATTCGGTGAAATAGCGCTTTCTTACTTCGAATTAGCCGTTTTATTTCATCCAATTAAAAAAGAGTCTTACAGCAATACTTTACAGTTTCATTTTCTTTGTCTTACTTACGTACACAGGCTTTTCGCTTAAAATGTAGTGTAGCTCTGAATATGATTCGTTAGAATCAAAGCTGTTTATGAGTCTATTATATAGTTAATCTGTTACATTGTTGCCTTTGAGCAGATGGCCGATGGGGTTGAAAAGTGCTGGAATGGAGACCAGGGACTAGCAAGCGCAGCGTAGGACGTCCACCAACAAGGTGGACAGACGACCTTATAAAGGTCGCCGGAAGACGCTGGATGCAGGTCGCCTCGAACAGGTATCTGTGGAGATCTAAGGGGTAGGCCTATCGGCCTATGTTCAGCAGTGGAAGTCCTATGGCTGAGATGATGATGATGATGATGATTGTTGCCTTTGAGCACACAACGAATTTATGTAAAAACCGCATCCAAATTGATTTATCCGTATAAGACACACAGTGCCACAGACAAGCACTTATTGCCGTCAAACTTTTAACCATCTTCTTTTTGCATCGGGGTTTAAAAGTCAATTAAATTAGATTCTCTTTTTTACAAATATAAGTACAGACATCTAACATCCAACATTGACGTTTAAGATAACTTTATTCTCATACAATTAATTCACTTACATAGAGGTAGGTACATGAGAACACTAAAGTTATAAACATTATAGTTAAGATTTTGACAAAAACTAGACATTTGGTAAAACACCAAACTTACGAAGCTTTTTGATTCACTTATACACTACGATTTTGCACGAACCAGTTAATTTAGTTCGAGTGGCAAAACCGAAACACGGCGTACCTTTATTTTACTTGGAAAAATTGACTCGGCCCATCGCTTATGAGGAACGCCAATGGAAAAGGGGCCCAAACTACCCGGAGCTTTTAGCGAGAAGGGTTCTTCTGGTTATTATGGCGCAGCTCACTTACTCTGCTTTTTAAAACGCACCCCGATGTTTCTAAATTATTCCTAATACGGTGAACATATCGTACCTCCGTGGTGGGTGCAAAAAACCTATTTTGCCTTAGATTCTAGTATTAAGAATGTAGTAGGTAAGACTGATCATTTCATTCTTTACACTATAAGTTGATTTGTTTCTTTAAACACGCTAAACTCAGGAACTTCTGGTTCGTTTCGAAAACTGATTTCAGTGTTAGATGGCTCATAATCCAGGAAGGCTGTTTGCTACTCTTTGTTCGGGTGCGCGAACTTGTTTTCACGAGACACAGGTGAATCGGCTGTCGAAAGCTTGTTTAAATAAAAAATCCGACTATTTTATTATTTTATATTAATGCTAAATTAGTAAAAAGTTCCGGAAATTGTTCCACTAACAATCCCTAGTCTTGGATAAAGCTCATCAGTAATCGCCCAGCGAAAAATAAAATATATAATTATTTGTGTAAATTCGTATATTTCGCTTTTATTGGCAAGCGGACGTGATCAGATTACAGTTCGGAGCAAGCAAACAATTTTACGATAGTATTTATGGCATTAAACATGGGAAAGTGTCCCTGATACGGAACCCAGCCCTCATTCGGGGCTATAAATTATAATCGAAAAGAGCCCACAACTCGAGTCGCCAAAACGTGGAAATTATTACGTTTCCCGCGCTCACCCGCTGTCAGTGTTGCCAGCAGCTATATTTTATTTATACCTTTTACGAGTGTTGCCAGCCATAAAAAAGTTTTAGTAGGTGTTGTAAAAGTAAAGGTGCCGGTTTTTTCTCTCGTTAGAATACAGCGTTGATAGGTAACGCGAATAGTGTTTTATTTAATAGTTGGTACGTTTGTAGGTAACGATTTACCTGCACGTGTGGTTTTATTTAAATGCTATTTGTGAGCAACTATTTGGACAGAGCTGGAATATAATCTACTTTCTTGTTTACCCATCAACACAATTCTAAAAATCTTTTATTAATAACAAGTTTATTAAGAACAAGAATATTCTTCTAGCAGAGAATATGTAAGCAAGTACAATCGAGTGAAAAAACCTTTTGTAATATAAGTGTTTACTTCGAGCGGTGTACGTTCGGCAAACAACATTTATAACCAAATGCGGGTAGTTTACACTGTTACCGAATGTACCTGTGAGTGTCTGTGCAATATCCGCTCCTACCTCATATCCGCTGTTCGTTCTCAGACTTTAGACTGCGGATACGTGCATAAGCGACAGCGATTTGAAACGGGAATCTTCCGCGTACTACTAGATGTTAAAAAATCGTGTTAGAAAAAGGGTTTTATTTTATAAATCCAAAAGAATGTTATAGCTATTCAAGTCAAATGTTAGTACAACATTTAAAGAGCCGGTAGATGCAACATTATGTAATTTGAGGAGTATTGAAGATTTGAAACACATCCTTTGATGACTAACTCCAGTTTTTCTAAAATCAGCACTGATCTTAACATATCGCTTGGTAGATATTTGAACTTGGTAGATCTTATTAAAATTCTTATGTCTTCTTCCTAAATCATTCAACCCACAGTTACTTAGTCTGCAGATTTTACAAATATTTCTATACTAGCTTTTGCCCGCGACTTCGTTCGCGTGGTATAGTGACTTCCGGCAGATTTTTAGTTTGACCAACAGATGGCGCTATATGTCCGGAATATTTTTTTTATTTTTGTTTTTTTTTTGTAATAAAAACTATCCTATGTCCTTTCTCAAGTTCCAAACTATGTCTGTACCAAATTTCACAAAAATCGGTTCAGTAGTTTAGGCGTGAAGAAAAGACAGACAGACAGACAGAAAGACAGACAGACAGACAGACAGAGTTACTTTCAGATTTATAATATTAGTAAGGATTATCTACGTTTTTTCTCTTGCTTTGTAAATAAGCTACCAGCTACCGCTAGGAGTCGTGGTGGCCTAGTGGGTAAAGAACCAACCTCTCGAGTATGAGGGTGTGGGTTCGATTCCAGGTCAGGCAAGTACCAATGCAACTTTTTTTAAGTTTGTATGTACTTTCTAAGTATATCTTGGACACCAATGGCTGATAAAAAAGGTGAAGGAAAACATCTTGAGGAAACCTGGACTATATACTCTGAAATCACCAATCCTTCTCCGTGTGAGAGGAGGCCTGTGCCCAGCAGTGGGACGATAAAAAGGCTGTAACAGTACCAGCTACCGCTTACTCAGTGGCCGCTACCTTACTGAAAGCAGTCGCAAAGGCAAGGGAGGTAGCGAAATTGAGACGGTAGGCGTACCGAACGGTTTCACTCAGCCATCGCAAGGATATAACATTTGTGCCGGTATAATGTAGCTGTCAGATTGAGACTGTTATTATTTGTGTATCGGAGTTTCGTGGTTGCCAGTTAAAAGTGGTAATGTATGCCAAATAGATTGGTTGAGGTACGATGTGGGGAGGTAGCTCTAGTATAAGTTTAGGCACTCATATCGTCGGGGACTACGGGCTTTTCGCTCGTTCGAAAGAATTATCACAAGCCTGGCACGTTTTTTTTCAACCAATTTGGGGTTGTTTTTTTGTCTACATAAACAGATGCAGTTGAGTACCAGTAATTTCTATAGAACGAATGCCTATATGATTTCATACGTTATCCAATTGTTTCACATTTAACTCACATTTTAACGTGTTTTTACAAACCATTGTATACTCAATCATGTCCATAAAATACTCGTATTAACTAAACGTCTAAAATAGGTAATAGATAATTTTTTAATTAAGTTTTTCAGGAACATTCTCATCGTCATTCAGATCTGAGTACACTATCCCATATATTTTCCCTAAAAAGGACCAATATTCACTTGGTGTAAGGACATTGGTCCCAAAATAAGTCGTTTGGTTCGGTTTTTCGGTCCTAACACGGTTCCTTGTACCAATGACAAATGGCCATGGAACATATTTTAGGGTACAAAAGTCTTACGTGTCTGATTAAGGGACAGAAAATCCAATCATTTGACATAAACTTTCCATGCCACATTGAGAAAGTCAATGTGTAAGGTATCTGTCACATTGATAGTTGCAAGCGAAGCTATACTATGCTACTTATATCAATGTCTATTTTATGAAATTTTACGATGTACACATCATTTTGTAAGCATTTAAGTATATACCTATATTTATCTAACCTGAATATATTTCAGAAGAATAATAACTTTGCCACATTCTTATAACAAAAACGGCTATTTCGTAACTTTATAAACCAGGTATGAAAATTGAAGGTAAAAAATGCAGCAGAATATTGGCAAGTAGAATATTGTCAATATTTCAGAATCTAAGAGGACACACAACACACGTAACACGTAACATAAAAACCTCACACCCCCCTAAAATATAAAATACCTTTTTATCGCATTCAAACCAAGTGTACGCAATCTTTATATTCGTAAGGAATTGAGCAATCTGTACGGTCGGCAGTAAATTTCAGCAAGGAGTGGAGGCGACACTTTTTATTCCTTTCAGGAAATAATCTGCACCTACTCCGAACAATGTTTCAATTAATTTGCTATCCGTACATGTATTTCGGGAGTGTTAGTATAAATACGGTAACGACGTTAATGTTGGTGTAGTATTAAAAAAAAAACAATCGTAATAATTAACACGGTTTTTGGAATTATTATTATTTTCAGTTAAGATAATGTGTTGGTTTTTATCCAAATGCTTTAAATTGTCATGAACAATTAGGGAAGATTCCATTGCAACAGCTTTACGTCTTATTACAAGAACAGGAAACATTATAAACTTTAAATTTTATACCAACCCGAGAATCGAACTCCAATCAAGAACATCAGTAGCGGGAGTGATCACTAACGATATTTTACTTATCTGTGGATTTTCTTACCAGGGATAGGAATTAGACATTCATTGAATGAAGCTATTATCAAAATCCTATCTATATAGATCATCATCATCATCATCATCAGCCTATCGCAGTCCACTGCTGGACATAGGCCTCTCCAAGTGCACGCCACTGAGATCTATTTTCGGCTTCTCGCATCCAGCTCCTGCCAGCCGTCTTGCGCTCCATATAGATAGAATATTGAAAATATGACCGTAAACCAACAAAGCTGTTTACTACATTTGTTCATACCTGTTTTCTCCGAACTTTTCTAAGCATAACGTTGTAAAAACAAATGTTCGTCAATAATACAGGTTTTTACAGATACTGACATAAAACGAGACGGCCAACAAAACCCTAATCTTTTAAATTACTTCGCAACTAATTCGCGTAAACATTTTTTCGTCAAACTCCGCCAAAGATTGATTAAAGAACTTTTTTTACTATCAATGATGATATAGACTCGATTTATTGCAGAAGTTTTTTTTGTTATATATATGTATGTGTGTACTTATATTTTTCTTAATACAAAGTCACATTTGGCAGGAAATTAACCGTTTAAGGTTCTCTATTGACATTTGCGGAGCGGAAAATTATGTATCGTTGTGCAGAAAAGTGTTTTATTTTTATATTATGAGATAATATGGTAAGAGTATCAAATTGAATTGAAAAAATAAATGTAACGCTGCATTTTTTATTGATAAGAACTGTTTTTATAATTTACTAGCTGTTTTCCTCTTGGTTCACCCGCGTCCCATGGGAACTGTTACCTATACTGGGATAAATACAGTCTATATTACTCGGAAAGAGTATAGCTCTAGTTTTTCATCACTGAAATATTTTTTCAAATCGCTTCAGTAGTTTCGAAGCCGTTAGGGTACCAACAAATAAATAATCAAAAGTTTCCTCATTATGTTTTAAAATAGACTAATTTATACAACAAAAAAATTATCTCAAACAAAAATTTGACAAAAAAATTGCGAAACACTTTTGTGTTCGACAGTTCGGTCCTATTTTATTATTTGCGGTAGCATTGAGTACACGGTACATTAGCTCTCTATCGACTAGGGCCCAACGTTTTATATGGGGCTATTCCACTATTGTTAGTTTACGATTGGCCTAGCCAAATGAATGATCAAAGTTCCCATCATTATGATGCTTACTGCTTTGTTCATCAACTTTTGGTAAATAGACTTTAACACCGTAAATCGATTGATTTATTAATGTATCTTAGTTTATTTGTAAAACTTATAGAGGACAAAAACTTTGTCGTATTGGTTCCATATCATAATTCTATGACTTAATATGCTGAAAAGTCAGCTTGTCACCAAAAGAATGAAATTGTTCTCGAGCCCTACGCCGCTACGACTGCTACGAGCGTGCGTAGTCGTACTACGGCGTAGCAGAAACTTAATCATAATAATTTCATAATTTATCTGTATGTCTGTCCACCTCAAACAAAAACATAAGTGCTTAAGAAAGGATTAATTTTATGCAAATGTGATATGTTGTTAAATCATCCTTATACATTAGTGTGCGTGTCTACGTATGTGTGAATATTTTCACTCAGCTCACTTTGACGGCCAGAGGTCGGTGAGTCAATATAGTCTGGCCTATCTAGAAAGGACACTTATCAGAATTTTTTTGGGCTTTATTTCCACCTTCAGTAATGTGTTATTATAGGTTGACGAGATGTAGATTTACGAGATGAAAAAGTCGTGGTGGCCTAATGGGTAAAGAACCAACCTCTCGAGTCTGAGGGCGGGGGTTCGATTTCAGGTCAGGCAAGTACCAATGCAACTTTTCTAAGTTTGTATGTACTTTCTAAGTATATCTTAGACACCAATGACTGTGTTTCGGATGGCACGTTTAACTGTAGGTCCCGGCTGTCATTGAACATCCTTGGCAGTCATTACGTGTGAAGCTAGTAAGTCTGACACCAGTCTAACCAAGGAGTATTGGGTTGCCCAGGTAACTGGGTTGAGGGGGTCAGATAGGGCAATCGCTCCTTGTAAAGCACTGGTACTCAGCTACATCCGGTTAGACTGGAAGCCGACACCAACATAGTTGGGAAAAAGGCTCGGAGGTTGATGATGATGAGATGTAGATTCACCCTTTCTATGTAGTATTTGTTTTAGAAACCTATCTTACATACCTCTTAAAAAAATGGTAACTATAAAACAATAGAAAATCAATTGTGTCTCGCGTTGGTTTTGATTTTTCGCTGTCTCTTCCAGTTTTAAGTTACATCTACGTTCAATGTAAACTATCGTAAGTAAGCAAGTTAAATTTAACTTGAGTTGGGCTTTAAGGCATTGTTTATTGGCTGGGAGGCTTCGACGCGTGGCCATGCGAGGGTAAATATAAGGGGAAACACACGAGGTATAATGTACCTCTATATTGTTAATTGATGCTGATATTATAATTTGAAAGTGAATTGGTTTGGTGCATTTTCGTGTTAATCAAATGAATCGATTAAGATGTAGGTAATGTTGTAGGTACATTGAAAGAATCTGCTTAGGCAAAGTAACTCCTTCAGTACTCGGGCGATATTGCGACAATAAGGAAAATACCAAAAATACTAACCAATACCTAAAGCTACACAAAACCACCTTTAAACCTTATTCATACCTATTTCTTAATTTTATCCCTCTACTGGAATGTTAGTCTATTTTAGTCTTATTTATTTTATTTTCGGCAATATCGTCACAGATTTGCCTTACTGCCACGACCAGCTATACTACTGTTACAGCCTTTGTATCGTCCCACTGCTGGGCACAGGCCTCCTCTCACGTGGAGAAGGATTGAGCATTAATCACCACGCTTGCTCAATGCGGGTTGGTGATTTCAGACTATATAGTCCAGGTTTCCTCAAGATGTTTTCCTTCACCTTTTTAATCAGCCATTGGTGTCCAAGATATACTTAGAAAGTACATACAAACTTAGAAAAGTTGCATTGGTACTTGCCTGACCTGGAATCGAACCCACACCCTCATACTTGAGAGGTTGGCTCTTTACCCACTAGGCCACCACGACTTTTAGCTATACTAAGCCACCCTTAAATCGCATTCATACCTATTTCAAAATTTTCTCTTAATTTTATCCCTGTACTGATATTTTAGTCTTATTTATTTTATTTTCAGCAATATCGTTACCGATTTGCCTTACTGTCTGACCTCCATTGCGGCGCTACAGGGGGCTCCATAAAATATTTTATGACACTAATAAACTCGAAGGCTACACAAGAGCGAGTTTACTAACGTCCTCCCAAGTTGTCAGCGTTA
The DNA here is from genome assembly GCA_963856015.1 of Helicoverpa assulta. NCBI lineage: Eukaryota > Metazoa > Arthropoda > Insecta > Lepidoptera > Noctuidae > Helicoverpa > Helicoverpa assulta. The sequence goes on from CAWLCW010000012.1 coordinate 11,926,634, forward strand.
AATGACCGAGAAATTAGATATATACCTTTGTGTGGTCGGTTTGTTTAACGAACACACGCAAATTATACGGATAAAAAACTTCGCGTAATTGTCTAATGTAGCCAAGCAGTTAATGATATGTTTTTCGTGAATATTGCTTGGTCCCGATGAGGTTTTCTTTTTCTTTGTGAAATATTACGCAGTTTTTGTTATTAGACTCGGTTTTGGATATTTATTATATTAATATGTGATGGAAAAGTTGTTTATTTATTAAGGTATTTTTTTATTATTGTTGGGTAGAAGTTCGATTACTAGCAAATATGAACAAAAAAATACTAGCGCAGTATGAATTATGGAGCGAATGTGCGATATTTTAAAAACTGTTGTACCGATTTGTTTCATACGATATATTTCCATGTTTATTTTAATAATGGGTTCCAAGACCGTCGAAAAAAAAAAATTAAACTTGATAAGTGGCGCTGCTGTCGGTATTTTCTCTTAAACGAGAACAATTTCGCTAGGTCCACATTAACTTTAATAAAAAATCATACATCAAAACAGCAATTGATTTTTGACTCCAATACTTAAAAACTCAGTTACATTTATTTATCCTTCTGTCATAAAACAACATACTCACGGCCTTTTTGCTAAATCCCCACAAGGAAATGTTTTTTTCTTGGAAATAAAAACGTTTGCAGCCGAACGTCACTTATGTTCACGCCAGTTGTCATTACTCACGGGTTGTCAATGACGAGATGTGTTAAAAGAAACAGCCTGTATATTGTGCATTAGGATTAGGATAAAGGTCCATGTATGATTTCGTACGAATGTATTATTTTGAATGTTTGCATTTATAAGTATAGAAATAGCAATTTTGTTTGGTTTATAGCTTTTTTTTTGGCCTATGTTTCTCTATGAATAAAAAAAGTTGATTTCTAACAAGGAAGCTTGAATATGAACATAAATGTTGATTTCTTAGTGTATTTTTTGCTGATTTACAACATCCACACAGACAAAGTCGGGGGCAGCAGCTCCTAATACATTTGGATATAGTAACATAAATAGTTGATTTACAAGATTTAATTGCAGAAACATAAACGTCGGATAAGTTAAATATTTCTTTCAAAAGCTATGTCGAAGACTGTCAATTGAAGAGAAAATAGCCAACCTTAAACTTTTACGACAAACATATATGTCCTCTTACTTAACATCACAACAAAGGCATACATATTTGTTTAAATCAAAAATCATACGCACAAGAATACATTACTTGACATCAGAACCGATCCCTCTCAGCTGCCAGAGCCAATAACTCGTTCGATCTCCGAGCAAATCATGCCGAACGTTTTATGTATGTACACCTTTTATTTTCCTTCCATTATTCCTGCAAGACCATGGAGAATAAAATGACTAGTGGAGGTGCCATAAAGGATGTCTTAAGAATGTACCGCGCCAAAATGCGGGTGTGCGGGGATGAGGAACGATACCGTCTTCGCCCTTGGACCAGATCGTTTTTGTAACACCAAAACTTGGCAACAGATGTCGCAAAGAACCCGAACGCCCCGGTAGTCCACTATCCACTAGTAACTGATCGTTTTAGTCATGCCCACCGTACGAATTTGACCTAGAAGAAGGCGCCTCTCCGCTCATCTTACGTTACTCCGTGTAAAAGTCACATTTTTATTGTTACAAGCAAGATTCCATAAAAACGTGACATACTGACGAACGCATGGGCCCGTTGGGATTGAGCTTGGCTTCTTGTCTTACATATATTTGGGGTTTCAAGTGACATAACAATACTGAAAACCCCGGAGACTGTTATGGGATACTTTTTATCCGGGTGCGCGAGAATAAGGCTTCGAAACTCGAGAGACACAGCGGGAATAAACTAGTCTAATACAATCGAGTTGTAGTGCAAACACATCTCAAGTTACGCATTCATTTAAATGACGCAAGCCACGATAGTTGGCGCTCTTTGAGCCCAAGCATGGACGAAAAAACTTTCATAAAAGTGAGCGCCGTCGAATTTCAAACGAACCCTGATTCCATCGTTAAAAAGAGACAAAGTATGAGAGCTATACGTGGATAACAAAGAGCATCCCTTCTGAAATTGACATAATTTTCCAGGCGAAAAATTCTTCTGATCCCCTCTGAAATTCCACAAATTTTATTGTTGCGTCGTTTGTTAAGGCAGTACTCCTGTGTACGCTATATATCGCTTTTTGTCCGTTCCCAATATCTATCTATGAGGTTTAGCTTACTAGGGAATTTGACATTATGTACATACTTGTATGGGGCTAATGTCTAAATTCTATCTCTAGTAAGCAAATCCACAGGTAGATAGTATATTGGGATCGGCCGTTAGTGTAGCTAGCTGTCTTTAGAAAAGCAAAGATAAGTTGAAGCTATTTTATTTAGTTACCCATAGTTCTTTGTAGGTATGTCATAGTTGATGCGATACTTTTGCTAAATGTTATTTGTGCGTTTGTTTGGGTGTGTTTTTGTGAAACAAACATTAAATAATGCTAGGACAAAAGCGTTTACCAATTTCTTTATTCTCTGGAATGATAGGTGGAGATGGAAAGAGAAATTGTTATTTTGGTTAAACGCACTGATAGACAGTCTAATATTATGTATCTTTCTCCATTTTGATTATACACATTTGTATCTCCATATGTAATGAGGTGGGCTACTTAATCTTTATAGCGCGTGAGAAATAAACCATTCTCATTACTAACAAAGTATACTCAATACTTTATTAGCATTCCATATGTTAGGTGGTATATTATGGTTAGAAACAATATGGACCCACTCTCCTCACCTCCTCTCAGTTTACTATTAGCTTATTAATAAAATATAATTATATTTATTTTCCAATAACTCCCTTAAGTCACACAAGTTTACATAGCATTGCTCGCACGGGTAGCTACGCATTTAATGTGACATCTCCTTTAAGCTGCCAGAGATATATTCGACGAAGTGTACGATATTAATTAGGGATAAAAATGTATGTGTGCTCCTTATTACTTGTATCTCTCGCATTTCATGTCGAAATAAGGTACAAGCTAGAAAAAATATATTGTTCCGACCTCGGGCGGTCTTGAGCAAGTTTATTATTGAAATTATTTTGATTTTAGTTGTCCTTTTAGTTGTAAAATTCGACAATTAAGATAATTAAGGATTATTTGTATATTTGTTACTGTTTCGTGTAAAACGACTGCATGGATTTCGATGAAACCTGGCAGTATGGAAGTTTCTGTATCGGAAAATCGTGCGCGGAAAATAGTTTATGTATATACGGTCATTTACATATTAATGCTTTTGTATATCTTATAAGCCGATCGAAACAATCAGTTTATTAAATCAATTTCGTTGTAAGTTGACCTATGTAAGTACAATCTTCTAATTTCTATCACCTGACACTGATCGTACCAACTCAGCTCAGTCATAGCTTGGTACCAAGACTTATTTCAAATCCAACTAATGATAACCATTGATTAACCTACACATTAGTCAACGCCTTCAAAAATAGTAACGAAACACAATTTAGCTTACTATCGAACTATACCATTGACGCAATTAAGCTCAGATTTATAGCGGGACAAAGATATAAACACACAAATGAACGTGCGCTACCAACGGAGGATTGTCGCGTCTGACAGATTTATTCATTGCACGGCACCGCGTAGGGATGCCAGGGCGAAAAATTACAACATGTTGCCACTTTGTTATGTTAATACCGTATTCTTTACGAAGCTTGTTCTCTCGGGGGAAGTGAGTGTTTGGTTGTGAACTGATTATTGGCGACGATGAATATTGTAATTGCGAACTGTTTGTCTGTAGAATTTTCCGGGATTACGGTTATGTTACAAATTATCGTCCACCAGCGGGTTTACCGTCCTGTAAGAACTACTGTATAAAAAATTTAATATTACATTCAAAATGTAATTTTAGTTTCTTGCAAAAACCATAACATTTGTACTAACCTATACTGATATTGTAAAAGCTGGACTGTTTGTTTACTTAAACGCGCTAATATCAGAAACGACTAGACTGTTTTGAAAAAATCTTTCAGTGTTACTTTCTATTTAGGTGCACCGAGTAATTCCCATAAGACTAGGGTGAAACTGACACTTAAATAGTACCTAATACATAAAAATGACACACGGTCGGATTGATAACCTCCTTCATTTTGGGCAGTCGGTTAAAACAAACAGAAGTATAGGTTTCTTTGTGCGATTTCAACATATATGTGCGTTTAAGAGTAGGTACGTATATAACCAGGACTCGTAAATGAACGCTCGGTGGGAATACCGCCGGATTGTCGCGTCTGACAGATTTATACATTGCACTGTACGGAACGCACCGCTCAGGGTTGCTACGTTAATAAATGTCAATATTGCTAATATAAAAATGTAATATTACGTGCTTATAACTTGTCCAGGTTGTAAGCACGTAAACTACATTTTTACTGTTAGCAATAATTATAAATTAATAATTATAACTTGTCCAGGTTGGGGTATTGGGTTGCCCGGGTAACTGGGTTGATGGGGTCAGATGGGGCAGTCGCTCCTTGTAAAGCACTGGTACTCAGCTACACCCGGATTGACGGGAAGCCGACCCAAACATAGTTGGGAAAAAGGCTTGGAGGATGATGAACTTGTCCAGGTTGACAAGTCAAATATGAGTGGGTTCGATCCCAGGCAAGTACCAATGTAAATTTTCTAAGTTTGTATGTATACTTTCAAAATATATCTTGGACTCCCATGATTGATTAAAAATTGAATCTAAAATCATCGCAATAAAATCAATCTTGAGCAAGCGTGGTGATTAACGCTCAATCCTTCTACATGTGAGACGAGGCTGGTGCAAAGCAGTGAAAAGATAAAAAAACTAATGATAATATAAGAGTAAAAATATAACAAAAATCTTTATTTACTCTTCAATAACATTGTGTTAAGTACATTATAATGTAAGTTGCATTTTTTAGAGAATGGTGTCTGATTGTCTGATTAAGGCTACCCCTGTGTGATCACCTTCAATACAATGATGTGCAAATGTAAATTAATAAAATTATTGTGACGTGGCAACCCTGAGCGCATCTGTTACCATAGCTACGTACACAGTTATCAAAGATAGCGCAGTTTATGAATGCGATAGGACTGTGTGATAAACCTTATGTGACGCCTAAACCTAATGTGTAAGGTTATTACTACTAACTATTGAATAGGAAACTAGTTATATAGATCTATACTCTGTTTATTTACACAAAATGTACATTAGTTTAAGGTAAATTAAATCTGTATTATTTACATAAAAAATAAACTAAAGTGTATTTTTACACTGGTTAATACAAAGGTGTAAAATTTAATTTAGTAAAAAACATTAGTGATCCATTAGTCATCATCCGATTAAATGCTCGATAGTCATTGGTCATAATAGGTATATTATCAATACTTCTCAATTGGAAATTGCTTTTTATTAGGTACTGGGCACAACATACCTTTTGCCTTGATAATAACAGTTTTTACTTTACACATCAATTTTTCAATTCTAAAATTAAAACAAGCATACATAAATATAAAAACAAAAATAAGACAGCCAGATTCGTATTTCATAGCGGGCAGCACTTGCAGCCTCATATTTGCGAAGATGCCCCGAAAATAAGAAATACACAGACAAACAGACAAACATTGACGCTTCGTATCAAAGGCGTTTCAATCGTTGTCGACAAACATGCTCGTGGCAGGCACGGCAAATACTGGAGATTTCATCGCTACACTTAAAGTTTGGTTTCACTAAACAGACAGTGTGAAAATCTGCGACTTTTGGTAGCATGTACAATATCTGAAACAGAAAACAATAATGTTTGTTATTAAAAATAGGCTTATGAAATGATTACCTTTTTCATCAAGATTAAAAACAGCATCGAATACAATCATGATGTACCGCTACGACTTCGCTTTTAGATGTAATTTGTAGATGTCTGCATCCTGATAGTTGTTAATATTGGGCCTTGTATACAGATGATTATTTATTCATTAACAGTATTTTGGAAGCGATTTTTTTGTAGATTGAAAAGGAGCCCATACAAAATATCTTATTTAAAAAAGTCAGCGTATTAACACATAGGCAGTTATCACACAACACCGTAGCGAGTGGCAGCAAAGCAGAAATAAACTGCTCAATCAGTCAGGTAATGCTCATGAAAAAGGTATCAGCATATTTAATACAGGCAAATGTAGTACGAGATCAGCTTTGCCTCTTGTCGTATCTAAATCGCATCCAAATTAATCTTAGTTCACAAGACCTCACCTTAACCAAGGATCCGTTGAAGCAAAGTGTTTGTATAGGTTTTGACGATACATTTTGGACGCTTTTTTTAGTCTCGTTCACGCTTTTTTAATTCAAAGGGTGGGCAGATGTGATAAGGATATATGAAAGATGTTTGCAGTTATATGAAAAGATTTTTAGGGGGAGCTTTGGGGTTAGTGAAGTAAGGTAGCATTTTTTTCTTTTGTAAATATTCGTACTCATGCTCCTGACAGGCAAAGTACGAAGTAACATGTAGTAATTAATTCAATTTCGGCATTCCCTGCCAGTTTCAACTTAATAAGATCTTCATTACTTACCTGCAACCCTATTAACAGTAATTCACGTAACTCACTCATTCCAAATACTTAGTTGTGCCAATGTAAATATAATAATATTCCTATTCAAATCCCACTTCAGAAGCTCTCAACAAATAATGACTGACGTCATCTATTGCGTAGTAATTCACAACCAAAACAAAACATGGCCTACTTAACTGCAACATTTTAAATACATTCAAAATAATCCTTATGACTACGTGCTAAAGTTCGAAATCGTTTCAAGGGGTTGCGTGATAAGTTGGTAATAAAAATGTGGGTGATTATAGTCCTTATTACAAGGGTATAAGGTTGTGGGAGCATGATTAAGTGGGGTGAATGAACTTGGGTCCACGTGGTGCCTGCAATTGCGCAGTTTTGAACCCCTGCAGTAGTTACGACGCACATCGCTATATGGGGTAGGGTGACAGGATCAAATGATGGCATAGAATATGTTGCAAAATCTTTACTTTTTTTGGTTTTAAAAATATAGTAAAATACTTGAAAATATAAGATCTTATTCCAACTAAATGAAGATACAAGAAAACAGCATTTGTAAAAAAAACTAAGATTGCATTCAGTCGACAATACCCAATTGGCTTTAATTTAGAAAACAAAGTACCAGTCTTATTACTCAATTTATAAATCCAGAAACAAAATGCAAACTTAATTACTGTTCTAAAGTGCTAATTATTCATTGTATGCAATCTACTGATTAAGGCAGCTAATCTGCTCACCCCGCAGGGAACTAGCGTGATAGTGTATTAGCAAACGCAGGAGACGTATAAATGGTAACAAAATGAAACTCGGACTGATTCAAATGCATCCAGCGACATTGAACCGAAATAGAATTATTTGGAAAATTTTGCAGAAGTATAACTCTGAGGAATCCGCGAAAAAACATATTAGAATCACATTGAGACAAATCATTTAAAAAAATGCTACCTTGCCAAGACAGATACTTGGTAGTCAGACTTTCTGGTTTTTGACGACACCTAATGACTGCCAAAGATGTTCAAATGACAGCCAGAACCCACTAATGCAATGTGCCTTCCAAAACACAGGAAGGAAGCTACTTTCCAAACGGGCAACTATGTAGCATCAAACCTATTTATATTTTTGACGTTCATAATTGCCTGTAAAAACCTAAATGAACTAAATGATTTTACTTTGACAGAGGAACTGTTTATCATAAGCTTGCCATCCATCCACGGACCAAGCGCAGCAAGCTATGCTTAACCTCATAATGTATCAACGGGTGTGGCTGTTACTTAGTCAGATTTTCGTAGCCAGAGCTTCTTTAAGATTTTGTTAATAGACCTTCTGACTATATCTCTTAAATGTATGAACTTATTAAGTTTAAAATAATGCCTGGTAGTCAGAGCATCCTTTGCGGTTTCAGAATACCTAACCTACGTGATTAATCACTAGAAATGCATGGATTTAATACTAGTCTACTAGCAGATATTCACAATTTAATTTTAGAGGAATACGATTTTTCTTTGTCTGGTAATAATAACTATGTATTTTTATTTTGTTTTGAAAAGCGTCTATGGAGTTTCTTGTCGATTTTGCCGTAAAACACACTCCTTGGAAACATGCTCTTAGTTATTGACGTTTCCTAAGAACTTGTAGACTGTAAGACAATATTAAAATCTATAAAATTTAATCTTAAATTAGATCGGATTTTTTTTTATTAAACCGCTGATTTAAGAGATCCTAAGTCACAAATTATTCCCTAAAAACCTAATAATATGCTTATTTTACGTTTAGACACCAACAGGTGAATTTACCCTACGCTAGGGCGCTTGTATTTAGGTGACCCACATCCGTCCCTTCAGGGAGCACCGCGGTGCACGACATTGCAATCAAATCAGCGTTTTTGCGCAGTTTCAGGACCCATAGCGGACTTTATTGAAAATATTACAGCTTATAAACCACTTCAAACTTGAATTTTAATGTAATTTTGAAGGTAATTTCGTTTTATATGGGTAATTTCTATGGAAGTTATGCGAAATATTTACCTATTATATTTTTACTATATTCTTAAACTCTGCCACTCTTCCTGTCTGGCTTATTCGCCAAAACTACTACATAGAACCAATAATATGAAAGGTAAACAGACTGAGAGTATGAGAGTCTAGTAGTCGTAGAGGCTGAGACGTAGGTATATTGGCAACTTTTTACCCGGCTGCGGAAAGTGAAATACGGGGAACAGCAAGAGTATTTGTAACAACATATGTAAAAACGTATGTGTAAAGCTAAAACTATTTAATAAAAGCAATTACAATGTAATGCCTTCCAAACCATTTGAAACATACAAATTGAACAAAATAAACCCAAATTGTCACACAAATAAATTTATAGACAAACAGAATTGCTATTTATTTAAACAGAACCTAAAATGGCTGACTTTGAAACCGTCAGCAAAACACTCGTAAACAAATATACACCAATATTGTTTATTTTGCTAACGTTACGTAAATAGATGAATTTGCGAATCCCGATATAATATCAAACTAGACTCGGCCGTTGTAGTCTGCTGTACACTAGTACAATTATAAATGTGAAAGTTTGCGAGTTTGGATATTTAAATGTTTGACCTTAGCGTACATTGAAGTGTGTATGAAGCATGTATGCATTAGTAGTATGTATTTGGTGTAAGTGATTAAAGTGAGCAGTCATAAATCAGATCGATTTATAAACAGACGTGTCTTTAATTCTCCCGTTACCACAACATCTCAAGGCGGCCCTGCCATATACGGTCCGCGCGTGTCTCAAATTATAATTCACTGGTAATGTCCATATCTTGATCTATCAATTAACATAAAACTAGTTGACGATACCTTTTCGACTTTGCTTGCAAACTTTTAATCGGCTGATAACTTGCTCATCTGATGCTGATATCTTGCTCAACTTGCTCATAAATCAGTAGAAAAATGAATGGTAATGCACAAAACCACGATCAGGTATTTATCAGACCGACTAAAAACTTTAAATTCACGATTTCTTTGTTTAGTATGAAGGGTGCGGGTACTCTTACTCTTGAATTCACTCTGGGCACGGGTAAATTCGGTAAACATTATCCTGGATACGATTTTCAGCATAAATTAATCAAGAATGTGTGTACCATATTTACCTGTATAAAAGGGGGACAAAAACAATACTACAGTCCCCTGGAGGTGAAGTGAAGGCTTTACATTGGTCGCAGTCGGATCAATACCACCGATTGAACCGTAATAATTTAACGAACCAAGGCGTCATGTATATACCTATTGTCTTCATTATGTTCTTACTTATGTAGAGAGTATTGTCAGTCGATGAGAATGAACATGTTATTTATAAGACGCAAGAATATTTAAACACAATGGCATACTATTTAGATACGTACTGTGGGTGTGGGTGCTGTGAGTGTGGGTGCTATAAATAAAATGGCTTAGTAGCGGTTTCGCCCTAATTTTGCTCGCCCGAATCGGGCGAATGAACTATTTTCAATTTTGAATATTTTTTAGGGCCGTTTTCGCCCGAGACAAATTTAATAGCGGGCGAATCAGGTCAAGTAAAATTTAGTAATGGACTATTCGCCCAAATACTATTATATACCTCAGAAAAAATAAGTAGTACAGTCGAGCGCACCATGTTCAAATATTTTTAAGGAGGATTTACTTAGGCACATGTGTTACTCAAAAATAGTAAGTAACCTACTAGATAATATATTATGCATAATGACTTTTGTTCCTCAGATAGAAGTAAAGACACAGCAAATAAACGCACCCTCAGGAACACAAAAGATAGTAGTATAATGCTGTCCCTGTCACTCATTTGCAAATTGTGCAGCGTGTTTCCCATCATTTGGTTTAGTGTGTCTAAAATACTGACAGAATAATAACATATCTGCTTAAAGTGCGTGCATAAATGATGTGAAGTCAGACATATAACTTATTTTATATTTATTGTTTCTTCAAAAAAGCCTGGATACACTAAGAAGTAAGTGGTAAATATGTACTTAGTTATTCATACTTGTTATTCTAGGTGCTTTTTGTTTTAAACACATATAAATATTATGTAACACAATGATAAATTACTTGTAATATATTTTTGAAAGTTGAATAAGTTTTGCACTGTATTCAATTACCGCAATAAGTAATTAGCATAATCTGTGAATCACAGCTATGTTTTACGTTTGTTGGTTGGTTGTTTATGAGATCATAGCACAGCGCCCCCTAGTGGAAGCGTCATTACACTATTCATTAAAGTCAATAATGCAACTTAATGCACCAAATTAATAAAGTAATTCCATTTTGTGTTATGCCTGATGTGTTTTATGATGTTAATTATTGGCTATATTTGCTTTTCTTGTTGCACATCTTGCGATTTTTCTATTGCCTGCTATTGCTCGCTTATTTCACGTATCTAATGTTCAATTTTTTAAATTTTCAGACCAGTTAGACTACGTGTACTAATCAAAAGTGTAACTGGAGTATTTATGTAAGTAGTTTTTTTATCATATTTACAGATGCACGTTAATTACATATTCATAGTTTCAAATATGATTTAAAATATAAATAATTATGTTGTCATTAACACTTCATTATGTTGTGAAATGAAAATGAGTAATTTCTAAGTAAATTATATAATTATTTTCGTGTATGGTGAAATTATACCATTATTTTCAGATGTGGCTAATGATTTGAATCGTTGAACGATTTGAATAATGGCAGAGCAACCCTCTACAAGCAAGGGTGAACTAGCTGATTTCACTTTAATTAAATCAAAAAGAGGTCAAGATCTTCTCTTGCGACATGGTTACAGTTATAATAAACGTAGGGAAAATAAAAACGGTGTAATTGTATGGAGATGCATACAAAGAAATGAATGTAAAGCACAACTAAAAACGAACATTGATTGTACTGTACTAATAAGCGAAAATCCTCATTTATGTCAACCAAGTCATATAGACAATGAGTCAAAAATCAAAATTGACAAATGTATAAAACGCGCTAAAACAGAACCTACTACCAGCGTGCCAAAAATTTATTCGGACATGGTTTCGGAATTACAAGATTCTGGGCTTGATTTAGTAAAGAGAATTCCAAATAATGATACTGTTAAAAAAAGACTGTATGCAAGCAGGAATAGAGCACTGCAAGTTAAAAAAACAAGGTTCAATAAGGTTCAGGACTTAGTTGTGCCACCGTGCTACGATAATTTACTTTTTGCAGATTTTAAAGACAATGAAACGCGTATTATACTCTTTGCAAATAAAAAAGTTTTAAACTTTCTTAAAAATGCAGAAAATGTTTTTTGTGATGGAACATTTAAAAGTTGTGTTCCACCATTTTCACAAGTTTACACGCTACACGTTGATGTTGGTAGTACTGACAAAAAAAACAAATATTCTTCCAGCTATATACGCCTTATTGCCTAATAAAAAAGAGAATACTTACAAAACTTTTTTAAATTTAACTAAGAGTCAATTACCGCAATTCTCCCCAAAATGTTTTACAACAGATTTTGAAAAAAGTGCAATGTTGGCCATCGAAAAAGCCTTTCCAGAGGCACGGATCCAAGGCTGTTTATTTCATTTTAAAAGATGTTTGTGGAGGAAAGCGAAACAGTTAGCAATGGATAAGTCTTTAATTCATAAAATTCACGTAAAAAGATGTATGGCTTTAGCATACTTGCCTCAAGAGTATAAAATAGACGGGTGGTTATATGTGCAGGCTGAAAATAGAAATGAAGACAAAATAACTAAAGGACAATGCCAGGGTCTGGGCTCAAAGTTTGTCCAGCAGTGGGAGTAGTTCCAGCTGGTTCCATAGTGCACTCTGAACAAGAAATCCAAATATTTTTGAAATCGGTCCCAGAGGTCCCGAAAAAAACCGGTTCAAATGTTCTCCATAGATAGTCACTTAACAAAGGCCGAGCCATTTGCCCAGTAGTGAAAGTGGTCGAAATAGGTTCTTTACTGCACTGTTAACACGAAATCCAAATATTTTGGAAATCGGTCCCAGAGGTCCCGAGAAAAACTGGTTCTAATGTTAAACTTGAACAGTCACTTTATAAAGCCCAAGCCATTTGCCCAGTAGTGGGAATGGTTAGAATAGGTTCTTAACTTCACTGTTATCACGAAATCCAAATATTTTGGAAATCGGTCGCAGAGGTCCCGAGAAAAACCGGGTCTAATGTTAATCTTGAATAGTCACTTTATAAAGCCCAAGCCATTTGCCGAGTAGTGGGAATGGTTAGAATAGGTTCTTAACTTCACTGTTATCACGAAATCCAAATATTTTGGAAATCGGTCGCAGAGGTCCCGAGAAAAACCGGGTCTAATGTTAATCTTGAATAGTCACTTTATAAAGCCCAAGCCATTTGCCGAGTAGTGGGAATGGTTAGAATAGGTTCTTTACTTCACTGTTATCACGAAATCCAAATATTTTGGAAATCGGTCGCAGAGGTCCCGAGAAAAACCGGTTCTAATGTTAATCTTGAACAGTCACTTTATAAAGCCCAAGCCATTTGCCCAGTAGTGGGAATGGTTAGAATAGGTTCTTTACTTCACTGTTATCACGAAATACAAATATTTTGGAAATCGGTCGCAGAGGTCCCGAGAAAAACCGGTTCTAATATTTAAACTTGAACAGTCACTTTATAAAGCCCAAGCCATTTGCCCAGTAGTGGGAATGGTTAGAATAGGTTATTTACTTCACTGTTAACACGAAATCCAAATATTTTGGAAATCGGTCCCAGAGGTCCCGAGAAAAACCAGTTCTAATGTTCTCCATAGATAGTCACTTAACAAAGGCTGAGCCATTTGCCCAGTAGTGGGAATGGTTAAAATAGGTTCTTTATTTCACTCTTAAGACGGAATCCAAATATTTTGGAAATCGGTCCCAGAGGTCCCGAGAAAAACCGGTTCTAATGTTAGCCAGCCATTGTTAGCTAGCCATTATAAGCAGCCACAAACCTCACAACCTCTTTTCTTGAAATAACATTCAGATAGTTAGTGGTTTCACTGTTAATAGGATAAAAAAACAGGAATAGACGTTTAAAGGAAATTGTTGTTTCTCTTGCTTTTCAGTCTCTATCTACCACAATCAGTCCTAAGTTCGTGTAGCGTCATGCAATTAATATCCGTAATGGCAATGGAAAAATCTTATCAAGACGAATAAAATAAGCTCGAACACGAGGTAGTAAATAGATACCGTTGAGGAGTTCCCTCGTCTCACTGTCGTCTCCATCGTCAGGTCAGGTTTTAACCTCCACTGTTTTGTGGTGTCAGAGACATATACCCGAATGACAACTTTTTATTCGATATGTGCCTACAATTTCCGAGAGTTCCCTATTGTTTTAAGGTTTCTATCACCAGACCCTGGACCGAATAACAAAGGAACCATTTGGAAAGTAGATTCTTTCAAACAATAAAATAATTGTTTAAATCGGTTGGTAAACGACGGAGCTATGCACGTACAAACGTAAAAAGAATACTAACTACTAACTAGTAACTGAGAAACTCCTCCATTTTTTGAAGTCGGTAAAAAAAATTCTTGTTCAATACCTCGTATTTGTCGATTAATATTATAATGCATTTCAATTAAGATAATAAAAGTGGAATAGTTAAGAGTTCGTAAGCATATTTTTCGTAATATTGAATAAGAGTCAATCCAGTTTTTCTCAGGACTCCTGGGACAGATTTCGAAATATTTCGGACTGGGACCTATTATAAGCCTATGGAACATAATACACTATGCAGTTACCGTGGACAACTCTTGAGCCCAACTTCCATACAAAGAATAGCATTGTCCTTTAATGATTACTTTGTCAATACTTGGGTTAAAGAAGAAGTATATTTTTACGACAAATGGTCTTTTTATGATATTTCTCATAAAACCAACAACGCAATTGAAGCTTGGAACTCGCGTTTTAATAAAATGTGCAAACCAAAGCCAAATTTAATTTTGTTCTTAAATGCTATTTTTAAATATTCAAATTATTACTTATCATTTTATAACAAAAATCAATATATATCTAAAAAAAATCCTGAGACTATTAGATTACAAAATAGGATCGATGATATCCTGCAACAATTGTTTAATGGTGAAATAAATTTACCATTGTGCATTGAAAAATTGCGAGTTTAATTATATTGTAACCTTGTAAATTCAAATAAACACTAATTACGAATAAATACCAAATTAAAAATTAGATTAAGCAAAACTGTGATAATGATTGTGATTAAAAATTAGATTTAGTTAAGCGATATTATAGTAAAACACTGTGATTATAATTACCAATACTGTGATCATTATTGAAATCTGCTAAAAATACTTTTTATATTACCTACTCAAAAAATATTTAACATAAATAAGTACAAAATCATATTTATTGTGCTTTGAAATTTGTAAAAATACTGTGATTGATTATTAGTAAGTACAAAGTTATAATGAGTAAAAGACTGTGAAGTATAATTATAAGAAATATGTAAGTGTTGCTATATTATTAATAGTTTTTATTTAAAATTGTGTTGTGTTAGTTAAAATATATCTGATTATTATGTATGATTTTTATTTAATTTACCCACCCGTTCTGGATCCCATTTAAACCAATTGACTGACATGATAGCTATATACATTCTATTTTGATCAATAGCTCGATTGTTAAGTATATAATATTAAACATACAGGAATAACCAGATTCACGAACAGAAAGAAAAGTTATTGTACGTAACAATTGTGTACGCAACTGTACTTTTTATAAAATTTCACATTTAATTTTTAAATATAGGCTTATTTTTTGAGGTATAGTAGTATTTGGGCGAATAGTCCATTACTAAATTTTACTTGACCTGATTCGCCCGCTATTAAATTTGGCTCGGGCGGAAACGGCCCTAAAAAATATTCAAAATTGAAAATAGTTCATTCGCCCGATTCGGGCGAGCAAAATTAGGGCGAAACCGCTACTAAGCCAATAAAATTAAATAACAATAATAATTATTGTTTTCTGATAACAGTTCCCAGATTTATAGGTGCAAATATAACATAACGTTTCTTTTTTAAGGTTTGCATGTAAGGTAAACACTTTCACTATGTAACTTTTAGCAATAAATAAATGTAGGTAATTCTATCTTACCCCTTTTTCCGTTAAGTTTGCTTTTCCCGACGGTTTAGTTGCAGTTACAGGTAATTTTTTCAGTTTAACTT
The DNA here is from genome assembly GCA_963856015.1 of Helicoverpa assulta. NCBI lineage: Eukaryota > Metazoa > Arthropoda > Insecta > Lepidoptera > Noctuidae > Helicoverpa > Helicoverpa assulta. Next base: position 11,942,442 of record CAWLCW010000012.1, read on the forward strand.
CAACGTTTTAAACAAGATTATTTTCGAAATCTCTGTTTTTTTTTCCTTAAGTTACATTACAAAACATGCTGACTTTATCAATATGATTTTGTCGTAAGGTTTGAATAATAACTTAGGCGACAGAATAATTTATTTAATTAACGTATCCATTATAGTTATTATTACGCTGTAAAAAGTAGTATTTATAACAAGTTTACCAAAGATATTAAATCCAGTACAAGTAAAGCATTCACATATTTACATAGAAACAAACTAGCAAGAAAGTAAAGAAGAACATTTTAAATACTCGTACACGTTGCAATTGGGCGCAGCCTCGCAACATGAAGACATTGTATTTAAGCAATAAGTATTAGAGCGAGTGCTGAGCGAGACGCGGTTTTCACTACCACTGATATTGTTACTGTTATTGCTTTCAGGCTTACTTAAGGGCTATGTTAGGCAGAAAAATTATATACTAGCTTCCGCCAGCGGCTTCGCCCGCGTGGTATGTTGATAAAAAGTAGCCTATGTGTTAATCCAGGGTATCACCTATCTACATACCAAATTTCAATCAAATCGGTCCAGCCGTTTTTGCGTGATTGAATAACAAACATACATCCATACATTCTCACAAACTTTCACATTTATAATATAAGTAGGATTGTGTGGACTTTTTTAATTAACTTGACCGTCAGATTCAAGAATTATAAGTGTGCATGTTTGTGCGTGATTATCTCGCGATTGGCTGAATCAATTTTTATGCGGTTTTGAGCATAGTATTTGTCGGATTACTTCTTTATTTCAATGTTTTTATAATTCTACTGTTTAAGGTTTCGCTATGTCATTTTGGTCTCAGTGTTTTTTTGAATTGATGTGGCATATAATACCCCCTTATTGCCTTAATTTCATAGTGGAAGATGGTACCTAAACTACATGATAAGATGTCCACTTAAGAAATATGAGTGTCTCATCACCCCATCTTTTCTACTCAATTATGATATTTAAGACCTTAATTTTCAACACAACTTTGCGATACAACCTATAGCCCACTCAAGTCGAGAGCTAGGCGTTAACAAAGGCTAAGTACAGACTGAGTGAGTTGGCACTAGTTCGGGTTAATTTGACTATTTGCTGGATATATCGCCTTTTAGCTGATCGCCGGTCTATCTGTGTTGCTTCGACTACTCCCCGGGGAGGGGTAGCTTCATACACAGAGGAACACGACTGTTTATTGAGCATGTTGGTTTGGCTTTTGATCAGCTGGTCAATTTTATGTATTTACAAGTTTAGGTTTATATGTAAAGTATAATGTACTTTATCTGTTGCACCAATAACACGGTAATCAATAGCTTATCAGGGGGTTAACCGACCGTGAGTGAAGATGTCGCTATATTTATATGTTGCTTTATTTATATAAAAGTCAATGGCCAAAAATGTCGAGTGATATCACTGACCAATCTGAGCACAGATAAGGTGTATATATGAATGAAAACTACAATCATACAGAAAAACATATTATATCTAAAAGTTCAATAATTTTTTGAAGTTGTTTTTGCACTGATTCCGCCTACCTCTTGTACTAGTATAAACACTGTATCACGATTGGATAGTCTTCTTCGCTTCAGCCAGTGAGGATAAGCGACACTTGTAGAAATTGATTCACATTATTTAAAATTATGTAAATACTTAGACAAACAAGGCCATGCGAGCTTCTATTAAAACATTATGACTTAAAGGTTTTAGATACCTAATTAATACTATACATGTTTACAATGCACATATAAACTATTTTATAACACTTACCTACATATTTCAGTGACATAAAAAAGTACAGTTTACACTGACCGCAAGTGAAAGGCGAGCCTTCAGAGAATTCACTTGTGAAATTATCGACGATCGTGCGTCGAATAGCCGAACACTATGAGAACAAAATGTTCTGTTCCTTGTACACTCGGGAATGGTGAATTTAGGTTAATTTAGGATCTTGATGTTAACACATAATAATCCATGTTATATACTAGTAACCTTATGATAAGTGCGAAAGTAAGCTTGTGTGAAAATAACTGCAACTTATGGAGATTTGCTAGACGTCACATTAAACAGCTATCATAAACCTATACATAACTACATCATGTAGAAAAGATGAAGTCATGGGAAGAATGTGGTAATTAATGGACCACTACGATTTTGTATTACGTAAGAATAAGTAGCTAGCTATGGATATTAACCAACGAAAACACACCACTTTTTAAACCCGTAACCACATCACATCGACAATTAGAGCGAACACGGCGCGGGCGCGGAGACAGATTTTATTCCAATCCGAAACGCATCAAGTAATTACAAATAAACTGAGCTAACTACAGACGGCGTGCGGGGGTCTATGCTCACCATCATTTTTGGTGGGACACTTTTTAGGAATATTTTTTTAAATTGCCTGACTTCTAAACTTAATGGTGTATATGTTAAAATTTTTATTTGTTTATTACCTTTCTTACGTAATTGAATCAAAAGTAAGTTGTAGTTATAAGAATTACAGTAACTTTATACTACTAAAGTAAATTACTTCTACTGTATTTTTCACGTCTAAATTGTACCTACTATTAATTTTGGTACAGGCTTAAAACCGTAGGTAAGGAGTCTGTTATCTATCAACTACCTATAAGCTTCAATCCCTAGAAAATCGATGATGATGAATTTTCGGCTGCAATAACTACTCATACAAACAAAATGCATTTCATTAAGCAATATGGCAACCCTACCTCTGAACATGCGGGCAACATTAATTAGTAAACAGTAGACCGTCTGAGTGTGGCAACAAAGCAAGATTTTTCTTGTATTCCACACTGCTGTGGAAACTAACTTATTTTTTTACAAGTCTACGCTTTTTCAAAACATGAATTTTAAAATGGTGTACATTTTAAATGTTAATTAGAGTCGACGATAATTTTGCGAGTTGCATACAGAGAATCTGTTTGCGCTATGTGCGATTAACTTTCATAGCTTTTAAACGTTTATACGAACTCATTACTTTTGAGTAAGATATTATTTTTTTCGAGTTACGACTTTGTGTTTACGGTGTTTTGCTAGAGGATTTTATTTTTGACGCGGCGAGGAAATATGTTTGAAATAAGGTGAAATGGTTGAAATTTAAATATGGTGAATTTTAAACATTGTTGATTCAAAATCTTGCAATGTGTTGTGAAACCTACGTACCTAATGCTTCTATTTAAAATATATGCCTGCCTAATTGTTTAACATGATCACAGAAAACACATACACATTACATAATGATACATAAACTCACTTTATCAAATATCTGATACTATTTCCATAAACGACTGAGCTATCACAATTTCCCGACCAAACCTACATATATTTCAGTACTTACAGAGGGTTATTACCAGGACTTTTTCTTCTCAGAATAATGGTCGTGGAAGGTTATCGCAATTTCCCCAATGTGGCCAAAAAAGGTGACCTAACTAGGCCCAATAAATAATCTGTAACGTTAATGGTCACGGTAAAGAGGTTTCCACTTGAATTCAGCCTTTTAGTTATATGTTGGCGAATATATTTTTCTTAACGTTGTTTTTCGATAGATTTTTCTCATGAATTTGTTTGCGTTGTGAAGTATATTTCGTTTGTTCATGATTTATTACTTGCTCTAACTTCATTATTTTATTTCGCATGACGTAAAGTAAAATGTAATCCAGTTACAACAGCTTACATTATATGAAAGCAGTTAAAACAACTTAATTTATATACTTAGACGTAAGTTTCTGACTTAGTTAAGGCTTGCAATTTTATGACTTTAATTTCACGGCAGCAATAATGCTAAAGTATGCGTGATCGTCTTATGAACACTTCAATATCATACGCGAGTCTACGCTAACATTCAGTTATTACTCCCAATACTAATTACCTACTTTGTACCTGTATACTAACTTCATAATACGCAGAAACGTTCACACCATTAATAACAAAATGTAATTTAGCCAATCTACATAGTTCACGCTTAAGTCCTTTTTGGATGGAAGACACAAAGGTAATAAGACCTGGGACGTCTAATATCGCAACAATGTGTCATAGTTGTAACTTGCATTCGCGTGCCGTCTTGGGACGTTGCAGCCGACGGGCTGTCCAAAGTTAGCACCCCTTCATACTTAGCGCGTATCCCGAAATACGGTGCAAAATCATTGTCACCCTACTTTATCATCTTGTATACAAACCATCGCTGCTTTTGTTGGCAGGAAAATTTTGGAGTATTTTTTTATGCCAGCAATGGATGTGAAATGAAAAGCGGTGGGTTTTGTGTCGCCAGTTTCCCTGTAAAGATGGGTTTGCAGCTTTTGTAATAAATTTCCTCAAGTTCAGTTTCGGTTAATATAATATGCCACCTTTGTTAACATGCACGAAACGGTAACCAAATATTGGTGTTTGTAACTTTTCACTGACGGCAGTACTCATTAAGCTTTGACGCTTTACACATTAGACTGAACTTTGACATTTTACGGCCATATGTAACTGAGATTGTTGGAATTACTTGCTAACTGTCATTGCTGTAAAAGTAATTATGAAACTCTTTGGTATTGTTGAAAGTACAGGAATTAATTGTTATATAAATTACTAGCCGTTTTCCCGCGGTTTCACCCGCGTCTCGTGTGAGCTACTGCCCGCACCGGGATAAAATATAGCCTATGTTACTCGCAGATAATATAGCTTTCTAATGGTGAAAGAATATTTAAAATCGGTCCAGTAGTTTTTGAGTTTATCCATTACAACTAAACAAACAAACAAACAAAGTTTTCCTCTTTATAATATTAGTATAGATTATATAAAACATTATATCGTATGAATCAAACCCCTGCAGTACCTAGAATTAATTGTTTTTCAGGGGCGTGCCCTGGTCCTTATGATCATCGGAGCACTAAGAATCATATTTTTTAACTCCATTATGGTTAAACCACATTCAAGATGTATTTGAGCTATAATTTGTACCTGCCAGACCCAGATCCCCTTAGAATAATCCAGGATAATACCAAGAATTTTCCATACCCAAAAATCCGCCAGTTTTTCAGGTATATTTGTGAAACTGTTTGTTTCTTCAGGGAGTCGTGAGCTCTCGTCTGCCAACTCGATGCTGAGATATAAACTATTCATAATAACTGCGCCAGAGTCGGCCTTAGCGCAAACTGTTTTGGGGAAACTTTGGGGATTTTCACTTGGTTAGATTTTAGAATATTACGGGGGTTAGATGAGAAAATCTTGGGAGGTAGAAGAGCGGTCTCAGTTTTCGGGATTATAAATGGTAGAGATAGAAAAGATCTAATATTTAAAATATAATGTCGTTTTGCTGTTTTTTGTAAGTAAATTATTGGATCTCTCTTCGGTCGTGTCGGTTCACCGTCCCATCGCGCTATGAGAGTGAAGGAATAGTGAGTGCACCTCTGTCTGCACAAATGCTTGTGCACTATAATAAGTCCTGCTCAGTTGGCTAATCTCATTACATGAGAATAGCCGCCGTAGCAGATAATCGGCTAGGAGGGCATCATCATCATCATCATTGGGTCATCTATTACGGTCTGTCTTATTATTAGGTTCGGTGCACTATGATATAAGTAGGTAAAAGTAATCGACATTTAAAAACTCATAACTCATCCCCAATTCGCTTAGTAAAAGCAACGTATAATCTAATATCAGTTTCCCAATTTCCCCGCCGTAAGTTACGACAACCCGTTCTACTAACATAATAAGACGATATTCTTCCGAATCAACCGTCTACTTGGAAACTGGCAAAGTGCTCCAAGAAATAAATAACTTTCTCCTTTTGTGTAGACTTTATAACGGCCCGGGATGCCATAAAAACATGTGGTTTGGTTACGATAAAGGGCCCATTGTGGTTTTTTCGTTTACTCCCCATGGTGAGACGCGGTTTGGAAATGGGGGATACTGAGAGTTATTATTTTGGTCGTGTTTTGTTTTAGTTATGATCGTATTTTTAATATGTGATTAGATTATGTACAAAATGCTGGATAAAGTCTATAACTTGGAACTTTAATGTGAAAGGGAAATAAATAGGATGCTGTAGCTACGAACGTAGCATTTTGTACGGCGTAGCAACAGTGTTCAAATATCAGTTAATCGTGGGCCGTGTAGTCATTTAAGAGAATGTTTTTGTTGTTTAATATACTTTTCTGTGACTATACAGTCATATTATAATATACATAGTAGTCATCCTCCGAGCCTTTTTTCCCAACTATTTTGGGGTCGGCTTCCAGTCTAACCGGATTCAGCTGAGTACCAGTGCTTTACAAGAAGCGACTGCCTGTCTGACCTCCTCAACCCAGTTACCCGGGCAATCCGATACCCCTTGGTTAGATTGGTGTCAGACTTACTGGCTTCTGACTACCCGTAACGACTGCCAAAGATGTTCAATGACATCCGGGACCTACAGTTTAACGTGCCATCCGAAACACAGTCATTGGTGTCTAAGATATACTTAGAAAGTACATACAAACTTAGAAAAGTTGCATTGGTACTTGCCTGACCTGGAATCGAACCCACGCCCTCATATTTGAGAGGTTGGTTCATTGCCCACTAGGCCACCACGACTTTTTATATACATAGTAGTATATTATCATAATTGAAATGTAAGGAAGTGTCTTCTATTCGTGAACCCCATCACCTATTCCATAGAAAGATTGAATGCTATGGCGCGTTTAAGGAATATTGCGCTTTTTCCTTGATTTGTGAATTGAATTATTGTGTATTGGATTTATTTGAGGTATTCTCTCGTTTTTCCTTTATTGTTGTTATTTTTACGAGAACGCTCTGTATTGTGACTTTGTAAGATGAAATAACAGACAAAAGACCGCAGATAATAATTTTAATATACTAAAATATTAACTTTATTTTTTATGTTCTTGCTTCAGTTAAATTGTTTGTTATTTCAAACACACGTTTCACAACTTTGCGAGCCTCGTAATTTCCAAAAACGGCTTTACGAACTTAAAACGTCTTTGGTAAATAGTACTTATTTGAAGTAGTTTCCTAAAATTGAAGATGATTTTACAGGAACACGAAGTTCTATTAAAAATAAAAGAGACTGATTCAGTCATCAATGGGATAGATTCTGGCACCGTATTGTATGTAACGAAATAGTTACACTCACAAAATGTATGCAAACCATATAGAGAACAAAATGACGAGATCTTATAAGACATTTACAGTAAGTCCAAAAAAACTTGGCACATATATGTAAAAAAACAAGACTCAAGATTACTGATATAGTCATGTTCGGGTTTTTCTTTCAGCAGAAACCAGTGAAGCATGGTGATAGCCATTCATAAGTTATGTGGGCCCAGCTATAACATCATGATAACATTATAAAAAGTGTCGCAGCCCTAAATATACGCACAGCGTTATGGGGTAGTGATGGGCAGTGCTGTTGTCGATGATTTGTCGTAATAATGTAATAATTAGTTTTGAAAATTATTTATTGGAATTTTACTCATATGAAAGATAGATAATCAAAAAGATTATAAACTAAACTCATTAAGAAATGGTAATAAAAAATACAAACAAATTGTACAGAAATAAAAACAATATTAAAATCTCAACTAATATAATCGACAAAGTCATAAGTAAGTTTATACATAATGTGGAATTTAGTTTTTTTTTAAACATCTGTTCATTTTGAAAATTCAATGTAAAAGGTTATAGCAGGTTGTTAAGTAAAAAAAATCCAAAGTTGAGTCAATGTAACAACTGTTGGCAAGTTCCATAAATAAATAAAAAATATATATTGGTTTTAGGAAAACTGACGTTTATATTGTCGATAGACTTGGGCCTAGGCCTAAAACTTAGCACAACACTAGTGCCGATCACATTTTTCGCACCCCACTAAGTGATTCGCGATAAAAAGCCGGAGCCACGTGAACGGCTGTCTCTTACGCGTATGGATATGATAGCTATAATTCATACCGTGGGGCCGCCTGTTTTTTGGCCGTACTGTAGTTTTATAGCACCTAGATTGTGGACTTTATTGAATTCGTAACTTTACTTAATTCAGATTGAGGAATACGTTTTTTTACTTATTTCCGCTGGCGGTTTTACCTACACATCTGGTGGGGACTACATACTTCGCGCACTCGGATAAAAAGTTACCTACAGATTTCTTCTCGAGACTGGTGGACCCGGTCGAAAGATCGGTGCCGGTGGCGTGGCGTGACGGTGGCCGTGGTGGTGAAGTGTTTAAGCGAGATGGGGAGGCCTTTGCCCAGCAGTGGAACATTATAGGCTAAAAATAATAATAAATTGATTTTCTCAATAAATGGCTTATTTATTTCTTTACTGAAATATGAGAGGTAAGACTGTTTTTCAGATTTACTGGCTACTGACTACCCGTAAGGACTGTCAAACATGTTCAAATGACACTTATCACACCTACCTATCCAAACCACAAAAAAAAAACATAGAAACATAATATTAGACGTGATTATTCCTTTAATAAAGCAAGTTATTCGCGTTCACCACAAAATGTTGTACATATATAGGAGCTGAAATTTTAATGAGAGCCTCCGGGCGCTTTGGGCCGGTGTTAAGCACCGTGTACATGAGTTTTAGGCACGTTTATGTGTTAAATACTGGTTTTATTTATCAATGGTGTTATTGTATTGAGATTTTCTTGATTGGTGTTTGAGTGTAAGTGATTTTTTTGGGTTTTGTTTTATGATACACGAGAACTGGTTATAATAATAATAATAATGTCAGGACACCTTTACACACACGGTCGGTTAGCCCCATGGTAAGTTATTAATTAACTTGTGTTATGGGTGCTAACACAACTGATAAACTACATATAGCTACATATATACATAATACATATTTATAAATACATATTGTAACACACAGACCACGGCCAACAAGCATGCTCATCACACAAATGTCGACCGAACCGGGGATCGAACCCGGGACCTCAGGTTCGGCAATCCGGCGTAGTGACCATTGTGCCATCGAGGTCGTCCAGGTTATGTATTTATTGTGTTTGTGTAATCTGATAAAAGTTACCCTTATCATCTTTCCTAGGTTTCATCGTAGTATCTTTCTCTCTCAATTATTATTGTTTGTTTCTTGTTGTCGTAGGCTTAAATGTTTTAAATAAGAAAACTAAATGAAAGACAGAATTAATATTTTTAATTTATAAAAAAGACCCCAAAGCTATTTTAGGCACGCAATAGAATTACACCACTAACCATTATAAAAAAAAATGTATTTAAAAGGCAGCGGTAAATAATTTGGTTCCCAATCGGTCAGCATGTAAGCCTCCCTACAATACTCATCTGGATGCTGAAATTATAACATTTCAGTCCCCATTCGATCGGCCGTTTTTCTCGCATCAGTCGTTTGTAGATTATCTTTTAATTATTCCCTACGCCCGTTTTTTCATATTAAATACGCAGTCATTATCAATTTCCCGCGCCCGGCTCAATAGCTTTCGTAATTATTGGCATTTTAATACGAACCGTTGGTTTTCCACGTAGGTGACCACGTGTCTATATTTTTTTCTATAACGGTAACAAATACTTGGTTTTGAAGTGGTGTTAATTTTAGGAATAGATAGCAGGTGGCAGGGAGGTTGTCTAGCTTGATTCTTAAGCACGAGATAATGGGTTCTAGTCCTGGTAAGAATCAAAGTTATATTTTGTACGTACACTGAATTTTTTGTGCCTGAAAACGGCGTTTGGGAAGTTAGATCTGAATTTCAATCATTAAATAATAAAATTGCCGTATAGTAATTTTACGGAGTCTTTACAGACTCGAGAATATTAAGAATCTTGACTTTCAAAACCTTCGTCAAGCAGATGAACCGTAATATTTGAATAAAATAACTTGTATAACGAGTTTTATCTTTTTTGTAAAGGTTTTAGATCGTATACATCTCATTTATTTATAGGTTTAAACGGTGACACACTAACACACAATAACATTTCATAGTTCAATACATGGTTGGTCATAATTGGAAATTAAAGCTATATCATAGCACGGGGTACTATGGACTCGTGCGAGGTTTGGCCGGTCGCAAGTGTGTACCCAGCACGGACAACAAAATGACTAGCGGAGGTGTCATAACCGCTTGATCGATTTCGCCGATTTCATAATTACGCACAAAGCGCTACTGTTAGCTTTGTTGTTTAACTTACAGCTAGAAGAAGGCGCATCTGTCTAACCTTCCCCATGTGTTCCCAAAGAGCGACTGTTTTTCTTAAAGTCAAAGGTTTTTATATCATAAAGACAGGTCCCTACAGAACGTCAATATCAAAACACGATGACCACCTGCATTAGGGCATCTCCGTTCATCTTTCCTTACTCCGTGTGTACCCAGCCTTATGAATATGCATAAGCAGCTCATAGCGTCCTGTGTGCTGCCTGAAGAGGGGGGGGGGGGTGATAGACGTAATTAGTAAACAGATATTAATTATGTAGATTAAACAGGATGGAGGCTAGGTTAATGTGATTTTGAGACTTTTTGCCAATTGAAAGAGATTTTTGACAATTCAGTCACCGTGAATCAAAAAATGCTATTGCATATGCATGTTATAATGCATCTGCATCTAATCGAGAGGCAACGGATGGATAGGTTTTAGAATCCCCAGTAAGAAACGCAGAAGTCGCTGCGTCTCTAGTAAATCTAACTATGTTTAATACTTAATTATAAACTGTGTTCTGTGTGTGATTGTGTGTACATAAACTATTAAAGAAATAAATAAACACTTGATTACTCATGAAAATATTCCCAGTTTCGTAAAGAATATTCCCACTTGTATTTCTCCAACCAAAAAAAACAAAAGAAGAACCATACTTTTATTTCGCCAAAGTCACCTTTTTTCAAGAAATCAGACACATTATGTTTACGTACGTTTCATTTCATTTATTTCAATTCATTTCTTAGAGGACAAAAAGTAAAATAGTCCTGCGGGACAATAGTTTGGTGTCGGCGTCGGTGGGCGAAACTCGTCAAACTTACGGGCTAGTGATGTGACAATGTCGATGTCGACGACTAATTGATATTAATCGACTGTTTTAGGTGTGAAAGTGCAGCATGATTTAGAAAATAAAAAAGGAATAATAAAAAATAATAAGATGTCTGGTCCCAAATTCGCAGAAATATTTTATCTTTAATTGGTATGAAATCAGTGAAATGCCTTGCCTCCCAAGTAGATAGCTAACTCGATAGGTAATAGATAGCTCAATTAAATTAATCATTTAGCTATCTATCTAACTTCAATACAATCTTGTTAATTAAATTTAAAGATCCTTCAGAAGATCAGGCCTTTAAACTACGTACTTAATACGTGGCTGCACATAGCTTTCCACACAAAATACCACGATAAAAAGCTACTTAAAAATAAAATAGCTATTAAAAGATTCGAGTAATTCGCATCACTACGCGACTTGTTGTGTCGCCATCGCAGACGCTCGTATGAATTGCCTGTCGCCTCTTCCGACCGTGTTTCTTTGCCATTTGAGTTCAACATCTGGATTATATAAACGCTGGATAAGAAACTATTTAAAGACTGCAGATTTTATAAGGTTTATAAAGCTTCGAATTGATATTTGCTAAGCTCACATCTTTTCGAACTGTTGAAAGGTTTTATGGTATCGGTTGGTATAAAATGTCGACTGACAGCGTGATGGTATCGTGTGATGGTTTCTTATAACTGGCAGTTTTGCCACCAGAATATATACATTATATACAATACAGATAGTGAAAAAGGTATCTGAGCGAGTATTTTAAATTATTTTTATAGTTTAATGCAAATTATTCCAATGCTTTAAATGGTGCCAAGTTTTAATGCTTATTACATAATGAGGTAAATTAACCCGGACGAATAATTTCTGCATAATATTAGTGTGAAATAAAATTCATATCCACGTTTCTTGTGTCCACGAGTTCGCCGTACTTTTGTCCGGCGTTTGAAAGAAGTTACCTACTATAAATGAAGACTGCTTTTATTTTTGTTCAGTACTTACTAACAACTGGTACTTGCTGGAAAGTTACGTACTTTTGTTTGTTGTTCAATATTAAGCGACGGAATATTCATTCCTTGATGTATTGTTGTTAATTTTCATATTTTTATTACATTTTGTGACAACTGACTTTGAGCTTTTTATTGATATTGCTGTCGTGTTTCTAGAAGACAATACGGCGATGCAAATGGAATGCACCATTAATTGTAAAAACATAAAACAAAAGAATGTGATTTTGTAGTTTTATTTTCTTGAAACGAGAAATATAATGTAGGAACGAGTCTTGTTTGTATAGCAAAAGTGGAAAAGAGTTTAAGCATTGTTGTCGACATTTGTTAAGTCTTCTACACTAACAAAGTTTGTTTTATATTAAAGTTACGTCATGTTATATAACAGTTCTGACAGTAGTTTTCGTGAATAACATTTTGTGCATTACCTATATGAAAAACTCTCTTCTGTCCTGTGATTATTTTGCTGATTTTTTTAAACTCTTGTTGACCTAATAAAAACAAGAAACATAAATACCTATATCTTATAATTCTCATACTGTACGTTTATAACACAAGTATCGATTAATTTTTGCCCAGAGCAACAAGAAAAAATAAAGAAACACTTAATAACCCAATAACAACACATATTTATAGATAATCGACTGTTAAAAAATCACCTAATCACCATGCACGTTTTATCTCTCCCAGCTTTACACCATTTTACATAACTTCATGTGTCATCACACAGGGTTCAATAACCCCGTCATAATCGAGACCGCCAGACATCGAGTCCGCATATTTCAGAATCGAGTACTCGAATGAACTCGATAATCGTTTCGGTGTGTGCACTATTTTGCATGCAGACTTTGATGATGGTGGTCTTTCATTTTTGATGGGTTTAAGGGTTATGGTAGGGGTGTAGTTATTGGTGAAATTGGTAAGATAGCCAATAGAATTGAATTGGTATTGGTTGAGCTAGCTGAAGTTTTTAGTGGTACTGTACTAGGATTCAAAATAATGATTGAGGTTTTTACTAGATTTTTTAAATGTGGTTGGTCATTTGAACTGCTAAATGCTATGCTATTAGAAATAAGTACTATTACAAAATATTTATAGTTATTTCGACCTCTATTATAAAGTCACATGCCTGTTAAAGAAAAACCCTCCAGTAAGATAGTTTTAGAACAAAAAAACAAAAAACTAAAATTCTAACTAAAACATAAAAGCTTTTCCTACTTAAATAACTTAGTTTCAACCTTCAACACAACAAGCTCTAAATAAAGATAACTTCAAAGATACCTGCAACCCGTCGGCCTCCAATTGAACGAAACAAATATCCTTTATCTGCTAAAATTGCTGCCAACTATGGTCTTCATATCCATTTTAATAATTTCCCTGGCGGACCAATTCACGTACAAAATTAACTTTGCATACACCACCAACCTTATTCACAACAGAATAAAGTTCATATTTGTACAGCATACGGACGTGGTACCTTTGTAAGATCGCTTGGAGTTATAAGAGCGATGCCAAGTGGAATATTAGTCGTTACTTGTAACGCGAAACCGAGTAAATATTATCGATATTCGTGTTTCGAGTCCGTTTATCGATTCAGTTACGAATTGATAGGTTGTTATTCACCTGTTTCTGGGGTTTTGGGTTAGGAGTAAACTGCTGATATATTTCATGGGGTCGTTAGAATTCGATTATTTGTGTTGGTTAAATAGGGTAATAGTGTTTTTGTAGATATGATACCAGTGGCAAAATTTCGAAAGTATTTGCAGAACGTTTAAGTTTGAAATGACCATAATAAATTAAAATGATTTACTAATCCGATTTTTATCCGATAATAGTTACAAAAATATGATAAGATTTAATTTTAGCAGTCACAAAATATAGGTCAAGCACAATTTGATCAAGTGTATAACTTCGTAGCAACCATACTACGCCGTAGCATTCGTAGCAGTCACGGCCTACGCCGTAGCAACTGCGTAGTTGTCCAAAATAGAACAGCAAAATGATGGTTGCAAATTCAAAGAAATCCAGTCACACAACCAAGTTTAAGTTAAAATACTTTGAAGCAAAACATTTTATAGTAAAACTAAAACATAAAAGAACACAAATAAATCACAGTTGACAAATAGGAAAGCTGGCGTGCCGTGGCCCCATACGTTACGACTCTATTCACTACTTTTTACCCTATTTACGAGTTTTTACCTTTTGAGTTCTCAAACACGGCATAGATGTCGCCACCTGAGACTGTGCAGATTGATTCACGAGCTCGTTTTAAAGTTTTTGTGAGCTAGAAGTTATTTAGTGAACTGTTTTTCGTTATCAATTAATCAGTTGATTGCTGGTTTTAGTTTTCAGTGGAGGTTTTATGCGGAATGGAAGGTAATGTAGCTTTTGTTGCGGGTTTTTGTGATACAATTTTCAATATACTTATTCCAGACTGCAATACGGGTGATGGAGGTTTGGTTCATAGTCTGGGTGGAGTTTGATTTTGAGCTAAAATATAACAACACTTACAGCATAAACTTAACGATCCCTACTTCCATTAATTAATTTTCATCTCTAACTATAGTTATTTACAGCACAAAAAAAAATATTACTTTACTAGGATAGTTTTTTTTTGTGTTGATAACACTTTATTTAAAAAAATGTAATTGGATAAAAAATCTTGATGTTCTTACCTTTACTTGACTTTGCTTACATTATTATATTAAAAATAGCTCTGCCTGTCGCGCTGTTACGAAGAAACTACGGTACCAATTTAAATATTTGGTATATAGACTGATAGTCCAGAGCTTATTTTTCAATTATGTTTGAGAAATAATTCTGTCGAAACGCGGGTGGAACCGCGAGTAACCGCTAGTGTAGAAATAAACCAGAGATTTTATTCCATTACTATATCTGTATTCCTTACCGTATCTCTTCCTCTATCCATTAATATTATTTGTAACAAACACCGGTTTCTTTCGTCCACATGGCATGACCCCCGTCTCGCTTGGAGATTGATTCACTGCAACCGAAGGTTTTTAACTTTTTCTCCACAATAATATGTTACGTTTTTGTACTAAAAGATTAACTTAGTGACTGGTGAGCTTGTTTGTTTTTAAAGTTCGTGTGTCATGTATTGCTGAGATTTTATTCATTTAAATAGAGTAAAAGTGATGTTTTACGTATTTTATTTTTAGCTATTATTTTATTTTATTTTATTTTTATCTTTGTAATTTATGCTAATACAATAACAAGGAAATATTGTTGTTTGTATCCCCAAAAGGGTCCGAAGCTACTGAACCGATTTGAAAAATTATTGCACTGTTTGAAATCTAGGTTATTCAAGAGTAACTATTATAATCCAGGTACGGGAAGGAGTTCCTCCGGGACGAGACTGTAACTGCGGGAACGTCTAGTGAGTTTAATGAAACTTTTCGTTGTAAAAAATACTATCATAATTTATAGACAGTATCTTAATAATATACATACGTATCAGTTGTAATTTTTCATCACTAATGAAAAAATCAAGTAACAGATAATAAATACCAGTGCTCATTATATTCAACGAACAAGACACTACCAAACTAATCTTTAAAAATAAAACCTGACGCCTTTATAAAATAACAAAACACGTATTTTATATTTTCAATAAAGTTCTTTTCAGTTCAAAGTGAACAGAAGTTTTAATCCGGCCAAATTGGCGCCTTGTCACACGGGGCGAGGGCGCGACGCGTCGCCATCGTGTGTGGCTGGGAAGTCAGCGGGGAATGTGGCTTGTGTATAGAAAAAAGGATGGAGCAATAGTTTTTTTGTTTATGTTACTTTTTTATTTGCTCTACAAGGAGGTGTTGTTATAAACTGTTTAATAATTTAAAAAAATTATTAACAATTTAAAAGAAATCCAGTAATCTTACTAACTAATTTCTGTAATCTAGAACTAAGCTGAGAAAAAAGAAAATATGCAGTAAAGTAAAAAATAGACAGCACAAATAAAATTATTTAGACAGAATACCTTTTCTGTTTGTGCTGTTTTGTTTGTACTTAAAAATATAGAGCAGCTGTATAAAAAAAAATGTTCGGCAATTAAAAATTTTGTGTTTAGTGATCAGTTGGTGCTACAAAATTATTGTAGGTTACGACTTTTTTCTCCCAATATTCTGTGGTGTTCATCACTGCAAGAAGTGTTGAAAGTACCTCTGAGCATTTATTTTCTAACTAAAATTCCCCAATACTAGTTTCTAATCAAAACTATCATTCCAGATGTTTTCATAGCCCCAAATCTGCCAAAGCCCGCGCTTTCAAGTCGTGTGAATTGACATTAATTGCACACAAATTGTGTTTTGTGTAGTGTAATCCCGTCTTAATAAAGCTAAATCATTAGTGAAAAGTATAAATGTTCCCTAAACTCAAAGTTAATGTCTGTTTAGCCGATTCAGAGGTAAATCGACGGAGGTTCGCGACTGATTGAACTGAAAATTACGTATTGAACGAAAATCATTTTGAATGGAAGATAAAATGTGAATAGAACGTTTTTATTTAAAGGACTTTTTGGTTCGATTGTACGTTGGTCAATAGGTCTGATGCTTGTCTTTGATTGCTGTTTGGTCAATTGGAAAAAATATAGTTTGTTTGTGTAGTTGTTTGAATTAAAGAGGTTGAGGTTTACGTTGGTACTCCACTGTTAATAACAGGATATGTTCTTACTTTTGCAATTTTAAACAAGGTACATGTGTTTGCAAGTTTAGACTTTTTAATTTAGTAAGCGCAAGGCTACTCGAATATGTCAACATCCCAATATAAATATTATATTTTTAATCATAATTGTTTCACACGATTTCTTAGAACGGTACATACACAACACAATTTCCTCATCCAAAAAAGTTTAGTAAAACCTCATAACATAACAGAAAAACAGTCAAGCCCTCAGGCAAAATACTCTCTTTCACAACAATACCAAAGAAAAATGTTACGAAAATTTTCTGTCATTTGTTTCTTTTTACTCTATAGGGAGGGCATTAATGTATTTTGTTTTTCCTCTTGTTTAAGTTCTTTCGTCCCGGGGAAGAGTAATGCTGTGCAATCCCGCGATGTTAATGCATTCTTTATGACATCTGTAGCGTAGTGCTGTGCCTTCACGGGACCGGACAGATTTATTGGTTAAATATTTAGTGTGATGCATTAGCGGGATTAAAGTGTTGTGTACGTGTTTTGTTTTTTAAAGAGCTGGTTTATGTTATCGGGTTGGTGAACATGTTTAAGTATGTCTTTCATAAACTTAGTGTGAAGGTTATTTACATGTCTGTCCTGTGTTGTTTTAGTTTTTCTTGCGCTTTTCCCACATCCTATAAGAAGTGTCCAGATTCTACCTTCATACATTATATACCTTATTTACCTTGTTTTTTTCAAAGAGTTATTTATATTTCATTATATAAGTGTTAAGTATTTTATATCAATAAGTTTCTTTCTTCCTCAGAATCTCCAATAAACTTGACGAAACCATTATCAAATAGCCATTGCAAAAAATCGTAAGTATCTAATTTTACAAAAAATAAAGTACGGTATGTGAGGTCGCGTGTATTATAATCGCGAGGCTAAGTAATGAACACACGGTCGCGCCGGACGCCCAGCTGATGACAGTTTCGCGTGTCGTACTTAACGCCTGATACTATTTCTATTAATCGTCTCGTGATAGGATGTCACTTGTTGGTGATATACTGCTTGGGAGGCTGGTGAGCTGCTATAAACAGTTTTATTTTTTAAAATGAAATTCAAATTTTAATGTAAAAGAAATGCTTACAGTTCATCTTCAGTAAATATGTTTTGTGTTCAAACTTCAACTACAAACGAATTATTTCACTTACAAATGTTTAAGGTCATGAAAATAGCTTTGTCATTCCAAAAGTTGTTGGTGAATAAATTGCAAAAGCTATCATACATGTCAAATGACACATTCGAATACAAATAAAAGGCAAATAAATCAAAAATAGATGTTAATTACCTGTCTTTCTTTATGCAACATAATCAAAGCATCAGTCAAGGATTACAAGTTCAAATAAATAATAACTTACCGAGTAACACAACTTTCTTAATTTCAAATCTCATCGTCATCATCCTCCGAGCCTTTTTCCCAACTATGTAGGGGTCGGCTTCCAGTCTAACCGGATTCAGCTGAGTACCAGTGCTTTACAAGGAGCGACTGCCTATCTGACCTCCTCAACCCAGTTACCCGGGTAACCCAATACCCATTGGTGGTGTCCGACTTACTGGGTTCTGACTACCCGTAACGACTGCCAAGGATGTTCAATGACAGCCGGGACCTACAGTTTAACGTAATTTCAAATCTATTTCTTTAAAATCCATAACTCCTTTATCCCAATTTAAATACAAAGTTTTAAGTACAAAGTCAAAGATTAATGCTCAATCCTTCTCCGTGTGAGAGGAGGCCTGTGCCCAGCAGTGGGACGATAAAAAGGCTGTAACAGTAACAAACAACAAATACAAAGTTCATCACTCCACAGCACCGTATGTCACTCTATTAACGAGTGTTATAAAAACAGCGATTAAAAATATTGGCCGAACGGCAGCGCGTCGCGTTATGGCGATTTGTCGATGGACGTTATTTATCGACGGACAACGTTGTATATCCATCATTTACTCCACGTTATGGGGATTATGAAAAAACCTATCATACGTTATCTTTATGGGATATAATCATCATTTTTCCTGGAATGTCGGCGTTGATTGTCGTGGTACTACTCCTACTTATAAATTATTGTTTCTAACTCGTAAAAAATATTGTACATGTAAAATTATATGTAAATGGAAATGTCTTATTGTCTCTCTGGTTTGTCTTCTACGATTGCAAGAAAAATAAAATTAAGTTGAAATATTGTCAATTGTGCAATAATAATCATATCGTAAATGTGCTTAAATAAAAAATGTGTATAAAAATACAATATTATTACAAAGAAAATAAACATACACGTTTTAAAAAGAAGTTATTCATTTTTTATTCGTACCAAACGTCTGTTTAACTTTTAAGTAATATTACTAATATTTATGCATATTAATTCTTTGTAAGGCTTATAGGACCATAGCTGTATCATAAATACGAGATTAACAAACAAACCTTACCCACTTGCCTTAGAAACAAACTTTCCATACAAGATAATTTGGCAACACTCGAACGGCTATCGTAGACTTATTGCCTAAGTTTGGGCTAAAATTACCCATTGTAGGCCTAAATAACTACTTGCTAGACTCCGCATTAGTGCTCACCAAAACAATATAGTTTTTGAATAGAACTAAGCAACAATGGTGGTGGGGATAGAAGAAATTTTAGGTTCCGTACGTATAGCTTTTTTTGTTGGAATAGAAAACTATATTTTTTATCCTAACATGTTATAATAATATTATGTAAAACTAGCTTCTGCCAGCGGTTTCACCCGCATCCCGTGGGAACTACTTGCCGTACCGGGATAAAAAGTAGCCTATAGCCTTCCTCGATAAATGGGCTATCTAACACTGAAATAAATTTTCAAATCGGACCAGTAGTTCCTGAGATTAGCGCGTTCAAACAAACAAACTCTTCAGCTTTATAATATTAGTATAGAAGTATAGATTAAGTTTGGATGAAATTAACTAAAAGGTCTAGCATACGGAGTAAACTACATCTGACACCAAAAAAAAGTGCGTGGGTAAAAAGTGCGTGTAAACTTACTTTATTGGGAACCTAGCATTGCGATGCTAATTACTATGCCTATATTTCTCCTGTTATTCTTAAGTTCGCTCTCATTTACAATTTGAATTACTTTACACCAGATTTCCTTAAAAGATAGGCATCACACCAGTGGTTTACTCACACGAATGATAAAAACCTCAGGTGTAAGGAACCCTAAAGTATAAAATAGCCGAGGGGCGTAAACAGGGCGTTAATTAATTACCTGCGGAACCCAACCGCGTGTTTACATAAAGACAAAAAGAGTTGGGTAAGCAGAAATGCTAGTTTGGACTCGCAATTAGGACTGTTTCATTATGAGTATTTTTTAACCAGCTTCCAAAAAGAAAGACGTTGTTTATGCATGTTTATGAATTTCTTTGTCAGTTGTCGACCAATTTTAAATATTTTAATTTGATTGAAAGTGGCACTAACACTATGGGAAACTAGAGAAATCGAGGATAACTCTCCGTTTCGGTTTAAGGCTTATTTTATTCGTTTTGACGAGATCTTAGTACTATGAAAGGATCTAATGCTATTTCAATTTATAAAAAAAATATACGATGATATTTGATATGATACTAGAGGTATACTCTATGATGTACATAACTCTTTGTCGTATTTGAAAAAAAAAATAGGTACCGACCTATGAAATTACATGCCGGAGTTAGCAACAAACCAGTATGAGAATGTAAGAAAGTGTATATCTTCCATTATAGTGTTGAGTAGCCAACTGGCTACAACTGGCTATAAATCGGCGGTGCAGCGTGGTCGGTTAGCCGCGCGGCTATAAATCGTGAGCCCGTCAATTATCATTTGTTGCGACCGCTCTAACGTCTTACAGCGATGTTCCTGAAAAATATTGCTCTGTGTATTTTGTTTATTTGAAATATACATAGTTATATACATGGATATTTACAACACAAAAAAAAAAACTATCCTAGTAAAACAATAAAAATTAAAAAAAGAAACACTATATCTAAAAAGCGTCAAAAAATTCATCCCCATCGCTGTCAACTGGGAGCGTACCCAAGAGGCTGGCAGCATTACCTCGTTGGATGGCCATGCTGATCCTTTGTCCGAGGTAATAGCCAGCCTTTTGGTCACGGGAAGCGTCAACCAGCCGCCTAGACAGATCGAATTTGAAATATTGTGTTTATTAATTTTTATTTTTATTGTAATGGTGAACTGGGAGGTATTTTCTGTACTTTACGCTTTTACAGTGAACGCTTAATAAAACCATTTTTAAACCATTCAACTTGTAATATCTGCCTAGCCTTTTTCAGAAGATCATCCGTAGTTAGAACTAAAACGAGTATTACTTGGGTTTAATTTTATTTTTAATGTGTCTATGATTTTGCTTGTGTACCAATTCTATCTAGGTATTTGTCATAAAAAAGACGACTCATGGTAATAAAATTGGTACTGATGTTGTAACACAATATATCTTAGTTCAAATATAATTATGTTATATAAAGAGGATGTTTGCTACACTGAAATATAATAATGACAGGATGTTTTTACTGATATTACCTAGAGCTCACTTTGTTGTTAAGTATAGACAAGACACGTGTAGAACTTTCCTAGGCTTTTGTCCCTTCTGATTGTTCTCAGAACAATTTCCAGATTATCAAGATACAGTAAATACCTATTCATTTACCAACAGTAAGCCTGCTATCCAACAAAAACAAATCCAATCAAAAAATAAAGAGCCAAAATAAAATAAACTGAATGAAATAAACATCAAAGTTTTTAATCTGTTACACTTAAAAGGCTAGCAAGCCGATAATAGTCAACTTCTGTAAGCACCACAGATAAAAAATGAAATTCGAAAGCGCGCTGCAAAAGGAAATACGTCATACATTTTTTTTTAATATGCAAAGCTCAAAGGAAATAAATTCAAAGGGAATGTTTAATAACCTTTTTAAAATTCGATATAGCTCGGCGTTGCTTTTATAGATTTTGCACGTTAAAAGTTTAATATCTTTCATTTATTTTTAATCGGAGCGCTGTGATTATGTTTTATTTTTTATTTACTAGAGCTTATCAGAAGTTCTGTT
The DNA here is from genome assembly GCA_963856015.1 of Helicoverpa assulta. Lineage (NCBI taxonomy): Eukaryota > Metazoa > Arthropoda > Insecta > Lepidoptera > Noctuidae > Helicoverpa > Helicoverpa assulta. Next base: position 11,964,218 of record CAWLCW010000012.1, read on the forward strand.
GGTTTGTAAAAAGTATTTACTGGATTGAGTATTGATGGTTTTTGTAAGCGTGAAAATGTTTATCATGATTATTAGTTTTTATATACGTGTATTAATAACGGATTATCGCTTACCTACACTACCATCATAAATCAACTCTTAAAAAACAAAATCATCCTGATAATTATAAAAATGAAGTTTACCATGCAATTCTAAAAATGCACTTCTTCCTCTCCTAATCTAAAACACAAACCCAACGTAAAACAAAACAATTTAACGTTTTAATTACGTTATTATAACAGTTCTGTTTACCGACCGCGATGCGATAACGTAATGTCTCCCTTACTTAGCTGGAAATCTCAAGTTAAAATTTATTTAAGCAATCTTGGCAAAAGCTGTGATCTTGTTGAAGTATAGCCTTAATTACAGAACGGTAATTGACCTATAAATAGTGGCAACACCGACGCACCCTGGTTGCAAGCACTTTCACGTGTGTGTGTGAGTTTAGATTTTTGTTCGTGGAACAGGGAGATTGAGGTGGGTGTTCTAAGTTTGAATGGCACTTAATGGAACTTATTTTTGAAATGAATGCCAGAAATCGTTCTTATTTTGAAATGCTGTCTTTTCTAATATAAAACAAGTTTTACGGATTTTATCGTGGTTCTATTCATATTATCGAATCCCGACGTTTCGTATCCTTTACAGCCAAAAACGGCAAGACCGAGGGATACAATGAGCTCATTCTGCGTGAATCGGATTGTCAATAATCAACGAAATGTAGGGTAGCTATTTGTAACCATAATATCAAGACGACCATCACCTTAGTCTGCTCGTCTGCTCGTGACCATGGATGCTGTAAGTAAAGGATCCAAACGTCGCGATTTTTATTATTTTCTGGTGAAAATGGTGAAGGTTCTTGAGATTACAAGATGTCGAGAGTCCGCGAGTGTAAAAAAAAACGTCTTTATATTAAAAAAAAAGTACCTTGATTAACCTATTTTATAGCATTACCGAAGTATGTGAAACATATCAACCGCAGGCGTACCAAGCAATATTTACGCATATTATCGCGAAATACCAGTACGCATATCATAAATTTTAAAATCCCGACGTGCCACTGTTAATAACTTGAATTCATAGGAAACAGTAAGTGTAAATACTGGGAACATTGTTTGTGTTAACGAATATTGTTTGATTAGTCAATTGGCAGTAGTGCTGTTTTCATTATGTTTTTTAGACTTTAATAATATCTGAACTGAAGTCTGTGTTTTAGTGTAAAATTTGCTGTTTCCCACAGTTTTGTGAATTGAAGTGTATGTTTTTGTGTAAAATTAGCCGTTTCATACTATTCGAAATGCGTCCCGATGGAACTACTTCTCGCAAACATGAATACAGGTAAGTAGGTACTAAGATTTAGTTTATCAATTTATTGATCATAATATAATTACTTACTTAGTCAATTGTATATGTTTGAAAAGTTTTTATCCATTTTATTAGGTACCTGGTTTCCTTTAGATTTTTAGTTTTGCGGGTGTCCATGTGCGGTGATAATGGCTTCCCAATTCTAATGATAACATACACCATAACACATTGTATACTTAAATACTATAATAATACGTCGCTATAGACTATATAAGTACTGTTAATAATATGACGTTATACACATATCGGCTATGTTTGTTCCCGCCATAACACAACCCGTATAAAACTCAACTATTTATATTTGTTTTCATACACAAACTTGGCAGCCGCTGTCGGCTATTTGCCCGAAATTTTCCTAATTTAAAGTTTTCTTTGATTAAAATTTCCTCTTGCCCGGGGGATAGCGGTTTAGGGTTAATCGGTCGGTGATCATTGGGCTAAATGTTCTTTGGGCAGTTTGAGGGTTAAGTTGTTCGAGTGTATTGATTTATTGGGAAGTGTATAGCCGATTTTGCAGTGTTAACTGTAAGAATCGTTTGATATGCAGTCGATGACACTGTTATTTTACAACCATAATATAGGTATGTATGCTTTAAAGATGTTTAAATGAAAATTATTATTTTTTAATTATGGTTAAAGTATATTTTCAACAGATAGGATGCAACTACTTCCCAAAGGCGGATAAAAAGTACCTAGCCTATTAAGATGATACTCTAATGTACAAGCTTTGTTATTTTAAGTTTCATAAATACACATTCAGTAGATTTTGCGTGTAACAGTGACACGAAAGTCCTTCACGTTTTTATAATACTAGTGTATTAAGTTTGTCCAAAGTTAAAAACGTATTCACCACACAATATGTACAGGTTATTCATACATATTAATATTGATGTCACAGACTACAATAAATCAGTACAGAAATGTCTGTGAATATTGAAAAAGGCTTATGTTTAACTGACCACCAGATATAGTAACAAATAGCGGACAAAAATAGTAAATGATCACCAAAATGAGACTCGCATTTTAATGTAAAATTATCACCAAAGTTTTAACACTTTGCTATCCTATTTAAGTGAAATTACTCCAAAATAAATCATGCGTAAGCCAAAAATAGTAAATGATCACCAACATTAGACCACCATTTTAAAGTAAAATTATAACCAAAGTTTCAACACTTTGCTATCCTATTTAAGTAAAATTACTCCAAGTAAATCATAAGTAAGCCAAAAATAGTAAATGATCACCAAAATTAAATTCTGCTATCCTATTTTAGCAAAATGAGTCCAAATAAATCATTTTTATCCCAAACTTGATATACATAGATGTTAGCAGGCATGCAGCATGGAAGCAAACATGCAACATGCAGCAAGCATGGCTTCTGTCACGGCTCCGGCGCTGCGGGGCTCCGGCGGTCCCATGCGAGCTTATCGTCGCAGATAGTTTTCACGCTCACCACCGCAGCTTCGGCTTGCTGGCCGGCTCCGCCGGCCAGCCTCAGCCGCGGCGGCGAGCCTTGAAACTACCTGCGCCTCAGCTCGCAGGCCGCCTCGCCCCTCCGCGCCTACGCGGTTTTGAATTGCACTCTAGGGTAGGGCAAACAAGACTACCTACGTGGAGTCTATATACACATAACTTAATATGGCATCATAATACTTTATTTGGTAATAAGCCTACATTTTATGGCAATCACAGTGACTTATTTAGGCAAAAATAATACATTAATTTGGTCGTCAAGAGTTGGTGATCATTTACTAAATTTGGTGGTCGAATACAATTTAAAGTGAAGTCGTGACTAAAATAGCTGGTACTATTACATTTTTAGACTTTATTTTTCTGGTGTTCAGTAGATATTTCTGGTTACAAAACTAAGGGTATCAAAGCATTTTATGGTGGTCAAAATATTTATTCCCATTGAAAAACCGTCGGCGTGTCAGTATTGTCATTGACGCGACCGCCGGTTGTCGAAAAACTTTTAGTAAGAATAGTTTAAAACAATTTTACATAGGAAAATTATTTTGTCTGGTTTTCTCGGAAGGTTAGCTAACTTTGCTAGTTACAATAAATACCAACGTAACATGGATACGTTGTTTTTAGGGTTCCGTACCCAAAGGGTAAAACGGGATACCCTATTGTTTTCGCTCCTCTGTCCGTCCGTCCGTCCGTCTGTCACCAGGCTGTATCTCATGAACCGTGATAGCTAGAGAGTTGAAATTTTCACAGATGATGTATTTCTGTTGCCGCTATAACAACAAACACTAAAAACTAGAATAAAATAAATATTTTGGGGGGCTCCCATACAACAAACGTGATTTTTTTGCTCATTTTTGCTCTGGTACAGAACCCTTCGTGCGCGAGTCCGATTCGCACTTGGCCAGTTTTTCATAGAAAAATTGTTATTAGCTTTTGAACTGCGCAATTATGTGTAATGTTTTCGTCTAGGTTTCTTGTCTTATTAACCGTTTACTTTTAAATAAATAAATAAATTTCATTTTAACTAACATAAAAATTAAAACATTTTCTTACTAAACCTAAATAACATAAGTTCAAGTGGTACAATATTATTATATTTTTCACTCAAAATAACGTAACTACATTAAGGTTTACCAACCTCAGCGCTGGATCTTCGTAGAGTGCGCTATGGTCTCACAACTAGATGTTTGCATAAAGAGATCTGAAAGGGGCGTGGTCTCTGACGGTTACTGCGGATTGCATAGATATTGGTGACGAACTTTCTTTTGTGCGATTTCATGAAGGTTTTATGCAGTTCTTAATGAAAGTCATGGTCAGCGGATACAAAAGAGCGTACTATAAAAAAACGGCCAAGTGCGAGTCGGACTCGCGCACGTAGGGTTCCGTACCATCCAAACTAATATTCTATATATATATATATATTTATGGATATCGAGCAAAACTGAGCAAAAAATCACGTTAGTTGTATGGGAGCCCCCCGAAATATTTATTTTATTCTAGTTTTCAGTATTTGTTGTTCTAGCGGCAACAGAAATACATCATCTGAGAAAATTTCAACTCTCTAACTATCACGGTTCATGAGATACAGCCTGGTGACAGACAGACGGACGGACGGACGGACGGACAGAGGAGCGAAAACAATAGGGTCCCGTTTTACCCTTTGGGTACGGAACCCTAAAAAAGACTTAAAAATATCACCAAAATCCATCGCCTAATCAAGTTTTCGGGATATAGAAACTAGTCTAGTCCGACAAAAAAAATCATTTCAGTGTTAAGAATTACTTTTATTGACAAAGGCTATAGGCTATTTTTTATGCAGATGCGCCCAGTAGTTCTTATAGAACGCGGGCGAAACCACAGGCATAATCTAGTGAGTGACATTGAAAAAAACTTAGTCATTTCTGATACATAGTCATGTCAAAATAGCATCCAAAATTCGCGCAATATGTAAATACGCACAGCGATACGGTGGTAAATAAAAATAGGCCTGTTGTGAACACGGCTTAAATCATTTTGTGATTTATAGCCGCCGATGTGGCCAGTGTGGGCACACCCTTATGATAATACATTGTTTGTTAATGCTTTAGCTCACTTATATGTATGTTACGTAAAATATATTAGTGGAAAATGTGTTTTCTGTTAGGATAAAACATTTTTTAGTTTTAATGTAATGTGTTTTTATGTTGTTTATTGAATGAATATCATGTACCTAGTCTTTATATGCATATACAAAGGTTCTCAATTAATAAATTTAAATATTGATACCGCTTTTTCGTAGATTGTGTCTATTTAATATGAAAAACGTTTACGCCTATGAAGCCTTAAATACACAGTTTTGAAACTAAACATTATCGACCATGACTATACATCATACGAGTATATATAGTGTAATACAGGGTGTTATCAAACCTTAGAGCCATCACAACCACACCAATTCCGCTCTATTAAGGGCACCCCATAAATTATAGTATATCTCACATAATTAACCATTAGTCCCTTAAGTAAAGGTTGACAAATTAACGGCCATACGTGAATGGGCACCGTATATCAATGGTGATTAAGAAACCATGGCTTAAGCGCCTCTCTCGTGCAGTCGGTAGACGCTGGTAACCGTATCTTGAGTTATAGTCGCGAAATACTCTGCTTAAAGTACATGATTGTAATGAAAGTTTTTGTCCAATCTTACTAAGTTCTTCATCAAGCAAATACTTACTTAACACATGTATGAAAATAACGAAGTCCAAGATGATTTCTGCGCTTTATTTGGATTAGTCAAATTCTTCTTTCTAAGAAGTAAAAGTGTCCAAGCCATACCTGTAAGTACATTCAGATATAAATCTAGCACCCATTATGTTCAATCAAACAAACAAATGTATGACAGTGTACAGGAATTGAACTCGCAACGTCCAGCGTGGTAGGCAGACACATCAACTACTACTCCATCAGTGGTCGTCAGTTCTTAGACTTCCCATTATTTCAAATATTCATATCACAATTTTCCTGGCTGGCAACATAAAAAAATCTTAAAGCTTACTTCACTAGTGAAGTATAGTCCCGTACCTCAAACGGAAGCCTTGCAAAGATTCCTTCCGTGTCGAGAACTTGCCGGCCAATATTTATCATTTTAATTAAAACGTTAAGCCTATGATTTATAGCACTTCCCAGGTATATTTTACTTTTTAATTCCCTGTCTTCTTGAAGTAGGAAAGGATTTAAAGTTCCTGCAAGGTGAGATTTAGGATACGTTTTGTTGGAGCCGTGAAAAGTTTTAAAATTGCTCGGATTGTTGAAATTCTGAATAAGGTACTGTTTTTTTTTTCATTATAATTTTGGTCAAATTATAGTATTTTATTTAAAAGTCTGACTTTTGATTTAGCTGTTGCTAATAAAACACTATAGTTTAGTGGTTAGAATTATACATACAATAAGCTAGTGAATGCTGAATCTAATTTGTTTTCACAAAATATATTAGATGAAATACTCCCTCTGCGTTGAATTTGTTGTCAAAAACCGTTGTCACTTAAACCATTTATATGTTCGCCATAAATCTAGTAATCCATGTAAATAATTTATCACAGCACGCTCCAGTTTTTTTATTATCTCCAATAACGTGGTAAGTTGCACAAAGCGCAATCTATCATACGCGAGTTTTAAAAATATTGAATGTTAGATACCATGTTCTATTTTATGTGCATGCTACACGACAGACGATAGGATTTTAATATATTTTTTCATGTTTTTTTTTTGTGTCCAGATTTGTGTAACGGATAATAGAAATAGAGTTTGGCATAGATTTAGTGATGATGTATTTTTTTTGTTAAAAATGCTGTTGTGATAGAGTAGAGGTCTAAACAATTTATGGGTTTATGCAAATAAATAAAATTGGAGATTCTGTCTGTTATATTAAAATAATTGCTGTGTATCTTAAATGCGTAAAAACGTCATAAGAACGTAGGCATAACTTTATTTCAAATAGGTTTCACATCACAATTTATTTATGATTTCATGTTTTATGCGGAATATCACTTTTTTAGAAAACCCTCAGTCCATATACAGTCCTACATTCACTTCCCACGACTCAAAAACTCAATTTCCCAACATTTAATTCCCACAAAGTAAAACTGACCATTCTGTCACCGCTAACTTAGTGACAAACAAGTACGTATTATAAACAAGCGGACTGCACCGTGATCCATCATTGTGAGGATACAACGAAACACCCCGTAGATACGCCGTCTGCTCGATTAATCACCCTGTATACGTATGCGTTTAAGGCGCACTGTTCACTACGCTATTGGAAATGAATTTAAGGCTTTATTGGTCCCTATTTTAAAAAAAATGTTAATATTGGCTGTCGTTATGAATTGGTTTAGGGAAAGATAAATTGTGATTTTTTTAAATCTATTAACCAAATAATAATTAATCATAGGTGCTCTTTCATACTTACAACTTGGTAAACTATACCATCATCCTCCGAGCCTTTTTCCCAACCATGTTGGAGTTAGCTTCCAGTTTAACCAGATTCAGCTGAGTACCAGTGCTTTACAAGAAGCGACTGCCTATCTGACCTTCTCAACCCAGTTACCCGGGCAACCCGATACCCCTTGGTTAGACTGGCGTCAGACTTACTGGCTTCTGACTACCTGTAACGATTGTCAAGGATGTTCAATGACAGCCGGGACCTCCAGTTTAACGTGCCATCCGAAACACAGTCATTGGTGTCTAAGATATACTTAGAAAGTACATACAAACTAAGAAAAGTTGCATTGGTAGGTACTTGCCTGACCTGGGATCAAACCCGTGCCCTCATACTTGAGAGGTTGGTCCTTTACCCACTAGGCCACCACGACTTCATGGTAAACTATACCATACTTTTAAATCCATTATGCAAATATTTTACATTAAAAAAACTATTGATTTTTAAGATGACATGAACTGGCAATTTCTTTTAGATTTCGTTCCATCTATAGCTTACTACACAAACCTAAAACAACAAATACATATTAAGACAAATACAAACTTTTCCCATAATTCCAGCAACGAAACGCACCGTGAACAGCTCGCTTTAATTCTCGTGTACACAAAATTCGATTAAGGTCGTGTTTCGAGCGTTTTTGTTAACTTATGAACAGGATGCGCTGTTTTGCTGCAATATTTTCTGTACTGATGTAGCTTCGAATAATTTAGTCGCACTCGTTATGTACCGAATTCCCTTGCAGTTACCAGAAAACGTGAGTAATCATGTTTTTGGAGTATTGGAAAAATGAGCGTGTTTGTCAGTAGCTTTGTAGATTTTCTGGAGGTTTTTAAAGTAGCTTAACGAGTTGGATAAAGTCGATAAGTTGAACTAAGTAAGACGTTTATCAAATCTTCATTTTATTATAAGGAGCCTATTCTAAGACACTGAATTAACGTGAAAGATCTATAACATTACATTTCTTAAGATAAATATAACATTTCTTATGTAAACTTTTCCTCGAGCACAAACATTATATTTTATCTTATAAACACGTTTTCCTAAATACATTTATTCGGGCTATTGACGTACGTACTCTACTAACAAGTCGAAAAAATACGGAGCCACATTAAACAGCAATTACTGGTACAAAACGCCAGTCCGAGATGTCTTTTTACGAGGCTAGGCCCTCGAGTGTGGGGCCTTTGAGGCCTCGAGCCTCTTGCCTCGGGCCAGGCCACTTCAGGCTTCGTACAACTACGCTAACTGTTGCATGCGACTCTCGGACTACTTGCCTGAGTTTTATTTGAAGCTCCCCGACTACTTGTGAGCGAGTTTTTATTTGAAGTCCCCTTGGAGTGTGTACTTGCTTCGAGTTTGTATGTTAGTTGTGTATGAGTGTGTGTAGATGTGTGTGGGTGTGTGTGTGATAGTTTTTTTGGTGTATGGATTCGAGTGTGGCTTTGTGAACTGTCGACGGAGATGTTTTCTTTTTGTTGGCTGGTCAGTGTGCTTTTGTTGAAGTGGTAATTATTTTAAGATGGCTATTCTGGCACAGGCGTACTTTTTAATTACGCTGTTGAGTTACTGTGACTATCATTTAGTTTTTAAAAGTGTTATGCCATGTCTTTCCATTGATTCATGGTAAAGATTTATTACCGCTATATTTAAAATTACGCGTACTAATATAATCATTTTTAAGGCGATTCGATATGATTGTGTAACATTCAAATGGTAAAACAGAGTACGTTAAATTGAAATTCTACCACAACCGAAATCAAAACGCAAAATTCTGCTTTACCATAAAACCGAGCATAAGCACACATCAGTACGCCCTACAAAAACATCTTTGCATACAAAACAAGCAAAAATTGAGTGTATTATCGAAGCACACATTTCAGTGGGAAATACCGCACCAAGCTCATTACTTCAGCGGCGAGATCAAAAGGGGTGTCTTCTCTCTTTATTTGCACCCCGAGATGCCAAGTTTCCGAGCTCATGTTAACAAGACATGCATAATGGCTAAAAAAATGCAACGAACTACGATATTCAGTTAAACAGAAGCCGCGTAAACCTAGGTTTTTGAAGTCGGTAAAACCCGGTTTTGGAAGTCGGTAAAACCCGGTTTTTTAAGGCGGTTTTACAAAGATGGTGTTCTGTTATCGTTTCTTGAAATCTCTTGGCTTTTGAAGGTAATGATGAAGGAGAGTTTTGCTCGTTTTTCGTCTCGCGAACGTGACTGGCTTTGGGTGGAGGTTATTTTTTGTTTGTTGTTGCTGAGATTGTGTTTTCGTTGGTTTGAGTGATTAGAAGATGGGGGTTTAGCAATGTAGAATTTTAAAGTCGGAAAATTATTAGTTTCTATATCTAACTTTTTCATTACAACTACCTTACTCATTAATGTATAATTAAAAATTAAATCTAGTTAAACTCAATTGACGGCATTTGATACTGCTTCTTTCACAATATATAATCACATTGATTTCGTAATTTTAAGTGATTGAGCCTCTAAAGAACTATAAAAATATTACATTAACCTCTAAAGATTTAACCCAAATGCTTCGCCTATCAACTTAAACACAGTAACTACCAAACACCAACAGCCAATTCCCAAAACTCAGTCTCACAAACATAAACAATAATAGGGCTATATAAAAAATGCACTAGGGTCACCAAAAGGCAAGTTTTCCAATGGCTGATGATGTAAAATGCATGTAGGGATAGGGCTCCGCGTTGACGAATGAAACGGAAGTTAATCCCGACTTTACCCCTGTTGGCGTCGAAAAGATTTCCCTCGGGGTTGTCACACGTACTGAACCCTTTGGTGGGGGACAAGTTAAGGGAGGTCCGTGGTTTGTCCAATTGATACTTTAGTTAGGTTCATGTTAGCCAGTTTTAACAAAGTTTCTATGGTCTCGAGGCACTTAAATAACTCTTTGGGTCTTAATGTGATGGCAAGTAAGGTCACAATTTTTTTTTACGTGATCTGCTGTTTTGAATAACGTTCCTATTTGTTGAACATGAATGGTGATGACAAGGTCATTAGAAACTCTTTCGTCGTCGAGTTATTTAAATTCTGCAAAATAATTGAAAGGTAAATATTTTTAACTAGCTTCTGCCAGCGGTTTCACCCGCATCCCGTGGGAACTACTTCCCGTACCGGGATAAAAAGTAGCCTATAGCCTTCCTCGATAAATGGGCTATCTAACACTGAAAGAATTTTTCAAATCGGACCAGTAGTTCCTGAGATTAGCGCGTTCAAACAAACAAACAAACAAACAAACTCTTTAGCTTTATAATATTAGTATAGATTTTATTCAACATTAATATTTTTTTGAATCATACTTTGGGAGATGAAAACCTTATACTTGTTCCTGATATCTTTTAGTAAGGACACAATCGAATTTATTACTAACTAGCTTCTGCCAGCGACTTCGTCCGCGTCAAATTCGGACTTTGTGTAAAGAGAGGAAGAAATACTAAATACCAGCCTATACTTACAATTCTAAATCTATCCGTACCTACTACAATTTCACCTGAGAAGAAATAAAATGTAAACTATTATATTATTGTAATTAACGAATTTAAACACTACCAAAATAACAATTCTTACCTATTTTATAAAATAAAAACAAAAAAAAGTTAAAAATAAATTAGGTACATATATTATTTAAAGACGCACTGTCGGTCAATAAGGTTGAACACTCTGAACGTCTATTCGCAACAATCGCATCAACAGCCAAATATTGTATGAAGCTCGCGCAGCAATCCTTATATATAGCTGAGATAGGTATGTTTGTTAGAAACCATCCTCACCTTTATCCCAAAGTTAGTGATGATTGTAAATTTAAGCAGAGAGATCCTACTAAATTAAGAATGGAAAGATGTAGAAGTACCTTACATAGTAAAAATAGTCGAATGATGGTAATTAACATCTATACTAATATTATAAAGCGGAAGAGTTTGTTTGTTTGTTTGTTTGTTTGAACGCGATAATCTCCGAAACTACTGGTTCGAATTGAATAATTCTTTTTGTGTTGGATAGTCCAGTTATCGAGGAAGGCTATAGGCTATATAACATCACGCTACGACCAATAGGAGCAAAGATATAGTGGTAAATGTGTAAAAAACGGGAGAAATTATTTCATCTTTGAAGCCTTCCGTTGCGTGCGCCGTGAAAACGGTTCAAGATACACAAAAAATATGTATTAAAGAATAATAGCTCTTTTAATGATCTAAAAAACAGTCCGCGACAGTGTATGTCTATCTTTTAAGATTAACTCACAAAAACCGTTTTTATGGTACCTAATTTGGTCGAAATAATTTGTTTAAGTTGTATCAACATAATAATATTAATCTTTATTCAAATAAATGTTGTTGGTTAAGAGTACTAAATCTATATCTATATCTATATACATATATAAAAGAAAGTCGTGTTAGTTACTCCACTTATAACTCAAGAACAGCTGAACCGATTTAGCTGAAAATTGGCAGGGAGGTAGTTTAGAGCCAGGAGAAGGACATAGGATAGTTTTTATTACATCTATCTATATATATAAAAGAAAGTCGTGTTAGTTACTCCACTTATAACTCAAGAACGGCTGAACCGATTTAGCTGAAAAATGGCAGGGAGGTAGTTTAAAGCCAGGAGAAGGACATAGGATAGTTTTTGTCACCATCCGGCTACGGGAAGCAGTTATCTCGGGACGCGGGTGAAACCGCGGGCGGAAAGCTAGTATATAATAAAATTCCTAGAGAAATTAGAGAGCTACCTAAAGTAAAATTTAAAAAGAAGTTAAAAGCTTGGCTTATTGAAGGGTGCTTCTACACAATAGAAGAATATATTAATTATAGAAATTAGCTTTTATATATAAGCGTTATAGTTTTAAGCACAATTTATGTTATAATTTTCGCATGCCTACTGAAGGCGAGATATGTTGTGACTTTTTTTGTTTTTACCACCTCTTGTGTAAACCATATCTCGGCGAATAAATATTTTCATTTCATTTCATTTTCATTTCATTTCAGCCACCGCGCCCGCCGCGCCGCGAGCCGCGTCGAGCGCAGCGACCGTTACAGAAAAATGATCCTTATAGCATGATATTCACGCGCAATGGCTAATTACCGTATTTCATGCATAACTTTGGTTTTTATTGACCGATTTATATGATTCTTTTTTTATTGAATAGGTAATAATGTTAACCTTTTTTATTTAGTGTAAGTGAGAGTGTTAGAAACGTAATAGTAGACAAATATAATCAGAAAGCTCCGAACTACTAAGCTATCGAGTGTTACACGTGTTATTGTGCGTCAACCATAAAAGGTAGACATATGCTGTCATGGGATGTTTTTTGGATAATTTTAAGGAGAACATTTCCGTCATACATTGTTTCTGTGTAGCTTTAACCATTAAGGCTGCACACGCGACGGAAGCTTAAAAAATGGAGTAACTTCGCCCTTTTTCCAAACATTTCTCTTCACTGCTCTGCTCCTATTGGTCGCAGCGTGATGAAAAGTATCCTATAACCTGCCCAGGAGTATGAAGAATAATTGTACCAAGTTTCGTTAAAATCCGTCGAGTGGTTTTTGTTTCTATAACGAACATACAGACAGACAGACAGACAGACAGACAGACAGACAAAAATTTTACTGATTGCATTTTTGGCATTAGTATCGATCACTAATCACCCCCTGATAGTTTTTTTGGAAATATATTCAATGTACAGAATTGACCTCTCTACAGATTTATTATAAGTATAGATGAAAGTGAGCGTAGTATTTCCAAAATGTCTCCTGGTGTAAATGGTTATAATACATACGAAAACATCTATGATCTCAATGTTCTTCATCACCTACTGTCACACAGAGCAATAAACTAAAGTTTTATGACCACAAATTGCCCGCTACCGCTTATAACCTAGCCTACATTCCCATACAGACTGGAGTAATATTTTAAGCGGCTTTGAATCATCGCAACAACTCTTTTTTCCGATATCCGCCATATTGGTACGTGACATTAAGAATTTAGGTAATACCTCCTTAATTTGCTAGCAGTTACTTACCTATTGAGAAGGATTATCCATTGACAGATCTTTTGTAACAGATTTTATTGGGGGAGCTGGGCACCTACGGTTATGTGGGCGTTATCGTATTTTGAGTTTGCTTTCCTATTTCCTAGTGTTATCATCATCATTTTACTGTCTCGCCGCTACACACAGCCTTTTTCTCATCCCATTAAATGAGTGTTATTCTGTATTTACCATGCTCGCTTAAAGCGATTTGACGATTTCAGACTTTAAAGTTCTGGTCTTATCAAGATTCTCTATCAAGATACTACTCAATCACTGATTAAGAGATACATAGAAAGTAAAGTACATAATATAAAACTTAGAGAACTTGCATTGTTTCTTGCTAGAAGACAGGCTCTGTACATTTACGATAGAGGAAACTATAAAAGGCGCAAAAACTGAGAAGTCCTATTAAAAAATTCAACTTTTACTATCACTTATAATGCTAGGTTATTTCAGTCACAATCAAAATTGGTAATTTCATAATCTACTTTCAACACTAACTTGAATCATCATAACTTTGATCAAATTCATAATTTAATTAAAACACACTTATAATTTTAACACAATTTTAACCCGAAACGCTGTTACATTATTACTGTACAAATGGTATTGTTGGCAATCATAAGAGAAGGCACGCCGTGTCCCCACGGAACCCCAAAATGTCTACATGGGAAAGCGTTAATTATGTTAAAGTAAATCACGCGAAGACATATTGCTAAGTATTGTGTAGAGCCACTAAAATAGCGAGTTAAACTCGATTATTTATTCATAGAAAATGTTCTGCAAAAAACCCCCGACGGTAAAAATCTTATTGAAAAATAATAAAATAACTCAAAACCCCCGACTTAACCCAATTATATAGGAATATCCGTCGGGAGCTGCCATTAAACCAGCTAAAGGATTCTAGTGTCGTGAATACAATTATTGAAGAATTGTAGATGTTTAACGATGACATAAAATACACTCAATTAATTGTTGCATATAGAAAAGGCAGCCCCCGACGGTTATTCCTATATAATTGGGTTAAGTCGGGGGTTTTGAGTTATTTTATTATTTTTCAATAAGATTTTTACCGTCGGGGGTTTTTTCAAAATTTTGAATTTTGCTTAATTTTATTTCAGACTTTTTAGAGAACATATACGAATTATAGTCTATATAATATGTTATTGCAATATTATTTTGAACCGATATTGTAGCGCCCTCTAGTGAGTTACAGGCGTAATTTTTATTATTTGGGAACATGCATTAAGCACGTACACATTGCTGATGAAAACAGAATTGTAATCGGACGTTTTGATTATATTGTAACATTGTTTGGCACTAATATTGTGGCGCCCCCTAGTGATTAATAGCCATGACACCTATCTAAGAACATGAACTCATCAAACACAAAACCGTTATTGAAAACCGCATCAAAATCGGATCATTAGTTTAGAAGGTAGGTGGGAACATTACTTTGCTCTTTTGCACTAATATTGTGGCGCCCCCTAGTGAGTTACAGCCATGACACCTGTCTAAGAACATGAACTCATCAAACACAAACCCTTTATTGAAAACCGCATCAAAATCAGATCATTAGTTTAGAAGATATGTGGGAACATTACTTTGCACAAACGCACACACAAACACACAAACACACAAACGCACATCTCTCACCCTAAACGCATATACCTGCTCCGTTCCGTCGTGGGTAAAAATATAAAGGGATTCGTAATTATACGCATAGGTAGTAATATTTCCATCGGGCTATAAGAGTGAGGAAATAGAGAGTGCACCTGTGTCTGCACAAATGGGCTGACTGATCTCATTATATGAGAACAGTCGTCGTAACCAATAATCGGTTTTGGATGCCATTATTATTATTATACTAATATTATAAAGCCGAATAGATTTGTTTGTTCGAGAGTGCTCATTTAGGAAGTCTCAATAGGCTGTAGTCTGAAATAGGTTACATAATTATTTGCTAATTTTACCTTTATACATATATTGATCTCAGAATTGAGGATAAATTTGGACAGATGAAGTTTATAGTCCCACTAATCGCTGTAGTAAAGGCCGTACCCTCAGGGAATTCGCAGGCGGGCGCGGAACGTAGCGGATCCCTGATTTATGTGAAACCCATATAAATGCAATCTGCTTAATTGCCGTCTGCTGTGCTCGATAAGCCGGCCATCTTGCTATATTATATACCGATAGTTTTCATTCTTTTCCTCTAGAAATAGCTCTAATTCCAGCGAGCTTAGAATTTTTATTAGGTAAGTTTCTAGGTCCTGATATTGTGGTTGGATGATTTTTTAACCGATTTAAAAAAAAGGAGGTTCTGAGATTGACCTTTATGTATGTGTGCGTTTGTCTCACGTTTGGCTGAACTGATTTTGATGCGGTTTTTAGCGTAGTATTTGTCATACTTACGAGAAGGTTTTAGGTGTATTATTGAAGTCAGTTTACTTTTTTTTATAAGCCTTCATTGTATTTAAATGAATTTGAAATTAGATATCCATAAGTTAAATATATTTTATATTTTAATACTAAACAGACATGTTTAAAAGCTCGCACAAAATACACATAATTCCTGTCTTATAATAACATAATCATAGCTGTTTCAAAACACAGCACTTCTCACTCGAGCAGGCTCTTTACCTAAACCAAATAAAGCCTTCCTTATCTTACATTAAAACCACATCATACGAGGCAAACATTACATTTAGAGTAGGCGTACACTTCAAACTTTTAGTCGGGCGACAGTTGGTCCGGTGGTAGGGAACAATTTTTTAATACAAAGTCAAAATACAAATTTTTATTGACTAATTTTTATATAGAGTTTATTATTTGTTTTTTTATTTAATTTGTGTAAAACCTTACGAGGCTGGCATAACGCAGCAGCGTTTAAGCCTCTAAAAATAAAAGGTTAAAAAAAAAATACAAAGTCTTGAATTCAAGTCGGTCTGATACCGGACAAATACCTGATCGCTGTTTCGTGTGTATTACCATTCATCTTCATACTGATTTATGAGCCTAAACCAACTATCGGTCGACTAAAAGTTTGTGGTGTGCATATAGGCTTAATATGCCAAGAAAACACATCAGCCAGTCAGCAACAGTATACAAATATTTTTAGCATTTCAATCAGCCACCCTTGCTTATGTCAAAACAAAACGTTTTTTTTTCTACTTACTCGCAAACCATCTCGCGTGCCCCCAGGTTTTGCTTCAAGTACAAATTAAAAATGCTTCCAAGGATACTATTCTGGTGTTTGCTTTTTTGAGGTTTGTCATTAGATAAATTAGAGGGTAAGATTATTTCTGCTAAGTTTAATGAGAATGTATGAGCTGTTGACAGGTATAAGATCTTATTGTTTTTCGTAATAAAAGCTGGTAAGTATTTTCGAAGGTTTTTGAAGACAGTTGTTCTTATTATAAAGTCGTGGTGGCCTAGTGGGTAAAGGCCCAACCTCTTAAGAATGAGGGCGCGGGTTCGATCCCAGGTCAGGCAAGTACCAATGCAACTTTTCTAAGTTTGTATGTACTTTCTAAGTATATCTTAGACACCATTGACTGTGTTTCGGATGGCACGTTAAACTGTAGGTCCCGGCTGTCATTGAAAATCCTTGGCAGTCGTTACGGGTAGTCAGAAGCCAGTAAGTCTGACACCAGTCTAACCAAGGGGTATCGGGTTGCCCCGGTAACTGGGTTGAGGAGGTCAGATAGGCAGTCGCTTCTTGTAAAGCACTGGTACTCAGCTGAATCCGGTTAAACTGGAAGACGATCCCAACATGGTTGGGAATAAGGCTCGGAGGATGATGATGTTTTTAATCTAGTTTTAATGTCATATTTGGCGTTATACTTGTTCTCAGAGGTGGTTTTCATAAAAGTCCTAATTCGATGTTTCGATATTAGGCCGAAAGGTAGGGTATACAGTTTTTTTAGTTATCTACTATACTCCGATGTAACTATTTAGATATGCCGATTAGAAACATAAGTTCAGCTATAACCTAAACTTGCATTATATTTCAGTAAATAAGTGCACTAAATAAAAAAATCACCGAGAAATTAAATGTGACAACAAAACAAAAGAACTCCAAAAAAAAAACAACAAAATTAAAACCCATCGAATATTTTCACCGTGTCTGTCCCCGAAATCATAGCGTATCAACTTCGAGCGTATTCATATAAATGTCGAGCGCTCCATGCAAATGTCGAGCGGTTCAGTAATACAGGCTCGAGGTCCCCGCGTAACTTACACCCTTCGTTAATGAACACCAGATTCTTTTTCGATTTTCATCAAAAACAAAAGGGGAATATTTTTGGCAGACGCCAGGTATTCAGAGTGATATATGTAGCTTTGTGTCGAGTGTTTTCATGATTTTATTATACTTGAGGTTGAATGGTTTGTAGTGAGAATGTATGTATGTTTGTTTGTTTGCGCCAGTCGTTAGGTTGAAAGGCTGTTTTGGTATGAAAAGTGTAAGTATATGTGCATATACTTAGAAAAGGAACTTGTAACTTTACAGATTTTTGTGCGACATGTTTTACAGAACGTTAATGTCATATATCTATATCTCTCCCAAAAATATTTCTTTACTATTTTTTGTTAAAATACGTATCTTTTCAAAACATACAATTTTCTAACGGAACCAGTATTTGCTCAGACGATAAATATTCACGATTACGATTCTATTTTACAAAGGTACCCAAGTTATTCCGACACATATACTAGATTTACCACTGAAAACCGATAATAAAGTAATAAAAATGTGACTTACATAACTGTCGACAGGTTTAAACTAGTCCAAAAATTTACTGTCAAGTGAACTACCGTTTTAACTATAAAGACATCTTATAGGAACCACGCTATGGTTGTAAAAGTGCAAACAACAGATACAACAAAAGGGCCATTTTTATCAACTAATGTTGAAGGCAAAATAAATTTTATGTTGTTAGAGAAACATTCTACAAAGCAGAAAAAATTAACAAATTTTTATTTCATATTGTATTTTGTATTATTCCATTAACTTCTTTACATGAAAGTAAGTAACATCTTTAAGTATACAAAAAAAAAACGGTTTGTAAGCCACATAAGGTTCAGAATCCCGTACCCAGCACCTGTCCCTACGTAAAAATCGCAATGGATAAGCTACCTTTAGCTATTCACATTCTTTCTGAAGTCGAACCTTCTGGAAGTTTCTACGTCGTGTGGGGACTCTATAAATGTGATAATAACAAATGAAAAGTCACAGAATGTAATGACATAGAAGAAGATAGTGTCATTGTACGACCTCCCGGGCTATCGATTTCACATTTTTTGCCATTTTTATAAGCTCCGAGGTATATTTGGAGGATCTTTCTTATATAACATGTTATAACGTGGGACAGATTTCAAGGACTTTTCAATCAGATTTCTGTTATTTTAGGCTAAGGCTTACGTGAATAGGATAGTCTTAATGGAAAATGATGTACATACAGTAATTAAGCTTTACAGTTCTTCCTGTTACTAAATCCTACGTTTTGCATATGATAGGAAAATAAAACACTCATTTGAAATAATGCTTACTATTCGACCGAGTTCCCTGTTTATTTATTGAGCTTTGTAAGTTGGCGGCCAAATAAATATGGAAAATATTCTTAACTATACTGTATATCTGCAAGTGCTTTTTAAATCAATAAAAACTCACATAATATATCTCTCCCAAAAATTCACAAGGTATTCTTTCCATAACACACGATTGCATCTAACTATAGGCAGGAATATAGCAATCGTCATTGTCTGCAAATTTATTAACGCCGTCTGTAATGTAACTGGGAGGTGCAACAGCATATCCCAAACAAATGCAGACAAAACCACTATATTGCTTAAAACAAAAATTAATGTCGCTATGTAAAACCGACGCATTTTGTTGCTATTTCCATCACTAACACTTTTAACGCGAAACAAAGAATATACAACCTTCACATAAATAAACAAGTTCATAAACACAGGCAGCACCATTAATCCAATTTTAAGAGAAACATATATTCTAATCCTAACTTCAGGTTTCAAACCGCCATCTTGAAAATTCAACATCAGCGGAAAAACAAATGTAGAAATCAAAGACGTCAAAATAGGAAAACAGTACGCAAAAATTGTGCTTTTAAGATATCTCCTGTCAGTATGCGTGTTAAAAACTTTAACAATATCAAAATAAAATATGCAACATATAACGAGCAACCAATAATTTTCTGCGGAGACAAAATATACGCTCAAAAAAGATAGAACCCAGTTGTTAACAGTATAGTTTTGTATGTAAGGAGAGATGATAGACAATATAGTTAATCTTAACAAACTAGTGAAGACTGCGTTAATGTAGGCATAGTTTTTGAAGGTCCGGAACTTTCTGAGGAGACACCATGAGGTAACTCCGTAAATGAAGGCTGTCAGACTCAGGATAAAGGCGATGTATTCAATGATGACAGACGCTAGAGGTGGTTGGAATTCTTCGAAGTTATGTATCACTTTGCTATCGTCGCCAGACATGGTTTATTTGCTTCGTATCTTGCTTATTTGGCACTTGATTAGTGATTAAAACTTGAACACAATTAAGTTCTTTGGTATCTTGCTCAAAGTTTTGAGTCTTTTAAATTTGCTTTAAAGATCCGATATTAGCACCATAAGTGATGATATGGTTAAAAGTAGCTTTCAATTGCATTAATATCGTCTGTATTTAATACCGTACTCTATAATGAAAACTTGAAAAACGGTTTCAAATCACACTTTAATATTGTAACACAATTGTCACAGTTCTGACATAAATTTTTGTTGGTACTTTTTACAATAAAACTATGTAAAAATATTTGTATCGAATAAACACTCAATGACTGACACTCAGCGGTTAAATGAAAGCCAATTAATTAAATAAATACTACACCATTTATTTATTACTATTAATGTAGTTATAGGGAGCAAATTAAGTTTCTTCTTGCTTTATTTTTCCTCCTCTTATCGGCTACTATTATATTTCGCGGTTTCACCCGCGTCACGATAAAACTAATTGTAGCCCCTATTTCAATGTATATAGGTGCCACTTTGATAAAATATTTATTATCATGAATATACTAGCCTTCCTCATTAAATGGGCTACCTAACAATGAAAGAATTTTCGACTTGGACAAGTAATTCCTGAGATTATGTCGTGCAAAACAAACTTCAGCGTTTAATATGTATTAACAGAGTACTTATAGATGTTAATAATAATTATTTTTGTTTAATTAGTAATTAGTGACACAATGCGATAGGTATTGTACTGATAATTGTTAATTATGTTTATGCAGCTAATATGCAAGTTCATGACCTGAGCGACCTTCTCAAAGTACCTTGATTATAATCAGTATGTACGAGTATGTATGAGAGTACATACCTTTATGCTCGTTGTAATATTAAAATGTTTATTATATCATTTGTATTGTTAAGGGGCTTGCTCGTGGCTAGGTAACAGACACAAGACTCAATAGTTCATAAGGTTAAGCAACGCTTGGCGTAGTTGATGTGACGATGGGTGACCATCTCTAATTCATAAAGAGTGTCTCCGTGTTTTAGAAGACACGTCAAATTGGATCCTGGGGCCCGATTCTCCTAAGTTAATAATGTCAAAATCGAATAGAAATCGAGTCGCAATATGATCGCAATAGCAGTTTTAACCATATCAGGCAGTCTGCTACTAACATAAGACCAATCGTATTCCAACGACATTCGATTGGTTTGCGATTGGTCTGCTATATTAGTGATTTTGACCATACGGTAGTTTGATCTACATTCATTTTGCAATCGTAAATCATTTGCAGACAAAATGATTCATTAGTGAATGACAGAAAAGGATAAAAACGTTTATTTCAAAGAAAAAATAGCGGAATGCCACATACGCTTCAATCGTAATCGAGTCGGGATTGGATCTCAGTCGAACCGAGTCGAACGTGAATCGTATGTCGCTTAAGTAAAATTAGGAGAATCGGGCCCCTGGTCATTTGAATATCTTTGGCAGTTCTTACACACGTTATAAGCCAGTTAGTCTAACGACCAGTCTTACCAAGTTAAATTCAATAAAGACTTTGCCAAAACTATTTAAAACAAAATAGTTTTATAAATGATCCACGTGGATAACCGTGCGCTTTGGTACTGCTTACCTACTTAGTAATAAGCGTAATGATAGATACATAGGTATTGCTATTAAAGTATAGTGCAGATTGAACATTAATGTCTTTAAAACAGGAAATGTACTATAAGTATGCACGTGGCGTAAAGGTATTGAAACACTGCAGTGTAACACTGATAGTTGATGACACTGATGAGACAATACCGGTTTTCGCAGAACTTTAGGCCAAATGATTTTTTTTTTAACTCTTCAATAGGGAAATACATCTATCACTGAATAGAAAATGTTGAGCTATAGACCGCAATACTCAATCTGTGTCCATTTGGAATATGGTGATCTATTTCGCCTATAAATTCAGACTAAAAGATTAGAAAGCACTACAAAATGGTTGATAGATCTGGAATAGTATTTTAAATTATAAAGTTAAATACATAGATATTTACAACACAAAAAAAATACTATCCTAGTAAAACAATAAAAATAAAAAAAAAACACTATATCTAAAAAGCGTCAAAAAAACTCTTCAATTAAGTTTGTAATAAAATAACTTGTTTCCTTGCTTTCTTAAATAGATGAAAAATCTTTTGAAATGTCATTAATCGAATGGATTATTTTCGATAATTCAATGCATTATTGTAATTCGGAGCGATGAAAATCGCGGAAAATCCGCTAGTGTAACTCTGTAACTGTAATGCCCAGAATCAGAATATTTATTTATTTATGTTTCGTTGTAACGCATCGATACCTTAACGTGGTACACCAGGATATAATAAAATCCAACAGTTTACAATACACCTGTCAGTATTGTGTCCCGACATGCCAACCTCCCATAATCGTTACGGCGATCTATGAAGCCGATATCTCATAATTATGCCTTCACTCGATTATTATATCGATAACGTTGCGGCTTACTTTTCGATGTAATTAAATCGGTATCTGGGGTAATCGATTTGTTTTTGGTTGAATGGTAAAGAATTTTGATTAATTTGCAAAAAAGGATGATTGTTGTGTTTTGGTTTCGATATAGTATGTGTAGTGACTGCTTTTTCGCCCTTCGCGTTCGCTCTAAGACTTGTCTCAGAAACAACTGGTCCAATTGGAAAAATATTTCAGTGTAAGATAGACCTGGAAGGTTATAGGCTACTTTTTATCTAGGTGTGCGAAGTACTTCCCAAAGAACGTGAATGAAAGCGCAGCTGGAAGAGCTACTTAAAGTTAGTTTAAAATAATGGCGTATATACAATAAATAATTGATTATTATGCTTCTTGTAGGTACATCAAATAATGCCAAGTTTATCTCAATGTTCAATAACATCCTTACTATTTGATACTTAAGACGCAAATATATCAATACTAAACAACACATACAAATAAATTATTTCACATCCAATTCTCCAAACCCAACGTGGCAACAGTTCTAACAATGGCTTACATATCTACTATGCTGGCCTGTTATCCTTGCAGCCAGACTGCCAGGCCTTGGCCTAGCCGCAGAGGGCCCAAGGCTGTGTATTACAATGTTCGTAATCCTCCGCCGATGCATTTGCTCGCTCATTTCATAGAGTTGTTGGCCACAGAGTATGGGGAAGATGTGGCAGTGTTTTGGGTTGATTATGCCTATTTTTTTAAGGCTCCTTAAATAAATTACGAAAGGGGATAGAATATCAGCTAATACCGGTTAGTTTCGCAAACATTTGAAAAGTACTTAATTCAAGATTGAATAAGTTTGTTTTTATATATTTGAAAATGGCTTAAAGGATTATGAAATGAACATTTCAAAATAGGTAGTTGAGATTCAGAACAGTAAGTGGCTACTGGACGGTTGTTACAATTCTACTTTTATAACCAATACATTAATAAAATAATGGGACTTGTTTGTTAATTTTAAACACAAAAAAAATATATACCTAACTGGGTAGGATCCCCTCAACAACAATTATAAAAATATCACGAAAATTCGGTAAAGCGCCATTTATCAAGCAATATTTTTTATCGTGTTTATTTTTATTACCTAGCATTCCGTATCTAGGTATCTATCGAGAACTAGGTTAAACCTAACGTCGGTATCCTGTGGCATCTAACGTTGCTACTGACAGCAATCTCTTGGGAAATAAGTGTGAAGTTAAAATAATTTCACACCAAGTCGATCGGTACTAACATTTTTAATTTCAGTTGTGAGCAGTGCCGTCTAATAAAGTTTGATATCTATTGAAAAATACTACTGTTTTATATTTTCTGTATTCGAAAAGAAGTTTTGGCATTTTGTGCCACAGTAGGAAAATGTAGTCAGTGGGTTATGGCGGTTAATGCTTGACTTAATATGTAGTTTACTTTATATAGTTCGTTGTTTTAGCCAAAAAACGTCCACTGCTGGACAGAAGCCACCCGAAGTTTCAAGACTTTTCACTGTGTTGCACGTAAGTTAAGGTCATCATCATCTCCCGAGCCTTTTCCCCAACTAAGTTGGTCTAAGTTAAGGTATTCGTTAATTAATAAAGCACAATGTAGGTTAACGTTGATTTACGTTAGGTAGGTAATTAATGAATTGCAATAGGTGGCAAAATCTCAACGTCTTTCCACGACTTTGCGCAAGAAAAGTCCTTAAACTCCATCAAAGAAGTGTCACGTCTTATTTAATCCACACATGCTTACTCTCGCCGAGGTAGCGTGGGTTGTAACACCCAGCGAGCGTAACCTTGTACTTTCTAATGCAAGGCTACTCTGCCATATTCATTCTGGGCTGCATGACGCGGTGACGTCATCGCTATTGTTACAGTAGCTATGTTATGGATAAGGTTGCACAGTGTGATGCTTGGTAACGGGAAGAGGAAATAATTCTAAGAAAAATATGTATTTTTTTTTATTGTTTGGTTAAATAGATTCTTCGGAGGTTTGAGTGTTTGTGATGTCTTCGGGATGTTAAACAGTTTCCTTCCTTTCTTTGTTGAAAGGCTTGCTATTGCTCGAAAAAGACGTAATATCTTTTCGGCTCTACTAATAAAGACAGAATTAATTATGTGAACATACGTGAAAGTATAACGTAATTAACGTAACGTACATAACAAAGATTTTTGAGAAGATTTTAATATTACCAGTACTGTGAAAATTACACTTATGGAAATAGTACGAAAACACTATCCAATCTGAGCAGCATTGAATGACCTTTAAGGGCTACATATAGCCCTTCTAGGGCTTCTTGGTACCCTATATGTATTTTATTCTTTAAATAGTTTTGCATGTATGTCAAACTATCCTTTCCAATATTCCTTTGTATAAGTAAATATTTATAGTGTCTTATTGCGGGGCATTAGACCTTTTATCCCTTGAGGTCAAAGGTCCCCTTACGATTAGGACTGACAGAATAACGAGGGGTATCGAAATTTCGTTTGTACCTTTTGCGGTCATCATTAGGGGACAACTAGAAATAGATATGCATGGTTTGTGTCCAAAGAATATGCATAAAATGGTTGGGTAAGCAAGTAATACTGCTCTTTATTAATTATCTTCCTCCAGCGGCTTCTACTCTTTGCACACGGATAAAAAAAAAGTTAGGTAGCCCATTTCTCGAGAGGTGGGTCAAGCTATAGGCTAAATACTAATTAACCTGGTGTGGGAAGAAGTTCCCTTGGAGCCCGGGTGTAATTGCGGGGAACAGCTAGTTCTTTCTATAGGTTCTATGGTACCAAGAACCCATATAGATTAGGTGAAATTGAATGTAAACCTTCGGCAACACGGACGGCCGAGCCGACTCCCCGAAGCGAATGTGTGCGACATCTATGTAGCGTCTCTTTTACCCGACTGCGCAATACAAAGGAGGATAACATGTTTATTAGCACATGTGTATATGTATGTGGGTTTGTCACTCTTGACACTATTTAGACCAAACTTTTAAATAACGATAGCTAGGTTTCCTTTTATAATCGACTGGGAAATACATACATCCCTCAATACACCTGTGGTTTAATTATTTCTATATTTTATTGTTTAATACGTTTTTGACATAATGAATGTTACACGTGGTTCCACAAAGTATTTCTAGGTAAGTTCAACTAGTTCAAGGCCTGTGAATCAACCTTGCCATAACTTGTGTCAGAGCCATTGGCGAAACGCGAAGGGTATTGCAAATAAACTGGATTACTATTGCATTTCTAGTGAGTTATATTTATATTGCATTCTGTTAAATATGGGTTGTTTTTTAGTGGTACTGTTTAAAGGTAATACTGTGAATTTACGTTGAGAAGAACAGAATTTTAATCTGCATGAACTGAAAATTAAGTGTTGGGCTTTACGTTCAATATTGGCTGCATAATCAGTAGCTTAATTAAGGAAACACAAAAAATAATGAAAAAACATTGATTGATAGTTTTACCTACGCATTGCGAAAAGTTCTTTAATGACTTTCATTTTGTGTAGAGTTCGGTATTGGTTTATTGGCCATAAACCAATACTAAATATCTTATCAAGTGAGCTGTAGGCTTACACAAATGCTTAGGCAAATCACAAGCCCATGTGTCAGAGTTTTCTTAAATTTGCCTGACGGTCTCTGATGTGGAATGGGGTAGTCGATAGACTGTGCAATTATTACTAATTGTTATTCGAATTGAATGGACGCGAAATTAAAATTACGATTGAAATCCTTAGAGAATTCACTACAAAAATGTAAATAATAAATCAGTGATTTATATTCTAGTCTGACCCTATTTTTCGACTGATTAAAGCAATTGGCGTGGCTTTCAAATATTCACAATAAATAAAATCAACGTTGTTAAATAACAAAATATTTTTTCAAACAGACCCAAAGATTTCCCAGGTGACCTGGATAAAAATTTAAATGACAAAATCCTTAAGTACTCTAAATCTCTGATGAAATAAGAAAATTATGCAAATATTTGTATCGTAGCAACTCAAAATCATAACGACGGGGGAAACGAGCATCGAAATGGCAACATTCTTAATCTGCGCAAACAGATAATATTCAAAGCTTAACAAACTTAGTAACTATATTTAGCAAGCAATTATCACCTTTAATGCGAAAGCGGTAAGTTACAAGTCAACCGCATAATTTGAAAATGTTATGACCAATTATAATGAGCTCTGTAGTTGGGTGCGTTTTCGTTTGTTTCGTCGGTTGAGTATGAGCGCGCGCGGAGAGGGGAGGGTCAGCTAATTTTGGACGTTCCGCTTCAAATAGACTTGAAAACAAAGCGCGGATTGTAAGAAAATCCCGCCCGGGACCCGTACCTAGCATTCGCTTTACCAAATTACTGAAATTTCATTCAGCCAGCGGACTCTAGGGGAGGTGCTGAAAGATTAAAGAAGAAAACTAATGATGTTTGTGGATGCGGCAGGATTGGACCCATTGTGCTGATTGTAATTCGTTATTCTAAATATGCTATCATTATTGACTTGTTTTCAATTTTAAAACATAGAATTATTTGTCTCCTCTAGAAATTATTGTAGTAAATATTTTGTCAGCGAACTCGGTATTTTATACAAATAATTGAAGGAAATTGAAATCACTAGCAACTCATTAAAATAATACAACGATGCAATCTATGTAAAGGCACCACCAAAAAACCAAACATTTCTAAATTGGAATTGGAAATTGGAAACGTCTTCGATGCTCTGAAAAAATCGAAACCTATTGAACTATATAGTTCATCCAATCTTTGATAAAGTAAAAACTTGACGCGGCAGATAGTTTTGCAAAACTATCTGCAGTTTATAGATGTTAAGGGTGAAGCCAAACGAGCGTAATTTTATGAGTTGTGAGTCGCGAAATTTCTGTCGCGTAATTTCTGCTGCATTCGGTTTCATACAAAAATGCAGTTTGTATCACACGACGACGCAAAATGAGTTGTCTGCCGACTCACGTGCATAAACTGGACCGAATTTCTGTCGGGGTTTTATGTGATGTAATAGTTCTTGAAAAATATGTAATGGCAATTATGGTAGTAGTTTTTAAACATATCTGGATTTG
The DNA here is from genome assembly GCA_963856015.1 of Helicoverpa assulta. Lineage (NCBI taxonomy): Eukaryota > Metazoa > Arthropoda > Insecta > Lepidoptera > Noctuidae > Helicoverpa > Helicoverpa assulta. Next base: position 11,991,718 of record CAWLCW010000012.1, read on the forward strand.
CGCATACACGTTCATATAATGCATGGAACTGTCCACATATCAGCCTCTCACTATTGAGTGGATTTACCCAGCTTCTTTTTTGGTATCATCTTCTGAATAAGTTTCTTCTGAATATACTTCATAAATACACAATATTTGCAATGAATCCATCGCACTTGATGACCCAAACACCCCGTAAAAACGCTCGATAGTAACTCAATAAATTACGTCCGTCTGGCAGCTCAACAGAAATTCAGTTGAACGTAAAATAAGTGACCGAAAATACGCGACTCACAACTCATAAAATTACGCTCGTTTGGCTTCACCCTTAGTTGTTCAAGTCAGTCTACAGTGGTTTGCAGACTGACTGCAGACTGAACAGCTAAACATCTTCAAACTAAATATGCCGTATCCAAGTACGCACAACCCAACCAACATCCGAGTATTTTGTGTTGGAATTTACCCAGTTTTATAAAACCAAAGCGGGTGAAATGAGCTTAGCGGTGGATCGTGTAGCGAGGGCTGAGTGCTGGGCTACTTAGCGGCTGCCGACTGGACTATGTACTGTGTACTCCAGTACACTGTGTACTGTATACTGTGTACTTTAGTGCAGCTGAGAAAAAATTTGGAAAATTTGATCGGGGCTTTGGGATTGGCGGCGGGATACAGGGTAATTGAAGCTGATTTCGAAGCTAAGCTTGTACAAAGGTGACCTAAATACCTGGGTTAAAAAACAAAGACGCGATTATGCTTTTGTAGGTACTACTATATGTATAAGTAGGTAGGTATAGTATATTTAGTAAAGTTATATAAAAGTTTTGTACGTGATTCTGAAGTTTCATGTTTAAGATGGTTAGCTTATACATAAAATTAATAAAAAAATAAAAAAAAGTTTATTTCTTCAACAAATTTTTACAATATTATTTAGCTGTCGGAACTACCCAGGAAGCGTGTAGTAATGCCTATAATATTGAATGCTATACAATAAACTTCTATTCTATTATATAAAGGTAATTTATAAAACATGAAAAAATTGAATTGCACACTGCCTGCCTGGACCTTATGGAACATCTGTCAATAAATGTATAGAATAATTTAAAAGCGATTTTAAAATAAAAAATAAAATACAAATCAAACTGTATAGCAATACCAACTGACTCAATACGCGAGAGTATTTATAAAATAAACGACCTTTTTATAATGGTATTTTATATCTTTTTAAAGGCAATATTTCAATTTTATTTCCCCTATATTCGGGGTGTATTAAAAACAGTGCCTGTAAAAAGCTAAGTCCATTGAAAATTCGAAACAGTACAAAGAGAATCAATGATTGAAGAATAAATAAAATACGACTGGACAGTGGGCGCGTCCTTTACCACGGGTGGAAAAAAATACACTGGATTTTTTCAGATTTAAATTTCAAACTTGTTAATGACAGGATTTTTGTTTTTATTTTTTATTCCGAAGTTTATAAACGTCGTTATCGTAGTGGATTTTATATTTTTCGCCGATTGCTTTGAATATTGGTTGTGAATAAAAATGCAATGAATTTTGCGTACTTGTACAGTATATATATCGGAATAGTTGTTTGATTTTAAGATTATACTGTATTTTTTTGTGCATTTCAAAGGCGTAGCCTCTATTCTAAAACCTATTAATGCTGTTTGTTCTCCATATGATAGGTAAATAAATATGTACGACGTACGTAAGTACGCAGTTAATTACAAAATATAGGACGTTTGTCTACTCTCTTTAAAAACATTTTCCTATAACTTCGAATCTCATTCCCCCAAATAATTAACCACATAACAGCACAATTTAATCACCGTCTCGTGATTGGTGATAATTCAACCTTTACGCAAATTGACCATTAATCCGTAATTCAATGCCGGAGATTATACACATTGACCGGCTGTGCAAATTTGTAAATCTAATCCCGGCTTAATCTTCGTCTAATCCTGATAATTGACTTAGCTAGGTAGTCGATTAGTTAACTTATAGTTAATTGTAACTGTCTATAGCTTGGCTTTGTTTATTGTGTGAGAGAGTATGCGGTATCTACTCGCTGACATGATATTGTGCGGTAGGTATGTACCTGTGTGTATATGCTGCTAGTGAAAATAAACGGTATGAACTACATGACGATAATATTAAATGTTATCATCATCCTCCGAGCCTTTTCCCAAGCATGTTGGGGTCGGCTTCCAGTCTAACCGGATTCAGCTGAGTACTAGTGCTTTACAAGAAGCGACTGCCTATCTGACCTCCTCAACCCAGTTACCCGGGCAACTCAATACCCCTTGGTTAGACTGGCGTCAGACTTACTGGCTTCTGACTACCCGTAACGACTGCCAAGGATGTTCAATGACAGCCGGGACCTACAGTTTAACGTGCCATCCGAAACACAGTCATTGGTGTGTAAGATATACTTAGAAAGTACATACAATCTTAGAAAAGTTGCATTGGTACTGGCCTGACCTGGGATCGAACCCGCGCCCTCATACTTGAGAGGTTGGTCCTTTACCCACTAGGCCACCACGACTTTTTTTTTAATAATATTAAATGTTATCAAATAATACATTTTCAAGTTGCTTTAATTAATTGAAATTACATAGATTCGTATAATTATTAAATAATTGACAATACACGAGGTATTTTGAGTCTATTTTGTACGTTGATCTTCCCCAATAGCAGAACAACATTTTTCTTCTTTAACGATGTGAAAGTTGTTTTTCTTTAAAGCGGAAGTCGACTCTAAAATATTTGGAAAAAGGATAGGCAAGTTTATTTTGATTTCAAAACAGCTGAATTTTATACTAAAATTTTAGGGCACGAATCTATTAACAGAAAAAAAGAGAAAAGCCCCCAAACAAATAAAAAGCTGCAGATATTTCAAAAAATGCGAATACAAACTGCAAAATGTATGTATTTTTATATCCAAAGCACTAGTCCAAAAAATCTGCTATCAACACCACTCTGATTACTCACTAACATATCACTCGATATTCCGATATCGAGTTGCGTTTGTAGTAAAGTCACACAGTGTTCCAAATCTAGCGTAAGTGTGGAAAAAAGATTAAAAAATACACTAGCACTGTCCCGCATAGATGCTCTTTTCGAATCTAAATAGAAAATACGGGAAACATTTTGGTGTGGGACAAAAAATGCACCTCCCTTTTATAGCGACGGTTCGGCGCGGTCGGGTAAATTATACAGACTGGTTTAAAGTTTTTTTTGTTGTTTTATATGAATTATTGTTAGTGGAAAGGTAAGTGTTAATTTGCAATTGTGATTGTTTGACGAACAAAGTGTACTTATTCATGTTATATTTTTATTTAAATTTTTAATTAATCATCTACATAGTATTGGTGTATGAAACATTATTGGTACCGTTATTGATGCAAACAGTTTGATGGCATTTTGAAATATTTTTTACAGGCATGAACTACAGAGAAAAATAAATGGTTGCAAAATTAAAATAAATATTTGTATTTCAACAGCAGAGTGTCATATTCAAAACACTTATTGAATATCGTATCAATGAAAAAAAAAAAAAGAAATTAAACAATCAAATAACCGTTTATTTGGCAAAAAAACACATAAAATAAAATTTAAAAAAGCGTACACTATTCACAGTTCCCAAGCCAAATACACACGAAATAAAAACAGCTGCAGTTTTACAAAAAAGAAAAATAAAAAAAAAGAAAATAATTTCACCTGATAAACACGGGGTATTGGAGACGAATTTATATTAGTTTGGAAACAATTTACTTCGGGCTTGCACCTCGGAAAAAGTCTAAACAAATCGCGGGAGACTCTGAACTATCGTGCAGACGTCTTTTCGTATTAAGGGGTACAAGAATAGAGGTATTTTAAAGCTTAGGTTCATCGTTTTTGAAGAATACATTTTCATTAAAATATAAATGCACTAGTTTTGTTTCATTGAAGTTTTCGTACGGCTGAATTGCCTTGAATGTTTAGAAAAGAGATAGGTGATTTTGAAAACGGAGATTTTAGACGGGTAATGGATCTAGTTCCCGATAGTTTGAATTTATACACATTACATTAAGCGCTACTTAAAGTAGTTGATATAAAACTACTTAGTGATTTATAACTATCGTTTTTCTCGTCAGGACAAATCTTAATGATACAACCATAGAAATACTGTCCCATAGTTACAGTTGTGATCAAAAGTTGTTCACAGAATTTGAGAGGACCGAGTTTATTCCAACAAACCAGCTATTGCCCTTTCCAAAAATATACATAAAATATTAATTCGTATACGGTATCTCCAACCCTTGTACCGCAAACACGAAACTCCTCAGATACCTGTAGTTGACAGTTTCGTTTCGCAGAAACTTTTCTTTGTTAACCCGCTGTGGCAAAGTTGCGTCGTTAGTTCTTCTGGAGATCCACCGATATTGGCCCAGCCGGGTACAGACTTATATACTCGAACTTATGTATGTAAATGTGTGGTTAGTCTTTTAGATGGTGTTATGTGGACAAACTTTTTAACTATAGAGAGGAAAATTATTTTGCTGAAGTTGAGTTTTTTTCTGTGTGGTTTTTTTATGTCGTAAAGTGAGACTAGATGTTTTTGCGATGTATCGGCTTTAAAGATGCATTTAATGGTATACACGCAACAGTATGCCGTAAGTAAAATAATTTACAGTAAATTAAATCACTGGTCAAACGTTCTAATTCTGAAAAAAATAAATAGATGTGAAAAAAATGCGCACATGAATCGTATCTCTTTTTGAAAGAGGAAAAAATATCAGTGGCCTTTAAGGTATTGATATTTACATTCCATGTCATCATATGATTTAGATATAATATGAGTGCCAATGAATGAGTGTTTCGGATGGCACGTTAAACTGTAGGTCCCGGCTGTCATTGAACATCCTTGGCAGTCGTTACGGGTGGTCAGAAGCCAGTAAGTCTGACACCAGTCTAACCAAGGGGTATTGGGTTGCCCGGGTAACTGGGTTGAGGAGGTCAGATAGGCAGTCGCTCCTTGTAAAGCACTGGTACTCAGCTGAATCCGGTTAGACTGGAAGCCGACCCCAACATAGTTGGGAAAAGGCTCGGAGGAGGATGATGAGTGCCAATGAATAAATACTTAATATGCTATACGTATTTTGCAGAGAGAAGCTGGCTAAACCTACAGATACTTGACACGTACACAGTTTACAATTACCAAGACATCACCTAATATTATTATAGATGCATTTAATATAGTAATGTGCTTGAAATGGATATTCAGTAAGCTGGAAAGCGATCGCACGTTGAATTCAGATTCCCTATTAACATTAACATTGCAAATGCCTAAGGGTTTGGTCACAGTGTCAGCGGGTAGCGAGACTGATTTCTTTAGTGAAATTGCTACATTGAATATGGTGGGATCATTCACACATAGTTGAGGCAAAAGACATTTAATGTTCTCATAATGTAATATATCAAATAAAATTATTAATTTTATTTAATTTTTTTTAAAATGTCATTGAAAAGTCAATGCGTATTGTCTAACAAAAGGACGAAAGCTTTCAAGATTTCAAGCGAAAAAATAATTACGTATACACATATAATAATTTTATAATGTCAGGACAATGTTTAATTCCCGCTTCCCGCTGACACCGCAACCTGGCCCTACCACTGGTCATAGTTGAGACAAGCGTATAGCGTCTAACTTAATTATATAATTGTAGCGATGTCCGCGACTACAGCACTGCCAGCTCTTAAACTATCTTGTTATTATACACGGCGATTACACCCACATTTCGAAACACAACCAATTTATTTATATTCCCGCTTCTCGCTGTCACTGCGACCCGGCCTTACCACTGGTCATAGTTGAGACAAGCGTATAGCGTCTAACTTAATTATATAATTGTAGCGATGTCCGCGACTGCAGTGCTAGCTCTTAAACTATCTTGTTATTATACACGGCGATTATATCATTAGCCAGCCTTTGAGCAATTGCACGCTTTGACTGGGTATTATGCATAATAACTGAGTTGTTAGTGTGTGAAAAATTATAGATAGAAAATTAGGTATTATTCGGAAAGGGAACGACCAACAATAATCATGTTGTTTGGCGAATGAAGTAGAGGAATTGATTGTAGAGGTTTTTCCTAATTAAATTATTTCATAAAAGGCTTCTGCTCTCATGGTTTCATACTAGGAAGAAAATACGTCTTTGGCCCATTAGTAATAGCTAAATATTAATTTGATTGATATACAACGAATATTTATATATTTATTTATTCAAAAAGGAACTCCAACAAAGGATACACATTACATGCATTATTATGAAAAGTTATTTAAAGATTTGTGCTCCTTCAGTTATAGGAGAACACATCAAGCATTATTTTGAAAAATCAAATGCATCTGTGTTTTTTTAAATAACCTCTGAAAAATCTAACCACTCAGTCCACACCCTTATCCCCAATTTGCATCCGCACATATCATAATTATCCGATATAATGCGACAAAAATAAAATTAAACGTGTACTCGTTGAGCTAATAGGACATTACAGGCCTATATTATTTGGCCGCACTGCTTTATTAAGCCCGTGACGTATTCAGAAAGTAAATTAACCAATTTGTACGTATAATTGTTTCATTTGGGATTTTAATAAAAACATCCCGCTGTTTGTATGTTTGTGCTGTGTGCTGACATGGGATTTTTATGGGTTTAAGCAAATTCTCTTGGTGCTTTTTTTGTTTTGATAGGATTGTGTGTGTAATTGAAATTATTGACAATTCAACGGTCACGGTCAATGTTGGTAATGCCTATTATATTAAAATGTAATGCAGTGTTTTGGGGTTTTCACATGTAATAACTGAAGTATACTTTTTACGATATGATTTCAATAAATCAGTCAGTCACAGTTTTACTTCTAATGCACCAAATGATGGCAAGTATTGCAAAGAAAAATTTACCCATACTTTAAATAGGAACACGAAAACTTTCAATCATATTAGTACCAACCCATTTTAAATTATCCTCCCGGTAAATACACCTGTAAACCTTGGAAGTCTGCCGGCTCCAAGAACCGCGGAAGACATATACCACCATACATTATCCACATTGACCGGCTTATACGCGAACTCGCCGGTAGAAGTGCGAAGTAACGTGCTTACATAAATTGTCGTTGCGCATGATTTAACTAGTGTTAGCACCTAGCGTTCTCTACATTTTTATTCCTAACCCCATTATCCTAGAGTCAGGTACAGTCGCGTACAAATGCTTGGGAATTTAAATTTTAAAATCCTCTTCTGTTTCACGGAGCCTTGCTCTGCATATATTCATATTGTCATGCTTTTGGCGATCGTGGATTTTTTAAAATGGTTGCAATTATGCTTAGTTCGCTCATGAATTGTCTGGGTCACTTTACTTGAAAGGCTCGTTTGAAAATGTTTTCAATTTGATTCAGATACGAGCTGATTAATTAAGACTTCATCATATATAGGTATTTCTTTTTTTGTAACTTATGTTTACGTATTGTTTCCATATGACATACTAAATACACTCTTACTGTCTCAATTCTCCACCACCGTTTAAGGATCTCTCTAACTTTCAATAACAGAGTCATACAGCTTTTCAAAATCACAACAGCTCCCTTTCCCTTCTGTATAAAAAAAGCTCCTATAAATAAAATAAAGCTACCAAAACACCTCTCAACTCGGCAGTCCATTTACATACAGTTGCCATATATCGCGTCGCTCGGACTTACATAACGGCCGGTATAATTTGACGATAAGTAACACTGTCCCGTTCATAATCTACCGTCGAATCTGAATAACTACCGAAGAGTTTCGGTAACCGCCGATTTATGTTATGGCGCGTGTTTGTTTTCTTTGTGAATATCTTGGATTGGGTTTTAGATGGTGTTTTGTGGGGTGTGATCGACTGTGCGTTATGATTTTGAATAATAGTCATGTGTGTTTTTAGCTGGGAGATTTTTCACGTAACTACGTAATAGGGATATTGCTAAAGCTACAAATATTTAGCAAAAAGTGTCTTCTTTAAAATAGTAGTCATATCTATGTGGTGGCCTAGTGGGTAAAGAACCAACCTCGAGTATGAGGGTGTGGGTTCGATTCCAGTTTAGGCAAGTACCAATGCGACTTTTCTAAGTTTGTATGTACTTTCTAAGTATATCTTGGACACCAATGGCTGATAAAAAGGTGAAGGAAAACATCTTGAGGAAACCTGGACTATGTAGTCTAAAATCACGAACCCGCATTGAGCAAGCGTGGTGATTAATGCTCAATCCTTCTCCGTGTGAGAGGAGGCCTGTGCCCAGCAGTGGGACGATAAAAAGGCTGTAACAGTAACAGTAACATATCTATGCATTCTATCATCAGGTACATTATCTTTTTCTCAGTATGACTTAGAAACTAAGTTAGGTATCTGATAATATACTGAATTTCTACGAGTCTAAAGAAGTAATTAGTTAAGTATATAATTTGATGATAAGTAACACTGTCCCGTTCATAATCTACCGTCAAATCTGAATAACTACCGAAGAGTTTCGGTAACCACCGATTTATGTAACGGCGTGTTTGTTTTCTTTGTGAAGGAGTATTTTCATGAATATCTTGGATTGGGAGGTTTTAGATGGCATTTTGTAATGTGTTTGTTTTCTGGGAGACTTTGTACTTGAAGATTTTTTTGAGCATATGGCCTCGCTAAGGCTCTTCATGACCCTTACCAAAAATACTTAGCAGTAAGCGTCCTTTGATAAAAAATATGTTTTCCATATGAATCATATAAGCAGGTACAAAACACCTGCTTGGTAGGACTTGAACTAAGTTAAGTAGGCGTATATTTCTATATTGAGTTTCCACGAGTTATTAGTTAAGGACCGTTTAAATTAAGATATTTTGCCGTCTGGTCTGGATAAAGAAAAAAAAAGTAAAAAATCAAAATTATATTTACCGCTGAAAATCTCGGAGGCTGACGATAACGACTGTTTTAAACTTTATGAACAGTAAACAAACAGTATGATTACAGCAATTTTTTCATTAAATACCCAAATCTGTATGGAAACGGAAAGTACACGTCTTAATGAACCAAAAACAAATCTTTTGAAGCAATAAAGTTGATTCATTAAACAATTTTAATTTGCAGTAATTCATCGCTGCTGGTTGAAGTCGCTGGTGCTAGTTATAAGCGACAGCGATTTAAGTAGCGATCTAGTTGGACTACATGTTAAGTATTTTGCGTTGAGATTGACATTTTACTATTTTGTTGGCCCTTATATTGGAGAAAAGGAACTAGTAATAGGGATATAAAAAGTAAGTGAAATAAGTTCTACTTAAATCAGTGTGGGGAGAAGCACCCATTATTTTTTTCTCACTTATCGAGCTTTTGTTTCTGGAAAAAACAGACTAGCTTTCATCTGTAGACCTTTCGATCCCTTGAGTAGCTTAACTGTATATTTGCTATCTCCTTATGATACTAAGATGGTATGCAATCGATAGAAAAAAATGTATTACCTTTATGTAAAAAAAAACATAAAAAAACTCAATTTCACTTGATATTACTTCCATCCGCTTCTAACTTGTGCCATAACAAACACTGGCCGTTACATCATTGGAATATTAATTTTTGCCCTGGAAGCTTTCCCTGATGAATTTTATTATCGGCAAGCTCCCCCCTGAATCCAAATTGGACCATTAGTTTCGAATTGATAACACACGAGGACGACAAACGATAATTTTTGTACTTCACAAAGATTTCCTTTGATTTACTTTTAAAACGTTTTTCATTTAAAAAGGGAAATGTAATGGGAATTAAAGTGTATTATGGTATTAAGTACTGTTATTTATCGCGACCGTGAAGTTGGCTGCAGGACTTTTTCGGGGCTACTCTTGCAGCGATAGAATTGCCGGTTCTATGGGTATTAAATAAATAAATATAAGAGTTAGTTTTTACCTACTGTACTGTTTACGAAGTTTGATATGTAAATTGAAGTTTATTTCATTATAATTTCTTAATCGTACCTAACGAAAATCTTTTCGTCGCGTCAGTCTTAAAGTGACATGCATACAATTTTTAAAAGTTTAAAAATGAATCAATCAAATCAAATCAAAATCAAAATTTATTTATTTATGTTTTGTACACAATATATTAATTAGGTCTTACATTTTAATTATTCTAGGTAAATAACATTAACACCAGGATCAGTGTTAAAAACTTAGACATTAAATCTACCTATTTTCATGAAAAAACATTGCAACTATTAAAACTATTTCTGACCATCCAACAAAAGCAACTTCCTTCTTCTGACAAAACTTCTGACATCAGAACACCTACCTACCTAATAAGGGTGCGTCCACATCTGGCGAATGCGCCGCGAATGCGCAGCACGCGAGCCGATCGCGAGCTGTCCGCGAGCTGCGCGCGTGCAGTCACTGCAATAGTTCGGTGCGCCTCTTTAGCCCAACTCACGCAAGGCTCGTATAGAGCGCGCGAGCGGCGCGCGAGCAGCGCGCGATCTGCGCGCGAGCAGCGCGCGATCTGCGCGCACTCAGTTCTAGCGCTTACTGTTCCGTTTAATGGCTCAGTACTATCGAAGATGTCAGACGACACTAGTGTTTTTAATATAATTGCTGCATCATTAGCTATTATATTACTAATAATAATTAGTTAATATTATTTTTTAAATTTAAAAATGTAGGTACACAATTATGATTTTTTCGAATTTTTAATGGGCCTGTAAAGGATTTGTTGTGGCAGGACGTCACTGCAATGTTAAGCACTAACGAACTGTCATAGGGATAATCATTCGTTCGCCGCGCGTGGTTCGCGCCGCCTGCGCGCTGATCGCGTGCGGCGCTTAGGTCGCGCGCGAACTGCGCGCGAGCGGCGCAGAAGCGGCGCACGAACAAAAATGCACGCGCGCAGCTCGCGGACAGCTCGCGATCGGCTCGCGTGCTGCGCATTCGCGGCGCATTCGCCAGATGTGGACGCACCCTAAGTTCAGACACGTCCAATCTAATCAGTCTGCTAAAGGCTGCATTAGTGACAGTATCAATTATCGAGGGCGCGCGTTTAGCTAAATTATGAACCATTACTGGAAGGTAATTGGGACCCGGCGGCGGATTATGTTTCAAGTGTACTGTATACCTATCAGAGTAAGGATTGGTCACACTGACTGTGGGATTTGATAGTCAAATGGGAAGTTGGTTAATGTATTTTAGGTAGATTATTGAGAAAGAATGTGTTTAAACAGATTAAGTATGTGTTTCAATTCGTTGACTTTCACAAACCAGTTAACATTAGTGTATCAATACAGGAATATCATTTTATTAAGACCATGAAAAGTCATAGTCTTTTAAAAACTCTTAAAACACAAAAAAAAAATAACAGGTAGTTTTATTGCTGGAGAGCCAGCGGCTGCCAGATCTCCCATATTTTGCTAGTCTGAAATTTTGTATGTGCATCCGTAGATATGACCGATTGATTGACCTCAGACCTGGCATCTGAAGTCTTTCAGATCTCTATTTCTTTGATCCCACTGTAGGGCACGGACCTTATCTCACATAGACAGAATGAGCATTAATATCTTCTTCTCTCAATCTAACAAAAAAAAATTGCCAATCATCCTATCCAGTGGAGACTCAGCCTAACATTCACGTATAGCACATTATTGATAGAGCACCACTAATAGATCCATATCACGCATTATTGCGCCTGAGTCGCTCGGACACGACACACACATTACTGTGATACACTGTTGCTCAATGTACTGCCAATCTATATAATATTATAAAGCTTAAGCTTATTTGTTTGTATATTTGCCTCGTTGGTCTAGTGGTCGCAAGCGCGGCTGCTGTGCTCGAGGTCTCGGGTTCGATTCCCGGGTCGGGCCGAAATCGCTTTGTGGGTTTTCTTAAACTTTCACAAAGCAGCCCGTGGTCTGGAAGTTGGTGACTGATTCACCCGTGCATCGGAGAGCACGTTAATGTCGGTCCTGCGCCTGATCTCTCTCCGGTCGTGTCGGATTGCCGTCCCATCGGTTTATGAGAGTGAAGGAATAGGGAGTGCACCTGTGTCTGCGCAAATGCTCGTGCACTATAATATGTCCTGCGCAGTTGGCTAATCTCCTTATGAGAACAGCCGCCGTAGCCGATGATCGGCTAGGAGGACATCATCATATTTGAACTACGGGTTCGATTTGAAAACTTCTTTCAGTGTTAGATGACCCGTTTTATCGAGGAAAGTAGATATTAGGTATTTTTATCCTGGTTTGCGAAGTAGGTAGTCCTAACGGGATGCAGACGAAACCGCTGGCAGGAAGTATACTCTATTAACTATGTACTTATGGCGTAATGAAATTAGTAGCTTGGTTTCATATCTATACTAATATTATAAAGCTAAAGAGTTTGTTTGTTTGTTTAATTGTTTGTTTGTTTGTTTGTTTGAACGCGCTAATCTCAGGAACTACTGGTCCGATTTGAAAATTTCTTTCATTGTTAGATAGCCTATTTATCGAGGAAGGCTATAGGCTACTTTTTATCCCGGTACGGGAAGTAGTTCCCACGGGATGCGGGTGAAACCGCTGGCAGAAGCTAGTCTATACTAATATTATAAAGCTGAAGAGTTTGTTTGTTTGTTTGAACGCGCTAATCTCAGGAACTACTGGTCCGATTTGAAAATTTCTTTCAGTGTTAGATAGCCCATTTATCGAGGAAGGCTATAGGCTACTTTTTATCCGGGTCCGTACCGAGGTTCCCACGGGATGCGGGTGAAACCGCTGGCAGAAGCTAGTGAGTTATAAAAATGTATGTAATTGTAATAAGAAGTATTAAATCTTCCACAAGCCAATTCCTTGTGCCAAACCTACACTGCAGTTACGGAAAGGTAATCGTTATACTGAAACAACGTAATTATTTAGCCATATTTTGCAGCAATCATTGCAAGTGTAAGTACTCATGTTAACTCTGAAAATAATTTTTAACTTGTACTTCTTTAAAATACCTCTACATCCACACATCTCATCAGAAATTAAGATGAATAATAACATAGAAAACACGAACGACACCGCGACTAAAACCTACCCAGCAATAAATAAACAATGTAGGTATATTTTAATCAGCAGCAGCACCTGTGACCACGTCGCGAACAATGTTGAGTAAATTAAACGTCCTCCTAGGGAGCTCCGTGCCCGGTCAATTGATTTAATGGCGAACCTTCCGAATGTCACACTTACTTGTAACATGTAAATACTTGGATTGGTGTATTGGAATTGATGTTGGTTCAGCTGAAGGACAGCTAGATGGTCACCTTCATTACTTCCACATAATCTTCTTATACAGGGTGTGTCGTTCACAATCACATTAAATCCTATCGCTTAAACTTTATGATATTCTGTGGTCAATTGTAAAATTTTTCGTTTTTATAATTTACAACATCATGTGTAAAGCACAGATAAAGTTAGGAGTATCGAATGTTTTGATTAGATGACAGCTATCAGTTTCCAAGGGAGAATTTCAGTTGTTTGTAAAGACTGACTTTTATAAGGTGTTCTAATTTTTGCACATTTTTATTCTATTTACTTTTTTTGAAAAATATTATTTTTTCTTTGTGTTAATCGACATATATTAAGGCATTTCATTTAATGTGATTGTGAACGACACACCCGATATATAAAAACGAATTGCAAGTCTCATTAAAACAATCTTTAAAACTAAAGTACTAAGTATGTACAAAATATATGTAGAATAAAGTCGGGGAGGGTTCGTCTGTTTGTCTATTCGCGATAAATTCAATAAATATTGCACGGACTTTGATGTGGTTTCACCAATAATACTGGTTTATGAGAAGAGAAAGGTACATATAATACCCGGGGCCTGCTAGTGAGAAAGCTCTCAATAGTTGTAACGCCTACCTGAAAAATTATAGCAACTTGCAACTGCACATGTTGCTAAAATTATTATGCCGAAGAGTTTTTCCAAGACCTACCATTTCATCACGTTACCGACTCAATAAAAGGTTCAGCCATGTATAATCCATTGAATGTAAAATAGACAACGCAAATGTAGAATACCAAACATGCAAATTACAAACTAACAAATCAATCGCATAACTGGCAAATTATATTAAGAGGATAGCTTGCTCGACGCTTAGTAATTTAAAAACGTAGCTGTCCTTAGATTGCGGGTAGCGTCAGCAAATATATACGACTTACTATCGGCTAGTCACCGCGCCGTGGATTTGTCAGACGGCAGCCGGCGAGCGATGCGACGTGCTCAGCACTGTAGCGCCAGCAGAAAAGGAGAGTTGTTTTTAGTTTTAATTGGTAATTTTTTGATTAAAGATTGGGATAATTTGTAAGGATTTGAGGCAGCGTGTCTAGTTTGTTCCACAATATATATTTTATAATGATTTATTCATATGTTTTTGTATGCTTGAATAATAAAATACAGGCAGTGTATTTTGCAGTGACAGTTTCAATATTGCATAACATTGCATGCATTAAAAAAAAAAACCAAAATTTCTGAAAATTCAGTACCTAGTTACCTAATGATTACTTTGATGAACACCTTTTATTTCACGAATTACAAGCTACTCTGCTTTTTCAAGATACTTACCTACACATGCGAGCACTTTAATTAGGACTGACATTAAGATGGACACATTACATACATGTAACAACAAATAAGCAACCACATTAAAAATAATAAAAAAATCTACCAGCGACCAACCTCCGTTGCGCACCGTCCCACCGGTAGCCGATCTCCCGCTCAGGAAATTGACTGAATGTTTTCCAATTTAATCGCATCTGCTCTGATACTTCTCTAGGACAGTCTCTCTGTTTCCCAAACACACCCTACGTGTCCCGACTTCGTGCACACGACTTTTTGGACTTAATAACTTTACTGGTTTAAACTATATCCCCGATTTTGTTTGGTTAAACCGCTGATGTTGGTCAATATGGGTCGTTCGTTGGACGTTAAAAGGATTGGAGGTGCAAGTCACACGATTAGGACAGTTTTTTCGAAAAAAATACATTGATTTATGGTATTTCAAGGTGCACCAATGCATGCTGTAAAATATTATTTTTCATCCCACCATCTCGGAAAGAGTAGTTTTACCCTTTGATATCTGAGCGCAAAAGCCGTTTTTATCCTCTAGAGCGGCAAAGTGATTTGAATTTAAAACATCGTGTGCAATACTCCATTTGTGACAATCTTGATAAGACTTTTCAAACAAATACATATATTAAATAAATAAAATACTGCTTAAAATAATTATTCAATTAATTAGATAATTTTTATTATTGTTTTTACAGAGATTTTAAACCTCGTTTCATTTTAAAACTGAGTTTTCAAATAAATGAACTTTAATAGGTACTTCTTTTTGATTTGATACTCGTATGTGCGCGCCATTTTGTTTTTTTTTGCATTTAGTAATTTCCTCGATGAAGTGGTAATTTCCTCGGTGGTGTTTTGAGGTCGATTTTAAACCTCATTACATTTTTAAACTGATTTTTTGCATAAATAAATTTTAATAGATACATCTATTTAATTTGCCATGTGTGACGTGCGTGCCATTTTCTATTTTTGAGTTTAGAAATTTCCTCGATGAGGTGGGATGAAAAGTTACGTGTTGCACTCGAGTGCAAAGATTTTTCACCTTGTGCTCTTTTGATTCCCTCGCTATCGCTCAGGATTCTAATTTTTAGAATCCTTCGCTTGCTCGGTCATCAAAATTGAGCCCGCGGTTAAAAAGCAACTTTGCACTCTTGTATAACAAATAACTATTACTGTCTATTTTAATGTCCGAATTTGTTTCCAAAGATTGTGATAAGGGTGCGTTTAATCCAATGAGTGAAACCTTATTTATGTATACTCCCAAGTAAAATAGTTTATGTTTACATCCTAATGGTTTTCTATCATGTTAGAAACAGGATTTTTATCAATAAAAATATTTTCTCACTTACTCAACTGCGTTTTACTTTGTTGAAAGAAGTAGGTGTAATTGTAATACTTACTTGCTATTTTTAGTGCACCACTCGCCATAACATTAGTGTTGGTAATATACTGTTATAATTTATAACTTAATGCTAAGCTTTAAGATTTAACACTACTGATAACAAACAATGTGTTAGGCTACCTACCACTTATTTCTTTACAAAGGCCTTTTTTAATGAAATAACTCCTATAAAAGGCATTTCCTTCCAAGATTGTGTGCAGAGGAAAACCGACTTTTCAAAAGTATTTTTTTTCTTTTAATTGCGTCAAAAAGTTTTCTTAAAATATCAAGCTAAGTAATGAAACTGTTAAAGAATTAATAATTTTGGCGGTTGCCAAATTGACTGCAGAAATTCATTCATAACAAAAATACTATTGAAACCCACTTTTTAACAACAACTATCAAACTAGAATACAAAACAAAAATAAAGTCATTAACACATTAAACTTTAAAACCAAAACCTACAAACCAAAAGCAGTTTCACCTAAAAACAAACCTCATTATAATCAGATAAAAAACTACAGTACGACCAGGATATTTATTTAGCAACCGGTGTACAGTGCGCCCCGTGTATTTTTCAGCCAATTTATAAGTTTACATTGGACATGTCGCCCGTTCACTTGTGAAGTTAAATTTATTATTTATGGTTGGACCCCGTCACGCTAACTTTTTACACTCAGTATTGTTACTTATTTGTTTGGTGTAAACATAATTATTTGTTGACTGTACCTATTTAATTGGTTCGCGCAAACAATTGTGTTCACGCTATTAAAATTGTAGGATTGTATGTATTGTAAAACTGTAGTAATTTAATAAGCCTATAGTTACGAAGTATGGTTTCACTAGAAATGGACAGAAGTTATGAGAATTGCTTGTTAGGCACTAATTCGTAATAATATTGGTTCACGGTTAGTTTATTACTTTTACCTGTTAAAGCTGCTATGAATCTGCCTGAAAATTATTAAGCTATTATACATGATACGGGTTAAGCAGCATTAGCGGTGTCCAAACCACGGATGGGAGTCCATTTTTATACTTCAAAGTGATAACATACGTTTTCATGTCATCATAGAAGACAAAGCCATATATCCAGTAACAACAAAGTTAAGGTACTCAAAGGAACTTCTATAATGACACAATCCAAACTAGGTGCTCATGTAAGTTGATGACGAGACCTCAAACTACACAATTTTATTGCCACTACCACAAAATCTTCCAGTTTCCCAGCCTAGTAATAAAACCCAGTTTTGTACCTACTATTTGTACCTATATGGCTAATGTTGTACCTACTGCTTGAACCTATAGGGTCAATGTCGTACCCACTACTTGCACCCAAAAGTGTGCTTCAGAATCAGTAAGAGAACATACCTACATATCTGCATTAAAAGTTAAAAAAATAAAACATTTTTTTTCGCGCTAAAATCTTTAGAGCGAGACCCATGTCCCATAACATTACTGAAAAAAAAATACGTATCTGGTTACCGGTTGTTTCACCATTATGACCATAAAATCTATTTTAGAATTTCAAAAACACCTTTCCTTATAAATAACTCTTTTTTTTGGTACAATTTTTTTGTACTAATCTTAAAAACTTGTTTAACTATAAGCTGTCAAAGTTAACACACAGGTTAAAAAATATTCCAGTGTGCCAGTGTTTTAGGTACCTACCATTTGTACGTATATAGGTGTTTAATTTAAACGTATATAAAACGCGTTGAATTTACAGCGACATGTCGCCGCAAATGTACAAACGATGGAAAAAATAAAAATGTTACAGCACACCGCTTGTCTGTGTTGCCAGCTGGGTATTACCCCGGATATGTGGGGTATATTTTTAGGCCAGAATATATTTGGAACTCAATTTAAATATTTTTTTATAACTATATTTTAAATATTTTTATTTTTCTATTTTGTTTCTGAAGTTTCCATCATATTAATTACGAATGAAGTTATAACAGCCCACCGTACGGTTATTTCTGAGTTTATTAAATTCCCAATATAAAAATTATGTTCTCGAATATTTTGAATTAAAAAACACCTACAGTCACAGCCTCTAAAACAAGATTCAAAACGAAAGTGACAAAAGAGGGGTGCAATGTACAGAATACAAGTGAACACGCAGTCGTATCCTTATTATTTCAAGAATGTATATTTTAGAAGCTCTTCTTTATTTACTTTTTATGACCAGACTTTGTTTTTAACTTATTTATGTTTACTAAAAAAAGTGGGAATCATACTCAAAACATGGCAACCCAGGCCCTTCAACCACGTTCGTTCAAATGAGTAATGTGGCGCGTGGTCTGCGTTTGAATTGATTCCGAGTGTTAATACCACACCTTTTGCCTGCACTGTTTGGGGGTAGGCAGACAGATATTGTAACCGCTTTGTAAAAGTACCATTCATTAATTATTGTTTGCCACCATTTTGTACTGAGATAAGTAAAGCTGAGGTTAGTCAATTTTAATGAGCTTTTTGTTTATGACGAGGTACAACTACCTACCTTTTTTTTTTGGGGGTAAAATCATCAAATGATCTCTTCTGCCGTGGGTGTAGCGTGGAGGAGTGTCAGGCTCTTATTGGCTGAAATCCAAAATGTTCTTTCTAGACCTTCTTCATTTGGCAGGGCTCGGTAATCAGCCTCGGCAGTCTTTGGCCATAATGAGTCCCGGACAACTGCTTACCATTTGATGCAATCGAATAAATCGGTGGATGACTGCGACGAAACCAAAGCAATCGTGATTATCTTTCTACTATGATAAACGTTGCTACAAAGTTAAATACAAGCAAAGCAAAAACGTTAAGCCTATTACAACAAACACCATAAAATTGAATATTTCTCGGTAAATCCCATTAATACTCTATCGCTAGATGATCTGATTCGCCATAAAATGCTTTTACCGACAATCCCTTTCGCACAGTAAATATTTATTAAATAATTTTGCATTAGCCCGACTTAGTTCGCGGTGGAGTACCGTAATCCTCTTACGTCTACGGTGTGCTGATGTAGATTATGTGACCGTGTTGTAGACGCGACACTCGGTAAGTAGGTAGAAAAGGTCTGATTTGGTGAAGTTTTGAATATTTTGTTTCTAATCGTATGAGACTAGATAGAATAATAAATATAGAATTAGTTAAGACTAATCTGTGTTGATGGTAGTGGTGTTTATTTTTAGGGTTCCGTACCCAAGGGGTAAAACGGGACCCTATTGTTTTCGCTCCTCTGTCCGTCCGTCCGTCCGTCCGTCCGTCTGTCACCAGGCTGTATCTCATGAACCGTGATAGTTAGAGAGTTGAAATTTTCACAGATGATGTATTTCTGTTGCCGCTAGAACAACAAATACTGAAAACTAGAATAAAATAAATATTTCGGGGGGCTCCCATACAACTAACGTGATTTTTTGCTCAATTTTGCTCGATATCCATAAATATATGTATATATATATAGAATATTAGTTTGGATGGTACGGAACCCTACGTGCGCGAGTCCGACTCGCACTTGGCCGGTTTTGTTTATTTACAGTCAATTGTTTACATTAAATAATCCTATCAATTTTTGTACAAGCTTATTTTGCATGTACACGTGTACATTTTTCAGTTATAATCACAGTTCTCCGTAAAACATTGAAGAAAGTAACCTAACTGCAACTGTAGTGACCTAATGGTTATGGTTTGTTAATAATGAACTGAACTGCAATCAATTTGATTATAGCGTTTTTGCATATTATTGTTTGCATAGTGTACTTACAGACTTCCGTGTTTTGGTTTTTCTGAGGTAGTTCAGCCGTCGCATATTCTTATACCCTTATCATATACTGTTACTGTTACAGCCTTTTTATCGTCCCACTGCTGGGCTCAGGCCTCCTCTCACACGGAGAAGGATTGAGCATTAATCACCACGCTTGCTCAATGCGGGTTGGTGATTTCAGACTTAATAGTCCAGGTTTCCTCAAGATGTTTTCCTTCACCTTTTTATCAGCCATTGGTGTCCAAGATATACTAAGAAAGTACATACAAACTTAGAAAAGTTTCATTGGTACTTGCCTGACCTGGAATCGAACCCACACCCTCATACTCGAGAGGTTGGTTCTTTACTCACTAGGCCACCACAACCGCATCCCTTATCATATGTGTCATATCTGTTAGTAATTAACTAATCTTTGCAGAGGTTTACCAACAATGTGCAAGTTTGGTGCAGCGTTGCACGTACCAGCTACATATTGACATAATCAGCTGCACTTTCATATTTATATAAGATTTATGTAAAATTTAGCATAATGTATGCGCGGTGCGGCTTTTAGAGCATCATTTAAAATAGCCTTGTCGGAAATGATTCTATAATCCTTGAAAATAAGATATGTTTTGAATTTAAATGCAAAATTAAAACATATTTAAATATTAGTAAAGAAAATTTAAACATATTTTATAAATATAAAAGAAATAATGTACTGTATCAGATAATATGTAATTCTTGCATGTATAATTCAATCTTTGTAACAAATAAAAGAGCTTAATTAGAATTTCATCATCCTCCGAGCCTTTTTCCCAACTATGTTGGGGTCGGCTTCCAGTCTAACCGGATGTAGCTGAGTACCAGTGCTTTACAAGGAGCGACTGCCCTATCTGACCCTCTCAACCCAGTCACCCGGGCAACCCAATACCCCTTGGTTAGACTGGCGTCAGACTTACTGGCTTCTGACTACCCGTAACGACTGCCAGAAGCCAGTCCAGCTGCCAGAAGCTTAATTAGAATTTCATAAAATATTATTTTTTTCAGGTATACTCACAAAAAATTGAAAAATAATACTAAAACACTGTTTATTTGTTAGTCTCATACATTGGAATGTAACATGAAATAAATGTATTAATCATGCAGGGCGACGCAAACACGGCGGACATTTTCAACTATACTTTATGAGTAACCATACTGTTTTATGTTTTAAATGTTATTTACGAAGGCCATAGAAAAGTATCGATTATGCATCGAAGGGCGGGTTTGAGAAAAGTGTAAGGCCCACTAACGTCCGTTTATCATTTAACGTTTGTTATTTTATTCGTTTATTATTTTATGGTTCAGCACTGAACATTCTACTGCTAAATATGGGCTTCTTTTGTTTACGCCTTACGGAAAAACAAAAGACGCCAATTCTAGACTTTACCTCGCTGATTTTGAAAGCACCTCAAAATCAGTGAGGTAAAGTGCACAAAAAATATGCGAAAAATCCAAATATTACATCAACAAAAAATAACTTAATAAAACTTCAAAAGATCAGTTTACGTCTGAATCCTAAAACAAGATTGTCACATTAAGATATTCACGTAAATTCATTGCTAAGAATACAGACATTGACGCATACGAGTTGCATTTACGCGTCGCAGTTATTAATGTTGCATTCGAACAGTAAATCAGTAACGAAATAAAGTAAAAAAATGTACTTTGATGTGTATTACAATTTGATGTATGTTCTGAAGCGAAAGGATTAAATACATAACAGAAAAATAAGTCTGGCTAGCCTTTCCCAACAATGTTGGGGTCGACTTCCATTCTGTTTGCAGTTGATTTATATGAAACCAGTGTTTTATATGAAACCAGTGTTTTATATGAAACCATTGCCTCTGATCTGACCACCTGTACCCGGTTTTCTAGGCAACCTCCTCGGTAAAATTAGTTGTCAGACTTTCTGGCTTCTGATTACTCGACTGACTGTCAGAACACTAGTCCTCAGCTGCATCCGGAACTGAAGATGAAGTGGATTTGTGATTTTCGTTTCAATTTTTTTTGGCATAATGCATTCTGTAATTAAGAAAGAATTCTAATATAAGTACTTAAAATACTTATATTTTTTTGAACGTGTTATTAATGTTTCATTGAGTTATGTTTTTTTTATTATTTAACCATACTTATTATCTTATTATACCATGTTATCTTATAGTACAGTCAACTTCAGGTCAGTGGTAACAGTTTATAAGAAAATCGTACTTATTGCTATTGAGTTAAGGTGGATGACAGTTACCACTGATGTGCGGTCTACCGTACTAGTTAGATTTGCGAGGTCAATAAAACATTAATTTATTCATTTACAGGTGAGATGTAACAGCACATCATCATGTTATAGATAAAATCATAGTAAAATATTACATAATTTTTATTAATGAGATGTTAATCCAAAAAATCAACGAATTAATTAAGATACAATTTATTCACTGAAAATTCCGCGATGCGTAACATACTGGGAAATCAAGCCAAATTACTAGTCAAAAGTCATCCTTTTCGGATCGTTTTAAAGAGGATAATCGGTTTCTGCGAATACCCGCTTATTTCACGGTCAGTTGGGTCGGGTAAACGTGAAAAATTGGTACGAACAATATACGGTTTTTATATGTTATTTGTATTCTTGGAAATCATCAAATATGAGGTCCGAGTTCGCGTGCGATTAAATTGTGTGAATAAAATTTTAGGTGTTTTTTGATGACTGTTTAAATTGAATTTTATTGAGCAGGTTTTTTGTTTAGGTGTTAATTTTGAATATTAAGGAAAATCTTGTTTTAAAATGAGCGTTTTAATCTGATGATAATCATTACCATCACATTTATAATTTAGTACAGATTGATTTAGTGGTTCATTGTTAAGACAAGAGCGCATCTCGCCATCAAACGTAAAAGTTTGGCGAGTTCAGACTTAAGAAACATACCTATATAATTATTAAAATTTCAATAAATAAATAAATAAAAAAAAAAAACGTGTTTCTTGATTATTTAAAGTTGCGAAGATAGGGGTAAACCGGGGATGAATAGTTAGTAGGCTGATGATGATGATAGATAGCCTCAATTTTATTTTCTAATACTGTGGTAAAAGCAGCCTAAAATGTTCCAAAACTGTGATTATATCATTCAAGCTGGCAAGACAAGTTTTTACCATTAAAACTACCCATCTGCGCGATAAAATACCCATGTAAAAACCTTGATCTCAAAGCCATTAATCACCACAATCCCCTATAAATATTAGTTTCACACCAAAGTGCATATTATCACCGGGAGCATGTCGTGCTGCAATTATAAACCCATAATGATGTACTAATGACTCATTTCACGGACGCACCTGCTTTAATATAGTGCACATCGATCATTCTTTATGCAAACTTGTCTGGTGTAGAGATAGCATGGTGAAGTTGTTGGACATCTTATAGGCAGGTCTGTGTGTTTGTTTAAATAATAAATGTGAAAAATATGTTTTTTAATTATTATTTTTTGTCTAAAATTGCTGAACTAATTGTGATGTAATTTGGCATTTAATTACCTTGGGGTATTGGGTTGTCAGATAGGCAGTCCCTCTTTGTAAAAAACTGGTAGTTAGGTGCATCAGAGATTTATACATACCTATACGTGAAAGTCGAGAGGGTTTTTTTTACATAATTTAAAAGAGCGTAGGTACGTAGCGTAGGTAGGTAGGTAGGTAGGTAGATTAAAGGATCGCAATTTATTAACATCAAAAGTTTAAAAAATAATTAAATCTTCGTTAGTTTTCTAAAATCAATATTTCCTAGAGAGAGCAATAACCACAAGAAGTTTCGATGCGGCAAATAATACCAGAATAGAAACGCTGAAATACAATAAAAATGCGAGCAAGACTGTTTGTCTGACCACACCGTACTAATTACTGCACTTCGCTGCGTTTTGGTACAAGCCATAAGCGGTAGAGGGTTGCAAATCTTATTCCTGAGTCCATGTGTGCAGACAGATTTAACAGTAAATATTTTTGAACTATTTATTCGGCTTAATTTCGAAACTGGTTATTTCTTTTCGCGATTTGTACATACATTTATGTTTAAATAATAGGGACTTAATAAATAAGCTTTATTTTTGCAAAATCAAAAAGTGTTTTTATATATTTCAGTGTCTATTTATTAACACCTTGAAATAATATGACGTAGGTACCTATATTAGAATGGTATCAATTTAATTTGGACGCTTGAGTAGTCTATGCTAAGCTTAAGATAAAATCGCTTCAGCTTATACTTTAACTCATCTCAAAATCCATGAGTCACAAAATTCTCCGTTATCAAAAAGGGCCTTTGTTAACATTGCCAACTAAAATGTGGTGCAACGAACTTAGTGCACCTTTGTGTTGCCACAGCAAATATTTGCACAGTTGCTTATTCGATGCGGTATACTTAAACGTCATAGACAATGAAGGTTTTATGTGATAATTGGAGTTCGTTAAACTAACGATAAGCTTTTGTTTTTTAATTAACTTCGCGAGTAAGGAATTCTTGCAAACAAATTGTTGTGCCGTGATGGTGGTAATTAATCGGAACCCACTGTTTGTTTAAATGGTTTGCAAAATAAAGGAACATGCGAATATTGTTAGTTGAATAAAATCTTTAGCTTATGCAAACTTACATGATGAAGAAAAGTATCAGTGTATCGTATTGATTACTACGTTAGGGTTTTTATATTGCTATTTCTGGATAAGTATGAGTAGCGAAGATGTACTTGAAGTTGCGTTTAAGAAATAAATTAAGGAAGCTTTTGATATCGCGCGAATTTTATCGTTATACGCGAAATTGCGTATATTTAATACTAGCTTCTGCCAGCGGTTTCACCCGCATCCCGTGGGAACCTCGGCACGGACCTGGATAAAAAGTAGCCTATAGCCTTCCTCGATAAATGGGCTATCTAACACTGAAAGAATTTTTCAAATCGGACCAGTAGTTCCTAAGATTAGCGCGTTCAAACAAACAAACCCTTTAGCTTTATAATATTAGTATAGATACATTATAATATGTAGTATTATTTTTGTGCAAGTATTTATTTATGATAATGCGCATAATATGCACGCACAGGAAGCAATAAGATGGGGGAAGTTTAATTGCGTTAGTAAATCCGCTCTATGTCCAAAGTACTGTAAAAAGGTTTCATTAGTACGTCAGTCTTTGAATCACAATCACGTCTAACCTAAACCCCAATCACACTGAATTAACAATAGTACATCAGGTTGAGCCACGAGCCACTCAAACGTGTATCAATAAATAATGAACGTAGCCATCCTGTATCCAATATCGATGCCTGTATGTGTTGGCCACATAACATCAATTTCTGCCGCATAATATTTTCATAGCCCTCTCCTAAATCACGGTATACCGAGTTATTTTCAAGGAAAATGTCTTTTATAGCTTATTTAGAATATTCCTTTATGCCATAAAATTTGCAGACGACCGGAGTCTGCCTACGTTGTACATAAATATTGGTGTGTGTGTGATTTGTTCGTACTATGTGCTATTTTGTTGGTTTAATGAATTATGGGGTTAAGCTGTTGTCATGGTTGGAAACCTATGGTGTCTGTAACATGTTGGTATAAATGTGAAAGCTTGTTTCGATGATTTTTCCTCAATTTAGATTAAGCTGCTGAGCGGATTTCGATGTAACTTTACGGAAGTATAGGACATCAGAATAACATAAAGCATTTTTTGCCAACATACCAAGGTGATGTGCACCTGGGGCTTGAGGACCATTTTAATTTCGTAAATGCATTTTTTGCCAAATGTTTGATCAAAAGTTTGCTGTGAATAGATTTAGAAATTATGGTTTGAAAACAATGAAAGTGAACCGGAGTCAGGTTGTTAATATACACATATTTTGCTAATAGGTGAAGATAAAGATACAGATATGTATGTAATACATATATGTATATGTCATTAACAGCTGAAATTTCAACATCAGTTGTTGCGCCCAAAAATTGTTATATAGCTTTTCCTTCACAACAACAACACATAATATAAATAAAGTGTTATATTTACTAATAATGACGATATGTCTTCAACAGTATGAGTGTCACGCTCCCGTGACTCACCGTCAGTGAGTCAGTTAGTCACTGACTGATGTACTACCAAACTGTCTATTTTAAACTGCGCTAACCATTCGGCCTTCTACTGAACATTTGTTACAGTCATTTTGTTTGTCTAACTAATGAGCATTGAACTGTTTTGAACTGCGGTTGAAGTTTTTGGCCTTAAATGTTGGGCTCTTATTTTTTTTATTTACTTAAATAGATAATAGATAGAGCTTAATAATTTACTTAAATAGATTTTGAGTAATATTGTATTTCTCTCTGCCGCATTTTCCGCGAAAATCTTGGAGTAATTTTTCTGTATGCAGGTTTCATTATTGCACGACCTGGGAATGGAACTTGAGACCTCACCGTTATTTGTTCTTTCATGAGTAAGATGTTTTTTAACCGACTTCCCAAAAAAGACTATTTTCCCAAGCAAATCCATGGTAAATCCTATAGCGTGTCAACACTATATGAGTACCTAATACCACGTGTGCACTAGGAAGTCCTTGGTATACTTAATTAATGTGCTCCATACTTCTGACTCAACACTACAGTCAACTTTTTAATTTCATCACCTAAGCCAGGGATGGTAAACCTTTGTAATGTCAAAAGCTGATCATGATATACACAATGTGTCATATTTAAAGTATATAATTTAAAAAAAAATCGTTTATTTTCAGACAAAAAAGTCCATAGTAAAAAATTAATTAATTAAATGTGAACAATAATATATTATACACAGTGGGCTTATCTAACTCCCCGCACATGAAGTTCAGTGAACCTTCTAAGAAGAGCAGTGTCAGTTCTCTCTCCTATCCATTTAAAGGCACTATTTATGACATATAAATGAGTGGGGAGGAGTTTCGAGCTAAGGAATATCAGTATTGGTGGATTGATTAAAAACTTCGTTTGTTGGTCCGTGGATCCTATGTTACAGCCAATTCTTTTATTCAAAAGAAAGCACGTTAAGCTTTTGATTTGTGATTAGCGTAGCCAGAAAATCTGATATACCTGCAGTCTTTTCATAGGGTATCGATTTACCCAGAAAACTGGATTCTAGAGGTTAGGTAAAAACACTCTGTAGGCTACGGTGTGGATTTGGAAAGCGAGAGGTCTTGAGTTTGAGCCCCATCATTGAATTATACGTACAAGTTCACTCCAGATACCTACAAGCATGCATATTTACCCTAGTTGGGAAACGCGCTAGGAATGTGCAACTCATATTGCTAGTAAGCTATTTTAAAAAAATATGTTACTCCGCCATCAATATGTCCCTGCCACTGGTTTAACATCTCTGATCTAACCGTTTGCTATGAACTAGCTATAATTTTTTGTTGAATGTTTTATTTTTTTTGTACGTGAATCATTTTACGGATGGGTGTGCAACGTGCTGTGAATTGATTATGATTTTCATACTCATTAGTATTCTATTCGTAGATTTGGTATAGGTTTACAGATTAACAGATGTTTATCTTTAACCTTTCGTGGTGGTCTAGTGGTTAAAGCATTTGCGTCTCAAGTACGAGTATGCAGGTTCGATTCCACGTCAAGTACATGTGTACTTTTTAATTGTATCTTGGACACCAATTACTTAGCAAAGGTGAAGAAAATATATTCATAAAAAGAATCGTCGGAGGACTTTCTGTAATGGAATAATTTCTGGAGTCAAAACGAAAAGCAAAAGTCTGACAAATTACAATGATTTCTACAAATCTCATTAGCAAATACTGTGTTTCAATCAACATCAACATGTAGATATTAATATCTACACCACCTAACCATTAATTAACAATAAATAATTAACTAATAACAAAATTGCAACTAACATAAATACAATTTGGTGATCAAATGAAAATCAAAGTAATATTGGTATCACTGACTAAATTGAATCGAGTAAACACAGATATATTTTATATTAATTAATAATTAATCAGTTTATTGACCAAAGCATTCGTAAATAAATACATGCATCGGGGTAATAAGCAAAAGTTATGATACTATATTTGTTTTGCTAATTTGAAACCTGGTTAAAAAACTTTGTACGTATGTACTGTAAGCTCTCGTTTGAAGTTTTTTGAAATACAGAACGAGAATTATCTTAAAGTTTTATAAGTCTTACCTTAATTTAAAAAGGTTACATAATGTGTAGAAAGAAATGATAGAAAAAAAAAGAAGGTTTGATGTTACTATAATTGTGAAGTTCATTTGTTTTTTTTATTTTTTATTTGTCAATTCCTTATCGAGACTAGGTAGGAGCTATTGTATATGGTCACAGGGAATTTCAAAAATACAAATTCGGTTAAAACAACGAGATCTAATTAGACGAAATTAAAAAAAAAAGCGCAGCGTAGGACGTCCACCAACAAGGTGGACAGACGATCTTATAAAGGTCGCCGGAAGACGCTGGATGCAGGTCGCCGCCAACAGGTATCTGTGGAGATCTAAGGGGGAGGCCTATGTTCAGCAGTGGACGTCCTATGGCTGAGATGATGATGATGAAAAAAGAAAACCTTTAGTTGCAAAAAGTACGATCTTTTTTTAACTCGAAAGAAAATTTCGTCGAAATTTACAGAGCAATGTATTAAAACCAGTTGAAAATGACCATCCCGCTAGAGTTGAACATTGCAAGTTTTGAATGTGGACTGGCCAACTAAACAATTCTCTAGTGACCAGCTTCGTTGGCAGGCTTGCCAAGCTAGCAACTTTTTGCTCAACCACCATACACGAGCAACTCCGAAAATCACATTTAAAGAAAAGTCGATTCTAAATCCACGGCTTAAGATTGGAGGGTGTTAGAACTGGTGGTAAAGTTAAGTTGGTTTTCAAGTTATATACAAAAGTGGACAGTGTTAATAGTTAGTGTCCTTCGAATTGTTATTATATACTTTTTGTTTTGGAGCCAAATGGAGGGTCGTGTACATTTGCTTCCAAAATTTTAGGAATCCTTGTTTTGTTTGAAATTTTTGAGCGTTGAATTTTTGTTAATTTCAGCCAATGGGGTACGTGCATGAATTTTTAAAATGGTTGCGCAATAACAGCATTCGTTTATAGCTTGAATTTTGCTTTTTTTTATTCGAGGCAAATACGGATTAAAATTAAATACACTTTGAGGGAAAAATAAATAGAGAAAATAAAAGTCAAATATTTTCCATAAGATTTATTCCAGTAATATAATACCATAGCAGATTTACAGACTAGATCGTAAATATTAATTCAATGAAAAAAAAACTATATGCTTCGAGCTAAGTTTTTGATTACAATTCATGTTCAGAAACATTTACATTTTTAAATTGAAGTACCTAATGCTTTGAAATTGATATGAATACAATATTGTTTTTAAAAAGCATGTATAATTTGACTGATAGAACATCAGCATAAGCTTCAATACACAATCAAATTACTTCATATGTTCATACTTGACCAAACTGATCATGTGTGTACTTATCATTTTTTTAGCACAAAACCGAAAACCTATAAAACTACTCTCATATAAACAAACAGTTTCTCAAAGATGGGGTTCTGTAAAGCCATTGCGGGGTTATTCAGCCAATCCCTTTTTCTTTTAGACCACAATTCTACCTAAATTTCTTTTGAACACCGTCCATACATCAACTTTAGTTCCACCTCGTAATCTGTACTAACCTCGAGGATATTTATAGGGTACGTGACGACTCAGATACGATTTGATGGGATTTTACGTTTGTGTAATTTTTTTTTAACTTCATCATAGGGTCAAATACCTATATTGAAGACACACAAATAATGTTCATTTACGAATTTACAAATGATAATAAGGGAAGTTTAAAACAAAACTTAAGAGGTAATTACGTGTGAATCAACATATTTAGGCAGATAAGAGCGGAAAGGGGTTAAAAAAATAACTTAACCGTTGAGTCTGATCTAAAGGTCGCCGGAAGACGCTGGATGCAGGTCGCTTCCAACAGGTATCTGTGGAGATCTAAGGGGGAGGCCTATGTTCAGCAGTGGACGTCCTATGGCTGAGATGATGATGATGATGATGATGAGTCTGATTACTCTTGTAGTTTAGTATAAGTTTCTGAATTTATGAATTATTTAGTTAATTCCAGTATCTTTTATAATAATAATATAATTTTTGCACGATTACCAAAATCGTATACACTAACAGCCCTTCACTCGTGGGTAACTTAGCTTCGCCGACCACGCCCATCAATCTATGCTATCCACAACGAATGTACAGACTCCGTACGTTACACCACTTATATGTCGATAACCCACTCAATTTCCTACCTTATAGCATACAAAATAAGGGTGATACCACCCGCAAAGTTACCCTGGATAAGGCGGATCGCGGCTAGAAATTGATTGTGGAACTCTTTATAGTGCTTAATGAAAGAATTGAAATAGATAAAATGGAGTTGGACTGGACTTGGTACGATTTTACTTTGCGTTTCAATTTTTGGATTTTATTTGAGTGTTTTTTTTTGCGCATTTTTTGTTGGCAATGCAGTTTAATTACAAGGATTGAAGTAAAAAAATCTTCAATAAAGGCGTTAGTCAAAGTAGCTATTATTTCCAAATCATTATCACATAAATTATTAGAAACGTTTAATTTCTGTCAACACATAATCATCATTATCATCTGCCTAGCCTCGTCCCAACTATGTAGGAGTCTGTTTCCAGTCTAATCAAATGCAGCTTAGAACCGATGTTTAACATGGAGTTACGAGATAACCCCGTAGCAAGACTGATATCTTAACAAAACTTTTTACAAATTGTACTATTACGAAGCTCATTTTTATTGTACTTAAATGTATTTCTCAAAAATCAACCCTGCTTACATAAAACTTCACAGAATATAACTTTACCAATAGTTACACACTAATCACTACCTTTAATGTAACCTCATGTGAACCAGCTCAGCAATCATTTATTAGTTGATAAGACGCCCCTTACAAATCAGACGGCGTTAAGCTTTCGTCAGCCGAGTCCAATGGTACGCCGAATTTCAATACAGAAGTCATAGAATAAGGTAATTAGTAGAAGGTGAAAATCGAGGAAAATTTCATTCGGCTGTCATTTGAATATTCAGAAGCCAGAAAGTCTGACAACCCTTCTTACCAAGGGGTATTAGGCAGCCCGAGTAACTGGGTTGAGGAGGTCAGATATGCAGTCGTTCCTTGTAAAATACTGTTACTCAGCTGCATCCGGTTAGACTGGAAGCTGATCCCAACATAGGAAAGGCAAGGCAGGTGATGATAATAAAAAAAAAAACAGTTCAGTTT
Source organism: Helicoverpa assulta (assembly GCA_963856015.1). Classification (NCBI taxonomy): domain Eukaryota; kingdom Metazoa; phylum Arthropoda; class Insecta; order Lepidoptera; family Noctuidae; genus Helicoverpa; species Helicoverpa assulta. The sequence goes on from CAWLCW010000012.1 coordinate 12,022,778, forward strand.
ATAACCCATGTTCCCTCTAATTAATAATTTTAAACGTGTCTTACAATAAATTCATTGACGATAGACTTAAAAAGCTGACTTCTAAATGACCACCTTAAGAAAAAAAGACAGTATTTAAGGGAAAGACATCAAATAGGGCTTCAACATTCTGTTTCGACTGAGACTTCTGCCTACCCACTTACCGCTCCCCATTAGGTATTCCCATCACGCGCGCTTCACGTAGGTCGATATGACAGCTTCAGTCTCCAAAATTGAATTGATTTTTATCAAGCGTCGAGCCAACTCGACGATTTTTTGGCTGATTCCCCCTTTTTTATTATTTGTCCTAGAAGGGTAATCCTTATTGAGGTGTGAAACGAATACTGATATTATTGAACATGTTTATTTGTTTTTACAGTGATACGTTTTCCTTTACGAATGTGAATTGATCTACTTATGTATATTCGAGTCTTGAGGGATTGGAAACTCTCGGAGGAAAAGTATTGTTAGGCAAAGTAACGACGTGTCACTTATTGCTTTTCAAAACAGAAAGGCGCTTTCATGTTTCAACTTCATAAAATTTATAGTTTATAGTCTGAATAGGTGCTTAATGGAGTAATTTTGCGACAAATTATATACCAATTAGGGACCATTTTCGTTTTTTATTGCCGGTTGTAGAGGGTCAGTCACGTTTTAAAACACATTTCCTAAGCTCATTTTAAAATAGAATTTTATCAAAGTTGCCGTTCATTGTATTTATGAAATGTTAAGTGCATTATTTGCAAACTGATAAAAGCATGGTACATACTTATATGTTCTTTATGAATGGGAAAGATAAGTAGAATATTTGTAACATCTTGTAAATCTGTAGGCACTATATCTTGGTTCTACCAATTCTAAGAAGCTCAGCAATTTCAGGCTTAGTGTGAAGAAACTTTCAAAAGACCAATTTCACGACCCTAATATAACACTAACACGCCCCTATTCAAAACAACCCTACAATTTGACATCCAACAACAAACTTCAAATTCCAAATTCCAAGTCTTGAACAAGCATAATTTTGTAACAGAATGTTCTAAAATGTAACAATTGTAATTCAAAATGATTAAGTCCTGGCACGTTTTGACGCCAGTAAGTTGGCGAGTTCGTCTGAACCGTGCCTTATCTCGAACTTCAAACTCTGATTGGTTGTTGCGCATTCGAAAGTATTATTATAATGTCGAGTTCAGATCGCAAAAGTTTGTTAAGAGAGTGGTGAATCATTAGATATTGTTGAATAGCTTTTGTATGATTTGGCGTTTTGTTTTTGGGAGTTTAGGTTTAATTTATTTGGAGGTATGGTTGTTATCTGACGTAGAGCACACAATATTTTTGTGGTCATCGTGAAATGTGTTTATACTGGACAAAGCGTACCTATATCTAGGTGCTTCATAAGTTCTAATTAAAATGTACCTTTTCTCTGATATTGAAACTGTCAACGACTAAGAAAATATCGCAAAATAATAACCCTCATTACTTTCAGCAATTTCTCCAGAAGAAATTAGATTGGACACCACAGATATCAAATGATGATTACATTTTATTATCGACCTAATTTACTAATAATAAATATTATAAAGGCAAGCGTTTCAAATGGTCCATTAAACGAGTTTCGAGATAATTGTTCTGCTGGACAATTTTCTTATAAACGCCGGCTTGTAATCACGCTATCGCAAAAACAGGGTGACCTGTGTATAGGGTTGACACATGGAGAACAAAATGAATAGCGGAGTTGCCATAACGCAAAACCCCCTAAGAAAATAGAACTCCAAAATGCAGGTGTTCCAAAAGGCGGGGGACGAGGAACGTTACTGTCTTTGCCCTTTTACGCCTTCATTGGACACGACCATTTTATACCAAAAATCGTTGACAGGTGTCTCAAAGAACCCGAACGCTTCGTTAGTTCACTCGTAACTGATCGTACGTTTTTGGTATAAAATCTACCTGCATTATGGCATCCGTTCTTTCCTTGCTTCGTGGTTTGACACGACACGTGTGATCGGTTAATGGGTTAAACGCTTTATAGCAAAAATTATAGGGAATTACGTAACGTGTTTACTGTTATTACAATGTTTTAAAGTTAGCGTTGTTTTGTAAGGGTTATAGTGTTACTGCGACCCTTGAAAGTCAATCGAAGTCTGACTTTATTCTACCTTTACGGAGTCTGCTTTTAAGAATAAGGTAAAATTCAATTTGAATTCACACAAAATTTACATAGAGATTGTTGGTTTCGACGCATACTTAACTTATGTCAGAATTTTTTTAACACAAAATAAAATATTACCGACTGAGATCTCATATGTATTGTAAAATAAACACAGAGTACGACATGATGTTCACATTTCATTGCTGCTATTTCAACGTGTATGAAAATAATTACAAATGGCATTACCATTAATCGATTTAATCCAGAATAAGCAATATATTTCTTAGGTATTTCCTGTGCTTCACAACATTACAATACTACCTACAACAAAAAGTATGATATGATTACGATACGTGGCAGCCCTACGAGCGGTGACAAGCTAACGGCTTCGAAGTTGTGCGTGCACGCATGGTCGTCGCACGGTGGATGCGGTACATTGCTGGGTTTGATACGAGATCAAAATTTTAAGTTAGAGGTATAAGTAGAGGTATGAATTATATGGAACAGTATACATAATGGTGGTTATTTATTTGTCGTATTTTTTAATAGGTGAGTGTCTTTGCATAGATGTGATAGACGAATTATAACTACCTAGGAAAACAAAATTTGGCTACTGTAAACTTACCTAAGCATCATTATTAAAATCATGATTTTCGAGCTTTCCTATACTACCCTACTAACGAAAACTGGGTTCCTCATAATGATGAGATATAAAGCCCCATATTAGACATAACGCATCTTACCATAATGTCGCTAGACTACATTTGTAGTCTATAATCCCTCCATAAACCACATTTATTTTGTACCTGATACAAAAGCCAGCATTGTACTCCATCCAACATGTAACCCACATCTGCGCCCACGCAGACGAACATAATGATCGGCGGCGCCACCTAGCGACGTATAACGGAGCGCCTTGATTGGTTAATATATGTTTACACCTTTATTACAGCTATAGTTCGTACTGAGATGCGATTGCGCAAGTGACTCGTGGACTAGATTGTACTGGTCAACTGATATTTGAGGAAATTGAAGTTTTAAGAAAGTCGCATTATCATAATATTGGAATTAAGTAATCGGAACAATAGTTCTTTTAAAATTTGCAAATCAAGCTTAATACAATATGCGACCGGTAGATTAGATGAAATGCTGCACTTGGGGTCATATTTTTATTGAAATATAAAATCACAATATTATTAAGTAACTTTTGGAAAATGTGAAATTATCATACACTAGCCGTTTTTCCGCGGTTTTACCCGCGTCCCGTGGGAGCTACTGCCCGCACCGGGATAAAATATAGCCTATGTTACTCGCAGATAATGTAGCTTTCTAATGGTGAAAGAATATTTAAAATCGGTCCAGTAGTTTTTGAGTTTATTTCATTACAACCAAACAAACAAACAAACAAAGTTTTCCTCTTTATAATATTAGTATAGATACACAGACAATACCCAAATACAAAAGCACATTATTAAGATTTCCGCACGCAATTTTACAGGAACCAAATGTTATTTCGTTATCAAGTTAATAAAACAGAAAGTGCTTTACACAATAGACATAACTGTCACAATATGGCGACACGATAAAGGACTATAAACCAAACAAATAATACTTCAACAATGGAACATATAATAAGAACAAACTGTCTTCATAAGCTGATGCTCTTCATAAGAGATGATTCTCTCTAGCATTTTCCCAAACATGGTCGTTGGGGTAGACTGAGTATAAACCAGCGTTTTACATAGCATGACTGCCTTTTTGACCTACTCAAACAAGTTACCCGGGCAACCCGATACCCCTTGGTAAGACTGGTTGTCAGACTTACTGGCTTCTGAATTCCCGTAACGACTGTCAAAGATCATCAAATGACACCCAACACCCACCAATTTAACGTAACTTAACAATGGAACATTTATAATAAGAACATCATCATCATCCTCCGAGCCTTTTTCCCAACTATGTTGGGGTCGGCTTCCAGTCTAACCGGATTCAGCTGAGTACCAGTGCTTTACAAGAAGGGACTGCCTATCTGACCTCCTCAACCCAGTTTCCCGGGGTACCCGATGCCCCTTGGCTAGACTGGTGTCAGACTTACTGGCTTCTGACTACCCGTAACGACTGCCAAGGTTGTTCAATGACAGCCGGGACCTACAGTTTAACGTGCCATCCGAAACACAGTCAATGGTGTCTAAGATATACTTAGAAAGTACATACAAACTTAGAAAAGTTGCATTGGTACTTGCCTGACCTGGGATCGAACCCGCACCCTCATACTTGAGAGATTGGTCCTTTACCCACTAGGCCACCACGACTTTATAATAAGAACAACTGTCTTCTAAAACCTTCGAAAATACTTACCAGCTTTTATTACGAAAAACAATAAGATCTTATACCTGTCAACAGCTCATACATTCTCATTAAACTTAGCAGAAATAATCGGGTCGATGATACGATGGTCCGACAATGTCATTCCTTATTCGCGACAGTTTTTAGGGTTCCGTACCCAAAGAGTAAAACGGGACCCTATTGTTTTCGCTCCTTTGTCCGTCCGACCTTCTGTCACCAGTCTGTATCTCATGAACAGTGATCGTTAGAGGGCTGAAATTTTCACAGATGATGTATTTTTGTTGCCGTTATAACAACAAATACCTACTGAAAACTAGAATTCAATAAATATTTTTTTGTGCTCCCATACAGCAAACGTGTTATTTTTGTCCGTTTTATAAATAATCGTACGGAACCCTTCGTGTGCGAGTCCGACTCGCACTTGGCCGGTTTTTTAATTTATTCGCTGTAACAAGTTAACAAAGTATTCTTGTGTTCAAAACGTCTGTTCTTGAATTCGCAGATTAACACTTTAAGGGGTGAGTCAGGGTTTTAATTTGCAGTTAAGGGCGTTCACTGATGACAGCTTTATAATATTACCGTTTTTGTGCGTTCAAAATCTTGTTGCGTTGCGATGCGTTGCCGTTTTATTGGGAGAGTTTGAGTGATAGAATGTTTCGTCATGCTCATTATTTTGATTTGAAACTAAATCGGAACACAAAAGACAATGTGGTTGTCAGTTGACAGGTCCATTATGTCAATGTTATAATTAAGCCGAAAATTGGGAAGTAAACTGCTGGAAAATGTAGCTTAAACGTGTCGATTTTATGAGTTACTTATTGATAAGTCGATCAATAAATTTTGTATTAATTCTGAAGGTTATATGTGGCATGTTTCAACATTTTGTACAGACAAAAACAAATAAGTGCCAAAATTAACAATAACACTGTAAAATCAATTTCGAAACGTTCATAGTAGATTGTAGAATGTTAGAAATTCATCATCATCATCATCATCATCTCAGCCATAGGACGTCCACTGCTGAACATAGGCCTCCCCCTTTGATCTCCACAGATACCTGTGGATGTTAGAAATTAATCATTCAAAATTATTTCAAAAAGTTTGCAACAAATTAATTAAGGCTGCATTTATGAGTACACATTTATGACATCTAAAAGCATACTTATAACTATTCATATAAGGTCCAATTTACAATATAAACAGGTATCAATGATTCACCAAAGCCCCACAATTACAAGTACAGTACGCAAAAAAAAAACTGCGGCAAAAAATCGAAACCGCAGGAAGCGGTCAGTGGCGTCGACCGTCGAATTTATTTGCGAACGGTATCTGTCGCGAAGTATTATGTTACGAGGAAGTTAAAGCTGTTAAGATAAGGGTATCGGCAGTATATCCGCACTCGGACACGTTTGAGAAATGCCACAGACTAACATTATCCAGCGGCACAAGTTTCCTTCCTGTGGAAACTTTGAATACAACATGACACTTGAAAAGGACAATTTTGACATCGTGGAAATGGTCGGTCTTGTTAATTAAATGTAAGATTAATAGACCGGTAAAAGTTATTACTTGATATTTAACATTTCTAATGTTTAACTCATTTAATATTCTAGGAACGTCTACATGTATTAGTGACAGCAAAATATGGATTCAGATACGACATACATTTTCCCGAAAGTCATTATTCATTCTTGGTCAAAAATCTCACTGTTTTATTTACACTGTGACATCACAATGCTTCTTTGTAACTTTTTATTCGTCTAGACTGTACTTTTGGCGGGAAATTAATGAATCTTCGTTCATGAAAGGTGTCGGGGTTATTTTCGAATGTTTTCATAAGCATATTTTATTTGGAAAATGATAAATTGTCGTGTAATGTTAGGGACAGTTTTGATTGAAACTAAAATTGTTTTCGTCATTTATATTTTTCATTTAAGTGTGATTAATTGTTTGTTTAGATACGGAGTTCTTTTCCGGGGCTAAATGGCGACTAATTTGTCTACAAGAATTGGCTAAAGTCCATATCATTTCAGAAATATGAAATCATATGTTTCTTTCTGTCTTTAATAGTTAATTGGAGTTAATATTTTTTATTCAGATCCGTAATTTTTTTGACATTATGAATTGTGTTATTAAGTTAGAATAAAAAGAGCATCTTACAATATTTTTACAAATAAACTCTGATTGACCAGAGTGAAATCACTGTATTGCCTTACAAACTGATAGTATAAAACAATTAACAAATTAACCGAAAATCAGAGCTGAAATTCCCCAATATCAGTTACGTAGAAATTAATAATATACCAACATTTACTGAAATTGAGTGAATCGAGCGAATCCCCATAAATTAAACTGAATTAAATTACACGTTGATATCTCGGTTCTCAGTTTACTATCGTATTAAATTCAATTGGAACCATCCATCAAACTATCTGTCAGGCAATAATTCCCAAGCCAGTATATAATAAAATAAGGAGCACATAAAACAAAAGTTTGGATCTCAATTAATGACTGAAATTATTGTACCTTTGGGGCTCATTTTAAAGTCCTATATTATAGTACCCCTATTACTGGTGTACGGAAACGAACGCAGGTTTCGCATTCTCATCAAAAATATACAAACAATTTTCACTTTTATCTGAAAGCACATAAGGTTGAGATTTCGTCGTCATATTTTTGATGGGATTCCGAAGGTGCGTTGTCATACCCGTACCGCCATAAATGCCGATGTCATAAAGTATATTTTGATGGGGTACCATTCTCCATAAAGCTATTGAGGATATTAAAATATGAAATTACATAATTATATTAAGTATGATGATATTTAGTATGGGATTTAAGATTGCCTTTAGCCGTGGGTTTATGGTTTAAAGTTGGTTCAGTTATAGTTTGTCCTTTGGGAAAGGAGAACAAAATCACTTGATGTCGTTGTAGCTAGTGTTCGTTTGGGATTTGAAGTCTAAAAGTGATTGTAAACTGTAGTCCAGAGCATTGGAAATTGAAACTTCTGTCAAGAAGTTATTGTATAGGAGTCTTCTTTTTTAGGGTTCCGTAGCCAAAATGGCAAAAACGGAACCCTTATAGTTTCGTCATGTCCGTCTGTCCGTCTGTCCGTCTGTCCGTCTGTCACAGCCAATTTACTCGGAAACTATAAGTACTACAGTGATGAAATTTGATGGGAATATGTGTTGTATGAACCGCTACAAAAATATGACACTAAATAGTAAAAAAAAGAATTGGGGGTGGGGCCCCCCATACATGTAACTGAGGGATGAAATTTTTTTTTTCGATGTACATACCCGTGTGGGGTATCAATGGAAAGGTCTTTTAAAATGATATAAAGTTTTCTAAAAAACATTTTTCTTAAAGTGAACGGTTTTTGAGATATCAGCTCTCAAAGTCGTAAAAAGTATGTCCCCCCCCCTCTATTTTTATAACTACGGGGTATAAAATTCTAAAAAAAATAGAGGTGATGCATGCTAATTAACTCTTTCAACGATTTTTGGTTTGATCAAAGTATCTCTTATAGTTTTTGAGATAGGTTGATTTAACTGTAATTTTGGTTAAGTTATTACGGAACCCTTTGTGCGCGAGCCCGACTCGCACTTGGCCGGTTTTTTCTTTTCTGTTCGATAGACAAAACTCTGGAATCTAACCTCGTGCCTAAACAAGAAGAACACTAACCTACAATTTTCTAAGAAATACATTTTCGAGAAAGTGTTTATTTTGCTTATTTTTTCTTCGGGAGTAATTGTTACAATCCCGCGCGTGATCCGGATCATTAGAGAAATTTCTGACACTAGGGCTTATTAGGTGATTAAACCTACAGCAGACTCATTAAGAAGTCCTTAATTTACATCAGCACGTACTAATACCAGCATACATCATCCTCCGAGCCTTTTTTCCCAATCATGTTGGGGTCGGCTTCCAGTCTAACCGGATTCAGCTGAGTACCAGTGCTTTACAAGAAGCGACTGCCTATCTGACCTCCTCAACCCAGTTACCCGGGCAACCCGATACCACTTGGTTAGACTGGTGTCAGACTTACTGGCTTCTGACTACCCGTAACGACTGCCAAGAATGTTCAATGACAGCCGGGACCTACAGTTTAACGTGCCATCCGAAACACAGTCAATGGTGTCTAAGATATACTTAGAAAGTACATACAAACTTAGAAAAGTTGCATTGATACTTGCCTGACCTGGGATCGAACCCGCGCCCTCATACTTGAGAGGTTGGTCCTTTACCCACTAGGCCACCACGACATTTTACTAATACCATTATACAAACAACCAAATACACAACACAACACAAGCACAGGTACACAAAAAAACACAATATAACTGTGTACAGTGCATTTGACAAGCTTTAGTCGTCAATATCAAAATTGAAAGCTTTTAAAGTTAGTGAGTGTAAAATTAGCTTGCTATTGAACACAGCCCGAGGGTAGGCGACAGTTTGTGGTTTAAATATTACGGCTGTTTCAATAGTAACCGCTTGTTTTTATTTACTTATGTGTGTTTTTGTAAATGTTCAGTTGGATTTTACATTTGTTTTTGTTAAAAATACATGAAATTGAAAAAAAGGTTTTATTGAATTTGGTTGGATGGTTGCAGATTGGTATATGTATGTTTTTTTGTGAACGTGACGAAACGTATGTTATATTAATTCACCCAGACGCATCAATACGTTCTAATGACATGATTATTAACATGCACAAAAAGGATTATTCAAAAACTTTTATTGAACTTTCACTATGTAGGAACTACTCACGCATTCAAAGAGAGAAATGGGTTATCTAACAGTGGAAGAATCCTTCAAATCGGTCTAGTAATTCCTGAGATTAAAGCTCAAGCATCTAGAAATAAACTCTTAAAACCTTGAGAAAATCTAAAACTCTTAGAAACTTTTTCTAATATTATAAGGTACCTAATACTGCGTTTTTTTTATATATTACCTGTTTTACATTATTACTGTTTAATCAAGTATAGCTAAACTCCTTATCCTCTCTCCCAGTAGATCATGACACGACATTTTTCTAACCGACTCACGCGCCGTCAGCTGTGCTATTCAAATCTTTTAATAACTTTATCTCACTTTCGAGAGGTTACATCATTACTCGCTTGACTGTGCTAAGAAGCTGGATAGGAAGATAAATTGTGAAGTGATTAACTTCGTGAAGTGTGATATTAATGTATAGGAGTTATATTAACTGGTATGGGCCTTAGGGTTAGATAACATGGTATATTTATATTATGAAGCTGTAGAGTTTGTTTGCTTGAACCCGCTTATCTCAGGAACACTAGGCTAGGCATATCATGACGATGAAAATCTCAGGAACGTAGAAAGATTTTTTTTTTCAGTTTTAGATATAGCTTATGTATCGGGAAGGCTTTATGCTACTTTATATGCGGGTGCTCTGAGTGGGTATATAATTATATAAAGGTATGTAAGATATTACAGATTTCTACCAATACACAACAAAAAGAAGCCTCAAGAATTCCCAAAGATATTAGCCCTCGAAAGTACGATAGGCATCGATCATACCCCCTGACCGTAACCCCTAAAGACGAAACTACTCCAACTAACATTACTGCGTATTAATACTGAAGATAATGTTAGCACAACTATTCCACTTACGAACCGTATAGAGATCAATACCGAGGAAATACGTTAAAACCTTACCGTAGCGAGAACTTCGTATCCTTTGAGAATCGAGGTATTGAGTTAAAGGGTCTTATGTTGGGGGATGATAGTGAAACGGTATAATTGCGAGATTCTAATTGACGATTGGGGTATTAGGTTTGTTTACTTAGTATTGGAGAAATCTAAGGTGCTATGAGATGAAGGAAAATAGCTGATCTAATGTTCTATGTAATTAATGACAACCATACACTAAAAGAAAGTTTTTCTTCCAGAAATTATATGCATGTCAGAAATATATAAAGAGTTTATTGACTATAAACTGTACTTATTTACGTAGAGTAATCATATATAAAAAGTCTTAATTACCAAATATCATGGCTTAAATTCAAAACAGTAGGCCTTTTCGAAGCCGAGCATCAATAACACTTCCCAAGTTAAGTACAATACAAACCACATCTTCAAGACTCGATCTCCCTAATCGTTCCTCGGCATACCCACCCAAATTTTACTCAAGCAAATTGTTAAACTAATATATAAATTCATCGAAAGTCAGTGGTTTCCATTCAGCCTTACTTCGGCAACTAAGATTCAATTAAACTCAGTTAGTATTAATTTGTTCAATACTAGGCTGGTGGGATTGGGAATAATTTATTAAGGGAGCCCTTTGTAGGCCTAAATGTGCGCAAATTTCATCAATAATGTTATTAATGTGGAGTGGTTTAATAATTATTGACGGATCCGCGAGCGGTCGCGTCACTGTAGGATTAGGTTTGGATTAGTTGGATCCAATGTTGGTGCCACACATTTGTGTACTGGATTGGTAATATAGACTACATTGGTGTGTCTTCATTAACAAATGTTAAACTGGAAAAATTAATGCATTTCATGTTCCGCATCGCTTGTATTTTTATTTGCCGAAATTAAAAGTTATGAGCAAAAATCGGATTTACAAGCCTTTCTTTCATCCATTATCTATACCGGGATGCGGGGCGATATTTCACTCTTCGAAAACATCAAGTTTTTTGGAAATAATTACATTGTTCTATAACTCATTTCCTAAAGAGAGAAAAGTAACAGTTTCACCTTAACCCTAAATAAACAAAGCGATAATAACATACGGTTGAACTATAAAGTTAACTAAACCATCAGTTCCCAGTCAAACGGTGATACGGTTTATAGTTCCAGTTAGCATACTTGATATACTGAACGTTGGACTCAAACTTGGACAGTTAAATTTTAACTGTTAAGACTCCAGAGTTATGGTTCAAGACGTTAAAATGAGTTTTATAACTTAACTGTTAAGATTATGGTTTAATGTGGGAAAATATTTCTTTAATTTATTTTTAGTGGGTATATTTTAGTGCTGGGGAAACATTTGCAATTTTCTTCGGTAAAATGGTACTTAAATATTTTTGCTTTTAGAAAAGTTTTATTCAAACAAATGTTTACCAAAAGGTGTAGCTAATATGACACATTGCTTTACTGTTAAACGAAAGCTCTGTGTCTTTAATCCGGGACGAGTTAGCACCCATAACATAAGCTAATCAATGGCTTACGCTGGGGCCAACCGTCGATGTATGAGAGGTGTCTCGCCGATATTAGCTTGGTCGATAAAAATGCTAATATAACCAAAACACAACTGCTCATTTCAATAATGAATACAAGCCTAATATTATGCGATAAGGTAGTTCCATATCACAGAGGCACTACTCTGCTTACCTCAAAAAGTAAAAGCCACAATACAAGTTTGGCGCCCGTCGTGACCTTTCGCAACTGGTTTCTGACTCATATTTATCAATTTCGCCGACACTTTCACTGTAAACAAACAACTAAGGTCTTGGTCAGATGCTAAGGGAATTAACCTATTGTTAAACATTGATGATTGTTGGGTATTTTAACTAATACATACACGTAATAAATAAGGATCTGCCATTTCACAACTTTTAGGTTCAACTTTCATTTTGCTATGCAATACTAGCGGTTTTAGAGTAGAGGTTGCTGAGGAGTTTTTGCACCACTTCTTCATCCCAGCAAACCAATTAAGAAGTGATGAAAGGCGGAGATTTTTGTAAAAACGTTCAAAAACTAATCATCATCAGTGCAACGCATCCTTGTATGTAGGTATGGACTGGCCAAGGCAAGGGCGTATTAACTTTGACGGATCGAATGGCTTTTAATTTTCCATGAAATCTTCTCCAAAAGAAAATGGACTGAAAGCTTTCTCCTTCATCAGCCTTACGCCAGTTAAGTTCAATGTAACCAAAAAACGTTGAGGGACCAGTTCAGCATTCGCTCAGTTCATTCCATTTAGTTCTGACAATCAAGCTCTCTGAGGCAATTCAAAACATTTCGCCAAACTCCTGCCCTCCCATCAACTAATACATATTGTGGCCCAAGTCATAGAGTTGTAGCGGGGTGGGTTTGCTCATGAATACATTTGATGTCAAACGAGTTAATTGAAATTAAGGGTAGTTAAATTATAAATATTATACACATAAGCTTAGCCTGTATATTTATGTTCTTTCTCAGGCTCTAGACAACCTGTGCACCAAATTTCATTTAAATCGGTTCAGTAGTTTGGGGTAAAAGCGTGACAGACAAACGGACAGTACTTTTTGCAATTATAACTTTAGTAAGGATTGTCCTCACAACATTATGATTATCATATTTTACAATATTAATACCACGCAGAGACGACAAATACACAAAATAAACATAAGTATAGGAATACCAAGAGACAAAACTTATTACATTACTGACGATACTTAGAACAAGTAAATAACAATCATGCTATTCAGAAAACATGCAAATTACCAGAGTATATTGAACCTCATACTATTCTACCCAGCCCATTACACCATCGTTTTTAAATCAATTGTTTCCAAAATTTCATAAGCGCTAGCGACTCGCTCCCGCTTGCACCTCACGCCACTCACTCAGGGAATCCCTCTTACTAATGGTGGTGGGTCGAAAGCGCCCAGTGTTTACTTTTATTGTGTAGATAAATCTGTCTTAACTGTCCCGATAATCGGCGCTAATTGTTCGCTCCGTAAATATCGCTCGTATTATTGCTGCGTACCGAATTTATGCTGTTTATGTAAAGGTAGAAATAAACTGTCTATGCTGTTGTGGGAATCAATGTCGCTAGTATATTTACGCTGTTGCTGAACCAAGGCTGGTTTTCAAGTTTTATAGGCGAAAGCTGAGCTTTTTATATATTTACTCATCTATTCTTGTATTTGGTAAGTAGTCGCGCGATTTTTTGCAAAAACTATAAAAGCTTTGCTCACTAAAACGTGACTATCAACTATACAATCTCTTCACAACAAATCCTTTGAACACATTTCCATATAACATTGTAACATTCACAACAACTCTATCTACGCCTGCCACATAAAAGCCACATTTAAAAACAATCCCTACAAACAATAGACGCGTAATTATCTTGTGCGAACTCGTAAAAACTTTAACATGACACTATCAAATATTTTGCACCTAAGTTAACGAGCGGATCCAGTCATAAAACCTTGTATCTCTCGTAGTTCGCTATACATTGACGGGCGAACTCGCAAAGGGTGTTATTTCGTCATAGGCGAGCGTTCGATGTACGTTGTAAATCATTAGTGATGTATGGATGCGAAGGGAGTAGTTTTATTACGGCTTGGTTTTATAGTTCGGCCAATAGCTGGCTCTGGTTGCAAGTTTTAGGGAATTACGTCGAGGGCTTGAAGTCCGCGGTACTGCTGGAGCGGGGCAACAAAATAATGAAATTACCCTATATTTTACCTTAAATGTCTGTCTACTTATCAATCGTCCTTTCAAGCGTAGCTTATTAACCCCTGAAGGAATAAGAAGGGTGTTGTAAACATAAGTTTGGCAGCTATGTGTGTCTGACTGTGGAGCTATAAGCTCTTAAGCGACGAATCGATCAGTAGGTATGTTTTTTTTTTCAGGTGAAAGCTGGTTTGCCAGCGGCGGTTCTTAGATGCTTTTCATCAAAATCAGCTTAGTCATTTTAAAGTTATAAGCCGTTCCAGCAGTGGTAGGACTCTGTTCATATTATATCGGTCCGGTCATCCAGAGATTAAAAAAATATTGCTATATATTTTTTTACAATGGCAAAACTTGGACTAAACTTGAAATCGCGAATGATGTTTGCTCTCTTACCTAATGGCCTGGCCTGTCCGCCCTAATCCGGTTGTTTTACGAGCAGCCTTTTGTAGCCGCCGGCACAGAACTCACGACCATTGTCATTTATCGTGTGTACTGCATCCGCACTTATACGCCACTATTTGGTTTAGTATGTCATGGAGATGCGATTTTTTTATTGGAGCGATTGGAGTCTGCTTGTACTGTGTTTGTGTGTGAGTGGGGTGATATTGGGTGTGAATGGTTGTTTTTAAGAATGGTGGGTGTTTTGGTAGGTATTTATAGTGGTTCGGCTCTCCATTTCACCTCTTCAGTATCAGAGATCTTAACCAACCTGATAAGTCCTAATCCAATTGTTTTTTTAGATCTGCGTGCAATCACAAAGCGACTTCGGCCCTGTACCGTCTAATCGAATCTGAGACTCTATTCACTGCTGCAATATTGGCAACAGTTATTTCATCGAAATAAATATTTTTCCATTTAATTTTCATATTTTCTAGCTTCCTAACTCACCTCAATCACTTCCCTCACAAATCAGTCAATCAACTGAAGCGTAATGAATTTCGACGTAACGTTGTCGCCACCCCTTCCCAGTTCACCGTACAAACTCAACAAAAGCGATCGAGTTTCTTTGATAGCCACGTTAATTTGACAAGGGTATTGAATTGTATCCGAGTATGTGTGAACTGTGACGAGCTCACTTTGAATTTGTGTACCAGGTTGTCGCGTATAGCAGTCAAAGCGACTGGTTGGAAATATTGACTGGGCAGAATTGACTGTTGTGTAGGCCTTCATTTTTGGTTTTGTGTGTGTCCTTGAAATTGAGATAATATTGAGTGTTGGATCTTCATTTCAGTGCTTTTAGCCAGATTTTGGGCTTCAAATATGACTGTATTATAAAAATAATATATATAAAAAAAAACAAATTGATATAAATCAAACATACTTTAATGGAAAAGTTACTAGTATTGGAGTTTTTTGATGCTAAAAACATGATTTTCGAAAATCAAGTCCTAAAATATTCCAGAATTTCTTTGATAGCCTCGTTAATTTGACAAGGGAATTGAATTGTATCCGAGTATGTGCGAACTGTGACGAGCTCACTTTGAATTTGTGTACCAGGTTGTCGCGTGTAGCAGTCGCTTTGACTGGCTATTGGTACTCATATGGCATCTTCATTTCAGAGTTTTTGGCCAGGTTTTGGGGTTTAAATATTTTGTTCAAAATAAATCTTGTTAAAGTAGGTAAATCAAATTGATATAAATTAAACTTGTTCTTATGGAAATTTACTGGTATTAGAGTTTTTGGTGCTAAAAACAATGATTATAGAGGTATTATCAACAACTAAATTCGTGAAACATTCCACTGAAAATCTTACTCCCAATAGGCCAATGACACTGAGTACTACATAGTAAGTAATAATATAGTTAATGTAAAGCTATGTATACAAATTAATTAATCCTGACGTCTGTTAGTATGTTGTCTAAATTGTAATTAAATACATGCTTACCTTACGACAGAGTGTATTGATTAGCGAACCTTAATTGAGTAACATAGCGTTGAAACAAGTAGGTATCGAGTAATGCTACACCATTAATTTGTTAAAGTACGTTACCTATTTCTGATGTTGGAGAGTAAAGTCAAAGTCAAAAAAAATATTTCAAATAGGCCTATAAAAGCTCTTTCGAAACGTCAAACTAGTTGCACGGTTTCAAAGAGTTGGTCTCATGGAGAAGAACCGGCAAGAAACTCCATATAGTAAAAAATAAGCCAGATTTTTATTTATTTAAATTTTGTAGAATACACCAACATATTAATAATACAGGCTTCAAGTGTCGTGCCACAACATCGATAATATAGAGATGTGCTTTTGTATCGACACAAATGACGAGCTGTTATATCGAAACGGTACATTATGTTTAACCGAGTAATTAAATTCTCACTGTAATTTCAGTGCCCATTATCGGTGCTTTTAATATTACTTGGTATTGGCGTCATTTTCAGCTGAAAACGTGTTTTGTTTATGGTTCTTTGCAGTGCCTACGTTGGCCAATGCTTAATGGTGTGCGGTCCGTTCATTGCTTTCCAACTATGATTGGTAATGCAGCCTCCTTTCAAATGATTTTAACTGCAACGAAATATACTAAAATATTTGAAAATACAATAATACCGTAATTATTTAAATGTTGCATTTTACGAGTATGCTTTGTAGTAAGTAGAGAATAATTAATGCGCTTTTTTGGGTTCCGGGAAATTAATTTTCATTGGACGAGTAAAATAATTTAATATTGTTTTGGTACGAACCATTCATTAATAGGCTTGAATGTGGCGGTAACTGTACGGGCTTCCGAAAATGTGTATAATTAAATTTTAATTTGTACATAATATCGAAAGAAAATACAATAGAAAATTTTGTTATGTTATGATTAAATTATGAAAGAATGTGAAATATAAGATATACGGACGGTAGACATGTGCAAAAATGATTCACAAAATACTCCAAAACCTTCAGAATACTACTTACAATTCTATAGACGGAACCAGAAGTAACATATTCACGTCTTAAAAATCACGTCTCTTTTCCGTTTCCTCTGGCGCTTAACAAAATGGCTATAAAAGTTAAAGTCTCAAAATTTAAATATCGCAAGCCGTCTGGCCTTCCCCGATTGATGTTTATACGTATATACAAAATGCCGAGACATCGCCTCCGATGTAGAGAGTAACAAGATAATTATGGAGGTGGCACTATTTGGGCTTTTGTCTAATAGTTAATAGAGATTTAAAAGTTATTTTTGAGACTCATGTTATCTTCTTCACGGCTCATGTAACCTGAATATCGGATTTATTTAATGTGTTCAGCTGTCATATTGTGACAGCTAGAAAAACATACTTTCACATTTATGGTAATACTTGGTTAGCTAGATAATACTAATTGTTGTTCTCTGCAGTTTCACCCACATCAGACCACTTCCCGCACCCGGATAAAAAGCCTTTGCCCTTTCTCCTTCTTCAAATAAACATTTATCTTATTCAGATAGTCTTTATGTGCCATGGGAGTACAGAAATACTGTTTTTTCTCATGATCTTTATCACTTATACCTACAGATAGTCTGCATAAAGTCACATTGGTACCAGAGATCGAATCCGCAGGTTCTTTAGTCACTAAGCTGCCACAGCTTACACACATATCCTAACATACATTTCTATCTAATCACCACCTGGGATACAGAACAAAACCTCCCATAACTAAATTCGTGCACACCCCAACGCAAAACTTCGTATATCTTTAACATCCACAGTCTAGGTGTAAGACGGCGAGACGCGGTGACTGACCTGCGCCCGTGATGCGCAATATACATGGAATATTAGCCGCAGCACATAACACGATATAGTTTGTATACAGCCTTCTCATTAGCACGGGGTAAGGCATTTATTTTGGGAGAAGGTTCTGGAAATTTTGGTAGAAAGGTGTGGAGAAAACTAGGTGTATAAAAGATGAAAATTAATGCGTGGAATGAATTAATGTTTCTCATTCAGGCATTTTATTTTTACTAAATAGTATAAAGAAGACGGCTGGCAGGAGCTGGATGCGAGAAGCCGAAAATTGATCTCAGTGGCGTGCACTTGGAGAGGCCTATGTCCAGCAGTGGACTGCGATAGGCTGATGATGATGATGATGATGATGAAATTTAAGAAAGCTTCTGCCCGCGACTTCGTACGCGGATCCCGTTCCGTATGCCAGCGACTACAAGGTCGACAAAATCAAAGATCTGCGCCCGTGATGCGCAATATACATGGAATATTAGCCGCAGCTCATAACCTGCCATAGTTTATACACAAGCTTCTAATTAGCACGGGGTAAGGCACATATTTTGGGAGAAGGTTCTGGAAATTTTGGTTGTAAGGTGTAGAGATCTATTGGTGTCAAGGTAGGTGCTAGGTGTATAAGAAAATTAATGTGTGGGACTTATTAGATTATGTAGATAACTTATTTTTCTAAATAGTAAAGGACTATGGGCGTTTTGGTACCCTGTCAAACAGTGTCGATTAATACCACTGAATCATTTAATACTTAGTAATTAATTAATAATTAACTTAAATAATTAATAATTAACTTAATAATTAATTAATACTTAATAATTAATGAAAAAATTAATACCACTGAGTAGGTCTTGGCAAGGCAAAAAATTATTAATATGACGACTAGTCCCAAATTCTTGTCCATTTCACATGACATCGACAAATAGAATGTGCAATGTTCTTAAATCTTCAACGTTGATGTAGTACATGTGCAATATACATGGAATATTAGCCGCAGAACATAGCCCGCCATAGTTTGTATACTGCATTCTCATTAGCACAAGGTTAGAGATATAAGGAAATCACATTTTGGGAGAAGTTTGTGAAAATTTTGGTTGAAAAGGTATGGCCTAGGTGTGTAGATCTATTGATACAGTCTATAAAAATGATAATTGATTGATTGATGATGTAAAGAGTCTCCATGTAGCTATTTTGCTTTTTATTTAAATGTACGTAGTTTCTGCTTTTATGTTAATCTGGATTCTAAGTAGAATACTTATATAACTTAAAATTTAATAAAAAAATAACATAAAGAACTGTTTATTTGGAAACAACAATGTCCAGTTTATTTCAATGGGGGCTACCGTTTTTTGTTTCACCAGATGGCGCAACTGTAGCGTGAGGTCTAAAACTATGGCAATCAAAGTTCGTATTATGTGCGCTAAAACTTATATCTACATTAGATGATTATATTAGATCATATGTAATACAATAGAACTATAGTGTGAACGTATTGGCGATGCCACAGTGTTGCGCAGTGCCGTTTTGCTTGAAAAAGAAATGCGAACATAAGTTTCCGAAAGATTAAAGTGTGTCAAAGCACTGTCATTTATAGAACCCTGATCTGTATTTGCCATAATTAATCTAAAGTATTGTTAAATATTCACAATATTAATTTAATTAGAAATATAAACCCTCGCGCGTAAACAAACAGTGGCATTTGACGTTTCGAAGACCTTACGCTACACAAGCGCCTCTAGCGGTGATTTCATACGCGGTAGCCCTCATTTCCAAAGATTGTAGAATAGTTAGTATCTACTACTTATCTGGTTATCTTGGCTAGCAGGTTCCTTCTGACGAAAGTCAAATATCCTCATTGGCTACGGAGCAGAATATGTCATACTTTTATTGTCTGTACGGATGACCAGATGACAAGCCGCTCATCTGCAATAAATGATTTGTATGTTTAGCAAGGAATAAGTAAATTCTGATGCCTGCGACTGGTAGGAATACTCGAAGGATAGAGAGGTATGGAGAAGAAATATTGAGGCCTTCGCTCAGAAGTGGGACAGTTCAGGGTAGAAAAAAGTATTACGAACGGTTTCATAATTATAATCATTAGTCTGTCTTATTTAACACATCTGCTGTTAAAGTCTCATAAAGTTATTCTTGAAGTTTCCAATAAACTGCAAAATATGCATTAGACTGCAGTTGAAACTAATCCCAACATTTCGATAGACCCGGAAGATAGCCAGATTAACCAGATGTCTTATAACCTAAAACCCAATAAACTACCCAGTAAATACCATTATCTATGACATGGCCAATTACTGGTTTTATTCCAACCCACCAGACTGGTATCCACAGACACCCTTTGGAAGCAAAATACTAATTCAGTGCTTCATAAAATTAAACCTGTCAACATAAACTGAACAAATGTCAAGTTCTCCAGACAAACTTACATTTTACATGTCCGATATACTTTATTGCTTATGAAATAGAGTCCATTTCTGTCAGATTGAATGCAAATATAATTTCAACCTCAAGGCCAAATGAAACTGAGCCAAAACGTGTCCATTACCACAATTAAATCTCTGTGCTGTTCAAAAAGGACTTCATAATCCTTGTTACTACAGTATAAGGTCCAAATTTGCTTGACAATTGCGTTTTAGACTGTAAAAAGGATAATGTATGTATCTTCTTTTTGTACTCCTATGTATGATAATGCTACCAGGAAAAATGGATTATGCGACAAACCGTTAAAATAACTGACATGTTACAGACAAATTATAGCAAACATGTGTGCTTAATCTTAAGTGATAACTTAAGTAATGCTGTCTTTAAACGAAGGCCTAATTATTTGTTTGTTGCACTTTCGCTTGCACCCTGTCAGAACTATTTACGCTTATCTTGCATCCTTTCCTGTATAAATCAATTAATGTTCAACTTCAGAGATAGTTAATTTTATGGATTGCTGTATAATTAAACCTGGTATTATCGGTAGGTATAGTAATTCTGTGGTGTAGTACTAGGTATTGGGTTCCTGAGACAGACTTTAACTTATAAATCCTTCGAGATTGTCACAAAGTTAATAAAATATACATCTATAAACTATAAGGTTTGGTGTGTTCAACTACACCAAATTAAAGAGCCTTGTCATTCGTTCTTAATTTACCTCATCTTAACACCTTAAAAACTACATTTTATTCGAAACTCCAAATTCTCCCACAAAAATGTTAAAGCACTAAGAAGTCCCCATGTCCCCGATACAGATTAAAACAGTATAACTGTCTGTATTAAGACACAATCTCCTGTTTCCAGTCCGACGGAGTCGTTAGACAAAAGACAAATACGCAACACTTTCTTGTACGGACAGAAAATAAAGAGAGATTAAAAGTAAAGACCGGAGACGACGAGAGGTAGGGTTGACAACGACACTTTTTAGAAATATAAAGAAATAAGATTTTTTTTTTGTAAATTCTTGTTCGTGTTTATTGTTCTTAAAAAGGGCTACTAGTACTGCAAAACCTACTAATCGTCATCTTCAGTCTATTCTTTTTAAGATAAATAAAACGACTGTTTTCGTCAATTGGGATTTAACTATAAATATGTTATGTTAGAGATCTTGTAGTCTGGATTACAATGAAAAGCAACCATAAAATATTTCATTGTAAAAAAATGGCTTTTAATTTTAATTTTGTATTTGAATCTTACTGATCGGTGCAGCTGTTGTCAAATAAGAGCATGTCGTATTTTACATAAGTTCATTGGTTACAAATTAAAATGATAAATACGACCATAGCAAAACGCCAATAAAAAGAGTTTTGCTTAGTATATTAACATAATTTAAAAATGAATAAATAATATTTTATATTTAACTTCCGTGTTGGTGGCAACCCTATGAACAAGGCACAGGCTTGAAGTAAACAGCCTTGTCTAGCTGCCGTACAATTATCGACACATATTTGTCACAAACTACCCGCTAATCTGGCTCACTAACTATTTAGTTAAGTTTGTGTTATCATCACATTAGACGGTCTATTCATTTGTTTGTTTGGAAAGGAAAATATTGAATCTATGTCCAGTACTTATTCAAAGTATATTATAACGTAATTCATACAAGTCGTAGTCTTTTAACGGTAATCTTTTTTTTTTGAAATTATTAAGAGGCTGAATTTCACCTCTTAAAAATAGATAATTAATGTTGTCATTCAGATTTCAGGTCAATACAGTGGATTCTTTATAAAAGTTTAAATATTGTAACTAACTCTTTTATATAATTTATTTGGCAACATAAATTACTTAAAATCACTTAGGTTTAGAATAATAGAGCCTACAAATCTATTATTTAAAACTTCCCACCTAACAATATACTACCAAAAAACTATATCACCACGAAAATTACCAGTAATTAAAACCCTGAAAATATTGACACACACAAACTACGTTTCAGGATCTAAAATAACCTAGCAATTACGATTTTGTTGCAATTTAAATGTTAAAGGCAATGAATCACTTTTATGAGTAACGTGAGCGACTGAAAATTTTACGCAGTATTGAAATAATAATAAACCTGGGTCGCACTTCGCATACTTAATTAGTTTCCAACTGTGGTTCCGTAGATTTTATTGATATTTTTTTCGAAAGAGATCTTGAGGTCTATTGAAAATAAAATTTAGAACAAGTCTATTATTGACTTACTTTTTACATGCAGAAAAAGTTAATAAGCAGATTTTTAAATGAACAACTTATCAATAATTACATTGAAAAAACAAACAGATTATTTAATGAATGAGAGAAAACATTTTTAGGAACCAAAATCAATCATTGCTCGTATGTCGCACTTATATACCTGTTTTCGAACACCTCAGCACGCAATTCTTGCTAAAACAAACAAAATGAACACCGCATCTCCCTCAATGCATAAAACAAACAAACAATCCAAACATCGACAGCGAAACACACCCCAAAATCAATTAGCAACATTAACTTTCCTAACTGAACCCTAATTTGTCTGTCCGTCTGTCTCAACAATAAGTTCGTAATTGCTGCGCCGTAATTAACCAGACGATGAGTCAATGCACTTTCATAGGTCTTTGTTGTGATGTACTTATGAGGGTATCACGGAAGCGACAAAGGGTTTTAGTACTAGAAACGTAGAAGTCAATTATATAAGACCTTGGGCCCTTATTTGAATTAGTGTTAAAGTATTTTCTTTGTGCACGCATTGTAGGAAGTCATTTAGTAAGTGCTAATGATGTCAGGAAAATTGCGTTGATATTTTCGTGGAATATTTTTTTATTATTTTCAGTGGAGGATGGATACTTTCTTGAGGGTGTGAAAAGATAAACAAACAAATTAAAAACCGCTGTATGTCCTGTTTTACCATGACAGACGACCTTTCAGCCATTTATAAGTCTGAACTTCATTAAAATCATAGTGTCCACAAGTTTGACAAAACTCTTTATGAAAAATTGTTTTTAGGTTCAAATACCTGTGTTCAAAACATAATTTATTGTTTGTTTACTTATATGTTTTTTTATTTGATTAACTACCAAAGGTATCCTCCTGCGACTTCAAATAGGCTCCACCAACCCTCATAATTGTTCATTTGGTCGGCGCAACTTGTCTTTTTATACCATACCTTCACATCTGAAAACGAACTATTTCTTGTTTATATAAACCCTGATCTAACAACAAATACAGAGTCCCTTATCCAATAACTCACCCTCATCAAAGTTCCATAGACTCTCAATAAAAAATGTTATTAGGATGCAAATGACATGAAATAAAGCATGGTGTTCACTATGGTGATGTGGCAAGTGGAGTGTGTAACAGGTCGTCTGGGCAGCCGGGGTGAACGCCTAGTGTAGGCCCTGTCGGGGTCACTCACTCGGCTGAGACGCACGGGGTCGTGGGGTCTCGACCTTGTTCGATGACTTGCGCGTAAAATTAGGGGAGGATGGCTGAGAATTCCTAGTGCAGCTAGTGAAGATTCTATTGATGTCAACACCGCTCGAACATACTTGGATGTGATTCAAAGTCTGATAGACATAGTGTTGGATAGTTAGTCAAGGATAGTGAAAAAAATATTGTTGAGTCTATTGTTAGTTTAACTTTGTAGTCTTGCCTGTATGGTCTCTGTGCAAAGTAAAGGAATGAGGCAGGATGCCGACAAAGTAGTTTAGTGAAAGTATTTTTAAATAATGGGTTCTTATATAAAAATGGAAGACCTACATAAGAAAAGAATTATAATCGAACATTTAGGCGTATTTTTAACAACAATGGTTTACGGTTAAGTACGATAAATAAATTCCTTGGCTTCATACATATTTATACACATATTTATGCATGAAGTAGCCCTACACTTAAATAAATACGGTTTTGGTAGTTCGGTTTTTTTTGACAGACTTGAAACACAAGCCATAAGCTCACCATTCTTACCGTCCGTATATCCCATGGAACCCGCCAAAACTGCCAGACAGACGAATGAATTCACAAGTTCCTAAAACTTGGTTTTAGTTTAGTGATAGACTTAGGTGTCTTATGTAGGAGTGTCGGAGTGTGTCACTCTAATAACTTTGGTAATCAACTGGTAGACTGGATCTGTATGGGATGGACTTTTGATTAGATAGATTTTACTGTATATTGGGTACGAAGATGTGAGGATCGAAGGTTGTGGAGCTCATTTCATCAATCATTACGTACTATGCATGAAACATAGTAGACAGTAGTAGTTGAAAAATCTTCATATTAGGGTAGGTCATTATCGGTATTTTTATTGTCCCATTACAGTGAAACAGGAAAGGAATGAGATGGCTCTTCTTGTTTTACATGAAGGTAATGAGCATTAATCACCACGTTTGCTCAAAGCGGTATCAGACTTAAAAGGCCAGTATCCTCAAGATCTTTTCCTTCACATTTACTTAGTTTTAGGAACCCAAGATAAACATAAACCGTCTTACCACAAAAACTTTTAAACGTCAGTTTAAGACTTGTCTAAAAAAATGTCAAATTATGACGTTGACATATGGTTCATTTTGCAGCCACAATTTTTTTAGACAAGTGTAAAACAGGTGGTTAAGTTTTTGTAGTAAGGCCATAAATGTAGATACGTATATATACTTAACGTAATTCTGTCTAGGTAAAAACACATTAGTGTCTATGTTTTGGATAAAAACAATTTCTAACCTGGACCATCCTCAACAACAATAAAAATGCTATAATAAATTCTATGAGCAAATCTCAGTCCACATCGTTAGTTCAAGCATAGGCATATAAAGTGCTCAAAATAAAGCTATATTAAATACAATTATAGTGGCACATGAAGCGCAATAATAACTTTATATTAATGCAATAAAACCAAATAGCTCACGAGAACGCGCCATTTTGTATGCAAATAAAGATTTACTGGAAGTGGCTGATGAATCTTCATGTAATTTTTGTGATGGCGCTTTGTACGATGATGTATGTTATCAGTTTCAGGTTCTAGCAAACCCTGTGATAACATTACCGTCATACATTCGAACTTTAATCTAAGTATTGCATTATTCAGATATTTTGAATCGTCAAAGGCGACAATTTACTTTATTGAAATAATGCAATCACACACTCAGTATATTTTACAAAGAGTGACTACCTATCTGATTTCCTCATGCCAGTTGTCTAGGCAACCTGGTACTATTACTTAGATTGGCTTTCAGACTCTCTGTTACATTGTCAGCCTCACCGTTCAGAAATCAGCGATCTTCAAAGCCACATCCATCTTCTCAACATCTTCGCAAGTTTAATTTTACGAGTCGAATAAACATGCGCGTGCGTTTCCGTATTTAATGCGAATGCTCAAGGTTCTGCTGACGCACGCCGATGCGCTTGTTTTGATATTAAATGCAACATACATACAAACATATAGACAGACATATAGACATACATACAAGCTTGTATTAAAGTGTTTTGTGTAAAATTATGTGACATCTCGAATCGTCGCTGAATATACAACAGAGTATCAAATATGCCCATTTATTTGGGTGGTTGGTTTATTGTTTTCTGATGTTTGAATTTGCTATGCTTCTTTGTCGTTAGTAATTATGTAGGTATGTACAATTAAAAGCATTGTTAACTACTCACGAAATAAGATTTTTGACAAAATATTTACAACACTAATAATACGGTCGAGTCGATTTAGATGAAACACGTCTACGAATCAACAGTTATCAGGACATAAGCTTAAATCTCAAAAATAATATGGATTCATCCGAGTTTACGAGTTATGTGTTACGATGACACAGAGCCACAGACATAGAGGCAGACCCGAATAGCGATCAAAATTCTAACATCCTTATTTTTGCGTTGGGGTCAAAATCACACACAGTCGTCTATAGTACCTTTCCTTAACCTATATTCAAAACATTGTTTATCCAGAAAATCCTTACTTAAATGCACAACATATCAGTAACCTTTGACCATATAACTATAGGACCCCCAAAAAATATATACTTATAAAATATAAGCGAAACTACATTTGGTAAAAACCACCAGCTATTTATAATGAGTTGTCGCAATGGCACTGTATGGATGTTAAACGTTTTTTATAAGTCATTATGTTTGTATAAGCGCCATAATACGGGGCCGGTTAATAAATTAACTTGCGGCCGAACGAGTCAATGATCCATGCGTGCGCGCATGATGAGATGCAGTAGTTTCAGAGATGAAACGCAGCCAATGTTTTACGCTTATTTATTTATGTTTTTTTTACTTACATTATAGAGAAACCCACTAGGTAATAAAAATATTTGCAAAGGTGTGTGCAAATGTATTGGCACAATGCATATAGCTTTTTTATTACTTAAAACTTATACTTCTCGCATCTGAATAAATATTCTAATGTTATTCTGATGTACAGCGTATGTTATTGACAAGTTTTATCTAATTCAATTCACCCGCTTGAAGAAAAAGCAAACCACACACACAAAGTTCCTCCATAATAAATAAAAATATGTCTGATGATTACAGGTTCTTATGGATTCAAATCTCTTGAAAACCAGAAATAAATGAGAAGTGACCGGTGAACCAAACATAGACACATTTTTAGACTTTTTATTTTATCTGGCAACGCAATAACCAGTTTTTTTTAATAACTTGTATTACTGCACCATCCCTGCCGCACTACAATTGCGCGCAATCGCAGCAAAGACGCGCGTGGGCAGCATACAAACGCTCGCTCTTCCGCGTATGACTCCGCTCATTTCGCTTATTATAATAACACTCATAAAAGCTATATAAACGATGACTGGCCCGTCTTTTTGTTTACGTTAATTTCGCTGGAATTATTTGTGGCTGGTTTAAGGTGCTAGAGTTCTTACGGATGGCTTTATAAAAGTATGTATGATTGCGTCAGTAAGTGGATATCAAATGCTAATATACATTTTTAAGTAACATAGTTGTTAAGATGGTAAAAATATCAGCATATTGCTGGCAGTCAGGAACTCGAAGAAGGTCTTTTGCTATGTTATCGACGATTTAATATGATTGAAACTTACTTTTAGAATAAATTAAAATAAATATGCCTCCTATTGGGATTCAAAGTACCACTAACAATTTTACATAATAATAAAATCTATAAACTTTACCAACCATAGGGTGACCGGTTAAAATTCGCGTAAAATTAACGGAACAGATCTAAAACCCTTCGGCAACCAATTGGTTTCACATTTGTTCCCCTTTGAGTAGCCCTTGTAATGAATACCACGGCTTTATACCGTCACTAACCATTACATCAACCCCTAAGTCTCTAGCAATAAGGTTGAATTCCGCGTGGCTTTTACTAATACAGCTGCAAAATGCCATGTAATTCCCGTTATACGGCGTATATTGACAAACGTCCTGTAAAATGAAAGCCTAATTTTATTATGGAGCTATTACTTTGTGAATATGTATGAGTACTGCGGATGTATGGACCGACAATGTTTTGGAATACGTTAAGTCAATGTTTTGTAATATACTGGGACTTAGAGGGAATATTTTTGTTAAGATGGTCTAACGGTTCCTATTTGAGTATTACTAAGCACGTTTTTTTATAAGGATTTAGACTGACAAACCTCATGAAGACGTTCAGTTGAGATGGAGGCTGTCTCAACCTGGTCTTGGCTGGAAGGTTCGAACTTGTGGTCCAAAATCGAAAGATGTGAAAAAGCCTCTGCGAGCACTATGTCCCTAATCATCATCATCACTATCATCAAGGAGATATCTATATATATAAAAATGAAACCTGCTTTCCACGACATAACATGAAAATGGCTTGACCGATTTGGCTGAAAATTAGAGGGGAGGTAACTTAGACCCGGGAGAAGGTTTTAGTAGTTTTTGTCACCATTCCGAAACCGCGGGCGAAAGCTAGTACTTAATAAATATCAGTTCGAGATGACAGTGACTTAGTAAATAAGTTTTTGAGGAACGGTATTTGTACAATTTGGGCGAAATAATACAGGTATTATTTCTTGTAATTGATGTTGAACCCTTGAAACACTGGGTTACTGTTACATAATTAATTATGCATAAATGAGCCTATTGAAAGACACACATGAAAGGACCAGTTGGAAAGGAAACAAATTGATGATCCATTTCCAAACGAATGTTTTCCCCAAATCCAAACAAGCCAAACTCAATATTATTTTAGGATATCAATATGCTAACAAGTCCGTTATTTCAAATACATGTGAATGCATTCGAGGCACGATTTCAGAAAACCCCTAATTTTCAAGACCCAAAATATAGGTTCACTCGTCAAGTTGCAGTATTTTTGTACTGTTTTGCAATAAGCAACAGTTCGTATTATTTTGCATATGACTTGTTTTGTAATATTGATTTTGCATATTGTTTTGCATTGTTACATATGCAATGGAACGAATATTTTGTTTCTTGATTTTTGGGACGTGGTTTGTTCTAGTTTTTTGGTTGCCATGTTTCTTTAGTTGGGTTTAACGTCAAAAGAAGTTGCGGGGTCAGTAACTTTGTTTTTTTTTTTTTTTCTTAATTTTAAATGAAGGCTATCTCCCATAAATAATCTGCATTATAGAGTTGTTGATAAATTCGTCATTATGTTGAACTGTAGGTTTGTTTTGTTTGTTACCCGTTCTAAAATCTTGTTAGCATTTGTTTTAAAAACATCACCCAAAAAAAAATCACTGCATAGTTTCTCCCACCGTTTGAAGTCCTCTCATAACTAAAATTAAGGCTAGCCTAGACTATCGAAGCAGACCAATTCACAACTGCATCTATAAAGTCAAGTACATAATGCATGTCTGAACTGACCATAAGAGGCTAAAGTTCTTTTTAAAACGTTCAGCTTTTAAACTACTCTTATGGCATGGCCGCCGTAGTCGTGAAGTGGTCATTTAGCGTATGGCTAATGTGAACTATGGTATAATGGGTGCCAAGTAGGTAGGTATATCTGTATATGCCTTAAAGTTTGCGCACACTACAAACTTTTAGTCGGCCGATAGTTGGTTCGGGCTCATATATATAAGTATGGAAATGGTAGTTCGCACATAACAACGACCAGGTATTTTCAGATATTTAACCGGTATCAGACTGACTAAAAACTTTGATTGAATTCACAATTTTGTTTAAAAAAAAAAAAAAAAAAGATCCCGTCGAATTGAGAACCTCCTCCTTTTTGGGAAGTCGGTTAAAAAATCTAGCCTTTCGGGCCAACTGTCGGCCAACTGTTTAATCGGCGGCACTCTTAGTTTTTTTAAACTATCAAGACTTACAATATACCAATATAGTACCGAGGTTAGTTTTTGGATTGGCTGTTTAGAGCATTTTTTTTTCCAAAACACAGCACTGCTAGTTTACAGTGATGCTTTTCGTACCTAGGTAAATACCTAAGTTATTTGAAATGAAGTATTACTGTAGTCTTTTGGATAATCATGTTAATTGCAACAAGTAATTTTTGTTGCCGTATTGAATATCGATTCCTACCGTAGTTAACTAGTTACAGTATTAGTAGTTAACTGCCCCAAAATCTCATCCATTACTTTCGAACAACCATAATTACTGACGTTCAAAACTTGCAAAGACTTTAGACCTACATTTAGAAAAAAAATAAAATACATAAAAGCAAATTATTCACGCGCAAAATGTCCAGACGTGTCAAAGTCACCTACTTTCATTTTCAAAATGTCTGGTAGCTGCAGTCGCCACAGGAATATTAAATGAGCCTTTTCTGGGCCATTGTTTTAAAACGTTAGATTTTTTGCGACACAGTTTGTGATATCAATGACCTTAACAAATAATCGTTGAGGATAGTAAAAATATGCATTTTTTTTAAGTTGAAGCTCAGCCTTTTTACTATTGTCCTACAATAGGGCACAGGCCTCTTCTCATACAGAGAAGAAATATTGTAAATCACCACGCTTTTCGGATAAGTATGTAGGTAAAACCACAAGAAATTGCCAGTATTGATAGGTGGATGAGACAGTTTTTATTGTCCCTTAGTTTTAAGAAAGGTATTAATCTGGAAAGAGGTATTGTGTTAATCTTTTCTGTTGAAAACCACACGCTGGTATTTCTGGGAACCTTAAAGACTCCAGGAATTGTCATGAATCAACATTTGTAGTATTTCGTCGCTTGAATTCTATAGCACCAAGCGAATTCCAATCTATCCAATTCGTGGTACAAAATAAGTCCTAAAAAGTGAACTGGAATTCCTCACTAATATTTTAATGCAAAAGTTACTCTGTTTGTTGCTCTTTCACGCCAAACCTATTTAACCTATTAAAATAAAATGAGGTCCACAGATAGTTTAGAGCCTTGCTTTGCAGTATGTTAAGGGCCGAATATATTATGTCTAGAAAAGGAGAAAACATGCTGCGCCGACCCCAAATATAATTGGAATAAGGGCAGTAGGATGATGAGATAGTTTAGAGCCTTAAAAATAAAATAAGCATACCTAGAATGTGAGTAATACCACAGGGAACAGTCAGTAACGAATAAATAAGCATACACCCTTTTATATAACTCTGTACAAGAAATACGCAACATAATCACGTTAAACGCAAAAACAAAAGCTCGTCAATAAAAAAACTAGTCCATAAAGGCAGAGTTCTGTTAAAGGCGATCATCTCAAGTGATTTCTCAATCGCTTCGGAGCTCAGAACCCACAAAGTGATACGAAACTCTTACAAAGGATAACTTCTTACAGACGCAGCGTTTAATGCAACCGTGGGTCGCCACAGTCTAAGTAATACAGAGAGACAATATTATTTTATAGTTAAATGTTATTTAGACGACCATAGTTTTAAGATTTGTTACTTGTATTGGACATTGGACATGCTAAGAATTTCTGAAAAATAATCATTTTGTTATTATATCTTTAATTTTTTTAAAACAAGAAGTTGCCCCTCTCAAATAACTAACTTCGTGTCTGAAAAGGCTTATATTAAAAAAAAAAACTTTCTCAACTTGAATTACGATCTTTTATAAAACTTTAAAATGCTCTAATATGTTTCACAGACTTCTTAAAGAAAGTTGAGGTTCTGATGTTTGTAGGTATATGATGATTCTGATGATGTATTCACCTTATGATCACGGATTGAAAGAGGCTGGACCCCACAACACAGGAAGTTCAGGGCTTCATCTACTTTTGTAAAAAAATATTTGAAACAATAGTTTTTTTTTATATATTTTCATAGAAAAACATCAGCTATGTCTTTATACATTTAACTACACTATAATTTGTCTATATAATGTAGTTAAGTAGAACTATCGTTGGTCAACTGAATTTTCTACTCTACGTGCCTCAAAGGAGGAGAAAGTGAGACGCAGAGGAAAGAATTTCGTCCGTACGATATGTTCGCATGTCGCTAATTTGTTAACACGATATATCATCCGTGTATCCAGTACATTATGTACCTACACATGTATGTACATTATGTACCGTTTCATCAAATATTTGCTACAAGTCTCCTTGTTTGATATTTGTTGACAAGCATCTGTAAATAACTTTGTTTGTTTAATGTTTAATACCTCTGGGCTTGTCTGTAGGTAGGATGAAATTAAATGTTTTTTAATATTCTTCCTACTGTTTGCTTTTAAGTTTTTCCATGCCTTAATCTATTTTATTTTACATTATAATACTACTTTTCAAAATGACTTAAGGTGTTTCTTTTGAACTAACTTACATCTATACTAATATTATAAAGCTGAAGAGTTTGTTTGTTTGTTTGTTTGAACGCGCTAATCTCAGGAACTACTGGTCCAATTTGAAAATTTCTTTCAGTGTTAGATAGCCGATTTATCGAGGAAGGCTATAGGCTTTACTTTTTATCCCGGTACGGGAAGTAGTTCCCACGGGATGCGGGTGAAACCGCTGGCTAGTTGTTGATAACGTAAAATACCATTTAAGGGCTAAAGTAAGGGGTTTCAAGACAAAAATATTAAGAAAAACATGTACTAACCAAGCAACATAAAGAAACAAAAATCAACTGCATAAAACATGAAACGAAAAACCCTCCAATATTTACAAATGGTCCCAAAAAAGCATATTTTTCTTGCATCATAAAACCAAATTCCTAGTCCGTAAACATTTATTATTGATCAAAATCGCCCTTAATATAAAAGGTTCGATAAATAATACATATAACCGGTTGATTGGTGAACGTTTACTGTTGAATTATTCACGGTTTTTCAAGAAACATCAAAGGAACGCCGTCACTATGTAATGCAGTGTTTGAACTACAATTTACTTGGTTATCGCACTTTTACAGCACTGTTTGAAGGGTTAAGTGCGGATGACAGGGTTAAGGTACTAAGTAGAAATGACAATGTAGGTACTATTGTCCCTTTTTGTGATGACTTTGTAGCCTGATGGGGTAAGGTATACCTGTTATTTGCGCGTATCACCCAGTAGGTATTTTCAGTAGGCTGTTGTGAGAAGGGGTTGATGTTTAAGAAGATGTATGCAACTGAATATTTTAAAAATTAAGCAAAATTAAAAATTAAAAAAAAACCCCCGACGGTAAAAATTTTATTGAAAAATAATAAAATAACTCAAAACCCCCGACTTAACCCAATTATATAGGAATATCCGTCGGGAGCTGCCATTAAACCAGCTAAAGGATTCTAGTGTCGTGAATACAATTATTGAAGAATTGTAGATGTTTAACGATGACATAAAAAACACTCAATTAATTGTTGAAATTTCATATAGAAAAGGCAGCCCCCGACGGTTATTCCTATATAATTGGGTTAAGTCGGGGGTTTTGAGTTATTTTATTATTTTTCAATAAAATTTTTACCGTCGGGGGTTTTTTCAAAATTTTTAATTTTGCTTAATTTTATTTCAGACTTTTTAGAGAACATATACGAATTATAGTCTATATAATATGTTATTGCAATATTATTTTGCACCGATATTGTAGCGCCCTCTAGTGAGTTACAGGCGTAATTTTTATTATTTGGGAACATGCATTAAGCACGTACACATTGCTGATGAAAACAGAATTGTAATCGGACGTTTTGATTATATTGTAACATTGTTTGGCACTAATATTGTGGCGCCCCCTAGTGATTAATAGCCATGACACCTATCTAAGAACATGAACTCATCGAACACAAAACCGTTATTGAAAACCGCATCAAAATCGGATCATTAGTTTAGAAGGTAGGTGGGAACATTACTTTGCTCTTTTGCACTAATATTGTGGCGCCCCCTAGTGAGTTACAGCCATGACACCTATCTAAGAACATGACCTCATTGAACACAAAAACGTTATTGAAAACCGCATCAAAATCGGATCATTAGCTTAGAAGGTAGGTGGGAACATTACTTTGCTGTTTGGACTAATATTGTGGCGCCCCCTAGTGAGTTACAGCCATAACACCTATCTAAGAACATGAACTCATCGAACACAAACCCTTTATTGAAAACCGCATCAAAATCAGATCATTAGTTTAGAAGATATGTGGGAACATTACTTTGCACAAACGCACACACAAACGCACATCTCTCACCCTAAACGCATATACCTGCTCCGTTCCGTCGTGGGTAAAAAGGAACGTCTACGTCTTGGTAGCCTAGTTTTTAAGCAACAGCCTCTCAAGCTCAAATTCCAATATTCCTATTCGGAAGTTCCAATATTCCCTTCTAACTTAAGGTTTTTTCAGTTATACAATAATGAACAACAAATATGGAACTACATATGTAGTTTTTAATTATATTCATGCCATTTAAACACTTGATACCCAAAAAAGTATTATCCATTATACCACTTCCAATAACTACATAAAAAATCGAAAATCGCGTTCAAAGCCTGAAATAACATTACAGCAAAAAATGCGTCGCTCAAAGTGACAGCCTCGGAACATTGCGTAAATTCCGCAATGCAATGATACAGGGTGCGCAAAAATAACAATATCAATAACGAAATGTGCGGATTTTGAGCGCGTCAAACGGAACGCATGACAGTCGCGAACGTCGTGTCATATCCTGCATGTTGCGTTGTGTGGGGGTGCGTTTTGTGAGCGTGAACGCTGCGGTTTTTGTAGAAGAGTAAAGGATGCTTAACACTGTAAGTCTGTATTAAAAATCCTTAGTTGTTTGAGAAATTGTGAGTAAAGTTAGAGAGAGAGTCAGAGCTCAGCTTATGGTTGCCAATCAAATCATAGGCCAAAATAGAGAAAACCCCCACTGACGTTCTTGAGTCATAGTTTCATTTAATTATTTTCGGTAAATTTTGCTGCGTTGTAATTGTAAACCATGCGACACACTATGAAGAAGCTATTTAAGCAGACATGCGGATGTTTTTTTATAACCACATAAAAAAAAATAGATTCCAACGCGCCCACTCCAAACAGAACCCCGTAATCACCCGTCACTAATTAGGCGACTCCGTTTCATCTCACTTTGTCACATTATTCGCGGAAAAATGCACTTAAACAAAGGCGCAGTAAGTCAAAGGCGCATTATACTTGCATCTCGATTAGCGAGGGCTGACTCATAATAATTAGCATAACTATACGGAAGAACGCTTTGTTCGCGAGTCAACATCAAAGTGAACGAACTAAAATATGATGAGTTTTTTTTGTAGTGGTAACATTTTGTCTAATAAGGAAAATGTAAGTGGAATATATGGGATTGTATTGCTTAGCTCTAAAAAGTTGTCGAATTGAAAACGAACTTTTTGGAAAGCCGGTTAAAAAATTAAATAGGTGAAAGAAAAAGAAAGAAAGAAAAATTATTCATTGGCACAGCATAAGACATACATAGGTACACATAGAATAAAAATACAACAATAACAAAATATTGCGCCAAATAGATCCAGTTCAGCATTATGCCAGACAACTAGTGCCTGACGCTGGTTTTCAACTGGACCTATGAAGTGCCTGGGCAAATGCCTCCACCACAACCAGTCATTATTTTAACACGCTTATATTAGCTTCATTTGTTCTGTCGAAAGCTTGTTGTGGACAATTCGCGAGGAGGCTGTCCAAATCTTGGTCTACTCTTAGTAGCTCACGATCACATATTTAAATCTTTACATTTATGTTTATAAATTGAAACTAAAAAAATACAAGAGACACACTAACTTAAATAAACACTTTTACAAACATCTCTTCCATTTTTAGTCACAATTCGACACAGTGTCCACTTTCACATTTGTTACGGACAAAATAATAATGATGCGTGAAAGTTACAAATGCGTTTCAGTTTTCAGGACTCTTTTAAATACTTTGTTCTTTTCAGAGAACTGAAACACCTGAGATTCTTCAGTTCATTGTTCTTGATTTATTCATGTTTTTATACTTAAATATTTTACTTGCCAAGAAAAACTGTATAAAGTTTCAATTCTTATTATTGTCTATGAATAATTTGGAGTAGGTATTATTTTTTAACTACGTTGGTAAGTTTTATTTAAATATTTATATAGTTTTGAAAACTTGCCTCTCAATATTGGAGTGTAGATTTTATTTCGGGCCTTCTCTGTATCAGAAGAAGCTTGCGTACATTAAGCAATGAGATGGGTGAAAATATCTCATTTCATATCTACATACGTTTGTTCATAATTTACATGGTCACTAATATAAACTAAATACCACTAGGTACTTATTTTTGTCTCACAAAAAGATCATCTAAACTAACAAAAAATACATAAAAGTATGTCATAAGATGAATACATCGTCATCCAATCACCGTTTTATAACCAAAAGAGGTGCAACAATGCGTTGCAAAATAAGTACCTCTATAATGTATGAGTAAATGCACCAGGAATTAGGTTAGGCTGGCTATTGACACCAAGTTCAATGCACTTAGGGCCTATGCACCGAAATGATGTATCGTTTCTCTGAAGACGTTCATTATTTATAGCAGTTATTGTTCTTCTTGTCATTTATAAAAATTTCGAGATTTTTGGCAGCGTGTTTTATGTCCCGTTTCCATTCTTTCCTTCATTTTTAAGAGATTTTTGAACTTATTGAACGGCTTATGACATTATTTTGCAGTGTAATGACGCACGGCGTCGTGATTCCAAGTAACAGTTATGTTTTATAATACCTAAACTTCTAAATAAAGAACTTTAACTCGGTGAGAGAAAGTGTATTACAGTGCTGCTTGGTTAATTAAATACAATAACTTCTGAAATATTCTGGAGCTATTGCTCGAAATATTTTTCGGAACCTAAGAAATCTTTTACAGTTAAGGATTCATCCGCGGCAAGAAGGCGCCACTTCCCACACCGGGATAAAAAGTAGCGCTTGTCCTTTCTAAGGCTCTACAATATAAATTTACAAAATTTCATTAAAATCGGTTTAGTATTTTTGAAAGTGACATTTACAATATTATTTTTATTTACCTCAAAATCTGTACATTATATTTTAAAATAAACTAAATCTATATTTACATTAAAAAAGATATTATTTTAAATAGTAAAGATCGTAAAAAATAAGCTATAATCTTGATTCCCACAATTAAACCCTAATAGAAGAAAATCACACAGAAAAAATAAAAATAATAGTCGTTTAACAACAATTTCCCAAAGCAATAAACAGCTCATAAATTCAATTAGTTAATGCAAAAATTGATTTACAGCCGGCGCGGTGGGATGGTCGAAATAAAATCATATAACCGACCAAAATCGGCAGTGTGCCAGAAATCTCTACTGGATAAAAAAACGTGAACGTTCGTAATATTAATGGTTGAAAATAATAAGCTGGGTCCATATATCAAGGGTACCGGGCCGCTGCATTTGATTTTTCATATGTTTTGGCTTAAAACCTGAATGCTATTGCCAAAAGTTTGCAAAAGATTTACTGGAGGATTGTAGATATTGAATTATTGCTTTATTATGGCATTTTTGGTTTGCACAGCGGTTTTTTTGTTGCTTTGTTTTTTGTGGCGCCGGTGGACCGGATCAAAGTATTTAAGGACAAAAATAACGAAACAGCTTTGAAGTATTTTTGGTGATATATATTTTTTTACGGATTCGTTACACAAGATCAGTAATTTAATAAAAACAGCAAAACCATTGACAACCGTCACCATTTATTTATCGATATATTTTTTCAACTAGCTGTTGCCCGCAACTTCGTCTGCGTGGGCAATATAGAATAGTCAATTATTACGTATGGTGCGTAAGTAATTTTCACAGGAAATAGCTATAATCTATGTCTATATGCTTTGAGTCTGACAAAGCTGTCATTTGTACATTTTCTGCAGCTGCTGCGACTAAGCAGAAGCCAGAAAGTCTGTCAGTCTTACCATGGATATCGTCTTGTGTAGTTAACTGGATTGAAGATAGATATATAGGTAGTCGCTCCAAGCAAAATATTGGTACTCAAACAGATTCGGTGACTGGAAGCCCAACACCAACATAGTTGGGGAATAGCTGGATGGATGATAAAATGAGTCATCATCATCAGTAGGCGCATAGGGTAGGATAGTTTCACTACTGGGGAGAAACACTTCTATGACTTGTATGAATTGGGGATTTTCTGTGCACTTACTTACTATGGTAAGGCTGACCCCACATTAGGCGTGCGCGATCCTCGGGCGTGTGAGTAGCGCGGGCGTCGCGAGCCCTGCCCTGCGGCATGTGTGAAGAGTGCAAGCGACGCGCTCGCGGCGAGCACGCGGCGCTCGAGTTGCGTTCTTACCCCTACGCCCGCTATCCCCGCCGCCCGCTAAACGCCTTAGCAGTTAAACGTCAAGTCGAGCGCGCTGCAAATGCCGCAGGGCAGCAAAACGCGACGCTCACGCAGCGTGCTCGCGACGCACGCGCTACTCACACGCCCGAGGATCGCGCACGCCTAATGAGGGGTTAGGTCTAAACCGGGAGGGACTCCACCGAAATGTTTGCATTAGTTCACGAATAGGCAAAATGTAGGTACGTATCTGTGAGAGTCCACTTCATGTGTTCGTACTTGAAACCTGCAGTTTTGCCAAGATTTTCAAAATGTACGCTCGCAATTTGTCATTTCTTGGTGGAGCCAGCAAATCAAAAGAAACAGAAGTGTTGTATACTGTGCGTCACTACCGCTCACCGGGAAAATTTCGCTCTTGCGGAGGACGTTTATATACCATATTTTGTGTCACACGTAAACAGGACGACAGTAAGTATCCACCGAAACACTTTCAAAGATCTGATGAACGAACAAATCAGACCTGAGTTGGTCACCTGGGGCCAATCAGAGCTCTATGAAGCGATCATACGCTTTGGCCCCTACTGTTATTGTGGTTTCTGAAAATGTATTCACCTCATTCAACGATGAATGTAATTCTGATGGTACTATTAAGAACACTTGCTTAGAGCAAAAGCTGACGTTGTTGTACCATTGGTTTTTGTGCAATGCACACCTGCAATGCGTGCTGGATTAGGATAGGATATAGGTGGATAGGATTTGCAGCAGAGACCAATTCTGTCTTTGTAATTGAATGACATCAAACGTAGTTTTATATAAAAGGTGTTTTTTTAGACTTGGCTCGGGTCTTACTGAGACTGTTCGTAATCGTGAACAGTGTATTTGCGATCAGAAGTTGAAAGTAAGCATGTCTCTGGTATGCGACGCGTAATTTGTACGTTTCCAGACGCATAAAGCATTTTACGTGTGTATGGTATTAAATCGAGAAAGCTCCCATTTCTTATCTGCACTTTGTATCTGGGCTTGTTTTTAAAGCTACAGAAGCCTACATTACCTACCTCACGCTTAGCAGCGCTTGCGAGAGATAGATCTTCCTTTCTTCTAGGATTAAGTTTACATATTTTGCATCAGAAAAAATAATTAAGGTCTACTTAATCTAGACACACGGCAGTGTGTCCGCCAAGTTCGAGCAAAAAAAGCGACACACCGGCCGTGGGTTATATTACACGAACCATTTCGGGCCAAATTCGACCCCCCTGTAACTCAAAATCTATTTTATTTACGCATATCAATTTTCTAGTATCTGTTGAGACCCCCTCACTTATCTAAAATACAAAATTTCATTAAAATACCTATTGTAGGTCTTGAGATATTGACGTCAGAAAATCGCTATTTTTACTATACACTGATTCACTGATTCACTGATTCACTGACTCACTCATCAAAAACCTAGACCACTTCCAATGGTCGTATTGACTTGAAATTTGGCATGGAGGTAGGTCTTTATGTCAAGGTAAAGGAAAAAATCTGAAAATGGCCAAGTGTGAGTCGGTTTCAAAATAATGAAGGTGTTTTATACCAGGTGTAAATTTATACCCCTAAGGAACTAAAGCGACCTAAATTTATCTATATTTATATACCTCTAATATATCTTCGAATGGTACAAAGGTTTGTATTTAGTCAAAGTAAAGTAATAAAAAAACCCCCGACCCAAAAAAGTACGCAATTATTATGACAAAATGTTAAAAACGATAAACCCTATAAAAAAGGAAAAAATAACTTTTAACACTACGTAAGTACCTACCAACTAAAGCATGTCAGATTAAACTAAATTTTGACGTGTCGGGGGACCGCTCTAATTTATTAGCCTAACGTTAGAAGTAATTATATACTACTACAATATACTTATAACTTTTTATATAATTTTGTTTAGATACGTGTTTTTTTATACGAATGTTGTAATTAGTTAGTTATCATTTGATTTATGTAACTATTTTTGAAGGTAAAAAGCGGTCCCCCGACACGTCAAAATTTAGTTTAATCTGACATGCTTTAGTTGGTAGGTACTTACGTAGTGTTAAAAGTTATTTTTTCCTTTTTTATAGGGTTTATCGTTTTTAACATTTTGTCATAATAATTGCGTACTTTTTTGGGTCGGGGGTTTTTTTAAATTTATAATTTAATTTTATTTCATGGTTTTTAAAGGAGCTCCTTAAATTTTCCTTCTTTTTATGATGAGGTCACTATATGCGATCTCGGCCAAAGGAAGCTGTTTAACAATCCTCATGACAAACTGGCTCTGGGAGAATTGCACAGATTCAGAAACAATAAAGATTAACCTTTGGTGATCCAGGGTTATATATCATTCCAGGGTTTCATCCGCCACATGCCATTTCCAGCATCAGGTTCTCGTCAATAAGAAACATGAAGAGAACTAGTCAAGACAAATTCAACGAGCCCAAACTCGATGGGTTTACTAAAAGGCAGTTCAGGGTTACGTCTCCTATCTTCGTGTCCTAACAGCAGACCAGCTCAGTGGTTCCAGAAGACATTATTTTTTCAAATTTCAGGTCCCACATATGCTTGCAAGTAAACTGAGCGTGTAACATTCCTATCACACCTAACAAACGAGCTGATGACCTTGAAGACCTGAACCGATTTCCACCAAACATAGCTAAGAACACTCCCGAATGACATTCCTTTCAAACAAAAAAAACCGCATTACAATCGGATCATCCGTTTGGGAGCTACGATGCCACATACACACACACACACACACACACATACACACACACACACAGACACGTCAAACTTATAACACCCCGTCGTTTTTGCGTCGGGGGTTAAAAATCTGAAAACGGCCAAGTGTGTCACTTTCGAAAATAACGAATGTGTAACTTTGATCCACGAACATAATATATGATAACATGTCATGTCAGTCAGTTGGTAAATCTAGTCCATTTAGTTAATCTAGTAAAAAAAAAAAGTCATGGTGGCCTACTGGGTAAAGGACCAACCTCTCAAGTACAAGGGCGCGGGTTCGATCCCAGGTCAGGCAAGTACTAATGCAACTTTTCTAAGTTTGTATGTACTTTCTAAGTATATCTTAGACACCATTGGCTGTGTTTCGGATGGCACGTTAAACTGTAGGTCCCGGCTGTCATTGAACATCCTTGGCAGTCGTTACGGGTAGTTAGAAGCCAGTAAGTCTGACACCAGTCTAACCAAGGGGTATCGGGTTGCCCGGGTAACTGGGTTGAGGAGGTCAGATAGGCAGTCGCTTCTTGTAAAGCACTGGTACTCAGCTGAATCCGGTTAGACTGGAAGCCGACCCCAACATTGTTGGGAAAAAGGCTCGGAGGATGATTAGTTAATCTAGTTCATTTCTTTGTAAGAAACATAGTGCATATTAAAAAATCTAAATGATAGTATAAATGAGACATTTCTTTAACTAACTTCATCATAAGAAAAAAATAAAATAAACAACCTTACAAAAATAAATGAAATCCCACCCAAAACAAAAATGTGAAAGACTGCCAAGTTCGATAATATGGGAATGCTTCGCCTATAAAAGAAGTGAGATCTGAATAAGTACCAAGTTCCATACACATACCTCAGTTAAAAATAGTTACTTTTTAATGATGTTACTTGGCAAGTTTTAATAGAAAATTAAATACTTGATTCATTGCGTTTAGTAGGTTTATAACAAGGTGTATGAAAACTTGCCAAGTGACATCATTAAAAAGTAACTATTTTTAACTGAGGTATGTGTATGGAACTTGGTACTTATTCAGATCTCACTTCTTTTATAGGCGAAGCATTCCCATATTATCGAACTTGGCAGTCTTTCACAGTTTTGTTTTGGGTGGGATACTACTCACTCAAAGTAATTTGTTTTAAGGCCACCACATTAGTGGAAGATAAGCTAAACTATGTTTATGAAAAAATCCTGATATGAACTCCATCTGTAACTTTAAATGATAATTAATTGTTCCATTAAAGTCATCATTTTTGACATAATGTTCAAAAAATGATTTAGATGGCACCGTTTTAAATTTGGCTGAGAACTATTAATTTTCCTTTCATCAAGGTAATAATTATAGTTGGATTTTGATGTGGTACGGCAAACTGACAAACACTATTGAAATGTCTATCGAAAAATTACACTACGTGTTAAAATATGGTGAATTACGGAAAATACACAACTCCATCTGTTGAAATAATAATCCTCTGTAAAGAATGTATGGTAATTAATTGTCATTTACCACCTCGCTCTTTTGACAAATTTGATGTATTTTATTTACCACAGATGGAGCTACTTTAACCTTGGCTAAACAAAATTTTCATATTTTTTTTTCTTCCGAAGTTACTTATAAAGGTGTGATTTTCTGTGTAAAGATTAATAATAGGCCGAACAAATAATATAAGTACAACATTCAAATGTACAGTTTTGACAAACAGATTGCGTGTCGTAATATTTTACATCTTGAATTCACAAAATTAATCATATCTTTTGATAGAGTGAATCGATTTCGATGAAACAAAAACTAAGTAATACCCCAAGTTACGTAGAATTTTTGTATATAAGCATTGTCTGCATTTAATTCGTAGATTTTACGTGAATCCCGAACAAACAAACAGATAAACAGACAAACAGACAAACAGACAAAAATGACAAAAATGATGGAAATGGGTTCTGTTAGTTATCCTTTAACATGCCGGCTATTTTTTTTGTCAATTTCTTCAATGTACAAAAATTACTTTTCTACAGATTTATTATATGTATAGATATTAATAAGTTAATACAACGGGGTAGGTTTCGTGGTGGCGTCTCTCTAAACCCAAGAATATCAGGTTTTCCATGTAACTGAGTTAAGGAGGTCAGGCAGCCAGTCGCTCAAAGTAAAACTCTCGTAATCAGCCGGTGCTGCTGCAAAGAGACTTGAAGCTAAACCCAACATAGTTGGGAAAGACAACATATCTGTAGAGTTGTATGTTGAACTAAGATCATGGTTTATTAAAATCAAATCACAAAATAGTTAACAGGCCGTTTCCAGACGAATCAATCAGACAAAGCATCGGGCCATTAGAGGCGTAGCACAAAAGCCGCACAGTGGTCAAACCCACAAAAAGTGGCAGACAAAACTCGAATGCAGGAACCACAACGCTCGCGGGAAAATCAATCAGTATAGCGTGCCCAATGTATTACCAACTGGTTTTTTTCCACCGGCGCGCATACCTGAACACTGTGTTTTTCGTAATTGAATAAAACAGCATTCTATTAGTGAATACCTCTGTTCAAATTAGGTTTGTTTATGTAGTTTGGAATTGTTTGACTGTAGTACATGTACAAGTAATTCTGGTTGTGTGTGCTGCAATTAAAATTGTAATATTATGTTTCAAAATGTTGGCTTTGTGTATCAAAGTGTTTCTGAAACTTTTGTCGGTATATGCGAGTGATTCACGAGTGGCTGACGAAACTTTGACAATTGTCAGCTACGGCACAGGTATTTAACTGTGGATGCTAATCATGTAACTTTTCAACC
The DNA here is from genome assembly GCA_963856015.1 of Helicoverpa assulta. Lineage (NCBI taxonomy): Eukaryota > Metazoa > Arthropoda > Insecta > Lepidoptera > Noctuidae > Helicoverpa > Helicoverpa assulta. Next base: position 12,066,065 of record CAWLCW010000012.1, read on the forward strand.
GTAATGGCGTTTGGTATTAAAGTTCCAAGTGGCGTTTTGTAACATGTCGCTTTTATACCTGTTTGAAACATCGCGACTGACTTTGAAGTCCACGTTCCGAGTTGTAATGGTGTCACGGCATTTTCATATGGAAGAAAAGACTTTTTATCTATACACCGTGACTTTTTAGTCGTCTTACAAAGGTGGTCCACTCAATGTATCCGACATAAAATACCACTAGGCACGATTATTAATTTTATAGCATTAATTAAGATAATAGGTGCAAAGAAAAATAACACAAGGGAACAAAATTTAACTTTTTTTTTGTTGCATAGAATTTTATGCCTGATGTTTACTAATTTGGGGTCGCTGATTTTAAATCTACCCTCACTTTTTCTCTTACAGCTTTTGTTTTTGATATACAGCGGTCAGACGTATTTTTATACTAGTTACACTTTAAATACAAATCAATCGTGCTATACACTAAAAAAAAAAAAAAAAAAACATGTCAACGACGAGAAATAAGTGTAAAAACGATCCCAACTGTTTTTGTAACATTTGTGGTGAATATACATTTAAACAATATAGACTGAGTGTGTCGCAGTTCATAAAACAAGTGTATTGTCCCTAATATGGTTTGTAAAATATGTGTGGAGTCTTTGAGATTATGGGCAAATAAGAAAAGACCCCATTTTATGTATCAAACACCAATGCTGTGGCGGGAACCTACCAATCATCAAGATGATTGTTATTTTTGTTTGGTTAATATTAACGGAATTAACAGAAAAACCCGGTCGAAATGGTGTTACCCTAACATTTTATCTGTTACCCGACCCGTCCTGTACTCTGGAGATGCGCCAGTACCAGTAGCTTCTTCATCTACACAAAACGATCAAGATTTAGAAGAAAAAAGCTATTCTTCAAGTGATGAAAGCGGGACAGCTGATTTTAATCCCGGTGTTTCTTCTGAGCCCCAGCCTTTTAATCAGGAAGACCTTAGTGCATTAGTCAGAGACCTTGGACTTTCTAAAAAAGCATCTGAGCTTCTAGCTTCTCGATTGAAACAAAGAAATCTTTTAACCCCAGAAACAAGAATTTCATACTATCGTACCCGAGAGACAGAACTGATTTCATTCTTTTCTGAAGATGCCGACTTTGTTTTCTGTTCAGATGTTCCTGGTTTATTGATGGCAATGGGAGTGCAGAAGTATGATTCAAATGAATGGCGTTTATTTATTGATTCCTCTAAACGTAGCCTAAAATGTGTTCTTATGCATAACGGCAATAAGCTGGGTTCGATATCGATTGCACATTCAACTACAGTCAAAGAAGAATATGCTACTGTCGCTTCTGTTATGACCAGAATCAAGTACAATGAACACAAGTGGCTAATATGTGTAGATCTCTAAATGGTGAATTTTCTTCTTGGACAACAAGGGGGCTATACAAAATATCCATGTTTTATTTGTCTGTGGGACAGCAGAGCCAAGTCTGAGCACTGGGTTAGAAGTGACTGGCCTTCCAGGCAAGCTATGCTTCCGGGACAACTGAATGTGATAAATGAACCCCTTGTGCCCCGGGATCGTATAATATTGCCACCTTTGCATATCAAACTAGGGCTCAAGAAACAATTTGTCAAAGCTCTGAACAAGGATGGCGATTGTTTCAAATACATCTCCAAAAAGTTCCATAATTTGACCACAGAGAAAATAAAAGCCGGAATTTTCGATGGTCCACAAATAAGACGGTTGATAAAGGATGAACATTTTAGTAGTTACATGACTGATACTGAAAAAAGCGCTTGGAATGAATTCGTTTGGGTTGCACAAAATTTTTTGGCTAACAAGAAGGATGAAAGCTATGCCGCGCATATTAAATTGATGTTGACACACTTCCAGCAGCTTGGTTGTAGTATGAGTATTAAGGTACACTTCCTCCACAGCCACTTGGACCGTTTCCCTGAAAATCTTGGTGATCTGAGTGAAGAACAAGGGGAACGGTTCCATCAAGACATTCGAACTATAGAGGAACGTTACCAGGGTCACTGGAATGCTCATATGATGGCGGACTATTGTTGGAGCATTAAAAACAGCCCTTGTGAACCATCCCAAGCCAGAAAATCATACAAAAGATTTTTTTTTTAAATGGTGTGTTTGCTTTTCTAGTGATTTCTATAATAAAAATGATTTTTTTTCTTCATAAACGCGTTTTACTGTAACTCAAAAATGAAAGGTGATACAAAAAATCTGAGTTCAAATCTGAAATCAGCACCCCGAAAATGCATAATACTGGACCAAATGTTGCATGCAACAAAAATGCTGTTCCCTTGTGTAATTAATACATTAGAAATAAGAAACATCCTGTAAATAATGTTTACGTATCAAACTGTAGAAAGTAGGTACCTTCCCAGCGCCACGGTTAAGATATTTAAACTGTTCTTGGGCCGCGCTCACAACAGGGTGTTTTTATAATCTACGTCATGCGTCATAATAATGAATTTATTTTTATTTTGAAATTATTCAAATCTCATAAATATTTTTTTTTTGTGTGAACGTTTACTAGTCATTTGATACATGAAGTGGGCTGCCGTTGTAAGAAAACTAAAAAGTCACGGTGTATATCTATCTTGTTTTTTTTCTACTTCAAAATATCATGTCATTGCTACGCATGGAGCTACTTGAGATACTGAAAAGGAAAGTATTGGAAAGAAGAATAATAAAATCAGTATAAACCGAACATAAAATCAATCTTCAGAACAAGTTCTAGTCATCGACTGTTTATCATTACTATGAAAATACTATAAGTTTTGGCTTTATATCACGACATTCGAACTGGTAAAAAACGTTGCACTTTTCTTTAAGCTCCTAAAAACTCTCAAAAAATTCTGATGCTAAAACAAATCTCATGTTAATGTCTTATTCATGCAGAAGACTAATAAATATAAAATGGTTAGCGAAATTATGATAAACGGGATCTTTATCTGAACATGCAAAGTCTTAAAGATTAACAACTTAATATTTTTACGGCTCTTAAACTGCACTTGCGACAATTTTATTTGATGCTAAATTCGGAAATTTCTTTCTAACACGAACCACTTAATCAACTAAATCAAGAAAACTGTATGCATGGTTTGCTATGACATTAATGAAAAAACAGTTATTTACTTTAACAAGAAAATATCCTATACTGACTGAAATGTACGTAATGCCCGGAAAAAAAAATTAGCCTATATCCTTTACCAGGCCGAAGGCTATGTGTTTTAAGTTAAATGGGTTCATTCGTTTTATCTTGAAAGCTTGACATACATACAGAGCTGTCGTATCTATACTAATATTATAAAGCTGAAGAGTTTGTTTGTTTGTTTGAACGCGCTAATCTCAAGAACTACTGGACCGATTTGAAAAATTCTTTCAGTGTTAGATAGCCCATTTATCGAGGAAGGCTATAGGCTACTTTTTATCCGGGTTCGTGCCGTGGTTCCTACGGGATGCGGGTGAAACCGCTGACAGAAGCTAGTTAATAATACAAGGAAGAATCTCCACTTATTAACATAACCTTACAAAGGAAACCCGTACCAACTTTAGACCATTATAACATCTTCTTCTATTTTCTTTATCGATCCCAAATACCCCAAACTTATCCAATAACATAATACAACATAAGCAAAACACAAACACAGCAATGTTTTCAGCTTACAAGCACAACAAGCGCTCACAGAAAGCGATTCGTCAGCTGAAAGCGCTGTAGGTATCGATTGCAGCGGCTGCATTCCTAAAACGCAGCACGTCAACAATGATTTACGAGTTCCAAGTAAATAGATGTTTTGAATATCGGGAGGATTATGTAAGAAAATAGATATGGATATTATTTAAATATCTACTACACCTACACAGTATAATATTTTTTTATTATTCACAGTTGGCGTAGAATTAAAAAAAAACGGACATTATCTAATTTTCAATTTTCGTTCTTACTCGCAAATCACGTGGAAGTATCAAGTAAAAAAGGCTTTTTTTAGTACCTGATTTCCCTGATTAAAATCATTGTGTGAACCCTAAAATGTGACTATAAGTCGTTCAGTAATTTTATTTTGAGCAGTCTTCTAACGAGCATTAAAAATAAATAGTAAATCATCGAATAACGATTTTCAGCGAAATAAAATTATTCGTTTTAGCTGTTTTAATAAATTAAACTTACACAAAATAAAAAATTACGCTTTAATTACACGGAGCAAACTGACCGAATAAATTCCACCAAAAATATGCAAGATCCTATTCGCTCAAAAGTACCACTGTGCAGTTAATAACACTCAAAACCCGAAAACTACAGCGTGTTTTCGGAAAACAATTTTTGATTTCGCATCGCTCAAAAGCGATCCAGAATTAATAATTGTTGCATTACCCTGAATTTCGTAAAAGCCCTTTGAGCGGACCATGTTGCACAGTGGTTGAAACGCGGGCTATGTTTTTGCAAAAATCCTTTTATGTTTTATGCAATGTAATCTTTCATGAATAACACAGGGATTGTGATGCACCTGTATTGAAATAAAAGAATTGCTACAAAACATTTTTAGCGAAGTTTTTTCTTTTCAAAAGAGAAAATAGAATAAAAACGTGCAAATTGAAGATTTAAAGTACGTATTTTATTCACTGTTTTTGCGCCTTTTTTTGTGAAATGTTTTATTGAATTGAAAAGGCTGCAACATTGTGTGAAATATGCAATGGGCGTTAAGTATAAACATAACGGACAACATGTCCGTCATGTTTTACTGTTTATATCATAAAATTGTATTTTTTACGAAAATTTATTAGCTATGTTTAGTTCTCCTGACTTTTTGTCGTCTCGTAAGGTTCAAACCTTCACGGGCATTACAAACTTGCCCAATATTCATACTACATAATTTTCAAGAGTTGCCCACGATTTCTCAGGGTTTCCGTCATTAGGTTATACAAACAAAGAATTTTTCAAATCGGTCCAGGCGTCTCCGAGAAATCGAGTGGCAAATCAAAACATCCGAATTGAGAACCTCCACCTTATTGGGAAGTCGATTGACAAATAACTAATTACTTTGAAAACCGTCGAAAAAAATTCTAGTACATAGGCTGATTACTGAGATTACTGACAGCTGTCAACACTCAGGTATACTGAATATTCCTTTTGATTTTTATACGATGAAGGGTTCCGTACATAGCTTTGAAGTCTACGGTAGACTGGTATACTTGAAAGCCCTTTTATTCTAGGCTAATAAGAGGGTGACACGGTTCTTCATTTTCATGTCGACTTAAAAGAAAGCTCGATGAAGGGAAAATTCTATTAATTATTTTCTGTTGCGAGGTCATGCGATAATACTGTTATGGGAACGTGTTTATTTTTAGTTTATTGTGCAATTTATCTATACTTAAGTTTATATAATGTAACCTGTTAAAAGAGAAAAATATATCGCACTAAATATTATAGAACGCATATAGAGGTAGTATGTGCGCTCTTATCTGTTCGTATCAGAAAAAGATACCAACAAATCATGTAGTACAAGACGTGCCATGATCAAAATTTTCAACCAAAAAATATTTTTCAATATGCCGAAAAAAATAGAATCGTTTTATCAGTCACTAGCTTTTGCCCGCGACTTCGTTCGCGTGGAATAGTGGCATCTGGCAGATTTTTGGTTTGGGCAATAGATGGCGCTGTATGTCCGGAATAAATTTTATTTTTTATTTTTATTTTTTGTAATAAAAACTATCCCATGTTCTTCTCCCGGCTCTAAACTACCTCCCTACCAGTTTTCAGCTAAATCGGTTCAGCCGTTCTTGAGTTATAAGTGGAGTAACTAACACGACTTTCTTTTATATATATAGATTAGATGTACACTTGCTTATATAAAACAGTGTCTCAGTAGGAAAATGTTGGTACAAGTTGAAAGTATTCGCGTGACGGTTCGCTTGGTAGTTTAAATAATAAATTAGCGTCAGTATAAACCGTTCGATGGCACCCCTTTCTAAGCAAACACATAAGCTTGTGCATTTCCAGAAAAAACAAGGAAAAATGCCGATTCACCTCACGTACTGAGGGTTCCGTATTTTGCATGTTATTTGGGTATTTCTACGCGGAACTGGGGTTTGTATTGCATTTCAAAGGTCAACACGTCAGTCTTGTTTTGACTGATCCTTAGAATTATTACTAATATTTATTGCGAAGGTAACTCTGTCTTCTTATCTGTCACGCTTTCACATCTTAGCTGCTGAAACGATTTTAATGAAAGGTACATGACAGATAGCTTAGTGGAGAGCGTAATAGGGATAGAGGCTACTTTTCATCATGTTGCGGAGAGTGGGTTTCTCGTGGGTGGAACGGGGAAGAGTTACCTGCTATTTCATCATATACCACTATGTACTACCGTTTAGCTTAGAAGCTGGAAGACTAGCCACTATTTTGGGTCTTGGGTTCGATGCCCGAACTTGTCATTTTTTTCCAGACTTTTCATGATAACCAATGTAAAAACAATAACGATACCCAGTTTGGAACTCTTTAACGAGCCCAAAATATGTTAGTTTAGTTTATTTGGGTTAAAAAAATATATTTGCATTATTATATGGAACCCTAAATGTACCATTTATATGGCGTTTCATGCAGTATTGCGCGACTTTACAGACGTTAAGACGGTGTTTGTTAAAGAGTCTCGTTTACAGTTTATGGGCCGCCATTGTGAAATTCTATGCAGAAATATAGGGTTAGCTTTTCGTCTATGTGGGTTAGGAATTTTTGATATGTTCAAAATAAATCACATTTAAGCAATTTTGGGGTAGAAGGATGCGGGCTGCCTATGACCGGTATGGTTGGCGTTCCTACGTTCTACAGCGGTAATCGGTTAATATTATGAAACACATCAATCGTTTTGCTGTAAATGTACAAAGTGCATAGCAGTATCAGACGACTGTACTTATGTCCCTCTATTCTACTTTGCAAGCTCATAATCTAGGTGCCAATCTTTGGCTTTATTGTTACACTGAGAAACAGCATACAACATATCTGGGGTTATATCAAACTAAAGGAAATGTTATGTTTCAGCAACTTTATACCGAGGTCTCAAGAGGTCCTTTTGATTAATCGATATAAATAAACATTGTTGTACTAAGTGAGATTACTAATTCGTCTGTCTATTACACGTTTAAATGCCTTTATGCTCGCTCATAGCGGACTGCAAATCGACACTAATATTTTTTTTATTGCACCGAGCACGCGATGCACTGAGCGCATTCGTGTACAATTCCTATGAAAATGTATATTATTATTATTTTATTAATTTTAATTTGCCGGTTCAATGGATTCGCTGAAATGCTAGTGAACACAGATGCTACTGATTTTCAGGTTGTTTGACTGTGGTTAATCGGTGGTGAAAATAGTAATTAATGTTGGTAATTGATTTTAAAGTTAAAGGAGAAGAGAAAATTAGGTTTAGACGACTGTCTTTCAAGACATGTAGTGTTATAATTAACTTAGCATAATTATTGATAACATGCATGAATAAATAAGATTACCAAACAGCCAGATGACAGACACGGACAATATAACGGTAGTTATGAAAGCCTAACTTCGTATGTAGATAATAGCAACCCATCTGAAAACTGACCTCACCCACAGAAACGTAACCCCCTAAAACAAATTAGTACTAAATACCCACCAACTTGAACATAATATGCAAATGGAAATAGCAACAATTATTCTAAGAGACTTATTAGCAAAGTTTTTATGAAAGTCGAGCACTGAAGGTACAGACTTTTATTAGAACCATAACGAACATAGTATTATGTTGAACTGCCATCTTTGTGACCCTTGAGGGTACGTCACTCACACGAGCTGCGGTGGGTTAGTGAAACGATTCGTTTTGCTTATGGATAGTAACTTGACGTTTTAGATGCGTCTTTTTTTATGAATTCAAAATTAAAAAGCTCTTTCTTCCACGAAGTTGCTGTAAAGTTAGCTTCAAGTGTGAAAATGTATGAACAAAACAGTAATGTGTAGGTATACGCGAGGAAAGTAATGGCTAACTTCAAAGACGCGATGTTACTTGACTGCTTTCATTTTCGTGTTTATTTTTAAAAAATACCATTTTGAATTAGGAAGTTTACTATAATTACCCTTTAACCTAAAAGTTGCTCTAATTTAATTAACAATATTATTTCTCTTCTTACCTCTCTATGCAATAGGTAATATGCACAAACAAGGTTTGTGTGAGTTACCCCACGGTTACCCGCTTATGACCGTGGGTAAAGCGAGGTGCGACTGTTTTATGTTAGCGTTTTTATATTTAATTTATTACCCTAGTGTCAACTTGTATAGGGTGTTCACTTAATGGGGGATATTGTGGTTGGATTAGCTTATTTCTACAGTACCATAATTTGTATAATGTAATTAAGTTGAGAAATGTAAAAAAAATGGTTTAGCCTATGTGGTGCCTTATTTTATCTATGGTCTTGGTGTAGCGATAGCATTCTTCCACTCACTCCGATAGGCATTGGGCCGCTATTAGTACCATTTTCATCATCTCAGCCACAGGGCACTAACTCCTAAACTTAGGCCTTTTTCCGATTGATTGATTTCCCAAATGAAAAGGGCAAGAAAGTATTATTAAAATATACCTAATGTTGACAAAATTGACATTCATAGATTAGGTTCCAAAGTCAGGGTACTGAAAAATTATAACAACACTATATTAAAACTAGAACAAGACCGAGGTTAACGCTTCCATATCAAGAATTCACAGATTACCACGAACACGAAACCATTCCAGTGACCCCACACTGAACACCCTGTGTACTGAAACGCTAGAGCGCTATTACCACTAAGGTAGTATTTTTTTTTTTCATTTTTGGCCACAATATTGTTACTTCGCAGCACTGTGGGGAATTAATTATGACTTATTTTGTAATGCTGTATTTCTGCGAATTGCGAAATTATTGCTATCGTTAACCGGAGTTATTATTGCGTTAAACTTTTCAAGGTGTAGTCTTGGAAATAAAAATGTGTGACTATTGCTTGTTTTGAAGAGACTTTATTGATACTTGATTGGATGTGGATTCTTTATTAAAAGCTTATTGTAAAAAGATGATACTTGATTTAACAGTAGAATAATAATTTGAGTCAGTCCTGCATTTTATTTTGGAGATCAATTACAAGTAACATAAAACGTAATACATATTTATATACATACATAATAACATAAAACGTCCCATTTTTGAATAACCAAAACTTTTCTCATCGCAGTAATAACAAGCTCAATTTAAGAAACATCAAATCTTAAACATCCTTTAGAAAAATCTCTTCAAAAAAGCTCATTCTATTTTCTCCAAACATTCCAGTTTAACGTTAATTAAAAAACAAACAGTTTACCTTGGAAAGGATTCCATTCCGGCGAAGACGTTAGTTGCTGGATTGAGGAAACGTCATTTCCGTTCGAAGGACTGCGATCATCTGACGATTTTTTTATTGTGATTGTGTAAAGTGGTGGGGGTAGAGGAGAGTCGGAGGTTCGATTGTAGATTTTTTTTTAAATGATGATATCCAAAGCTAGACTGTCATTTTTTTATTATCATGTGCAATAAGTATAAAAATAGTGAATGTAATTAAGACATAATTTTTTGTTGTTTTTTTTTTTATTATTATTTTGTCATATGATAAGCAAGTAAATATTTGATATGTTTAATTTTCACATTTGATGCAGTTGACACCATTAAAGAAGTTAAGAAAAAAAAACATGAAAATAACTTTCAATACCTAAAACAATCCAAAAAACCCCATTAAAATAGCTAAGTATAAAAACCTAAAGCAATCCAAAAAAGTGTTCAAAAAACAAAAAAGAAAAATCCGTATTTAAAAGAACATTAACTCCCAAAGCATCCGCGTTAAGGTACTTTTTTCCCGTTCGGCGGGTAGTCAGCAAAACAATAGAACTTTATGTGGGTAATTAAAGAGGACCGGGAGGAAATTAGCTTCGTATCATTGGAGATGACAGCACTCCAAGTTCCTCTTTAGAACCTCGGTTATTACATGTAAGAGAAAAATGTTACGACTGACTAGAGTTTGCAGTTTCTTGAAACCTGAGTTTTTAAGTGTTTTGAAAACTTTCTTTTGAGAATCTTTAATTCAGTTATTTGGATGTTTTACACAGAACCTTATTGCTTCGTTTTTTTCTGTTGTAAATGGGTTAAAAAAAAAGTATGGGTTTTTAAAAATCCACCTGATATTTGAATAACGTTTCATATTATGGCAGAGCCAAGGTCTGCTAGAGCTAGACTTCCGATAGAATAACCGTGGTCCTAGCCCTTGAGAATCTCATTCCAGTACAGGTTTACCCCCTTGAAAAAAATACAGCAGGCAATAATCTATGACGTATTCATTGTTGCTGAGTTAAAATTCATTTAGATACGCCTCTAAGCACATTGGCTCTTTCGGAGCGGGGTGCTAATCCTACGCTGGGTATTAAAATTGGTGTTCGTTAACGCATATTCTCATGCATCGAAACAGAAGAAAATCACGTAATAAAGACAAAGAATAAAACGAAAGGCATTTAAATGACAAAACCTATTAGTACTGTTGTGACCTTAATTACTTGTAACACGTTACATATAGCATTTAACTTCACAATAAGCGTTTTGAGTCACAGTTGGCGCGAGATAAAAGGATTCTTGCATCAGGTTGTAAGGGAAAGCGAGTAAAACTTACAGAATATAGCCATTATCCTGTCTAAAAGTATAATTGGAAGAAAATGTATCACAGCATTTGGAAATTCCTTGCTAGTGAGTCATTATTTGCGCTTGTGGTCAAAATATCACATTTAATTTTATGTTACAGTTGTTTTTAACAGTTCAGATCATGTGATTTCAAACATTTCTTCTGAGCACGGGGTCCTATTTACTTTGTCCATGGAAATTCTTAGGAATGTAACGGGTTCTTGTATTAAGCTTGCATTATAATGTTGTGGCTTAGCAATTTCAATATTTGATATTCAATAATGGTATTCTTTTATGCACATTCTGCAACTTACAAAATTATGAGAATATTCAGAAAATTGCATTTTAAGAAACCAATAAAACTCAAAACACATTAACTAAAATTGCAGTCACAAATACACTCAAACTTTCATACACCACAAAAAGACTAAAAGGACATGAAAATTTGCTGCCATACGTGAAAATCCTTCAGTGACTCAATGTTTACTTGCCGGGCGATATTCTGAGGGCATCGCCAGTTTTCAAGGATACTCGCTATCAACAAATTAACATACATTATCTTTAAGTTAAAAGCAAAGCCCTTGAGTGGTAAATATGGACCAACCTTGTTATATAAAGTAAAGTGAAGTAAACTGGACTTTTGCGTAAATCTTTGGCAAAGATTAAGCCCTATTTAGGCCTATACACAAAACATTTCAAAATAGTAGAAAAAGAAAACAGAAAAATAATGAGACTTTGACCACGAAACGGTTTCCTGATAATGGAAGGCGAGAGGAAGACCAAGGAAACGCTGAAGGGAAGACTTGGATAGCTTCCTCGCAGACTGGTCACGAAAAGCGACCAGTGGAGATAAATGGAAGGCTATGAGACTTTGTCAAAGTCAAATATTTTTTTTTATTATTAAATAGGCCTATAAAAGCTCTTTCGAAACGTCAAACCGTGGAATCGTTCAACTAGCACGTTTTCAAAGGTGCACGGTTGCTTTTGCCCAGCAGGGAGACATTAAAGACTAAATAAAAAAATAGGACTTTCTTCAAACGAGTACCTGATCTTCATAAACATCCTACTGACCTCTAAACCAGAAAGGTCAACTAAAATAACTCAAAATGTACCGGAAACAGGAAACGGTGAAGGCTGCACACTTGAGTATGTACCAACTAGTCTTGAGCCTAATCGTGAAGTTCCCTAGTAATTGTGGCTAAATAGCCCGCGCACGTGCTTCGAATCGCATAATTAATAGTTTTAACTAGTAATTGTGCTGTGAAACGACGCATGTGATTGTAAGAATAGAGGTCAGTAGGGTCATTTTTCTATTGTTTTTTATGAGTGTTTCGTTGATGTCTAAGGTCCAATTGGTAATGGGACGTTATGTAAAGCTTATGTTATCGACTTTCTTGATGTATTAATCTGCTTATGTAAAACTTTTCTTTAATTGGTATAGACCAATTTAAAAAAAATAGTTTTCTAGAGACGAAAAAGTGGTGTCAGAATATACACAGATTAATACATATAAAGAAGAAAACGTGATACGTTGGACACAGACAGAATTTAACTGTAGCAGTATGATAAAAAAAAGAAGTGGCGTAACCACGACATATTAAGTATCAATAAACAAGTATCAGTACATATTCAGTTAATCAACCGGTTACTGAAAAATCTTGAAAGTGAGTGTGTATTCGTGTTGAGATTTATAGCTACTATGAAAATGACACAAAAACCAACTTATTCAAATATATAGTCCACTAAAAAGTGAAACAGCATTACAGAACCTACATATTTCTGCTTTGACTGCTAATCTCATTAGTCGAGAAGTCGGTGAAAACAAAAAATACAAGAGCACTGAGTACTCGCTAAGTATGTCGCTTAATATGTTGGTGCAAGGCAACCGGCCTTAGCAAAGTCATGGTCAAATGCTTTAGTGTATTGCACTTCGTCCTTGGAACAAGATATAAGCTGAAGCGGGATATCATCTGCCTAGCCATTTCCCAACTATATTGGGGTCTGCTTCCAGCCTTACCAGATGCCACTGAGATGGTATTACAAGGACAAGGAGTAAATGCCTATTTGACCTCCTCAAACCAGGAAGCGGGACCACTTGGTAGCCCTTGGTAACGTGATTTCATAATTTCTGGCTCCTGAAATAACGACTGTCAAAGTTTTACAATTGACAGCCAGGAATTTCCATGTTACTTCTGATTATGAATAAATAAGTCTGGTGGTCATCCTCTGAAATGATATAGGATTAAAAAGCCAAAGTCTCAGTAGAACTAAAACCATTTTGGCCTTACTACAAAAACTTAACCACCTATTTTACACTTGTCTAAAAAAATTGATGCTGCAAAATGAACCATATGTCAACGTCATAATTTGACATTTTTTTAGACAAGCCTTAAACTGACGTTTAAAAGTTTTTGTGGTAAGACGGTTTATGTTTTGTAGAAAACAATGATAAACATAAGGCTTTTGACTCAATATTCTGAAATGTGACAATATTTGCAAAAATGTACATTAAACTTGTTTGGGTAAACAATTGCTTATTCATCATTCATTTCCGAGTTGTTTTAAACAAAATATATGATCATACTATTTAATTCGCAAATGCGTGTAAAACCACTGGCCTTAGTAGAGTCACGGCCAAACACTTCAGTGTGTTGCACTTTGGCCTTGGAACAAGGTATGAGCTGAAGCGATTTACATATTTTATTATTCACTACTATGTTCGATGATCGCTCATACTAAGTAATACATGATATCCTACTATCCCAAACTTACTCTCTCAAACCCACTATCACCTTCAACTCACTCTCTCGTACTCTGGATGCCTCGCTTAAGATACTTTGGATTAAGTACTTATGACTAACAGATCTTCAATTGACCAAATGATCCTGTTATGACTAACAAACAAATTTACAAGTAATTAATCTCTCTCAAAGAAGTCTAGATATATTACTCTTGTTCTCTCACTCAAGTCTCTATCAATCTAACTCTCGATGCTTACCTACCCTCTGCACAAAATTATACATAGGTACATATTGTTATAATAATTCCGTATATTAAAACTAAATATCCATTAACATAAATAAGACAACGTAAAATTAATAAAGGGCGTCGAAAAATTGGTCCTCATCGCTGTCACTCAGTAGAACCCCTAATAGGCTAGCAGCATTACGACGTTGGACGGCAGTGCTTATATAAATATAGCTATTTCATTGTTATATTTATATTGTACCATCATCATGATCCCTTATTGCCTACTGCAGAGCACAAGCCTGTTCCCACAAGGAAGACCCACAACACTCGAAGTATTTAATCAATCGCTTCCGCTACCTCTCGTTACTCGTACCGCATACCGACAGCGTGATAATTTTGGCCGCGATGCGAAGGTGAGAGTGCGATATTTATAAACGCGTCGCATTCGGTGCACGCGCAGATTTGCCTCTCCGCTTCCTGTTATATGCCTGTTAGTATGACTTTTAGCATTTTATTGTGTTTTTTGAGGTGTGAATTGAATTATGGAAAATACTTTTAGACATTCATAATTTTTGCACTTTATGTTATTTGCACATATCTGCAAGATACAAACTGCAAATATAGTAGAAAGAAATAAAATAGTCGAAAGATTCTATGCACACAAGCTTTAACCGTAAAACTCGTTATATTTTTAAACAATTCATTTATCCCGTACATCAATCATATTACCCCATCGAAGCCTAAAACAAATATAGTTACTACACTTCTAAAACCAGATATACCCAGTTCCCTTCCCCACAAATCCACATAAGTGCACCGTAAAGAGACTTGTAAGTGAATTAGAATACCATAACTTTTTCTAAGCTACGATGTGAATATTTGACGAAGATTATTCGATACTGTGAGGTTGTAAAACAGCGGGAAATGTAAGTTATAGCCTTCTTTAGAAAAATATATGGCAGGAGTAAGGACGTGGCAGGAGATAGGGGAATATTTAAGGACTTATAAGTTGATAATTCTGAGCTCCAGGTTTCTTCTTAATGTGTTTGTTTGCTATTACAAAGTGCCTAATTTACATGAAGAAAGTGCAAAAATCTACGCAACCTAGAATGTTACATTGAATCTGGAATCGAACCCGCACTATCGTGCTAAAAAAGCCGGTGTTTTCACCACCAGACCATTTATACCATCATCATCAGCCCTTATTGTCTTACTGCAGAGTACATGCCTGTTCTCACCAAAGAAAACCACATCATGTTCAATTTATTTGAATCAAATCTTCACTAAAGTCACCCTTTTGGTGACTATCTATTGACGGTTAAAGCTGCAGTTTCGCAGCCAACTTCGAATAAACGATTTTGACTTCGAGTTCGGAACACGCAGAAAAAGCTAGTAGAAGCATAAATATCCTTCATTTTCTAACGGCAGTACTGCAGGCAGGGTTACAGCTGCGTCCAGTTTATGTCCCATCAAAGCCCGACGCCGCGATAATGGCACCGCGAGTGTGCCCCTCGTAAAAATATACCGCTTTGAATTTCTGAACGTATCGACGAAATGTGACGGGAGAGTTATGGGGGAAGGAATAAGTGTTTCGTCAGTTTCGGTTTTTAAAAGGCAGAATTTCTAAGTCCTAGCCTAAGTTAATTAGAAAAGAGACAGGGGAAAAAAACGGTCATTCCTAGTACTCTATCTGCCTAAGTAATGTCCAAATCTCATATCTAGTGAGGAATACAACAGACAGAATATTTGGAACGGCCTTAACTTTATCGCCATAAAGATAGACACGATCGATTGATGAACAGAATCATATAATACCGCAGTACATTTTTACTTCCTTCCACGACTTACGCATTCCCTCCGCAAGACATGTTGAAATCTGCCCCTTTCCTGACAACCATCCTTATTAAAATTCACAAACAGAATTTCTATTCCACAAAAACATTCTTCAAACACCACACTTGAACAATTTAAAAACCCCTTGCAAATCAAAATGGCATTTCAATTTTATCTGCAGTCTCGTTCATTTCTCGGCATCGGCTCGGCACGTACAGACGAACAACATTAACTGGTTGTGCATACAAATAGCTAATAATGTTCTCGAATGCTGTTTTTCGCACTTTGGCTAGTTGCCAGCGCATTGAAGATTACTAATAATTGACAGCACATCATAAAGATGTATGTGAATAAGAAACCAATTTGTTCGGATGAGGGAAATGTGGATATGGTATGAAAGGATATGTATATTATTCCTCGAAAAAACATCAGTGATGCGGGAAACACCATACCTAAGCTGTTATGTAGACGTTATTATAATTACAGATGAAGTGCACCCTGAAACCGTGAACAAGGGTGCGAAGGTTAGTAAAATTTGGTAAATACAGGGACGGGTAGAATCACAAATCGCGGAAGTACATACATGCAACGCAGCAGGATTCAATTGCAGCTGATTCAACTTTAGAGAGGAAATTCAGAGCTATTTAAGAGATCGAGACACCTACTGGATTTGAAATGCGTAGGACCCGGTATTATTCCTAGCTATACGCCTATTATGCCTAGCTGTGAGTTACAATAGGCTAACTATACCAGTTCAATCATATCCGGATATATTCTCGTATCAACATGGTTTCATTTAGACTATAGCAACATGAAGCAACATGAACATGACAGAAAATTATTCACAGTTTAGTCTTCAAAATGCCTTGTCCATATCTACCTAAACCCAACCATGTGTTGTATGCAAAAGTCATCGGTTTTCACGTGCGGCAACCGCAAGCTTCCCTTATCGCCTATTGTCTGTCCGTCTGTCTGTCGCTCAAGGCCTGCCGTGTGCGGTCTTGGGGGATCCGGGAACATCGCCGATATGGCTGGCCTTTTATATTTTTTAATTCAAATGAAGCGCCTTTGAGGGAATTTTCAAGGTAATGTTAGTACTTTGGGTGTTTGAACTGTTTTATGTGTGGTTGTAAGTTTATTGTTGTTGGGCAAAGTATAGTACAGTGGTTTTTGAGTCATTTGTTACAGTGAATTGTAAAAAGATAAACTGATTTCGTTCCTAATTTAACGCTTTTTATTGAAAACGCAGTCGTGAACTAGAGTGAATCTATATTTCTGCAATGAAACATAATAATAATATTTCAGGTCCAGTCTTCGCTGTTTTGTGCACAAATAGGGTTCACGCCTTTGCTGGTTTTGCCAAACTTAGGAATATCTAAGTCTTGAAAGAATGATGAGAACAAATCCAAACTTAGTGTTGGAAATCTACAAAAATGATCAGCAAAAACCTTCATGTACGTGAAAACATAATTCTTTTGACAGTTACAGCCGTTTTCGCCTGTATATGTATAATTTAAGGTTCGCCTGGTCGCGGATGGAGGCACAAATTGTATGGAGCCTTCGTGTATTTTTGAAAGATATGCGTTTTCCTTTTTTATTTCTGATTGCAACCTGCATTGTTCTGTCCAAACTGTGTTAGAGCGAATTTACATCGGATTTCGATGTTTGATTTTAAGATTTTGGATTCTACATTTTTTTATTGTCCACATGAATAAGAAAGTACATATTGCGCTGACCCCAAATTACTTGGAAATAGGGTAATAAGAAGAAGAAGATGAAGAATGGTCCACCTTTGGATTAACCATTTTTGAACTGGAATTAAATCTTTTACCTTGTCACAATAACTTAAATTGAAACATCTTTTTCTGAGTAGTCAGAAAGGTACTTAGACCTAAGTTTTTTGACCTATCAGGTGTCTACCATTTGAATGGTGTACCTCAATGATTTGGCATCCAGCCAGACACCATAGGTCGTGTACCTCATCTGCAAACATGGTGCTTTGCCATAAACTGCTTCTGGGATGTAACTGTCGCCTTTCCAGGTAGATTGGGGACCATTAACTTACCACAGGTAATTTGCAGCGTGGAATAAAAACTACATGTCTTTATGAAACAGTGTTTTGTTTATATCGTTGACTTTGAGAGGGTTCGCAGTAAGCTTAATGTTGTGTCTTTTGTTTCAGTATATATTTTAAGAACTTGTGGGATACAATTTAGGCTTATTAATATGTACAGAGAACTCGTAATTACTTCAACAGCGTTGAGGAAGACGATGAGTGTTCACGTCAGTAGGAGAGTATTGGGGCATCTGGATCAAATGATGATCCAGATACCCCAATACTCTCTTTTCAAAATGAGTACTGTATTCAGAATTCTCTTTTCAAAATGAGACTTCTATTCAAAAACCTTTATTCAAAGTAAGACCTCTATTCACTAAACTAAATAAGTACTGTATTCAGAATTCTCTATTCAGAATGAGACTTCTATTCAAAAACCTTTATTTAAAGTAAGACAACTATCTTAGTTACTTAGAGACCCATCTATAGTAAAAAGGTGGTCCCTCAATACTTACCTTGTCTTTTAGGTAACTTCAATTTAATATGTTTCCTGAATTGCATTCCCGTATATAATTATATCACGTTTATATATTGTACGTTATTTATGTTGCAACTGCTTACAAACAGCATTTATTTAGACAAATCGAATGAGCGGTTCATACTAACAGACAAGAGCTGTTCTATGTCTTTGGAAAGCAAATAACATTATTTGATGTTAAAATCATAGGTGTTCCGGAAATAAAACTAGAAACTAATGTAAGATGATGATTTATTTATGTTAATAGAGTTCTTAAATAAAGACTTTATTTTCTACACACCACTTATTTAAACAAAATACATTTCTTAAAGCACATATATTGTTATGATGTAAACAACATACAATATCTGGAGAAGTTGAATAAGTGTTATACAATGTTTCTAAACTAGGACATTTTTTACTCTCTAAATTATGTACATTATCTATTTCTAAGATATCTTTTAACCATACCACTTTTTCACTACCTTTAGTATACACAGATTTATTTTTAAAAAAATTACCGAAATTAGCTTTATAGTTAAAATATGGTACGAAGCCCTCGTTCCAGTTTATTCCTTTGTTTTTTTCTATCCAAGCTATTCGCGATCGTTCTTTTTTAGACAAAGTATAAAACGGTTGAGGTGGTTTTATCAATAAAACCTGAATGCGTCCTTTGCACATTATTGCTATTTCTTTTGGAATAAAATTGTTTCCTTCAGTTTTAAACCCTTGGACGTCAACGATAACATTCATGATAGTTTTCTCACAATATTACTTAAAGGTCTGTATTCGTAAAGTCGATCGTTTATAATTAAACAATAGGCAGATGTATTATCTGGAATATCTTCAGAACATTCAACTTCTATTCTCACGTCAACTGGTCCCGTTTTAAGTGAATCGTTCTGTCTTGAGCAATCAATCACAAAAACTGGAGCTATTTCTTTGAATTGATTTAAGCTCAGCAACGGATCAACGCCTAAGTTGTAGTAAGACTGACGAAAATTAGTAAACATCTCATATAATATACTATATTTGCCTTCATGAAATTTCAGATTAAGAGAGTCATACGGATAGTATTGCGAGTTTAGAAACAATTTAATATTGCTTACATTGCAATGATCAAATAAGGCAGAGCTTCTATTTTTGTTTGCTTTTCGGTTCGTTTGCAAACCAAATATCACAAACCTGGGTTTCTCTAGCTGGGAAGTAGTCTTAACTGACCATGAATGTTTCGTTGTTCGTGGCAGCAATGGATATTCATACAAATCCCAATTTCTAAATGCTATCTGTATGGAACGATCTCTCTCTAGGCTCTTGAGCAATAATAATTTATTACGATCTGAAACTTTAATATGCGGCACACGCCACTGTATTTTCTGTATGTCGATTTCTACGTTATCATTTTTTTCTGTAAGCACACAGCATAATGCGGAGCTACTTCGTTGTAATATAAGTTCATGTTTACAATTGATAATAATTTTGTCATAGTCTTCTGCAAATCCCAGTATTCTATTTAATGGTACAATAGCACTAAAATATCCATTTTCTAGTTTTGTACCATTTAAGTTCCATCCCCAAACTGCAGCAGCTTTACTTTCACCTTCATTCATTGAGACATATGATTTTAAGGTTGTTGTAATACCAGCATTTTTAATACGATCGATTTCAACACCATTCAATTCGTACCTAATATCTTGAAACAAATATGACATGGGGTTGTTTATAAAAACAACATCCTTTTTAACTATTTTTCCTGCAGGATCTTTACTAGATACACTTGCATACCCTTCTATATAAATGGAACTTCCTGATGGTAATAAGTACAAATCTTGTTGGTGAATGGGTATTCTGATTTCATCATTTTCTTTAAAACTGGTAGTATATGGATTGTAGCTATGGATCTCATAGCTCTCAATAGAGTTGTCATGTTGTGGTAAATCCATTATTTGCAGCATTTTTTAATTTAATTTTAATCCAATATCTCGTAGAAATTGTTTATTTTCTTTTGTAATCTTTTTTATTTTTATCGTTTTGAGACGTCTCTCTTCTTTGAAGATAGGAAGGGAAATATTACATTTTCCTCTCACATTAGTTGTTTTATAGAAGACCAACATTTTATTCTAAATTTACAAAAGAGATTAGGTATCTTAAATAATTCAAATAACACGACTAGTGCTTGTCATCACTTACATCCTTAGAATGCGAAGATGATTAAAGAAATAAGTATTTTATAATTAGTGTGAGTTACAAGGGTATAAATAATTTTGTAATATAGAATAATAAAAGACCTTTAATTAGGTTACGATATTTTATTACTTTTCCAAAATGATTTCAGAAATTTTAGACACAAGTGTCCACAATTGTACAAGTGATCACGCTGTATGTTTTCATAATTATACTGAATATTTTTCTTTCCTATGTACTTCATAAATTCTTTAGGAGGTTTTAAGTTACCATAACTGTCGAAATATTCTATGTAGTCATTTATTTTGCCATAGGCTACCCAATGAGTACCGGTGTTTTTAGAAGAGTCAAGATTGATCACTCCGCATTCTATTGATGAAACTTTATCCGGTAATTTATCTCTCATAAATACACCTCGGAAGAATGGAATATTATTTGAATGCTTAATTATATCAATATTGGTTAAAGCTCTATTGGGTAGCCGAGAGTTTAGTTTTTTTTCTTTGTGACATAAATCCCTAAACCATCTTTGTAAGGTTTGAGGTGTAACCCTCTTCCAATCAATAACGTTTCCATTTCCTTGTTGTGTCGTTCCGATTCGGCTAATTGTTTCTTGGCTATTTTATATGCATTAATAGCTTTTACAATCCCAGCAGCACCTCCTGCCAAACTGCCTGCAGCAGATAATCCAGCAAATATCGGTACTAACGGAAGAAATCCACCAGTTTTTGGTACTGGAATTATCCTGGGTAATTTTATCGGAAAATCGGATGCAAAGTCTTTAGCTGCTGTGTAAGCTAATTCCATCAATGCTTTCTTACATGAAGGTTTAATTTTTTTTATATGCTTTTTAGTATGAGAAACAACTTTTTTAAGAGTTTTCTTAAAACCAGCTCCTGATCTTGTTTGACTGGTGAGTTTATTTGAGGTTGTTTGCTTACTTTTGTTTGCTATGTCACTTCGTCTTATTTTCATTGTTATTTCTTTAATTTTCTCCAAAGAAATAGCAATGCAATTTAATTTTATTCGAAACAAATACAGGACTTAGTTGTTTAAAGAGCAAATCCGTAATGAATAGTAATCATATATGTATTTCCTTAAATACAGTTTAGAATTATTTATTTTTTTCACTTAAGTATACTTATAATACATTTGTTTTATCGATCCAGCTGTTTTCACTAGGAGGAAGTCCGAGCCATTTAACATATACCTGGTTTCCTTTTCGTTTTAAAACCTTTTCAACTAAGTATACATCAGGATGGTTGGTTTTCTGAAGTTCTTGTGGATAAAAAGCTCCTAGTATAGGACGACATCTTGCATCTTCTAACAAATAAGTCCTTGGATTCGTTTCTTGTATTTTTTTAATCTTGAATATTTCTGTGGACCAGTTTGGGTAATATCCTTTATCAAAACATCCTTTGTATTTACTTATTCTAACAAAGTCACCGATGTTAAATTTCCTACCCGTTGTTTTCTTCCTACATTCTGCTAGGTGAATGTATCTCCGCAATATGTTCCTTTTATTGATATGGTTTACAGAAGCTGGTGATTGTCCAATAGTTCTATGAGTAGCGTTATTGTACTCATTTACTTTTTTGTCGAGTGTTCCATTATACCAATTATAATTTCCGTTAAGACTAAATTCTTTGTATAGTTTATTCTTCAAAGTTCTTATTAATCTTTCAACGATTGAGGCTTTTTTAGTGGAATATGTAGAATAATGGTTGATTTTATACTTTCTCACAATATTTTTGAATTTATCATTATAAAATTCTTTTCCTAGATCTGTTTGCAAATTTTTTGGAACACGTCCTTTAGCTAATAGAGCTTTAAACTCTTCTGATACCTGTTGCTTATTCTTTCGTTTCAGAGGAATTGCCCAAGCGTATTTTGAAAAGGTGTCAATGATTACCAGTATATATTTATAACCACTATTCACTTTCGAAATTGCTTGCATATCCATCAAATCAGCTTGCCAAAGATCATCAATATCTTTAAGTATGACCTGCCTTCTCGGAAAGTTAATTCTTGCACATTTATGAATTTCATTTATGACGTCTACTTTGCTCATAATGCTTGTTTAATTTTCCTGCTATTTCTTTTAACTCAATACTTTTTTCAACATTTCTTATCCTATAGTCTAAATTTAAAATTAGTTTCTTCAATTCTTCAATTTTTTTAAAAGCACCATCAACTTTTAAAATAAATTGCTCTTCAGTAATAATTTTATTTCTACTAGATTCCTCAATAGTGTTTTCAATTCGCTCAATATTTACGCTACTATCAGCTCTGACTGATGTTTGTTCTGTGTGAATATAATTAACATGTACATGTTCATTCATCTTCCGTAAAAGTAAGTAACTGAGAATATTTCAAAGCTTATTATTCTTTTATAATACCAGCCTCTTTTAACTCTTCTACTATGGATAGAATTTCATTGTCATGATTTGTATGACCAGCATGTTTTGAAGAAATCAGGAGTTTCAATCTTTCAATTAATTCATTAGGGTCATCCCAATAAACATAATCTGTATTGCTTTTATATTTTTTTAAGGTTGGTAAGTTGCCACCACTTTTTGGTTGCATTACCTGCTCTTCTACTTGAACATCATTTTGTTGTGAAAATAAAGGTTTGATAATTTGACGATATTTCAAACTTTTGTCTCCTTTTATTTGACCATTTGAGTGAAAGTCTCGTTTGTGTGCATGTGTATTATGAAGCATATCTTTGTAGACAATTTTATCTACTTCAGTTACCAAACTTAGGTTGGGTTTATTGCGTAGCAAAAGTTCTTTTAAACCTGGTGTTAATTCATAATGCTTATTGTTTATAGTGACTATATTTGTTTTTTGTGAATCATTGACGTTATTTGAAAGAGAAAGTGTTACCTTAGAATTTCCCATCATAAGATTTTTGTTTTCACTACGTATCCCAAATGGTACATTTATGTTATTCTCATAAATTTCCATCATATCTTCTTTGTTCAGTGAAATTAGTGAATCGGTGGACTTTTTTACATGATTTCTTGATAGAGTGTCTTTATATTCAGAATGTGCACTATGGTCTGTTTTTATAAATTCTTTAAAACTTTCATAATCTAGAGATGAGCTGAGTTTTCCAAATGTATTGTTTTCATCTTTAGAAATGTCAAATATCTTTATATCTTTATCATTCACTTTAACTAAAGTTTCCAAGGGATCGGTTATTGGTTTAAACGCCTTTTTAAATTTTAAATTAGCGTTATCTTCTTCATCTTGTAATATTTTTATTTTATTTTTTATAGTATCTGCTGATTTTATTAATTGTTCCTTAATATTAATATCCATCGTTTGATTTTCAATCATACGCAACTGTTATTTACAGCTATTGGAAGTCGATTGATATGTTTTTCCATTGCGCGGGTATATATGCATATTCTAAAGGCATATAAATGTATCGAAGCCTTGTCTGTATCTTCCTTTATTAAGAGCGCAATCTTTATTTATTAATAAAAAATCAAACCGATCCTGCCATATCATAGAGCAAAGTTTTTTAAATTTTAACCACTCCATATCCGTATTTACATGCTCATTGTAAATATGTTTTAAATTTTTCTCGTCCTGTCTGAAGATAATTATAAGATTAACGTTGTCTCGTATTAGTTGTTTAGGTATTTTGGAATAGGTTTGTGATAAATAAAAACAATCTATGTGTTTATGCCTTCCCATTGCAAAATAATTACGAATGTTAACTTGTTTTTCACATGCAACGTCATCAAAAATCATTAATGAGTTAGCTAAAGCATTATTGGGATGTATTATTTCTTTATTATCATTGAAGACCGAGAATTTAGCACTAGGAACATTCTTCATAACTTGTTTTAGAAAACAATACTTTGGCTGGAAAGCTGTCTTAGAGTATAAATATATATGCTTGAATTTCAAACCGTTTTCATGCAATATTAAATTGAGCATTACATTCGTTTTCCCGCAGTTAGATGGACCACATATTATACATCTGATTGTATTAGGCAAAAGTGCACTGTGTTTTATTTTGTGTGATTGATTTTCTAACTTTATATTACTAATTTCTAAAGTCTGGGGTTGCTTGATGAACTTCATTGTGAAAAGTGAGGCAAAATAACGTTACTAGTCTATTTATATGTTTACAGGTTATCAACAAATAAAAATCAACAAAGAGTAAGTAGCATACGTATATTTTTACTTATAATTAAAGTACAGTTATTATAAAATACAATATTAGTATTTAATACATTATACTAAAACTATTAATACACAATACTAAAACTATAATACATTAACTAAAATAGAGTTTTATAGTGACCCCAAGGTAATGTCTCAATTTGATTTGGGAGTATGTATCGTTTATCATCGTTTTTGTTCATCACCACTTTGTTCACTTCTTGTGTGTATAATACATGCTTGATTGACCTAATCATATTCATTTTACATGATTTACTCTCATTATGAAATAATGCCTTATTGTAATGCGATATATCTAGTCTATTTGTAACTGATTTTGAAATACCTTTTGCTTTTTTTATTTGTACTTTGGAAGATAGCAAACAGTAAAGTTTCGCTCTTAAGCCAGTGAATTCAGTGATCACGTCACCACCTAGTTCATCTTTAAAGAGTCCAGGAACTTTTTCATTTATTCGTGGTATTAAATAAGGATTATCTAAATGAAAATTACTTGTGTCAAAATCTTTTAAATTATTTTTTATATCACTGTAAATATCTTTTGTATATATTAAATAGAGTAGACTGTCAGTGTCTGTGTAACAAAGTCTTATATTATTCATGTATTTCTTTTTCATATTATAATGATACTGATAAAGATGTAATTTAGCATATTCTAAAACACTGAAGCCTATATAAATTGGTCTGTCTAAAAAAATTTTCTCGGGTTTTAGCTGAACTGCTACTAAATTTTCTGAAAATACAGATACAGATTTAAAATTAGGTTTACAAATTAGCTTTTCAGCACCATGTTGCTTATTTGTAATATTATCTACATCAACCCATTTTGTCGCTAATTTAATATCTACTTGTTTTCGTTTATTTTCAATCGTTTTACCGAAAATAGAATTATTTAAAAGCTTGAAAAAATCTTTCTCGAATGTAGTTGTGGATGCTTGACGCAGGCTAGTGTTTAAATCAATATATTTTTTTAAATATTCTTCTTGTCTAAATGTTAGAATACGGTGGATTTTTCTTAAAACAAGTCCGTTTTTCAAACATTCCTGTAAATGAGTGTAATGAATTACATAATTAAATTTATCATATAAATTAGCTATAAGTTTAGCTGTCTTTCCCCCTGGTGGTATAAACTTTTCAGGAGCAAAAGGTAAATCACTATGAAAATCATGTACGTGCTCGGGATATTCGAGATCTACTTCTAATATAAAACCATATTGACTTTCATCCGATATACTCATTACATCAAAGCAATTAACTTCCTTCTGATTTAGAAAACGAAACTCTGTAATTGGGAACTTTTTAGTCATTGCGTAACCATACAGATTATTGCAATCGAGATATATCAAATAACTAGAAGGTTCTAGATCATTAAATTCTGGCAAATATTTATTGTTAGCCTTCGCATGACGTAATGAGCACTGTGCTAGACCACCGCGTATGCCCTTCTCTAGCATTTGATACATTTCTAAGTCATCTATTAAATCAAGCTCAACCTGTGTATAGAGCAGCATAGCATCCCAGCTTAAACTAGGTGCAGTTACGTAGTAGGCAGGATCTAATTTATAATATTTTAAACTTATATTTCTGAAATTTTCAAATATATCGCACAATAATAAAACATCACATTTCAGGTATAGATCAGTATACTCGCCAATAGTTGTTATTTTAAATGCATCCCATACAGTTTTTGCATGCTTATATTCTTCATCGGTAATATGCTCCATTTTCAATGTGTTATAAAAGAATTCTTTCGGAGGAAGTTTTGTTTCTTCATACTTTTTCCAAGTATTCATGTAATCATAAGGATAAATACCTTTAGTTTTGAGCAAATATATTAAATTATCATTTCTCATTTCCGTTGATAAATGCAAAAAATCTTTATCTGTCAAACTTTTGCTTAGTGCATCTAAACTTGAGCTTAGAAACTGAAACGAATCAATAAATTTAATTTGTACAGGACGGTTACTATTATCATGATCTATGTATTTAGTAATGGTTAAATATTTTTCTTTAGTTTTGGGTATTATTTTAATATGACCTTTATGTTTTGCTAATTCTTTTATAAAAAGATGGGAATCATAATTCGATAAATTATGAAAAATTACAGGTATAAATGGACATACTCTAAACATTAGATTACATTGAGTATGTGCAGGTCCTCTATACTTTCCTGTCACATGATCGTGGTCACGCACTTTATCGTCGAGTAACAAGC
Source organism: Helicoverpa assulta (assembly GCA_963856015.1). Lineage (NCBI taxonomy): Eukaryota > Metazoa > Arthropoda > Insecta > Lepidoptera > Noctuidae > Helicoverpa > Helicoverpa assulta. Next base: position 12,092,746 of record CAWLCW010000012.1, read on the forward strand.
GATCACAAATATGACAAGTACTTGCATTGTTATATTGGGTTTGTTCTTTTTTAGTTAAAGGTATCATTTGTTTTTTAATTAATAATATATCATTTATTTTCTTCACATCTTCTATTAATCTAGTGATAAATACCTCCACACAATCTAGACCTCTATATGTTACATATCTATTTTGGCGGGGATCATGTGAACAACATATGTAATATGCAAAACATGAAGGTTGGTGTTTTTTTAAATTATGTGTGTTTTCAGATTTCTTTTCGAAACAATTTACCAATAGACTTTCAAAGTCTGCGTAAATTACATAGTTGATTTTTTGTTTTCGTTCATAATTCTTGAAACCCAGTTTACTATTTTTATCAGGTAAAATTGATAAAGTTTTAGAACAGATATGAGATCTATACTTAGTTTCACAGCTATAAAATTGTAAACATGACTCACACAGAAAAAAATTACCTTTATGATTTGTTACTTGTCCTCGTACTAAACGTGCCAGGTCTTTGATAAGACAGTAATGACTCATTCCTTTTCTTTCTAAATATAACAAATTTACATGTATAGATCTTCTTTTGTTTGTTAAATATAGAGGGCCGGTTACTGTTTCGCTCTTATTTTCTACTCCATAGACATTGATACTTATATTATTGTTGGTCTCAAATAATTTTATGTCTTCATATGAAACAGGGAAAGACATCCCTTCAATATTAAATATAGAACTGTAATGTGGATACGAATTAGTCCTGCATACATTCTTCTTAACGGGATATAATGAAGCTACTACACTCCATAAAAAGCAGCAATTGTCATTATTTTGAATATTAATACAACTTTTCGAGTTTTTAAGTTTTTTTGGTAATTCAAGGTAAGTACCACCTCTCATAGGACAATATTTATTAACATTGATTTCAAGATGGCTCACTGATTTAAAAGACCATCCAGATTCTTTGTGTTCGAATTCTGACATTTTGCATTTTAAAAGTTCAATAGCATTCGAATAGAAGTCACTTAAAATCGTGTTATTACAAATAACTTTATATTTCGTATTAAACGACTTAAGTTGTTGCTCACTTGTTTTTGGTAACACAAAGTGGGCAAACAACTCGAAGTTAATCTTGACACAAGTATTCTTCAATAAAGACATATGTATAAGTTTCAGGACATCGTTCGTATTCTCACACAAGAATGCTTCGGGTGTACAGTATTCAACACCTTGTGCAGGGTTTAAACGATATGTTATGATTCTGTTTTTGAAAGCACTTGCAATTACAAAGATATTGTTAAAATGGCTTTGAACTAAACTATTTGACTTATGTACATTAGTTCTTAAATGATATTTCAATTCAGTTTTCGGTAATTCAATCTGACATTTTTTGCATATTATTAATTCATTGTTAGGATCATGGATATCAATTTCTTTTTCTATTAATTCATTACTAGGATTATGGATATCAATATCTTTTTCTATTAATTCATTATTAGGTTCATTGATATCAATTCCGGATTCTTTTTCAATCTTCCGCGAGGAAGATACTCGAGGTGCTGTAAAATAAAACAATAATAGATCTAAATGTATTTTTTATACGTGAATAAATTGTAATTACAAACTAAGTAATTGAGTAAATACTGATTGATTACATTATTGACATGAAAGCATTTCAAGTCAGTCATCATTTAAAAATAAACAGCAATAAAAGAAATATAAGATTACATGTACCTATTACATTTATAAGTATTTTTAAAGTTTTTTTTGTAAATAGAAAAAAAAAAAATCGTAAATATAAAGAAACGTTAATAGTAACTGCTTACAAACTCTAAAGGACAGTTCTTAAACTCCCGCCTGGTCTCGTCAATAAAGTCTTTAAGCCGAGCCCATGCTGGCGTATTATTTTCAGTGCGATTTTTTATTGAAATAATTGAATGACGCCACCGATTTATAGGTGCGACATGTTCTATCGTTTTCACATCATAAATTTTTAATTCTATGTAGTAAGGGCCCTGTTTTAACTCATCGGTTTGCCGGCTTAAGCCGTTTGCAACCCTACGTGTGAAATAGGAGTATAAGGGAGTTATTTTTTTATTACCCTTTAAATTACTTGCTGCTATCTCTTCACGATCATCGTCGCTGTCACTACCAAATAAGTCATGGCTCGTGGTCTTCATATCGCTTCTCTGGGGCTTCATAACAGGACTGATGGGATGAACAGTAGGCGACATCGTCTTGAGCTTCTTCTTCTTACTGTCCGGATGCGATGATTTGCTGGCGCTTCTCTTAGCAGCATCGCCGGAGCGTGAAGATGAAGACGCTGATGACGAATCCTTCACGTGTTTCACCCGTGTCTGTTGTTCCTCATATTCGTCTTCGGAGGGAAAGAGGTGATCAGCAGAAGTTGGTCCCGACCTGAACAAAAATACAGATAAAATAATTAGAATCAATAAAATAAAAAAGGATTAGGTACCCAGATACCATAGTCACAGGTAAATAGTTCGAATATAATAATCGAAAAAGGTGAATAGTTCGAATGAAGAAATAGATTACATTGTGATTGTATTGAATCTATACAAACATTTTATTCTGTTCATTCATTAGAATCATTCAATATTATTATTTTTTATATAATAAAAATAACAGATTAATAGATAATTATATCAGGACATGTAATGAATGAATAGATGAGTATTATAATAACAGGATATACAGGTAGGTACTTACATTCTTGAGGATTTGATTGAATAAGTTAACACTTTTGATAAAATTAAACTTGCACGCTGATTTAGTTCAGGAGTGATTTGTGTTGTTATTCGGGAGCCGTTTATATAGGCCTAAAAATCACGTCATTCTAACCAAATATGTAAAAATGCACGCTTGCAAAAAATAAAAACTAGTTGTCACACGTGGTTTTACCCGCGTCCCGATGGATTTAATTCCCGTACCAGGACAAAATATAGCCTATGTTCAACGCATTTAGTGTAGCTACCTAATAGTGAAAGAATTCGGTTTGATCGTTTCGGAGCCTATTCGCGGCAAACAAAAAAATAAACAAACAAACAATCAAATCTTGCCTCTTTATAATATTAGTAGAGAAATGCTGAGACTGCAGATGCTGCCATATAAAGATTATTTGCGATGGTGCATACGAGCGTTTAAATTGTAGCGTTTTCGGTAGCTCAGTCAGGCAGACAATCGTTTGTAAATCGCATATTATGTAGATGTTCTACCAATTGTAGAAACGATGTATAGCAACTTCTACCCACGATCGACGCAAAACAAGCAGTTTATAAACTTTTTCCATGTATAGGTAGGAAATATGTTTATCAGCAGAAACGCTGCGGTTTGCACGCTCGCGTACATTATTTCAACTTCTTACACGTGGAGTACCCAAATAAGAACTTGAATCTCACGTTTCTATAGTATATTTAAAAACAATGTATAATTATGTATTTAATTTTATAATTTTGAACCTTAATGACAAGAAAAAACAAAATGCGAGTAAGTATAAAACCAGAATAAAATCCTGGAGAAATCACATTCCCGTTGAATATCTCGTTCTACAATGTCGGTAAGTCAGCCTTTTCTAAATAATCAAACATTATTTTTATTTTTGATACTTTTTATTCAAATAATATCTACATAATAATTCTACTTAACCATTGTATACTTACGAATAGAAACAGTTGATATTTAAAATAATAATTTTAATTATGTATTGTTTCAGAACTCCAGTGATATTTTCATCAATGATTCATCATGCTCCCAAATACCGGCAGCGCAACAACTACGTCAAAATGTTTTGAACTACCTAGAGAGGGAAAGACCGTTCCGGTATGATGAAATAAGATCGAGTCCATCGTACTCTCCGATTCCAGCAGCATCAAGAGAAAGACCCTTTCAATTCGAAGAAAGACCGAGCAGCAGCGGCCCTGAAAGAGTTCCTAATAGTAAAAAACGAGGGACCAAAACTTTGTATTCGTACATTAAAAAGCCTGCAAAGGGTTTACAATCGAAAGTAATACGGATCCAAATCTATGATGCAGAAGATTTAAAAAGTTCTAAATTATGTGAGTGTAGGGCTAATGTATGCGCTCAGCATATTGTTGAAAATGTGTTTAACGATGATATATACAAGTGCGCAAAAGATATGATAAGTAAAATTCAAAAGAAACTGTAAATAATTCATAAATAAACAATATTACTGATGTCTGTCTTTTAATTACCAGATTAACCTATTATTAAACAAGCATTGCTCACTTATGTACCTACTTACCTACCTACTCAACTGTATATAAATTAATTACCTATTCGTTTTATCAAACATAATTCCTATTGTTTGATGTATAGGTACCTATTTGAGTATATATCTGCTCATATCTTATGAACTTAAGCCTGATTGAATCATATTCAATAGTAGCAATTTTTATATGAATAAACATACATTGGTATAGTTACGGAGGCCTATGATGGGTAGAATCAGAATGGAATGCGCTCAGTTTCCTTTACGGGAATATGTAAACATTCTAACGCACCTAGCAACGCTCGCCAGTTGGATCATTTATAATTCATAACCATTAATCATTATTAGGTAAATGCTTTTTATTAAATGCTATATTGTGTTTTTGCTCTCCAAAGACATAGAACAGCTCTTGTCTGTTAGTATGAACCGCTCATTCGATTTGTTTAAATAAATGCTGTTTGTAAGCAGTTGCAACATAAATAACGTACAATATATAAACGTGATATAATTATATACGGGAATGCAATTCAGGAAACATATTAAATTGAAGTTACCTAAAAGACAAGGTAAGTATTGAGGGACCACCTTTTTACTATAGATGGGTCTCTAAGTAACTAAGATAGTTGTCTTACTTTAAATAAAGGTTTTTGAATAGAAGTCTCATTTTGAAAAGAGAATTCTGGATACGATACTTATTTAATTCAGTGAATAGAGGTCTTACTTTGAATAAAGGTTTTTGAATAGAAGTCTCATTTTGAAAAGAGAATTCTGGATACGATATTTATTTAATTCAGTGAATAGAGGTCTTACTTTGAATAAAGGTTTTTGAATAGAAGTCTCATATTGAAAAGAGAATTCTGAATACAGTACTCATTTTGAAAAGAGAGTATTGGGGTATCTGGATCATCATTTGATCCAGATGCCCCAATACTCTCCTACTCACGTCTATTCAGACGATATTATATATTGACCCGGATGCAGGGATAATACATAAATCACATGAATTTTATAAGTTTATTGAAGGATATCGTTATATTTTATAGTAATAGTACCATTCTTTCTTAAGAGAATTTTAATAATTAACAAAAAGTTTCATGACCAGTTTTACCGGTTACTTATAAAGTCTCTGATAGCCTATCAGGCGCTTGTCTGACAAATAAACTGTAACTTTTGGTTTTACGGGTCTCGGACAGCAATATCTGGCAGATAGCATGACTATCAGATAACTAACCGACACTTTATCGGTAGCAAAATCTGCTAGATTTCCACAGATCCTCATCATTCATGTTCGAGTGACAGTTCAACACAGTATACAATGAGCTTTACCCAAAGCGAGTTCTGTACACAAATCCCTACGCTTCGGCGCGTGCGCAGAGCCCGTGACGGACGATTTTAACGCGTTCGATAGCAATGTACAACCGAGTGCTGAAATGTTTCGGCCTGAGAGAGACATTGGACGTATTGTAAAACATTATAGCTTTAATTGGGATAAAAAGTAATTTAATAGCTGATTTAAGACAAAAACATTTCAATATGCGGATCGAAATTTTCTTTTATATAAGATACATATTTGTTTAAGCAACTATCATACATTTTTATAATACATGTTATATGTCACTTACTATTTAAAATAAAATAAATTAATCAAAATGACAACAAAATTGTTATGGGTTAAATGAATTAAGATATATTTTTTTCTTTTCTCGCTATTGGGTCTAAATCTGATGCACATATTGTACTCTGAAAACCCGCCCTAATCACAATTACTTCATAATTTTAGTACTTATCAATGTCATATATAAGTTACCTTGATAAATGTGAAATTATAAGCATTCCATTGTAGAGGTAGACTGCGTGGGCATAAATAACATTAGTTCGGGCTCACTATCTATTGACAGAATGATGAATTATTCTGTCTGGGCCAATTATACAGAGAGCATAATTTGTAAAAAATCGACCTTAAATATGAGAGAAGATTTAATAATACCTCTGGCTAACTAAGTAGCTGTTCTTTGCAGACCTAGGTAAAAGCCTTCGTATAATTATGTACCTACTGTAGTTTCATTAAACTTAATAAAAACTTTTGTTGTTTTTTTCGTAACAGAGTAGCAAATATCTACACACACAAAATATGTGTTTATGTATTTGTCCATCCATCCTCCGAGCCTTTTCCCAACTATGTTGGGGTCGGCTTCCAGTCTAACCGGATTCGGCTGAGTACCAGTGCTTTACAATAAGCGACTGCCTATCTGACCTCCTCAACCCAGTTACCCGGGTTGTTTATGTATTTGTGTGTAGTCTAAACTGGAAGCCGACCCAAACATAGTTGGGAAAAAGGCTCGGGAGATGATGATGATGAGTTATGAATTTAAATAATTGTGGAGTAAGCCCATGGCTGACCGTTTTCGTGGAGAGCAATGCACTCACAGTTTTAGTGGTGAACGTTCGAACTATGAGAGTGAGAGTATTCTGCGAGAACTGTTAAATATTATTTAACAGCAGTCCTAAAACAGAGAATCATCTTGACATTCCCAACAAACCGCAAGTTCCTTTGTCGTACTTAGTTCAAAAACACATACTTAGTACCAAAGGAGGCTCCCATAAAAACATAATTTCTACCAAATAAAGTCATACTAACAACTGTGCATGCCAGTACTTAAAATTTTGGTCACAAGATACCAATCTTGAAGATAGCTATGCAAATACGAAAACCGTATTCGGATTGAAACAGCCGACCGGTGAGATTTTTATGTGCACTAAAATTTGTTTTTACGACCACCCCTCTCTCTAGAAGGTTTATTATACTTTAAGTACTAAAAACTTTAAAGTTAATTTATTAAGAAATGTATTGTTTAATGGCTAAAGTCTTTTGTGTTATCTGAAGTTAATTATTTAATTTTGTTACTTTTATTTATCTTTATTGCGAAGTTTAGCTGATATTGTTTTATTGCGAGATAACTGTACAATGAAGTTGTAGTGACTTCCTCGCAAAAATGAAGGGTTTTAAAACTACATCATAATTAGGGGACATTTTATAACTGTTTTGGTAATAATGGTTTTTAAAGCTGCAAACGTCGCATACCGTCCCGCAGAAGGGATGAAAAGGGAGAGAGGAGTCTCTAAAATATTATGGAAGTGCTGAAGGAGACCGACCCAGACGACGTACCAACTTTCGTAACCACGTTTTACCACGTCGACGTCACCAGGCTATTAAAGACCAGGCTAGACCTCATGGTCAACTATCAGTTTATTCATTTAATGGCCCAGATTTAGTTAATACCTTTGAAATTAAGTTCTACCTACTCAGTTTTTTTTTTCTCTTTGTGTTTAAAATTTATATTACTATCTGTAAAAACGTTGCACTGATGTGTGATCGTTATTTCTAGGCTGATATTATAATCGAGGACTTCTTATTGGCTCTCTGTCGACTATGACTTCCTTCTATTATTTAGTTTTTGTTTAGCTGTAAGTCCTCCATAGTGTATTAATTAAATAAATACATATAGTCCGAAATCACCAACCCGCATTGATCAAGCGTGGTAATTAATGCTCAATCCTTCTCCGAATGAGAGGAGGCCTGTGCCCAGCAGTGGGACGATAAAAAGGCTGTAACAGTAACAGTTAATTCATTCATATCACTACTTTAAACTTACAAATGAAGCGTATAGCCAACACATACATGCAACTTTACCGAAATAAGTTACATCAAAGTTTTCTCAACAACTGAACTCCTCAACCCGTCTAATTAAGAGATGCAGGTTCGACTCCCGTTTGAATACGACTTCATCGGTCACTCCGACTTCGACTTCGAAGTCTGAAGTTTAAGTTACAAAACGCGTGCAAGTTGGTGTGTTTGATCTTGGAAGTAATTAATTTGTGTATTTCGTTACTTTGTTGAGACTTTTAGAGAATTCATTTCAATCTTATGTTTAATTTGAAGTCAAGTCAAGTCGTGGTGGCCTAGTGGGTAAAGGACCAGCCTCTCAAGTATGAGGGCGCGGGTTCGATCCCAAGTCAGGCAAGTACCAATGCAACTTTTCTAAGTTTGTATGTACTTTCTAAGTATATCTTAGACACCATTGACTGTGTTTCGGATGGCACGTTAAACTGTAGGTCCCGGCTGTCATTGAACATCCTTGGCAGTCGTTACGGGTAGTCAGAAGCCAGTAAGTCTGACACCAGTCTAACCAAGGGGTATCGGGTTGCCCGGGTAACTGGGTTGAGGAGGTCAGATAGGCAGTCGCTTCTTGTAAAGCACTGGTACTCAGCTGAATCCGGTTAGACTGGAAGCCGACCCCAACATAGTTGGGAAAAAGGCTCGGAGGATGATGTTTAATTTGAAGTCATGTCTATTTAGTAATATTTTCTACTAGCTGTTATCTATCGTCCCGAGGAAGCTACCTCCGAAACTATATGTGTAAGTACCTATGTATCAAACAGTTAAAACCATTTTTTTAGATTATTTGTGATAAAATTTAACAATGTACAAAAATTGACTCTTAAGTCTTAAGTACTTATATCGAATTTCTGTATTTTATTTTATATCATACGCATTTTTTATTCAAGCCCTTCACAATGTTACCAATCAACGAAAAAAAAAAATTATTTATTAACATAGATAAAAATACATACTCGTATAATCAAATGAGTCTCAAAGAAAAATTCAAAACCATGCGATAACGGTATTCGCGCAAAAACGCGTAACGTGTATCGATAATATCTACATACAATCTTAGACCACAGAACTTATTGGAACGGCCATAAGAATGAAATATTCTACCAGCAGTGATTGCTCACACAAATGCATTTTCAATCACTACGCACGCATACCTACTGCAAAATTATCAAACACGAACTGTTTTCCGCGGGAACTTCTATATTACTCGGGGATACTGTTTTCTAACAGTGAAAGAATTTTCAAATCGGTTCAGTATTTTAGGAGCCGTTAGGATAGAATGTTTCCTCTTTATTTTATTAGGATAGACAAGCATTAACTTAACTCACAGATATGTAAAACTTTGATCGGTGGTTTCTTACCTTTGGCAAGGGAAGGCATTAAAATATCGTCTCCAGTTGGTTGCATGCTCTAAGTCCACAACATACGTCTTTATCTATTCGAGTCACTGGGTTCACGTTAACTCGTCAAGTTGCCTATTAACTCCCTAGGGCCTAATGTAACTTATTTTATGCGTACATTTTATATTAACTCTAACTTAATAGGTATTGACTTTATGGTTAGGTCTTCTCTAAGGATTCTAGAGGTAACTATTGGTTTAGGAATTAAATATTTTTGGAATGAACGGCCCATTTTACGTGTGTACACAATATATTGAGAGTATGTCCTAGCTTAATTACTTAGTACCTAAAAAAAAAATATGAATGTGACATAACCTGATGGCAAAGATTCATATTTTGAGAAAGTGTAGGCAGTACTAATTTTTAACGGGCTATATAAAAAGTGCTCCCCCCCCTTTCCAAAAGTGCTTAAAAATGATATTTTACAGGCTCAAAACATTATTCCCAATATACTCTTTTGAATTACACGCAGTCCCTTTGCCATTTAGAATTCCAAGACCTCACATGTGGTATTTATGTTCACGTCACTGAATAAGCATTGCCTCATCACCCGGGTTTGTTCGTAAGGGAAGCTTCGGGAGCCAGTCTTCGGGGAAATTAGTATATGGACTCGTAACGATATGAAAAGTGCACTTACGAGGTTTTGTTTCTAAGTTATGTGCCTGCGGCGTTTTCAGTACGGAAGTAAGGATTTGAAATGGATGCTGGTTTTTGTTTTAATGGAAATGTAGAAATTATTTACTGTTACTGTTGTTACTGTTACAGCCTTTTTATCGTCCCACTGCTGGGCACAGGCCTCCTCTCACACGGAGAAGGATTAAGCGTTAATCACCACGCTTGCTCAATCCGGGTTGGTGATTTCAGACTTTATAGTCCAGGTTTCCTCAAGATGTTTTCCTTCACCTTTTTATCAGCCATTGGTGTCTAAGATTTACCTAGAAATTACATACAAACTTAGAAAAGTTGCATTGGTACTTGCCTGACCTGGAATCGAACCCACACCCTCATAATCGAGAGGTTGGTTCTTTACCCACTAGGCCACCACGACGAGAAATTATTTAAATATGAATATTTTAATTAGGTACGTATTGTCTGAAGTTGGTTGGAATCGAATTGGTTAAAAATATGATCATAGCCGGGGGTTAGAACTAGAGAAGCAGATTATGATTGTATTCATATTAACGCTATAACATAATACAAAAGTAAGTGATTAGTATAAAAAATTAAATAAATGTGAACATTTTCATTGTAATGTTTTGTCGTGTGTGTAGGGTAAAGGAAATTAGGTTTTTGTTTACCTTCATACTTCTGTAAAAGAGCCATTTATGTCGGTTCCTACAACAAAGTGTTTTATTATACATTATTATAACCGTTCGTTTGTATGATTTTGATAATCGCAGTATTTTTTTTAATGTTGACGTACAAACAATTAATTCTAAACAGTGTTGAATCTGACTGTACAAGGACGTGTAAAAATGTTGTGACAACATTGTCTTTTTTTTGGCCAAAATAACTGTCCCATATATCGTGTAAAATGAAATACACAACTTTAATTTTAGAAATACATTTCAGAACAATATATTTCAGTTCCACTGAAAGATTTATTTCCATCCACGCCTATAAATTGTGCGAAACAAAAAAACAGTCTAAAAGTACCACATTCAAAAATATAGAGAGCACATACCAAAGTTTATTAAATCGTATCAGAGAAAAATGTCCAGAAAACAGTGAATTAATCATCGTCCAACGGGTCCTACAAAAAATTCTAACAAAGTAAAAATTTTCATACGAATTAAATATTAATTATTGCGACCAGGCTCTGGCAGACTGGCCACGCCCCTCCGGACAAAGGGAAATGATTTATTTGTATTTTTTATTACAACTTGATTATAATTTAGCGGAAGACATTAGTCAACAAATCATTCGCAACTTTCGACCTTATATGCAAGAACATTAAGACGAATTTCCAACTAAGTTGGATCAAAGTTATCGGCAGAACGAATGATAATTTCTGCCAAATTTTCGGACACAAAGCGATAAAGTTTAATTGTATACTCGAGTTAAAAAGTACATTAATTAAATATGGCGAACGACGGACAATGAAAAAGACATTGTGAGGCTTTTTCTTAATGATTCTGATTTAATTATGTGAAGTATTTAGATGGTTATCGAGAGAAGAGCATTAATAAAACACCGCATATATTTGATGGTTAATAAAGTGTGATATAATGACGGTAAAAGTTTTACTTACATCAAAGCTGCGCGGATTGATCGATTATAAGGTTAAGCTACGCTTGGTGCGGTCGGACCATGGATGGGTGACCATCTCGTCATAACGAATTCTTCCATGTATCGAACGATAAGCTGGTGGGTCCCGGTTGTCATTTGAACACCTTTAACAGTCGTTACGGGTACCTAGTTAGAAGCCAGAAAATCTACTGTGGCAAGTTCCATAAAAACGCTGCATTAACTTAGAAATATATGTATACTTTATATATTAAATCTACATACACACAGACAAAGACTGTAGCAGATTAACATTGACCTTCATTTCCTGGGACCTTCAGCCAAGCTCCAGACCTTGAAAACAACAGATATTCTAGATAATAAGGTCATCGGGAATGTACCTACATACACTATTCTCAACTTAATGTTCTTCTGTGAGCTTTGAAGGACATTTCTGACGCTGAGAGTAACATTGTGACTTAGAAGGACATTTTATGAATAGAAAGATAATCTTAGTTCAATTGAGCTTAAATATGAGGAGTTATTTCCAAGATTTCTCATTAAGTATTTTTGTGGTGTGAAAATTATTACTATGTAGTTCTTAAGTATATATTTTTAGTAACAATTTCTAGAAGTAGTGAATCTTTAAATAATATAATTTTTAAATAAAACTACTTTTACGGATTTTATCGCGGTTATATTAATATTATTTAATCCCGACCATTTAACCAGCCACAGTTGAGCGTCTACCTGCTGTTCTTCCATACATAAGAGGAGTCACAGACAAGATTGGCTACATCTTGAAGCGAGCTTCAATCAAAACCTACTTCAAGCCGCTGAAGAAGATCAGTCAATTCTTACCACCTGTCAAGTGTCACATACCTCTACAAGATGCGGGTGTATACAAGCTTGAATGTGATTGTGGTCTCTCTTACATAGGCCAAACTAAAAGAAGCGTAGGGACCCGCGTAAAAGAACACATCGCCGATGTCAAACACCGCCGTTCCAGACAGTCAGCAGTTTGTGAACACACACTAGACAAGGCCCAGCATTACATCAGATTTGATAAACCACAAGTCCTTGCAAAAGAAAACCGATTCCTACCTAGGATGATTCGCGAGGCTATTGAAATTAAAAAACATCCAAATTTCAATAGAGAAGATGGCTGGTGCATACCACCTGCTTGGAATCCCATCATAGAAACTATTAAATCAAAATCCAAGCCTACAACTGCTCGACCTAAGGATACAGTGAGCTCGTTTTGCGTGAATCGGATTTTCAATAATAATCAACAAAATGTAGGGTAGCTGTTTGTAACTAATATATCAAGACGACCAACACCTTAGTCTGCCCGTGACCATGGATGCTGTAAAGGATCCGAAACGTCGGGATTAAATAATATTAATATAACCGCGATAAAATCCGTAAAAGTAGTTTTATTTAAATGTCTAATATTCGCGTAAGTGTCAGAAATCAATATAATATAATTTTTAATATACGAATGTGTTTATTGTACTCCAACACAGAATTACGATGTAAGATATCCAAACAGATATAATCTGAACAATCCAATAAACGCATAAAACATATTTATATTTATAACACGCGTCTCGCCAGCCGAGGAATTATCCACTATCGAACAATCTAGAACAATTTCAAGCCTAAACCAATAAATGTAAAACTACTTTTATATCTCTTACAGGTTACATTTATGATCCCAATTATTTTATTTAATAAAAATATGTTGTACCCCGGGTAACTGGGTTGAGGAGGTCAGATAGGCAGTCGCTTCTTGTAAAGCACTGGTACTCAGCTGAATCCGGTTAGACTGGCAGCCGACCCCAACATAGTTGGGAAAGGGCTCGGAGGATGATGATGATGATGATGTTGTATCCCGCGGTTTCACTTATTTTTAGCTTTGACAAAACATGTAGGGGTACTTATCGCTCGCTCCAATTTTTTTAGCTTAAAGGAGTAGTAACTTTGATCATCACACAAATGAATAATTAGCATAAAAAGCGAAAATTATTCCAGGTACAAAGTAAGTCTACAACTGGGATTCCCTACCTATTATTCTATGTGCCAGTATATGCTTCCCTAAAGTTTACGCTAAAATACTACGCCCCCTTATCACATACGACATTTTGAAATTGAACATCACTAAAAGGGGCTGTAATTTTCCTGAACATTTTCAAAATTCATGCATCTCAGGTTTGAAACCAAATTAATTTAACGAACTTGAAAATATTATTTAACAATTTTACCTAAGTACATGTTAAATTATCTGTCTATAAAATTGTAATCAGGCGATCAACAAACTCCGTTAAGCTGAAAATGCAATTTTAAATAGTCGAGTGCATTTCTCTGATATAAAAAACAATGATTTATTTTATCAGATCCCACGGGCCAGTGACTTGATGTCTTTATTATAAAAATGGCCTCACTTGAGATGCAAACAGATTGTGCATATGATACCACATCGTGTACAGATCTATTAAAAACTATAATACTAGTTTCTGCTAGGGGTTTCACCCGCGTCCCGAGAGAACTTCTTCCAAGAGAATCCAACAGTGAAAGAAATTCAAATTCGTGGAATAGTTTCGGAGTAATGTCAAACAAATAAACAATCAAATCTTATATTATAAAGAGGAAATCTCTTTATAATATTAGTGTAGATAAGTATACATTATGCAACAAATGATGACTTGCGCAAGACGGCTGGCAGGAGCTGGATGCGAGAAGCCGAAAATCGATCTCAGTGGCGTGCACTTGGAGAGGCCTATGTCCAGCAGTGGACTGCGATAGGCTGATGATGATGATGATGATGCAACAATTTTCCGTGGCTACTTGAAGATACTACTTGAATTATTAGGAATCAATTAAAACCCTTTATATGCAATACACCTACCTATACAGGGTGTGTCGTTCACAATCACATTAAATCCTATCGCTATATACTTTATGATATTCTATGGCGAATTGTAAAAACAATAACCTAATCCATTCAGTGGTTTAACCACAGGAGTCATTTTTCGTTTTTATAATTTACAACATCATGTGTAAAGCAGAGATAAAGTTAGGAGTATCGAATGTTTTGATCAGTTGACAGCCGTCAGTTTTCAAGGGAGAATTTCAGTTGTTTGTAATGACTGATTTTTGATATGGTGTTCTAATATTCGCACATTTTTATTATATTTACTTTGTTTGAATTTTTTTTTTATTTTTATTTTTACGTATTTATCTTTTTTCTTTGTGTTAATCGACATACATATATTAACCAGTATATTAACGCATTTCATTTAATGTGATTGTGAACGATACACCCGATATACCTATCTAAATAATTTGAACACCAAGATATTTTTTTTAATTGTTTTTAACCAGCTATTAATTTATGTAACGAAACCTTTCACGATTCATAAGTCATTGCTATTGAGGACCCATACCTTTATGACATTGGCTAGTTGTTATCCATGAGCGGGAAACAATTCCTGGTGGAATTGTGGGTAGCAGCTCTTATAACTATCATCATCATCATCCTCCGAGCCTTTTTCCCAACCATGTTGGAGTCGGCTTCCAGTCTAACCGGATTCAGCTGAGTACCAGTGCTTTACAAGAAGCGACTGCCTATCTGACTTCCTCAACCCAGTTACCCGGGCAGCCCAATACCCCTTGGTTAGATTGGTGTCAGACTTTCTGGCTTCTGACTACCCGTAATGACTGTCAAGGATGTTCAATGACAGCTAGGACCTACAGTTTAACGTGCCATCCGAAACACAGTCAATGATGTCTAAGATATACTTAGAAAGCACATACAAACTTAGAAAAGTTGCATTGGTACTTGCCTGACTTGGCATCGAACCCGCGCCCTCATACTTTAGAGGTTGGTCCTTTACCCACTAGGCCACCACGACTTCTTCTATACAAATATATAACTATAATCCTACTATTATATAATTCGTTTAAACAAAGTCGTGATCACGTAGTAGGAAAAGTCAGTTAATTGAAGGACTTTAGCAATGTGCAGTCGCATCGCGGAGCTGGTTACACGAGCCACTGCTTAGTAAATACATGGTTTAGGGTCAAAATTAAAATAACATTGTCTGGAAACTACTATCAATAAATAGAGGTCGATTAAATTAGGTGTCAATCATGGTATTGTCTGTGAGAGGAGAGAGTTTCGGAGATAAGCGCTCGAACAGAAACTCCAAATAACATATGTAACATAGATTTTTTTTTTCAGATTATACTGAGAGTCAAGCAAACAAACTCCTTAGCTTAAGAATATAAATATTTGGCTATTGACACTACATATATGTAGGTAAGAGTCACGTTTTTACCCGACTGCGCTCCGCAAAGGAGAGTTACTTATGTGTCATCAGCCTCTGTATATATCTGTTTTTTTTTCTAAATGAAATAAATTTATATGATTCGCAGAAGATTCAAAAACAATATTCTTTTCTTTTTTAGCCTATATGTTCTTAGTAAGTACTTATAATATCTAACTTCTAACAGAATACTTAACCCGTCAGTCTATGCAATAGACACTAAGCCAAGCTTTATGAATATTAAAATACCTATTAAAACGATCTTAACTTATCCACACTTAAGCTCTTTAACAAAAGGACGTCGTAAATATCAAAACCTTTCAAATTACATTCTACATTAAAATAAATTATTTTAACTGCATCTAGGAAATAATATCTCTCGTAATCGGGGGTGCATCCTTACAGCGCATTTGTTTACCAACCTCAACTTACATAAAAACCATGGGAATTTCAACCTTAACGTATTGTAATAGAAATGAGCTCGTTTGCATGTAATATTGCAAGTGTTTAAGGGATCTGTTAGAGACGTGACGCGCGAGACGTTTACGCGGGAAACATATTTTATTAAAATTTTCCATCTTCCTAGTTCTGTTCAAATGTGGGCAAAGATCAGTTGCGGTACGGCGATGTTTCTGCCTATCTTCATAATTATATCATCCTCCTGCCCTTATCCCAATTTTATTTGTGGTCGGCGCAGCATGTTTTCTCCTTCCATACTCTTCTATCTGCCGTCATCTCACAAGTAACATTCTTTCTTACCATATCTACTTTCACACAATCCATCCATCGTTTCTTTGGTCTTCCTCTTCCTCTATAACCGTCTACATTCATACTCATCATCTTCCTCACAACATGATTCTCATTCCTCCGCATCACATGCCCATACCATGACAGCCGGTTTCCACGCAGTTTTTCTGATACTGGCGCTACTTTCAAACTTCCTCTTATATACTCATACCTGACTATCCATTCGCGTAGCGTATCTTTATAATTATAGAGTCACCATATTTTTCTTACAATACTAACATTATAAATGCAAAACTACTGAACACATTTTATGGAAGTAAGTACACAGACAGTCTAGAGCCTGAGAAAGGAATAGGCTACTCTGTTTACCCGAGTGCGCCCAGTCCTTTTGAGACGTGGATGGAACTACAAGTAACAGCTAGATATATTAAGCGAATTTCCAAAACACTTATCTACACTCATCATCATCCTCCGAGCCTTTTCCCAACTATGTTAGGGTCGGCTTCCAGTCTAACCAGATTCAGCTGAGTACCAGTGCTTTACAAGAAGCGACTGCCTATGTGACCTCCTCAACCCAGTTACCCGGGCAACCCGATACCCCTTGGTTAGACTGGTGTCAGACTTACTGGCTTCTGACTACCCGTAACGACTGCCAAGGATGTCACACTTATCTACACTAACATACCTAAAAATAATTATCGTCTCAGCCATTTAATTTTACCTTTTTTCTCACCATTGCAACCATTACCAAATCCCCATACACTTTTAGGCACAAAACTAGCTTGTATAATGTCGCTTCTGCACCTTAGTCTACATTTCATAGCGGCGTCGTCAGTCGGCAGGGAGTTAATGAGCAAGCTTTGTTACCATCGCGCTGTGGCTTACTGGCAACAGCAGAGTATGAGACACGTAATTTTGTCTGCTAATTATCTACCTACACTTTTAGTCTGTGGCACGGCCTATGGGTGTTACGCTTGTGGAGTGTGTATGTGTTTTTGCAAGAATAATGACGATTTCTTTTCGATCTCAAATAAGATTTCCTGGATGTCAAATGCTAGGAATAAGGAGAAATAAGCACGATTAAAAGGAAAACCATCAAACCAAGTTTAACTAAGTCAATGTTTTTTTTTTTTCATATCAGATGGGTTTTACAATAAAACGTGGAAAGAAGAAAATTTGTC
Source organism: Helicoverpa assulta (assembly GCA_963856015.1). Taxonomy (NCBI): domain Eukaryota; kingdom Metazoa; phylum Arthropoda; class Insecta; order Lepidoptera; family Noctuidae; genus Helicoverpa; species Helicoverpa assulta. Next base: position 12,110,533 of record CAWLCW010000012.1, read on the forward strand.
GTTTTTTTTCAGACCAGTTCCTATGTCAGCTGTTTACTATTGCATGACTTTGACAAGAGTGGTAGGTATCTACTTAACTTTTATAGTCAATCTGGAAAACGATTCAAATTATAGATGATCTTCTTTTGTTTAATTTAAATAGCCTTCATGACAGGCATAATGATTGAATGGACAGGCAGAATATTGCTCATAATTAAGACCGTCAAATAATATCGCCATGAGGAAACCTATTATTTCCAGAGTCCAGTTCAATACGAAAGTAGAAATTTTCAAAAATTAAGATTGACGTCGAATATTTTCAGCAATCGAAAAAAGTGTCACTTAATGAAAATTGAGTGTTCCTAATAAGTTTAGGAATGATAAAAACCTTGAATATTTGATAACGATCCAGTTCCTCCTAATTGCTAATGACGTTATTAAGATTAATTCTTGGAATAAAAGCTTTTCCTGAAAGTTCATTGACCCTGAATTTATTCGTTTCGTTTGTTTTGCTAAGATTAGTTGGTTAATCTTAATCTATTAATGTCGTGGTTTGTAACGAAACTGTTCTAGTTTTAAAGTTTAGGCTAAGGCCCGGTTGTTCGTACGTTACGGTAAAGTTAAAGTTAAAATTTTACGGTTGTCAATTTTGACCACGGTTAATTTGACATTTTTATTATGAAATTTTAACGTTTAACAACGCTTTTTGAATTTAAACCCTGTTAATTTTACTGTAACTAGAATTTAACCCTAACCTTGACGTAACTGAGCTTCGAACAACTGGGCCTAAGTAAGTAAGCTGTAATTAATAATAAGAAAAATATATTTTTGTTAAAAGTTTGTTGTTTGAACTTCCTAACCTCGAGAATTACAGAACCAATTTGATTATTTTTTTCAGTGATTAGTAAGTAGGTAGTTATGTCTATTTTTGAGGTCTCGAAATATTGAGATGGTGTATTTTATCCAGGTGCATAGACTCTCAGTCTGCAATACACATTTGTTAAAAAAACAGAGTATAGTAGAAAATATTAAGCTTGAACAATGGACATCCTAGCGTCGATTGTCTTAATTTATTTTCACAATAGTATTAAATTGTTTCACTCGGAATAATCAAACGAATACATCCAATAGTTTCCTGAAAGTACTCGTTACAGAGAAACTACACAACACTCAAATGTACCACTGTAAGCAATTTCGAGAAGCACCAACCCTCTTACATGCTAAGAGCATAATAACACACACACACACATTTACACACTCACCCACTCGCCCTCATACTCACATGTACACGGAGAAAGGAAAGACAATGGAGATGTCATAAGGAAGGTAGGTCAGGCGCCTTCTTGTAGGTCACGCGACCTACGGTAGGCGTGATCAAAAAGATCAGTTACCAAAACTAACGAGGTATTCGAGTTCCTTGTCAAATCAAGACCAATCTTTTGGATTGGTGATTTTATTTTGAAAAAGTGGACGAATTCTAATGAAGGCGTATGAAGGCAAAGCTAGTAACGTTCCTCGGCCCGCTAGTTTATTAAGAGATATTGCGTTATGAGATCTCTGGTAGCCATTTTGTTCTCCATGCACATACCTCGCACAGATAACGCAAGGTAAAACATTCAAAGATTTCTCAGTAGTACAAATACGCCATTTAAAACCATAGTAATGTTTGCTAGTGGAAATATGGATAATTTTATTCTTGAGACACTACGGCATGCTAATGCGAGCACCTAAGAACAAAACTAGGGAGTGTCCAGGTGTCCTAGGGATGTGAGATCGTCCTGAGAGGATAGTTTTCAAAATTTAAGTTTGTTTAGTCCTCACTAATATTGTATAAAGTAGGTAATTCTGTCTGTTTATCCTTCCGTACCAAAAAAAATACGTGTGGCACTCGGGGACTGCCGCGGTAAAGCTATTGCATAGCGCACAATACGTCTAATCGCACGACATACAGCGCCGTGTCGAAGACTGCCGAACTGACACGACGTTAGACGATGCACGGCCTTCAAGCCACACCTCCGTGCCCGTCGGAGTGGGGAGCGTGAGGTTTTTTCGTTACGGAATTTCTGGATTTGGTCCCCGCGCTCAAGGCCTGCGATAGAAGCTATGCAATAGCTTAAAAATCTGGTGCTGGAAGAAGCTCCCTCGGAACGTGGGTGGAACCGCGGGAAACAGTTAGTGTACATTATAAACAATAATTGTGTTAAATCAAATATATCATAACTTTCGTCTCTTTTTTTTATGGACTAAGAATAGCCATATTTAAAAATAAATTATAAATAGTATTCACAGCCCTACGTGTAATTTTTAACTTATTTATAGGAAAGATAGGTACATCACCAACATTGCTTAACTATTTAGCAAAGTACCTATATTTAAGAAACCAATGTACATACAGAAACGTAACATCAAGAGACATCATCATCATATCAGCCAATTGCCGTACACTGCTGAACTACCACCACTATAGACTCGAAAATTTGGAGAAAAACAAATTAAGAAAGACATTCTCAATTTCTTATTTAACCCCCGAAAGAACACTTAAACTGGAAACTGAAACTAGTATTTAATTAAACCGTAGTGAGTGGTAACCCTAGCGTGCCCGGCGTGCAGTCGCAATTCAACCTACATTACCTTTATTAAACGATATTAGCGTGAGGAGAGCGCGCAGGGATTTACATGTTCTATTCTATATACGTATATGTGTATAGTTATATACATGGTGTTAGGGAGAATTCGAGAGCAACACTTTGTTTGCGGTTTCAACTGATTTTACTTTAGTTGATTATGATTTCTTGTGTTTTCGACCCCTAATGAATAAAGGGTTATTAGTTTGTCCGCTTGGATGTGAGGCAAGGTTTGATTTGATTTGAAAAAAAAATATATATTTAGTCGCTAATTTTATAACTAGTGTAACCTGCAAAGATTTAATCTTAACTAACCAAACTTATTAACATTAGTCGACATAAAAATCGAAGACCTTAAATAAACACACATCGGGCCTGCTGGAAAGATTTCTTAAGAAATAAGCAGAGCTTTGTACTTGATTGTTTTATTTTTCTTCTTATCTCATAAACGGTTAAATATTTAACCTGTTTAATAAATAAATTCAGATCAACAAATCAGTCTGCCCTTTCATGTAATAGTTGGTTGAAAATTAAAAGGTTTTCCAACACTTGAACAAAGCACATTACAGCTACTTATGAAGTAAGACGCCGTCACAAGGGACGCGCTTAAGCGATTTACATGCGAAGTAATTGATTGCCTGTATATTATCACATGAATTATGTATGCCAGTGTGGTCCAAGTTATGAGAAATGGCGTTTTGATCAGGTTTGTAAAAAATATCTATACTCTATACATATAATAAATCTGTAGAAAAGTAATTTTTGTACATTGAAGAAATTGACAAAAAAAATAGCCAGCATGTTAAAGGATAACTAACAGAACCCATTTCCGTCATTTTTGTCTGTTTATCTGTTTGTTTGTTCGCGATTCACGTAAAATCTACGAATTCAATGCAGACAATGCTTATATACAAAAATTCTACGTAACTTGGGATATTACGTAGTTTTTGTTTCATCGAAATCGATTCACTCTATCAAAAGATATGATTAATTTTGTGAATTCAAGATGTAAAATATTACGACACGCAATCTGTTTGTCAAAACTGTACATTTGAATGTTGTTCTTATATTTGTTGTTCGGCCTATTATTAATCTTTACACAGAAAATCACACCTTTATAAGTAACTTCGGAAGAAAAACAAATGAAAATTTTGTTTAGCCAAGGTTAAAGTAGCTCCATCTGTGGTAAAAATACATCAAATTTGTCAAAAGAGCGAGGTGGTAAATGACAATTAATTATCATACATTCTTTATAGAGGATTATTATTTCAACAGATGGAGTTGTGTATTTTCCGTAATTCACCACATTTTAACACGTAGTGTAATTTTTCGATAGACATTTCAATAGTGTTTGTCAGTTTGCCGTACCACATCAAAATCCAACTATAATTATTACCTTGATGAAAAGAAAATTAATAGTTCTCAACCAAATTTAAAACGGTGCCATCTAAATTATTTTTTGAACATTATGTCAAAAATGATGACTTTAGTGGAACAATTAATTATCATTTAAAGTTACAGATGGAGTTCATATCAGGATTTTTTCATAAACATAGTTTAGCTTATCTTCCACTAATGTGGTGGCCTTAAAACAAATTACTTTGAGTGAGAAGTATTAAGTAGATCTTAATTATTTTTTCTGATGCAAAATATGTAAACTTAATCCTAGAAAGCGGTATCCGGTAAGCGTGAGGTAGGTAATGTAGGATTCTGTAGCTTTAAAAACAAGCCCAGGTACAAAGTGCAGATAAGAAATGGGAGCTTTCTCGATTTAATACCATACACACGTAAAATGCTTTATGCGTCTGGAAACGTACAAATTACGCGTCGCATACCAGAGACATGCTTACTTTCAACTTCTGATCGCAAATACACTGTTCACGATTACGAACAGTCTCAGTAAGACCCGAGCCAAGTCTAAAAAAACACCTTTTATATAAAACTACGTTTGATGTCATTCAATTACAAAGTCAGAATTGTTCTCTGCTGCAAATCCTATCCACCTATATCCTATCCTAATCCAGCATGCATTGCAGGTGTGCATTGCACAAAAACAAATGGTATCCTATTAGAGAAGTCAAAAGAGTCGGCCTGCCAACGTCAGCTTTTGCGCTAAGCAAGTGTTCTTAATAGTACCATCAGAATTACATTCATCGTTGAATGAGGTGAATACATTTTCAGAAACCACAATAACAGTAGGAGCCAAAGCGTATGATCGCTTCATAGAGCTCTGATTGGGCCCAGGTGACCAACTCAGGTCTGATTTGTTCGTTCATCAGATCTTTGAAAGTGTTTCGGTGGATACTTACTGTCGTCCTGTTTACGTGTGACACAAAATATGGTATATAAACGTCCTCCGCAAGAGCGAAATTTTCCCGGTGTGCGGTAGTGACGCACAGTATACAACACTTATGTTTCTTTTGATTTGCTGGCTCCACCAAGAAATGACAAATTGCGAGCGTACATTTTGAAAATCTTGGCAAAACTGCAGGTTTCAAGTACGAACACATGAAGTAGACTCTCACAGATACGTACATTTTGCCTATTCGTGAACTAATGCAAACATTTCGGTGGAGTCCCTCCCGGTTTAGACCTAACCCCACATTAGGCATGCGCGATCCTCGGGCGTGTGAGTAGCGCGTGCGTCGCGAGCACGCTGCGTGAGCGTCGCGTTTTGCTGCCCTGCGGCATTTGCAGCGCGCTCGACTTGACGTTTAACTGCTAAGGCGTTTAGCGGGCGGCGGGGATAGCGGGCGAAGGGGTAAGAACGCAACTCGAGCGCCGCGTGCTCGCCGCGAGCACGTCACTTGCACTTTTCACACATGCCGCAGGGCAGCAAAACGCGACGTTCACGCAGCGCGCTCGCGACGCCCGCGCTACTCACACGCCCGAGGATCGCGCACGCCTAATGTGGGGTCAGCCTTACCATAGTGAGTAAGTGCACAGAAAATCCCCAATTCATACAAGTCATACAATTGTTTCTCCCCAGTAGTGAAACTATCCTACCCTATGCGCCTGCTGCTGATGATGACTCATTTTATCATCCATCCAGCTATTCCCCAACTATGTTGGTGTTGGGCTTCCAGTCACCGAATCTGTTTGAGTACCAATATTTTGCTTGGAGCGACTACCTATCTACCTATCTTCAATCCAGTCAACTACACAAGACGATATCCATGGTAAGACTGACAGACTTTCTGGCTTCTGATTAGTCGCAGCAGCTGCAAAAAATGTACAAATGACAGCTTTGTCAGACTCAAAGCATAAAGACATAGATTATAGCTATTTCCTGTGAAAATTACTTACGCACCATACGTAATAATTTTCCAAATTGGCTGACTAGATCCAGAGATTTCCACAACGTCACAAACTTTACTTCTTTTGTTTAGATAAATGGTCACATCCACAACACAACCTTGATCATTGAATCTATGCGACTGCGAAGTGGTAATCCTAATTATACTGTCACGTGAAAGAATGCACCTACGAGATAAGTAGTATTTTGACTATTCTATATCGCCCACGCAGACGAAGTTGCGGGCAACAGCTAGTATAGTAATATTTGACAACTAATGTGGTTCTCAGACTGTTTAGATTGTTACTATTGAATGTGAAACTTAAAATTGTGACTACTATTTTGGATAGAGAGATATATAAATCAATAAGTGGCAAGTAATCTGAGTGGGAGTCGCTGTTTATTTTCACCCCTACATATGACCACGTTTGATGCGATTCAGCTGGTACGTCGAGTCAAGAAAAAGGTATCGGATTTTTATATTAATTTAAAGCGAATTGGTCCCGACTGTGTACACGTAATGTAAATACGATAAACGCGAGTTTCATAATTATTTCACCTAATGGTAAGTGACAATTGCTATTTTCCATAAAAAATCCGCTTTTGCTTATCATGTCGCTATCGCTTTTACGCACACCACACTCGAATCCGTTAAAATACGTAAATGTATTTCAGATAGCACAAAGAACATATCTATAAGGAAGCGATTCCAATTACATCGGTAATCGATTTTTGAGTGTTTTCAGTAATGAATCGATTCTTTTTATCGATGTTTTAGTTATTGGATTTTAGAGGGCGTTTGTGTCATGTCCTTTACAATACAGTACGTTAGAACGATGTATTGAACGTTTCAAAAATGTAATTACTTTTATCGTATTAAATGGTTGCTTTTTAGGGTTCCGTAGCCAAAATGGCAAAAACGGAACCCTTATAGTTTCGTCATGTCCGTCTGTCCATCTGTCCGTCTGTCCGTCTGTCACAGCCGATTTACTCGGAAACTATAAGTACTACAGTGATGAAATTTGATGGGAATATGTGTTGTATGAACCGCTACAAAAATATGACACTAAATAGTAAAAAAAAGAATTGGGGGTGGGGCCCCCCATACATGTAACTGAGGGATGAAATTTTTTTTTTCGATGTACATACCCGTGTGCGGTATCAATGGAAAGGTCTTTTAAAATGATATAATGTTTTCTAAAAAACATTTTTCTTAAAGTGAACGGTTTTTGAGATATCAGCTCTCAAAGTCGTAAAAAGTATGTCCCCCCCCCTCTATTTTTATAACTACGGGGTATAAAATTCTAAAAAAAATAGAGGTGATGCATGCTAATTAACTCTTTCAACGATTTTTGGTTTGATCAAAGTATCTCTTATAGTTTTTGAGATAGGTTGATTTAACTGTAATTTTGGTTAAGTTATTACGGAACCCTTTGTGCGCGAGCCCGACTCGCACTTGGCCGGTTTTTGATCTTCATTCGATGATTTTAAATATTTGTTACCTACTATTTTTTTTTACTGTTTCTAGACACAAAAAAGTAAAAAATGCGTTAAATATTTTTGAACAAACAATTACAAATAACCATTACAAAGTTCACCCGTCATACCAACATTAATTGTGTTCCTAATTTAGAAAATTAATCAAAACCTACTTCATGACAATGTTTCAAAAATCATGGCGAAGATCAAAGGCTAATTTAATTTTACGACTTTTAGTCCGATATCAATTAAGTTCATTAATTTTATTACTTTTTAATGAGTTAGAGGAAATAAGGCCGACTACCATCGTATGGTTATTTTATGTCGCAATATCTCACAAAAAATATAATTTATTATAGTTTTAAAATTTTTTTTTAATGAAAATTGGTATAGGTAAGTCATATTTTAAAAGCCTTTTAAGATTAGGGTCACATGCCATAAAATGTAAAAAATTGCAATCCAAACTAATATTATAAATGCGAAAGTAACTCTGTCTGTCTGTCTGTCTGTCTGTCTGTCTTTCTGTCTGTCTGTCTGTCTTTTCTTCACGCCTAAACTACTGAACCGATTTGTGTGAAATTTGGTACAGACATAGTTTGAAACTTGAGAAAGGACATAGGATAGTTTTTATTACAAAAAATAAAAATTAAAAATAAAATTTATTACGGACATACAGTGCCATCTATTGGTCAAATGTCGAAATGCTGTTCCTATGCTCCGTAGATAGATGGCGTTAATCGCGCAATGGTGTCATTACACGTGTTCGGTTCATGTTATTGTTTTAATTCATCGGAAAATCCATCAGAAAAATGTAAATAAACAGTAAAAAGGTGTAAAAAAATTAATATTAATATAATAAAAGTTTTACTACAAAGAAAATGCTCTAACGGAGTATAGATAATTCTATTAGTACTACGCGCAATTGTGTCGATCGTTACACGAGTTCGGTTCATGTTGTTTTAATTCATCGGAAAAAAGTAAATAAATAGTAAAAAGGTATGAAAAAAATTAAATAACAATATAATACTACTTTTAGTACAAAGAAAATGCCCGAACGGAGTATAGATAAATAATCCGAGTTGTCACTATGCTCGATAGATGGCGTTGGGATCGAAATAGATCGCGCTATGGTTTCGTTACACGCATTTGGTTGGGTATCGGCCGAGCGCTTCGGTACCGTCGTGGAAAAATTGTATTGTCGGTTGTATGGTCGTTTATGTGGATTGGTCCTGTTTCGTAAATTCTAATTTGGTTCCGTTGTATTTGTCGATTTGGTACAGACATAGTTTGGAACTCGAGAAAAGACATAGGATAGTTTTTATCCCAAAAATCCTGCGGGAGCGGGAACGTCTCAAAAATCCCGCGAGATCGGGAACTATGTGGGTAAAACCAAAAATCTGCCGGAAGTCACTATTCCACGCGAACGAAGTCGCGGGCAAAAGCTAGTAAACTTTTATATTTTATTGTTTAAATTATTACCGAACTTAGACTTTATTCGTTTTGTGGAAATCGAATGATCGTAAAAATAATGTCTTCGAAACGTTTGAAACGACTTCCTGTTTATAATGGACCCTTATTTTATTGAAAACATCAAGCTCATAATTTGATTGCGAAAGTTTAATACCTACAGACACATGTAGATACCTGTTACTGTTACAGCCTTTTTATCGTCCCACTGCTGGGCACAAGCCTTCTCTCACACGAAGAAGGATTGAGCATTAATCACCACGCTTGCTCAATGCGGGTAGGTGATTTCAGACTTTAAGATGTTTTCCTTTACCTTTTGATCAGCCATTGGTGTCCAAGATATACTAGAAAATACATGTAGATTTTTTATTTTGGTTTTTTAGTTTGGGAAATTATCAGTCAGAGATAACTCCAGCCGTGGGCTAAAAACTTGGCTGGAGCCATTTGTGTTCCTGAGAGCTGCAGCTACCCTTTCCAACAATCCCGGAGGATCATCTTTATCTCCTGAGCCTTTTCCCTACTTTGTTGGAACCTGCTTCTAGTCCTATAACCGAATGCAGCTGAGTACCAGTGTTTTGCAAGGAGCGACTGCTTATCTGTCCTCCTTGTAAGACTGGTTGTCAGACTTACCAGCTTCGTGGGTCTGTGGGCGGTGAGTTCGGGTGGCTCATCGTCCTTCTGTCTGCTTAGACGACAGACCCGTGTCGACGGCGCGCGTTGTTCCACGCGCTCCTCAAAGAGATGTCAGCAACCCCAGCGGGGCCCAGCAGGGCCAAGGCCTGCCGGGGCTGCGGGTTGTTCGAAAGAGATACCGCGGCCCTGGTACATAAAAGGCCCATGACGGAACACGACGGTTTTTAGTCAAAAAGAGTCTGACACTCCCTCACCGCTGCTAACCCACAGCGGGAGGGGTCATTTGATGATTTTTGACGTCGTTAAAAAAAAGAAAAGACTTACCAGCTTCTGACTTCCTTTAACGACTGCCAAAGCTAAAATGACAACCGGAACCTACAGTTTAACGTGTCTTGGCTTGCCAAGGATAATATCTCTTACAATGTAAGTGAGCCCGGAGGAAACGAACAAACAAGTCCCAGAGTGAATTAAAATTCCCCTAACAAAACAAACGATTATTCCCATATGATAAATTCGAACATCTGTATACCAAATTCCCAGTTAATACAGTAGGTATGTCATAGATAGTGTAGTTAGTGCTGTCGGGATGAACATCGATGCTTGTTGAACAGTAATTAGTGGATTCCAATGTGCTTTGACGGCGCCGCTCTTTGATCGTGGCGCGCCGTTGATTCTGCCTAACTGGATGTGACATGTAGTTTTTGGATTTTGTGAAATTGCAATTTTCTTGGATATAATTTTTCGGTGTGTTTGGTTAGTAAATAAGTTAGTTGGGAAGATGATGTCAGTTTGAAGTATGGAAACAGAAATAATGCTACTCTTACCCTTAGTTAAGGACAATTTTACCTAGTTATTTTTATGTAGGTACTTAAACAGTATGTTTCTCTCGCTACTACTTGTGACTGTAGTTTAATTCATACATCATACACCATACATAAAAAAACTTAAAGCTATATGCAACTACAAAGGCATCTAAACTATGCACTTTCAATTTTAAAGTTTTTACTTATGGTTAAGCGGATATTAGAGAAAGTGTGTGGTATCGGTGATTAAGTAGTTGTTGCATAATGTCGTCTGTCAAAATAAAGACGGAGATGTCCTGCGGAAAAGCCAAAGAAAGTAGCTAGAAACAGATCAGAGCAAAAATAAATAAAATCTTTATAGACAACAACTTTCGAATGTCTTGAAATCAAGCACTTTATACATTTTATTTATTTATTTATGATAGGTAACTTCACAGCGTACATTACATTACATTAAATCATCATACAAAACATTACGCCAATTATGAAGTACACTAATCCAAACTAATATTATAAATGCGAAAGTAACTCTGTCTGTCTGTCTGTCTGTCTGTCTTTCTGTCTGTCTGTCTGTCTTTTCTTCACGCCTAAACTACTGAACCGATTTGTGTGAAATTTGGTACAGACATAGTTTGAAACTTGAGAAAGGACATAGGATAGTTTTTATTACAAAAAATAAAAATAAAAAATAAAATTTATTACGGACATACAGTGCCATCTATTGGTCAAATGTCGAAATGGATCAGGGATCTTCTCAGGGATCTTCTCAGGGATCAGTCAGTTAGGAAATGCCGACCTCAGCGTTCTTATAATGACGTGTAAAAGTGATGTAATGTCCAACTTGCAAAATAAACGATTTCATTTCATTTCATTTCAATGCTGTTCCTATGCTCCGTAGATAGATGGCGTTAATCGCGCAATGGTGTCATTACACGTGTTCGGTTCATGTTATTGTTTTAATTCATCGGAAAATCCATCAGAAAAATGTAAATAAACAGTAAAAAGGTGTAAAAAAATTAATATTAATATAATAAAAGTTTTACTACAAAGGAAATGCTCTAACGGAGTATAGATAATTCTATTAGTACTACGCGCAATTGTGTCGATCGTTACACGAGTTCGGTTCATGTTGTTTTAATTCATCGGAAAAAAGTAAATAAATAGTAAAAAGGTATGAAAAAAATAATAACAATATAATACTACTTTTAGTACAAAGAAAATGCCCGAACGGAGTATAGATAAATAATCCGAGTTGTCACTATGCTCGATAGATGGCGTTGGGATCGAAATAGATCGCGCTATGGTTTCGTTACACGCATTTGGTTGGGTATCGGCCGAGCGCTTCGGTACCGTCGTGGAAAAATTGTATTGTCGGTTGTATGGTCGTTTATGTGGATTGGTCCTGTTTCGTAAATTCTAATTTGGTTCCGTTGTATTTGTCGATTTGGTACAGACATAGTTTGGAACTCGAGAAAGGACATAGGATAGTTTTTATCCCAAAAATCCTGCGGGAGCGGGAACGTCTCAAAAATCCCGCGAGATCGGGAACTATGTGGGTAAAACCAAAAATCTGCCGGAAGTCACTATTCCACGCGATCGAAGTCGCGGGCAAAAGCTAGTATAACAATAATGATAATTTGTCGAAAGAGTGGCGGATAACAGGCAATGCACTATTATTATGATGATACATGATAGAAGATGAAAGTTTTTTGCATTTGAGCACTACATTTCAGGGTGTATTGCAGTACCTATCGTTTTTGCAATGTATGTGTTATCCGATAGAGTACCTAAATTAAAAATCGTTGCGGCTAAATAAAAAATGCATTTTAAAATACTAGTAAATAAAAACTATAACATGTCACTTCCAGCGAAGTCACATCGCGGACACATAAAAAACAGATTCATAGCATACATAATATATTTATGTTCAGTTGTATATTTATTATATATTAATTTGATGTAATATATTAGTGGAACAGTGACCACAAGACTTGACAAAAAATATTACGGTTGATATTTTTGGCAGTACCTATATAATTACATACGGTTTATGGTACATGTTTGTCGGTTTATCCTTGAAGGAGGTTACAAAAAATGGTTGCTATGGTGATAGAAGTTGAGCTCATTAGAGGTATGGTGGATACACATCTATTAGAGCTGAGAATCGAATTCAAAGGACGCCTCGCACTTAATAATCCGAGCCGAACGCGGCGAAGAAATCGCTTCTATTTTTAACCAACTTAAAAAAGACGTTCTCAGTTTTACCCTATAAGTTTATATGATTCTGAGATTTGAGGTGAACAAGTTTTTGCTTCTTGGAAATAATCTATACCTACTGATATACTTATCAAAACGACGAATTCCCTGTTAAGCAAGCGATTCTTAATAATCAACTAAACTTTTTATACTCATTTTAATGATCTCATAATAATACTTGTTTCTTAATTATTCATCATGTAACACTCGAGATAATATTATTAGTTACTTTATTAATAACTAGCCGTTTTCCCGCGGTTTCACCCGCGTCCCGTGGGAACTACTGCCTGTACTGGGATAAAATATAGCCTATGTCACCCGGGAAGAGTGTAGCTTTTCAACAGTGAAATATTTTCTCAAATCTGTTCGATAGTTTCGGATTCTTTCGGATACAAACAAACAAAAAATGTTACCTCTTTACCTATATTAGTATAGATTTGTATGTAAATCTATTAATCAATATTTTTTGTGTTATAAGCTACTGATCTGTCAATACTGATGATGGCTAACGACGCGATGACGTGCGAATGAAATGCCAATATATGGGTGGATACACGTGTGAGAGAGACAGAGTTAATCGTTTTTGCTGCCTGTCTAGATCCAGACGGTATCGTGTTTGTGTAATTAGGGCTGGTTCACATTGATGCAATGTCATTGGCGCTCGTGTGTCATGGACCTAAAAATTTAATAGCGTCCAAGGGGATTTCGACCACAGCGGCTGTTCTCATGTAAGGAGATCAGCCAGCTCAGCAGGACATATTATAGTGCACAAGCATTGACACAGGTGCACACACTATTCCTTCACTCTCATAGCTGATGTGACGATAATCTGACTCGACCGAAGATAGATCATAAGCAGGACGATCAAAGCTATGCTAAAAATCACTAGGTATCTTCAGATGTAGAATGTAGATGTAATGAAATTCCTACTCTACAACTAAGAAATAAGAACCAATATTAAAATTTAATCGAAAAAAATAACTTTGAAATTATGAACTGCTGAACCTATGATGGTCTTACTACAAAAACGTAAACATGTGTCAAACACTTGTCTAAAAAAAGTGTGGCTGCAAAATGGACCTTATTTCAACGTCATAATCTGACATTTTTTTAGACAAGTCTTAAACTGACGTTTAAAAGTTTTTGTGGTAAGACGGTGATAGTTTAAAAATGTTTTATTTGACGAAAGCGGGTGAGCCATACTTAAATGCATGTATTTATTTGCGATCAGTAGTTGCAGAGTCATATAAAATCATCTAATTACATATAAGTGAATACTAACCTAGTCTACAGTTTCAGATTTCAGACTAAAACTGTAGACACTAGCAAATACTAAGACTAAGTCTGAATCCCCTACAATATTCGCATCTAAGAGCACTAAGTACCACTTTACTTGCAGCCCAGCGGTTGCATTTTAAGCTTGTAATCAAGATAAGCCGAAAGCTATCACAAGTTTTGGCAAAATGGCGGCACAGATCACTAGACAATGATATTAAGTTACAATGTTATTATTCCAATAGGTCATCTCTGCTTATTTATTAAGCTGAAGAGAGCTGATGAGGTAATCGCAGAAACTACTAGACTGTTACTACATGGTTTCATATTTTCCGCAAAAAAAGCATACATACATCCGCACTTCCACTTCACTACATAGTATAAAACAAAGTCGCTTTTTCTGTCCCTATGTCCCTTTGTACGCTTAAATCTTAAAAACTACGCACCTGATTTTCATGGTGAATAGGAGAATTCAGTTGGGTTGGGCTGCATTTGGGAAGCTACGTCGAGTCCTAACATCGTCGATCCCACAGTGCCTAAAGACAAAAGTCTTCAATCAGTGCGTCCTACCTGTCATGACTTACGGAGCCGAAACGTGGACACTGTCGGTACGGCTGGTTCACAAGTTTAAAGTCGCTCAGCGGGCTATGGAAAGGGCTATGCTCGGCATTTCTCTGAGGGATCGCATCAGAAATGAGGTAATCCGTCAGAGAACCAAGGTCATCGACATAGCCCACCGAATCAGCAAGCTGAAGTGGCAGTGGGCTGGCCATATTACCCGAAGAACCGATAACCGTTGGGGTAAACGAGTTCTAGAGTGAAGACCGCGCCTCGGCAAGCGTAGTGTAGGACGTCCTCAGGCACGGTGGAGTGATGACTTGCGCAAGACGGCTGGCAGGAGCTGGATGCGAGAAGCCGAAAATCGATCTCAGTGGCGTGCACTTGGAGAGGCCTATGTCTAGCAGTGGACTGCGATAGGCTGATGATGATGATGATTTTCATGCGTTTTTTTTTATAGATAGAGTGATTAAAGAGGAAGGTTTATATGTATAACTAGCTTCTGCCAGCGGTTTCACCCGCATCCCGTGGGAACTACTTCCCGTACCGGGATAAAAAGTAGCCTATAGCCTTCCTCGATAAATGGGCTATCTAACACTGAAAGAAATTTTCAAATCGGACCAGTAGTTCCTGAGATTAGCGCGTTCAAACAAACAAACAAACAAACTCTTCAGCTTTATAATATTAGTATAGATACATTACTTAAATAGTGGGGAAATATTGTTATCCCGTGCGAAGCCGGAGCGGGTCGCTAGTCACTGATATAATATTTAACCAGGTGCAAAAAAACAGTCCCTAAGGTAAAATCTTACCCTTTAATAAATAAATAAAATATTTTCAATCCCCTTTCACCTTTACAAATGGAGCAGTAAAAACGGCTATGACATTTCACTAAACAGCCAATGAACTTTTGATGGGTCGTTTTAATTTGAATTCTGCCAAGCCTTAGTAAACGGTGTTAGCGAGGCGGGAATATTTCAGGAAAATAACTGAAACACTTGCAGGTGAAACGATTCAAACGGGGAGTTTAATTAAACATCGCCAATACTTATACTGTTAATTTTAACATCCAGTGAAACGGTAGCTGGGTTCTATTACGTGTTGGGTTTGAGATGCCATCGTTTATCTGTGCTATTGCCTTTATTATTATTATTATACCTTAATTAAACAGACTGTATGATCTTAAATTAATATAATTCATTCAGGGGATCTTACTTAATCAATCTTCCATGTTTCAATCTTTGTCATTTTGAGATCAATTCGTTTTTTTTTAATTCAACATGTATTCTTGTGTGGTAAAACATAAGACTAGTTTACGTGGACTAAAATAAGTGAGTACGGCTAGGGACGGCTGCTTTAAATATTACAAAAAACATTACACAGCTGTTAGAAGTAAAGTTTAGTTTGATACACCTCATCTTAGATTCATCAGCTATGGTTATTACAGTGTCACATTAATCGAGAGGAAAACTGACAGATTTAGGTTCCATCAGGTAGTGATGTGAAAACTAGTATAATTTACAACATCGTCCATCATTTTAACAGAAGCAATTTCTATCGGCTATCAGTGGACATTGACACGGTCCGTCACTCCGACACGTAATGACACAGTATCGGTGTAAAATGACAAAAAGGCGGGAATCCGAATTAAAATGGATGCCCGTAAACAATGCTTTGACAGATGATAAAATACTCGTCTATGGCGCGAATGTAATACCATACAGATTATTAAATTTTACCTTGTTTTGTACAGCGAATGATTTAGAATTTTATTTCGACCATAAATTGTAATTATGTGTGATGTTCTGTTTGTGATGTGATGAAATATGGCGGGAAAACAATAAACAATTGTATAATTATTGTGACTGCTGTCAACAGTATCAAATAAATTATTCAATAAAATCTGCAGCCAATATTTATGGCGTTGACGAATGAAATAGAATTTATAATGGTAATCTGAGTGTAATCCGCACAAAGGCTTGATAATTACCTATATGATATAATTTTCAGTGATTTGCCAATTTAAAATTGGTAATATTTAAATGATTGAATGTAGGTATAGTTATCGGCACGGATATTGAGCTCTCGGCGGTAAGTGGGGATCGCTTTGCGCACTGTACACATAAGGCAATAAACCAATAAATCGCTTCTGCGCAGGTGAAGGTCAGGGCTCAATATCCGTGCCGATAACTATACCTACATTCAATCATTTAAATACTATTAACCAATTTATTTAAATCCTATTAGTAAAACATAATACATATACTTTGAATTTGATCTGAAAATATTTGCTATCCTTATTTAAAATTTTGAAAAACGTATAGTCCGACTAATAACAATCAGGAAAACATTCGCTTTAATTCTCTGTTCTTCATATTTCTAACATTACTCCTAAAATCCAATAAACACTCATCTTCCGACCCTGCGGCGCTTCCCACTTCACATAAATTAACTTCTAAGCACTAAGAAGAGAACGCAATTATTTCTTAGACAAGAAAACACCATAAACTTGAAAATAGTAAAATATGATTATTAGAGAATCATCAAGCGTACGTCGCTCGTGGCTAAGCAGTTACGGAGATGTCAGAATGTGATAAACTGGTAAACATAAGCCATATAATAAGACAGTAGCTATTGATTTTGACGTAAGCAATTTCTATTGCAATTATAAAGTTGTAAATTGTTTTATTAAACTTTACAATGTAAACTTTGATCGGTGTTGGTGGTCGGCGGGGAATATTTTGTATCTCAATCAAGAATGTTATGTTCATTCTATGAAGATTGATAAGAAAATGAAGGGTTTAGCCAAAGGTTGATGATCTCTCTCCGGTGGTGTCGGATTGCCGTCCCATCGGGCGCAGAGTGAAGGAATAGTGAGTGCACTTGTGTCTGCGCTAATGCTTGTGCACTATAATATGTCCTGTGCAGTTGGCTGATCTCCTTACATGAGAACATCCGCCGTAGCCGATAATCGACTAGAAGGACATTATTAGATTACTTTTTAAAATTAAGGTTTTTTCGTCTTTGTACATAAAAAACATGATGTCACCTAGCTACAACATAATCCTATAAGGACAGGTTCTACTGTGAACTCGCACAGTGGTTTAACTAAGCGAGTGTTTTGTCAAGATTACCGAGGACTCTAAGTGGATCATCCCTTAGCTCGTTAGCTATTATTAAAATTACGTTTCTGAATTCTAATGCTCGTTTAATAGGGTTGAATTATTTTAGGGTAGTAAGTTTTAATTGGATTATTTTTGGGGGTTTTGTACTTTATGCTCTATGAGCCTTATCCCCCGTAAAAAATAATTTACACACTTTTCTCTTCTTTTGGGCAAAACGATTTTATAGGAAAATTATTTTTCTCTGGGACAAGAAATAGAAAATGCGGAAGCTAACTTTGTGACAATGATATGCAATGTACTTCCAATTCATTTTATTTATTTTTAATTTATTGCTTTAATATGAATATGCAAGAAATAAGCCAGAAGGCCGACTTAATCTTTGGACCTTCGAGTACTTACTATTTGAAATTATTAAACGTTTAGTTATTTCCTACAAGAAATTCTATGTACCTCTTAGATCCTTTACTGAAGGACAGCAAAATTGGCAGCCTCTTAAGTTTTTCACTTTATAACATAATATTAAAATAGCACATTAACCGATCGTCTCCATTATCTAATAAGAACGCTTTCTTTAGGGTAGCGCCATGAATCCCGACCAAGCTCATGCTAGCTTATCGGGTGGGGCCCCTACGTAAGAGGGTTCAAAATGTATAATTTTCTTAGCTATTGCCTGTAGTTTTACCTGTCTTCCGAGGGAGCTAACATTCGCACTCGGATAAAGAGTATCTAACGCACATTCGTACATTCACTCATTCAAATATTACAATAAGCAGTGTGCTTCTACTTAGTAATATTACAAAAGAGTCTATACTTCTGTATATTTTTTAAGCTTTGACACTTAACATTGACTTTAAGTCATTATTTACCAAAACCACCCACATAGCTGTACATAAAAAAAATACTAAATAAAATACCTTAATAGCCCGCTATGACAACAACCACACACTTATAGCGATCATAAAATAAATCAAACGAGTTTATGGCCCAACTATCCTGGCATTAAAATATGGCGAAGCGCTTAGCTGAGCGGGGGTGAATGGAAAAACTAAGGGGTGAAGCTGGGTGAACCTGGGTGAACCTGGGTAGTTCTGGAATAACACTGGGTGAGAGGAACATGGTTTTTGGTTAACATGGATGGATCATTGTAAACTTGTAAGCACAGTTAATTTGTAGTTTAAAGTGTAGATCAGTAATATCGAACTGCAAGAAGTTGTATTATTGGTAGATAATTGTTGTTTATAGATTTTAGAAGCCAATAGCAGGTGAACCTGTTTCATTAATGTCTACAGCTACTGAAAAGTGTCAGATGTAGACCTCAGTAATCCTTTACTAATTATTTAACTTTAAAACACTTGGCTTATGAAAACATTATAAACTTTTTTCGCAAATAAACATCTTCTCGGAACACCGCAGATCAAACGATAACCCTAAACCGCTTCATCTTTACAACTCAAAAAAACAAGTTACAAAATGTCACCTCTCATAAAGCTCAAAAAAACTGAATTACGAGTTCAAAAACCTGACAATAAACATTAAATGCATGTTGGAAAGCATTCAAAATGTTTAAATGTGTTCAAATACATCATTATGGGCCATAACTGGGCAGTTAGGGGATCAACAGGCATATAAAAACTTCGCGTTTTGACGTAGTGTTAAGGGGCCTTGCGATAAATTTGTTGTTCGCCCAAAATCGTAAAGCTTTAGGTGAACGTGTGAAATTTAAAGCACCAGCGGTGGCAGGGTTATGTTGCTCCGCGAAATTATTGGCACTTCTAAGTTATGGATAACGGTTTTTATAGTTTAGCTGTAATTATTATAATGGGAGTTGTTCAGTTGAGGTAGCGTGGGGCGTGAATATTTAAAGAGTTTAGATTGCACAATACCTATTATAAGTAGAGTATGTTCGTGTGCATTCTTCTTCTTTCGTGTCGATGACATGTCGTGGCGTGTGCAAATATAACACTAACTATGTATTTCCTTTTTCAGATTCTGATGTATTCTGCGTTAGAAGATCCCAAGTAAGTATTATCCTTACATTACATAATTTTACACTAATTTGTACTAGTATTGTAACCCTGAACAGTTCGTTTGTTTAAACGCTCTAATCTCAAGTATTCCGGGTTTTATTTTCAAATCTTTTTGTATTAGATACCCCATCTATCAAGGAATATAAGGGATATAGGCAAATTTTTATCCGAGTGCGCGGAGTAGTTCCAATTGGATGCGGCTGGAACCGCTGACGGAGACCAGTTCATACATTGTGATACTAGCTGCTACTTAAACTAAGATTCAATCTAAAATCTAGGAAAAATCCAAAGTTCTGACCTAACCCTTAAAAGAACATGTGTAAACAGGTGACCTTCTACTACGCATCAAATGAAAACGAGTCTACAGATAAAATAATAGATATTTTTACTGGCCAGCTGCGTACCCGTGTGAACTAACACAGAGGTTATCACAATGATTGATTGATTTCATACTAATTATCGTTTTTACTACATCAGATGCAATTTGTTAGTGTTTATGAGTCACCTTTGAACTTACAGCTGCATTTTAATAAGACGTATAATAGTTTTGACATGTCTGATGTACGAGTCAGACCTCTGGGGGTTGATTTAGAGATGATGTAATAGTGCGTTAGATGACGTCAGTTGTAGATAGTATAAGACTAATTTAATTGTATATTGTTAGGAGTCTACCAATAAGAACTTCTTTTTACAGTAAAAAATATAGGTACCTAAGTGATTTAAAAGGTTATGTGAGAACATCATTCGAAAACCGAAACGATGTCGGTTCTGTACTAAAAATATAACTAGCTGCTGCTAGCGGTTTCGCCCGCTTCCCGGTGAAACTAATTCTTGCAACCGAATAAAAAGTGTAGTGTACCTATATATTATTCTGTTATATAAGCCAATTTTCATCAATATCTAGTCAGCAGTTTTTGCGAGAAAGAGCAACAAGCATTCATAAATAAAAACTTTCGCATTTATAATATACCTAAGTAAGTTTAAGTTACAAATTAGCCATTATTAAAAATAAAAAACTACTGATTATAAGGCCCCTTTATTATCATCATTCAGGCCCCGTAAATGTCCCAATGACTCACAGCTATTTAAGGATCTGACTTGACTTATAAAAAGTAACCTTTGCCTCAGCTTCCTGTTACATTATAATATTAAGAAAATAATAATAGCCTATTATTAAATTAATACGTAAACAAAATTGCGATATTACAATTAATTAGTTGAGATATGTACCTATTTATAAAAAGTGAAACTGATATGTGTGCCGTTTGCTACGGATGGCGTTATGTTAAAATAACTAAAATATGATTGCATTAAAAAGAAAATTAAAAAATCCTTTTTGTTGTTGAGAAAAAACTTATTTTAGGCCAACAAATCATGTCTTTTGTATGGCAGCTGTCACAATTATATCTTTGTCGTTACACGGCGCGTTTCATGTCACGGAACCGTATCAGTTAAGTCTCAATTAAAGAAAAAAATACATGTTAAAAAAGTAATACGCTGTTCACGTTACAACATCAAGTGACCAAGACCACACCACCTAGACCAAGAAGCTGCATTATGTGCAAAGAGGACCACATCTTTTGCCATTGTGAAATCTTCATCAAAATGAACCCAACAGAGAGGTGCGATACATTAAGAAGAATGACCTTTGCTATAATTGTCTGGCTCCTGGACACTCAGCTTATACCTCTAGATGTTGTGATGTGTGATGAAATTTTATATGTTAAATAGGAATTTAAAATATAGATTGCCAAGCAGAAAAAAATCTTTAAAAAGTAACAAAAAAGAAATAGTTTAAAAAACACGCTTTTTGTAATGTTTCTTATCTAGACGTGTATTGTCATCAGAACTCAGAGGGTGTGCAAAATGTCATCCTAATCGAAGACCTAAGTGAAGCTAATATAAGCGTGTTAAAAATGAAATGGCTCACTCTCGTGTGTCACCGTCCACGTTATCTGTCAACGTTAGAACGGACAGCTGATAATTCCAACTACTGCGCAGTTTCGATAAGCAACGACTTAACCTATTTATTATTAATTATACAAAAACTTACTGATATTGGAAGTTAAATACAAAAAAAAAACCTTACCATTTTTATTAGCATTTTTTTACCACTAAACGTGAAAAATGATCTAGACATGAAAAATTGTTTCTTTCATTCAATAGGCTTTTATACTTTGTTAATGGGGCGTTTTAACCAAAAATAATGAGTGCAGAGTGCCTAATGTATGTTATGTTTACCCATCAAATTCTGTGGCCTTATACATAAAAATGAGTAATTAGTAGAAACTTATATAGGCAAAATGCCTATATCTAAATGATTATGCTCTCGTTCTTGCTCTAGTTTTTTGATCGTTTGGTCTAAACGCATGCTACAAGCCAGTATTTTTTATAGGGAATCATCGAATGACCCCTCCCGCTGTGGGTGCAGCGTGAGGGATTCAGGCCCCTATTGACCAAATGCATCATGTTCCTTCTTAAGCCATTTATTTACCCCTCTGCCTGAGCCAGCAATTCAAGCTAAACAAATCTCCAGCCAAACAATTGCCATTACCACCTCTAAACGAACGAACCAATCCTTTAATTAATTAAATCATAAATGCCAAACTGGTTATCGAATAGGACCATAACGTATTTCTACCGCATTCTACCAAATATGGTAGCTTACCCAAATGGTAATTACGGGCTAGAGTTCCGTAATGAAGTTATGAAACTTTTGTTATTGAAAGCGACAATGGTTTAGCAGCAGCTAATGTTTAAGAGGTCAGGAGTTCAAATAGGTAATGCCACGTCGAACTAAGTTAGAGGTACTTGAGTCTAGAAATTGATTAATATCGAAACTACTAGAAAATATACTTACTGTCAACTTTTTGTTTTTCTTAAAAAATAATTAAATATCGATTCCTATTACTCAGTAATCATTTTTAACGTGAATCCCATCATACCTTATCACAGCACCTACTAGAGCTTAATTAAGTATTTGCAGAAAGAAATAAGCCTTCTCTTTTTTCAAAATTTTCAGTGTAAAGTTATCGTTCACTGAATTTATCAACTTCAGACCAAGCTATGTCTTTGAAAATATTCTTTTAAAATTCTGTTAGCTTTTCTTTTAAGCTAATAATGGCGGACCGGACCAAATTGACATATCTGGTAAAATATTGGCGTCGCCTGCGATATTGTAAAATAATTTAGTGTCTGCCAGAGGAGGGTTTTAATTTTTGAAATATTGCTAGGATAGGTAGGTTTTTAAGGAAAGGAAAGTGAAAGATACGGTGATAATGAGGGGATGAAGGCTTTTTGTAATGGGGGTGAAATCAAAATACTACTGGAAAAAGAGACTTTATTATATTGGAAGATATACACTAAGTTACTTATATAAGAAGTCACCTGTCTTAAAATGGAATACTAATAAGTTCCATGTGTCAATTCAAAATTACCAGTTTTGAAAATATTTACTCTTGTCTATATTCAAGCTTTTCCATTTTTTTTCCGATGAAGAATATCATTTTGCGATACATTAACACCAATAAAAAAACTAGTCATAAATAATAATTCGCGAGCGTAAAAATAAACTACCACTTCACTTTTATCAATAATTCATTACAGCAAAATCCAAGCTCAATGGAGGTATCAGTATAATAAATTCCCTTGATAATTAGGCCTGTCTTCTTAAATGGTCATAGCTGACGTTACTAGCCCAACTATGCGGAACTTCTTGCATTAAAATGTTCAATCTTGTCCACATTTTTTCTTTAATAGGTGTTCCAATATGGCGTATGCCTTTGACAGACTCTGTGGCGGCCGTGAGAGCTTATAAGGAGTCATAATGAGCAGTGTGAGAAAAATATCTGGTTTGATCTGTTTACTTAGTGCGTGATGCTAATGCATTTGTATAATACATACGGATGGATGCGGATGGACTGCCTCGTTGGTCTAGTGGTCGCAAGCGTGGCTGCTGTGCTCGAGGTCTCGGGTTCGATTCCCGGGTCGGGCCGAAATCACTTTGTGGGTTTTCTTAAACTTTCACAAAGCAGCCCATAGTCTGGAAGTTGGTGATTGATTCACCCATGCATCGGAGAGCACGTAAATGTCAGTCCTGCGCCTGATCCCTTTCCGGTCGTGTCGGATTGCCGTCCTATCGGGCTATGAGAGTAAAGGAATAGTGAGTGTACTTTTGTCTGCGCAAATGCTCGTGCACTATAATATGTCCTGCGCAGCTGCTGCTCTCCTTAAATGAGAACAGCCGCCGTGGCCGAAATCGGCCGTGGACGCCATCACGGATGGATTAGTTTTAAGAATGACATGTTTTTTTTTGGTATCTCATCATATCGTTATTGAAAGGGTCCATCCATATCTTGTCAGTTGCATTTAAGTCCTATGTGAAGAGCTGAAAATGTGGTCAATTTCGTAAAGCAATTTTTACTAATATGCACTGAAATACATAGATTATTTTAATTTCGTTTCATTTTTTTAGTATCCTTAATTTTGTAACATATTTTTGTGTCTGTTTTTACACCGTTATTTTTATAAATTATCATTTTATATACTTGTCAACTGTTACTATAATGCATGCTGTGTTAGCCTTTAAGTGATCATTATACTCGCACATTATGTTTTATCTTTTAGTTATAGTGATGAAAAAGTGTAATAATTGTTGGCTAACCTATTTAAATAAATAAATAAAATACCTATTCACAATCATAACTTTAATCCTTCAGAGTCTAAGATCGGAATTGCTGCTAAAACATTTAACACCAAATTCTGATATGTTGCAGTAGTTGTAGTGTAGTTTTTTTTTAAATCACGCACCTTTTACGCAACTTTTTAGGGTTCCGTACCCAAAGGGCAAAATGGGACCCTATTGTTTTCGCTCCTCTGTCCGTCCGTCCGTCCGTCACCAGGCTGTATCTCATGAACCATGATAGTTAGAGAGCTGAAATTTTCACAGATGGTGTATTTCTGTTGCCGCTATAACAAAAAATACTGAAAACTAGAATCAAATAAATATTTTGGGGGACAACCTTACAACAAACGTGATTTTTTTGCTCATTTTTGCTGGATTTCGATAAATATATATATATAGAGAATATTAGCTTGGATGGTACGGAACCCTTCGTGCGCGAGTCCCACTCGCACTTGGCCGGTTTTTTAATTATAGATGACCTGTTAGCAAGAAAATGCGAGATACCTGAAGATTATGTTTCCCATGGAAATGAGTTATGACACACAATTATGACTAAGATACTAATTAACATTTACTATTTACTAGGAATTATGAGGTCAGTGTGGTGGATTTGACCTCGCTTCTGAAGCCTGAATATGCGGGTCCGTACCTGGTAGTCTAATACCTAAATTATTATAACTTTTAAGAATTTTAAACCGATTCTCATGCCATCCTCCGAGCCTTTTTTCCCAACTATGTTGGGGTCGGCTTCCAGTCTAACCCGAGTCTAAACCGATTCTGATGTGTGTTTATAAAAAATCGGTGCGGTAATAATTGACTCTTCAAGAATAGTTACAGGTAGTAGATTTCGTGAGTCATCTTAAAGCCTGTACCTTAGAATGCCAATATGACCAATCTCCATAATCTTCTTTTAAATCCCTTTCTCAATATTACATTTATAAGTACAATTTATCTCTCGTTTCCCATATGACTATCTCAATCTTCTTATTGCCTCTGCCTATATCAATTTTCTTTTAACACCCATTTTCTACATATGTAGCTTCTCAGTTCCACACATTACCTATCACTGTTACACTTAAAAATGTTAAATAAATAGCCCGGTCAAAATAGACATAAAAGTAGTGGTCAAATAACAAAAATTCCCAGAAAGCTGATTTTTGGTGGAGAGCTAGATTTGATCATCTATACATATAATAAATCTGTAGAAAAGTAATTTTTGTACATTGAAGAAATTGACAAAAAAATTAGCCGGCATGTTAAAGGATAACTAACAGAACCCATTTCCATCATTTTTGTCATTTTTGTCTGTTTGTCTGTTTGTCTGTTTGTCTGTTTATCTGTTTGTTTGTTCGCGATTCACGTAAAATCTACGAATTCAATGCAGACAATGCTTATATACAAAAATTCTACGTAACTTGGGGTATTACTTAGTTTTTGTTTCATCGAAATCGATTCACTCTATCAAAAGATATGATTAATTTTGTGAATTCAAGATGTAAAATATTACGACACGCAATCTGTTTTGTCAAAACTGTACATTTGAATGTTGTACTTATATTAGTTGTTCGGCCTATTATTAATCTTTACACAGAAAATCACACCTTTATAAGTAACTTCGGAAGAAAAAAAAAAATGAAAATTTTGTTTAGCCAAGGTTAAAGTAGCTCCATCTGTGGTAAAAATACATCAAATTTGTCAAAAGAGCGAGGTGGTAAATGACAATTAATTACCATACATTCTTTATAGAGGATTATTATTTCAACAGATGGAGTTGTGTATTTTCCGTAATTCACCATATTTTAACATTTCAATAGTGTTTGTCAGTTTGCCGTACCACATCAAAATCCAACTATAATTATTACCTTGATGAAAGGAAAATTAATAGTTCTCAGCCAAATTTAAAACGGTGCCATCTAAATTATTTTTTGAACATTATGTCAAAAATGATGACTTTAATGGAACAATTAATTATCATTTAAAGTTACAGATTGAGTTCATATCAGGATTTTTTCATAAACATAGTTTGGCTTATCTTCCACTAATGTGGTGGCCTTAAAACAAATTACTTTATGTGAGTAGTATTAAGTAGACCTTAATTATTTTTTCTGATGCAAAATATGTAAACTTAATCCTAGAAGAAAGGAAGATCTATCTCTCGCAAGCGCTGCTAAGCGTGAGGTAGGTAATGTAGGCTTCTGTAGCTTTAAAAACAAGCCCAGATACAAAGTGCAGATAAGAAATGGGAGCTTTCTCGATTTAATACCATACACACGTAAAATGCTTTATGCGTCTGGAAACGTGCAAATTACGTGTCGCATACCAGAGACATGCTTACTTTCAACTTCTGATCGCAAATACACTGTTCACGATTACGAACAGTCTCAGTAAGACCCGAGCCAAGTCTAAAAAAACACCTTTTATATAAAACTACGTTTGATGTCATTCAAATACAAAGACAGAATTGTTCTCTGCTGCAAATCCTATCCACCTATATCCTATCCTAATCCAGCATGCATTGCAGGTGTGCATTGCACAAAAACCAATGGTACCCTATTCGAGAAGTCAAAAGAGTCGGCCTGCCAACGTCAGCTTTTGCTCTAAGCAAGTGTTCTTAATAGTACCATCAGAATTACATTCATCGTTGAATGAGGTGAATACATTTTCAGAAACCACAATAACAGTAGGAGCCAAAGCGTATGATCGCTTCATAGAGCTCTGATTGGCCCCAGGTGACCAACTTAGGTCTGATTTGTTCGTTTATCAGATCTTTGAAAGTGTTTCGGTGGATACTTACTGTCGTCCTGTTTACGTGTGACACAAAATATGGTATATAAACGTCCTCCGCAAGAGCGAAATTTTCCCGGTGAGCGGTAGTGACGCACAGTATACAACACTTTTGTTTCTTTTGATTTGCTGGCTCCACCAAGAAATGACAAATTGCGAGCGTACATTTTGAAAATCTTGGCAAAACTGCAGGTTTCAAGTACGAACACATGAAGTGGACTCTCGCAGATACGTACATTTTGCCTATTCGTGAACTAATGCAAACATTTCGGTGGAGTCCCTCCCGGTTTAGACCTAACCCCACATTAGGCGTGCGCGATCCTCGGGCGTGTGAGTAGCGCGTGCGTCGCGAGCACGCTGCATGAGCGTCGCGTTTTGCTGCCCTGCGGCATTTGCAGCGCGCTCGACTTGACGTTTAACTGCTAAGGCGTTTAGCGGGCGGCGGGGATAGCGGGCGAAGGGGTAAGAACGCAACTCGAGCGCCGCGTGCTCGCCGCGAGCGCGTCGCTTGCACTCTTCACACATGCCGCAGGGCAGCAAAACGCGAAGTTCACGCAGCGCGCTCGCGACGCCCGCGCTACTCACACGCCCGAGGATCGCGCACGCCTAATGTGGGGTCAGCCTTACCATAGTGAGTAAGTGCACAGAAAATCCCCAATTCATACAAGTCATACAAGTGTTTCTCCCCAGTAGTGAAACTATCCTACCCTATGCGCCTGCTGATGATGATGATCATTTTATCATCCATCCAGCTATTCCCCAACTATGTTGGTGTTGGGCTTCCAGTCACCGAATCTGTTTGAGTACCAATATTTTGCTTGGAGCGACTACCTATCTACCTATCTTCAATCCAGTCAACTACACAAGACGATATCCATGGTAAGACTAACAGACTTTCTGGCTTCTGATTAGTCGCAGCAGCTGCAGAAAATGTACAAATGACAGCTTTGTCAGACTTAAAGCATATAGACATAGATTATAGCTATTTCCTGTGAAAATTACTTACGCACCATACGTAATAATTTTCCAAATTGGCTGACTAGATCCAGAGATTTCCACAACGTCACAAACTTTACTTCTTTTGTTTAGATAAATGGTCACATCCACAACACAACCTTGATCATTGAATCTATGCGACTGCGAATCTATAATCTAATTATACTGTAACGTAAAAGAATGCACCTACGGGATAAGTAGTATTTTGACTATCCTATATTGCCCACGCAGACGAAGTTGCGGGCAACAGCTAGTTATAAATAAAATACTAAAAGTCCCCATCGATCCCATGTGTGCGTCAAAAGTTATTCGAGGTCAAATGTCAAAATTTTTGGTTTTTTGATTTTTTTTCGAAAACGGTAAGTTTTATCAAAAAAAGACATCAGACCAAAGTTGTAGATCTTTAAATTTTCTACAAGAATGGTATCAACAGTTTTCTCCTAAATGTTACCATTTCTGAGATATCGCGATTCAAAGAGTCACACTACACATGATATGAACATATAAGCCACGTATATACGAGGGCTGCCTTTAAGTGTGTCGTTTGAAATAAGTATAGACAATCTAATAGGTTAATACCATTTATTGTTTTTCAAAGAATTTTCCGCGATATTTAATGCACTTTTGCATGCATTAAACCCAGTTCTTGAATCATTTATTCCATTCTGAAGTGGGGGTAGTCAAAATGGCCGATTTGTATGAGTCAACAGCTTTTTCAGGTGTGCTGAAACGTTGACCACGAAGACTTTACTTAATTTTGGGGAATGTAAAAAAATCGTTATGCCCACGGATCTATGTCACGGTATGTTACATGTTGGTCTGCGACAATTAACTACCGCATAGCCTCGATATTATCTTGGGTCATATCGGGTTTTGAACTACCTTCACGTGGCTTGTCACTAAGGCTAGATTGCCCACGTTGAAATCCTAAATATTATATCAGCGAACGGCAGTCCTAAGGCATGGTTCTGCATCACTAAACACAGAACAAAATTTTGCAAAGCGCTGAAGTCGCGACAATCCGCTTTTAAAGTTGTAGAAAATTATCGCACGCTAATTTTCCTTCGACATTTCCATTTTTATGCAGAAGACTGGGGTTGGAAATTGATACATAATATCTGGAACCTATTAAAACTTTACTCCCACCTGCTCCAGAAAAACTCCTGAACATTATTTTTAGCAATTGCATAAAAGATTGTAGTATCAAATCATCCTCCGAGCCCTTTTCCCAACTATGTTGGGGTCGGCTTCCAGTTTAACCGGATGTAGCTAAGAAGGTTTACAAGGAGCGACTGCCCTATCTGACCCCCTCAACCCAGTTACCCGGGCAACACAATACCCCTTGGTTAGACTGGTGTCAGACTTACTGGCTTTTGACTACCCGTAACGTCTGTCAAGGATGTTCAATGACAGCCGGAACCTACAGTTTAACGTGCCATCCGAAACACGGTCATTGGTGTCTAAGATATACTTCGAAAGTACATACAAACTTAGAAAAGTTGCATTGGTACTTACCTGACCTGGAATCGAACCCGCGCCCGGAAAGTTAGAAAAGTCGCATTTGTGCTTGTCTGACCTGGAATCGAACTCACTCATACTTGAGAGGTTGGTTCTTTACCCACTAGGAAACCACGTCTTTTTTTATGAATCTAATAAATCTAAAACAATCAAAATACCAATAGTCAATAACGGCAATTATTCCCTTAAACTATCCTAAAATTGTCATGACAGTTAGTGGAGTAGGCCTACAGAGGAAACCACGGTAAAAAAAACGCGCCGAGTACACTACCTCACAGGTGGCGTGGAAATATGTGCATGTCGTGTATGTCATATACTTTGAATCGCGATATCTCAGAAATGGTAAGATTTAGGAGAAAACTGTTGATACCATTCTTGTAGAAAATTTGAAGGTCTACAACTTTGGTCTGATGTCTTTTTTTGATAACACTTACCGTTTTCGAAAAAAATACAAAAAACCTAAAATTTTGACATTTGACCTGGAATAACTTTTGACGCACTCATGGGATCGATGGCGACTTTTAGTATTTTATTTATAATGATCAAATCTAGCTCTCCACCAAAAATCGGCTTTCTGGGAATTTTTGTTATTTCAAATGTCTATTTTGACCGGGCTAAAAAGCTTTGAACTACTTTCGTTGTACCATTGTCAACTGCATCTACCAGTTTCATTTGCGACTAACAGTCTTTCCCAATAATCTATCCATCTCTTGTTTGATTACTAGAGATAGAATTTTGACGTTACTTGCATGGTTCTAATGTCAAAATTAAATATTCAGTAAGTAAATGAACATACAGATACAATATTGGGACGTATATCGTTAATATGTATGCG
This sequence comes from Helicoverpa assulta, assembly GCA_963856015.1. Classification (NCBI taxonomy): domain Eukaryota; kingdom Metazoa; phylum Arthropoda; class Insecta; order Lepidoptera; family Noctuidae; genus Helicoverpa; species Helicoverpa assulta. The sequence continues at coordinate 12,140,871 of CAWLCW010000012.1, forward strand.
GTGTATTTAACCGTGGTGCAGCCGCGGGCCGAACAATACTGTTCAATAGTCAAACTTGGTTCAAATACCAAATATTGAAACGTTACAATTGCCGTTTTAAATATTAACGACCCGGTTATTGTTCGTTCCCAAACAACTTGTTCTGTTGTGCTTGTTCGATTATGAATTGGTTGTTTGTTTGTTTGTTTAATTACCTGTTGTTATTACCTATATTAGTATTCACTACATGTTAACTGTTTGTCATTTTCTCATTTGTTAGTCATAAGTAGCTATTTATGCTGACTAAGATTTGATTCTCAAGTAAGGAAATTTCGGCTCATCACATCACATTTCGTCTTGAACTACGCTAAATAACTTAAGCAAAAGAGATTTAGACCTCCAAAGCGCCCAAAATTGGGCAAAAAACGTACTTAACCATGAGGCAAGAGGCGACATTTGACCCAAGACAGCAAAATGTAGACATCAAAATTCCTAGCCCAAGTAGAACAGAGTTTGACAGCCGAATAAAATTCCAATAATTACGAACCATACTGCCCGGTACAGACGGGTTAACAAAACCGTGGTTCAAATATTTTGCATAGTTAAGAGCTGGTGCACATTTATAGACAAATCGTCAATGTAGATACAGTTGAATAATAATCGTTTTTACTTATTAAATAAAATCTTATCTATCAACTCTACGAATTAAAAAAAAAGACAATATGACATTACCACACTCCGCTTTTCTGACCAAAACATGCTGTAGAAACTGAAACATACATAAAAAATAATTTTCATTCTTCATTTCTTGAAAATTATTTTCAAGATTATTTATGTGTTAAATAAACGATGCTCCTTTATTCTCCTGTCCGCGTTGTGTGAGAAGTCACTGAATTTGTGACCATTAAAAACTGAACTGTGCGCCTTCCCTTACTTTCGGTATTGGACGAAAAATCAGCGACTAAATGTTAACGCGAAATACCTCCCCGGTTATCGGGCGTTTGTTTTAATTAAAATTTTAGCTATATCGAAACTATTCCGTTTCATTAGCTACGGCCCGTTATGAGGGGAATGTTACCGGCCGATATTGAGTGGCAATGCACAACTGATCTATTTGAATATTATGTCAAAACGTGCCTAAAATAAAATGTTTTTTCTATCTCGTCTGGAAAATGTTTGTTACATTTTCATACGAAAAGCAACTGAACGGATTCTGATGAAACATTTTAGTATGGCATCAGGATAACATAGGTTACCTTTTATTCTAAGTAGTTTAGTTAGTAAGTAGTAGTTTTATTTTTAGTAATAAGTTAAGTAGTTAGCTTAAAAACGTGCAACTGTTAGGCCACTGAAAGTTTCTTTTCTAGAACGAAGCAACCCACAAATTAAACGTCAACAAAACGGTGTCTCAGGAAGATATTGTAGCAAATTTATTACAAAAGAAAACTCAAATCTGGAGGTACCTACACGTTGACAGAATAGCTATGAAAAAACTGAACACAAACCGTACTTCTCACGTACAGAAGAGTTGAAAACCGATAATCGTCGGAAGAAGACTAACAAACAGCTAAGAGCGAGATAACGAAGTATTTTCAATAAAGAATCAATGGCCACTGGAAACGGCTCGGAACGGTTAGTTGCACTATAATATTGCATTAGTAGCGGTGCTGATAAAACCAGTGTACGTATTGCATCGTTTGGGAAGCGATGCTGACTTATTCTGAAAGAAATTTTGGGTTTTTTGTGAATACTTTTTGGATGTGAATTGGCAAATTAACATAATAGAGTTCACGTCTAGTAACCCATCCCCATCGAAATTGGATACTACAAACTTAACGAAAATCAAAACTAATTTTTCGATGCATGCAGGAGTTGTCTAATGGCTGAATTCAGAGCGACAAAGATATTTGGAGAGAGCTGTAAATTGGGGATGAAATATGTGTGATATTAATGTGCTTGATTGGGAATAAACTTTTTGCTTGAGAAATAGGATCTTTAACACAAAAGAAGCTATAATGTGGCTAATAAAATAATTAATAAATAACAAAATAAAATAATTAATCTATGTCTACTTTTAGATAAAGTCTGATTTACCAAAATACTTCGAAGTGATGTTCATTGCATGGTATTTCGAAATTAGGTTTATTTAAAAGTTGAATAAAAAGTCAGTGTAGTGCTGTAAAAGAAGTACCAATATTAAGCTCAAATTATATCTGTATTTCTCTTCAAGATTTTCACAAAACCTGTCGATGTAGGTACAATTTCGCAGCTCAGTTGCAGAATAGTGACAAACTGAGACGCTCTAACTGGATGCAATGGCGCGTATTCCTGGAAATTGTCTTAAGAGAGCAAAGACGTTCCCTGTTAGACGACGAGTTACTATTAACTACTAGTGAAGTGCGTTAACGGCAGGAAAATGTAGGGTTATCGATGGAATTGCAGCAACGTGTGACAGTTGAAGATGGGAGGAATAATGTATGTCTGCAAAAATACATACGAATATGTTCCGTCGTTCAATTTTGATTTTCTCATTCAGTTAAGCATGAAACTATGTTTTGCTATGTGTATTTAACGAATGTGTAGCTAAAATTAACTGTAACTTAATAAAAAATCTTTTATAAGTACATTTATTATATGCATTTTGACATATTCAACCTTTTGGCTTTATGTTTTAACAAAAAATGTTTTGTCATTTATTGCAAAAGAAATACTTATTAACTTAATGATAACAGAATGACGTTATCTACGTTATTTTTTATTCATTTATTTTATTTAACGTGACTTTTAAACAATTTCATCGATACAAAACTATCGATAGCGTCCCAACACTAGCGTATCAGCGCGTCTCCCAAACTTAACGCATTACCAGAACTGCATTCAGCAGGGAAGTTGTCCGTACACTTAACCTGTAAATAATTGCCATTTGTCATGTATATTATATATTTATTGCGTAAGGGTCAGTTCACAATAGTGGTAAGGTTTATAATATACATAAGCTTATTTGAAACTGCAAAGGTGTTAGTTTTAGGGTATTTAATTAAGCATGGACGAGCGATTAGAAAAGTTTAAGCAATTACTTTACCCGTCAAATTACGTGGAAACAAAGAAATACAATACAATTTTTATGTTATCAGATGGACCGAACCAGTCTTACCTAGAGGTATTGACTTGCCCGGGTAACTGGGTTGAGGAGCTCAGATAGGCAGTCGCTCCTTGTGAAACACGGGTGCTCAGCTGCATCCGGTTAGACTGGAAGCCGACCCCAACATAGTTGGGAAAAGGCTCGGCAGATGATGATGTTATCAGATAGACAACATTCAGATTTTACGAAAAATTACTCCATGTTTGCAGACATAAATATTTGATCCACTCTTCAATATAATTTACATGTAACAAACTGGTGTATTCGTCAAAAATGTCATCCGCACTCTCGTTAAAGCTAAAATCTGAAGTGGCCCCGTCTGGCTAGGGGATGCCGAATTTTTAACTCAAGTGCAGTCTACTCTTCATTATACCATACTTAAATGTTGCTGTGTAAGACTAAATACACTAATTTGCTTTTATGAGGTTGGTATATGAGAATTTTGAGTAGAAACATTACCAGGTATGATCTACTTATCGAATTGGCAGTGTATGAATGTGTGGTGATTCCAAATTGTTTTGGTTTTCATTCTATTTTATGACAAAAGGGTACTTAGGTTTATATCCTATTATTTGGGACAAATCGACATTCAGCGAATCTGATGGTTATGTCTGATTGTTATCTGCCAGAAAATCTGAAATAATTTCTACCAGATATAGCTATCCGAGATCTGTGATACCAAAATTTTTAGTGTATCTGTCGGATAAGTTTCTGATAAGCTATCGGAGAAGGGTTATAAATTAAAAATAATTTGTTTAACAGAATTTAAAAAGCCGTAATTTAGTTTAAACTTCATATCCAAGTAAGATAATTTTATTTTGCTGTTATAATTTTGACAAGATTTTCGTTTGGTTATGATATTCATCCATATCACAACTCAGACAATCTCATACATTCACTTCAAGTTTATTAGTTCGGGAATGTAATACAGAAATAGGGTTCATCACGGCTAATGCACGGGGCGACGATACCCGTGCGACAGGTACCCGGGACCCGGGCGACAGGTACACGGTACCCGGGCGAATCCGGGGCGCAATACAATGCATTATGTGCACTCGATATTCCTGTTCCATTAGAAGCTGCTCAAATAGTATGTCGCTGAGTTTTCAAAGGTTTTGTAGGTGCTGTTTACAATATTTGTGTGACGATATTACATTTTTAGGTCAAAATATGTTTGGGTGGCGTTTAATTAGAAAGGTACGTTTTATTTCAAATTATTGTATTTCAGTTGTTATATTTATTTTATTGTTGTAATATTGTACAAGCCTTTTTTGTTGTAACTCTAATAGAAAAGCAAAAAATATGGCAATAAAACTTTTAAAATAATTACGAAGAAGTTCACGTGAAACGCTATATTTTTAAACTTGATTGCAAAAAATCCGAGCACAATTTTCGACCATTAAACGGCGAATAATAAAAAGCAAGTAATTAATCTGAACACATTAATACCTGAACACCAATCATCATCAGAAAGATCTCATTAAAAAAGTAATTCAGCGAAAATAAAATTTAAATTTCCATTCTGCGGTTATTTGGGTTCTTTGTACGAAAATGTGAAAAAAAAAAACGAAAATACGTTTTCCATGTGACATCGTTACGTCAAACGCAGTCGAAACAGACGGCCATTATTTTTTATGACGACATTATGGTACGGCACACGAATTTAGCATTGGAAAGCTTTTGAAATTATAACAAAAAAAAAAATTATAAATGAATAAAATAAAATCTGAATGAATAAATGATTCTTTGAGATGTGTTTGACACAATTCAAAAAAACAAGCAACATTTATTTAATTTTCTCCCGTTCTATTTAACAAAAACACACAATTTTATATTTTAAATTAGTTAGACCAAAAATTGATTCTTTCTTACCACATAAATCTCAAAAAGTCGCTCCAATATGTGTAACCCGTTCCCACGCGGTTACGAATAAAATATGCAACCGAGTGTAATTAATATGGCGTCGACTAATTTTTAAAGGCTCTGCTTACATTCGTATGTGAGGATTTCCGGGCCACCTGCGATGACTGTCTTTTGTTTTTTAAAATATAAGCTTTTACCATTGGTTCTCTAAAAGAAGTTAAAAAAAATTGAGTCTGAAAAAAATACGTAAGAAAATGTTAAGCTCTCAAAATTAAGTTTTATGTGGATTTTATTAAATACAAATAGGCAAAAAATCAATTTTAAAATGCAAAACTTTCTACGTACCAAAATAATGGTGTTAGAGTGAAGAATATTCATTCCTCTACCTTAAAAGAGTAAATAAACAAGCAGTGACACAACTAACAGACAAACAAAATGATTAAAAATCCAAAATAATAACAAAGGCCTTTGTTGTAAATGCACTTTCCGTTACATTTGGAAGTAATTCAACAATAATGCCTGGTACAGCATGTTCAATTTGAATTATTACAAGTTTACCGTTTGAAACACGTCTAATTGAGCCTTGTCATTCTAAAGAATTATATGTGTAAGCCGGCCTGAACAAAGGGACGACTAATTATAATGTTTTTACATACAAATTTCGAATAAAGGAAACATTGTTTTTTTTGTGATCTTATTTCCTTGTGATAATTTTCTCTTTTGAATCCTTTTTTTCTGGTAAAATTTTAACGGTTATCTTTTTTATTTGCACTGAAGACTCATAATTAAATCGCATTAAAAATATTTCGGACTGAAAAGAAATAAGTAGTTGTTCCATTGTAAAATATTGAATTCACATTGAAATATTACTATGTACTTCTTTTGCGATTTACATCACTTCCTTTTTTCAACAGTAAAGTATGTTTCAATTTGAAAAAAAAAAAACATTTATTGTATTGCATAAAACTAGCTAAATGAATCCACAAATTCAAAACAATATTTACACTTTACCTACACATAAACAGTAAAAAACAGTGAAAATAATACACAGTTTACAGCTCAAAAAAAACAACAATCCACCTAAAATAACCTAACACAATATCTTCTTGTAGTAATCCGCCTAAGTTCCCCAAACTCGGTATTTCATCCTTCCAGTCTAATATTAAAATGTCTAGTCAGAAACCCAGGTACATTAAATATTATTTTCTAGAAAGCTCAGAGCAGGCTGAGTTGCGTTCAAAGGTGTATCATGCACTTTGGAGAAGCATTACTTATACATGACTGGCCATGTGAAACTAAAATGATTTATATAGATAGATAATGTTACATTTTAATATACCTTCGTGACTTCCAATTTTGTGGGGTAGATAGAAGATTTTATAGGGAGGTTCTATTATAAATGCAAAAGTAACCCTATGCGTATGAATGTCGCGCTTTCACGCCTAAACTGTTGAACCGACTGAGAAAGGACATAGGTTAACTTGACCGGGCGAAAGAAGTATTTCCATAAAGGCAAGGAAGCAGAACATACCCCGGGGAAGAGCTAGAGATACTCAGAGGCTTACTTTATTTTACATCTCCCTTAAATATTCAACCGTCCAAAATCTAACTAAGCATTAAGCTCGATATTCTTTCTGCCTTCAAAATATCGATACAATACAAGGTACTTTTTTTCTGAGCAGAAAATATTTCAAATTACTTATTTTATGGGGAAAACCTTCAAAGCTAAAAAGGTGTGAAAAATACATACAGCCAAACTCATTACGGCTCTCAAAATTGATTCCGTCTATTAATTGCTAAGAAATATTAAATTAATTCTGACAAAACTTTTAAAAGCCCTTTGATGATTATCCGTTCATATTTTTCGGTACCTTGGCTTAAAGAGGGAGATTTAATTAATTGGTCATTATAACCTTAAGGGCTGTTGCCATGGCAACTGCGGATTAGCCCGGAAAGGGTACAGACGTACCCTTTTCGAGTTTATGGTTAAGATAACAAATGTACTGTGTGCTCGGGGAAAAATTATGGACAAGTTTGTTTGCGGAATGTGAATGAAATTTTCTTGCTGACAGGATTATTTTGAATTATGTAACTAGAATTACGTCGGGCTATGTGATCTAATTGATAAAATGAAAAAACATTTTCATTTTATCAATGACTAGCTTCTGCCAGCGGTTTCACCCGCATCCCGTGGGAACTACTTCCCGTACCGGGATAAAAAATAGACTATAGCCTTCCTCGATAAATGGGCTAACTAATACTGAAAGAAATTTTCAAATCGGACCAGTAGTTCCTGAGATTAGCGCGTTCAAAGAAACAAACAAACAAACTCTTCAGCTTTATAATATTAGTATAGATTCATCAATGATTTGATTTTTCATTGATTTATCAATGTCAAGTAAATACATTAGTAAGAATACATACATTACATGCTACTCGTTATTTGTACATCAACGTACAACGCATCAACCGACGGCTTACAAACAAAATTGAATTTAAATTCCTCTCGCAAAATACTGGAGGCAAACAGCCCCATCACAAAACACTTAAATAAATCCCCATGCACTTGCCAAAAAACTTATAAATTATGCTAAAGAGATTCATCTCAGAGTAATAAATTTATAAAGAGCCACGTTAAAATCTGGTAGTAGGAGCCTTATCAATTTCTGAGGAAACTTTAATACTTTGCAGAGTCTTTGTAAACTTTATGCTAATAGTGGATAGCTAAAGTTCAAGTTAACCCTGGCTTAAGTAAAACAAAGTGCTTTTGAGTCGAGAACTTTGGGCGTTTCGAAAAAAATTGCAATATACGAGCATAGGTTGTGATGAGTTGGTCTGCTTTTTTTTTTTAAATTTGACTCTTCGTGAATTTTAGTGAAAGGTTTTAATTTTAACCGACTTCCCAAAAAAGAAGGGGTTTTCAGTGGTTGCTCATCCTTATGATAAATCGGCCCGGTTAAAAACTGAAACCTAATATGTAAGTATTTATTTATTTACAAATTTTTGTACACACACAATAATAAAGAAAGAAGACAGGAAAGAAAGAATGTACAAAGGTAATGCTTATTTCTATAGTATGTACGTTGTTAACTCCTATCCCCTAAAATTAAAGTACACTTAACCATACAATCCAAAATCATAAAATAAATGTTCCCACTCCGATATGAAAATGCCATAAAAGAGCTTTTATTTCGTTTCTTTTCCGTTTAAAACAAAATAAAATGGAGGTACAAAACTAAGAGCGAGTAATGCCCGTGGGAGGCAAGTGTTCCGGGTTCGATTCCTGACCGAAGCAAGTCAGCTTTGGAGCTTAGTTCGCGTTGTTTCCCTGTCTCCAGAGAATTGTTTGTTCCAACATATGTACATATAAAACTGACAGCTTCAACATCTTGAAATCTTTTTATTTTTGAGTATTGTTCGACTGCATTTAGGTAATATTTGTATGCAGAAGTTTGGCCGTCCGCGTCGGTTTCTTTATGGAATGAATTTTATGGTTGCCATAGTTTTTGGTCATTATCGTGAGTAAGATGAAAAGTAAGATAATTGAGTTTTGCAATACCGGCTTATTTAATGAGAAAGATTTACTTTGTATCATCAAGGTTAATAGGAAAACAATTATTATGCATTTCTTTAAAATAATCCAAGCAGTACCTTCAACTTTTTTTCACTGCCAACTCTTCATGACAGAAAGGTGCAAGTATACTTATGAATACTTAAACCTTAAACAACGTTTACCTTACAAATGCAGACACAATAAATAACTAAAAAAAAACAAAAACAATAAAAAAACAACAACAAAAAAGACGGAAGCTCCGTCTCGGAAACCGGCATTGTACCGAACTCATATTCAAGAAAAATATGACACCAGTTTCGCTGTGTCCATTGTAATGTTCGAAAAGTACAGCTAGTTCAGTCAAAAATACGGCACACCTACGAAAATGTACGCTGAAAGCACACATGGACAGAATAAAATCTGTTAATACTAGCAAACGCACACATGTAAGGGAGTTTGTTGTGTGTGTGTAGCGAATACGCGGCGCGCTTGTCATGTGTGCGTGCGTGGCGCAAGTAGTGGGTATGCTAGCTAGTACAAAATTCCCGCGCACCGAACTTCGCCTTTATCCGGTAATGTCCCGTGCACATTGAGAGAAAAACGTTTATTTTTATTACGCTTGGCTACTGCCACAATAGATGTAACACCTAAACGTGACTTATACTTAACTTTTATAGTTTGAATTTGAATTGGAAAGTTTAAGTCAAATGGTTTTGATGTTTCCTGTTATTATAATGGATTTTTATGGTGGACATTTTAATAAAGGAAAAGTTTCCTTGTAATTTTGCATTGGTTGTAAGAGTATTAGTGGTCTACTTAAAAATGGTTTAGTGTAGTAGTTATAGTTGAAACTAATTGTTATCCAGGAGCTTAGAAGATGTGATATCACTGCATAAATCTGAAAATCTTATACGAATTACATAAGAGCAAAAGCAGATCATTATAATAGACATATGTAGTTTAAATACAACTTCTCACCTGGTATCCCGTATCAATACCCGTATCAGTACCGCTCTCAAAAGCGTCTACAACCCAAAAAATATTATATCCAGTATATCTATACTAATATTATAAAGCTAAAGAGTTTGTTTGTTTATTTGTTTGTTTGAACGCGCTAATCTCAGGAACTACTGGTCCGATTTGAAAATTTCTTTCAGTGTTAGATAGCCCTGTTATCGGGGAAGGCTATACTTTTTATCCCGGTACGGGAAGTAGTTCCCACGGGATGCGGGTGAAACCGCTGGCAGAAGCTAGTTATAAAATAAATATCACACCAAATAAAAAGATGCACCGAAAACGATGGTATCACAGCAACGCATAGCATGTGCGAGTCATTTGCGTATGCTAATCCGAGTCCCAACGTCCGCGATATCAATTGATTTATCGCTCGCATCGGACGCGCGCATCGGACGGTGCATCGGACGACGCGTCGGACGGGACTCTTTTAAACGACGTATGAAAATGTTGACGTTGGAAAAATATTGTTTGGTGTGTATGGAAATATGTAAATAGAATTTTGAGAAATTATTTATTGTTTTGTCACGCCGTGACGTCGTGGTGGCCTAGTGGGTAAAGGACCAACCCCTCAAGTACTTATGAGGGCGCGGGTTCGATCCCAGGTCAGGCAAGTACCCATGCAACTTTTCTAAGTTTGTATGTACTTTCTAAGTATATCTTAGACACGTCCGGCGGGCAGTTCTTACGCTTCAAGGATGTTCAGAAAAGACACATGAAAAGGTGCAATATTGATCCTCAGAACTGGGAGACAAAAGCCATTTGCCGCCCTGAATGGAGAGGCCTACTTAAAAATGCGATCAAAGATTTCGAAGAGCAAAGGAAATCCACACTGGATGCGAAGCGTGATGCTCTTAAGGCTAAAACACCAGTAGCTATTCATTATACCTCGTGGACGGTATCCTAACGTGCAGCCAATGCTCGCGCACGTTTACACATAAAATAGGGTACTGCAGCCATCAAAGGGTGCATAGAAGAGCTGATCATCCTAGTTCTTCTCTCAATGATAACTGAAAGCAGTCACCATAGCCGAAATCGGCAGGGAAGTATATATCTTAGACACCATTGACTGTGTTTCGGATGGCACGTTAAACTGTAGATCCCGGCTGTCATTGAACATCCTTGACAGTCGTTACGGGTAGTCAGAAGCCAGTAAGTCTGACACCAGTCTAACCAAGGGGTATCGGGTTGCCCGGGGAACTGGGTTGAGGAGGTCAGATAGGCAGTCGCTTCTTGTAAAGCACTGGTACTCAGCTGAATCCGGTTAGACTGGAAGCCGACCCCAACAAGATTGGGAAAAAGGCTCGGAGGATGATGTCACGCTGTCAGTATATTTTATCTGTGTATGTACCCCATAGGTATGATTTCTTCTTAAATGTCTCGCAACGAAATTGGTCAGCCTCTGCCTGGCAGTGTGATGTATATTATAGGGTAGACAAAAGTGTTTGTATTGTTACGTTATCCCGTGGAAGCCAAATTATATCAGGATTCAATATGCCATTGAAATATTTTAATCTGGGACCCTTAAATGTCATCATGATTTCCCTTAATTTTATTCCTTACATAACCATACAGCAAATATAAGTAAATTATTTTTATAGAAACTGATGAAACACAGCCACAGTCTAGCTATTACCCGTATACCCACAGTACAGCTACACACACACACACACACACACACACACACACATACACAGAGGTGTTACACTGTGGTCAATGATTCATTTTGCGGTCATGTATCGTGTTCAGTAAGGGAATGAAAATTAGATTAAAATGGCTTGATGGTCGGTATTAATGGATCGTCGGTTGTGTGGGTTTACTTGTGTTTACATGTATATGTGGGAAGCTTTCACTTAAATGTATTGAAATGGACAGGACTATGAAATATTTTTGGGAACCGTTGACAGAATGAGATAGGATAAGATATGAGTGTAAAATTAGTATTAATTTTGAAAGTAATTATAGCCCTGTGAGTAATCATATATGCTTTTTCAATAAATGGGCTACTTAACGCTAAAATTAATTGTCAGATCGTACCAGTACCTACTTCCTGAGATAAATAAGCATTGAGAAGCTTAACAAAAAAGCTCTTCAGCTTTATAATATTATTTCCCATAAATTCCTAAGTAGGATACTCCTATGTAGAACCTCTCGCCAAAAAGATAATAACCACATCAATATAATCTAAGTCGCAAAATACGCAAAACCCAAAAATAAGGGCAGTGTTATAAAGATCTGCGCCACCGTAAGCCTTCCCTTAATCAAAACAAATGGACCCCATAGAACCCATACCGACCTCCATAAGTTTTGCCTCACCAAACGTTGGACTAAAAATCTAATGGGATTTGCATGGGAATTGTCTATAGGTGTACTTTGTGGTCACAGAGGAACGAAAGATAGCGGAGATGCCATAAAGAAGGTAGGTCAGGCGCCTTCTTGTAGGTCAAGTAACGTACGGCAGGCATGATAAGTTACTAGAACTAACGAGACGTTCGGGGTTCCTTGTCAAATCACAACCAATCTGTCAAAGTTTGGTCTTGATTGATTGGTGATTTTATTTTGAAAATAATGGGCAGGTTATAAGGCGCGTAAGAGCGGAGTTAGTAACGTTCTTCGTCCCTCGGACACCCTCATTTCGGCGCGTTATTGTCTTAGGAGATTTTGCGTTATGGCATCTCCGCTAGTCAATTTGTTCTCCATGGGTTCGTTCCATTGCTTAATCCATTTGAAGGCAGCGTTTATGGACATCGTTGTGGTTAAAGATTAAAATGTTTGGGTAGATGTGATGAAGTTATTACAGTTTGTGGGCGCTATGGGTAAAGCTATAGAAAAAATAGCCTATTGTTAGGTATATAACATGTTTGCTATATAGTATTGTGATGATTGATTCTGCTTTGTCTTCAGGTTATCGGTTCATAATAGGTATTGAGTAGATATTTGTTGATTACCTGCTAACTTTATAGCATTTTTTTCACTATACAGCCACCTGCTACTATTGAATATATATTACCTATTTAGAAAAAAAAAGTCAATACATCTGAGATCTAAGATCTAGGTAGTCCAAACAAATCTTTCGCGTAAAACCCTTGAACAGTTACAATTTCTTGTAAAATCACACACAGCTTCCTCATATTTCCATCTTTATGATAAAACAAGGAGATCAGGAAATAAGATGAGTAATCTTTCCCTTCAAAGAGTACAAGGTTACACGTGCCGGTGACTTTATTAAAAAACTCTTCCTCTAAAATTATTACATCGTCCCCCAACAACCGAGAACTTGGGATTTATTTAATTGAATTGTAAGTGAAGTCCCTTTCAGATACTAATTTGGAAAAGTTTAGATTCTGTCTAAGTAATTTCATTGTAACAATCTTAATAAAGTAACTGGCCAACGATATTATGGGAGTTTTCTTTATTAGTGGAAAATAGATAATTACAATTACTTTATTTTTCATTGAAAATTTTTCAGTCAAAGTTTTTTTACTTAATTTTACCGTACCTATTATTGTCATTGAGACTTCACTCAATGACATTCTTAAAAGAATAAATTAATTTAAACAGCAACTTACAATTAATACTCACCAAAACACCACCAGACCCCAAGATTTAACACACGAATCTATACATACCCATAGAACTTTCAATGGGCAATCCGCCCGCCCATCAATTCTCAAATCGTCAGACCTCCAATTTCACGTACAAGAGAGAAGCCCCGCCCCTTTCGACTCACACATACAATTAACCATTCCAAATTGAATTGGGAGCTATAAAGATCGATACAGAATAAAGTAGTCAGTCCAAAACAAAAATAGTAAAAGTATTCTGTTTTCACGCTAAATGGTCTGTGAAAAGAAGCATACGGTTTTTTGGGTTCTGTAGGATAATAGACTGAACTAGCTTGTTTTGATATCAGAATAAATCTTCTTGGTAGTCAGAAGTATTTTATTCCATTTGGTATGCGACAAATACTTACACATATAAAGACATGAAAGGTTATGAGAATATGCTCAATTATATTCTCATCTTAGTATCAGTACCTACTGAAAAATGTTGCTATTACATTCATGCTGCATCAGATTACTTAGTATTGTAATTGCTAATATTCTGACCGAACAAAAACATTTAACAATTGCCTGATTCCGCAAATACTTCTAGAATCTATTAATAGGTAAGTCTCTAACGTCAGACAATAAGGAGGTAAGGACTTACCTCTCTATTTCACCAACCAAAAAAAAAAAAGAAAAGCGTAGAAAAATTCCACATTTAAAAAAACTCAGTACGCTTATCCAGTTCGCGCTTGCCAGTATTTTTTCCATCCTACCATTGCAGCCCCGGCTGACTGAAATAATTTCGCATCGAGCTCATTTGTATGTAAATGTGGCCGAACCATTTATATCTGTGTTTGGCTCTCCATGTTTTTTTATAGTCTACGCTTTTAAGGCATTATCCGGTCGGTTGGGGCGCTGGCTTTGGATCGCATAGACATTTTTGCTTTAAGCTGTTATGCTTGTGACCAGGTACGGCTGCTTAGCAATTTGGTGATTTGGTTCTTTTTGTCAAAGGAATTTTTGTGTTCTTGGCTTGATAAAATAAAGGTTCCTCGTATATTATGAAGCAGTAGCTTTTCTTGGGCTTCATTGGCATTGCGAAAGAAGTACTGCGTATGTGTGGAAAATAAATGTTTAAGGGCTGCTAACACAGAAAGAATAAAGTAGGTAGTAGTCCTGTAGTATATTAGCCATAAACTGATTACTACCTCATTTCAAACTTTCTCAAATCTCATTTCCCAAAGCATGAATACTAAAATAAGTCAAATTGAACTAAAACCTCATCAATCTTAGAAAAAATGCATTTTCTATTTCCGAGTCAATCTGGAATCAAAGAAATCTTTGATTTTCTTTTGCTTTGGGATTAGATTGGCATGTCGTACTCTTTGATTTGATGGCTGAAGGAAAAACTCGCGGCTAAAGTAACAGCCGCGCGAGTCGATCGATGAAGGTTAAGCAACGCTTGGTGCGGTCGGTCCGTTGACCATCTACTTATGTATTTTGGAAGGCATATTAAATGGGTAATTTAAACATCATTAGAAGTCAAACTCAACTCACTAAGGGAGTTAAGATTCCTCCAAGGAACCAGACTGGGAAACCAAAGAGAGTGACTATGTCAAACATTCAATTGTGACTGATTATCCGAATCTCAGGATGGTCGAATTAATTCGGAAAATCTATATTAAGAAAGGTTCTTAGAAGCTTATCAACAACGTGTATGACGTAAAGAAATTCACCATAATAGAAGATTAATCCAATCAATCGATTGCATAAAAACTTTGTAAGTAATATGACCAGGCGATATCAGTCAAATAGACGTTGGAAGCTGAACCCAAAAGTATTAAATGTCTGAGGAGATGTTATGGTAAGCACGAATAAGAAGAAAATTAGAAAAAAAAAATATCAAAGTCGCGATTAGAAATCATTAAGTTTACATGTTAGTCTTTCTGTAACTACATACCATACGATATGTACAACCACCTATCAAATGAGTACCGAAGTAATATTATGTAGTTTACAAGTTCATTTACCCGACTGAAACAAAGTGCGTAATGCTTCATCCTTTGTTCCAAAGCCATTACATTTGGTGTAACAATCAGGCATTATTAATGGACTGTGTTGGACGTTAATGGGAATTAGTTTTTAATTATCAACCGGAAACTGGCAACATTGCCACTGGTAACAATAACAAAGATTATTCGTTACCATTCAAGTTAAATTCGTTTATTTTTGTGTAAAATATTTATGAAAATATACCTAGTAGTTTTTCTTATGTTATTTGTGTATTTGTTTTTATGTATTACTAGCATCCGCCCGCGGCTTCGCCCGCGTCGAGTTCGGTTATATCGCATTGCCAAGAGAACTCTTCAAAAGTCCGGGATAAAAACTATCCTATGTTCTTCCTCAAGGTCAACTCTATCCAAATTTTATTAAAATCAGTTCAGAGGTTTAGACGTGAAAGCGTAACAGACAGACAGACAGACAGAGTTACTTTCGCATTTATAATATTAGTAGGGATATAGTAAGGATGTCTGGGAGGTTCACCTGAACTGATTTTGAGGATTACCTATGCAGGCATGGAATAATATCTAGTCTTATACATAATTTAATATAACGCTATCTCGTCGATTTGTAGTATAACACTGGAGAGTAACTGTGGTTTTAAAGCCAGACAAAGTGACTATACCGTAGCATACTGAAAATAGATTACGAAAGTATGGCCACCTGTCTGTATATAACTGACATTTAATTAATGTATTACAGTAAAATCCATAAAACACAGAAAACAATACTAGAATCTAAAGCAACGTCATAAAACAGACAAACCAATAAACTTTAATTAATACAAATTGCGTCAAGTAAAAATTGTAATTAAGAGAAATTGCTAAGAAAGCTGCACGTAGTATTGTTCGCTGGTAAAGTTGTTGGACAATGGTGCCATTTCCTAGCTATTAAGCAGTAAACTCGGTGTAATTAAGGTAATTTAATAAAAACACCACGATTGAGTGCGCAGTGCCACCCGTGGTGTAAGCGCATGAGTATGAGGAGCGCTAAAATGCCATTGGTGGACATATCAGAAAAAATGCAAATGTTAAGAGGGTTTGACTTTTTTTTTCCTAATCGAAAGTTGTTCATGACCACATGAAAAAAAAACTGTTTGTCTGTCTGAATACACTCTACACCTTATTATAAAACGTGGTCTTTAAAAAGTAGAAGTAGGTTTAAATCGTCGTCTGGAACAAAGTTAACTAAAGCCTATATTTAGACTATTAGGTGCTTTATATTATAAACCACGTTTTACAATAAGGCGGTATAAATCTTGCTCTGGAAGTCATTCAAAAATCAAATAAATTATCTTATCGTAGCTGAGTATCAACAAAAAAGTTGATCCAATACACACCAAAGATTATTTTCCACATACAAAACAACAAACAACAACAAACATCACCTCTTCGTAATATCACAACAACAGAGCAGCCAGCACAGATATAATGTTCAGAATTGAATTAGTGGGCTGCTATTGAATCTCAGCTTACATTTATGTAAATTATATATCGGGAACGCCTAAAGCTAGATAGAGCTTGCATGCTAACTGAATTCACAAAGCCGAATATTATGCATGTCCCAGTGTATTTTGGTTCGTCATAGTTACAGCAAGTAATTGTCGAGATAGAACTACGGGATTATATGGAGTTTATGTGACGAATGTAATTATACTTAATGTGAAAGTTTGTGTTAAAATTTTGTGAGCTGTAAAGCAATAAAAATTGACATCCATATTTTTTCTATTCTAATTTATAAGATGACTATTATATTTCTGAAGCTATTGGTTAGAATATACTGCTTTTCTTTATATTTCCGAAGTTAAAAATATCGTACACTGCACCACGCATAGGTACACAAAGCGGTGATTATGGGAACATTTTCCAAGTTTTGGGGAAGCCTTGGTCCAACCGGGGAATGTTTTTAATCTGGATTTTAAACAGACTTAATCACAATAGATACAAAGCAGAAAAAAAATTATACAAAAAATATGATAAAAAATCAATGACATCATTTTTCAGGCGTCAATAAGAAGCAACATCTTAGTGGCCCAGATTGCGCTGAAGATAAAATCCTTCACGTATGCATTGTAACGATATAAACCGATGCTTTTAGCGTCTGCTGTGCTAATTGCATACAGAGGATTTCACTCAGATCCAGTCCTTTGATAATTTACTGTTGTAATGATGCCTGGCGATTCGAAAAGGGCGTATGTGACTATATGGGTAGGCTGGTACGATCAATTTGATTGAAACAATTTTTTAATTGTTTAAGACTGAATGTACTGTTTTCTTAAATCCTTTAATGATTAAAATAGCCTGTGATTCTCATAAACCATTAGACGTCAGAACATAATATATTAACGCTTTTTAGAACACGCTGTAATTTTGTTAACATAGCTAAGAGCTAGTTACTATACTTTTTTTAAATATGCGTTTATAAAGGTTTATACCTAGATTCTAAAAATGAAAAGTATGGAAGTAAAGCTATAAAATATATTATTGAAACGGCTTTATTAGCATGCAATCTCTGATACTTCATGCTTCATATTTTATGTATTATCATTAATAATAATACGCAATAACACCTTCCGTTCGTAAACAATAAAAGTACATGACATTGTTTATTAGAATATATAATTGTTATAAATTAACTATTAATTCTTCGATGATCAGTAACACGTGATATAAATAAATAGGGAATAATAATATTATCTTAATGTAAACTATAACGTTATGTTTACGTACTTGAAAACGTAGGTAGATCAAAAATAATATTGTTCAATTTGCATTTAGGTACATACATCCTCAATCGCAAATCATTCTTTTTTGTTCATGCTGATTCCCATCTGATGTGAACGAAATCCTGCTTTCGTTAGGGTAATTATGATAGTCTGATAATAGCTGTATCCTTGCTTTGGTGGTATCCACCCTACAGATTGGGAGAGGCTTGCCTTAAATAGGTCATCTTGGCGCAAAACGATCTATGAAAACGTCAAGTTATTCGAAGAAAAAAGACTCGAGGCTTTAGACGAAAAGCGCCAATTACGAAAAGAGAAACCTAAGCCTTCATACAACTATACTCTCAATAGTGCGGGTCAGTTATTCTGCAGCGCTTGCGACCGGGTCTTTAAATCCAAACTCGGTTTCGCCAGTCACATCAGGGCTCATGCTAGGAGGTGAACTTGCCATAGGTCGCCGTTATCGAAATCGATAAGGAGGACTATATCGATATATTCTTGCTTTGAAAGAAAGAGGTTCATGTTTCATGCTACATATGAGACACCTTGGTGAAAAATGCCATCATCTTTTGCCTAGCCTTTACTCAATTATGTTGGGCTTTCAGTCGGTTAGATCGTATGTACTACATGTAGCCGAATACCAGTGATTTTGAAAAACGCCGATCCTCTTTTAAAGGGCGATTGGCGCGCGATTTTGAACCTTTCTGAAGCAGATACACCTACAATGTTACATTGAATAACATTTTTTTATTAACCGATATCATGACATGTCACGTTGTTGTCAAGCGTGGTCAGTTGCATAACAAACAATAACTATTGTTTCACTGTTTATAGGTATTTACAATGTTTCTATGTCAATGTTCATGCGGACTAAATGATTAGAACCCTGAAAGCAAATAAACATAATATTGGCAAATTATTAGTTATTTTATCGATGGATACATTAATGTAGGGTAAGACAAAATAGGAAGACTTTTTAGGTACAATTCTTTCCCGAAAATTCTTACTTGTATTGTTATAACGACTTTGGCTGCAAAATTAATAAAAATCTTTATGGTTTTATGGAAATAAAAATTTGGCTCACATTACAATTAAAGGTCATGGCCCATAATCCGACCCAGTTCAATAATGTTTGTGTACAAAAACGAAAATGGTGGTAAATAATGCTAGCATAACCCACTTTTCATTGTATGTAAAAAGAAAAAAATAATTCGTTGGAGAAATCTTGCAGCAGCCCAATAAAAATTGGATAATAATTAGCGGGTTCGCCTGTCTGTAAATTATTTTATCCATGGAAACATGTCACTTGGGTAAAAAGTATGCTATGTCCGACTCCAAATCAAAAAATATATCTATACACGGCAATTTAATCAAAATCGATTCAGTGTTTTAGACTTGAAAATGAAACAAACAAACTTATTTTGCCATTGTTTTGTTAAATAAAAATATCATCACACATAAAGCAAACTCGTTCAGTCAGGTGAGCATAGTGTACTTTTTATCCTGGGCCAGACATCAAGAAAATATTGAAACACCTGCGGCTTTCTTGGACAATGTTTTAGACATTGATGGGGTTGAATAAACATTAAAAAACATGTATTTTATTTTCTACTCCCTAAAACCACAAGTTATAAGTTAAGTTTTCATTCTAGGTAGATTACATTTTTTATTATTATTCTTTCATGATCCCCATGAGCCACAGCAATGCGCCACCTATCATTAAAAAGTATTATCATTTATCATTAATTCCCGCCATATTTTATTTCTGTACGCCGTGGGTTTATTTTTCACACTAAATGGGCCATTACCTTAGGCTACATTTAGGTAAACTATTTCCTGGTTTGAATCAAAAATAAAAAAAATATATACTATTTGGTGGCAATTACCGTATTATTATTTATGATAAATTAATTTAAACTTAAACCCTCAATCAATACCAATCTCCAAACAGATCGACCAAAACAAACGGACATAAAGTCGATCAAAATTAAAACGAAACTGATTAACATGGACAATATAACGCGTATGCTAATATCGGAGGTGTGTAATCGGATCGCGGTTATCGCACTTAGCAATTCACACCTCGAACCGACCTTATTATGATCATATCAATCTTTACTCGTATTGTAAACGTGAAAGTATGTCTGTACGATTTTTAGGATGAAACTGCTGAATTTTTGAAATGAAAGTTACACGGATAATTTAGAGTGTGAACAGTTGCCTCGGTGCGGGAAGTTGTTTCTTTAGGACGCTGGCCGAACCGTGGGGAATAACTAGTGTTGACTAAGGAAGTAAGAGTTATCAAAGCATAATTGTTACTGAGTTTTTAAAGTCGGTAAAGACTATACCACCCTTTTTTTGTAGGTGGGAAATCATTGATGTCTCCTGTGCAATTCGGAGTCAAAGATATTGGGTACACTCACCAGTCAGACACAGGAAGTATAAGAGGATAAGCATGTGGTTCTTCAGCATGCCTTGCTTACTCAAAAACATCTCTTGCTTATTAAACCAGGACTTGAAATAACTCACCTTCCTTTCACTATCAACATAATCCAAAGCAATAACTATACAAATTCCCTACGTAATAAATATAACATTACGAATAATTATAGACAGCGGGTCTCTAGAGCTCATAAATATCATAATTGAGGGTTAAACGACACATTCATGTATGTTAATATGGAAGGTGTGTGCAGGCGCGGTTGTTGCACTAATTACTGTCTTCCTTGTAACCTTGTCATTGGTATATTGACGTTGTGTTTTACGAGAAGTTGGTAAATAGAAATTATGGCTTAATACCAGCACAAATGGACAGCTGCGCAATAAATGGCGAGGGTAGAATAGCATGTTTCCTGAGTTTTTGTAGTTTGGATTCAATAAGTGTTTAATAAATGTTTCTGGGGGCATGATAAATAAACATCTTAGAAGCCAGTAATTTTGACAGTCAGTTTTACCTAGGAGTATTCGGTTTCCCGGTTAACTGGGATGAGGCGGTCAGATAGGCAGTCGCTCCTTGTGGCACACTGGTACTCAGCTGCATCCCGTTAGACTGGAAGCCAACATATGTAGTTGGGAAAAAGCTAGACAAATGATGATGTGTTCATTATATGTCAAGTTTTGAATGCCACGTAAACAGAGTCTAATATTTGTCATAGACCGTTGTCTATAAAGTTTCACCAAGTTGATCGTTATGAACTTGGTGAAACTTTATATTAAACTACTAATTGTTTTTTATGACTATTTTCAAAGTATCGATGTTTTCGATGTTTACATAAGTTATAAATGAATGCATTTACTGCGCAATTCCTTGTAATTGTTAAAAAATATATACCTAGGAACTTTATAGTTCTGAGTAGCTATCAAGTCACACTATTTTGTAAACTCACGTTCAAATAACTTGATTCTTATTCGTAATATTAATAACTGAATAGGTATCGAAAGTGTACTGGTCGGTTATTGCACCTATTACCTGGTTCGTCAGTTCTTCCTCATAACCTTGGTATGGACAACGAACCTTTACACGCCCGTCCTCAGCACGAGAAGCGAATACCAATCGAGAATCGTTTAGAATCAGATTAATCGATTCGAGGTCAAGTTTTACTTTAGGTACCTATATCGATTAATTGAATCAAGGTTTGTAGAGCTACAGTAAACGTTTGATTTAAAAGTCTGTTTTCGTTTCTAAAAGTCTAAATATAATATAGAGGTTAAATTTTTTTGTTTGTAACCAGAAAATACTACAGAATCGATATGAAAAATTATTCAGTTGGAAAGCTACAATATCCCCGAGTTACATAGGCTATATTTTATCTGGAAAGAAGTTCCTCCGAGAAAACACATTGTACTAGCTTATAAATAGGTAAGCCGATTACAAGTACCTAACTGAAAAACACAAAAGACTACACTATTAATTTATATCCATAAATTATTAAACTTCAACTTTCACCTGTACTTTAGTAAGAAATGCATAATCGCATCATGAATATGCAGCCTTACAATGCATACGTGACAACAGACAGCGAGTCGCCTGCGCAATCAATATGAACCACGGAGAATCAAATCACTAGCGGAGATGTCATCACGGAAAATCTCCTAAGAAATTAGCGCGCCAAAATGCGGCTGTTCGGGGGATGAGGAACATTACTAACTCCGCCATTATACGCCTTCTTTAGAATCTGCCCATTTCTTTTATAACCAAGTCACCAAAGACTAATCTTGTCAGATTTGTCTTGATTTGACAAGGAACTCGAACACCTCGTTAGTTTAAGTAACTCATCACGTCTACTGTATGTTACTTGACCTACAAGAAGACCTGCCTTATGGCTTATCCGCTCTTCTTTCCTTCCTCCGTGATACGATAATTATTGTGCGACATCGTTACGTCACTTATCGAACGATTCAAATCTTGTTCTTATTTTGAATTTATTGACAGGCCGCTTAGTTGGCGTTACTGAAAAAGAAATGGAACCTTTTTAGTGGGTTGAAAAAAAAAGTAAATAGATGTGTTTTCAAATATAGAATTTTGAGAAAAGATGTACGGAGTTTTAAAGATGATGATTATAATTAAAAATATATTTTTGAAATTATTAAAGTAATAGAAGAAAACATCGAAACATTAATATCAAATAACAGTTTACCAGAAAAAAGGTAACAGTTCATAATTACAATGTTTATTAAAAGATAATTGTGTGTAAATAAGTGTTAGTAATTAATATAAGTGGTTAGCAATGTTTCCGCGTGGCATTGTAATTGCGACCGTCATTGTGGGGGAATTTCAAATATTGTGAAGTGGGTAGTTTAGCTCTAGTGTACACGCGTGCAAATACTTCAATATCTTCCCATTATAACTTATGATTAACAAAAAAAACAAACGTCATATAGATACATCTTTTCTTAGGACTGGTAAGAAAGTCTATGATTTTCTTAAGAATAGCTTATTTCTTTGTACCTAGGCTTAAGATTTATTTTATTTTGTCCTCTTCAAAATTACTCAACTGTATAATTAAACTGTTTTTCATAGAAATAGAACCCTTGATATGAGGATTCACGCTGAAACGCTTGATAAGAATTAGATGAAATTTAATATAGAGATCGATTGGAGAAAGGCTACATTTTATCCAGATGCGGTAGCAACCATAGATATCTAGTATTTTAAAGTTAAAAAAGGTTCTATTTGAACGTTAAAACCTAATTTTTCTGCACTTCAAGTTGGAAACTTCCAACGTTCGTGTTTGCGTGCGCTCCGTACTTAATCTGTCCTATTAATATTTATAAATATAATTACATGTTTTATTAGTGATGTGTTGATAGCGGGTTCGGTTCCCAGTTGACAACTTTTAGTGGGGAATTGTTTGCGAATGTGTTTTTTTCATAGCATTATGGAAAGTGAATAAACATTTTAAGGTGTATGGTTATTGATGTTCCAGATCGTTAATTATTTTTTTCTTTTTTTATAACTACATAATATGTTTAAAGTAATTCTGCCACTTCATTGAAGTGGTTTTACAAAACGCTGATAACATTATAATAACGTCACAGGTGGAGTGTTCATTTTTGCCAAGAATTATAACCGAAAAAATAAGACACTTTTCATGTTTTCTTTACCACAAAAAAAAAAAAAAAAAACAGATAACACATAAATCTTACCCATTACCGTAATTAAAATATTTTCTCCACTTTAGCAAACTTACTACTTAATCATTTGGCCCAAGTCATTGCTCCGAAGTACCAATATAACCAGTCAAACAAGGCGCAAGACAATACGCCTGACAGGTAATTAATCACGGCGTTTAAATCACAAAATCAATATTTGCTCAGCAGTTTACGAATGCAACGAACTTGATGGTAACTGCATTGCATTGCCACAGATTAGATAGGGACAACAGAGGTTGTAATAGTTAGCGCTTACTAATATTATTAAAGTAACTGTATTTCCTCAAGGACTGGCCTTACTGGCCACAAAAAGCGACCGATAGGGAAAGATGGAAGACTATGGGGGAGGCTTTTGCCCAGCAGTGGGACAGCATAGGCTAAAAAAAAACTGTTTTTATCTGACTATCACGCTTTGGTACGCAAATTGTCTAGAGAGTTAGAGTTTTTATTAGGCTGCGGGAACTGGTCCTTTGGAGACACGGGTGGAACCGTGAGGGACATGCAGTAATTTTGCGAAGTATCTTTTAAGTGTTAGGAATTCGTTAAAAGACCCTCGCACCCTTCATACTTGGTAGATTGTAAGGTGTTGTCAGACTCTTACAGATTACCCTTACATATTTTCCTTCTAAAGCTTTTATATTTCAGAAGCACAGAAACTACCGAACAAGCTCACAGCTCCAAATAACGGCTAAGTATCAAATATCATACTAACTTTTTTTGTAAGACTTCAAACAACTTTTTAATTTAAATTCCTTTTTTGTAATCAGTTGATACTGTTATAATATTAAAGCCAAACTTATAAACCGTATTATCAATACAATAATCTATTTACTCGTGTAAATAAAAACTAAATGCGAGCTAACTGATTAGTCTTATTCATGTTTATGACAATAGTATCAATTTGATCAAGGAAAACGTTTGCATAAACTCGGTCTGTAGCCGGCTCTGTAAACACGATACCTATGTTACTAGGTGACTGTTTTTTGTAAGTACTGTTATAAAATCTTTGTATAAGCATTATTATATTTTTAAATATAATTTATCCTCATAATCCATCATCATTTGCGTAGACATTTCCAAACTATGTTGGGGTCTACTTCCAGTTGACTGTATGTAACTAAGTGCCAGTCTTTTATTTGGGCAATCCGATATCCCTCGGCTGTCAGGTTACTGGTCTGACTACCTAATGACTTTCAAAGATTTTTAAATGGTAGATGAGATCCACCAATTAAAACGCAACTCTTCCTGTCTGCTCCGATTTCCGGTATCTCGGCTCGCTTATTCAGGGCGATGGCGAAATAGATCGGACAGTTACGCACAGAATTAACGTAGGATGGATGAAATGGCGGCAGGTAACGGGAACAACTTGTGACCCTCGTATTCCCCTTAAACTTAAGGGGAAAATTTACAAGAGTATGGTCAGACCTGCTGTCTTGTATGGATCAGAGTGCTGGCCCACAAAAGCGACGAATGAAAGACAATTGCATGCGGCAGAGATGAGAATGTTAAGAGGTATGTGTGGCGTTACGCGAATGGATAGAGTGAGGAATGAGTATATAAGAGGAAGTTTGAAAGTAGCGCCGGTATCAGAAAAACTGCGTGGAAACCGGCTGTCATGGTATGGGCATGTGATGCGGAGGAGTGAGAATCATGTTGTGAGGAAGATGATGAGTATGAATGTGGACGGATATAGTGGAAGAGGAAGACTAAAGAAACGATGGATGGATTGTGTGAAAGTAGATATGGTAAGAAAGAATGTTACTTGTGAGATGACGGCAGATAGAAGAGTAGGGAAGGAGAAAAGATGCTGCGCCGACCCCAAATAAAATTGGGATAAGGGCAGGAGGATGATGATGATGAGATGAGATCCACCAATTTTACCCGCCTTTCAGAACATGGATCCTTATAATCCAATGTTTATAAATAACTCCATTCTTTTATTAATTTATAATATTTACGTCTGCGTGGCAGGTTATAGTTAAGTTTTGGCAAGGTAAGTAAATATATTTTGAAGGTTGGTTGGAGTACGATAGGTTATTTAAACATCCATCATGTACATAATGTTTCACATAAGCAAAAGGAAATATATCCAGTAGATTCCATTAGGTAGCTAAGACAATTCAAAATTTCTACACAGTTGAAATTGCACTCTCTGTATCAAAACTAATCTGTGTCCCCACTTTTGCGTGAGGTCCGTCAACTCGACACGAGAAATATTGAATGTTTGTCACGGAGACGATAAAAGTGTATAAAAAGGCTGTCCCTTCGACCTTGGTGAGCTATTGAACCTGAGATTGTTGTTACCGTCACTGCGCAAACGCAGGTAGCAAGATCTGAGAGCTAGGTATTTAAAAATAATGTTGTTGGAATTCTGTAGATATTTGTTGCTAAGTATAATCTGACTGTAGTCAGTGGGATGATGAAAATAAGATCATGTATGTAATTTACAGAGAGGGTAAATACATTTTTATAAACGAGGTAAATCTCGCCAATATTCGATATAGATTTTAATTCTAAAAAAAGGTATGTCTACAGCTACTCAAGTTTATAGAAATTAAAAAAAAAACTGCCTTCAATGTAAATCCCCACGTGTTTAACATTAGAACTACGTGGAACGTGAAATTGAACCTTTTTTGCTTTTCTTTTTTGTTCTTACTTTTGTTTCGAAATATCAGACGTGAAAAAATGTCGTGATCTAAGAAATTGTAATTCTAATTATTTTTTATTGCGATTAAAGGTTTACAAGAAGATAATTCACTTTTACTTGAAAACCTGTCTGAGGTAGTTATATCTCTAAATGCCTAGATTGCCTAGCTAAAACTGAATAACAACAAACCATAATCTACAATCTTAACTAGGAAGCCGTTAAGCCCATACATAGCTACATACACATATAAAATAATAATACAAAACAAATGATTCCGAACTTACACGTGTTTCCATTACATAAACCTTCGCCAATTATTTCTAACACAGGAACGAAATTATACCTTCATCAAAGTACGCACTAATTAATCACATTCCGCCAATTTTCTCCATAAACAGGAATAAGTCAACTAATTATCGCGACAGCCAGTTAGACCGGAAAATCACGAACATACCCGATGTCTTCCGAAGAAAATAAAAACAATGGAAAAAAACTCCTCTCCATAGTAAATGCGCGGTTTGCACATAAGAACAATGACTATTAAATCAATTTATAGACGTCATTATACGATTGTTATGATATGTTAATTGATAATAAGATGGGTTTATATTTGTATGTTTATCAGTTTAGTTTTAATTAGCTGCTAGTAATTATTTACTTACTATAACTTGATACTATATAAGCAGTTTATCAATTAAGACTTCGTATTATCTGCACTTTTCCAGCAAAAGATTCTTTGATTCAATTTATCTAGATTCGTCAAACGAAATTAACCTCATTTTTTAAATTTTACTTGTTACTTTTAGATTTCTTGAAAAAATGTTTTAGGTAAAAAGTGTTCGGACTTAAAATCAATGGGATGAGTCTAAGATAGACGTTACAACTAACTTTCCGACCAAGCAATTTTTAGAGGAATAAGTATCACCATATCAAAAATATAAATGTATCGTAATATAACACTTTTTATTTCATTCGATAACAGAAATTATCTGTTAATGCGACAATGCGACACTCAATCTCGAAATACCCGGTGAAAGGCGTAGAGCAGACCAAGACTGCGGTGGATGAGTGTCTTAAAGAAAGAGATTAAAATTGGCGAACTCGAAGAGGAAGATACGGAAAGTGGGCCCCGTCACAAGACGGGGTAAACGCTAAGAAGAAGAACAGAAAGTATCTGCCAATTTAGCGTTTACTACAACTCGTGGCACCCATTTCCAGGGTCACTGAATTTGAATATAATACAGCTGGGGATTTCTGTTTCCATCGTTTATTTTTATGAGAAAATAAACTAGAAATACACTTCTAAGTACTCAATACTGTCATTAAATTAATAATTAGTATAGCAGTGGAAATGTACGTTTTTCAAAAGTAAATAGCGTGAGGAAAGACTGGTTTGGAGTCTGCGGTTACGATTATATAAGAACGATCAGGAAATAATGGAAATACATGTCTGTCATACAATGTTTTATAACAATAACGTTAAAAAAACTGTAGTTTAATGATGACTTAGCAATAAAACTGCTGAGTGCATGGTAACAATACATTTTATGTTATGATTGAGTCCTAATTTTACACAGAACTAATTGTTAAGAATTCACTTAAAAATTTTTGTTTGAGCATTCAACAACAGGCCTCGCTATAATTCGGGATTGTGTAGTCTCTAATAATGTGAATGTCCTAATCCAGTCAAAAAAGGTTCCATTTCAAACACATCATACTTCTCCCAATAGGTAATGTCATCAATGCTATTTTGTGATTCTATATCCAATGAAACAAAGGTAAAACCAAAGACAAACAAACAACACCCTTTATTAGAGCCCTCTCTTTTACCATAACAACATACAGACATGGTGTTCCAATACCATAAACACAGAACATAACTTAGGCCAGTGTTCCGTCAGTACCATATTCAGAAGCAACGCGGAACAAAATGTCAAAACAAACCATTCTAGTAGCTTGTAACATTTAACTAATGTAGCATGTGTAGCCTTTGATATTGCTTCCTCTATCTGCAGGTTTTAAAATAACAAATAAGTATGTTATCTGATAATAAAATGACTTCAATATTCCTAAAATATTTTCCTAAGTCTGATAAATAAACATTATGATGAAAACCCCATCAAAATCAGTTCATATTCATATTATTTATTTGCATTCCACAATGTATAAAGTAGGTGTTACAATTTGGCTTAGAGCTAGGTACAATTGTGGACCCTGTAGGGCACAGCAAAATAAAATAAAATTTACAACTAAAATTATTATTATTAAATCTATAGAAAAAAAAAATATGAAAATCCAACAATTGACTTATTTTAGACAGTTTTTAGGGTCCTTTTTTTGAAGTCGCTTAAAAACCACTGGCAGATGCTTCAGTATGATACAGGCCTAATATTATTTTGGACTAATTTAAAACCACTACTTACTTTGCATTTTCGGATAAAAAAAGCCTTTTAGCCAATCTCGATAAATGATTGGTTAACACTGAAATATTTTTTCAAATGAGACCTGAGATGACCGCGTTCAAAAACAAACAAACAATCAAGCTTTCTACCAGGTATAGGGTATATTGCTGCGTCAAAAATTCCTCAAAGGCTTTTCCACCAGCCCCACCCATCGATAATGAAGGCGTGCATATTCACAGCCAGTTTTCCGTGAGTGCAACATACACTGTAAGTGCCTTATAGTGTATGAGTGTATGTATGACCTTTCAATTGTTTCCTCAAGTGCAGAATTTTAATTAACCAAGTCTTCCGTGTGGAAGGCACGGCAAATGTTGCGTGATGGAGTGATTCTTGCTTTTCGTGTTCGATTTTGGGTCAAGTGTAGATCTGTAATTATTTTAAAGGTAGGTAGATGATTAATGAGGCTAATTGTTTTGATATATGAAGCATGATATGTGCGCACCTTGGGGATAGAATATACTGTTGTTGCAAACTTCATAACGATAGGTAAATATGTATATGTAAATATAATATAAATATGTGCATCGGAGAGCACGTAAATGTCGGTCCTGCGCCTGATCTCTTTCCGGTCGTGTCAGATTGCCGTCCCATCGGGTTATGAGAGTGAAGGAATATGGAGTGCACCTGTGTCTGCGCAAATGCTCGTGCACTATAATATGTCCTGCGCAGCTGGCTGATCTCCTTAGATGAGAACAGCCGCCGTGGCCGAAATTGGCCGTGGACGCCATTATTATTATAAATATGTAAATATGTAGAAGCGTATTACCGCAGATTAATAAATAGGTAGTTACTACGGTATTATTAACCCTTTACTCGTATGTATGTCTACTGTGACGTATCTTACATTATGTTATTTCAGTAGGTACTTAATATAACATTTTCCTCTTCCTTCTGAGAACAAAACAGAAGATTTCCTCCTATGCTAAAATAAATATTAAAGGCTCTTTCTTTAAATATACGTTTTATTACTAGACAGTTGCTATGGAAATGAAACTGTCAGTAAGTTTTGCAAAATAAATAAAAATAACAGTGCTAACCAAAAAATCCTAGCAAGGAAAATTTATTTAAAGCAAACAAAATTATTGACTTGTAGTATCAGTAGGTTTATTGATTTCTGACACTTACGCGAATATTAGACATTTAAATAAAACTACTTTTACGGATTTTATCGCGGTTATATTAATATTATTTAATCCCGACGTTTCGGATCCTTTACAGCATCCATGGTCACGGGCAGACTAAGGTGTTGGTCGTCTTGATATATTAGTTACAAACAGCTACCCTACATTTTGTTGATTATTATTGACAATCTGATTCACGCAAAACGAGCTCACTGTATCCTTAGGTCGAGCAGTTGTAGGCTTGGATTTTGATTTAATAGTTTCTATGATGGGATTCCAAGCAGGTGGTATGCACCAGCCATCTTCTCTATTGAAATTTGGATGTTTTTTTAATTTCAATAGCCTCGCGAATCATCCTAGGTAGGAATCGGTTTTCTTTTGCAAGGACTTGTGGTTTATCAAATCTGATGTAATGCTGGGCCTTGTCTAGTGTGTGTTCACAAACTGCTGACTGTCTGGAACGGCGGTGTTTGACATCGGCGATGTGTTCTTTTACGCGGGTCCCTATGCTTCTTTTAGTTTGGCCTATGTAAGAGAGACCACAATCACATTCAAGCTTGTATACACCCGCATCTTGTAGAGGTATGTGACACTTGACAGGTGGTAAGAATTGACTGATCTTCTTCAGCGGCTTGAAGTAGGTTTTGATTGAAGCTCGCTTCAAGATGTAGCCAATCTTGTCTGTGACTCCTCTTATGTATGGAAGAACAGCAGGTAGACGCTCAACTGTGGCTGGTTTCACGCGGGTTCTGCGACGAGGGCGCGGTACTCGGAGCTTGTTGTCGTGCAGTACTTGCTTAACATGTTGAAGCTCAGCACCCAGGTGTTGTTCATCGCAGATCCCACGTGCTCTCTGAAACAACGATTTACCAACGGTAGATAACTGTGTTGGGTGGTGGTGGGACTCACCATGAAGGTATTTGTCTGTATGGGTTTTCTTCCGATACACAGTGTGACTCAAGGTGTTATTAGGGTTACGGATAACCAAAACATCTAAGAAAGCTAAGGAGTTGTTTGCCTCTGACTCCATAGTGAATTGAATTTTGGGGTTTATGGAGTTTAGATGATTTCACAGCATTTTTAAATCATCAATTCTTAATCATCTTTCTTAAGATCAGTCAATTCTTACCACCTGTCAAGTGTCACATACCTCTACAAGATGCGGGTGTATACAAGCTTGAATGTGATTGTGGTCTCTCTTACATAGGCCAAACTAAAAGAAGCATAGGGACCCGCGTAAAAGAACACATCGCCGATGTCAAACACCGCCGTTCCAGACAGTCAGCAGTTTGTGAACACACACTAGACAAGGCCCAGCATTACATCAGATTTGATAAACCACAAGTCCTTGCAAAAGAAAACCGATTCCTACCTAGGATGATTCGCGAGGCTATTGAAATTAAAAAACATCCAAATTTCAATAGAGAAGATGGCTGGTGCATACCACCTGCTTGGAATCCCATCATAGAAACTATTAAATCAAAATCCAAGCCTACAACTGCTCGACCTAAGGATACAGTGAGCTCGTTTTGCGTGAATCGGATTGTCAATAATAATCAACAAAATGTAGGGTAGCTGTTTGTAACTAATATATCAAGACGACCAACACCTTAGTCTGCCCGTGACCATCGATGCTGTAAAGGATCCGAAACGTCGGGATTAAATAATATTAATATAACCGCGATAAAATCCGTAAAAGTAGTTTTATTTAAAAGTATCAGTAGGTATTTTTTTAAATAAAGTTTACTTGAAAATTAGTTACAATAGTTTCGAAATTCTGAGAAAACATCGCGTGACATTTTTTGTATTCCCAAAAATAGTACAAAACCAACTAATTTCAAGTATTTACACAGTTACCTACAAAAAGTATTTTTCCGATCAACGTTAGATTTGAATACAATAACTATTAAATACTTTGAGGAAAACCGGCGTTTTATTAGTCACACCCACTTACTGGTAGCAAAAACGGGTCTGTCTGCGAAAAAATATTTATTTTTCATTTTGCGGTAACTTTCCGTAATGTAACGATTATAATTATAATGCCTTTTCATTGTATTAGATCACTTCCGAAGGAGCATGAAGGTTAAAATGATACCTATGATGAATAACAGCATTTGAATAAGCAAAAAGTTACCTAAAGTTCGTGCTAGATAAATTAAGGCAAGGACTGTCTCAATATTTCCGGAAAATAAAAAAATAAAAACTTTTGATATTAACTTAAATATATTCTTGATACAGTTTATAGATAGTTGAGACAGCAAATAAAAATATAATTTGATTACACCTCAAAAACTAAAATTTTAATATGTTCCAATTTTCCAATTCATTGTATGTATCTATATTTTCAGTCGCAAAGCTCTTGTCAAGACAGGTGCCTAAATGTAAATACCGTGATTGGTGAGCTTGACCTACTGTTTAATTGCTGTAATATGTAATAACAATTGCTCTCAATGTATCTACTTTATATGCATCAACTATCTTTTTCTACACTAGATGGCGTTACTCTCCCTTTCAATATCCCTCAATGCAACTTTCCTCAATACAATTTCTACAACCGTATCCACAATTACCCTACATAGTAGGTAAAATAATACGAAAACGCCCTTAATCAAATCGAAATTTCAAAATTCAGTCCATTACATCGTAATAAGTTCAATTGCGGACCCAATCTGAAGCCGGCTTTTCACTATGGGATATAATATAATATATATTACATCCTGAGATGTAATATTTTATTGCTCATCACACATTTAAAAAAAAAATATTTATAGTTTGGGATGTAATAATATATTATAGCAAAGAGAGAAATTTATCACGAGCGATAAAATATTATATCTCAGGATGTTATATTATATCCCATAGTGAAAAGCCGGCTTGATGTTGTATAGGTAGTTACGTAGATGCGCGTATAAACGTACAAATGAAATCTTGCGCACGCGCGGGAGCCACGACCTGGCTCAATGCTACGCGTACATATACACAATACCCGTACATACGTGCACGAGGCAGTGCGCGTGTGTGAGTGCGCGCGTGTCGACGGCTTGTTTACATCAACACAAATGTAGGTATAGCGCGATTTTTAGTCTTGATCATTTTGCAGGATGTTTGTGTTGAATTTAGAGTTGATGTTTTTTGACCTAATTTCAGAAAAGTTATTATGATTTTGGCTATGGTTAATAAATATCATTACGCCATCTTTTGCACGGTTGCGCTGTTAATTAATTTTAGGACTAGATTATACCGACGAGTTGATAATGGATAGAAATAGATTTTTTGCATTATTTTCTAGAATAAAAACCGATAAAAAATAATTACTTGTTAATTCCTTAGTATAATTTATTTAGGTAAAACATTACAATTATTAATGAAACTCAAATAAAAACAATCTTGAATAACCAAATATATTTAGAGAGAAAACAGTTTCTCTGAATTGAAATTACTATTTTCATTGTAAAACTTTTCCAATTTTCTATGTTTAACTTTATTTAGTTGTAATATTTACATGATATTATTTATCCATTACTAGACTAGTGTTTATTGCAATATGTATGGCCTAGTCCCAATATTGTATCAAGTTTAATATAAATCACATCATTTAAAAACAATGACAATGCTTGTTTACTACTTTTGCGGTTTGTGGTTATTTTTTATTTTTTTCCATAACTTTGTGCTACCTTCTAAGCGCTATCAATACCTAGAGACCAAATTACCTAATAAACCGCAATAGTCACTTTATTTACGGAATAATTTGTTAATTCGGAGAAACAATATTACGTTACCATTATAATTGATAAACTGCTATACACACCTACCCATAGAATAATATTATTATATTATCACATTCAACCTTGGAAAAATATAACGTTTTAAATTTATAATACACAAACAAAAGCTCAAGACTGCTTGGTCCTAGTATACTCGCGCGTGTGTGAATGTTTACAGATAATAAAATATTCTTGAGTGTTCAACTCTTGCGCACTATATTTGTTCGGTAGAGTCTTTGGCCTGCTCTGCACATTTAGGACCGTAGGGTCGCACTCTGATTTAATTATTGCATTATTGGTCCTGATGCGTCATGTTGGTCCTTATGTCACGACATTTCCTGATATGAATATGGATTAGCGGTCGATCTGTCACTCGTTGTAAAAGCATATGAAATGAATATCATTTATTATGTATGGAAAATTGTATCTTGAGGAAGGAATTTTAAATGAATGAATTGAAGTTATAACTTAACTTTATGACCAATTTACCGTGGTTATGCTCGACTAATATCCGGAGTTGGTATGATAAAGATTGAACTAATTTCTGGATTGATTGAAATGGACTAACACTGATATATTTTTGTAACCAGACCAATACCTTTGATGAGCGTGTTGAAACGAACAAACTTTGAATTGTTCAGATATTTAACTCCAAATGTATCATTTCTACTCATATTTTAAAATAACCACGTAAACAGCAGTTTTACATAACACGATTTTGTCTTTTAATAATATTTTCAGCATATTCACGTAACCTTAGTTTAAATTCGTAACAAGCCTCAAATGTGGGTAAAATTTCTTAAGTGTGCCGCTTTAAAATTTCACAATCTCCTGAAAAATATAAAAATTTTAGCGTCACATTTTGTTTCTCTAAAAACTGAAAAACTTTTGGATGACTTCAGAAAAAAACAAGAAGTTATATTTTGTTAAGTACTTTATTAATATTTAACAAATACCAATACCCTTTAAACCAATCTCTTTACTAAACTAACTAGTTCTAGTTCAATTTCAAACTAGTTTGGCTCAAAAATATTATCTTAGCCTATCTAATCTAAACTTTGATTGGGTCTATTTTACTCTACTAAGTACAAAACACGACTTAAATTACTGAAACGGCTTACAAAATACAAATGAAAATGAAAATTTTAATTGGCACACACACATAGCACACAAGATTTCAGAAGTGTATGTGTGTGTGTGTGTGTGAGTAAGCCTTTAAAATGTTGCCAATTTATTTATGGACTTAATCCTGTTTTATGACATTAACTCGGCATTGTGATCCTCGATTGTTTTGATCATCACCCTGGTGACGGAAAACAGATCTTGTCAGATGGTGCATCAACTGCGCAGGAGCATATGTATGGTTAGCAACACAACATCGTAAATAAATTGCTGTAACGTTAACAAATAATAAGACCTGATTAAAGATGGAAATTTAAATAATAATTAAGCATTTTTGTTGCCTGTTTAATTTAATATTAATTTTATCCTTTTAGATCAATGCATGATTTTAATTGATTAAACTATCCTGTTATCTAAGGTCAATGACACAGGAAAAATATATAATATGACGTTGTTTTTAAAGGTTGATGCAACATACATTTTCAGTAAATACCTCTAAATAAATAAAAAACAATTGCAAAAGGAAGTGACTTCTATTTCGGATTTAAGCATAACACCACAATAGAAGCATATTTTAATAATATTACACTTAATTACAAGAGATACGATCGTCATAAATAATTTATTTCTCCCATTCATAGTGTGGAAAATAACAACATGGCTAGTATATTACGAGTTACTAAGTAAAATAGAGATTTACCAGGAAATGTTAACACCTGGCACTAATTATTGTTCTTAACTCTCTTCCTGACTGCAGGCTACTCCAGGAATTACTCACACACACAAGCAAACATACTTCATATACTATATATGTACAACATACATAACATACACAAACACATACCTATTTTTACCATATTTTTTATGTTACTTATGTTTCCCTAAATATGGCCACCCTTCCTATAGAAATTACCTTTAAGCGACTAAAAACGAAAACTACCCAAACGATTCCTTCAAAATGTAATAGGTACAGAAAATTCGCTACTTTATTGTCTTTGAATCTCAAAAATCACGACAAAATATTTAATCACAATTTTATGTCTCAATAACTCATTAAGAAAATAACATTTACAATAACACAACCAACCTTACTGCGCATTAAAAGCCACAAATTTCTACACAGCCCCGCGCCATTAATACCAAAACGGACTTTTGGTCCTAAGTTTCCGTTTGGTCCTTTTGCCACAACAAGAGTGTAATGTTCGTGAGTAATCCACACTCGCGGACTGACCGAGTTTAGATTTCATTTGCTAAATTAGCACCAGGGCTTGTGTACGCAGTTTTACAATTTGAGGTAAGCTTGTGCGTCGTGGTAGAGATTTATTGGTAATTATCTGAATCATGTAATTGGTCTGATAGTAAATATAGTTAAGGCTGTGACTGTTCAAATGAGCACCTTTATTAAATATAAATCTATGTATGTTAGTAATAAAGTAAGACTACTTAGTGCAGATTTTTTTCTCTCTATATAGGTAATTGTACCGTGCTTATCTTTAACCTAAGATGATATTGTTTGATTTATTTTCCTTTATCACTAGGGCTTTTAAATTATTTTAAACTAAGTTAATATTTTTGCAATCTTTTGTACCAAGCACATACTTGTAGGTACAAATTATATTATATTTAACACCTTTTACGCCATAAAAGATGGGTTGGTCTAGCAATAAATAGTACCAGGAGATAATAAGGTCACAGAGATAAGTCAATAAATGTTAATGTAAACAATTACAAACACAGTTTTCCAACTACTGCGTGTAGAGATTTAAATTAAAATGACTATCTGTTAATGTGGTTCTACCGCAGCTGTGCAGTGACTCACACGTACTTGAGCAAATATTTCACGCAGATGTGACTGTTAATGCCGTTTAAGTTTATGCCTACATTTATAAACACAGCTTGTAAATATAGACGTCTTTCGTAAGAAAAAATGTGGTTTGATTTTTTGTGAGATCGAACGTTACTTCATTTTAAAGCAACATCAGCAGAACCCTACATAAAATAAATTTAAATTCTAGAAAAGATAATCACAGTTTCATAAAATAATAAATTTATGATCATTTTAAATTAAGTTTTCTTAAAAAAAAAATAATTTAAAACGACCAAAACATTCCAGAATTTTGTTATCGATTCTATTTCATTAGGTGTTCTTTGTCGGCGAACGTTTGATCATGCCGCTCGCCCATATAATACCTACCCAGTAAGAATGCTGGAAACCGCAACTATTGATAGCTGTAAAAACAAAATACGTTCCATTTATTAATTAAAAGCGACTCATGACTATTGTTTATGAATAATACAATATGTAAATATGAAATAAATACAAGGTTTATTAATAGCAAAATAAACTGTGCTAGCATCTGTGTAAGTAGCTGTAAATCAAAGTCCGAGCGCTTTGGCCTAATCTAAAGATAGGTCAACAGTCACTAATATTGACAAATGTTGTTATTGTTCAATGTTCAAGAACGCACTGAATCATCGCTCACTCGCAATAAGTATCAAAGGTGAACAAGAGGAAAACCACTAAAACCTTACAGTTAAATAACTGAAAAAAATATACCTAGTAATTCTCATACAATTTAACATAATCATTAAACACCATAATTTCTAAAACTCCGCTTCACAATCCAACACATAGGTACTCCTTACCTTCAAACTCTCAGACTGAACTCCTTCAATTTCAAAAAAGGAACCAAGAAAAAAAGTAAGAGGTAAAAACAAAAAATATCTCGCTAAACCAGTACTGGAAATGTCCTCTGAAATTCTACATTCAGAGTCTGAATTTCAAGAATGTACCTGAATACGGTAGCTTTGAGCTGAATAGCAAGACAGATTATGGCGTAAGTCGTCGCTAGAGACCGCGCACTGTGGGCAACGCGACATGTGTTTGGAAAAAGAATTTTATTTTTATTTTTCTCTTTGTCAAGGTTTTGTTTTGTAGGAAAGCGAAAGTTTTGTTTGTATTGTGCTCTTTTATGCTGTGTGTTAGGTTTTATGAGAATTTGGATTCTTTTCTTTATGATACTTGTAGGAATAGCAAAATATTTATTTAAGAAGATTAGTTTTATATTACGTAGTTTTAGCGATTTTAATAATGATTTGAAATTTCTTAATGCTCTAGTCCGCAATAACTTGAAATCCAGTGTGGCCTTCGGGGTAGATTGAAAGACGAAGAAGAGAGATGAGCATGTGAATATTTTATTCTTAAAACAACTGTAACTGGCCAAAGGGCTTTTATCATCCTCCTGCCCTTATCCCAATTTTATTTGGGGTCGGCGCAGCATGTTTTCTTCTTCCATACTCTTCTATCTGCCGTCATCTCACAAGTAACATTCTTTCTTACCATATCTACTTTCACACAATCCATCCATCGTTTCTTTGGTCTTCCTCTTCCACTATATCCGTCCACGTTCATACTCATCACCTTCCTCACAACATGACTCATTCCTCCGCATCACATGCCCATACCACGACAGCCGGTTTCCACTCAGTTTTTCTGATACCGGCGCTACTTTCAAACTTCCTCTTATATACTCATTCCTCACTCTATCCATTCGCGTAACGCCACACATACCTCTTAACATTCTCATCTCTGCCGCATGCAATTGTCTTTCATTCGTCGCTTTTGTGGGCCAGCACTCTGATCCATACAAGACAGCAGGCCTGACCATACTCTTGTAAATTTTCCCCTTAAGTTTAAGGGAAATACGAGGGTCACAAGTTGTTCCCGTTACCTGCCGCCATTTCATCCATCCTGCGTTAATTCTGTGCGTAACTGTCCGATCTATTTCGCCATCGCCCTGAATAAGCGAACCGAGATACCGGAAATCGGAACAGACTGGAAGAAGTGGCCAAAGGGCTTTTGTTGCAAATTAAATATATGAGTTGGTTGGTCTTCTTAATTAACTTAAGTCTAGCTTTTCAACAAATACTCACTCACGTCCTATTCATTCATCACATTCAATTTCCATTAAACCCTTCCGCCAAAACAAAAAATTCATTTTTTCCCACATACAGAACCACAGTGCACCGCCCGACACTCGAGTCGTGTCACGTTACGCGTAGAGCGGGCGCGATGACACTTGCAACTCCTATTTGCTCTAATTGCAAGTATTATTACACAGCACGATATACGCTGTCGCCTGTGTCTACACTTTCGACGGCTGACACTCGCAACTCTCGTTAGCTTGAGAGCTGGACTATACGGGAAAGCAGACATTTTGTTTTAGTAAGTAATCGTGGTCAGAAAACTTCTTGAATAACTTTAGGTTTTCTAAAAAAAATATGAAGTTGTGAAATAATAATACATACAGTGAGCATAAAAAGTTAAAATTACATAATAGGTACATACCTACCTGAATTAAAATCTCAAAATGCAAAAGATGTGTTCAGCAATCTAAGCTGTTCTCTGATATCAAAGTTATTGTGTTCTGTAGTGAAAATAAGTAACGAAAGAAATATCTTCAGGTATTTTTCTAGTTCAAGAAGAGCTTTGTAAGTTTCAGCTTTCATCATCATCATCATCATCTCAGCCATAGGACGTCCACTGCTGAACATAGGCCTCCCCCTATTCAGCTTTCATATTTTTGTTCATTAGCGCAGGCCCGCCGCTAGCTGTTTGTTCGCCCGCGTGCAAAACTGATTATGCCGCCCTACGACTACATACGTTTTGTCAAAAAATATATAAGGGGGGGGGGATCCAGGGGTCCGCGATTCATATCCATCTTACTTGTCCAACAGAAAAAAATATGACATGCACCGCTCTGATTGCAGAAAACCCACCTACTTTTGGATAAATAACTATTGCAATACATAACATACCTACATTACACATAACTTTTTATTTACTTGAAATGCTCAGAGTAACCTAAGCAGTCGTGGGTTAGCTCATAATCAAACTAAGCAATTGCTTAGGGCATCAATGCAGTGCAATCATTACCCAAGTGGCCCCTATGTATTGAAAGATTGTGATTAACTTAAACTAACGCACTAAAATATATATAACAATGTTTAAAGTCAGTAAAATATGTTATTTGGTGGGTTTCCCGTTGTAAAGTCAACTTATAGGATGCATATCATATGTAAGGAAGCGCGAGCGGAGCGAGCGCGAAAATTTTTTAGTCTAAGGACACAAAACAAATAAAAACCACTGTAAATTAACAAAGCAAAGTCAAAGACCTCTCGCGTCCGGCCTTGGTTCAGGCCATGGTCCGGGGCGAGAGGGAATGGGATGCCGTCGCCTCCTTCTGCGAAGCGGTCATGCTCGAGAAGGAGGAGGCGGAACGCCAGAGAGTTCGCACCTCTCATCCCGGCCGCCGCGCTGGACCAGGTAGACACCATGGGCGCCGGGTGTCGCGAGATGACTCCCGGCCACCGTAGGCGTGGGTCTGTGGGCGGTGAGTTCGGGTGGCTCATCGTCCCTCTGTCTTTCTAGACGACAGACCCGTGTCGACGGCGCGCGTTGTTCCACGCGCTCCTCAAAGAGATGTCAGCAACCCCAGCGGGGCCCAGCAGGGCCAAGGCCTGCCGGGGCTGCGGGTTGTTCGAAAGAGATACCGCGGCCCTGGTACATAAAAGGCCTATGACGGAACACGACGATTTTAGTCAGTAAGAGTCTGACACTCCTTCACCGCTGCTAACCCACAGCGGGAGGGGTCATTTGATGATTTTTCAATTTTTGAAAAAAAAAAAAAAAAAGATATGCACAGAAGCGAAGTGCAAAAGCCGCGAGCGAAGCGAGCGCGATTTTTTCCTTAGAGTTTTCATGAAGTAAACATATCATAAAAAGCCATAACATACGTGCGCGAAAAATGTTTTTTCGGAATTGAATGCCTCAACAATTAAACAAAGATAAAATGCGCTATTTGACATGGAGCCGCGAGCGCAGCGAGCGCGAATTTTTTTGGGGATGCAAAGGGACAGTCAAAATTAATAGGAGACGACCAAAGCTAGGGCGGCTTTTTCTGAAATTTAATTTTGGTTTAATTTTGCCGCCCCCTAAATAGCGATCTTAAATCGTTTTAAAGTATCTTTAATTTTGAAAATGTCCTTTCAACAGATGTACCTAACTGAAACCGGCAGTGTAAGTAGGTAATATTCCTAGCGCTATTGCTGTGTTCGGAAATATTGAAATCAAATCATTAGTAAAAAGATATTGTATTTTTTAAATATTACGTGATAACTCGCTAGATTTGCCGCCCCCCAGGACGTGCCGCCCGCGTGCTGTGCACGCGCTGCACGCCCGCTTACGGCGGGCCTGCATTAGCGTGGTTATTGCAATTTATAAAAGTCCATGAATATCCATGGCATTGAACAAATCAAAACTTTCTTATGACAATTAACAAAAATATACATATATGAATGTATCAAGATTACTCACATAAATTATTAAAAACAAATTTCTAAGACACGTGAAAAATTATGTTCCAATTTTACAAACGAAAACAACATTCCTGGCCATCCACGAGAACGCATAAAACTACCCACAAAATGAACTAAATAGTAGCAATGAAAACTTCCGCATACAAAACATCTTACTACTCCAACTATTATTATTGATACGGAGAATATATGAAAATCTCGTAAATACAACAGATCAATATTTACAGTGTGAATACAAAAACAAGTATTGTGTATAATTTATTACTCACGGCGCGAAACCGCAACCAAACTGAGATAGATAGCAATATTTTTTTTTAGTTTAGTAAATATTGAAAAACATGTTTTTCTCAATAGGATAACTCCTACGATTATTTGATGTTATACCTACATGCTATAAATAATTATAACTGGATTCTGAATGAATTCAGATTATAATTTTTAAAGTGTTCTGTTTTCAGAAAGTTACTGATATAGATTAACCGCGCTGTAATAATTAATCACACACTACCTATTTTACTAACTATAAGACTTGACACAGACTCAGTTAAGTCCACAAATAAATGTTTACGTAATAAAATAAATACAAATAATAACTAAAGATGCCCCTGAAACAGCGTGATGTACCTACATAAAAAAACACTACCTATTCATTCTAATTGCCATTCAAAATATTAACTGACACACTTCCTCGAAGTTTTGAACGGAAAATGCAAGGAGAATGAATGCAAACTTTTCATATCTATCTAGATCCATATATAACTTTAAGGGAGGTAAATAAACGCCAGCCAATGAGAAAAAATACAACGCAATAAACGCACGCGCATCGATCGTACGATACTCAGGTGATCGTGGTGTGAATGTATAGGAAAAACCAATTTATTTATTCACTGTGAAAGTCTCATGACATGACATAATAATATTGTATTATTGCGAAATCATATATGAGTTGATTATACACAAGTTTGCGGTGGTGTAATGATAGAAGTAACTGAAACAATAATAGACCAAAGTCATGTTGATTTTATTTAAAGCTTTTTGCAAAGTTCCCTCATGAAAGGCAAAACACTGGAAGAGGTTTTACTTAACCTTCTTTTTAGCGTTTTAATTTTTTTTTTACATATAAATCCCATTTGACGTGAAAACATTTTTCTATGAGACTGAAGTCTATTTTACTTCCAGGAATTCGCTTCGAAATCGCGCACATACGTTACATACAGTGCGTAAATGGTAAACACTTAAACCTTAATTAGCAATCACCTTTAGTTTAATCCTTGAACCTAATCAAACAGTTAACAATAACAAACACCGTGCAAATTGTGATTTTTCGCACTAATCAATTGCTGTTTGAATACCAGCTGAATGAATGTGTAGGTAAAGCATACTATTGTAATTGGTAAAATTAAATAATATTTAAGTAATTTACTAATTGCTCTATCCAGGTACAGAAGAAAAACCGTGTTTGAGGGCACGATAAACTGTAGGACCCGGTTGTCAATGCACATCTTTGGCAGTCGTTTCTCATAGTAAGAAGCCAGCAAGCCAGGGGTATTGGGTAGTTGAGGTCAGGTAGGCAATCGTTCCTATCTGACCTCCTCAACTGTAAAACACTGGAAACCGATGCCAACATAGTTGGGAAAAGGTTAAGCAGATGATACGTAAAATAAGACATGAAAAACGAATAAAACTAGCATTAAACTCGAGACACCTACTTCTAGAGCAATGCTTAAGTAATGTTTTGCTTTTAAATGTTCGGTTGTCTTTTACTTCAAAACAATAAGCACTATTAAACCGAACTATACCATTTTAGTTACAGTTCATTAAGTACTAAATAAGTCTTTGTACCTACCTAACTAAGGATAGCACTATAAAAAGTAAGGTTCAATCCCGTTATCATGGGAGTTAGTGACCGCCACATATACATACCTACATATATTATAACTACCTATTTATATTTAACCAGTCCATTTAACATAAAAATAAAGCAAATATGCTTGCCAATATAAAATAATGTTTATCGTTCGAGTAGGTATATACGAGTAGGTACTCGTAGTACTACAGTTCGATAACCCGAGGTCGGCTCGTGTTTACTTTCCGTAGTTATTATGTTTAAATCGCAATTATGTGCATGTATACTGTCTTTTCAAGCGGCCGGTAGATGGCGTTACGTGTATTTTTTGGTCCTTATAATAATATGCGCATTTTTTATTTTAGCTCAAAATAAATATGTATGCGAAAAAAACTTCCTAATAGGAGCAAAAAATCTATACTAATATTATAAAGCTGAAGAGTTTGTTTGTTTGAACACGCTAATCTCAGGAACTACTGGTCCGATTTGAAAAATTCTTTCAGTGTTAGATGGCCCATTTATCGAGGAAGGCTATAGACTACTTTTTATCCGGATCCGTGCCGAGGTTCCCACGGGATGCGGGTGAAACCGCTGGCAGAAGCTAGTATAATATAAAGCAATAAAAATAATTTGATTTAAGTGTTTAATGATGAGAAAGTAAATACAAAATTAAAACAGGTAACAGATATTTTCTGTTCTAAAAA
This sequence comes from Helicoverpa assulta, assembly GCA_963856015.1. Taxonomy (NCBI): domain Eukaryota; kingdom Metazoa; phylum Arthropoda; class Insecta; order Lepidoptera; family Noctuidae; genus Helicoverpa; species Helicoverpa assulta. The sequence goes on from CAWLCW010000012.1 coordinate 12,184,449, forward strand.
CTTATTTAATAATTATTTTACGTCGTGATACGTACATCAAATTGGCATAATTACAATTTCAGCTAATACTCATAATCGCTTATTTTATAAACAATAGCCGTTATCCACTGGGCGTTGTTAATTGCTAATGATTAAACTGCGGAATTAATAACTGGCTTGTAAACAATCTCCTATCTTGTTAGACTTAAGTAATTAAATAAAAAAACATTTTGTAATGGCCATAGTCTTCATACTAGTTTTTAGTGTTCCGTAAAGGGTAAAACGGACCCTATTACTGGGACTTCGCTGCTCGTCTGTCCATCACCATGCTAACCCTAGCCCTCTCAAGAATCGTGATAGGTAGACAGTTGTTTTCACCGATGATGACTGTATTTCTGTTGACGCTATAAATATTTTATAACAAATACCTGCCTACCTACTGAAATACCTACTGAAAAGTAGAATAAATAAATATTTTGGGGGATCCCATACAAAAAGTGATGTTTTCGAATTTTTAATGGAACGGAACCCTTCGTGTGTGTGTCCGACTCGCACTTGGCCGGTTTTTACGACCGCTGCAAGTGTCAGGAGTCGGAGGTTAAGAGATACCGTTATCACCTTCATTATTACTGTTATTAAGGACTTAATTTGCTCCAATGATAGAAGAATAGGTATCTTAGTCTCTGAAGTAGTTTCTCTGGTAACACTTGAAAATGTTTAACCGGTTATGTGTTTTGCCAGAGTCTGGTCCCACCATGTAGTCAGAAAATCTGACCACCTCTTCCCGAGTCTTATCAAGGAGTATCAAAGTGCCCAGTTGTAACTGTTTTGTGGATAAGGAGTTCAGATCGACAGTAAGTTCATTTGGGAAGAGATTAGGCTAAGGATTTCTGTTCATCACAATTTCCTTAATAATTCAGACTTAAGAAATCATGTAAAATGATATGACTTTAATATAAGACACTTGAAACTCGAGTTTGTTGTATTTTATAGTTAACAAAAAATGCAGATTAAAATAAAGAACTTAAACTAGAATATAATGTAGTTACATTCTGTAGAAAATTAGGGTTTTGGAGTAGGTATGGATGGTCCAGTTAGTCAAAGGATCTATTATACTCTTCGAAGTACGTTAGCTCTTCAAGAAGCCGCAGCACTTCAAGTAGTGTAGGGTAATTCTTGGTTATATGAATCGAGGCTTTGGTCATCTAACTTGCAAAAGGTGGAGATGATGGTAAGATGCCATACAATAAATAATTTATAGGAATAAATAATTGAATGTCGTATGTTATGAAAAAGGATTCTAAAATGATATTCCAGTGGGATTATGTTTAAAAATAAAGATTTTGGAAAGTGAATGGTCTTCCTCAATATCTGAGTGAAGGTCGTGGCAATATCCGTTATTGGTATGCACCATCACTCGCCAGGTATCCGTGTCTTCAGCTATCCGCATAGATGTCTGCAAAACCCGTTAATTAATTACCTGTACTGAAAAGGTTTAAAAACCTCATCATGATTCAGGAAAAAAGTGCGGTAAATCATGTTAGGTACATCTCACTAAGCACAATTACATACAACGCTACCAAGTTTAGTCACTATCACATATATGATTAGAGTCATCAGTGGAATCCCCCGCAGTTTTCAGAATGAGGAAAAATTAACTCAAGTTCTCGGAAAAAAATCGCGTGTTTGTAACCAAATGATACAATTAAACATTACCTACTAACTATTCAGAAAGTTCCTTGAAACAGTATTAGAGTCAGAATATGAGTATACTGGGTTTCTTAGTGGATGATCTGGTTATAAAAAACATCAATAATAGCTTTCATTTGCGGTGTCATCCATGATGTCAGGACGTAATTTTGAGTTTATAGCAGGAAAAATGGTGGTTTCTAAAGAATTCCTGGAATCGATCCAGTGGCTTTAGAGGTTATCCAAAGCATATTACTAACATTACGAATAATTTTTACATAGATATGATTATACGTAGCAAATTCGCTGACCGTAAAGTTTTAAGTCAAAAGATTTTAGAAGAAGAATCATATTTGTTAACATAGACAAATTATTAGGCAGATAGTAACGTCATCGTTAGCTTAGATACAGCTGTAGTGACTGAAGTTCCAAAAATAGAAATTACTGACATTGCAAATGAGAAAAAAGTAGCTGATGCATTGGAAATAAATACTATACTTTCGACCACAGAACTATTAGTTCCGCTTGAAGTTCCAACAACAGTAAAGGTTATGAGTGAAACGTATGATTCAGTTGTACATGAGTCAAAAGGAAATTTTCCTTCTGATGTGGGACAGATAAACGTAAAACGGATTGTTGCGTGCGAGCAAGCGTCAATTGAAGATGAATTGCGATCGTGGGATGCTGTAGGAGATGACACTGTTCCCGTTTATAAATCTGGTGCAATTCTATCAATATTTTGAGGATTAATTTCATCCTTAGGTGCTGTTTGTTTATCTTAAACTTCGTCAGTGTTGGTATGTATGGGTTGATATTTTCTTGTGGTCTTCAGTATTTTATAGTTCGTGAACTTTGCAATCTCAGAGCATTTTCTATATGATTTGTTATTTGTGTTTATTGTGTTTGTTCAAATACTGATCGTATACCAAATACAAGTTACTCTGATGGAACAACAAGCAATCAAACACAACCATTTCCTTATCTGTACTAATTCAGTAACCCCAACGACTTTTACGACAGACTTCTGTGAGAGTCCAAACAGTTACTCAAATTACTGCCACAAAACCAATAAAGCCAGGAAGGTTGCGATAACCAACAAGTAACAACCGTTTACGGTCAATAAACCAAAAATAATAATTTAAACATCAAAAGCGCCGCGTTTAGTTAAATTTTTCGTGAGTTTTGCGATTCGTCACGATGTGGAGTTTACATTGCACCGGTTAATTTTGGGTTCCACAAGTTTAGAAATAAAACCTTTTTAGAAATTATAGTTAGAGTCATAATGTCAAGAAAATAATTCATAAAACTTCATAATAATTACGACTCATTTGCAAATTATTGCAAATAACGTATTGAAAGTAAGTAAACGGTACTTTTTTATTGCATATTACGTTCTTTGAAATTTCAGTTTAACCCGTAGCTTGCAGCTTCTTCACAATAGTAATTAATGTTTCGTCATCATTTGCATTTGTTATGTGTTGAATTTGAATGGAAAGCCGTGTTTTCTTACAACTTAGCCTTTATAGTGTACTTTATATGTAAGTAACTTTGGGATTCAAGTACCAAATAAGTATGTAAATGGTAACTAGTAATTTTATAAAAAAAAAATATCGTGAAAAATATAATTTAATGAATTAAGTATTATTAACATTTCGAATCATTTCATCCCAAGTTTTAAATAATTTTTAACAAGCTGTCATGATATTTATGTAACAAAAAATATCTTGATCAATCGCGTATTTAAAATAAAATATACGGAACTTTTAGCAAAGCTTTGGAGTAAAATATTTGCCATACAAATAACACTGGAAGCACGAAAAATACGACTCAGTCGTAATACTTTTGCTTCCTACAGTCAATTCGATACGTGCCATGACGGCTGGTCACTCCTCACTTCTACACGACATACTACTGCCAAAATATTTGAACTTTACTAAGCTATAGGATGAAGGCAATTTTTTGTGGGTTCCCAGCTATCTATTGAACATCTTTGGCCGTTGTTATGGGTAGTCAGAAGCCAGAATATCGGACAGCCGTTCTAGTAACGGGTTGCCAGGGTTCAAAAAGGCTAGAAAATGATGATTATGAGAGATGAAGTGAGAAATCTGACAAGTTTTCTGAAAAGGGTATTATATTCTAATTTTTGAAAAAAATAATAATACAGCATTGGATTAAATAAACCTATATTTTTATTTCATAACTAAATGCAACAGCTCTTCAGTCCACAAAAGCATAAAAAATAAAATAAACTTTAAAGACGTCATTTTCGTGACGTTAAAGTACAGTTAACTCAATCTGTTTTAAGCTACACAATAACTGAAGCCCCGAAATTATTTTTAATTCGTTCGCGACTTCGCAATTTCGTCTCCTCATATAATTTATCGTCCATAAAACCAAATTCGGCACAAAGTGACAATCCTTTGTCGTGTTACGTTTCCGAGAAATCGTTTGATGACTGACAGACAGACACTTATTATGTGTAAGGATTGAGTTTACATGTGTTATTAAAATGTAGTATTTTTGACAGAATATCTCATTTTCTTTGCTGGATTTTTATTTGTTTTATGATGAGTGGCAGTTATGAAAAGAAATGCATCCTGTACAGAATTTGGAGCAAAATTTATAAATAGATTTTTTGACAGTTAGGTATAAGTTGAAAGGCACAAGAACAGTCTACTTAATATTAATATTTATTTTTACGTTATGCGATAGACTGGAAAGCTACGTATGTTTTATAGGAAAAGTTTCTATTTTCATGTCTGATTTTGGCCCTTTAACACAACAGCGACTCCTTAAAATGTGCATAACTTCTTTAAACGACTATACTAGCACAACAATAGATAACAAATCGATCACCATTCAAAACTAAACACAAAAGCATCCACATAAATAAATACACTTAATTGCATAAAACACGAAACAATACCATCACTTATTGTGCCAATAAAAAAAACTTGAGCTTCAGTAAATACCACGTGCGGGGCACGTCGTAAATTCTGCGTTTATTTGTGTCCATCTCAAGCGTGGCATCTGCGATTGTTGAGCGTTTTTGTTGCGTTTATTTTCCACACGTATAAAAGTTATGCGGCGAAATGTTTGCGAAAACCACTCGATTGTTATTTTATTTTTGTTTATTTTTTATGTTTTTTTTTTTATTGTTTGATCGAGATTCGATGGATGGAGAAATTGTATTTTGGTGATAATATTTGCACAGTTTTAAAGGATAACTTTTATTTGTTTTATGAATATTAATATTGGCTCATACATAGTTGATATTTATTTTTGCGATTCTTATTCGAAATATTACAGAAGATGCTAAAGTGGATTCAGTACGATGCAAGATTGGTATATTAACGTTAAATACTTCTTTATAAAGTTGCAGGAAAAACAGTACCTAAAAAGTTTTTTTTCTCTAGATAAAACAAGAGTGACAATTGGAGCCCTGATTTCTAACGAAACCTACCTACTTAAAACTACTAGCACCATAGTCTCACCCACACATACACAACGTACCGCCAACAAACACGAACACATACAAACAATTTAAGTGAATACTCATTTAAATCCGCAATAAATAATAGCAAATAGCCAGAACAAACGGCTCGTAACCAGTAACGTAAACACGTGAAACGTAAGCGGATTTGTACGGCCGTCAAACGTAAACGTGAACTCGCGCTCGAATTGCACTAGCGAGTAAGTAGTATGCGTTTTGTGTTTAGTGTCATATTGGTTTAGGAACTAATATTTTTTTCTCACGTTTTTGGGATTCTTAATTTTTTTATGTCTAAAATAAATTAAACCAACGTACTAATTTGTTTTCCGGTTCTTGACTGCGGTTCACAAATATTTAGCTACCGTGCTATTTTAAATAATTTTTAGGGGACTTCCCATTTCCATTCTGGGTCGATATGTATACCTAAAACATATTACACCATTCGTAGATTTTTTTTCTGATTTACTCAATCTTTAAATAAATAATATTTAGGAATTTGCGGACCAGCGGACCAAAATTTACACAAGCGCTACTCAAAATCCATAATTTCGTCGTATTTCCTCAAAACTAGCAAGACAAATGTTCTCAGTAACAAACAACAGTTTACCGCTAACTGCTACAAGCATGAAGCCATTAAACTAACAACTCGACCAATTTATTAGCAGTTCAGCGAACCCCACACCTATTGGTGCGTTTGCGCAGATTAACTCGAATTATCTAATAATGAGTGCAACGAGGGAACGCCCGCGCAATGCACACATGCTAGCGTTATGTCGTTTAGGCAGAAGAACAAGTACATTATATTTAAGGTTCAGTTCTCTTGGGTAAGATTGAAAGGTCTTCTAAAATCTGTGGTAAAAGTGATTCCTGAAATTGCTACTCTAATGGTGCGCATCTATACTCTTTAAAGACTCAATAGAGCTCCCGAACACTACACTTTAAACTATTTGGACTATATATCCAGAAGAGAGGAAGTTTATTCCACCACTTCATCTTCCCGGCAAAAATACTCAAGAAATGTTGAAAGGCAGATATTTTGAATTTCATAAAATTTAAATTTCCGAATTTAGCAAAATTTTTGTGGAATCAGGGTGTCACAAATTTTATACCATTACTTTATAATTGGACCCAACAGAAGCAATTGTTTTACTGCATTACCTGCAATACGCAACCACTGCGCAGAAACCTACATGGGTGACAATACTGCGTAGAGAGCACTGCCCACTGTATCTAGACCCCTCTGTACGACCATTTACCACGGCATTAGAGGTCAAGCTAGCAATAGTATAGTGAGGAACTCCCACTATAGGATGAGCTCCAGGAATGAATACTTTGTTCGGTGGTAAGGGTCAATAATTGATGGTGTTGAGAGAATTATTGCAATAATGCGGCCTGAACAAGCTTTTGCTTTTGTCTGGTTCGACAATTAATTGGTGTAGGTTTCGCTTCATCGACTCCATGCTCCATTGTTCCGGTCTTAACTACATAAGTACTTAGAGGTTCTAAGATAACCTTACTGCTAGAAACTTACGTAAATTTAAGTTTGCGATTGACATGGAGTTTCTGACCAGTTCTTCCAGTTTCTTGGCGGATTTTCTCCATGAGGCCAACTCTTTAGAATCGTGCACCTATAAAACTTGAAATGTAGAATATTTATATTCGAACCCGTTGACATTATATTTTCAAAAGCTTCAAAGCTTCTAAGTCAGTAAGTTTTGACAGTTAAAATAGGCTTAAAATGAAACCCAAATTAGCGCCACGTGTTATCAATTCCTCTTTAGTCATAAAACAAGACATTAAAGAAAATATAGTTGCAACAATCATACAAAATTGTTCATCCAACGCGCTTATTAGAGCGATAACCAGGAAAATTAATAATGACTTTTTAACAGAGTAATAGCAATTATATCTATTAAAGTAGCTGAAGGGAGAACGCAGTAGAAACATGATACCAGACTAATTTGCTATTTCAGTCTAGGATGAATTCAAGGCTAGCTTTTGTTTTGTTTTTATGGATTATTTTTAGACATACCGAGAAGAGGAACAAAGATCAGGCCCTGGTACGCATATGGAATAAATAATGTTAATAGTGCGTTCTAGGAAAGAATATTAGGAACATTTACTGATATCATATTTATACAAGTTTTATAATCGAGGACATCTACCTTAATTTTGTTGTTGGGACATTTACTTCATAATCGTGAAAGATAGTAATCTGGTTTCAATTCGTATTAAAATTGGATAAAATTTGTCATCATCATTATATTATCAGCGATAGAATATACATAGGCCTCCAGCATTGCTTTTTAAAAGGACCATCTGGTAGCGGTCTGCATCCAGGACCTTCGCACAATATACATATGTAGGTAATAATAATTAACATAACACAGAATTTTATTTTTAAAGAAAATTCGCTTTATAAAGTACCTACCTAATATGAGACTACAAAGACATACATTCATAGACAATTTCCTAGCGACACAATACCATGTCTGAACAATGTATAGAAGATAACAGTGTGCTGCGGCGTCGCTTGTCAAATTACCGTTTGACGTCGAGTCGGCGAAGCGGACGCCTCACTCGCCACACGTATACCTACACAATATTCTGGATTTTATATGCATGGCTATTCTGAAAACTGTTCTGAAGCATCTAGATTTTTTGTCATGTCTCAACGTTTTGTTGTTGTGATGGTGGTTTTGTGATTTAAGTCAGAATCATCTAGGGTAGCCTTTTCCCGACTATGTTGGGGTCGGCTTCCAGTTTATTCGGTTGCAGCTGAGTATGAGTGTTTTAAATGGAACAAAAAACTCCTCTCCTCAAACTAGTTACTTGGGCAACAAAACATATCGTGATCGTGAACTAACAGAGATTTCTTACAACAAACGACCTCCTAATTATTAGAACACGTAACTTTAGTTATAATTTGCACAAAAACTCAACAAGAACTCTTAAAATAACAATATCAATCACACTCTGAGAACTCATTGTGTGCTAACCCACATCTTAACTGCAGCGAACAAAAACAAGAAAAAAAAGACATAAGAGAGAATTTTTCCACAATTTAACAACGGTCAGACCACAGTGCAATGCTCTTCAAAACAGTAAGTGTGCTATTTTCAATACAGTACCGTACATTTGTGTATGAATGTGTAATTATTTAGCATCCTGCATTATAGCGGGTAACGGTGGACCATTGTATCTGATGGACAAATGATTGCGAATTTTTTTCGTCTCACTCACACTGGTTTTTTGTCCACATAATAAAAGAGTTGGCGCAATGTGCGTGCGTTAAATGTTTCCGAGAAATGCTACGATGCGCTATGGATTTGTGTTGTTGACCTGTGACCTTAGATGATTTAAACCTCAAACTTGAGGAACAACATCATCTAAAGTATTTTTAATTCTGGAAATTTTGTTGCACCACTACTTTTTCCAATGAAAACACATAGGAAGTGGTGAACGGTGGGCGTTTTGGGGACTGTCTTTTGTAAATTTTGACGTTTAAAAAGTGATGTTTTGCAGACAAGATTGAATAACTGATTTTTGAGATTGATTTTGAGTTTATAGATGAAAAAAGAGGCGGTTTAAATTTAGTTTGGGAAACTTGAAATTCTCATTACCTTCATTTACAACTACACCACAAAATTACAGTCTTAATTCAAATTCATACGTAAATAACATTTAGGGCTGATTTTTCAATCGCCAGATAACGTTTATCTGAGGAATGTTTTTAACGTTTTGACAGCTTTTGTATGGAAAATATGTCAAACCGCCATATTTATTACTCAGATAGAGGTTAACTGATGATTGAAAAATCAGCCCTTAGTGATGTGAAAGTAGCACACACAATCTTAGGCAGAGTAAATCCGTGACGCCGAACGCCGAAAATTAATTCCCGCTGTGCAAATACCGAACTATGTATGCTGTGCCAATACTATTAGTAATTTAGTCTGTAATTGTCTGTTGTATAACAGGGTAAATAGGAGGGAGGTTCTTGGTAAACATTTGACAGCGCTAGTGTTGTAGTCTGTAGTTCTTTACATAATATGTGTTCTTGATTATTTGGCTGAAGAAACTACTCGTGTTTCAAGGGAAATTGGAAGTGAGGCGCTAAGAAAATGAAGTTGAATTTAATCGTATCGTGACTTTAAGATATTTAGTGAAACAAAAACGGTAACGGAATCTAAAATATAATTAAGCTTTGATAAGCACACACTTTTCTTCAAATAATTTTAATAGTTTCACTTATACTATATAAGTAGTAGTATAGTAGTAACCTTAGCCAAAAGATCTGGAATTTCTCTTCCTTCAAAAATGACCGTCATAAAATCAGAAAAAAACAAGACGTGATACAATAGATAAACTTCTACCAATTTTTTTTTTTTGAAAAACTAATCTATACTAATATTATGAAGAGTTTTTGTTTCTAATGGATAAACTTAAAAACATCCGGACCGATTATAAAAAAAATTCACTGCTGGAAATCTTACACCCTTCCCGAGAAACATAGGCTATATTTTATCCCGGTACGGTACAAAGTCTTTTTTTTATTTGTCAAAGTCTTTTTATTTACCAGAATGTAGGTGTACAGAGTATGTTCTTAAATCTAAAGTGGCCCATTTACATTCTACCATTACATACGGTATGCAAATATTCCATATAATTTATTTATATTACATAGAACACCAACTACAGGTAGCAGTTCCCACGGGACGCGGGTGACGCCGCGGGAAAACGGGTAGTTAAGTATATATTGGTATATATTATAGGTATATATAATATTTAAACTATTAAATCGTGTGTTGACCTCAGTAGCAGGCTATCGTTGCTATGATTCACGTTACATTGAATTCTGCTTATCATATTGTTTTATTACTTCGCCGAATCGCAAACGAGGTAATGTGATAAGTTTATAGTAAATAATGTTGTGGCTTTTCTGGTAAACTTTGTAAAGACTTTAATTTGTATTTTGTTCATCTACTGGTGGGATTGATGGCATGAGTGTTTTGTCAACAATTAAATCACACTGAACTACTTGGTTTGGTTAGCTGTTTCAATTATCCGATTCCTATACTCACTCCTCCTCTCCTAGCACTTGGAGAGGCCTATGTCCAGCAGTGGACTGCGATAGGCTGATGATGATGATGATGATGATGATACTCACTCCTCAATGTATTTTTTTTTTAATCTATTCTTTAATTAGCATTATTGCATGAAAAGCAGAGGATCAAAAACAGCCAGTGACATAAAGTGTTAATTTTGAACCTTATTTCGCCAATACTAGATCTGAAACAACTGGTAAATCATTTTTTACATTACGTTAAAAATTTCTATAGGTACCTACCTTATCGAAAATTCTCAAGTAAAATCTTCATCACCACCTTCTACAATTGCTCGCTACCAACATCAAACCAAAAAGCCCAAGGAAAACAAATTAAAATGGAACGTGCGTGCAAAGGCAAACTATTGGACACGCTAGTCTATCATTCGCGATGTGGCACGACCAGGTTTTGTGGCTTACCTTCGTACCTTCCTCGAAGCTCCATGTGGATACCACCGAAATTAGACGCAAAGGTCGGACCAATTGTGGTTACGAAAAAACAGGTCTCATTTCGTGAAAATAAATAGGCGTTTAGATTATTATGGGGTTATATTGTTTTTTGCTAAATACTTGGAAGTTGGGTTAATTGATTGTTTTTAAAGAAAATTAAATAGATACAACAATATTTTGTCAGTAAGAAATATTATTACGTAAAAGAATCGTTACAATAATATCATCATAAATCATTGCAAAATTAGTAATTTTAAAAACAGAGTGTAAAATCGTAACATTTCGCTTACAAGGACTTCACAAAAAATACAAAAAATTCAATAAATTCATATGAGTACGCAAAATGTTGTGGCCTAAAGTCGTGGTGGCCTAGTGGGTAAAGAACCAACCTCTCGAGTATGAGGGTGTGGGTTCGATTCCAGGTCAGGCAAGTACCAATGCAACTTTTCTAAGTTTGTATGTACTTTCTAGGTAAATCTTAGACACCAATGGCTGATAAAAAGGTGAAGGAAAACATCTTGAGGAAACCTGGACTATAAAGTCTGAAATCACCAATCCGCATTGAGCAAGCGTGGTGATTAATGCTCAATCCTTCTCCATGTGAGAGGAGGCCTGTGCCCAGCAGTGGGACGATAAAAAGGCTGTAACAGTAACAACGCAAAATGTGCTTTAGTCAAAAGTTCAAAACCCAAACAATTATACAAAATCTTCACTGAAAGTACAAAACTACCGCAGTAAGCCAAAATCAGTTCGCATGAGGTATTAATGAAAACAGAACAATTTCAACTATTAGCTGCTAGGTTTGGCAATAACCGGAGTCTAGCGTGAAAATGTGAAAGAGATTAATATGACCCGCGCCGAATAGAAATTCCTTTGCAACGCGCTTTGGGCTGGGAGACCACTGGGCGATAGGATATGCTATATTTTGTGCAGTGTAAACTATATATAAGTATGATTATTTTAGAAGTATTGAAGGCCACAGTTAATAATTTTGGCTATCCAAAAAGTAACTAATCCTACCAATATCATAAACGTGATAGTTTGTATGTACGAATAGTGATTCGTCGTTCACCTATTGGATGGATTTCATTCATTCATATCCTTTACTTGCTTTCCACTTGGCAGTAAATGGCATAGATATTAAAATAACTTCTTTTTATCCTTCTTCCGAAAGAAGTTCTCTCGAAAAGGAATTTAAATGACTCGCGAAAGCTGGTACCTACTAGTAAGACTTAACTTTTATTAAATAGTAAAATCTGTGTATAGCAATAACACTCAAAATTATATTTATGTGTCTGAATGGAAATGGAAAAAGTGCCTACAACAACAATTTGGAAGGTGTCTTTAACCAAACTACCGACTAGTGAGCCAGATTATAGCTACAAATAATAAATCAAATGTATGTGTTTGAACTTCAAAGAGATCACCCCATCAAATATAGCTTTGTTTACTTTCAATCTCCCTTTTTGAAGTCGATCGAAAATAAAAATAAATTGTTTACTGGTTTACATTTAAGTGATTTTTGGTTTATTTCTGTAAATTGTTCTGTTTCTTTTTTCAGGATCGGAGAGATGAATTTGTGATGCACCATTTGTGATCCGACATTTACCAATGATATGAATATCGTCAAAAAAGGCTAAAAGAAGTAAATCTTTTAAAAATAATATTAACGTCATTGGTTAGGCATACGTTTGAGCACAAAATCTTGACACAAATAAAAAAAAAATAAGTACAAAATGACGTGACGGTCGGTGCAATTAGGCCAAAACGTCGAGTAAAGAAAAATGGATCGTACCTTTATGTGTACAAATCGCTAAAGTTCAAACATATCTTAGTATATCCCACATCTATCACTACAGCACAAGTTTCACTTCAGTCGGCATGTACGATGCGTGTGACAGTTGAAAGTTTGCCAAAACCGTCGCGCGAACAACTCGACATCACATTAGCTAGCGCCGGATTCCAGGCCCGGACCCCTTTAGTTTTACACGGAATTAATTTTGTGCATTTACAACACTGTCTTGGGGTTTGTGATTGACCCTTTTTAGGCCCGTTTTGGGTGTTTGGTGGAGTATCTTTGGGTTGATGGTCACTTTTGATTTCATGTTGTAGTGCGGAATTGAATGCATGATTCCTGTTGTTATAGTTTCATGAATCTGGGAATAATCCATATTTTTTTGTATCATATGATTGAAGCTAGTTTTGGAGAAGATTTTGAATAAAAGAGTTTTGGATGCTCGCGCGTTTATTTTTAATCCTTTGGATATTTAGATATACCGATCGTATCAATTTCTTGATCAGCTATGTTTTAGTTTTATGCCGCAAATCAAAACAGTTGGTCTTCGTTTAATTAGTTACAAGTTCAAAATTATCAATCAAAATTAAAGCTACTTTCCTCAAAAGTTTAAGCCAAAAAAGCGAAATACTAAGAACCGGTGAAATGTCCATGCACTTGCATTTTCCCGGTACAGTAAGCAGAAATACTAAATCGACTGTTTCAGAAGTTGGCAGTCACTGTACTACTGAGTTCATGACCAACGTGTCAGTCGCTACCGTCCATCAATGCCTTCGACAAAAATTAACAGAAGGACCACTATGGTCCCTTTGGAATTTGTGACAATGAGCATAATTTTTGTTCTTTGTTGTTTATATTCTCTTGTATGTTTGATCGTGGAAAGGGCTCTGTTTTCTATTGTTATTACACTTTATAGTGTTGATGATAAGTAATACGAATGAACCTTCTTTGTTTATACTATAATGTGTATGTGGGTTGTCTTTTTGTGTTAATTTATGAAGCCCATTTCTTGCTAGTAGAGCTTTGTGTATATTTTCCTTAAGTTTTTATTAGATATGTCAATTATTGCGCTGAGGTTCAATGTCAAGTGTTCAGGGAATTACACGAATTTTGTCATTGGGAACAGAAATATAAAAATCATTAGAAATTTTCTAAAATATTATATTTCAAACAACTTTCCTCAACAGTCTTTCCACAAAATACCAAACACTAATATAATCCATCTAACTTATAGCAATTTATCAAACAACAAACTCGGAGCACCCAACACACACACACACAAACAGACAAGTTGCAAATTGACGGATAGCTCGCACAGGATACACGGCAGACGAAACAAAAAAAACTTCAGCTTATTAACGTTTACAACGTAAATGATCGCAAGTGAAACGACCTCGACAGGATTATTATTGGATAAGGGTGGGTGACCCCTCAGGGTTGAGAAGTAGGCGCTCTCAGTGGATCAGGACCTAATTTTCAAAATATATGTGAAGGACAGTCATGGCGTCACTGACCTCATATTTTCTACTGCATCTAAAGTAACTTATACTTACAAGAAACTATGATGCACTGCCTCGTAGTCGCATAGAGCGACTGCTGTGCACGGGGTCTCGGGTTCGATTTCTAGATAGGAAACTGTAACTTGTCTATGTCATCCGTATTTTCTCGGTGTTTTTGAACATCAGCAGAAAAATGTAAAATTGCAAGAAGATTCTTATGATGGAGTAAACAAATTCAACATTGTTGCAACAAGAATGAGATTGAACTGACCACCTTCCGAAAACATACCTTATTTATTGGTGGCATTTCGATTCGAACAATTTATGCGTATTCGAGTAATTTAGTTAATGGCAGACTACAGTAATAGCACACACAATTAACTCGTATAAACTGTATGCCTACAACTAAAGTGTATGATAATGTCAATGCTACGATTCAGCAACTTCGACTACATCTGATGACTATGATATTTTCTAGATTGCAGGTTTCGTCCAACTAAAATTTAGGACCACTTCCAGGAAGACAGGAAAATTAATACGGTCCAAACTTTTCGCTAGTTGACTATTGAGGAAATTGTGAGGTACCTACGTCACAATTTCCTCAATACGACAGTACTAGTTTCTATTCTGAGTAGCATGATGAGGCTGTTTTTAATCACGGCAATTTCGGTGTCATTACGGAATATCCCCGAAAGAAGAATGATGATGTGGTTGAAACTTGATAGAACCATTTTTGCCGTTATCACATCCAGGAACTAGGTTCGAAGTATCGGGGGCAATATCGGGTATATTTCGAAATGCACCCGAGTGCAGTAAAACGCGTGTAAAGCCACGGACACATATATCCAGTGCTGCATGTCTCACTGAGATCAAAAGGAAGTGAGCAAGTTTATTTCTGGATCATAATGTAAACTGCGCTCACCAAGGTTGTGTGCACTCCTCGTTTTTGACGTTTGTCAAATTAGCAATCGTTATTTTGCTGGCGATGCGGTTTGAGATGAATTCGTGTTATTCATATGTGCAGCTGATATTTTCTTTAAAGTGATTGACCGAATGACGAATATTATTACACTGCTCTCTCATGAATACTTTTTATAAGATGTATTTTTGGTTTGTACATTCATTTGGAGAAGCCGTTTCCTCTAGTCGTGTACGCTTGTTTGTTTTCAGTGATAGTTTGCGTTTATATCATTTCCGCAACAAATAATAATACTAAAACCAGGAAGGAGGCAAATTGCCAACGTTGAGATCTTACATAGCAGTGCTGCTCCTTGCTACATTTCATCACCTCTTTTATTATCTTTTAGCCATTGGTAATACATCGTTTCTCCGAGAAGATTCTATGCTGAATCAAGCATGTCCATATTTTACAGATTATTCATTATTTTTTGCAAATTAACAATCTACTATGCCTGAGTAAGAGTTTCATAAGATCATCAGAAATAAATAGGATCTGAACCAGGGATCGTATCCATAATAATGGCAGTGTATTTGTACTCAAATCTATTAATATATTATTAGATAGTATATGATCAATACTATAATACAATACTTACTCCACAACAATAAACAGCATTTAAATCTTTAAAAAACAAATAGAACGCAACAAACGTCACAAGGATGTAACATAGAAATGCTTTCTGTCATAGTTATGTCGTGATTAGCATAAACACACTCCTGCGCATTGAAGCTTGCTCTTCCGGATTTTTTCAACGTTACACCACAAACGGAATTCCAACCCGCATGGCATTGAGCGCTCATTGCCAATGTTTAGCATCTAGTAACAAATGTATGTATGTCTGTTAGTACTGATAAACACGAAAACGTAAAAAAAAAACTGTGGGAATTGGTATAATTCTTAAATTCCAGAAGTTAAAGGGAGTAAGTAAGAAATGGCTTCACCGACTATAATATCATGGAGTATTTTCCCTATAGGTTTTACTGCTGTTAATCTTATGTTTTTTTCTTTAATACACTAGGTAATAAGTAGGTTCTTACTCCACAGAAGTACATATCCTAGGGATAAAAATCCTGTTCACTACCATCAGCATTATTTGAGCCGCTGATAATTCTTCATTATCAATTAACTTCCATCAAAATTGAATATGTAAATTCAAGACTCAAAAAACAAACCCAAAAGGATCAACACACTCAAAGTCTTAACCCCTGATCAAATTATCGAGACCGGAGCAAATCCAGCGACCCAACTAGTATGTAAAACAACAAACAATGTGGCTATTTGTCACGCCATGGACTAAGTATGCGCATAATTATGCGAGGGTACCTACGTACGATTCTGACGACACCTGTCGTGTCAACCGAGCTGGTGATTAAGGACTAGAAATTGCGATATTGTGAACATTAACATGGTTATTTTAAAAGAAAATTGTACTGGAACAGTTAAGGGGTTTGGTTTTCCAGTTAAGTTTGTAATGGCGGTCAATAAGTAAATAATGGCGTCCGTCCACGGCCGGTTTCGACCACGGCGGCTGTTCTCATTTAAGGAGATCAGCCAGCTGCGCAGGACATATTACAGTGCACGAGCATTTGCGCAGACACAGGTGCACTCCCTATTCCTTCACCCTCATAACTCGATGGGACGACACGACCGGAAAGAGATCAGGCGCAGGACCAGGCGCCTGATTTCGTCGACCCTGGAATCGAACCCGAGACCTCGAGCACAGCAGCCGCGCTTGCGACCACTAGACCAACGAGGCAGTCAAATAAAATGGTATGTAGGAAAGGAAAAGGTGGTTGTAGATGCTGACAAGTAATCTCTCGATAAGGCACCAAAAAAACACAAAAGTAAGTATAAATAAAAATGTGTGCTTCTTAAAATATAATAGTTTTGCACGACTTACATATGTGTTGATGTTGATAGAAGAATTATTGTTAGGAATAACAAAATGCAATTCAGATCAAATAAATAAGACCCCTCTTAATATGCCTGCAATTAAATTTAATCCAACACAACTTTCAATAAAAAAATAACTTAATCATTAAAATCAGGCTTCTTTTTACAATCAGTCCTTAAGAGGCACAATACCCAAATGCAGTGGTCTACAAATCAACATTAAAAGGGAGGCAAATTAGAATAAAACAGATAATGCTATCAATTGCAGCCATAAACTTGCTGACCGATACCACGATAACACCATTTTATTGGGCCATTGTTCTTCAAAAGGATTCGCTGTTTTAGTACTAAATAAATTATAGCCTGTGCATTGAACCTCTGACCTGAAATCGTTTAAGGAATGACTGTGATATTGTTGCTTTTATTTTGTATTAGCTGTTTCTTTCGGTTTCACCCGCGTTTTAATGGAACGACCTTCTACAGCTGGATTTCTCAAGCTGTAGAAGTCCTTTCTCAATTCTCAGACTCTTGATTAAGTACCTGTGTATTAAACTACATTTAAAGCAGTTCAGTAGCTTTAGCGTGAAAGGACTACAGACAGACAGTCTTACTGTCGCATTTATATGAATGAAAACATAATTTTTGTACGCAGATGTAAAATCTCTTTAAAAGTGTTTATCGAAGGACAAGTAGATACTATCGATAACAATAATGATATTGAAAAAGAAAACACTGAAATAGCTTCTGGGCATCAAAATACAAACTTCTTTGAAGCTCTCGAGATAATACCCACCTAAGGAGCAATACTTCATGAAATTATTGATAGCATTCACCTAAAATACTGGTAGCAACATGTTCCAGAAATATGACTTCCCCAGTGTTCAGTAAAACGAACACTGGCAAAGGGCCAACTTCACTAGGATGAAGATATATTACGACATTGTACATTTACGAAGTGGGAAAGGACTAAACGATGAATTCAGAAAATGCGTCACTTCAACTCAAATGTTTAAGCTGAATTCAGAAGTTGAAATAAATAAATATCATGTCGAATATAAGCAGTTTTGACTACTGAGGTAAAAACGTTTTCTTGAGCGTAATGTTACAATCCAAACATAAATTAAAATAAACTCACTAAATATCAAAAATTATTTGACACAATAATTACAAGATTCTTCTTCATCAAACTGCTGCGTAACACCCATCTGAGTAATTTGATGATAACCCAATATTTTTCCATCGATGTCGTTAAAAGGGCAATATGTAATAGCTTCTCACTATAATTAATAGACCCCTGATTCAAGTTTAGGTCAATAATCACATATTTCAAATCTCGATTCTTCACGTGCTACAATAAAATGTATTATTTATCTAATGTATAAAACATAATAATCAATTTAATGGGCCAATCAGAGGCCCGCAATAAATAAGTTGGAAACTGCATTGCCAGCCTTGGAAATTATTTATCATTAATCGCTGTCTTGTTGTGGCCTAAGTGAAAAACTTATTTAGTTTCCTACTTACTATTTTAAATTACAACAATGTGGACTTTAATTTCAATCTTTATAATAACGTATTATTAGCTTCTCGCTTTGCACTGTTAAATATAAACAAAATAACCATCACAAGCAACCTACAAACCAACAATTTACGATAATTTTACTGTTTACACAATAAAGGGAATGGCATTCCATTGCAAATATTACAATACACTAGGATAAAATAAATGATACAGCTATTGCTTACATTCACTGGACACACACTCCCCTCCCATCTTCAGCCTAAGATTTGGACCACATCCTCAGATCACAATTAAGTTGTTAGGCTCATCAAAAACGCTCGGCTGTAATAAAGACCGCCAGTCGGTACCCATTAAATATTCACTTACTGTCCCCGATATATTTTCAATAGCTGGAAAGAAAGAAATGC
Source organism: Helicoverpa assulta (assembly GCA_963856015.1). Classification (NCBI taxonomy): domain Eukaryota; kingdom Metazoa; phylum Arthropoda; class Insecta; order Lepidoptera; family Noctuidae; genus Helicoverpa; species Helicoverpa assulta. The sequence continues at coordinate 12,203,241 of CAWLCW010000012.1, forward strand.
GAGGAAAGAGGAAACCATTCTGGAAAGTGAATTAATTCGTAAAATTTTAGGTTGTTTCAATGAGTTCAATCAAACTTCGATTATGGCAAACAATTGGAATTGTTATAGGGTAAAAGTTTTTGTTTGACTTCGATTAAATCAGAAAAGTCTGCTGGTATTTACTTTTTATGTAAATGTGCGTTAATGTTTTTACATAGCCGGCAATAGTCATAGAAAATATTGCTTGACAAATCATTTATCTAAGTACAAACAAAAAATATAGATTTTTCGATGATACATAAGTACACTGCATTATATAAACTACCAACAATCATAATCTAAGTCAAAGTATAAAATTAATTACGATGACTCAACAAAAAACATCAAATAAATCACAAAATCTAGCCATTAAAATTCAAACTCAAAACATCTTTGTCAATCCCTAAATATCAAGCAGACTAAACTGAACAAAACCAAAATCAAGACATACATGAAATATGCAAAGACGAAAATTCAGTGCATTACAGAGGACTCCATAAATATATGTCTTGCAAGGGAAAACGCACACTTGATGTGCCTTCGTCGCAATTATCGGCGGAAATAGACGGTTATTAGAGACTAAACGATCACCAAGTCAAATTCAACCTTATGGCTTTGGAATAGAAGTGACGGGCTTTGGTAGGGCATTGGTGGGGTTGGTAGAAGCCGCTTGCAAATGTTGTAAAGAAGGGGTAAATAAAGCATGGAGCGTGGTTTGGTTGCCATGCGAAATGGTGGTGAATAACTTATGTGACACGATAGATTGAATAACACTATTATGGTGGCGTCGTTTGCTGTTGTGGTAATATCGTGTTTGTGACCGTTGTTTGTTAATTGGGTAGGTATTAAAGTTCTAGAGTTTTGCTAAGTGATTTGTAGAGGGTGTTTATAGAAATTGAAAGTTCAATTTTCATGTTAAAAGAAAAGTCCAACGCAAAGACTGTGTTTTTTTTATCCAAGCAGACATTATGACGATTAGGTCTTATGATCTTTAAAATCAAGATCACTCTAAAAACATAATAAAAAATACCAATTATACTTGAAACGTAAAATAACGCAACAATCAATATATAGGAACCAGTCAAACCCATTCTCATTTTCCATCCCATTGCGACAATTTCTGAAAGGAGTCGCTCGTGCAGCATTGACCTTAGCGAAAATGTTCAGAATTCACATCACGCACCCACAACGACCAGTCGCGATATAGTGAGACACTTTAATCTCCTATGTACAGTCGCTGACACACGCCACTATTCGCATTTTATTCATATAGTTTAATTGGTCGAAAAACCTTCAAAAGTCAACATAAAAAATTGGATCCATCATGTACAACTTAGAATAAAACTTCTTGTGTCAATGATGGTGGGTCCACACGATACAGACTTTAAATCTGAAGTCTGAGTGAAAATATGACAACAAGATGTTTGAGTAGACTTTTTTATTATCTATACTAAATCTGTTATAAAGAGGTAGAATTTGTAAGTTTGTATGTATGGGGTAAGATTTGGAACCTCTGATTGGATTTATAAAATTCTTTCATTAAAGAATGTTCAGTTGTAGCTACAATGTTTTTGAGTGCTACAGGCTATATTTTATCCCGGTATGGACAGAAGTTCCCATGGGACGCGGGTGAAACCGAAAACGTCTAGTTGTATTATATTTGTATGCACCAATTTTTGTGCAGACAAAATTCTATGAATGTCTGTGCGAAGTTGGTATCGAAGTAATCGTATAATCTAAAGCAACTACAAAACTGCAAAGGTTCAAAAGTAGCTCAAGCATTAATCTCCGCGACTGTACCCACACTTACATACGTTAGTCTACGCTCAAGGTCAGAAATACTAGCGCGGCTGAATTTGTATTCAAAATAAACTTGGCAAATTAGGTGATGGCCTTGCATGAGGACGGAGCGATACCTAGTTAATTTGGTGACGTAGGTACTTGATGGGTTTTTGATGTTAATTAGGTACTGTTGCTGTTGTATTAAAGAAAAATTGTGTGTAGTAGGTTTAAATGTTATAAACAGCGTTTTAATTTTAAATCTTAATACTCTTTTGGGACACCATTTTTGTTGTTGAAAATCCTAAATGGTTTTGATTGCGTAAACTTATAAGTGCTGAACCAACTACATCGTTTGAATGAGTTCTATTTAATACTTTCAGTTTTACAAATTATTTCTGCAAAACTGGTCTAACTATGTAAATTATCAATATCAGCCGGCATTTAATTTGTTTCGAGAACTTCCCAGAGGCCAGAGATAAAATGAATTCGGGCGGTCAATGTTCTACAAACAAATATAGAGTATTTACCAAAAATAATATATTTACTGTGCGAGAAATGTTTTACGCACTTGGAGTGCCACAGGGAGCCAAATTGGGCCCACTGTGTCAATGTCAATATGAAGTTGGTCAACTCAATTGTTTCAATAGTTCATATACATATTATTTAGCTCGCAAAAATTCGAAGAAATTTTAATGACAATTTAGAAAGCGCGAAGTTGTTATAAAATATCTATATATAGGTAATCTTTACACACATTTATTGAAGTTCAAGTTATTTATTGAATGCTCTCTTCTCAAGGAATGTTGCTGTTAATGCAAACATTTAGGGTATAGAGCTATAGGATAGTTAAAATCAAGTATCTAGATAAACTCTTGACTCACTTCAATAGTAAAATAAAAAAAATGTTATAAAAGGATAATAATTTTAGCATTCAACAAGCAAATATATTTTCTTTTGTCGTTGTTTACAGCACTTAATACGTTTATGTAAATCAGGTCAGATTGTGTATCAAACGAAAGAAGCTTTTATTAATTTAAAATGCCTTAATGGCTTTCAGCTTCGGGAAAATAAAAATAGGACACGCTATATTTGTACCGGCTTTAAATCAAAAGTGTTACATTATTCTCGTAATGTAGTTTTTTAAGCAGCATGAGAAATATTCGCTTTATTTTTTGGTCTTCCATATTCAGGAATATCCCATGAAAGGCTAATTAATTATAATACCTATAGACGCATAGCTTAGAGTTGCGAATTTTCTGAGAAATTCTGTAGAAGATTATGGTAACCTCAAACCAGCGAATTAAAGAAAACTTAACAGATTGTTCCCAGAAGAAAACTCACTACCAAACTCTCAGGATTGGATTTCAAAACAATAGAAATACAAGTACCTACCCAGCTGTATATCCATTAAGGAAATTTTTAATCTCAATTATGCGTTACAATGACACATTTATAAGGCGGCAGAGCGCTCCAAAAATGCCTTTTTCTCTCATTTGAGTATAGTAATGAAAATTTACGAGGACGCGAAGAAAACTTGGGAATTTTGCCATGTCTGCTAAAAACATACTTATCTGATGAACCCAAAAATTTCGAAGTGACTGACTTTAGCGTCCACTTGCTTAATTTTTGTTTTTATTGATGCAATTTTGATGCGGTGATGAAAAATTGTTTGACGTTTGAGAAATTAAAGGAACAACATCGTTAGCATGACTTGTTTTTGCAATGTTTACAAATTATGTTTTAATTTTCAGTGCTTTTTGTTGGCTTCACATTCCAAATAAGAAAAAATAGGCTTTAAAATCTAGATTGATTCAAATCCGGCGTTTGGCCCATTCAATGTCACTGCAAACTACCCCATATATAGCACGTGATCAGAATAATCGGCGGTATTCACGAGCGGGGCAAAGTACGTGCAAAATCTACTCATTTCATGCCTTTTTACGATCGCAACGTAAAATCTCCGTGCTAGAATATAGCTGTCATAAAAAGACCTAGGAATTGTGGGAATAAATGCTGAAGCTCAGCTTAGGTTTTTGGCAGGAATATTCCGGGTTTCCTGAGTTTGTTTTATGAAGGCATAAAACGTTTAACTTTAATAGGAATTCAGGTATTATTGTGATTGCTTCGTATTAAGGTATGAATTCTTAACAACGAGTTTTCAACTTCGTGGTAACGAATGTGTCTTGTAAAGAAAAACTAGGGTTTTGTACTCAACCAAGCATAAGAACATTTGTGATGTAACTTATTTCACATAACTAAAATTAAACACCAAAGACCAATAGTAAAGTTATCGATGCGTTATATAACCGCATTCGAAAATTTAGAAAATATTTTTAAATTCACTACTCACTTATTGGAGTAAACTTGTTAACAAACAAACTACCACAATATTACTTAAAACAATACAATTCATCTCATACCGAGCAAGCAACTTAGCTTAACCAAACACGGTTCAGAATCCAACGAGCAGACGTATTGGCGTATCGAAATACATTTGAATTTCAAAGTTCAAAGCAAAGCTTAGTTTTTATGCACCGCTCTAACTGAGCTTACGTTGGTCGGTCGGCAGCCTACGTGATCCGACTTGTTGACAAATTGCCAAAGATTATGCGAGGCGCAGAAACGATGCGAGAGTTTTTGTGCCTATAGAAAAATATGGGAATTAAAATCAGATGTGGAAAAATTGAGCTTGTTTTATTGACGGAATGATCAAAAAGAAAGAGGTTTTATTTGTAAAATGACGTATTAACTTACGACGTAACACTTGATTGATAAGTCGTTATTATGCTGAATTATGTTAATATTATAAAATACCTTATTCAGACTGCGTTGAATTAAATTGTACTCCATGCGTGTACTTAAGAATTCCCAATAAATAAATACATGAATAAATCAATCAGTAAAGCATGTATTATGAAAAAACATTTCCATTTTAAATACAGGATATTATTTATACCCATCATATTTATTAGAAAATTATGTTGTGAAAAAGTATAAAGGTATACCTACTGAAATTAAATGCAAAGTTATATTATCTGAAATAATAGAGGTAATTCTGACTGACACATTAAGTTGCTTCAAAAGTCTCATTAAAAACGAATTCTATAAAGCATATCGCATCTGCAATATGTATGATCCTTAATCTATGACCACCGGACCCATATCGACTACAAATTGGGCGAGTCGGTAGCCGTAACGAAAGAAAATAATATTGTTTCTTAGCAAATATTTACCATTCTCTTATGTTGTGTCTTTACAGCATACTACGTACGGAGGCCGAATATTAATCGCTTTGAATTAGTTTCATATAGTACTGTTTAATAGTTGAAAATGTATTTTTGTTTATTAATAGGTAATGTGCTGCCCTGAATGTCCTGCGTACCACTGGATTAGCATTATGTTTTTCTGCCGGTGAATATGCTTGCCCGGTTTGGGGTCGCTCCACGCACACAAAGGGGGTGGATGTAGCTCTTAATGAGACGTGTAGAATAATAACAGGCTGTCTCAAACCAACACCGGTTCAAATGCTATATTCACTCGCCGGAATTGCACCCCCAGCGGTACGCAGGAACGTGGCTGCCTCCGTGGAAAAAATGCGCCAAGAAACGGACCAACGTCATCCGCTACATGGCGCTAGACCACCGCGCAGCCGACTAAAAAGCAGGAACAGTTTCCTCGCCAGTGTAGCCCCAGTTAAAGATGCTCCTAAGACCCGCATCGAACAATGGGAAGAACTTGCTCTGCCTGACTTCCTTCCACCCGTGGAACGGCTTCCACCAGGTTACGACCAACCGTGGCCTGTATGGAAGTCTCTTAACAGGTTACGTGCACAGGTAGGCAGGTGCAGGGAAAACCTATGTAAGTGGGGCTACACTGACGACAATAGCTGCGGGTGTGGTGCCATACCACAAACCATGCGGCACCTTCTATGCTGCCCACTATGCCCCGACAGCTGCATAGTGGATGACCTTTATAACGCTACTGACAATGCCGTATGCGTAGCGAAATATTGGGCCTCCAAAATTTAAGTTGCCATCGACTCGCCAAGAAGAATAGGTAATATTTTTATATAGGGAAAGTTGAAGGTTTGCAAAATCAACTGTTTTTGAGGTGTTGTCAAACTTTTTGAAATAATAATAGAACTTGAAAAGTTTTAACGAAAAATTACTGACTTTTAAAGCCTATCTAGATTAAAACCATATAATGACAATAGAATTGTTATTTCCATCACCGTGTAGAAAACCACAATTTAATCACTGAAAATAAAATATTAATAATAAATCGACCACCGATATCGACATTACGAATACAAAATATCCCATTGCAAAGCATATTCTATCACGTTTTGTTAAAGAAAATTGGCGGTGCACTACAAATCGAGCCTTCTTATTCACTTACAATCATAGAGCAGTCTACCAACCAGATAAGCCAGTAGTAGAAATCTCTAGGAGAAAGTCATGTCAATTTAAGAGAGGGGGTGAGGCAATACAATAAATAGTGATGTGATAGCTCACTTATTTTGCATTTTTGTTCACATCGCTATAGATATAAAATTGACAAACACAAGCATAAACTTGCAGTATACTTTGTACATACCTGTAGGAGTAACCAGTGGTCTTGTGTCTTTGATACCAGGTGGTCTCTCTTCTTAGGAAGATGGGAAGACACGGCAACGGCGTGTCCTCTTTGTTCAATGCTCTAAGCTACCAACAATCTAAGATACGCAACTCTTTCAATATAATACGAGAACAATTTATTTCGTCATTTAACTATCAAAAGTGGTTTCATACAAATTGTATGTAATGTGATTGTCGAATGATGTAAACGAGGAACGAAGACTCTGATGACTATCATTATACCCAATTTATATATTCTGTCAGAGGAACGGACGATTCGTGGGGTATATGGAAACAAAAGTGTTTGAAAAACAAGTAAATAATAAAATTTATCCTATCACTAGCTTCTGCCAGCGGTTTCACCCGCATCCCGTGGGAACTACTTCCTGTAACGGGATAAAAAGTAGCCTATAGCCTTCCTCGATAAATGGGCTATCTAACACTGAAATAAATTTTCAAATCAGACCAGTAGTTCCTGAGATTAGCGCGTTCAAACAAACAAACTCTTCAGCTTTATAATATTAGTATAGATTGAAAACCTCCATGCTCTTTTTTGTGTAGGTCCTATCATCATCATCACCATTTATTATTGTACCACGGCAGGACACAGACCTATTCCTGGAAACGCACTTGGACACACGGTTTCACCTATCTATATGTTTTCCTTTACCACACATAAAGCTAAGTAAAATAACTGATTGTATCGAATTTGTGACTCTGTAAGTGCATTGAAACAAGTCACAAGAACATAGAAATCAGGCATATTTTATAATGTAATCGTACCTTCTCTAAGAGCACGCAACACTAACGTAGCGGGTTAAAAAATGTAACCTTATTTATTAAGATAAAAAGGTACATAAATGTATTTAGTAGGACTCGAACCCGTCCCTAGCCTGCTCGAGATGGAGTAGACCGACTTTAATTTATTTACTATTTTAAGAGCTTTAATATAACTAAGTGGATTTTTTGCCTGAGCCTCTTGGCAAAAAACGGCACCCGCCGTTGAAACAGGTCAAGCGCGTCTTTATTTCAAATCTATCCATCTTACCATCTTATTTGCCTGGCAACTCCTGTACCTTTCGTACTGTCTTTATAAATATCGATGCGAAAATGTAGTTCTTAGTATATCTTTCACGTTTCATTTTAGTTGCTAAGATAACAGTTTTTTTTAATAGTTTGCATTGCTCAAGTGCGTACGTAAGTAGATTTTTAATTTAATTTTTCAAATGACATTTTATACTAAAAGTATTACAATAAAAAACGCGTATATTTTGAGTAACGATTAAAAAAAATGTAAAAGTTCCAAAAAAAAACTTCATTTAAACAAACCAACCTAAAGACTTATGCCCGCAACAGTACAACCAAGTTACCTAAGAATAATTTTCACAGTAATTACGATAGGCCTACTCGCGTGTACTTAGTCCCGATATGAATTGACACAAACGAAAGTAATCAGCCCATTAGTCTGATTGAATGATTCTGCTCATTTCATATCATTATGAGGAGTAGGTGGTCGAGGAATGAGCAATTTATATTGTGCAAGTTCTTTGACTGGTTGAAAAGGAATATTGCTGAGCACATCTTGACTTAGGTATATATTTCTTAGAAGCTTTAAGGAATACTATGACTAAATATCAAGTTGTGGTTATATCTCTTATATATTCCGTAAAATGAAAATGTCTTATTTCGTTTAGAGATTTTTGGCAAGAAGAAGTACTGACTACGAATAGCTTGAAATACCAAGAGACCATTTAAGTAAAAAAAAGTAAATAGTATTGTGTCAGCTGCCCTTATTTTTATTTATTTATATTATTTATTTATTTTTAGCCCATACTGTCCCACTGCTGGGCAAAGGCCTCCCCATCTTGTTTCCACACTTCTCGATCTTTCGACCGAGCCCACCAATCTCGACAATAGGCGTCAAGGTCGTCACGCCATCTCTTCCGGGGCCTACCCCGCCTGCGGTGTCCATCCTGAGGTGTCCACTGAGCGACGATAGTGGCCCATCTTTCCGGAGCTTTGACTTGAAAGCTTTCGTCAGCTGCCCTGTGTAACATTTTACATTAGAAAAATCCATTCTAATTTTGATTTAGTCCAGAAAATTTTTTTCAAGAAAATAACACAAAGATGAGAAATAGCTAAGCCAACTACATATGTAAATAAAACAAAGTACAATGTTCGCAAATGATTAAGATCTCAATATATACGATTAGACTAAGGAAGACGTATTCTCCAATAGTAACTGATTGCATACAACAAACGTCTCGTGCCAACAAAATGATGTATATTGTAAACAACTAATGAATTTAAATTCATAACATCGACGTTAACTACAGTTAGTGGGCATTTCTAGTTAACTCACGACCATCAGTAGGTACCTATTACGACTACTGTTAGGTACCTACGCAAGTATTACTTCTATAACTATTGGCATCCTAGCTAATTTTCCGGAGTTGTAGGATTGTTCGAAAGAGTTACCGCGACCAGTAAAAGTCTGACATGCCAGTAAAATTCTGGCACCCCCACTGCACCCACATAGGAAGATATCATTTAACGATTTCCGATTTTGATTTCATTGATAAATTACAAAGTAAAATAGCTTTAAATTAAATCTGTACATTATATATTAAAATAAACTAAATTTATAAAATTAAATAGACATTTGAGCTGAATGTCGAGTCTATCATTTTGATGTAACTTTGAAAATGGATTTCATAATAATGCAGGGTCAAATCTAAAAAATAGATCACAAGTCAACATGGACAGTAAGTACCATTTTTTTTGAAAAATATGCATTCGTATTTGGAAACTAGACGAACTAACGAAATTAAACTCATAACTATGTGTTTTAATAGCGCCAGTAAATAATCTTTAACAGAAATATTAAGTACAATTGCAACAAAGACTAAATTATTCAAACCACACAAATAGTTTCACTAAAATTACCTAATAAAATATATTATTACCTGCTTACAAAACTGCATGCAAATATATAATGAATACAATATTATAATTAGCATGACCGCAGACCATTATTTTTATAGCCAAAACATTCAATAGTAAACTCCTGCGCACTTTTCAGGTTATTGCGTCACGCGTCATAGGTTAATGACCCCGCTAGTCGGTCAAGGTTCGCAGTAGTTTTGAGCAAAATCGGTAGATGGCGTTGTTTTACGTTTTGGGAGATGACCATTTTAGAATTCTGAAAATATAGCAGAGCCACAATTAATAAAGTAAATAAGACGTACTATAGAAAAAAGTAGTTAATTGACAAAGCAAAAAAATGTAATAAACCAGAAATACTATTTTCTGCATCCGTTATCCCGGTTTGCTTGAATGCAAACAGGTGTCAATAAAATTTTTACTCTGGAAATTACATAGACTCGAAAAAAATTGGAAAGGCCTCCTAGAGTCTCCGATCGAGAGAGAGTAGTGTAGTGTCCTCAAGCAACATTTAATAATGTATTTACAAAAATAAATATTGCTCGAAAAATCCTAGGATCCCATCATAATTTTTCGTCGCGACAGACAGATTAGTCAACACAGAACTCACAAAGGGATACATATAAACTTTATGACGTTCAATTCCGGTGTCCTGTTTCATAATATGATTTATTTTACGACTGAGAAAGTGAGATTTATCAAGCTTGCTCCGAATAGACTGGTAGACATGACATGCAGAGGATTAATGTTATGGACTATTGTATTTTTTAAGTGAAACATGGTCAAGGGATTAGGATTTGGAGGTCATACGAAGATCGTCAGAATTGTAAGTAACAACTTACATTTTGAGTGACTTAGGCACTTTCTTGAGTTTTTACCGTCATGGTAGTCTAGTTGGTAAGTGAATGCACTTCAAATAATAAAAAGTGTGCAGTTTCGTGACGTACACCAATGTGACTTTGTCATGGCAAAGCGTGTTTCCTAGACACCCACACACTTGCTACCTGAATGTCCGTTACTAGAAGAGAGTCAGGAAATCTGAGCATAAAAAGTTTCAAATCACATGGATTGCTAACCTTGAACAGGTGTGGTGACTTAAAAATATTACTCATTCTACGAAAAACGTCTTTTACTTTTGATTACTCTACATTTTTTCCCAATACATTACATAAGTAGCTATTTAAAACATAACTATTGCTCAGGTATTTTCCTCATTTACAATCGGGCAGCCATCCAAGTATCAGCAAGTATTTAGGTATGCAGATGGAATGAATTACAACTGCCTACTGGGTATTAATCATTGGCCAATAAAGTAGTTAATATGTTACAGCCATATAATGAGGAAGTTGGAGATGTATGTCTGTTTACCGAGCACACTGCGGTTAATGCTGGCTTGTGTGTTGAAGGTTTATTAGTGTGTTTATTTGGAAACTGTTGAAGATTTGAAATATTTGACAAAAGGCCTGGTTGATTGGTGACTTGACTGAGCTGTGTGATTCGTGCTAGGTACAGTCTTTTAGATGAAAAGTAAGTCTAATAAATAACGTGTGTACCTAATCTAGTTACAGACATAAAAAAGGAAAGCATTTTAATTAATGCAATAATTCCAATCAAAGATTATAATATTAGTTAAAGCTACTTAATAAGGATAGCTACCAAATCATGACTGTGTCTAATGAGATCGAAAAGGCAGACTTACATAATGAGAGAGAAGACTATTATTTAAATACACACAAAATAAAAACCTCACTATGAACTTATCCTTACTAATAGATACCTATAATAAATCCGAAAAGCAGTTACAAAGAGTCACCTTTAAATCAGACAAAATAACGTCACACGCCAGACGATTTTCCTTAGAATTCTATGTAAAAAAACTCAAGTGTAGTTTTTTTAAAGAGTTACGTGGATAGCCGTGATCTTGGCTACGTACCAGGGCACAGGAATCCGACCGATAATGACGAACTTCCGGACGGTCGGACAGATTTCGGATCGCTGGAAATCATAAATACTCGGACAGTTTTCATGTTTTTTTTGTAGTGTTAATTTACGGGAATCTAGATGCGAAGATTACGAGGAAATCGGTGTATCATGGTTTGGGAATCGTTTTTGTTTTGTTGATAATTGGTTGTTTTAGACCGAATTGTTTTTTATGACCACCTAACAAGCGTGAATTAAGTCATGCACTACATCCTAATTTTAGGAACTGGTTTATTGCAGATTTTGCCTTAATTCTCAAAGATGTTAATAGGCTGTTTTCCTTAATCGGATTAAATATTTACCTTGTAAATGAAAATGGGCCTAAGAGTGATGATCAATTTAAGACTATCGTTTCGAAACACAGTCTAAAGTATTCCTGTTGAAACTGCTTTAATTTCGATACCATAATATCCTGAAACAATAGCAGTTTAAATACAGAAACTTTATAGAATCATGGCTACCATCGATCGTGTTTTACCCTCGTGATTCATAGCACGCGCCAAACGAGTGCAGTTGTCACTTCAACACTCACATACGACTCCGATTTATAACATAACAACACTTCCCAGTGCAATCCTCCCTGCATTCCTCAAGTGCCTATAAAAGTATAAATATTCCTCCTTAAATTTTGGGCATATTTCAATAATAACATCTTGTGTGAAACGGTACGGCTTTTGACCCAGACGTCCTTACGTAAACAAGACATTTTAAGCCAAGCGAAAATAACTTTTATAGCGATTTTTGTTGATATGGGTCGATTTTTAAGGGTATTTTATTTGATTTCAAACCTTACCATAAACCACTGTAGGTACTAAATTAACTTATAATTTAGTCAAAATCAGTCACTAATCGAGCTCTAAATACTCTTTTTCTACAAAATATCTGCACCCGGGTGCATACCCAAAGAAAATTCTGAACGGAACATGCTTACATCTCGTTGCATTCAAGGTGATTTTGAAATCACATGCACAGCTAATGTAAACCATTGCTAAATAAAATAAACACACTGTGTTTACGTACATCAGCCAATATAAATTACGCTTGCATGTATTATATGAGACTTGATATAGATGGGTTTCGAAATATCACGCTGTGCTATAGGGAAATAATTTTCTTATAAAGGAAATTTCCAGAATTGTTATGAAGAAATCTGTTGCATAGCTTTTTATTACACCAGAATATGTACAGTATCAAAATTACTTTTTCACATCCTGTATTTTCTTCGACTCATAACTATATACAGGATGTTATTAATCGAGACTCTATTACCAAATAGTTTAAAAGAAAGAAAGCCCAAGTAAAACCTATTGATTGAAGAAACAATAACTTTTAAAACTCAAATATTTGCCGGATATGTTCTCCTCATAAAGTCAGGAATCGAGACAATATGACATAGTTTTCCATCTTCCGAGCGAAATAATCTTAGACATAAAATGCACATTAGCATACAGATTTTACACACAAACACCGTCTTTTATTACTCACTATAGATAATCTTGAACATTAAACACCCATATATTTATTATAATCATAAATCAGTCTGTGCTCTGAGGTGCATCACTGAACCGCAGGCAAAGTGCACTGCACTTGTATCTCGTGAAAACCGCTCAAAAATACACCCTAAACTTATAACACAAAGTCTGAAATTGCAAAACCAGCCTCGCAGCTATAAGCCACTTCGAAATTGCGAACATTTTTACGATGCTACCAATCCAAAATGAACTTTAGGAATCTAAATTTAAAATTCGATTTCATAGATTATATTGCACCCATCTTCAATTTTACGACTGTTGCTCTACCATTCGAAATTCAACGTAAACATTTGAGAGGAAAGGTTGATTTTGTGTTAAAATTGGGGTGGTTTTTACGACGTTTTAGTAGCGGACAGTAGGAAAATTGACCTCAGCTGGGTCGTCCCTGTAAATATTTGTACATCGGACGCGGTTGGTGCGAACTAGTAAGAGATTAGTGAGCAAAACTCCTGAATTTTAAACGCTTGTAATTTGGTAAAGTCCTAAGTTAGGGGAGACTTACCGGCTTGTAATAACTGCGTCTATTTACGAGAACAACCAGAAGCCTGTTAATATAAATAAAGATAATTATATGCAGATGGCTTCTCTTGTTTCTACTTTAGAGTCAGGAAGCATTTGAGTATTATGTATACACATAGCTATAATAATAAAATGTAATAATATAATGTCAAAGTTTGGGTATATACCCATAGCTATATACCCAAACTTTGACATTGGGCTTAGGCATACTAGATACATCAACTAGACATATACTAATCTATTTTGAAGACTCAACCAAATAATGTCAGTAATCGATTACAATTCTATTTACACCTCATGAAAAAATAACCATCCGAAAACATATCACCTTCGCAATCAGGAATCAGAATGTTTACCTGACGAATCTCTATTCCTTCATTCCCGATTCAGCAAAGAAATATTAGTGACGCGCTATCAAGATTTCACCCCGAAAATATGCGAGCGTTCTTACCTAACTCACGTAAAAAGGCAAATGCGTTCGTCAAACGAATACACATTTTTTTATAGAAATATCTTCACATAAAAATCTCAATTTCCCGTTTTTCGTGGGAAATAAATTGCTCGATGTAGTAGGTACTGTGGGGTTCAAAAATGACGTGTATCGTAGATGTTCATAAACATCATGGACTTAGTGTACCCTGCCATTTTCAGGAGTTTACCATGTTACCCATTGACAGGTTAATTGAGCGATTTTTTTTATATACACGGAAAAACACATATATTTCTGAGTAAAGGAAAATTGTTGAGTGCTTGTCGTACCGCGGAAGTTGTGAGATGCCACGTCAATGCCTTCTGCAACATTTAATTTATCCCATATTTTTTTGTACTCACATGTACAAATAACGAATATTTTCAGGTACCTAAATGTATTTTTTCTCGTCAAAATAAAGTAGCTAAGCTGACAGTTGCACGAGATTAGCTGAGAGTATATTTTGTTACAATGTACATACCTGCCTTTCGATTCTCCCAACCAATGTGTTTTTACGAGTCAATAATAGGAAACATCACTCAGGTTTAGAACAATGTTTGGCAAATTATAATGCCTTAATAAGTATTAGAATGATGAGTTACAAATATCTCTACTTAAAGCTGAAGAGTTAGATTCAATGCTTGTTTGCTAAAAGACACTAATCTTAATCTACTTACTGGTCTGCTTCGAAAAAATATTTCAGTGATAGAAAGTCCATTTATTAAGAGAGGCCGGTGGTACGGTAAGTGAAACCGCTGGCAGAAACTAGTCTAGTCTTAAAAAGAGATGATATCACAACAGAGTTCTGATTAAACAGACTTCACGTCATACCCTCATTATCAATAACTGATCTTAAGGTCAAGTATAAACGGATTATTATTAACAATGCCGAATCCCAGTCGGAAGGTCGCGGGTTCAAATCCCAGTTGAACTTTTGCGAACTCAAACATCAATCTTAGTCAGATGCGCTAATAAAATGTGTGTGGTGCATCAAATATTGCAACGGTTATAAAATATGACATACGATTCAATTAGGATAATCACCAATTTAAAGAACTTCATTTTTTTGTAAATAGCATTGTACGTAAATATTTTTGTTCTAAATATTTAAATAAATGTTTTTCTAGGGAAAAAGATACATGAAATGAATTACATTATGAAGTATTGTAGTGACAAATATTTTAATAAAACAAAACGTTTGATCTCAAATATCAAACCAAATTCTACGAAATTGACAAACTAACCGAAACATTAGCATTACCGATACACTTTTATATCATAAGTACCTATTCTAAGCCACAAAGTTCACAACCAAGGAAAATCTATACTAATATTATAAAGCTGAAGAGTTTGTTTGTTTGTTTGAATGCGCTAATCTCAGGAACTACTGGTCCGATTTGAAAATTTCTTTCAGTGTTAGATAGCCCATTTATCGAGGAAGGCTATAGGCTACTTTTTATCCCGGTACGGGAAGTAGTTCCCACGGGATGCGGGTGAAACCGCTGGCAGAAGCTAGTTTTCAAATAAAAATAAACAGGAAAAAAATACACACAAAGCTTCTTCAAACGCCTTATTACAGCACAAAATATATTGAAACATTGTCAATCAGCCCACACTTACTAATCCCATTAAGTAAGGTGAGCCGTAGACGTCTGGCCGCAAGTATCATTGGCTCGAGCATCGAACTCTGACCTTCAGCCAACATGAGCCGAGTCAACATTCGGTGCAATGGGGAAAATATGCAAGAAAATAGACGCTTTGATTGGTTAATCTTGTTGTTAATTCAAGGGCTTGTTTCACTGCCTATTTATGATGAGTAGGTTTCTTAAAATAAAAAAAAAACATAATAATTGAGTTTTAGGAAATATTAGGAAAATGAAATTAAGTAATTATAAAGTTCAAGTATTTTATTTTTCAAAAGTGTCTCAGCCACCAGATATTCTGGAACTCTGTGAAAACTGAAAGAAAAAGGATTTTTCGTAAAACTATTCATAAACTGTATCAAAATTGTGTATCGTAGCATCACATAACCACAAAATATGATAAGATCAAGAAGCTTCTCTAAATCTAATGAAAATAATATCCCAATTTATGAGTTTTTGTGAAAATTGAATGGTAACATACCAACAACCACTGTATACGTATCAAGCAAGGCTTCAAAAGGTATGAAATCTTAACAATTCATTCTGAATCATCATCGCAAAAAACAAATGAAACCCTATAAATCAAAATAAAACAGAATCACAAAAAATGGGTACACATTTTTATTTGAAAAATTCTTGAAATTGAACTGAACCGTGCAGGGAATTAAAATTATATTTCAGTCATGGACCCCTTTTTGCGCAAACGGCAAACTGGCCATTATGTTATAATCTTTCGACCCAGGCCCACAATTAGGTAGAAATAATTGGGACCAATAAAGTCTTAAAAAACGGAACGAATATCCTAACATTTGCTTTGGGCGTGACTGATGCTGTAGAGGTTATGATGCCATCATATTTCATGGATCAATATATCATGATCAACAAGGAGAATCGTGAAATCCAATGAGTATGTTGAAAAACAATAAGGCGTGTACAATATACAAGATTTTTATTTTATTTTGAAAATAGATCAAACAAATATTTTTTTACTTCATTTTTTTAAACTGTCACCAATGACAATAACCATTAAAAAATACTTGTCTAACAAAAAAAAAATCCTTCTCCTACGACAATTATCTTTTTTGGGATTGTATGTTAATTCTTTATAAACGATACAGATACTTTACAATCTGATACAAAACATACAAACTTGTATACTTCCCTCCTACTTTCGTTTACTATGTTTTCTAGTCTAAAAATACAGCTGACTATTCCCAGAGTCGAGTATATTTTTAGACTCAACTAGAGTAAGGTCAAGTTGAAAGAATCTTTCAGTACCGAAATAAAACGATATGTAAATCAGAGATCTGTCAAAACAAAGGTCAATGGGATCATTGTGAATGTTTTGCTATCAAAGAAAAAATCAAGTACCAATTCAGTATGATTTGAAATAGGTAAGTTTGTAATATTAAGAGATATTTCTGATAATAGCTAGTATAGAAGTATGCATCTACATTGATATTTAATTTTAAGTACGTGTGTATTTTTTTGTTCTAAATTAGGACTGTTGCCAGCCTGCAAGTTTGTTTTGAGATAGGGTAAAAAAAACAGGGCAAAAATATTTCAAATTAAATAAAAAATATTCATATCAGATCCTTGAAAGCGGTTCACTCACCTCCGCCGTTGATATCCTAAACAATCCGGGGCATATCGGCCAGCCAATCTTTATTTATTCGCTTTAGATATTCAAACCAGCAGACCGAATAATCATCAGGTAATATATAAAAAAAATCTATTAGATGTCTGGACCAGATTTGAGCCCCACATGCTAAAATTTCCCTCATTTCTACCTGGTAAACAATGCTGCATTACCATCAAAATTATCAGAAAGTATTTCTTCGTTCGAGGTAGACATAACTGTAAATTGTCTATTATATATCTGTAATTGTATTTTCAGACAGACATAATTTTACGCCAAATCTGTAGTGGATTAACTGGGAGATCCTCTCGACATATAACAGTTGTTTTAAATTATTTGCCTGAAAAAAAGATAATAGATTCTGTTGTGTTTACTGGAAATACGGATCTAGAGAGTCACTCGAAATCTTCATACTTTTAGTAATATTTGTATGTAATGTATGAATGACGTTGCTAAAATCTGTGCTGCTAAGCAAAACTTACGGACCTTTAAACTTATACCAGGAACAATGACTTAAAATAATCCTAAATACCTCTTGTTACAAACAAAGGCATTTTCTCTACGGTTCATTTGGAAGCTAATCTGATCTACATTACAATGGCTCTCGATCTTTTTTATAATTTCCGTTGAAAAACCACCGATTCCCAATTCTGACAGTCCATCACCTTCAAAAATAAACTAGTTTTTGAATAAGCGGCGGGACTAATTCAATCAGTTCCCATTGTTTGAAACTGCGCAATATTTGGCACTTGATTTCTTATAAAAAATACACGCTTTTAGATATTACGTAAACAGGCAATGTTTCAAACTTTTTGTGTGGTTAGAAGACGCAAGAAATTAGGGTTATCTTTTGCTAGTTTTTATTATGAACACCTAGTATGACTAATTTTACTAAAACTTTAATTTCTTATGGAAGAAAAACTCCAGTACGTACTTACCAAACTTGTTTCTATTATATAGCAATAGGTCTTAATTTACCAAACTTGCAAGCAACATAAATAAAACAAACAATACAAAAGAAAAGTAAAAAATACAAGATCAGAATCAACAAAAAAAAATCAGTTTCACTGTCTGAATCATAAGTAAAACATTTCACAGGTAATCAAGTACAAAAGATTATGATGTGCCTCGATAATTGATTTTTAGAAAAAAAAAACTACATCAAAAGAAAATATCAAAGGGAATTGTTAAAATAATTTGTCAACAACTGGCGGCTTCATGAAAGAAAAAAAACTGTTAATTTCTTCCAAGAACATGACGTGTGGACTCTTTTTAGTATCTAAGTGCAGAGAAATGACAATTGTACGTCCTTCGCGGTCAGGGACAGAGAACTTTAGTTGCAGAACAAATCTAAACTGTTATTTGCTATCCGGGCATCTGGTACACCAACAAAAATTTGGAAACTAAAAAAGCGTGATCCAGAATATTATAAAAGAGCTACACCCACAACAGGATGATTATTTATATATAATTTCAGGTGTTTTAAGAAAACGAAAATATGATACGACTATTAGGCCCGATTGTTCGAAGCTCAGTTACGTCAAGGTTAGGGTTAAATTCTAGTTACAGTAAAATTAACAGGGTTTAAATTCAAAAAGCGTTGTTGAAGTACCAGTTAGTTTTACGAACGTTAAAATTTCATAATAAAAACGTCAAAACCGTGGTCAAAATTGGTATCGGTCAAATTTTAACTTTACCGTAACGTACGAACAACCGGGCCTTAGACTCATTTCATAATCAACCTTTTTATTTTCCCGCTGCAGAATACATGTCTCTTCTCATACAGATTTTTGGAATATAAACATTTATTCTTAAAACACTTGTTCTATTTAGAACAAACAAGCTAAATTAGATTCAAAATATCTAAAACCTACTAAGCAACCAAAGTACCCAAATAAAACAATTGTCCGCAAAAGATCATTGACCCGCCATTCGGAGATTAAAGCGTACTTTAGGCTTATCAGTCAAAGATAGATAGACTGATTGTTTACATAAATTAACGCTAATTACACTGGAATTTGGAAATGGGGATTCTTAGAAATAAACTCTAGCGTTTGTTATTTCTAAATTAAGCATTTTGTCGCTCTTTTCAAATACAGTACAAAATGAATTCCATACTTAATCGCATAATTAGTCTGCTTGAAGTGATTTTTTAGATTTATTACTGGGTAGATACCTCATAATCAAATATCAATAATAATAAAATCTAGAATTTTCATAAACCATCTCGTGCAAGAGACTCAAACCATTTTCAAAATGTAATTTGCCTGAAAATCCTCTGTAAAAATTCAGCTCCCACCCATAAACTAGCCTAGAAAACTTCTTTTCCATTTTAACCACAGAACCTAACCCATTAACATGAACTGTAAGTTAAGTTCAGATTAGCATAACTTTAACGACAAGAGCCAAGCCACAGTTAGCTAAGTTAAATTATCTTCTGAAGCTTAGAATCTAAGTATATTTTCAAATGTAGCTTCCTGGCTGGCTTTAGCAGTTGCCAAGTGGCAGTGACCTTGGGATCGGCGGCCAGGTCAAGGTGAATGGTTTATAGGGACCTGCCAAGGTCACTCGTTGTGCCAACTGTTGCCAATCAAGGCACAATGATACGCACATTCTACAGAGGAGTCAATTGTTTGAGATTTTACGGCGAACACGGCTAGTAAAAAATAAAATCAGTTATTATGTAGTGAACATATTTATACTATAATACGGTATAGATATCGGCACGGATATTGAGCCCTGACCTTCACCTGCGCAGAAGCGATTTATTGGTTTATTGCCTTATGTGTACCTACAGTGCGCTAAGCGATCCCCACTCTTCCGCCGAGAGCTCAATATCCGTGCCTATAACTATATGTATATAGGTAGGTATGTGCCATGTTAAATAACTAAGTTTTATCAATAACTAGCTTCTGCCAGCGGTTTCACCCGCATCCCGTGGGAACTACTTCCCATACCGGGACAAAAACGGGTAGCCTATAGCCTTCCTCGATAAATGGGCTATCTAACACTGAAAGAAATTTTCAAATCGGACCAGTAGTTCCTGAGATTAGCGCGTTCAAACAAACAAACAAACAAACAAACTCTTCAGCTTTATAATATTAGTATAGATTATAAAGTCTATCTGTATGTATAAGTACTAGAAATAAATGACTTCTACTTATATCTAGTCACTAGAATGAACTAATAATATTATAAGGGATGTTACTAGAATACTATTATCCTACTAATATTATAAACGCGAAAGTTTGTATGTATGGATGTATGGATGTTTGTTACTCTTTCACGCAAAAACTACTGAATGGATTTTAATGAAACTTTACAATAATATAGCTTATACATCAGAATAACACATAGGCTACAATTTGTAAACATATTGTTCGAAATACTAAACCTGCGCAGACGAAGTCGCGGGCACCAGCTAGTCTAAATATATATGCAATCCTCATTTTCTTTTGATTGTGATCATACACACTTTTTTCAAAAAAATATTCACCAATTTGTAGCAAACTATTCTTACCACCCTGATATACTTACATACACACATACAATATGATGTTAAACTGTTATTTGTATACGATATTGAAAACAAATGTTTGGTCACGTTCGTTTGCGAAACAACACAAAGTTGGTTTTGGAAGGACGTGTCGATGTTTAAGACTTGAGACTTCTAAGGCTGGAAGCTACATATTGACTCGGCTTGAGGTCGATCGCTAAGCTAAATGTGGCCTGAAACTATTGGAAATAGAAAGTTAAAAAAGGGAAATTTTAACCTCCACACAGTTTTGATTATTACGTTACACAATATGAACTTAAGAATCAGAGCAATAAGAAACTAAGAATTTATTTGAGTGAATATGTGGTAATTCAGTGTTGAGTCACCAAATTCACCATTATATAAAAGTAGGAAGTTTCAAGAGAATTAACACAAAACACATGTGACCCATTTCAAAATCTTTGTTTACCTGTTTAGCCTATTAACACAAGCCCTTACACCACAAACGACCTTCCTATTTATCAAATACTCATAAAACGAAGGCCGAACAACCACAGAACAAAACATAATTCCCGCAGAGACTTAAAAACAGTTGACAGCTCAGTTTTATAGTGAAATACTAAATTTCTGGAAATGCTGAAAACATTACAGAACGAAGATGTTGATGATTAATCATTTGTATGTTCCGGGAACCTTGGGGCCGAGGTGAAGGCCATTGGTGCGTCGCCCGGCCGACGAACCGCGCGTAAATAAGTATGGCGGCTGCAATGGCCGCCGAGCGCTGGAAGTGGCGCGAGCGCTGTTGCACTTTATTACTTGTTTATGTGTTTTGTTTTTGGTGTTCGTTTGTTTGTTGTTTTTTTTATCGTTACTAGTTACGTAGAAATATTTTCTATTTTAATAGTTTGAATAGAATTTAGGCAGAATAATTATCAGTTTTTTTTTAATATTTTATCCTATAAAAGAAGAGCAAATATCAGCTACAGCTTTTCAAATATTTTAAATTAATTCATTTCGATAAAATTATACCTACGCTAATGTAAAGGATAATTATGATATTTGGTCAAGCATTAAATAAAATTGTTTACCAAAACTGTCTTATTTTATTGAAACTAATTTTGGAATAAAATATGAAAATTAATAATGAGCACACTAGATATATGCGAAGTAATGTGCTGGATGTGATCTGAGCGTAGTTGAGTGAATTTTTCTATTTTCTTACATGAGAATATTCTAGACTTGTAGTCGTGGTGGCCTAGTGGGTAAAGGACCAACCTCTCAAGTATGAGGGCGCGGATTCGATCCCAGGTCAGGCAAGTACCAATGCAACTTTTCTAAGTTTGTAAGTATATCTTAGACACCATTGACTGTGTTTCGGATGGCACATTAAACTGTAGGTCCCGGCTGTCATTGAACATCCTTGGCAGTCGTTACGGGTAGTCTGACACCAGTGTAACCTAGGGGTATCAGGTTGCCCGGGTAACTGGGTTGAGGAGGTCAGATAGGCAGTCGCTTCTTGTAAAGCACTGGTACTCAGCTGAATCCGGTTAGACTGGAAGCCGACCCCAACATGATTGGGAAAAGTCTCGGAGGATGAGGATGATGATGAGAATATTCTAGACTTGTCAATCGGACTGCGGACTAATCTTTGGTAAACTTTCATAAATCAATACATATACTACTACACCTAATTTACATCTTTGTTTATAGGCTCGTTATTTTAAAATGGGTCAACCTAATCTCAATACTTTTGTATAAATAATAAATAAATTTCGTTGAAAGTCGGTCATTTGCAGTTTCTGCGCAGTAGCATTTTATTACATTGTTTACTATTTTGTTTTGTTAACAGATAATAGATTTTGAATGATGCATAGATATCTTATCATGAGAAATTGATTGTTGAATATTTTTTCCCTATTTATTGAGGTTAAAAAATCTTGTATTTTTTCCTTAAAACCCTTGATATTATTTATGGTTGATTTTAATGAAATTATTCTTTTTCTAGATGTGAAACTACAAAAAATGTTTGATTAAAAAAAGTGACACAATAATAACCCAACGAAACCTTTCATAACAAACGACAATTTTGTAATAAAATGGACAGTAAAATATAATAGGTTTAAATAAATAATTTGCTACTGAAATGGCTTGCACACTGACATTGTTGCAAAAAGTATTCACCATTTTTGTATGTGGTTATATTTTATTACCATGTAATATCTGTGGCCCTAGTGAAAAGGGGTATAAGTCCAATTTTGTCGAAAATGAGTTAAGTATACCAAAATGATCAGAAAAAAATGCTCTATCGTTTGATGTAAAGAGATCTAAGTTATCTTTAAAGGCAAAGAAGTTACTTGGTGCATATCGACGGTAAAAAGGCAAAAGGGGTCAAGCGCCACATTTTGCGATTTTAACTTTTTTATTGACCCCAACTCCACTATTTTTTCTCTTTCGAATGGTCATAGTATCGTTTTCCTAGCATGAAAAAAAGTCGCTTGCACCAAAGAATTATTTGTACTGAAGTGCCAAATCGATACTTACCAAAAGTGCTCAAGCGACACCAACTTTACGTTTTTGTATCGCCTTGTCATTTGGCATAATTTTAAAAACAATATTAGAAGTAAATATGTCGTTTATATCCATTTTTCTTTTATTTGTTTAATAACTATAACGTCGCTTACACCAATAGTAAAAATTGTCAACGAAACATAAATTGGCGCTTGGCCCCTTTCTTAAATAATTTTATTTTCATTACGTTGCATTTGATCCACTCCGCACGCGCGACAGCGCCCTTGCAAATGGGTGTATGTCTCGTGTAGGTACGTGAAAGCAAGTTCACGCGTGTTTGAAACGCGATCGCAGTTGTTAACACAGATTAAAATTTTATATAAAACATGTCTGCAACTCCCGAAAACGTGAAATTGCGAAGTGTTTTAGGCCGAAAAAGACTTGCTAGTACCAAGAAGGTTAGGTATTTGATTATAATGATAGCAATAGAGGGGTCGAAGAAATTTAAGATGCCGTGATTCCCCTACTATCATCGGTAAATTCAACCTCATTTTATTTATTTTATAAAAATAAATTTAACGTTTCTTAGGATAGTTTTTAGGGTTCCGTATCCAAAGGGTAAAACGGGACCCTAATGTTTTTGCTCCTCTGTCCGTCCGTCCGTCCGTCTGTCATCAGGCTGTATCTCATGAGCCGTGATAGTTAGAGAGTTGAAATTTTCACAGATGGTGTATTTCTGTTGCCGCTATAACAACAAATACTGAAAACTAGAATCAAATAAATATTTTGGGGGGCTCCCATACAAAAAACGTTATTTTTTTAAGAACTGGTAATAGGTAGTAGGTACGCGTTTCATAGGTACATGTTGGATAATTTTATTACGAGAGCAACTTGAAAATGTGTTTATTGAGATATCTTAACGATATTGGTGTAATTATTGGTATTATTAATTTTTGTATAACCATTTTATCCGTTTTTGAATCATGTAAATCGGTTCACGCGTTTAGGAAATCATTAAAAATGTAAACAATCATAATTTTTACCAAGTTATTGTGGTTTATTTACTCAAATAATGTGATAACATGCTGTTGTATGTACTATCAGTTAGGTAACTGCTGTTTTTTGGATCTCAGTTTTGTTCCTTGTATTGTTTTAGTTTAATACATAATCCATAGTTCTATTACCTACCTGCTGTGCCAAATATAAAATAATACTGTTAATTAAGATATTTTAACTTAAGCCAAAATCTGACTTAGTTCTATGATCTGTTGTGCCAAATAAAATAAAATACTTTACTACTTTATATACATGGAGCTTAGGCCAAAATCTAAATATTCCAACATTCAATATTGGTGTTTGACCCCCTCGCAAATGCGATAAACCTGGTAAAAACCTGGGGTCAAGCGACATCTATCTTTGAAACTATTGATCTCAGGCTTATTTTGATGTAAAATTATTAAAGAACATTGTATTTAAGTAAACTTTTCTGAAGATTGTAATGTGATTCAATAAAGCAATAAAGAGATATTATTTTTTTAAACTTTCTTTTTACTCTCCTGAACAATTTGATCTGTGGTGCTTGACCCCTTTTGCCTTTTACCCGTCGATATGGAGCTAACTGACACAAAAAATACTACAAAATTCGGATTCAAGTACTTTTGTATTGTTTTAAACTGAAAAATAAAAAATATTTTTTGTGTTTTTTAATCTAAATTAATATAAGATACCCACGTTTTGATTTAATTGGTGTTTAGCAATACAACAAGAGTTGGTCCTTAAAAATGGCTCAGTGAAGAATAATATTACTAGACATGAATCTGTTTTCACCAAAATAAAGGCCAAGTGTCTTGTATAACTCTATTGAGATCAGTACTCACATAATGCTGTATTGAAATTATTAAAGTTTGCTTTCAATTTACGTGAGAAACGATATAACTCGTCGATGCGGGTAGGGCATGCAATACCGGTTTTCGTTTTTACCGGTAAACCGCTCATTTTTGTGATTATTAAATTACCGGTAAAAATTATATGTTACCAGTATTTTACCGGTTTTTATGTTTTTCTAATATTTAGCAACATTATCCATTTAACGTCAAATCTTACATTATGTGCCTTATCCTCATCCTCATCATCCTCCGAGCCTTTTCCCAGCTATGTTGAGGTCGGCTTCCAGTCTATCCGGATTCAGCTGAGTACCAGTGTTTTACAAGGAGCGACTGCCTATCTGACCTCCTCAACTCAGTTACCCGGACAACCCAGTTACATGGCAAAAAACATCAAATGACCCCAACTGCTAACCCCTCCCACTGTGGGTTAGCAGCGGTGAGGGAGTGTCAGAAAAATCATCATGTTCCGTCGTAGGTCTTTTATGTACCAGGGCCGCGGTAACTCTTTCGAACAATCCCGCAGCCCCGGCTTTGGCCCTGTTGGGCCCCGCTGGGGTGGCTGACATCTCTTTGAGGAGCGCGTAGAACAGCGTGCGTCGCCAACACGGGTCCATTGTCACCGGTCACAGACCCACGTCTATGGTGGCCGGACGTCATCTCGTGACAACCGGCGCCCGTGGTGACTACCAAGTCCAGCGTGGCGGCTGGGATGAGAGGTGTGGATTCTGTCCGCCATCACCGTCTCGAGCATGACTGCTTCGCAGAAGGAGGCGACGGCATCCCATTCCGTCTCGCCTCGGACCATTTCCTGAACCAGGGCCGGACGCGAGAGGTCGCCGCCGCCAATTGCCTCAACGAGGACACACCTGGACTGTGTGGTCCACCGTATCCTCAGGGCTGTCCGCACAGTGGTGACACCCGGGCGCCTCCTCACGACCGATTCAATGCAGGTACCTGATCAGCGGGCGACAGGCGCGGGGGCGCCACCACCTGCATCACAAGGATCAACCCCTGCGCTCCGGCCATTATAAGGACCCTTCTCCACTGGGGGGAGGTATGAGAGGCCTGCCATAAGGCGGGCAATCGCCGGTGGGGGACTGGACGCCATAGATTCCCAGACCCCCTCCACTCAGGCGAGGTCGGCGGAGTGCCGCTGGGCCATTTTAGTGGGTATACTGGAAACGACTTTACCGGAGAGTCACACATACCCCTCTCCCGTCCCCCGACGGGAAGGGGATGCGTAATAGCATTTTTTAGCCCAGCGACAAAAAAAAAGGTGTCCGGTGAGGACCTGCGACATGCGGTAGGTGAGGGCGCCGCGCCGTGACTCCTCCCGAGCCACAACTCAAAGAGGGGACTTACCGCCACTGTGGTGGCTGGTAGTTTTAAGAATATTTTTTTAAAATTTATAATGGTTTTGGTGTGTCCGAATGTTTTTTTTTTTTTAACTGTTTGCTTATTTTGAAGTCGCATGAAAGATTCTTTGTTGTTGTCTTTACCAAACAATAAGAATACTAAAATATTTTCAGGATTTTTTTTTCAACTCAATTCGTGATTTTTATGCAGATTAAGATGTGAGTTTCTCTTATTTTTTATATTGTTCATACGCAAAAAAAAAAAACATTTTTACTAAAAAAAATGTATTCTTTTTGTTTTACTTTTACTAAAACATAGGGTACAAGTTGCTGAAAGTAGTTAGTATAAGTCTACATGTACCACATGACACATATGTCGGAAGAGAGTCAATAGTACGGACACTAAACGAGACGCAAGCGCGCCATCTGGTGGCATTTCCGGTGAAACAACATTTTGGCGCGCTTGGCAGAGTCGTGATGGTCAGCGTGGCGTCGGCGGAGCTCAGTCTTCGTTGGGTCGTCGTGTGGCACACATCTCGAAACTGCCTTACGTCGCGTCTAGTGTACCTAGTGTTATTACTTAGTGTTGTAGTACCGTTGTAGAACCATATTGTGAAGTGTTAAGATTATTGTAACGTCTATCGTATGGTAAGGTTCTTCTAACCTAACAGACAGACATGTGTTGCTGGGGAGTTTGTTCCGCCACTTCTTCTCCCCAGCCAAAACACATAGGAAGTGGCGAAGGGCGGGCGTTTTGGGGGCTGTCTTTTGTTCTGACTAATTTGAATAAACGTTTGAGTTTTGAGTTTGAGTTGTCTCTTTTTACGATTACCCTAGCTGGTGTCGGACAATAGTGCCATCCTGATGTTTGCCCCTATCCGACATCAGAAGTGGGATGCAATCCGAATGCCCACATGTGTTAAGGATTCGCCACGTGAAGATAAATTTCTACCCACTGACAAAAAAAAAATGGAACGTCGAATTATTTCAAATGGAGTTTTAACAATGACGGTGATTATTGTGCAATATGACGAGAAAATTACGACGTTGAATGGAGCATCTCAGCTGCCTGCCAGGAGCCCGACGTGTCATCGCGAGGTCGGAGTGTTGGTGCTCGTGCATCTCCGTGGCTTCACGTCCGCGAAAGCCTTGCTGTACTGCGCGCCATAGCGATGTGCGATAGTCACGCATGTTGAGTGGAAAACCGGTGAGACCGATCCATTTTTGCTTTATGTTGAGGTTATTTGTCTTACGACATTTATAAACTTGAGAGGCAGTTTCAGTCTCGTTGATTAGTGGGAGAGCTTAATAATTAGTGCAATCGTAGATAATCAGAATCAGAAACCGTGAACCTAGGTTTGATCCCAGTGTCCAATAGTTAGTTTCTGCGTCATTGATTGATTGAATTGTGCATCAGACTATAGATTTTGGTAAGGTGTTACATTCACCTACTCTGTGATTTCGTTGCGCTAAGTTGTACCAATGATGGATACCGGGGTGACTTGGAAAAGACCCGTTGGTCTGTGTGATGGCATCGGGGTGACCAAGAAGAGACCTGTGTAAAGTCTGCGGTACTGTTGTTTTTATCGTGTTAAGCTGTACCTATGATGGGTATCGGGGTGACTTGGAAGAGACCCGTTGGCCTGTGTGACGGCATCGGGGTGACCAGGAAGAGACCTGTGTGAATCTGTGGTACAGCTGGTGTCATGTCACTGTGGTTGTGGTTGTGGTCCCTAGGAGGCCAGGATGGGCTGAGAGCTCGGCTAAGGGACACAACGGTCATGTGAAGCCTAGCGAGTAGAAGGCGTTGATGTGAATGACAACCGTAGCAGTAATGATTTAGTAATTTACAAGTTGAGTCTGACTAGCAATTCGATCTTTCTTTGATTTCGTGCTTAGCATTTAATGTATCTAGTTTCTTCATTTAAATAATGATTGCCATTCTTTAAATCTGTAACATGTGTGTAGGTCTTACTATCTTGCGTAACCAGAAGGTCAGTTGCTGACCCATATGTTGTCAATTTTTGATCGGCTGCCTAAGCACTTTCTATTTCTGGCTTAACAGATATCATCTTAGGTGAACCGAGCCTGGAGAACAGAACGAGGTCGACTAAGAGGGCGCCGTGTGAGGTGTTGCTGCACATGCTGCGTATGCTGGCTTCGTCTGCACTTCTAGAAGCCGAGACGTCGCTTGACACTGCAATGGTAACGTCCACGCTATGGTGGACAGTGGATGGGTTTGTGGCTGAGTTGACAAGGTTTATCTCTACGTCACGATCAGGTGATCTGTTTTGTTATTATTTATGTAGTATGGAGACGGGGAGTGAGAGTGAATGTGAACATTGTGGGTTTACTTTACTACTGCGACTTCTAATGTAACTAGGAAATAAGGGCTTAGGAGACCGAGAGGGTGGTTCACGACCATGGAATTTAGAAAGTATCATGTGATGACATTTACGTTGACAAATCTGATTGGCGACTAACTTGACCGTTACGGGTTAGGTGGACTGTGGGGACTGACTCGTAAGGCCGATGACATGACTAGTGTGACTGGTGAATGACTGATTGAATGACAGGGACTGGCCCTCAGGGTCGATGTTCCACGACGTATTTTAACTGTGACTGACTTTCGTGTGTGCTCGCTGGGACGCTGTAGCACGGCATGGGGGTCATATTAAGAGCTGGCCTTAACTGGTCGTAGGTTCTGGTGACTCTAACCATGTCGCTTAGCACAGTCCAGTGGGACTTGACTATTTGACTTGGCCGCGTGGCGGCGTGGACTGAGATTAGACGAGACTTAAGAGTGATCGTAGGGACGCTGTAGGGTTGTCCGGTCCATGTTGTCTGGAGAGATAACTGGTCGAAGGGACGCCTTTTCAGTTGTCCGGGTCAGCTCTTTTGTAGGGACGCTGTAGGGTTGTCCGGTCCATGTTGTCTGGAGAGATAACTGGTCGAAGGGACGCCTATGGTGTTGAACGGTTGTCCGGTCCATGTTATCTAGAGAGATATCTGGTCGAAGGGACGCCTCTTTCAATTATCCGGGCCCAAGTGATAGGAGTTGAATTTATGGGGTATAAAGAGTTGTAAAATGATCAGTGATGGACGAGCGTATATAAGAGAGTAAAACGAAGATCGAGAGTTACTGGTGTGGTCAGGAGTGGCCGAGGCAAACGTACTGTGCTGTGTTTGTGTTGTTGCAGATTAAACCCACGAGGACGTGGGTATATGCAGGATGGCCGTGTCGGAAGAGAGTCAATAGTACGGACACTAAACGAGACGCAAGCGCGCCATCTGGTGGCATTTCCGGTGAAACAACATTTTGGCGCGCTTGGCAGAGTCGTGATGGTCAGCGTGGCGTCGGCGGAGCTCAGTCTTCGTTGGGTCGTCGTGTGGCACACATCTCGAAACTGCCTTACGTCGCGTCTAGTGTACCTAGTGTTATTACTTAGTGTTGTAGTACCGTTGTAGAACCATATTGTGAAGTGTTAAGATTATTGTAACGTCTATCGTATGGTAAGGTTCTTCTAACCTAACAGACAGACATGTGTTGCTGGGGAGTTTGTTCCGCCACTTCTTCTCCCCAGCCAAAACACATAGGAAGTGGCGAAGGGCGGGCGTTTTGGGGGCTGTCTTTTGTTCTGACTAATTTGAATAAACGTTTGAGTTTTGAGTTTGAGTTGTCTCTTTTTACGATTACCCTAGCTGGTGTCGGACAATAGTGCCATCCTGATGTTCGCCCCTCCGACACATACAAAATCTTTGTGAAAAAGACGCCAAGATATTTATTTTCAGAGTTTTCAATTTTTTTTAACGTTAAATTAAAGTACACAGCTTATCACTATGTTTTTGTAAAGAGAGCCTATAATATTACTTGAAATTACTTGATTATCATAAAAGTCAATCCAAATGCGTATTCTTTTTCACATAAGAGAATTCACAATTTACATATGGGAGAAAGGGTATAAGTTATTTTGTACCGTCAAAGAATTTATTTTGTGGTGGGTATAAGTTACTATTTTAAAAACTATAAACATTACATAAAAAACAACTCAATAATAATAAACATCATAGTCTGTTTACCTATAAAAAATATCACATGTATTTCTTTTCCTACCGGTTTAAATGTAACACGAAGACAAGCACGAAATTTAAGCGCGCCGTGTGTTTTTTGCCTCTCCTGTAAAGTTGAATTTTTGGACTTAAATCCCTTTTCACTAGGGCCACAGATATGTATTCTGTTTTGTAAATATGTTTTTATTCGATAGTAACAGTAGCACAAGCTAAGGCACTGCGAAAACAGGTATAAAGGTTCCAGTTTAAGCAAAGGGTTTTTCAAAATTGTAACAGTGCATAAAATTAATATCAGGTTAGGTATCGTATGAAAATAACAATATCTGTAATAATACAACTAGTTTCTATTTTAAGTAGGAAAAGTGATTTCGATTTACATTCCTCTTACAGATGCATTTTTATCTTATTTACAAAATTATACTGCTGCACTTCGCAAACCTTTAATTTCACATAAAAAGTCTTGTTCGAAAAATGTCTAATTACTAGTTACCTTTACAAACCTCAAGGGGCTTAACAGTCCAGAAAACTGGCAGAACCAACTGACATCAGATTAAACAATGTAATGAGCCTTATTATGAGATAAACAGCTGATTACATATATAAATACCCCCTTGTTTCATGCGGTTAAGTTCTCACTAATAACATTATCATAATTAAGTGCTTTTAGCTAACTTGTTATGACTACCACGTGTTAGCGATCGGTGTTAAGTGTTGCGCGTTCATTAAGAAATAAGATACTTAATGCATACAGTTTTAAAGTCATATGAGCTATATAAAAATTAGTATTATTATTTTATTGTTTTATAGATTAATCAATGACTGGTTGATCAAAAAATTAAGACATTAAATAAATAAAAAAATTATAGGTAGTCATTGGACACTTCCATAAAATTTCTACATCTACGTAAAACGAAATGGCAACTCCCGCGCATCGCTTACAATCTAATTATGACTATGCATCGCCGACGTTTACATGGAAAACGTTTCAGCAATTGAATATACAATATTTCGGTTGTCAGACTAAGATTTATGTTGCTTCTAGTCTGGTCTGACTTCAGACGGGGTTACGCCCACATATAATTATGAGGACTCACAGTGTAATATTTGATGACTCGATGTTTTCTGTTTCCTCATAATTAAATAACAAATCATTCATGACAAAACAAGTGTAATGTCTGTGATATATTATGAATTTTAAATGTGTTATATATGCCATTGAATTAAAAAAGATCAAGATAAAATAGTTTCACTAAAAAAAGCGACCCTTTTTTGCAAAATGTATATAATGTAGTGTAGAAAGTCCTAAGGAAAAATTGCTTTAAAAGGACCAATGATCTCAAGAAGGTGGCATGATCGAGATGGTTGGCATTCGTTGGGGAAGGCCTATGTTCAGCAGTGGACGAGAATAGACTGATATGGTGATATTTTTTGTTCATTAGAGGACAGATAATTTAAAAAAAATGCAGTACACTTTATGTATCAACAGCTTATTTCAACAAAAATAAATATCCTTGAAATACTATCATTTTTTAAATTAATGAATCACAAGATTATCAGCTACTTTCATTCTAAAATCACACAGCATCCAAACGAAACAACAGCACGAAATAGTCGATAAACCCATACTTAAGTAATTAGTTAAACAATCGTATCTGTAGTTCTGTTAAAGCAGTTTATGAGACATGCAGTTAAACTTTAACGTGTGTTCGTAGTTCAGTTTGAACGCTGGTTAATTGCTCTGCTCACGTTTAAATGGAGCAAGACTAGTTTCCGCGATGTCGAACGGAGAGGGTTACAGAGTAAAGATGCTGCGTCGTAATTGTACGGTTAACGTTGATATAGTATACAGGGTTAACTGTTAGTCTGTAAAATGAAGTGGAAAGAGTTTAACTTGGAGTTTCTTTCTTTTGTATACGAGTCTTTGGTTTGGAGTGGAAAGGCCTTGAATGACTGCAGTCCGAGTTTTCAAATCTCCGTGATTGGTAATAGCCGAAGATCATTAATTCTAAATCAAGAATTCTAAAGTCGGCTTTCTAAAATATTACTAACTAGCATCTGCCAGCTGTTTCACCTGCGTTCTGAAGGAACTACTTATGTAAGTATATCCTTTTCCTGGTTCAAAGCTAGTTAGCCCCACGAATTTTCAACCAAATCGGTGCAGGCGTTCTTGAATTCTAAACAGTGTTACTAACACGTCTTTAATTTACTCATAGATTTAACTTTTATAGCAGCTTTATTCTCACTGATCTACTTAATAAGCACAGATATATATCGCTTTTTATTTGGCAATAAATCTAGCATAAAATGTCCAGCAAATAAACTAGAGAACTAGAAACCACTAATGCAAATCATTAGCCGACAATGCGGAGAGGCGTGTCTCGTCCTAATGGCTGTAGCCTTATTGTCCGCCTCCGACTCTGCTTACCCTTGACACATAAACGGCTTGACGATAATATTGCTATGTAATTGATGTACGGTAATTGCTGTTTTGTGTTAGCAGTAAACTAGTAAGTTGGTGGCAATGGTGAGTTATGATAGTCTTAAAAACCAGAAGCAGGTTTGTTTAACGAAGAAATTACAAGAAATAGTTTTAACATGAAAATCAACTAAGATTAGTCAAGAACGCGGCAAAATCTTATTCTGTCAAACTATAACATGTCTTGACACAATGACGTTCGAAAAAAGAATCCTCCAAGCATAGATGCACGGCTGAATGGCGAGGTGTCTATGGTCGCTCGTTTCTACTGCCCTCTATGTAACTACTGGCAGCTAACACGGCCTCTCCTGACACCCTGACGTCCTCGGCAGGATCTAGGTGAGCCTGGTTGAGTCTCGGAACACCTGCACATTCAATAAGCGAGTTGGATCTGGCTCAATTTCATCATATTGAAATCTCGATTGGTTATCGTGGTCGTCATCGTTTTTCTGAACACATGACACTTTCAGAATAAAAATTATTGGAGGTTTTACAAACCTCAAACAAAGTACTGATCCATTTAAACAAAGAAAAATAAATTACATCAACTTTAAATCAAATAACAGGTACAAAATTAATAACAGAACACTGGTATACCACCCAGCGACTCAAAAATAAATAACATCAACTTTAAATCAAATAACAGGTACAAAATTAATAACAGAACACTGGTATACCACCCAGCGACTCGAAAATAAATAACATCAACTTTAAATCAAATAACAGGTACAAAATTAATAACAGAATACTGGTATACCACCCAGTGTAAGTGTGTCGAGTGTAAGGCTGAAACATATTAGTTGTAAGAAGAAATCATGGAAGAAGATGTTATCAAGAACAAATATTCGAATTTTTCGGAAGTCATAGTCAAGTCGAGTCATAGTCAAGCCAGGGGCTCAGTCTATACGGAAGCCATAAGCCAGAGGCTCAGACTATTCGGAAGCCATAAGCCAGGGGCTCAGACCATACGGAAGTCATAAGCCAGGGGCTCAGACCATACGGAAGTCATAAGCCAGAGGCTCAGACTATACGGAAGTCATAAGCCAGAGGCTCAGACTATACGGAAGCCATAAGACAGAGGCTCAGACTATACGGAAGCCATAAGCCAGAGGCTCAGACTATACGGAAGCCATAAGCCAGAGGCTCAGACTATACGGAAGCCATAAGCTAGAGGATCAGACTATTCAGAAGCCATAAGCCAGAGGCTCAGACTATTCGGAAGCCATAAGTCATGGGCTCAGACCATATAGAAGCCATAAGGCTCAGATTATTCGGAAGGCATAAGCCAACAGAACTAGCAGAAGCACCAGCACAGCAACGCTCGTGCCGCGACGAGCAGCACCCGCACAGCAGCGCTCGTGCCAGGATCAGGAGCACCGGCACAGCAGCGCTCGTGCCGCAATCAGCAGCACCGGCACAGCAACGCTTGTGCCGCGACCAGGAGCACCGGCAGAGCAGCGCTCGTGCTGCAATCAGCAGCACCAGCACAGAAGCGCTTGGGCCACGACACGGCCGTTACACATTCTCGTGTACAAGTCTGCGAACAAGCACTTACAACTTACATTTCGTTCGGCCACTTCTGACCATCAAAATCTTTCATCAAAATCTGGAAAGCTTTTCGCTCTCAAAGAAATAAATTCAAGGGATAAGTTTGAAACTATGTCTCAGAAATATCATTATTACTAATCATGTGACAGCAACGCTGAAAACACAACTACCATTACGGTTTGATAAGTTACGTGTAGTTAACTTCACATCAGCTTTTGCCACACAGAATACTTATAGGTGACAATACCAATGGTTGGTACATTATTACACATTTTTCCACTTAATACAGCTAAGAGCATAATTACTTCCGATGTGTAATCAAAATAATAGAACAGATCACCTGACCTCAAAGCATGATATGCCAGGTCTACGATCCACTGGCTTTCATTACCGGCGTATGCCAAACGAGATACTGGCCGTCAGCACTCCGTACAGCATGCAAAGCTTGTGCAGCAGCACAGCATCCGAGGAGCATGAAGTGTCACACCACTCTTACTATGTCAAATGACACAGCACCTGGAGCGCTTACACCATCACCTCACACGGCTTAGGCTTATCCTCAATACCTGTAGTCAAAAGACAAGCAAGCAAGCATCTGGATAAGGTAACCAAAAATTCAATTGACAGACTCTCAAGCATTGTCATGTACAGATTTAATCATTAGTTTACATAAAAAATTAATCACCCAAATTAAATAATCAGTAAAAGAAAATAAAAACTAAGGTCTGTAAACAGACTTTCAATTTGTAAATTGTAAAATGGCACCAAAAATCTAGAGCCTGATGCACAATTTTAACTATTCCATTTCAATGAAAACAAATTGAGTAAGTCAAAATCAAATCAGTGTGTATTTATATCACAAAAGCAGTAAACTTATATTTCTGTGTAGGTAATTGTTGAAACTCTCATGAGCAGAAAGATTAGAAATAAATATTATTGGGCTCATTTACATAGTAAGCCTGTTACTTATCCAATTTCATGGGACAAAAAGATTTCAAATGCAACCAAAAGATGCACATTATTGTTCCAGCTTGTATAACACCTTGTTCAAGCTTTAAAACATTTATCCAACCTTTTGTATAAAAAGAACAACCCGTTGGTCATTAGCGATGGCACCTGAGAATATAACTCTCATACACTTTCAGTATGTCTTTAACCAATAAACCACCAAGATAGATTACAAGACATGTATTACATAAAGGCTAAATAAAATCGGATTGATCTCACCATTTACATACAGGTAGGTACATTACAGGATTCTTCCCATAACATCTCGAGCATAGTAGGAGCAAGGCATGTTGTTCACGGACACCACAGCAACATAGGCAGAAACTCATTCCACCCGAAACACACGAGAGCAGTATCAGTGTACTAAGCTCGAGCAATTCTCGACTTATTACACCGTCATATCCACATGAAAACCAAAGCCATCGTTAATTCGGTTATAACAAGAACATTTGATACCTTAACATGTTACTATGACAATCAATTTTGTTAACCAATGATCATAGTTACCAGACCTGTTATTTCCATAAAATAATAAAAACCAATATTCCTTTGCGATTTTTCCAATAATGCAATCCACATTAATGCTATCCTGAAGGATATAAGGATGTATTCTTAAAGTTATTTGGGCACTTGATGCCGCTTAAAATCTTCAGAATGGAATAGACCAGAATGGAATGTCCTTGTTCCACAACAAGACATATTTATTGGTATCACTTACGCTGCCTGCATAGCATCTTGAATATACCAATCTACGCAACTCACTGCAATCCATTACAAAATTAAAATAGAACGGCAAAAACTTCGGTAATGGCGGATATCCTTACACCGCGTCGTACTTAATAAAAGTGCCAATGAATCTAAACTGAAATCAAAAATTTTATAGTGGGAGTGAGACTATCCCACTTCTGATCTTAAAAACCAGAAGCAGGTTTGTTTAACGAAGAAATTACAAGAAATAGTTTTAACATGAAAATCAACTAAGATTAGTCAAGAACGCGGCAAAATCTTATTCTGTCAAACTATAACATGTCTTGACACAATGACGTTCGAAAAAAGAATCCTCCAAGCATAGATGCACGGCTGAATGGCGAGGTGTCTATGGTCGCTCGTTTCTACTGCCCTCTATGTAACTACTGGCAGCTAACAATAGTGTAATTACTTTAATTTTAACCACAGGAAAGCATTTTTAATCCTGCAAATTTTTTTGGAGTCTAATTTCTCGTCCATACTTCTTCATAACTCTTTGTACTTACGTACCTAGGTTTTGACGTTTGAGAAGCAATCATAGGTCTACATGAAATAAAAAAAAAAAATGACAGTCAGATAGAAAGGTGCCTTTTTAAACTTTCACTACAGCGTAGGTAGGTATCATATCATAACTACTACTTTAAGGATACGCCAACTTGATTCATTCAGAAATTTCCCACAAAAAGAGGAAAATAGGTTCCTACCATATTAACTGTGGTGAAGAACCTTTCTGTACAACGTGCGCTTTATCACATGTTTCTGAGTAAAGTTATAAAAAATAATGAACGCACCGCAAAATGTAAATATTAAATTCATCATGAGTTCATGTAAGTTCTACGAAATTATTTATCTCATTGTTTCCGTTTTTGCGTGAAATATTTCATTTACATAGAAAAACTTTATCCAAAATAATTTGAATTTACCATTTTATATGTAGTACCTCGAAGGACACTCTGTGTAGGTATTTGTATTTGAAGCTTTTTTAACCGACAGCGTGCCGCAAAGGAGGGTAATGTTTCTATATGGATGTTTTACCAATATTATACAACCATTTTTTTTGTACTGTCGTGTGAAGATTTGAGTGTGTATATTATACACCTTGTGTGTGTTTGGTACTTCTAAACGCTCAAATGGTTGAACGGATTTTGATGAAAATTAACATACAGTCAAGTAATTAATCCTTATTTAAGATAAACCATGTTACCTATTCTTACTATATTAGGTACACATATCAATTTCCCTACACCCATAAACCAATAATCGTCCCACATTCTTAGGTTCACTGACTAGGCTGGCCGATCACCTAAGATACCACTAATTTCGATCACATCTGATAGTCCTACCATCCCATGTATTGTTGTTATGAATTATTGTTAGTGCCTCGGCTTTGCTTTCAGAGA
The DNA here is from genome assembly GCA_963856015.1 of Helicoverpa assulta. NCBI lineage: Eukaryota > Metazoa > Arthropoda > Insecta > Lepidoptera > Noctuidae > Helicoverpa > Helicoverpa assulta. The sequence goes on from CAWLCW010000012.1 coordinate 12,240,877, forward strand.
TAATCTGCATCTTCACGTATTTTGACTTTTTGGGTTAAGGTGTTCTTTGAAGCAGTTAGAACTGGAAGGTATTTATTAATCTGTCAATAATGGCACAAAGGAATGATGTATATTGTTCACAAAAATAATATAGAATACATTAAAATAACATGATTTTCATTGTAAAAAAGTAAATGGAATAGACCAGCTTTCCTTCATAAACGAATTTTTAAAGTTAGTAAAAATACTAAATAGGAGCTTCATTAACGAGGAAATTCTTGGCTAATGGAAAATTTTAACATTTTACCGCAATTAATTTCAGCTAGGTAAATGTCACCTAATGAATCATAGTTTATGCATTAACACAAAATGAATTACTACGTCGAGATAACAAAGAATTTACTGCAACACTTACAAACAGGTGCAAAATATAAATTATATTATATTGAGACACACCTATAGAACAAAACTTACTTTATATAACCGCAAAAGTACAAGATATAAGTCACGTAGGTAAAAAGATTGGGATGACGCATAATTGGTGATTTGACCCTAACACTATACTTACACAGTTTAAATATATTCTCTTGTAAACAGTTGTGAAGCTACGTACTACGTAACAATGTCACTCACACACACATGCACGACACTCAGTACTGACAGCACCGATAGCAGCGCCGGTAAAAGCTCGTCGATGCGCACATGCGTGTGTGAGTGACATTTTTACGAACGTTAGTAGATACCTTCACAACTGTACACAGTGTACATCTTTATTCTGTGCTACTTATCTGTCGATAGAATCAGCGTCAAATTATTGCGTAGTTAACTGACGTCAAAAATGAGAAATAATATAAGAATATAAAAAAGTATATACTCTATACTTTAGATACTTCAGTTGATTTAAATATAAATATAGGTTATTTCTACGTGATGATCTGTAATTATCAGTTAGCTTTGCCTCCTCCCTGATTCTGCGTAAGATGATGATGAATTGCATGAATTTCAACTAAGTATGTAGTTATCTGAAATGTTTTGGTTTATAATGTGTCTCTTATCGTTATAACGCGTGGTATCGAAGTGTTCCGAGAATATTGAGGTAATTACGCGAATTTGTGCGAATATCACAATCTAATTCAGATTATAATCAGAAAATAACAAGGCAACGATGACGTTAATTTAGTTTTCAAAAATTGGATCTGTCACAACAAGGTTCACCTATAGACCAGTAAACGGACGTGTATCTCGTGAAACAAGCGCACCGAAAGTTTTCTATATCTGTGTACTTACCATTAAAACGAACAAGAATTATACCAGACCTCTCTCAAAGAAAATATTGTTCGGATAATGTCATCCTGTTATTCCTTATCAAGGACATAAGACTCGCATAAGTTTTTCCACCCCTACGATCTCGCGTAGCAAGTTCGGTACCTTTATAGCCGAGATCAGTTGAGGTAGCTAAGAAACCAAATTAGTAAGTCCTAATAATTACTTAATATGTTTCTTGACACATCGTAATTTCCCAAATAATGTAATGTAAAGTCCCTAATAACGAAAAAGGTCAAGCTCATCACAAGTTCAAACTATTAACAAGAAACATTTGATGGAAAAATCGCTCTTACGCAGTAATATCGCTAGAAGATTAAGGGTCAAATTCCATTAAAATATTCGCAGTATAATAGGTATAAAAACAACTGCAATGCCGGCAGCGGCACGTAGGCATTGATTGTTTATCTTCAGTATAAAAACAAATCCAAAGATTATAATGTCAGTTTTCCTTCCTAGCTACGATAAAATAATTTAAGTGAAAGACGATTAATAAGACGAATTTAAAGGTACATTAAAATGAACTACTTTTTTATATTTGGCAGTTTAAGTAACTTCAAAATCCAAAAACCACGTGAATCAATGTTGTTAACTATAACTAAATAAAATCCTGCGTAAACATTATTAAAATAAATGTGTAAACAGGATGTTACCCCTACTACAAGTTTTGTTATCTACAAAGATACACTGATAATAAATCCTTCAATTACATAGTTGTAACGACATATTGTGAAACACGCTTAATTTGATAATATTACAACAAGATTTGACTCATTAGACTGATTCAAAAAGAATTAACACACGTCTAAAGTAAAGGCCATTTGTCAGACATTTTTCTAGACATAGGAATAACTACTTAGGTCTCAATCATGATTTTTCCGTTCTACGAAAACCAAATACCCCAAAGCACGGCATTATCACAAATAAAAATACCGAACCAACAGATATCAAAAAGAACTTCAAAATTAAAACTACAAGTAAGTACTTTCAAAATTAAAACTATAGAAGAATATTAAGCGATAACAGAACTAAAGTATAAGATTACTGAAGAATACAACACCATAGTAACAAATTTATAACTAACTGATGTAACAAATAGAATAGGTACTATAACAGTAAATCTATTAGACTAACCTAACCCAATTATAAACCTAGATAACCACAATCAGGTGACCAATTACACATCACACGATACAATAACGTGTTAGATCAAAAGTTCAACCAAAACATAGGCAATGCCTGTGCCATCACGTAGGCTTTTTCTTGCTTATCTAAGTTTAAAGCAATTAAACTTAATGTTGATACTGTTGTTTACTTTAAATTTTCTTTGTCTTTAAGGTCAATGATTGTGAAGAGTTTTCTTGAAAATGAAAAGCAACAACAGATGAAGAATTGGTAAAAAAATCTTGCAATTTTCGAAATGCCTAAATTGTTAGCGCTTTGCCATTAAATATCAAGGAACATTATTATCCTGTACCCTTGTATACTGTCTATTTACCCTATTTTATCATATTCTATCTACTAATACAACCTTCAAGACAAAAAGAAGACCAAAACCAAACAAGAAACCACAATAAGTACCACTAAGAACAGTACTATTAATGTCCTCAGTACAGTACTGTGCCTTAACAAAATATGTAGATTAGACCATCGCCATAATGTCTGCCAATCCTACTTACAATTGCCCCAAGATTAGATAACTCGTATCAAATGACGTTATTCTGACTTCTGCATGATCACTCCCTACCATTGGAAGTAGGTATTGCTTATCTTATCCAGCACATATTCTGTTAATTAGTCAGCTCGTATCGGAATGTCTTTTCGATCTTCTAACAACTAGAAATCGATTGCAATTTTTCGCACCATTTTTTGTAATATGTGACAATTTCTACAAACTTGTGACGGTCTATTAGTATTCTTTTAGGGCTTAGAAGAATTCAAAATTGTTGACCAGAAGCGTGATGGGAAATGCGATATGAGACAAATGATATCACATGATTTCGAGATTGAAGACTATAAAAATGCGGATACAGATATGATTATCTACATTAAAGTACACACTAATGATAACAAAAATGCATTTGTTATTAACATGCTTGATGATGTTACAACATTTATGAACAACCCAGCAATGCACTAAGAAAGAGCACACAAAAACGTTTTTCAAAATCGTGACCGCACCAAAATTGGCTTAACAAAAAACCTTTTAAAATTAATTTCCTTTACATAAACACGGGTTTTAGGCCGGGCTATCGAACCCGGGACCTCATCAAAATAATTTAAAACCACAGTTACAACTAAAACAAAATCCTAAATTGGCGCGATTTACTCCGATCCCTCGCGAGATGTTAACGGTTCATCTTTGTTATTCGATTTTGATTCTTCAGCTGCTACTTTTAGGGTTTCATTTGTGTTTTTGGTTACTGTATTATCGATTCCTACAGATTTAATTAATTCTTAGTCATTGGTAACGGACATCGGTGAGTCAGACTGACGTGCTAAGGTTTATAGTACTGAGATGAGAGGTCAATTTATTACTACTGTATGTATCATTAGGTGTCATTTCCGCGATGGCAGTTTACGCGACTACACCATGTAGGTATAATTTACTTTGACAGTTATAATGAGGTGTTGCCCAGTGATTTACTTGCCATTTAAATAATAATCTCGAACATCATATCCGTTTGTTTGTTAATTAATAAACTTGTAAAGTTTCCATGATGATGTTGTGGACAGAAAAAATTGTGCTGATCTTATCATCATCATCGCTAAAAATAACATAAAATTAAGGACAGTTATAGATACTTTTAGAAATAAAAACAGAACGATGTTTGGTTTATGTAAATAAATAGTGCAAGATATTTCAGCCAAAAAACTTGGAAAGAAATAGGAATTACCATAATAACTGATTGCATCTACTAATTATCTATTATCCACCAATTGTGGACTATAAATTGTTTTAAACGACGCACAACCGTACATTTCGTGGGCAAATCGTAAATTAATGTTGGAAATAAAATTTGCATAACAATGATTCACACTTAACGTGTTTTAAAACTAAGTGGACACACCTCTTAGTGATCTGAGGTCATTGGTTATGCGTGAGTCGTTCCAGCCGAACAAGTCGGGACAGGTCTACGCACTAATACTAACTTTAGGTAGGTACTATAAAATTATAAATACGAAACTGTGTGACTGTGTAGCGCTAAAAATCGGCTGATGCAATTGAGATGTTTGTCACAGAGATAGACCAACTATCTCTGTTCTAATTTGGAGAAAGGGTGTTTTTTTTTCTTTTTTCTGGGTGATGAGTATTTCATCATCCCTCTTATGAAAGTAAGTCTCTCGTAAGACGAATGAAGTCACGGGTGAAATCTAGTTCTTTATAGTTTGGTGTACATTGCATATTTTTATCAATAATCTGAAAAAATACTAAATACGACAAGCAATGTTGTAAGAGGATTTAAAATTATAAGATATGTTGAAATCCTGATGGATAATTAAATTGGAACGTAGGAGTACAATTTCATAATCAGTGTAAAATATTTTTATATTTGTTAAAGTCGTAAAGACTGATAATAGGGCTCTGATATGAAATCAAAAATGTATTTCACAATTTGAAAATCATTATGACAGCTAACACTGCAAAAGAGACAAAATACAAATAAATAAACTTACTTGCAGTAGAGTAAAAATTATTGCAATTAAAACAAGGATAACTGTAATTGGAATTAGAATAATCGTAAAAATATTATCGTAAATTGTGAAATCGATACGTTTAGGAAAACCGCAATTTTAACAAAGAAATAAGTACCTATAAAAATACCTGAATAATATGGAAAATACAAAAGGCACAAACTGATGTAAGATAGACGATCCATGTTAAAAGTGAATTTGCAAATAAATACTTCGGTTTTCAAAACAACCGTATGTATGAAAGAAAATATCGTGAAAATAAATCTGATCTTCTACAATCTGCCTCGTCTATTAAAGGAATCACGCATATTATAAGGAAACGTTTTAATACATTGTCAGTCTTCAATCACGCATTATAAAGAAAGTTGAATGTTTGAAATTACTTTATTTGAAATCAGCACTAAAATAATATTAACAAATAGGAACCCTTTACGACAAGAACCTACTTTTTTTTTAATCATTTTCCATCAACGATTTTTTGACCCTGTACAAAATAACGACTATAACAAAAATTCTACAGTAAAATTGACATAAATGTTAAGTAATTATCATTTCACTGAACTTGACACATAATTAAAGGAACTGTTCCAATCCTGCTAACAGCGAACAATGTAGATATTCATCTTGACAGTACCTAATATCAAGTAGTGCCTTTGAAGAGAAAAATAAGTCCAAAACACGTAAAATGGAAAGCGAAATGAAGGCATGGAACTCTTGGCTAGAGGTCTGCAAAATCCTAGACACTTCAAAGTCAAAAATGAGGTAACTCCTGGGTAAGTGATTTTCACTTTTAACCACATCAGCTACCATATTAAGTAGTGTTGAAAAGGGTTCAAGTGATATGGCATAGAACAAAATACTTATAAGTTTTGTTTTTGAGTAAGATCAGACTAGACCCTAAAACTTCTTGAATCTAGGTACCTTATTATCTCCTAACGGCAATTTTCGATGGACAAATGGTCTTTTTTACAACAACAAACTAAATAAAACATTGACACCATTCCCTTTAAAACAAGACACTCCAAAAGCTGATGTACTAGTTACTCTCCAACGAATAGACCACACATTAAACATTAAAAAGCATTCTTTACGAAACACTCAGTCATAACCATCAATAGGAAAATTTTACGACTTCCCATAAAAAATCACACCGTAAAACAGCCATTGCCTAGTTAAAAACAGATCGTTTGGTACAAAACCTTGGTTCGCTCAAAAATGAGTCAGCCACCCGAGATTGTACACAAAATTATTAAGATAATAAGCGGATACGTATATTTTGATCACGAACCCATTGACAATGATCGGTACCGTGCGATTTAAGTGATGGGGAATTATCGATAAATGTTGTCGATATCCAAACAGATTGGTACGCTAGAGTTTGAAAATAGTTTTGTGCTATTGTGAAATACATAGTATTTCTTGAAGCAATGTAGTATTTGCACTTTTGGAAATTTAAAAAATTATGGTTCATTACTGATTGGTGTCAATCATTGATTTGATTGCGAAAAGAAGTAGTAATAAACGTAATTGCAGAGATTCAAGTCATTAGTCGCTATAATAACAGGATATACAAATCCCTACTAATATCTGTCTGTCTGTCTGTCTGTCTGTCTGTTACGCTTTGACGTCTAGACCACTGAACTGATTTTAATAAAATTTGGTACAGAGATAGAGTTGACCTTGAGAAAGAACATAGGATAGTTTTTATCCCGGACTTTTGAAGAATTCTCTTGGAAACGCGATATAACCGAACTCTACGCGGGCGGAAGCTAGTAATTAATATTGTTGTTCTACGGGCTATTCCACCTCTAGATATAATTGCAAAACCATAAGATTACAATCATGGCTCAAAAGTGTCTTAACTTTAACTAGCTAAGCAACTATCGAAAACAAAATATCGACACAAAACGAGCTTCAATACTTAAACAAAATATCCGACATCTCATTACCGCACTAATTGAAAGACTGTCAGTTTGAAGCTGACGTTGGGAAAGTAAATAACTTTATAGACTAGCATATCCTAATCCGCCATTAATTTCATCGACATCGTATCCCACCACTAACCACCGACTAACCTTTACTCGGCTGTATTTTGCTTTTGCAAGTTTAATCATGCTTCTCGGTCGGTTCGTGACGCAACGTTTCGCAACCCAAAACATTATTTTATCTTACAAATTGTATTCGTGTTGCTGTCGGCTGTCGATACGTTGTCCCCGAGCGTGCGGAGTATCGATAACGACAATTTATTGGAGTGTGTGTCATCACTAATTCTTGTTATAATTGGCATTGATTTTTGACCTCTTTTCTTAAGAGGCATCGATGTTAAGTCTTTGCGAATCAAACTGTTTTATAAAAAGAAACTCTCTAGATGTTTTCCTATTCTTTGATTGACAATTAATGGTACCTACATTAGAGGAATAAGTAATAATTATCATTTTATTGCAATCCCAGTAATTGCTTATGTTCTGAAGCTAAAGAGAATGGACATAAAACATTTTTAATATCGGTAGAATACAATCTATGAGCAATCTTTGGTGTTGTACCTAGGTATGGCATCGTAACCGCTAATTGCTTTGATATTTATGAGTGGTTACACACCTAGTCACAATCTATGGGTTGGTCTAGAAGTATGTATGTGAACAATTGAACATCTGTGTTAATTTAAAATGGCTGAGATAATTTTTTACGATTTTTTTTAAACTGCTCACTTATTAGAAGTTGTAAAATCTGTCAAAATCTAATGTATATTATATTTCTATATAACTTTCAGTGTTATCATCCGCGTGCCGAGAAAAATCACACAATTTTGTTCTAATAAGACCAGTACTTACTGAGATTACCGCATACAAACAAACTAATTATACAGACTTATAAAATTAGTAGTTCTTAGCCTCGTTATCGACTTTTCCACCTTAAAAAACCCAGAACCGCATAGGTCTCCAAACGACATACGTTCTAGCCATGCTTCGAGACGTCGCAGAGGTTACTGACAGACAACCAGGGTCAATGAACTCCAATAAAAACCCTCATAATAACTCTATTGTTTTCTATTTGATTGTAATGTGCGCTTCAATATAACGTGGTTACGAGTATGTTAATACTTCATTTTATTGTCGACTGCAAACAGATGGTGGATAAGGAAATTCTTTAAAAGGGTGAATACTCTTTTATGAAATAAAGTAACAGTTTTGCACAACTGCGTAAATAATAAAATAAAGCTGAATTAATTTTATTTCTAATTCTGAAGGTAAAAAGAAATAAAATTATGTTTTTTATGTGCAATCCAGTTATAAACTGGAGTCCGTTTTTAAGAGTTTATTTTGGGGGTCTTTAGCTACGCACTGACACTATTGGGCTAGGTTACATATAAGTAAGTAAGACATAACATTACAAAACAAAAAAGCCTAAAACGCTACACCATAAAACCACCTACATATTTATACTTCACCGTAAAATCCAAAAATAACAGACAGTTAAACTCAAAACTGTCGAAAACTTTCCTAACCGAACCCTTTAACAAATTCTCACGTCTCACCCGTAAAACGATACAGACACAAACTCAAAAACAGCTAATCCAATAACGATAAATCATACAAGTTTTCTAATACATTTTTAAACCACCCCGGAGTTGCAACCCCCAGGAATATTGGTCGTATAAATCTCCCCGAAGCGAGCTTTTTTTATTTCGTTTAGGTACCTACTGATATGCGTTTGTCGGCGAACTTTTGATATTTTTGTGCTCGAAATACGGGTAATTTTTGTCGCGATCTAAGGGTTAGGAAGGGGTTAATATTATTTAGATTCGCTTTTATTTATATTTTTTTCACGAATGCTGTTGAAAAAATATTTATAACTAAAACGACAGTCCTCTAAAACATATTAACATAAGTAATATATTTAAACTGATATCCGAAAAAACTATTTGAAAACTACAATTCTACGTAAATAAACTATTTCTGTCTATACTCGAATAAATATACCTAGAGTTAACATTAGCATCACTACGATCCCATGCCAGTACCATTTGAAATCTGTTATTCAAAACAGTCAATAGTTAATTACAAAAACTCAATTACAGATGCTACTATGTATACTAAACAAATCAATAAGCAAGATCATGTTCTAGTTTTAATAGTTCGATTCAAGGATCCGATTAAAATACAGAAGATTGAAACAATAATTATATGCAAAGAATATTCCAGAAATTCACACTCAATCAAGTATAGCAATGATCGTCTGAATAAGGCGTTGTGGTGGACCTTTAATAAATAATTTGCATAATGAGAGCGTGGGTTTAGATTAAAAAGGTTGTAAACTTGTGTAAACTTATTACAAACAATTCATACAGAGATTCTAAACGAGTTTACCTAGCAACACAGATTGAAACCTAACTACTAGGTAATCAGATATAAGATATATTTTTTGCTCTTCTGTTACATGCTAGTGAATGACGACCCTAAATCCAGTCATCTTTATCTGTTAGCTTTAAATCTAAACTAATACAATAAAGTTGAACCGTCTTACCATAAAAACTTTTAAACGTCAGTTTAACACTTGTCTAAAAAAATGTCAGATTGTGACGTTGAAATAAGGTCCATTTTGCAGCCACAATTTTTTTAGACAAGTGTTTGACACATGTTTAAGTTTTTGTAGTAAGACCAGAAGAGTTTTCTTAAACGCGCTAACCTCAGGAACTTCTGGGCTGATTTGAAATTCTCTCAGAGTAGAGAAGGAACATAGGAAGCTGTACTTTTTATAGCGTACTACATATTTCTGGTGCGTCTATTCCACGTACCACTACCAGACACTGGTGCAAAAATATTACTTAAATATAAAACAAAATCTTAGCACAGAAGCTAATCAATCATTCAATCACTGCACTAATAAATGAATCTATCAACACAAAATAATTACAATAAGAAAAAACATACACAGCAACATAGTCACAATTATTATTAACACAATACGTAATGAAATCATTGCAGCATACAATGACTTGGTTATTTTTTACAGGCGTGAATAATTTAATATATTCGTAATTAAACTATATAGTGTTGTATGAAATCAATCGATGAAATCAACCTGCAGTAATAAATCAAATGATCACAATCCGTACGTTGGTATAGCTAATTGATTTTATGATGTAAGGCTAGGAACATACTTGAAATAATATGTAAACCTTCAAGTTTAAACATCTTTAACATTCATTACGTACATCAGTCTTGCCTAGGCATAATTGAATTGTCGAGGTCAGATGGGCATTCCATGGAAGTCGACTTCGACATAATTGGGAAAAAGCTTGGCAGATAATGGGGATTATTGAAGATTCCCTACTTTTTTCTCACATCATAAAATTTAGGCATCATATCCCACATTCATATCTTTTTGGATCTTCGACTGATCATTAGAGAATCATTGCTTCGTTTCTTTATTTCGGCTTTTCCAGAATAATCAGTCATCAAGAACCTGTCCGTTACCTGTCCGTCGCGGTGGTGACCAGCCTGTATCTCTTACAGGTCCTCTAAAATTAATGAATACAAGACATAATTTAATAAAGAAACCATAGTACAATAACTGAAATCAGTCCAGTAGGTAGGTACTTGAAACCTCAAAATATTATTTCCAATTAATAATTAAAACACACTAATATGTCCGTAGCTTTACAAGTTAACAAACGTGAACGCGTCAGTCAATACAGGGCGTCTCAATTACATGCAAGTGGCACTAACATAACTTATGACGTCATAAACGTTAGAACAACATCCTGTATACAGGCATATCACTCAGTTCCTCTAAACTATAAGGAAGCGTTTAAACTTAATTAAGATTATAAGTGGCGTTTTGCCGTAATTTGCAAATTAGCGGGCTTGTTTTTTATTATAAGACTACTGGCAGTTTCTAGGCTGTTTATTTCTGACTTTGAATCTAGGAAGAGCTTTTGAACGGCCTGTTTTAATGGCCGCCAAAAGTGGTGGTTAAAGTAATCAGTTAGTTAATTAAAATGAATGCTAGAACTGCGAATATACCTAAGTTTATTTTTAGAAATCTTTAACAGTAAAATGGCTTAAATAAGCCTGATATAGTGGTGATAGATCGATTAGCGCGCCGCGCGATGATAATCGATGTCGCCGTTCCGCATGACGAGAACCTCGTGAAAGCTAACTCGCGAAAGAGAAACAAATAAAGTATCTTGACTTAGCGCACGAGGTTGTCGCCATGTGAAATGTCGACACGGCTGTTATTGTGCCGATTGTCGTTACGGCCAATGGTCTAATAGCCAAGAGCCTCGACCAACACCTCATGAGGCTCTCGTTAGGCGGCTGGATCAAGGGACTGATTCAGAAGGCAGTACTCCTTGATACGGCGCGTATTGTGAGGAGGTTTCTGTCTCTGGGACCCTAACCACTGGTACCTTGGACCCTGTGTCCGATATCGGTGACCATCTATTTTTTATATTTTTAAATGTTTTTTATTTTTATAATTCAATATTTAAAAATGTAAATAATATGCTGAGAAATAAATCAATGAACAACAAAAAATGGCTTAACCGATTGAGACGTAATTCGGTATGGACATAAGTGGGAACCCTAGGAAGAGTTTTATGTAGGTATATTTTCGATTCGGTTTAGGGCTAATTCTCCCAGGTCGTGTGGGAAGCTGATACTGGTCAATTTTAAGATGCAACATTTATCTTACTGTATACATAAAATAATGAGTTAATTTGGTAATTAAAAAACTATTCACACCTGTTCAAAAACCTCCAAATATTACCAATCACTATGCTCAAACCTACGACACTGCATTCGAGTTTAACCCGAAGTGTCCCGATGTTACCCGAACTCACCCGAATGCGTTCGGCTGCAGACCCAGACGTGAAACCCAGACACGGCGTGGGCCGTCCGATAGGCGGTGCGACGACCCTAAGCCCGTAAATTTTCAGACCTTATAATATAGGACTAGTATACATATTATGTACCTACATATAGATAAGTAAGGTAAATATTGAAATTGAAATCCTTGCTTTTTAAATATTGTTAGGGATAAAGTCTGTTTGTGACGCTTTTACGGCTAATCGGCTGGTCTGATCTTTGTCAAATTTGGTTTAGAGTAAGTTTAAAATATGAGAAAGGATATTAAGTCATTTTTATCCGTGTGAAGGGCTCACAACGTAGGTAATGTCGAAGGGAAGATTTAATACCTCAAAACTTTTCTACATTATACCTACTCAGCTTCAACATAAACTAAAACAAGGTATATAGGCTGAATCTTTGTAAAACATTAATTATGTTGTTTAAAATTACTAATAAAAAAACAAGGCTATTAATAACCTAAACAATATAATTCAGACTACTCAAATATAAGTCAAAAGCCTGCACCCGCACAACGACACCAATAAAGCCCCAAAGTACCTACACGAATAAAGGACATTGATTTGCGTAAACCTTTAAGAGTCTTTGACCGGAGATGGAGAGGTCAAAATCCTACACTCAGAGAAGCACTCGTATTGAACGCTGTACCTTTACCAAATTAAAACGATTTATTACTTCTTTCAAAAAAAACTATTTTTTTTTTGTTTATAAACTTATATGTAAACTTATCTTGTGGCTGTCAATTAAAGATTTTTAATTTTTCATCAAATTCAACTATGTACTCTTATTTCAGTTTTACTAACTCGTTAAATGAAACTATTATTTATTGAGTTAAAAAAAACTATAAGCTAATAAATACATACAAATACGTTATTAATTGAAACATGAATCATATTGCAAAGTTATTTTACATAAGTGAGAAAAAAATTTGAAACTCAAGCCGAAATACTTATTAATAATGATGACATAGAATGAGGTTTACCATATTTTCAAAATATTGGGAAATAGTCTAAAATACATCGTATTTTTAGAAGAATATTAATAATAATTTGTACTTACAGAAGTAAGCATGATTTTTTTAAGATTACTAATAGCCAATAGGTTTGTTATTTAATTTTATTCTGCATAATAAATTATTAGACTGTATGGAAAGAAAAAAAAAAATCAATGTAGTAACTATCAAACTGGAAAATACAAAATTAAAAACCAAAACCAACAAAAAAAAAGCTTAAACGATATTAAAATAAAATTCATTCATTTCAGTCCTGTAAATAATTCAAGTGGATTTTTCAATGCATCACCATTCTGGGTGCAGTGAACATAATGTTATTCACCGAGCATCGAACCTACGTCCTTGGCCTCAGGTCTTTGCCGCCGAGCCTACGTGGATGACGGCACGCCGACTTAAATGTGCTAGATGAGCCATCGTTTGTAGATGCGGTACATTGAGCACGAGCGTTTTGTTTTTGCGTGGATAATCTGAGGTTATTTTATTTTCGGAAAATGACTGTTGTTTTGAAAGTAACACTTTTTCAGGGAAGATGAGTTTTGGAATGTGTGTAGGAAATAAATGTAAGGAAAACTAAAAATAGGTTATGCAAGTCAAAGACGTGATTTTTGATTGAATTTATTTCGTATTGTAAGTGGTGATATTTAATTGTTTACCTATGTTTTTTGACAAATAAAAAAGTTATTTCTTAGATCGGTTAAATACAAGAAACATCGCTTCTCTATTTATCTTTTTAGTTTTATTATTAAAAATATAAAAAACACTATTTATTCCTGTTCACCAACATTAGAATTTTTCACCAAATTCAGAAATTGTAAATAAAATTCAATAAAATAGCGTGGTACATCCAGCGTTTATACAAATCACAGAATGGTCCTTACGTCTGTCAGTCAAACGTAATGTTAATTGTGGCGCATCCAGTACTCTTATTGTGCTTTAACTCGTAGGATAGCTAGCTCGGATGCACATTTGCACAATAACACGCCTGTATTCAATATTTTTAGTGCAAGGATTTTTTATGCTAATGCACTCGATGTTTATATGGAAACTGTAGTGTTGAGGTGTATTTTAATCTGTACTAAGTACCTAACATTATAAAGAGGTAAATCTCTTGATTTGCTGAATCGATTTATGATATTCTTTTGTCAACAGTTAGGTTCGTTATTTGGGAGTAAAACAGACTACATATACCATATACCTATATGGTCTGGGTACGTTGAGATTTTTTTTTATGATGCATGAGAAACCGTGGTAATCAGCTAGTGCAAATCTATACTAATATTATAAAGCTGAAGAGTTTGTTTGTTTGTTTGTTTGAACGCGCTAATCTCAGGAACTACTAGTCCGATTTGAAAATTTCTTTCAGTGTTAGATAGCCCATTTATCGAGGAAGGCTATAGGCTACTTTTTATCCCGGTACGAGAAGTAGTTCCGACGGGATGCGGGTGAAACCGCTGGCAGAAGCTAGTCTATACTAATATTATATAATGTGTTTTGTTACATTAATATTAATTTTAGATAAAAAACAGTAATGTAATCGGCACGTGTAACATTTACTGAAAACGTAATTAGAAATAAATTATTCAAAAGTATGGAAAAAAAGAATATGATTCGTTCATTTCCCGAATTTTCCGACATACTTATTTTATAGTTCCACTAAGTCTATAGAATATTCGGGTCCGACTAATTAGCAGTATTAACTTTTACCGTAAATTGATGTAGTTAGAGAGTAGATATATTAAATTTTCATTACCGTGAGAGGTCTCCCAATAATTGTCAATGTTTCTTATCAAAGTTGAATTGTTAATTTTAGCAAAATACGTGTACAGCTTCGTACGAAAAATCTGTAAAGTCATAGTTCGCATTTTTGACGATTCAATACAAGTAAGTATTGATTTGGATAAAGTAAGTAGTTGATAACAACCTTAGTGTAAAAGAACTTCATACACAAACTAAAATTAGGATAAGGGCAGGAGGATGATGATATTTTTGTTATTTTTATGATTTTGGAAGTATGGATTGTTTAAAATCTCAAAAATCAATCGTTTACACCATTAGACTTTGTGAGGAATACCGGAAACAAATAAAATGCATGCGCGATGACCATAACGATGCATTTGTTCCAAAAACAAGCAAAAAACGCATCGCGTGATCAGAAATTAAAACCACATTCGAGGAAGGCTATAAGGAAAACTTCTGTACCTATCAAATGTTATATTTTTTCCTAATTTTGATACTATCGCTTCTTTGGGGATTAAATAATCAAAAAAAAAAAAATCTAAAGTCATTTATTCAAAGTAGGCTGAAAATCAGCACTTTTTGAACGTCAAATCTACAAAAGACAGCCCCCAAAACGCCCGCCCTTCACCACTTCCTATGTGTTTTTGCTGGGAAGAAGAAGTGGTGGAACAAACTCCCCAGCAACAAGTAAGTAACAAGATAAAGCATGAAAATGGATACAGGTTACTTTTTATTCGCATACAGGAAGTAGTACCCTCGACACACGGGTGGAACCGTGGGGAGTTCCTAATATTATCTATGTCATTAAAAACAAAAATATAATGATATTTTTAAGTTTTTCCCAAATATAAACATCCCGACTTTCTAAAATCTGTATAAGTATAGTCAAGATAGTACCTTAACTATTTACCTACTCTAGGTAATATACCTATGACCTGAGAGGCTGTATGATAAAGCTCTCATTACAACTACTAGACCACTAAGCAGTTGCTACTCTTTATACAATTCTGGTTTAAGCCTATTATAAAGCCTACAAAGTTAGTGTGTATGTTTGTTATTCCCACAAGAAAATACGACTAAAAGAATTAAAATAAATTGACGTATTACACTGTATTATTCCTACCAGTACAGATAAATTCTTGGGGAGTATTATGGCTTACCTGAATTTATCCCAGTAATTAGGTTTTTAACAGTCCTCTCTGACAGAATATAGTGTATGCCTACAATAAACACCTACACAAACCCACAAGAAAAAGCTAGTTTCAAGACAAACGTACGTTCTCCACAATTCAAGGTTACGGAGATTGGGCGGGACACACAGACAGACAGGCTGGAGCGTGTCCAGAGCAAGTCACGACCTGTTTGAGATGTCTGACTGTTTGTCCGCAAACGTGTTATATTATAATAATAATAAAGTTTTATGTTAATCATATATGAGAGTATTTATAGCTAATTGCTTTATGTATCGCCATGTAGGGTAGTTGAGACGTAGTAGGCTGGTTCAATTTTTTTTTTTTTAATTGATGTTTCATCATTTCTGTGTAGGTGTTTGCAGTTTTAGAGTGTAACAAGGATGTGAAAATTGCTCTAGCAAGCTGCTCAGTACACAGGTGCAATTTTTTAGAGTATTTTATTAAGTTTTGTATGAGATAACTAAGTGTCACATTTAATTTTGCTGCAAAACTTTTTCGCTGACATAATACTCAAGCATAAAGCTTCACGCTGTGAAAGACACGAAAAACAAAACAAAACAACAGTGTAATCTAATTAAATTAAACTCGATTACCCGACCTTTTCTCAAATCCAAAAATAACCAACCAAAAGGTAAAGATTTTTTTTGGTAACCCAAAATCCGGTTGTCGTAATGTATCATCTCGTACAAAGGTACGTCGACACCACCGGTCGCACTAACAGAGCGTTTAGCAATCTGTGATTACTGAACTGATATTATCTTAGTACGATTAATGGCCAGCCCTTTATCCAATGTCGATAACCGTGGTAGAATGAAACGGTGCAACCAAACCTCTGAAACAAGAAAATTCGACTTTATTTTCCACTAAGTAGGGTTCAATTTTGTCTGTGCACCTAAAAGCTTCCGAAAGAATTTTTCGCCCGTTGCATTGTGAGGTGTATTTGCAAATGGATAGGGTTGTAAATCAATTGTAATCACATTTCTAAATAATAGCCTATGTGCACGGCCAGTTGTATGTCCTCGGGGTACAATAGGAAGGTCTGCAACAGATATATCTTGAAAACGAGACAATTTAAGGTATAAGTGGAATATTAAACGTGTCAGGAAGAAGTTAGGTCTTTATTGTATGGTACTGAACTGACAGTTTGTATTGCCAATTGATTTAGAAAGGTACCAGTTGTTTGATTCACTTGATGATTGTAATTCCTCACTGGAATGTACTAATGCAAGCAAAGCTGTCTTATTTACTTCGGAAAAGACTTTAAATGATTTTCGTAAGTTTTAATGCAAAGTGAGATCAAAATACCAAACACTTCGCCAGTGTAATGGCTCAGCCATTTTGTGGGGGGTACCATTCACATAAAAAAGCCATAAAATTCTATTAGCCACTAAAATCAATGAGTCTAGGCACAAGTCTACCTGAATCGATACTAAGCGACTGTTCGCTAACTTTCTGCTAAGCCCTAGAAACTTGGTCGTGATGAAACTTTGCAATCAAATTTTAGTATAACCTAATTGAACTTTGGGCTAAAAACTTTTGGAACTTTAATGCTAGTTAATAATTTTTATAATAGCCTGCATTTGGCTAGGTGATTTTGGGGCTAATTTAAAGTTTTCATAGTGGTGGCTCGGGGAGAAGTTTTGATGGAAATTCGCCATGTGTTCTGATAATTGGCTATACTTAAGCTCAGCGGGCGATAACTTGTCTGCTGCACTGGTCCCGAGGGGGTGTAACTTTTTGAATGGGAAAAAAATTACGCTTAGTAAATCATGTACATGTATGTCCGATTTTTGACACACTTATTTAGCTATTAGAATACACTAAACTCACGAGCAAAAAAGGTACAACGTCAAAAAGGTTGATTTTATGAGCAACGGTCTCTGCTAGTAAAAAGATAGTCCTCATTGGTATCCAAGCCCCTCAAACATGAACCCGTGAAGATATGACAGATCATCAGGTGTTCTGACTTCAGAACTTTAAAGTTTTTCCTCACTAAACCCAGTACTTAGCGCTTTCCTTCGCAAAAAAACATCTACAGGCTGATCCTTTTCGCGACGTCCAATAATGCGATTTCAATGTACCTGCTAATTGCGTCCAGCACTGGTTCGGTGCCCGCTCTAGTAATGTTTGTATACAGGGTGTTGTAATTCAGTATTAAATTAGAATTTATTTTAAGATTTTGTAAATATTCTTTTAAGGTATGCAAAATTTTGCACTTGTTTATTTTCTTATCAATTTTATATATGATAATCTAAGACGTGTACGAAAATGTAACTATTGAGGTATGCTTGTGATATAAGCAACAGGAATACGTTTGGTTTAGAATTAAAAAGTATGAAAAATAAACCAAAAATAAATTAAAGCTTGTTAAAAGCTGCAAGCCACAAATTGTAATTGTAATTACCCTGATTTTTTTTTAATATCCATCTGATATATCCTAGCTTTCAAAAATACTCGTTAGATAATATTAACTTATCTAATACAGATCAATGTACATTTTTTACAGAACCAACCTGTAGACTTTGAGTATCACCACCTGTGACAATAGACCGGGGGAAGAAAAACAAACGAAAACCAGAGAGAGCCACCTTTGTGCACACCCTGTACATATATATACAGAGAGAACGGCTATTTATTCAACTAAAGATGTTGGTGAAAAACTCCACTGTTGTTACTGGTAATAGCGTTTAATTAACCTATACAATATTTTATTTTTTTAAGTAGGTATATTCATCATCATCATCATCCCAGCCATAGGACGTCCACTGCTGAACATAGGCCTCCCACTTAGATCTCGTATTACGATTTACGTATTTATAATTACATGAATATCTGAAAAGCAATTTACTAGCTGAACACTGAAAATAATCTAAAGAACCAAATATTCAGCATTGGTGTGTGCAATTGCTATAACTAGCCATTCTACGTACAAATACTTCACCTTGCCAGTTAAATGTTAGTATATAACCGTCCTTAAATTACAAAAATATCTTTGGTTTAGAAATAAAATATGTATAAAAAAATCATTTTCTCAATCGCACAAATATTTGTCTGTAATCGTCCCTATATAACAAGATTACACTTGGTCTACAAATTAAAATCTCAACAATACCAAAAAAGTACCAGCCAAGAAACAAACTTCAATTCCTAGTCATATTTTTTGGACGATGAGAGATACATAATAATTCTTGACTAAGTATGTTACGCAACACCACACAAAACTTCTATTCATAGACTAACCAGGAGACATCTTTTATTTCATAAAATAACTGAAACATAAAACTATAATAGATTTAACTAGAACCCATAATCTTATAATATAATATCATTAAAACATCAGCTAGATTATAGTACAAATTTCTAAGAAAGAGTTAATTTTTTAAATCAAAACGATCGCAAAACACAGAAATATAAACCATAGTAATATAAAAATAGAGATGAAAATTGTGTGCAGCAATAACGGAAGTAATATGTCGCTAGCATTATCCGTTTTCAGTCTTTCCATGAAATGACGATTTGTGTAGATTTGTATATTTATTCGTAGAAAACATTCGAAAACGCTTGTGATGGCTTTTTTATTAACTTTTCAGGTGACAGTTGGCATGTTTTGATGTTTGTGGTAAACGAAGATCACGTAAAGTTACAGGAAGCATTTATATTTTTCTTTGCACCTTTTTAGTAGGTACTGAATATTCTATAGTTATAAAATTACTATTAAAATTATAAAGGTAAATGACTATTTTTATAATAAGCTATGGTTGTGTTAACTTACAACAATAAAAATAAATAAATATACTTCTTACAAGCCTCAAACATAATTATTAACTTTACTATCATTCACAATATCAATGCATAAAATAACAAAACCATCTAAACAAAGCGATAAAAATATTAATCTCACTAATAACGATAACTAGAAAAATACATAAATATTGACAAACCGATCAAACTTAATCTATAGAGGTAGGTTACAGAACTTGCAAGTACGACTGAAAGTCAAACTTTTAATCTTGGAAACAAACAATAATTACTAACCTGATATACTGAGATAAGATAATTAGGTAAGTATTTTTCATTTTGTTTACTAAGTACCTACATATATGTACTTAGTATGTTTTTTTACGCATTTATGCTGAAACTGCTGTATCGATTTCGACGCAATTAAGTATGGCGATAGAATGAAACATGATCTAGGACCCCTGAAATAATTTTATTTTCTTTTGAAGGTACGTTTACGTAATAACTATCTGAGACAAAATACATTGACATCCACCAACGCAAACACAATTTACGTGCTAAAAGAAAATTAATAATTATTAGAAACATTATATCACTACATACTCGTAGTATAAAACAAAGTCGCTTTTTCTGTCCCTATGCCCCTTTGTACGCTTAAATCTTCAAAACTACGCAACGGATTTTGATGCGCTTTTTTTCAATAGATAGAGTAATTAAATAGGAAGGTTTATATGTATAATAACATACATTAAATAGTGGGGAAATTCTGTTATACCCTGCGAAGCCGGGGCGGGTCACTAGTATTTTTATAAACTACTCAAATATTGAAAGGTCATTACAATAAACTTTCGATATTATTATCTAGTGTGATTGTGTGAATTATTGAAGATACTTCCAATTCAAATACACGACAATTATCACGGTTTTCACATAAAATAGCCTGAACAAACTGACAGATAATATCAATGTAAAATATAGAATATTTTGTGTACAAATAAAAATAGAAATGCGCTGCAAATATGTAATGTAAATAAATAGACAAAATAATTTAAAACCTATTTTATCCTTTGAAAGCTATTTAATTTACAATGACGCAGATTCCACAACATTGAAAAAAAATGAAGAAAAGCTAAATAAAAAGTTTCTCCATTACAAGTCTTAATTACTCTTTGTAAGACACAGAGCACAAATAACATGCCCATTTCTACATTATTAAGGCGACGAATTGGTAAACAATAATTCCATAACCGGCACGCGCACCTAAGGCGCCAAAAGGGGTCGGAGCGTCTGAGCGGGGCGAGGATAACAATACGCGCGCTAGCTTATAACTAAAAGTCGTAAGCGACAAAATGGTTTTGTAATTTTATTATTTAGAAATAATAATTTGATAAAAATTTCTTCTACAATTTTAAAGATTATGTATATACTCAACTACTAAAAAAGTTAAGAGGCTTAAATCGGTCTCGTTTGCCCATAATATGTGAATCTCTTTTTAAAAAGAGGTATGTTTGATATATTTTTCTCTGTTATGAAAGTTACCTAATCATGTTTTGAAGTCTAACAAAATAAGGCTTTTATCATGAACTTTCAGGTAACCAAGTTGTATTTTGATCCGTTTTGTATTTACTGAGAAAAATTGAGATCCTAGGCGCCAAAATTTCCAATTCGTCCTCTTAAACAAGTCATTTACTTTTCGTGCAACAAATAAAAGTTAGATTTTATCACAAGCTTGTAAAACAACGCAAATTATTTCTAAACTAGACATAAATGTCTACATTACAGCCATAACACTTATTAATGGGATATTAATAATTTTAAGTGACAATAACCCAGTGGTCAAGTCATTGACTGCCAAAGGTCGTGGGTTCAGTTTCAATCGCATTGAACTATCGTGCTATCGGGGTGAACTAAATCCCTGAACGGCTATATTTAGCTTAGTTTCAGATTTAATATTAGGATTAATAAAGTTAGCTATATACTAGTTTTTGTTGACTTCTTATGCTTGGACTTTATATTATTTTCGAAAATTAATAGCTAGTCTTGATTTATTTCTTACGGTCTTACCCTATAATTTAAATACATTTTTAACAAAAAATGACAAAAAATATACTAAAGATTTTACAGTAACACAGCTTCTATTAAGTACATCTTACTCTATCAATATACTTAATCAACGACCATCTCACAAGACAAAGACAGCAAAACCATCACCATTAAAAATTAACCATTCAATTATGTAGAAACGTGTCTCAAACAATTGGCGTGCCACTCGGCGTACAATTAATAGAAGTTAGTCAATCAGGCATCTTGCAAAGCTCAACAAATGTTCTCCATTATGCTGATAACATCGGTGGCAGGGGTTCTTACAATTACTGTACAATCTACAGACAAATCAACGGGTACCGCACAAATAGATTTTATATCTTCGCGTTTGGTGCAAGTGGTAACTTCAATTTAATGTACAGAAAATATATTTTTTGTGAACTTACATAACGTTTTCTAGCAGCTGTTAAAAGAGCGAAAGCGGTCAACAGTACATAAAGGCAAGCCTTCAATGACCATCAAGATTCAAACAAAAATCGGAACTCATTCATCAATAAAATAATTTATTTCAAACATTGTAAATCTCAATAGGCAAACGCCATAACAAGACACATCGCACTGAAACCCAGTTCATGTAAAAAGTTCTTTCAAGATCGCCCTTTCCTCCGCTATCGCTTAAGATTTAAATCTACCGCGTTTAGTGGCAATAAATATTTATCGTTCCCGTCAGACCCTGGGATTAAGATGAAACTACACAAATATTGTGCCGATACACTCAAGCTTCGCTTTGTAGTAGATTGTTTTAGGCCAACCATTTACGAGCAACTGGCCCATGTGATCTACACTTGTGCAATGTCTTTAATGACCAATAAAATTCTTTTGAAGAAAAACTAGGATGAAAACTGTTTGTTTTGGTGGTAGATTTGGAAGTAAATCGAGGTTTTTAAAGTCTGATAACCATAACCGAAGTTTCTACGGGTAACTGGTAATCAGTTGAATCCGAATGAAAATAATAGATTAAAAAACTCAAAAACACGCTTGTTATGTTTTGTCATCAGAACTCAGAGCGTGTGCAAAATGTCATCCTAATCGAAGACCGGGAAGTGGGTCAAATTAAAATTCCAACATTTTCTTACAGCATAGTTACAAGTGAAGCTAATAATTAAGCGTGTTAAAAAAGACTAAGCAAATGATAATGAAAAGGATTTTATAAAGTAAGAACGAAAAAAAATTGATTCAGTAAGTAAGCTCTTGGCGTAAAATCTAAAACTTGCCGTATCGGCATAATACTTTATGAAGCTTCAGCAGACTTAACTATCGAACTTCAATAACTAAGAAACTGAGTTACGCTCAAACTAACAAACAATTTTTATAGGTAGCTTTTTGTCTAGGCGTTTTTTCACGAGCTTTTTTAACACTCAGAGGGTGTCAGATAACCCAGGTTTTGAGGAGGTCAGATGGGCTGTTGCTCCAACTGATCACAGGTAATAAACTTCATTAGCCTTATTACAAAAAACTTGAACATCTGTTGAACACTTGTCTAAAAATAATGTGGCTGCAAAACGGACCTTATTTCAAGGTCATAATCTGATTTTTTTTGACAAGTATTCAACAGACGTTTAAAAGTTTTTGGGGTACGACGGCATATGTTTAGACCGTAAGCTAACCTCGAAATATGTAGAATAATGGCAAAGGCAAGATAGGTAATGTTCTGATAATGATAGTGATTCATCATCATCAGCCTATCGTAGTTCACTGCTGGACATAGGCCTCTCCAAGTGCACGCCACTGAGATCGATTTTCGGCTTCTCGCATCCAGCTCCTGCCAGCCGTCTTGCGCAAGTCATCACTCCACCGTGCCTGAGGACGTCCTACACTACGTTTGCCGAGGCGTGGTCTCCACTCTAGAACTCGTTTACCCCAACGGTTATCGGTTCTTCGGCTAATATGGCCAGCCCACTGCCACTTCAGCTTGCTGATTCGGGGGGCTATGTCGATGACCTTGGTTCTCTGACGGATTACCTCATTTCTGATGCGATCCCTCAGAGAAATACCGAGCATAGCCCTTTCCATAGCCCGCTGAGCGACTTTAAACTTGTGGACCAGCCGTACCGTCAGTGTCCACGTTTCGGCTCCGTAAGTCATGACAGGTAGGACGCACTGATTGAAGACTTTTGTCTTTAGGCACTGTGGGATCGACGATGTTAGGACTCGACGTAGCTTCCCAAATGCAGCCCAACCCAACTGAATTCTCCTATTCACCTCGTCCTCAAAGTTGTTTCTACCTAACTGCAATGTCTGCCCGAGGTATACATATTTCCGAACAACTTCGAGAACGGCGCCGTGTATCGCAATCGGTTCCGGTAGAACATGTTCATTGAACATGACCTTGGTTTTGTCCAAGTTCATCCGTAGGTCGATGCGTAGAGAAGATTCAGCCAGGTCGTTCAGCATCTGTTGTAGGTCCTGCAGCGTTTCCGCCATGATGACGATATCGTCAGCAAATCGCAAGTGAGAGATGTGTTCGCCATTGATGTTGATGCCGCGTCCTTTCCAGTTCAGCGTCTTGAACATATCCTCCATTGCATTAGTGAACAGTTTCGGGGAAATAACATCCCCTTGTCTCACTCCTCGATGCAACGGTGTGGGCCTTGTTTGCTGATTCTGTACTTGGACGGACATAGTAGCGGCTTCGTAGAGACATCTCATCACTTGGATGTATCGCCAATCTACTTGACAACGCTGCAGGGACTCCAGAACAGACCAGATTTCAACCGAGTCAAAGGCCTTCTCATAGTCCACAAATGCTAGACACAGGGGCTCATTATACTCTTCGGTCTTCTGTATAATCTGCCGCACTGTGTGGATGTGGTCTATGGTGCCGTATCCGCTCCGAAACCCAGCCTGCTCCGGTGGTTGGAATTCGTCGAGTCTTCGCGCAAGTCGGTTCGTGATCACTCTTGAGAACAGCTTATAGACGTGGCTTAGGAGGGAAATGGGTCGATAGTTCTTCAGCTGGGTTTTGTCTCCCTTTTTGAAGAACAGGACGACAACACTCCTACTCCACGCCTCTGGAGTTCTCCCTTCAAACAGGACGGCATTAAAAAGCTTCTGGAGCTCCCCCAGTACGGGGTTTCCTCCTGCTTTTAATAGCTCAGTTGTAATGCCATCCTCGCGTAAGTCTGATAATAGTAAAATAGAGTGATTCATCATCAGTACTTTAATGTAGATTTTAAAGACAGAAAATTGGTAAAAAGAATTTCTTCTAGAAAATAAAAATCAATGTATCCACGTGCCTACAATTGCTAGCTGAGCGATTCGTGGGAAGGCTTATTCTAGTTTTAATCTTAATTAAGCTCAAATAACCTAGAGTAAGTTTAATCTAGATCCTATCAAAGACCAATTTCGTTATTCTATTTCCAGTTAAAATGGGTGTTTTCTAAATACAAGAACAAAGTCTATCAGAAAATAGACTTAATTATTTGATAGCCAGATAACCTATTTCTTTTTTTATTTTTTTATTTTAATTCTAAATACCAAATGACCCTTCTAGAATTTTATTACTAACCCTTCAAGATGAAGTAATGATTACTCCGATTTTGATAATATTCTGTACGGTGTCAAAAATCATCTCAAGACTCGTACATCGGTATAAAGTTTTTCACAGCACGAGTGTGTTTACAAAAAATAACACCTTAAGACTATTTTACCAATTAAGATCACCTTCGCCTGCCAATCACCGTAACAGTATTCAATTTATTTATTGAACCAGGTGTTCCTAGGAATCCATTGTCCAGTAATTGTGGCCCGACCCTTCGGGGTTCCAACGTGGTCACTTTGGCAATTAAATGACCCAGACTCCAATGCCATTGAATTATTTCATTTGTGCAGATGAGCCTGTAAATTGGGAAACTGACACGGACATACGGAGTTGAGATAGTTAAGGAACGATTTATTTGGCAGATTCATTTAAGGCATCGTTGATAAACAAAAGCCTGAGTGTAAAATTTTGGTTTCGTAAGAATATTTTATGTAGCCAAAATCGTTATCATGTTCAATATTCTTACATGTAATATAGCCATAATCATTAAATACCTTCATATCATATATTCTTTAGGAATTCAAAATGATATTGTTATTGGAATCAAAATTGTTTGACTCTAGAACATTATGTATGTTTAAATTGTTCAATTAATTAATGATGGCTTTAGATGATAGATTAGCTGTAAAAAAGTCAAGATGGGGTTAATCTGCATTATGTAGGAATTCCAAGAGACATTTAGTATGACTAATGTCTGGATATACTAAAGTCGGACACAGGTAGTACTGCGGGTTACAACTGGCACACATATAAAAACAAAACTAAGATAAAGAGACTATTTAAATCAAACAACAAACGATACACAGCCAGCAGTTAACACCTGTACAAATACTAATTAAATATTGTTATTCGCTAACTATTTTTCACATCTACATTTGCGGGGATTGAACCGGTTTCTAGCAGCTTAAACCAGTTTTGTAGGACAATTTGTGCAATTACTTTGATACTGATATATTTATTGTAATCTGATTTAGTAGAAAGAAAAATACTTTTATTGTAAAAGTTAAAATCAATAAAACTTCTGCAAATAAAAAAAAAAACAAATTCACTTATAGTTAAGAATATTTTTAGCTCATGGTCATTTAAATAAAAACAAAGTCAATGACCTCTCACGCTGAAAAAAACTTTGTTTAACGAGAACAAACACTTGAAAAATGAAACTTCAATTATAACAAAGCTGTGTAACAGAGAAAAATACGAAACAAGAATACATTTCAAAAGAATATTATAATATTCAATTCTCTCATCTCAAAGAATCGGCTTAGAGGCAATTATTATCTGACACCAAAAGATCTAGAATAAAATAGAATATTATATAGGCAGGATTATCCTTAGATCGGTTAAAATTCTACGCGAAATTATTCTTACTGAAGAAGAATGAACTATGATTGTAGCAGCGGAGATTGGACCAGAGAGATGGAAATAGATATTTTTGAGATAAAATGTAGGAGAGAAAAAATGAAAAAAATGTAAGAAAAATGATATTTCAAAGGTGTTAAATATAGTTTGCACATCTTCAAGCTTGAATCAGTTGTATTTTGAATTCTATGGTCAACATAACAGTTACATGAACATCATATGATGACGACCGATACCCATTTTTTCGAGGAGATAGAAAATCATGATTAATAAGCCCCCCCCCACATGTCCGCACATGTCTGTCTGTAGGTTAGAATAACCCTAAACATTGTTTGATATATAAAATGTTATACAAAGTAATTTGTATATTGCAGTGTAGGACAATGTGCAATCACTCCTTAGGTCTAAACAAACAGGCGTAATTAAACAAGCTAGTTCGTAGTACATCTAATATAATAGTGACACGAGGCTTCCCCGTGTCAATGTTTAGTTCCCGAAATAAAAACAGTGTTATCGTCCGTCGTCTGCGAGTCTGGTGGTGCGCACCTTGGCAGCCGATCCAGATAACTCGTATCGCGCGCCTATCTATACGTTTGGCATAAAGTATAAGAGGTAGCGGGTTTGATCATTGCTATTTATAGCTGTCTAGATGTTGGCCCGCGTCCTGGGGTAGTTCTGCATATATCCAGATAAAATATAGCATATGTTCCGCGAGAATAATGTAGCTTTCCAATAGAGAAATAATTTTTCAAATCTGTTCAGTAGTTTAGGAGCCGTAAGAGCGCAAACAAAAAAATGTTTCTCTTTATTATATGCTAGCGACCCGCTCCGGCTACGCAAGGGTGACAGTATTTCTCCACTATTTAATGGATGTTATTATACATATAAACTTTCCTCTTCAATCACTATCTATTAAAAAACCGCATCAAAATCCATTGCGTAGTTTTAAAGAATTTAAGTATACATAGGGGTATAGGGACAGACAGTGACTTTAAAAAGTCTGTTATAATAACATGTTTTATAACATTCAGTGTCCACATTATCTGAAACATGTTATATAGTAATGTCGTATAACATGTTATGTTACATAGTCTGTACCCACCTTAACATAAAAATGGAGATGATTTTATTTAAATCATCTATCCATTAACTTTTCTTTAATAATTAAAACAAAATACATCCCCGCTCGATCTTACACCTTAGGCCTCACGGTAGCAACCCAGTATCGTACATTGAACCACTGCGAAGGACAGTGTGAAAGTATGCTTATATGTACACTATTGTAATCTGTTTACATAGCAAGTTTATTGTGCTGTCATACTGTTTAACATCTTCTCATATTTAAATCTTGCGTCAACGTGACACTCACTTGACACTCACTGGAAAGTCGCAAAGGAAATAATGCAGACTGATAGACTGATATATTATCAGTATGACCTAGTCTGGTATTTTTTGTGTATTTTTAAAGAGTCTGATTGATTGTGGTGAGACAACCCATTTATCTTTGGTATGATAATGAATTGAGTATAGTTTTTTTCAAAATTGAAGGAGAACAAAATACTAAACTTCTTGTTGAAAGAGATTGATGACCTGACAAATGAGAACACTTTGAACTTCATTGTGATAAAATGCACGACAAAATATTACAATCAAATAACCAGTATCAAACTGAAAAAAAAAACAAAAACTTTCTAAAACATCAACAATCACAAACCAAACAAACACGAAAAGCAATCAACACTTATCACCGCGTAAAACTAGCAAAATTATTAATCTCACGTAGAATTACGTACTTTACGCCGACTCGAGACTGATTCGCGCAAACGACGCGTAAAATTCGCAACGGGATTACTGCGAATGACATCATAAAGCAAAATTACGCGACGAACGGTCCCCTGAACGATCGCTTGTTTCGTGGCCCGAATATATTTGCAATGCTATTTCTATTTGAGTGTAAGACGACTGTTTGATTGAGAGCCGTTCGGTTTCTTTGCTAAGATTGCTTTTGAGGCTATTGGAGAAGAATACGTAAAATAGGGTGCACCTAACTTTAATGTTTTATAAGTACCAGGTCTCATCATCATCATCATCATCTCAGCCATAGGACGTCCACTGCTGAACATAGGCCTCCCCCTTAGATCTCCACAGATACCTGTTGGAAGCGACCTGCATCCAGCGTCTATGTACGTAAATTGGTAAATTAAAACAAAAATCTAGGGTCTACGTAAATTAAACGATAAATCTTTTGACTGGATATATTCCATCCCAGATAATAATCAAAAATCCATTTCACGAGCATCGTCATTTAGGCATAAAATCAAAATTCTAGACGACCCCTAATTTATCTATAGGAGACTACACAAAAAATTAACGAAAAGGTTTTCACCGAGCTCCACTTAACATAATAATCAATCAATTATAGCAAATAAGACCTTACTCTAAGGTGCAATTTCCATTGCAAATTAGCATCGCCAATCGGTAAACTTAATTGTCGACCTTACGTGTACATATAAATCAATACAAATCTGATCGATAAAACCATAATAGTTTCCGAGAAAGGAATCTAATATGACAACGTTTGACATTACTGTCACAAGAAAATTATCTAAATTGTTAGCGTCAAGTTATGGAAAAGGTTTGTTATTTAAGTCATTTTCAATTATGCACTGGAACATTTTTAGAGGTATATAAATCATTAATGGATTATTTATTGACAAATCAGTGTACAATACAAATGAAAACTGTTCTATTTCATGTAAAATCAAAATAAATAAGGACTTAGTGACACATGATAATAGGAAAATAATGCAAGAAAAGGAAGCAATACTGAATTAAATATTAAAGCTCGTGACCAAAAGGCTGGCTATTACCTCGGACAAAGGATCAGCATGGCCATCCAACGAGGTAATGCTGCCAGCCTCTTGGGTACGCTCCCAGTTGACAGCGATGGGGATGCATTTTTTGTCGCTTTTTAGATATAGTGTTTTTTTATTGTTTTACTAGGATAGTTTTTTTTTGTGTTGTAAATAACTATGTAAACAAATAAAATCAAATTATCAAATATTCAAAATCTCTCGAGAACACCTTTAAAAAGACGCACAGGGAAAGTAGGCATATAATTTTCTGAGCTAGGTGGTATCAGAAGAGCCCATAACGGGGCCACTGTATAAAAATATGATATCGAGTAATAAGTTTTTAAAAGTCGGCTAAACTGGTGCCAAAATAACGCAGATCAGATTAAGATGAAAAAAATTGCAAGTCACCAATCTATCATGAAACCAAAAATTTTGTAGTTTTTGCAAAGCTACAAACAAATCCTAGGACTAGCCTGCCTGTATGCGTCGGTGGCGTAAATGAACAAACCAATATCGACGTATTATTTATGACATGACTAAGGTGGAGTCGAAAGTAGGCACTGGTTTATTTTTCTATTTATTTTATAATTCCACTGCGTTTAATCCCGAAAATAGTTTTTAATTTGCAACTAGATATCATTGTACTACTTACACTTAGTCCTGAATCCCGGTATGGCTTCGTTACCAACATTCTATAGGTTCTATAGTTCTATAGGAGGAGTTATTTAAGTACAATGTATATACTATGGGTCTATAGTCTGCAATAAAAAAAATATATTATTGATTATGGGACCTCCAAATCACATCAATCTAGTGTTCCCTCGCATTACCTAACTGTTCAAGAATTCAGAAGAAAACTCCCAATAGTATTTAGAACTTCCATACAATTTCCCAAACATAAATATACCCAGACTTTAAATGCAACTTAGAAACGTTACCACATTACAAAAAAGACTTCAAAACGACTTTAAAATTACAAAGGCTAATAATAAGTTTCAGTTAGTTTGAATTTTAATAAAGTCGTTTCAGAGTTTGTAAGGAACTTGTTCCAAGGGTTTAGACTTCAAATAATAGGGGTTAAAGTATGAAATTGCCGATTTGTACTGAAAATCTAAATTGTATTTTTTTTTAATTTTTAACAAACTTATTTAATCAAAATAGTTGCCATTATTATCTATACATTGCGGCCATCTAATAAGAAGGTCATTTATGCCGTTACGATAGAACTCTGAGGATCTAGACTGCACAAACTGTGTGAAAGAATTTTGATCTGCCTCCTGGAAAGAAACTTCTTGTGACGCAGATAATTGTCCAAATCACAAAAAAAAAATGGTCGTCCGTTAGAGCAAGGTCTGGCGAATATGGAGGAAGACGAATAGTTTCCAACTGCAGTTCCTGAAGAGTTAAAACGGTTTCTTTTGCTGTATGAGGCCTCGCGTTGTCATGGAGCAATAACGGTGAAGGTCGATTCATGAGTCGTGGCTGTTTTACTGCTAATTTTTTCAACATTATTCGTCTTCGGCTGGGTATCTGGGTAGTTTGACTAGGATCGGCGTTCACCGTCTCTCTTAATTTCTCGTTAATCACCTGTCAGGCGGTCTTTTTCATGGCTCGTTCTTCAAGTCGAAGTTTCCACCACGAAAGCGTTTAATCCAAAATCGCACGGTGCGTTCATTAGCAGACACCTCTTCAAATGCAGCATTGATATTGCGGGCTGTTTCTGCCGTTTACTTCCGCGTCGGAATTCATATTCAAAAATTACTCAAATTTTCGCAGTGTCCATCTTTCTTGTTTAAGTTGAATAACAAAAACAATTGAACATCGATAATCAAATGTTTCACATTTTTTAAAAGAAGAACATCACAGAAACCACGTGAAAAAAGTTTCATTCGAAAACCTCAAACCATGAAGACTCTATGGCAATTCAAAAACCTACTAGAATAAAACGGCAATTTCATACTTTAACCCCTAATATTAAGTCATACTAAATTGGCTGCTATATCTACAGTCTTTTCGAACTTAGTTCTAATCCTTTTTTAATATCAATACATAGTATAAAACAAAGTCGCTTTCGCTGTATGTCCGTATGTATGCTTAGATCTTTAAAACTACGCAACGGATTTTGATGCGGTTTTTTTTAATAGATAGAGTGATTCTTAAGGAAGGTTTGTATGTATAATACATGTAAGTACCACGGGCGAAGCCGGGGCGGGCAGCTAGTTATCAATACAATAAAATAATACATCTGTATGTCTGTTGCGATTTTATGATGAAACTGCTGAACAAATTAAAATGAGGCAAAAAGATAGTCTGCAGAGCCCGAAAAATTACATAGGCTTTTATACGGGTGTAGAAATCAGGAATGCAGATGAAACTTCGAAAGATATCCAATAGTTATTATAAATAAAATATTTACATTATCATTACGTATTACAGTCACAATACAGAGCATTTTTTTGTTATTCTTATGAACTTCCACTTTGCGCTACGTATTTTACAATCCCAAATTAGCTACAGTAGGCCAATCACAATAATCATTTCAATCGTTTTACCACTACACATAAACGAATAAAACACTTCACATACGGAATTTCCCCAAAACAAACCGCCAATGTTCACCCAAATAAACACGATTGCGTCAAATCCCGGGGTTTATCACCTTCTTTTATAAATTCCATCACTACAGAAACAACAAAAGCCAAAGGATGAAGCAAAAAGGTTTAATAACGGCGTACGTCGGGTAATTCTCTCTATTTTTGCCGGTCATAACTTAAGGAGAGAAATAAGGCAGCCTGAGTCGTTGGGCGAAACAATAATAAAAATAATAAATCCCCTTCAAACGTGGCTGACAGACGCGAAACTATTCGCCGGCAATTCTAGGGGGGCCATGATTGTAGGACTTTTTGGGATTGTCTTTTTGTGTGACGTGACAGCATGTTATGGAAAACAAAAATGTTCCCCAAAAGAACATCATAAAGCAGTCAAAAAGCCAACCTATCCCTGCAATTAGCCTAATGTATTAATTAACTCAAGCTATTTCGTTTATTTTAATACAAAACTATAAATGCAGCACTAAAACCACTAACGATTTACTACTGCAATACAGTAAAAATAGAACCCAATTTTCGAGCTATCACCCACGAAATTTATGTCCATCATTTGCCTCCAAAGGCACGAAAAAAACAACGTCTCAGACACGCCATGTTTCTTTTATTCCCAAGGAAATGGGATAACACTTAATTTGAGCAATAAAAACAGAAATCTCGCAAATTCATTAAGCTTTTAACGGAACAACCCATAATTATAGAGTCGTTTCACCATTATTAATAACTCATAAAACAATACGAGAAGAAAATAAATTGTTCAGCCTGCCTAGTGAAAATTCTTGGCTTCGAGCCTAATAGTGGCATTACGAATCAGTTTGTTGTGTTTCTTGTAAAACATTTTAACAATTATGTTGTTCCTCTAATCGGTGTGTGCGTAAAAGATGACATAGTTAAACTGTTTTTTTTTTCTAAACTTTGTTTTGTTTATTTCTGATTTAATTGCGAAAAAGTTTTTTTTATTAGTTTGATTGCTCACGACAAAGGTAAAATTATGCGGTCGTAATTTATCCGAAATTATGTGTTCTAAATTTTCTGAATTCCAATGAATATGTGTCATAATACAAAGTACAATAATACGTGGTTTTTATCTAGGCAAGTATTTAAGATGTTATTGACCCCTGTTTTTTTCTCTTAAGCCTAAGTATTATCTGGTGTTTAGCATCTGATGTTTCGAGATATCCTTATCCATGAATTTAGCGACAGCATGGTTACCCTACCAAAATCCCGTCACCGCCAGCAACTCGGTGCGAACCCAAACGAAAATGCGGGAAATTTTTGTTTTACATGCGAAAATGGAGAAATACGCCTTCAAGAAGCTAACATCGAGAAAAACCGTGGAACAATTGAACCGAAGTGTTTCAGAGCGGCGGGAATGACAGCTTTCCAATTCAATAGAATAGGGTTTGATTCTGTTTGTGGCAGCCGTTGTGAGGAATTTATAATTTGGCGCTTTCCTCGATATGGATGTTATGAATTGAAAAATGGCGGCGTCGGCTGAGGAAAATTCAAAAATACAGGGTATTTTGATGACAATTTGTAAGGATGCAGCTACAAAAAACTACCACTGACTAAATGTTCGGTGGGACCATTTGAAGATTTCCCATCTACAAAAGAGGCATTCCCAACTTTCTATTTTAGTGTAATGTACTTACAATTTATTCTCAATGTTTGTCTGTATTTATAGTGCAAATCTAGTTTAATATGTAACACTTCTTGTGAGGTAAAACTTGAGGAAAATGGTGCAAAACGCTCTGCTTGCATAATGCGTTTACAATGGTTAATTCATGGGAACATAGCCATTACATAATAAAAATAATAAGAAAATAGATTGGGAACCTCTCGTTTTGGATATTGGTTAATTGTTTAAACGTGCAAGCACTAGGCACGAAGTTTCTAGTTCTCTTTTTGCGTAAGATGCGTAACTTGTAACTTTTAAACGAGCAACCTCTTAACTAACGGGTTCTATTAGTATTTCAAATAACTAAATCGGGAACGCCTTCAATTATTTGGACGAACACCCGACATTACAACTAAATAAATGGTCTCCCAGTCATAAAACATTATCAGCCCATAAAAACTGAAAATACATCATACCTATACGATTCAATATAAGCACAAAAAAACCGGCCAAGTGCGAGTCGGACTCGTGCACGAAGGGTTCCGTAAATTACAGTTAAATCAACCTATCTCAAAAACTATAAGAGATACTTTGATCAAACCAAAAATCGTTGAAAGAGTTAATTAGCATGCATCACCTCTATTTTTTTTAGAATTTTATGCCCCGTAGTTATAAAAATAGAGGGGGGGGGACATACTTTTTACGACTTTGAGAGCTGATATCTCAAAAACCGTTCACTTTAAGAAAAATGTTTTTTAGAAAACTTTATATCATTTTAAAAGACCTTTCCATTGATACCCCACACGGGTATGTACATCGAAAAAAAAAATTTCATCCCTCAGTTACATGTATGGGGGGCCCCACCCCCAATTCTTTTTTTTACTATTTAGTGTCATATTTTTGTAGCGGTTCATACAACACATATTCCCATCAAATTTCATCACTGTAGTACTTATAGTTTCCGAGTAAATCGGCTGTGACAGACGGACAGACGGACAGACGGACAGACGGACATGACGAAACTATAAGGGTTAACTATGAGAAATTTCCACTTATATGGATAGTGACAACTATTCGTATCACTGAAAAGCAGTAAATAAAAAACTTTTTTACAAAAAAATTAAACCGACTTCCAAAAACACTAAAAAGCAAAAAAAAAACTAATTTTAGGTGCATCGGCCTAGAAGTCGGTGTCTAATGGATGTTACTAAGTTAATTTTGCCACCGACTTGTAGGCCGATGCACCTAAAATTAGTTTTTTTTTGCTTTTTAGTGTTTTTGGAAGTCGGTTTAATTTTTTTGTAAAAAAGTTTTTTATTTACTGCTTTTCAGTGATACGAATAGTTGTCACTATCCATATAAGTGGAAATTTCTCATCAATACAAAGAATATAAGCCCAAATACGAGGTATTTTACATATTCAGTTGTCGAGTCCCCTCGACCTTCTCTGGTCTCCATCATCAGGTCAGCTCCAAACCTTCACTGTTGCAAAGGTCTCGTCAATACAAATAATATAAGCCCAAACACGAGGTAGTTTACATATTCAGTTGTCGAGTTCCCTCGACCCTCTCTGGTCTCCATCATCAGGTCAGCTCCAAACCTTCACTGTTGCAAAGGTCTCGTCAATACAAATAATATAAGCCCAAACACGAGGTAGTTTACATATTCAGTTGTCGAGTTCCCTCGACCCTCTCTGGTCTCCATCATCAGGTCAGCTCCAAACCTTCACTGTTGAATAGTACTTTCAGGCATACACCTGAGTGTTAAGTTTTTACACTATGTATGCCTACAACTTTCGAAGGTTGCCCTCGATTTCTCAGGGTTTCCATCATCAGATCCTGACCTGATGACTATGGGACCATCTGGCAGCTATTTCGCGTCGAACAAAAAAAGAATCACGCAAATCGGTCTATAAACCTCGGAGTAATCGATGTACATACATAGAAAAAAAAAAAAAAAAAAAAAAAAAAAAAAAAAACATACCGGCCGAATTGAGAACCTCCTCCTTTTTGGGAAGTCGGTTATTGCCATTTTGGCTACGGAACCCTAAAAAAGAGTTTTTCATGAAAAACTTCAACTGGCCCATAATGAATAAGTCGGGAGCTGAATTCGGTCCACTTTGCTTCAAAAGGGCTAATTAGCAAACGTGCCAGTTACTCCATTCGTGATACGGAGTTTTATAAACTGCTCTCAATTCAATGCGTCGTGTATGAAAACGTTATGAATACGGAGCTCTAACTAGTTTCAATAATTACTGGCTGTGTCCCACGGTTTTGCCCGAAAATATAAAGAAAAATAGGTATGTCACGCATCCTTAACAAAATGTCAAGTTATATTTTAGATGTCAGTAGATCTGTGTATTTAAATCTGAACAGTGACAGCCGATACGTGCCGATAGGTGATCGAGGTAAGCTATTTATCCAGGTGCGTAAAGTACTTGCAGAAGCCAGTTTTCAAATAAATTGCAAACGCAAAAGAGAAAGTAGACGAAAGAAAACAATGACATTAAAAAAATTCAGATAAAAGTATGTTTTGACGTGATAATCTATACAATATTATCCTGCCTAGATAAACACTATCTAAAGTTATCCATAAAATATCATAGTGCGATACGCTAGTTTTTTTCTATGACTCAAAATTGCTCAATAATTGGGAAAATTGTGCAATTCAGACTACTACCAACCAATCTAAATATACATTTATGTCTGGTTGACACTGGTTAACCCGTTTCTCGTACTAAAACCGATAATTTGTGGGAATCCCGTTAAACTACACTGTAGGTACAATATATCTGAATATTTAAACCTAATAAAACTTTACATATCGTTTTTATGTGACTAATCTGGCATTTTGCCAGTAGGTATGCCAGCACTAGTGATTTTTTTTTCAAACAAAAATATAAACTATAAAGTACGGTCGTTAAAAAGTCGTAGTGGCCTAGTGGTTAAAATACCTACCTCTCAAATAGGAGGCAGTTTGGTTCTATGTCAGGCGAGTAGCAAAGTAGAGTTAGATGCACTTTCTAAGGATATCTTAGACACCAGTGGAAGAGCTAAATAAGTTGAATGTGATGTATTTAGATATTTTATATTTAGTTATAATTTACCTATCATTCAAAAAGTAATTATTGTATTTAAGATAAATCCATCTCCTTCACAGCCATTCATAATCAAAACCAAAACATTTTTCACAGAACACCTCGCCACTCCCCAAAATCGAAACAGAAAAATCCTCGTAAAAAAACAATATCATAATAAAATCTCTAAAAGAAAAGTCCATCCATCTGTTGAACGAAAACACCAAAAAGGCTGGACAGTTACCGTGTAACGCGAGACACGATGGATCATAAACACGAAGATATCAGATTTCGATTCCAAATTAGGATTTCTCGTCTCAGCATGGCACGTATGGCGTAGTGGCCAGTTGCATCGGTTGGGACGCTGTGTGTTGTGGGTTCGATCCTCGGTACATTTAATTGTTTTGGACCTCGGTATAGTGTGCATGTGACATTGAATATTTGGTAAAAGCGCACCGCGCATCTTTTCATCAGAACTAAATCTATGTTGCTAACAATCAAGATATTGTGGCTGTAAAGATAGTCTGGCTGCAGGATCAAGTTATTTCTATGTACATAATTAATTTATTACCATCAGGAGAGAATGTTGATACCAAACAAAGTGTAGAGAAACTGGTTCAAATAAAGTTTAGAAGATATGTCCCACACTAACTCAAAATGCAAGTTAAATACAAGAAAAACGTATGAAGAAAATTCGTCTACTAAAGGTAAGGCGAAAATATTTTCGGTAAAAAGGCTAGGTAACCTGTAGGATTGTGAGGTGACTCGAAGAAATCGGCTCGACTCGACTGCACCACCGCATCGATTTAAGCCCGTATCGGCTAAGCGGTGGGAGGGTTATACTACCCTTATTTTCTAAAGAGTTGAATAACTAGAATTTAGAGATTTTGATAATTCTAAAAATGATAAATAGAGAGATAAATTGAAACACAAAAACGAAGAATATGTTTTAAGATCTCAATTCAGACAGCTAACAAAATAA
This sequence comes from Helicoverpa assulta, assembly GCA_963856015.1. NCBI lineage: Eukaryota > Metazoa > Arthropoda > Insecta > Lepidoptera > Noctuidae > Helicoverpa > Helicoverpa assulta. Next base: position 12,278,564 of record CAWLCW010000012.1, read on the forward strand.
TGCATGCTCGTTTCGGTAACTAGGTAATAATAATAAAAATGAATCAGGGCAAGAATACCAGCTTTAACAGTGGTTTCACCCGCGTCCAATCAAAACTTCTTCGCACACCGGGATAAACATGGGCTGTGTGACAATGAAAGAGTTTTTCAAATCGAACCAGTAGTTCCCGAGATCAACGCGTTTAAGCAAACAAACTTTCAGCTTAACATTGTCAGTACAGAGTATAATTGCAGTGGTCAACAGCTTTACTACTTCGGATAACAATCAGGGCTTACAACTATCCTTCTTATGGATGCATCCTCCTAATCCGATACCAGTGGATTCGGCCCCCTTCATTTTATGTGCCCCTAGTACCAATGCCTCGGATTTCAGTTTTACTGCTATCATAAAACGAGATGGATGATTTTTGATTAGATTTAATTTGTTGGATCGTCGACCGGTGGGAAATGGTGTCTGGTTTGATGTATTAAGTTTTTATTAAAGGGCTGAAATACGGTTTCAAGATATTTTAGTTCGGTTTTTTATTGGAAATGTCTTACTTTTCTGTTGAACTATATTTTAACATTTTCACGTGCTGAGAACTACGTCCCCCATCCAATTATGAAGGACCAATCACTGTAGATGTTATAACATGCGAGCATCATAATCAAACTCAAAAATTAAGAGACAAAAAGTAAACAAATAAATATAAATAGCAACATCACAGCAAAAATTGCATTTTAAAAAAATCAAAACACTCGATTCTCCATAATCCAGTAACATACGCCAGGGGAGAAAATAAACAAATAAAAATGTCGCTCACAAAGCCACCACAACGTTACAAGTAAAGACGATACCCTTAGAACGCTGATCTCTAAACCCTATCCGGACATTCTAATATCGGCCACGAGACGTAACATTCGCACGGATATACCCGGTTAAATACCGTGTAGGGGTGCCGGATAGCCCGGGGGAGAAAAGGAATTCTATTGTTTCAATAATTTAAATTTTTGCCTCTAGTTTTGCTCGAAAGGTTCAATTATTTTGTATTGGGACCGGGTTGTGTGACGTCACAATCATGACGTATATGCTATGAGGTAATCTATGCTATGATTCTTGACTTGACCGATATCAATTACAGATTCCAAGTTTCACCTTTGAATATTACGTCGTCTTCATCCTCTGTCTAAGATATGGTAATATAATTTTCATTTATTTTAGAAGTTCCCTGGGGATGGGGGAAAAAACAACAAGCAACAGTCAGTTATTGAAACAAACCTAGAAGAGACAGTGACCTTATAGTATAGATTTGGTCAACAATAATCCTCGATACACATTCTACAGTACATGTAGATTTGATTGACAATAATCCTAGACGCAAATAGCCCAATGCAAGAAGTGACTGATAGAAAAATGTTTATTGATAGAACATTTATATTATTGAACCATTTAATAAAAACATCTGGAATACCGCATGCCCAATAAAGCGCAGTTACAGTATGATATGACGAGGTACTTGTCGATTCCAGAAATTGTATGATAGTGGTATTATTTAGCCTTTCATGAACGACGTGGTTCCATGAATTCGTTGATATGTTACTAGGGCTTATTTTATTTCATTTAATGTGGAGTTCAATGAATTGGTTTTTAATATTTTGCTACTAAAAAAAGTTTGGGTATAATTTGTAATTTCATAGGCTTTTTTCGCATTTCCATTTTATTTTTATTTTATTCAGTCGAAATATTTTGGCTTCTGCTTTATTCATTATCCAAGAAACATGTGGCGACCATACACGACAATCCACAACAAAAACAGTAAACCAACTGTCAGAAAATGTGGCCACCTCGACATTTGGAAAGCAATTCCCATTTCCCACCGTATAATTCCGACTATTCAATTCAGCAAACAGATAAATCAAAGAAACAATTCGTTGCATTTCCTCGCATCCCTGAGAAGATACGTCCAAATCTACACTGGGGGAAATTGAACTGTTGTTCTGCAAATGTATTAGTACATTTATTCGCGCTCGATGCATCCCGCCTCGATACCGTACGATAATATTTTAACTTTATCTCGAATACTGTAACGAGAATTCTTTGGGTGGTACAGTCTGAAAATATTTGGGAGTCACCAGTTGGCCAATAACACAATACTCGCAAAAATTCCCATTTTAATGAGATAAAAATAAATAATTTTGATAAATTGAAATTACACAGAGTGCCATACGATGTGAAAACTAATTTTACACAAATACGAGTACAAAAATATCATCATAAAAAACAATACCACTTTATACATAAATAAGACTTGAATCCTTTTTTAGGCCGTTTCCAGATACCAAATACATTCCTTTCATTTGCATAACGCACATAATTTCATTTTTATATTAACTTTTGTCAAAACCGTCTAAACCTTGAAATACTAAGCTTAAGCAGTCATTCAGTCAAACACAATGCCTACTGAACATAATTATATTTAGATAAATAATACAAACTATATTTACAAAACTTAAAATTACTTTATATTACTAAAAATCTACAAACTAAAATAAAAAGAATAATAAAAATATAAAATAACCAGCTGACTATTAGGCGTCAAAGTACTACTTATATGCAAAAGAAAAACCATCTTGACCAACTGCAAGTTTCCCACCATTTTTCTACTCTACGCCATTCACAAAGGACAGGGCAAAAGCGACAAGGCATGTTTATATCCTATGGCTGCGCAAAAAGTGCAGTTCCTGGCTACCTCTTTAACATAATAATAGATTTGGGCTAGCAGCAATTTATTTCTAACCAGCGGGCTGCCGACTCGAGAATCTTCGCTCTGTAGTATATTGATTTTAGGTGTTAACTTTAATGGTTTCATGAGATTTTATTGGCTGTGGTAATGTTGGCAGTTTAGGTCTAGTGGTGTACAGCAAATACTTGGAGATTTGTTTTAAAGCATGTTGACTTAACGTCGCATGGTAATCTACAATATAAGTTAATGATAGTTGTAAGATACACACACACACATAAGACAGAAAATTCACATAAATACTAAACTCACCAAATCATAAGAATTGAAATCGTTTTACCACAATCACATAAAAATACAATAAACACAAATCGTACAACAATATTCGCCATCATTTTACTCTGATTTGTCATTGTCATCACTCAGAAGTTCAACAAATCTTAAAAAAAAATGCATCAGAATTTTTATGGCCAGTCTTTTATTAGATATACAAAACTTTTTAGTGGCCCGAAAAAATAAAAAAGAGATCTTAGTTACGAGTACAAAAGTAAACTGTCATTGTTCTAAGTAGTCTTGTGTCAATTTTCATTGTTAAAATATTTCGGATAAAACTAAGTTTCCCGAAAACTTCTCAAGAATATTCATGAAAAGAATACACCCATGAGATTTCTCAAAATACGTGAAAAGTTTCTCCCAGAACACCGCTACAAATATTATTATTAAACTGAAAACCGAGTTACAAGGAAACCCACTTCAATTCCTTTGAAGACCTCCCAAAACCATACGAGGTAGTTCCATTACAAGCAGAAATTTCCCTGAGCCTTACCCACCGTGAAATATGTAAAAAGTAATGAGAATATCCTTCGCCATAACGAAATCAACGCACAAAACATTTTGTCATTATTTAGACCAAGTATTAAGCTTATTACTTCAAGACTTTGCCATTTTAAAATCATTTTAAAATACACAAAAACCAACCCTATTACTTAGGGTACAAGAATCAATGCAACAGCAAAATAGTGATGAGCAATCTCAGTCTTATGTCTCTGTGTTTGAAGAAAAACTTTGTCAATCCCTATGAGGTGTATAAACCGGCTAATAAAGACGTAAGTAGGTTGCAACTTAATTTGGCAACTCAAAGTTTAGGTCTCTGAAATAGGTGTTTGTTTAAAAAACGACAGGAGAAAAATCTTGGTCTTTTGTTTAAGGTTCTGTATAGAAAGAAACGTAGAATTTCCCAAGACTCTTTTCTATTTAAAAAATCATGTATTAGCCTAAAGTTAAAAGCATAACTGCCTTTTTAGGATACTAACGGCCAATTTCTTAATCAAAAGTAAAAACCAAAGTAAAAGTCAAAGTTATGTCTAAAGTAAAAGTAACGGTCAAATTCGTTTTTTCTATTAGTTTTGCTGTAACTTTAGCCTTGAAAAAACGAATTTGACCGTTACTTTTACTTTAGACATTACTTTGACTTTTACTTTTGATGAAGAAACTGGCTCTAACAGGTCATTTCGAACAATTGTACTTCTGATGTCTCATCAATTGAATAGGTTGGTGTTAAATTGGTGAAATCTTGATGATATCAAGTCCATCAATCTATAATGATTACACATTTGTATGAAGCTACGATGAAGCAGCTACATGTGCAAGCTTTCAATGCATTACCGAATGTATGTCCAAAGGTTCTTTGCTCCCAGGAACCCAACTGTAAAGGAATAGATGGCGAGCTCCAGCAAAACCCCGTTTCTCATTTAAAATCCTCGTAAAACGTCAAGAAAATGTTTTGACACTGTTCCTAATATAAATTTAGGGAGTGTACACACTTGATAAGGTAAGTTCGCTCGTAAAAGCCAGCGAATCAAGGCGTTGCGATAACGCTGGGTTTTATCCCCGTCTGAAAGGAACTTTGTTCCTCTTCTGGTTATTTTTTGAAGTAATGACGGATTCTGTTTTGGAGATTTATTGTTAATTTTGCAATTTTTACTTGATGCGTTTGGATAAGGTGCGGTGGATGTTTTGATTTTGGTGAATATTTTTTGTTAACTAAGTATAAGGTTAAAATATATATATAGATATGTATTGTCTGACCTGTATATGCAGAAGTCTTACATACCTCATCCAAAAAATTATATTAATGATAATTGAGTATTGTCTGTTGGTCTAACGAAATCTAAGATATTACTATTCTTTTATGTGATTGGTAGTAGGTACATCATCATACAGATTATTTATTTTATTTTATCTATGTAAAACTTTTATCTCCATCCCCCAGTATATCCTTCCCCTAACATCTTCAATGCGTTCGTCATTTCCGTGGAGTTTTTTACGATTCGTCCCGAAACGTCAAGTTAATCAAATAGTACCCTAACATGGGAAATGGTTTTAATTAAACTTCATTGCGTAATTCTTTCTGTTAAGAGTTTTATTAACGTTTTATATACGGTTTATGAGCTGCTCTTGTTATATCTACGTTTATTTTTTCATTTTTAATTCATTAAATGCGGAGCGTGGTTTTGTTTTCTGGTATTATAATTTTGAAAGTTAATGGAATTTTCAGAAAAAAAAATGAATTTGTAATTAATGGTGGTGACATAAAATAACGATACTTTTTTGTACCATTATGTATAACAGCGAAATTAACAATATAGGTATGTAGGATAATTTTTCACGCGAAATTCTACATCAAAGATCCAATCACAAGTCAAAACCAATATTGTTTGTGTCATTTCAGCAAATTGTTAGCACATAAAAAATCAGAAGAAACCCCTGTCAATCGAAATCCAATTGTCCTAAAGTGCTAGTACAGAATCAGTGAACGTGAGAGCCGAAAAATCTATTTTACAAATGAATAAACAAAATAAGCGGCGCTTCCCTTTCAAGAAAATTACTTAGAAATATGATGGTATACAGGGGGTTTCGATTTGGGAACACACTATTTTGATAAATATTTTTTTATTTAGGTTTTTCTTGAATGAATTCCAATATTATTTACGATGATGTGATATATAGAACTGGTGTATGAGGTATTCGTATGTGAAAGGTGGTCGTTTTAGGAGCTGCTGTCCTTTTGTAATTTTGGAGGGAAAAATTTGAAATTTCAACCAAAGTTTTTGACTTTGATATTTTTTTTTGGGATTGATGCCACAATAAAATGCAATTTTCTTTAATTTTTATTATATGGGTCACTTTATCATCATTTATATTGCATGTAATTTTCATTGTCTGTTTAATATCAACTCTGTTCTGGTTAATACAACGCGAACATTAGCCACGGTCACCGTATCAGGTATCTTCAAATTACAGTCATTAAATGCAAATTTAATTAAACAAATTGTAGAGATCTAATAAATCAATTTGCACACCATATTTTATAAAAAAAAATTGAATCCATAGTAGTAATTAGTTATTACTTTCATTAATAGAAGAAAAAAAAACTTAATATTGTTGTAAAACATAAATACTATGCAAATCGAACTACTAATTAACACGTATATAGCTTCCTTATAATTATTATTATTTAAAAATATTATAAACATCTCCATTAGAAGCTATACAAAAATGGCAAAAACTTTATAATAATATATGTAACGTGGAAGTCGTGCAACGTGCATTGAATTTTATTAGTTTCCTTATTTAACCAAAAGGCATACTAATAAAAAGCGTGTTCCATTTATCATTAATTGAATATCTTTTTATTCATAGGTACGATGATGGATGACGACCCAGAGGAAGACCAAGGAAAAGTTGGAGAGAAGACTCGGATGGCTTCCTCGCGGACTGGCCACACACAGCGATCAACAGAGATATATGGAAGGCTATTGAAAGGCCTTTGCCCAGCAGTGGGACAGTATAGGCTAAATAAAAAAAAATGGTATGTTCGCATTTTCTGAGTATCTTCAAATTAATTCAACATCCGAAAAATAACAGCCTGTACACAAAATAAGGCGGGCGTCACACGACGAGGGCGATGCGTAACGCGTCATCGAACATCACAGGGCAGGCATTGTTCTAAACACACCATAGGAAACCAGCCTAAGTGATTGTTGACTTCCATTCTGTCAGTAGCATGTGAATTTTGATAGTTATGATAAAATATTAAGTTAATTTATGATTTTAGGCGATTAGTGATACTTAGGTATATGGTGCATTACAAAATTTATTTAAGGTTTCCTTCTAAGTATAAACTATGACTGCTGTGTCTTTCCAGCATATTTATTTAGCCAGTCCTATAAGGTGAATTATTAAGTATAAGGTAATAAGTATTATTAGTAAGGTAGTAACTATTATTAAGATATAAGGTGGATTATTAAGTCAAAATGAAAAAATCTGATTAGCTCATTTTTTTTGTTTTTTTTTTTTTTTTTTACTTGACTGGTATTGGATGTTTTGCCGTCAATTTTCCATATATTTACGCGAACCTATTATATAGAAACCAAAATTGAAGTAAGTAATAAAGTCACCACCTTTGAATTGCAACCCACCTCCTTTTTTGGAAATTGGTCAAAAAATCAATCATCATTTATCTGTAGTTTTTATGGCATCATTATTTAAACTTCACAATGAACATTTAGGGAAGACTGTTACTCAATAACACCACACTAAACACTGCGATTGGTACTGATCAACGTAAGTGATAGTCAATTTTAATTTCGTTTAATGGTATGCGTGCAACCAATCGCTTTATTATCCTGGACGAAATTGTAAATTAATTTCATAATAACCGGTAAACGGACACGACGGGTATCGGCGACCGATACAAAATTAAATTCACTGTTTTGCCTGGATATATGGAATGCTTAAAATTATAGATTTCAATGTTATACAGGGCTTTTTAGTGCTTCGAAAAAAGCTTTTTAGTGTCGAAATTACACTTAATTTGTGTCAATTGAGAAAATTAAGTATTTATGGATTTTTTGGTAATATTAAGCTGTGCATTTTATATGTTTTCTTTTTTGTTAATACGGTCTCATTGCGGTAAAATAAGACTACGTTAATTTGTAAGTCCGTGAGAAAAAAAGCTTGTCATCATTTAGCCAGCCTTTTTCCAACTATGTCAAAGTGTGTATCCAGTCTAACCTTAGACAGCTGAATAACAGTGTTTTAAATGGAGCGATTGCTTATCTGGACTGCCGAAAACAGGCATGTACAAACTCCTAAATAAGAACCAATAAAACCAAATTGGAGGTCAAAACTCGCCATCTTCACACGCGTTGGTGGTCTACACTTCAAGAACTTTATCTTTTCCTTATCAAATGTCGTTGGTGGCACGTGACACGGTTGCGACACGTCCACGACACGTCCACGTTATGGCTGGCCAACACGGAAGGTCCGACTTGATTGACACTACTTATTTATTCATTCTCGTGTCCTTTAGAAGGGTTGGGTCAGTTTTGGCCCCTACTAGCGGTAATGGAGATTTAGATTTGAGTTTTTAAGAGAAGAGAGTAAGATGTTGTTTTGGTAATAGAAAAAAACTGCACGACTTAATGAGGTCGATACATTTGACAAACATGCGAGAAGGAAGGCTATGTTTTGCAACAGTGGCTTGCATTTTAGATTTAAGTATAAGAGGAGTATTTCGTTATTGGTTGAGTTTCTACTAATTACTTAACTAGATATATGATTGATCAAAAAACCACAGTTTAGGAAACCTATCCTTTTTAACCGATAGAAATGTTACGGAACTTCGAAACTTTCGACTTCCAAGTGTAGGGCCCATTTTTGTTTGCGGTGCCTCTTGGACCCTTTAAATACAAATAACCTTACCTTCTGGGAACAATGTTTATGAGCTTTTCATTGAACGGAGGTCACTGGGAGGGGACGGGAGGGAGGATGTTTGACGTAAGTAGTGTAAAGTCTACCTTGGGACGCGTTCCTTATTTGTCAGGTCATTAACTCGTAACATGCTCCAGCGAAGATATTTGTCTTCTCGTGTTTGTCAGTAAATATTGTGTGTGTGTGTGCGTGAGGGTGTGTGCAAGTAATTGGGGATTAAATGGCCGGAATTATGAGATGTTAACTTGTGTTGTGATAATACTGTGGTTTATGGTCCTTGGGAAGTAGAGTTGTGTGTTGATGGAGTGATCTTTAAGGATGTCAAGTTTGGAGGTTTTCGATTGAAAAGTATGTATTATAATGGGTATACAACGATACGTCATCCCTACCAATACTATAAATGCGAATGTAACTCTGCCTGTCTGTCTGTCTATTACGCTTTCACGTCTAAACAACTGAACTAATTTTAATAAAATTTGGTACAAAGACAGAGTTGACCTTGAGAAAGAACATAGGATAGTTTTTATCCCGGACTCTTGAAGAATTCTCTTGGAAACGCGATATAACCGAACTCTACGCCATATTTACAACTAGCTCCAAGCAGCAGCTAGCAAATTATGTAGGCATTGAAAAATACAAATGAAATAATTAACTATATAAAATATGTATGTCAAACCGCGAACATTACCTATAATCTATCGAACCCAAAGGTCTGAGCTAAGTCGTTGACCCTGTCACTCAGACGAACTAAGTTGCCGTCTAAATTCATTTAAATACTGATAATATTGATAACCGCCTAGACGTGGTCAATGACCTCTTTTATCATAATGACCTTCACTGCTACCTAATATTTTTTATTCCGTATTATTCCAATAAATTCTGACGTCATAATTTTTATGAGTGTGTCTGCATAAAAACTTGGAGTGTCATGTTTTTTTGCAAAATCATCAATAATTTCACTAACAGTTTTATCACTTTCATCAATAATCTTTTGATAAATTATGATAAAGTTGACATTGTTTTTGTGTCAAAATGCAAATGGTGGTAAGTCATTAGGTAAGTTGGTTCCCTCGCGATCTTACCTGCTTAGGTTTAGTTGGTTTAATTAGCTCTTATGCTTTCTTAAGAGAGGGTCAAAGTTTCCTTCTAAACCTTTCAGTAGTTGTTTCGTTTTTAGAAGATAGAATTTCTTTATTGTACAATTTAAGGGCAAATAATAACTTACACAGTTATTATTTGCCCTATGTTCAATTTTCTAAGTAAACAAGTGTTTCGGATGGTACGTTAAACTGTAGGTCCCGACTGTCATTGAACATCCTTGGCAGTCGTTACGGGTAGTCAGAAGCCAGTAAGTCTGACACCAGTCTAACCAAGGGGTATCGGGTTGCCCGGGTAACTGGGTTGAGGAGGTCAGATAGGCAGTCGCTTCTTGTAAAGCACTGGTACTCAGCTGAATCCGGTTAGACTGGAAGCCGACCCCAACATAGTTGGGAAAAAGGCTCGGAGGATGATGAATTGTTTCAATTAAAACAGGCCTTATCACAATATGTTGTGTTAGGCACGACTCACGCGTCTATCACTAATCCCCCTTTCCTCAATATTTCATCATGTAGGCAGCTATTTAAATTAATACCTAAATATGTATTTGTTTTTAATACCGTTCGGGACTTGTTCAAACTTGTCCGGCTTACTCATAGTATGTATAGTGCAATAATCTTGTTATTTATGAAATAGGTAACGCTCTGCCTATTCATTTTATTATTGCCTATTCAGCTATATTATGCATTTTGTGAAAGCTTAATAAGCAATTAATATGAAGTTAAAAACTTACCTTTTCATTGATAATGTTAGCAAGGCGGTGCTACTTACAAGGTTTAAATAGAAAAGAAGAATGAAAGAACATAATATTATATGATAAAATAAGACAGGAGACTATTCTACATAAGGAATTGCTGATGTTACATCTACAAGGAAATTCTTTGCAAAAATGAGGCAGATATCTGTCATTAGATTTTCAGGGGTGAAAAAACCCAAAATGTATGACTGGTTGAATAACGGAAGTTACCGATAGCACAATCAATTCAAAGTCCTTATCCAGTAAAAAAGACTTAAATACATATAGGTGTCATTTCAGCTATTCCATCTTGCATCTTTTTTCTTTTCTATTGTACAAATGACGTCTTTTTGAAGTGGTAGGTACAACACTGTCTGAGATATAGTGCACGAAAAAAAAACAAGTAGGTAAGTCGTTACAGCCTTTTTATCGTCCCACTGCTGGGCACAGGTCTCCTCTCACACGGAAAAGGATTGAGCATTAATCACCACGCTTGCTCAATGCGGGTTGGTGATTTCAGACTTTATAGTCCAGGTTTCCTCAAGATGTTTTCCTTCACCTTTTTGTCCGCCATTGATGTCCAAGATGTACTTAGAAAAATACACAGATTAAGTTTTAATTCACACCTTTCGAAATACCGAAAACATACCTGTTTTAACATAATACATACTTACATACATTTATAAATAATGCTCTGCCATGTAACGTGAATGGCAGTTACCCACATCACATCTACATGACAGCCATTTTCAGTTTTATAACTTTTACCAAAATAAAATGTTACCTTCGCGTCTGTTTGGTGTTTATTTTTATGTATTTACCTGTCGTTTGCATGTTTGTGTAGGTATGTAGGTGAAGTATAGTTTGGTGTGTTGTGTTTCTATGTTACATTGACAATTTTTTTTTTACTACTGTTTAATTTGTACGATCAAGTTTCAAAGTTGTTTTCAGAAAAAAACTTGTAGGTATTTTATAGGTGAACTTGGGCCTAATTGATTTAGTACAAATGTGTATTGTTTTCATTAATATAAACTACGAAAAAATAAAATATAATTTTCATATATAACCTTCAATAATACCTACACCAAAAAAACACGCAAATAACACCATTATTATTACCGAATCAAATGTCATCAGCGCAGGCAATTTCGAGCCGACCTACCTATCATATGATCGTGACGTCACGATCAAAATATTAGATAACGAATACAAGGTGACACGATGATAAAAAATATAGGAGTTCAATGACCGCGTTATCACCACGACCTCAGAATCACCGATAGTGTATCGCAATGGGTTCGCGCTAAACAATGTTTTGGAATACGAATATTATCTACGTAAGTACTGGTTTTTATGGGATTTTGTTTTCTTAATAATGGTGTTAGGGATTTTCAGCTGTGTGGGAATAGGTATGTATTGATATTTCGTAGAATTGTGGTTGTATTTCCTGAAAAAAAAAATTAAAGTTAGTATTTTATGAAATGAAACTCTCTTTCTCATAGATAGTAACCAAATTAATTTAATTGGAGAGTGACTCACGATACCTATTTGGTCTTAGAAATTGAGCTTATATTGAATTGTGTCTCTAAATACCTACATAAAGGTACCTCCTAGGCAATTAAATATTGTTGTCTCTTCGGTTATAATTTTTAAAAAATTATAAACCAAAACAGGCTATCGGAGCCACAAACCAAACTAGCTTGAAAAATATTATTTTCCTTAATTCTAAATAGGTGAGTATGAGTATATTTTTTGTAAACGCTTCTAACGCGAAATGTAACCACAGCGGTGTTTATTTAATATGACACCAATAATGTTTAATAATGATTTTTCATTTATATTCACATAGATTTCAATTAATATATCAGACAGAATTTCATTTGTTAACATAGGTTTAAAATAAAAGTCCTAATTTTTGTTTTTAACAGTAATGCGCCATGTTATGCCCGGAAGCGTACAAATATGTAACTTTCATAATAATTCATTTTCACAGAATATCCATGAAGTTTCGTGTCAGTTCTTCTCCATGGGACTAACTTTTTCGAACCATGATGACACGTATTAACCAATATGTGGCTACCTATTTCTAAAATAATCTGTAACAAGTTTACATGAAAATAAAACCCTTGACTTTGATAAACAATAATACTTGGTTTAAAATCTAATATGGCGGACGTCCATGAATCATAGTACCAAACAATTAACCCAGATACAGCGATCGAGGCATAAACTCCATGAAATTATAAATTATGTAGGAAGTAACGCTGATGAATCAACTGGTTGCATGCTGCACTCAAATTGCACACTAACTTTGGAGTTAATACCATTTTATTGTAGCTAAAACTTTAGTATATTATTGAAAAGGATTTTATATTTTATATAGGTAGACCGCTATTTACATACCTATATATTTGGCCTGTGTAAGTATTTAATCAGTTACCACCAGACTTTGTTGCAAGCCTAGGTGTCCATAGAAAGGATACTTTAAAGTGTGTAATACAAGCTGTTGATTTGCATCCGCGCCATAGTCAAGGACATAATTATACTAATGATTCTCAACCCAAATCAACAAAAAAATTGGTACAAAAATTTTTGATTTTAATTTTTTTTCGGAAATCCGTCAATGTCATCTAGCCGTATTTAAACTTGGCGCGTGTGTTACTGGCCTTAAAACCGTGCTGCGCCCTCACACAAACGCAAACACAAAGAGAAATTCATAAATTTCATTCATAAAATTGGATTACTTCTGAAATACTATGACATTACAATGACAAAAAAAGCAGTGCATATTAGCTATTTCCCGTCTACTGTAATTCCAATCGATTATTTACGTATTTTATGTCCTCCTCCTGAAGTATGGCACAAATGCAAATCAACACCTTGTAATGACCTTTTCTATAACTACATCCTAGTAAGCCAACACAACATAGCCAACTCTAGCAGTAGTCTATTTCATATTAGTCATCGAATATACAGGCAATTCCTTAAAGTCCTACTTCCAGCCTATTTAGAACGCTCATACTCTCTAAAGGCAGCCATTTTAAGGCCTTGCGCGTACGCAGTAGTAAGTATTCATTTTGTAAATTAAAAGCTAGCATCAATGGGCCAAAGGTACCTTAACCTAGATGGTACCCTCCTCAAATATATTTTAAAAACAGCACACATTTAGATAAATTTCTAGCTTCCTTCATGTAATCAAATAGGCCACGCCTTTTAATGACGTCATCGACTGGACCAACCGTGCGTAACACGTTCGTGCGTGGCAATGGAAGAGCGTCCTAATATTTCGGACATGGCCTAAACACCGGAGCGAAATTATGATCTTCGTTGAAGGTGTTACAAGAATTCTGAGAAATATGTTTCTCGTAAGTAGGTTAATCAAGTCGTGGTGGCCTAGTGGGTAAAGAACCAACCTCTCGAGTATGAGGGTGTGAGTTCGATTCCAGGTCAGGCAAGTACCAATGCAACTTTTCTAAGTTTGTATGTACTTTCTAAGTAATCTTAGACACCAATGGCTGATAAAAAGGTGAAGGAAAACATCTTGAGGAAACCTGGACTATATATATATAGTCTGAAATCACCAACCCGCATTGAGCAAGCGTGGTGATTAATGCTCAATCCTTCTCCGTGTGAGAGGAGGCCTGTGCCCAGCAGTGGGACGATAAAAAGGCTGTAACACATAACACAGGTTAATCAAATAAATTAGCTATGCGAAATTAAATTAGTAAATAAGTTTTTTACTATGCTTACACTTCCTACAAATTTTTTCGTCATGGTTAAAACCGCCATATACTGAAAACTTTTAGTCGGCCTATAGTTTGCTCAGACTCTTAAGCAGCATGGAGATGTATGCAGCGAAAATTCCAAAGATGAAGTATCATCCTACTAAAAACTTTAATTAGACAGTTTTCTGACAGTTTAGTCTACAGTTTTCGCCCATAAAGAGATATCAATTAATAACTTAACTTCAACATAAAAAAACAGTAAAATCCCCTGAAACAAATAAATACTAATGCACCTAACTCCACATATTTAGCATCGGCACCTAACCTTGCAGTTTATCTAAAAGTGAGTCAGTACGTCCAGTGCAGTCGTTTCTGGTAACTCGCCCTTCATATATCGTGCGTCTCAAAGTAACTTAAATACTTAATAACTACACTCTGGGTCAATGTTGCATCGCATGATTTTTACTACTAATCTGTATTGGGATAATTGCTTTGGTTTATTAAACTTAGTAAGAAATAAGCATGTCATTATTTGTGAGTCGGTCTGTATTTATTTTAAGTGTGGTGTTTGAAGGCAGTTTCGTTGGACGTTACAATTCAATTTTTCATGCCACATTTTAAAACATAGTACCTAATCATTTGTCTCATTTTAGGTAAGGCCTCTGCCTCGAATTTCGCGGGCAGCGGGGCGGCAGCGGCGGCGGCGCGGGCGGTCACCGTTTGACTGGAGCTCACCGCTCGTTGCCCGCTCCCCGCGCCGCTGTATTCGAGGGCCGGTCCATTTGATTATACGCGTAAGATCCTGCCGCTCCCGCGCCGCCGCCGCTGACGCCCCGCTGCCCGCAAAATTCGAGGCAGAGGCCTAAGTATCATACGATGTAGTATTGCTGTAATTGGTGAAGTACCTTTGGTAAATTAACAGGCTTGTGCTTAATTGTAATAGGGAACAAGCCTATTTGTGCACACTATTTGTGTCATTGAAAAAAAAAAAGAGTTTAACATGCACCGGTACCAGTAAGTATAATCCTAATTTCGAGAACAATACGTATAACGATAATTAAAAATCTAAACGACGACAGTTTCAGGATAGCCTGACATAAGGACTATGAATCAAAATTGACGTCACCACTTTCAACAAGTTACAACAACTCAATAACCAATATCTAAATTACTATATCCTACTTATAAACTAATCAAAGATTTACTAGGTAAATCTTAGACACCAATGGCTGATAAAAAGGTGAAGGAAAACATCTTGAGGAAACCTGGACTATAAAGTCTGAAATCACCAACCTGCATTGAGCAAGCGTGGTGATTAACGCTTAATCCTTCTCCGTGTGAGAGGAGGCTTGTGCCCAGCAGTGGGACGATAAAAAGGCTGTAACAAAACTAATCAAAAACTCTCAGACATAACATCCTTTAAACTGAAAAGTTAATCACTTTATCAGTGCCTACTGATTACGAAAATGCGTCTAAAACAACAAACACGCTTTACAAAGCAACTTTCTCTGTACCCAGACAGTGATGACGAAATCAGCTGATAACAGGTAATATAAACAGTTTCTTATCACTTATCGCCATCTGACCTTGGTGGTAAAGAACTCCTGGGGACGTGATCTTGGCATGATGCAAGGTAAAATGATGATTGATGAGCTGATTATCAGCCGGTTTATTTGTTGCTCGTTTTTGAGTTTATTGGTGTCGTTTAAGTCGGGTAAATCCCTTGGTGGCTTGTTATGTTTGAATTTTTCCAGTGGTTTCTGGTACAAAAAATGGGAATTACTTCGTGCATCTGGAAAACGTAGACTTTTGCCTTCCTTGATAAATGGGATAGGAATTATAAGTAATCTGACCCGAAAAGATTTTATTTTAATTGAACTAGTGATTAATGCTCAATCCTTCTTCTTGTGAGAGGAGGCCTGTGCCCAGCAGTGGGACGATAAAAAGGCTGTAACAGTGAACTAGTAAGTTTCTAAATATAATAGCGCGTCCAAACAAACACACTCTTCAGCTTCGTAATATTACCTCTAGATTAGGTTTTAAAATTGAATGGGAAATTCTTCAGGAAATGGACGATCGGCTTGAAGTCATCCAATAATTAATTCATTGCAAATTACACATTTTATCACTTACTACCGTTTACGTATATGTATAATGTGACTCAAAGTTCCTAGTTGAATCATTTCTTGGTAATGAAGTTTTCATTTTGAGAACTGTCGGGGAATTTCGATATTCGATTGCAGCACCCTTATCTTTTGAAATTGTTAAATGTTAGTCATTTTCTGATAAGAAATATTTTTTATAACTATCCTAGTCTATACAGAATGGAATTAATATAAGCTTATGCTTACTCTACTTGCTTTGGATAGTATTCTGTCAGTATATTATGATAATATATCTTCAGCTGTTTCAGGAGTATTAAGGTATCAAGGGGGCTTAATAAAAGTGACAGACTTTCAAATCGGACCAGTAGTTCTTGAGATAAGCGCGTTTAAGCAAACAAACAAATTCCTCACCTTTATAACATTTTATGATACACAGACCTATAGCTACACGATACGGGTGGTCAACAAAAAACCCTCCACCTAATAAATTAACTTTATTCAGTAATAATTAATTAATATTATTTATAGGTACGTTATCTGCATATCCCGTGCAGGGTAATAATGATTCATTGGTTCCCGATACCTACGTGACTGTGGACTTGTAGTCATATCTAGTAATACTAGTAGCTACGTGTTTATAATTTGTATTCGTTATTTCGTCAGACAGTTTTAATGTGTGTTCATCGACACCTGTGGTTTTTAATTGCGTTTAATTTAACCTAGGATTGATAAGTTTTGTTTAAGCTATGATATGGGACTTTGCCATAAAATTATGGATAAAAGAAAGACTAATATCTTTTTTTCTGTTACAGATGGCTGGATTGGTCAAGTCTGAAATTCCCAATCCGCCTTAAGCAGCATCTTCTTTGTACCAAAAGAGACCTATGTAGACCCTGCAGTTTGACAATAAAAAGGCTGATAACATTTCCATAGGTAACAAACAAAAGGTAAAGAAAACAAAATTGTTTTTCCCACAATTTCATAACATTGGTAAATGTGCATCAGACATAATCATCTGATACCGTGGATCATCACGGAATTAGCTCATAATCAGTCAAGTCCTGATGCAAGACAATATTGATATCCTCGGGTCACATTGTGTATTGACGTTTCGTGATGACGGTAATGACAATTGACGTATGGCGTGACGTAAAAATGTCAATGGGGGTAAACGTGTTGAAACTAAAGTAAATATTTGGAAAACTAATGAGTGGGACGTGATTTAAGAAAATGCGTTTGCATTAAAATTTTATAGTAAACTTATATTTTTTGTACTGATGTACTGAGCAGATTCTCCTGACATATAATTATGATATCGGTATTATGATGAAACCTAGGTTTTTATTGGAGGCCATTCAGATGGGTTTCCTTCTCTCATAAAAATACAGATAGTACTTAGATAAATACGTCATCATAGCTAGGGGTGCGGCTACCTTTTATTGTTTACTAGCTTCTGCCAGCGACTTCGTCCGCGTTAGATTCGGACTTTGTGCAAAGAGAGGAAGAAATAATAATCACCAGCCTATCCAATTATCCAAATCTATGCGTTCCTAGCCTATTACTACTTAGCTTTAACCACTAAGGCTGCACACGCGACGGATGCTTAAAAAATGGAGTAACTTCTCCCGATTTCCCAACATTTCCCATCACTGCTCTGCTCCTATTGATCGTAGCGTGATGAAAAGTATCCTATAACCTGCCCAGGAGTATGAAGAATATTTGTGCCAAGTTTCATTAAAATCCGTCGAGTAGTTTTTGTTTCCATAACGAACATACAGACAGACAGACAGACAGACAGACAGACAGACAGACAGACAGAAAGACAGACAGACAGAAAGACAGACAGACAGACAAAAATTTTACTGATTGCATTTTTGGCTTCAGTATCGATCACTTATCACCCCCTGATAGATATTTATTTTTATAAGTATAGATTTTAGTATTTACTTTAACACCAAATACAAACATTAAGCTGACAACACATTAGCTGTTTATTGCGTGAGCTTGCTAAGGTCGCATGATTTTAATCTCTTAAGTATATATCTACTTGATCGTGCAATAAAACTGCAAAATAAATACAAAAATACTTCAACACTGGGAGTGCTAAATTACTGTGTAAATTGATGATATAATTACTGAAACAAGTACATGAATCTTTTGCAGCAAAAAAGGTGTTAATAGTGTGTAGTTTTTTTATGTTATTTGAAGGGTAAATATGTCTGTAGGTCACCTGCTAGTAAATGCTTGTAGCCTATTTGGGTTTCGAATTTTTTAGGCATAGCAGATGCATTATTTTTTAGACAGGTATGAAGGTGTATAACGATTTTATAACTAACTCGCCCACGTTTCGGTTTATAACCTTTCTGAATAATTGGGCTATGCAACTCATCAAGAACTATTTACCAGTCTGCGGCAGAATGAAGAAGAGGAAACGAAAAACAGACGCAAATCTGGCAAAAAGATGTCGTTATTAGTATGTAGGGTAAATGACAATGCGACTAAAATAAGTGAAAATTGTGAAGCCCAAGTGAGGGTAATACTTCAAAAACTACAAAACTTAACGGGGACGCCGCTAGCTGACATCAGTCCACCCGTGACCACGGTCGGTGCGATCCCGCCGAAACGAACGGGAAAAAAAGGTACTGTACCTTCATATACAGTATACGCGTTTAAGTTCCGATTATTTATAATGTGTGTTCACGATGCTTCAGATTCATAAAGAGCCACTAAACGTATGTAAGCTTCTACTACTTTCTAGAACATAGTTACTCCTTAGATGACTTTAACAAGTCACCACAGGTTCATGAAGGGATACTCAATAAATACCTTACTATTCTCAAAAGATCAGGCGTTATCGTCACCCCTTCAAGGAAACATACTCGATGTGCCACTAAAAATAGCAGCGATAAGGCTTATCATAGCGACAGATTGTCTGCAGTTACGATTGGCGAATGAACCGCGCTTTGAAGCCGATAATGTTGATAGGAATGTTCGTATGTCTGTGGGCGATATATTGGCTTTGTATTGTGGCTGTTACAGTTTATTTTCTGTTGTAAGTAAAAAAGTATATAAGTTTTTAAATTGAGTACCCCCCATCTTTGGTAGTTGGTTGAAATGTGTCTGGTGATGCTCTGAAAGTTTTGATTTGATTGTGTTGTATTTTGGAGGATTCAATACCTATAATAACTTGACGTTATTGTCCAGTTAAGTTAAGTGACGAGATCTCTAAGAACTTTTTTTAAACTGTCCGTATTTATGCAAAATGGAACCACTCGACAAATTTCGTTTTTTACTTTTTTTGAAGAATACTAATGTAAAAGTGGTCTAAATTCTTATACAAAAAAGAACCACATGATTTTCCCCTTGGAAAGAAGGTATATTAAAAGCAGAACAGAACCAACAGCAATAACAAACGTTACTTGTAAAGCAAAACGGAACCACGGCACAATATGACTCTAGTGATCAAACAAATAAACGATAGTACTATCATGTAATTTTATACAAAAAAGATCCACGCATACTTGGTACCGTTATACATCAAACATATTTCTATTATTAACGATTATTTTTAATACACAAAATAGAACCAAATTTCTGTGGTATCGTTATGCGTAAAATATTTTTTTATTATTTATTTGCTAATATTGTTTTGCAAAAGGGAACCACAAACATTCGGTTCTATCATGTATAAATAAATATTGTTAAACAGTAGAACCACTAGCATGTGATTCCACTCAAAGGTACAAAAATGACATGATTGATTTAATATTTCTCGTTTTAAACAACGAAATATTTACTTTATTTCATTGATGGTATGACACAAAGTGCAGTTTCAAAGTAAAACGTCAAACGTCATCTGTAAAAATAGGCGACATTCAACGATATAAATCTTCTGGACACATCTATTGGCCCACCTTGTATTTTCAGTTTCGTTTGGTCCTAGCTAAAATTGTATATTAGGTCGAGCAAAACGTTTTTATGCAGTTTTGAACCTGGCACATTCACAATTTCATAGTCTTTTTTTTAATTTAGAACACAGAATTTATAGAAACAAAAGACAATTTGGAGCCTGTTTGTTGATATCAAACAAACGAACACTAAGAAAACTTGGTTTTATTGGTTTACTTGGCTTTAATTCTTGAAAAAAATTATTGATATCTTTGGTTTTGCAACAAACATTACTTTTTCTTAACGTTAAGGTGAGGTTCTATCAATAATCAATGGATACTTCACCTGAAGTCGCCGCCCAAGCTGTGGCACTTATTCAGGCCGGACACAGCCAAAGAAACGTGAGTGCTCAACTTAATTTAAGTCGATGTTTATCGGAGGTACCTAGAGACTGGTGGCTTTGTTCGTCGCCAAGGAAGGCCACGATCTCGGGTCACAACTGAAAGGCAGGATCGATTCATCCTGACGACCAGCTTGAGAAATCGTCACCTTACCTCCATTGAGATACAAAACCAACTTCCACGGAGTATCTGTGTGTTAAAAGAACGCGATATGGTACCACACAAGCCAGCTAATGGGCCCAAACTAACGCGAGCCCACCGAACAGCGCGCTTTCATTTCGCACGCCATCATTTAAATTGGACACAGCAAGATTGGAGCCGTGTACTCTTTTCCGATGAGTCTAAAATTGTGTTACATGGCAATGATGGAAGGAAGAAGGTCTAAGTAAGGGAGAGCGTTTCGCACAATGCTGCTTTGAAGAGAGGGTTCCTTATGTCGGTGGCTCATGGACTGTCTGGGGCGGTATATCCGCGAGCGGCAAAATTCAACTTGAGGTTGTTACAGGTCCACGGCTGCCAACATTAAATGCTGAAAGGTATATTCGTGAGTGCTTAGAACCTCACGTGATACCATACGCGGACTATGTGGGCAAAAATTACCTTTTTATGCATGATAATGCAAGAGCCCATGCGGCCGGCATCGTCAGGGAATATCTTCGGGATGTGAACATCACAGTTATGGACTGGCCAGCCAGAAGCCCAGACATGAACCCCATTGAGCAAATGTAGGACGAGCTAAAAAGACGATGCAGGAGTTGAAAACTTCCATAGAGGAGGAATGGGAGATGATCCCTCAAAATTTCATAGAGCGGTTGATAAACTCTATGCCTAATCGTATGAGAGCTGTGGTAAATGCCCATGGAGGCAACACGCGTTATTAAATTAAACCTTTATTTGATAAAACATGTTTTTTATTCAAAAATCAATTGCCTTTAACAAGGCGCATATCCGACTTGTTAGGCGTAGCTCCGTGTCGTATGGTATTCTGAATTCAAATTTAAAACAATACGATCGAAAAGTAAGGTAAAATGTATCAGGGTTAAAAATGCATCAACTATACTAACTAAGTCATAAGTCACCATATATAACTGCGGGAACTATACATAGAAAGAGACTCACCAAACTCAATTTATTTTAAAACAGACTTCTTTGGTAATGCTGTAGACGTTAATATAGGGAGAGCACCTTTATCCCGATTATAAATCACATTGTTTCATTTATATCAACAAATCCCTAGATTATGGTTCTTTTTTGTATATGAGAAAACCTATTAATTACTTAATGTTTAAAGGAACCACATGCACGATTTCTTAATTATTTTGAAGGTTTACCAGTAATCAACAAAAATTTATATACACATACTAAATTTAGTAATTTATCCACATATTTAAATAAAAGAAATAGTAATTTTACTTCATTTAACAGTGCTGCACATGTTTTTGTAAACCCTTTAATATCTCAAAAGTGTGTGTTTGCTGTGTGGTTCCATTTTGCATAAATACGGACAACTAATCTTAATATACGTAGTTGGTTAGACACCCAAACTTAATAAGCATTTTATTTCTGTCAACATCCTATGGGTACTCCAAATTCACCCCAAATCTGCGACCATCCACTAAATATGGGAAATCGAATGTAGAATTTATTTATGTATATTCATGAGAACAAGGACTGAACACCGCCCTCTACAAGAACACACCAAATTAATTTGGATCCACCTACTTAACATTCATTCCGTATAAACCAATCCCCATGTTGCATTAATACGCCTGAATTAATCAACAGTTGTTGTTGATAAAGTCTTTCAGTTGATTAAGACTTGACAAAATTTAGTTTGCCCTACGATTTCTTAGGAAAATTTACTTGTTGTGGGCATAAAATGCTGAAAATATGCGCCAATTCCTTTGATGCAACTATTAGTATGCACTTTATTGGGCTATTCGACGTCGTGTCCTATAAGACAATCTGTATCGTGTCATTTCGGTGAGATAGGAGATTGAAAAGATTACATGTCTCATAGACCATCGTCGTCTTATCTTGTATCTTCTGTTGTCGGTTATTGACCTCTTAACTGTTGAGCACATGTTCGTCAATGTTCGTCTCAATATGATAAAGATAAACTATGGATCAAGTATGCTAACTTTCTAATTCACGAAAAAAGTAATTTATCTAACTTTCAGCGGACCAGTCCATTTAAAAACTCTCAACAAAAATCTAAGGCAGCAAATTATTTAAATTAATTCGTACCTTCCAAGCAAGGCAAGATCAACACCCCACTTTTCTTCCAAGTTTAGAGTCGAAAAGTACATCGTATCGTAAAACGGGGGCTTCATCAATCAACTTAATTAATATGTAGGTAGGAGGAAAATATTTAGCTCTGTAATGTAACAGATAAGAAGCTGATGCTGGGCCCTGAATAACAAACAGTACTTAGCATTCACGACAAAACTCCTAGATATTGGACGTGATGAAAAAATACGCTGCGGCCGAAGTTGAGCCCATTTCAATTTGTATTTACTAGACAATCGGCGTTCTTGTTTTAGTGGCTTTAATGGGAGCACGAGTTTTTCTGTTTGCCACTTTTAGGGTAGTTGGAATATGATTTTGGTTTGGAAAAACCTTTGATGTACTGTGGCGAGGATTTTTAGGCAATGCTTGGTTGGGTTGATTGATTGATTTGTATGTGACGGAGGTTTTTGTTCAATACTATATTTTTTATGTTAAGGTAGACGAATAAAAATCAATGTTGATTTTTTTTTATCGATATCTATTTATTTACAAAAGTTAAAATAAACTTATATATATGTATACAACTTAAAACTAATACAATGTATCAAAAAATTGCTCCTCGTCTCTGTCACTGGATAATGTACCCAAAAGGCTGGCAGCATTACCACGTTGGATGTTGAAATTCAGTTGCAAGACTTAAAATTAAAGCTTATTCACATCGATTGCATTACAATATATTTTGTAAAGTAATTTGAAAGAATTAAGGATTGTCTTGAGGTATCAATAAAGACGTAAAGCCCAACCCACGTTTTCGACTGCACATTTAATTCCCTCACGTGAAGAGAAATCTCATTGGCGCCAACAGTAATTGCGTTGTCTTCATTCAAATAAATTATTTCTTCCTGAATAAATTGTACCTTCGTAAACATATTAACTTACCGTTTACCTTGTTCAGAAGATAACAATATTCTTTGTATGTGGATAGCAGCTTCCTTGTCAACAATAAATAATGCTTCTCTGTTGCGTCTTCCTGTGTTTAATATTGTATTGAATAAGCTCTTTGCTTTCTAGACACACGGCAGTGTGTCCGCCAAGTTCGAGCAAAAAAAGCGACACACCGGCCGTGGGTTATATTACACGAACCATTTCGGGCCAAATTCGACCCCCCTATAACTCAAAATCTATTTTATTTACACATATCAAATTTCTAGTATCTGTTGAGACCCCCTCACTTATCTAAAATACAAAATTTCATTAATATACCTATTGTAGGTCTTGAGATATTGACGTCAGAAAATCGAGCATGAGGGTGTGGGTTCGATTCCAGGTCAGGCAAGTACCAATGCAACTTTTCTAAGTTTGTATGTACTTTCTAAGTAATCTTAGACACCAATGGCTGATAAAAAGGTGAAGGAAAACATCTTGAGGAAACCTGGACTATATAGTCTGAAATCACCAACCCGCATTGAGCAAGCGTGGTGATTAATGCTCAATCCTTCTCCGTGTGAGAGGAGGCCTGTGCCCAACAGTGGGACGATAAAAAAGGCTGTAACTATACACTCACTGACTCGCTCACTCATCAAAAACCTAGACCACTTCCAATGGTCGTATTGACTTGAAATTTGGCATGGAGGTAGGTCTTCATGTCAAGGTAAAGGAAAAAATCTGAAAATGGCCAAGTGTGAGTCGGTTTCAAAATAATGAAGGTGTATACCCCTAAGGAACTAAAACGAACTAAATTTATCTATATTTATATAATATATCTTCGAATGGTCGTACCGATCTGAAATTCGTTACAAAGGTTTGTATTTAGTCAAAGTAAAGTAAAAATCTGAAAACGGCCAAGTGTGAGTCACTTTCGAAAATAACGAATGTGTAACTTTGATCCACGAACATAATATATGATAACATGTCATGTCAGTCAGTTGGTAAATCTAGTCCATTTAGTTATTCTAGTTTATTTCTTTGTAAGAAGCATAGTGCATATTCAAAAATCTAAAAGATAGTATAAATGAGACATTTTCTTAACTAACTTAATCATAAGAAAAAAATAAAATAAACAACCTTACAAAAATAAATGAAATCCCACCCAAAACAAAAATGTGAAAGACTGCCAAGTTCGATAATATGGGAATGCTTCGCCTATAAAAGAAGTGAGATCTGAATAAGTACCAAGTTCCATACACATACCTCAGTTAAAAATAGTTACTTTTTAATGATGTTACTTGGCAAATTTTAATAGAAAATTAAATACTTGATTCCCTGCGTTTAGTAGGTTTTTTAACAAGGTGTGTGAAAACCCCAAGGTGGGGAAGCCGACCCCAACATAGTTTGGGAAAAAGGCTCGGAGGATGATATTGATTCCATATTGCACAATGTATCAATCATGAAACAGAGTTGTATTACAAGCGGTTGTTTTAAGAAAATAATATTCAAAATAAGTTCCACTTTTTTCTTTAATTGTATGACCGCAGTGATTTCTCTTATAAATCATGGTTATTACATCCATTATCTTTTCAAGGTCATCCAAAGAAGCCAATGCGAGGAAAGCCCATGTTTCATCTGTAGTCTAATACGTCGTTTCGGTCCGCTCACCTATTAAATTTACAACTCGCCATCAAACCCACATTCGTTTACCGTCCATCCGTATGTGCACATCTCAGGTCATTCCCATACCCATTAAGTGAAGCCATTACGTCAAAATTAAATCCATCTGCGTACATTTCAACATTATAATTTTAAGGGCATTGCAAAATTGCTCCAAATATGATGACGTCATCAAAAATGAGTAATGATCCGTCTAATGCGATGTGGTATACGAAATTAAAGCTATAAATTTGAATAACAGGATAGGACCCTCGGCCGAGGCGTTATTTGTGAAGCCTCTTTAATGAAATTGCATAAAGGAGAATTTAATATGCTTTAGTATCGATAATCTTGTAACATTATCATTTAGCTGAGTGGACCTGAGAGCACTAAGTTAGTGAGGGTTTCCCAGGGGAGTGTGTTTGGCCCTAACGTCTCGAAGTAGATATAAATTGGGATCGGCCTTTTCACCGTTACTCAGCATAAGTTATTACCTCAAGACTTGTTTATTGATGACATTACTAATTTTCTTTCTTCGTTTGGGAATTTAGTTCTATTGCAGAAAGTATAACAGTTTTATTAACTTTTCTAATGTAATCAATATTTAAGTACCTATGACCTCCTTCGTTCAGTATGTACAAATTACCTTTTTTTCTTCAACATTATTACGACTTATATATTTATTTCAAATCAAAATAATATTACCGATTTGTCGGCGTTCTCCATGGTTTACTATCTTAATCTATGCTAATATTATAAAGCTGAAGAGTTTGTTTGTTTGTTTGAACGCGCTAATCTCAGGAACTACTGGTCCGATTTGAAAATTTATTTCAATGTTAGATAGCCCATTTATCGAGAAAGGCTATAGGCTACTTTTTATCCCGGTACGGAAAGTAGTTCCCACGGGATGCGGTGAAACCGCTGGCAGAAGCTAGTTTCATTATGTTACATATTTATTTTCAGTACTGTCTTTATCTATACTAATATTATAAAGCTGAAGAGTTTGTTTGTTTGTTTGTCTGTTTGAACGCGCTAATCTCAGGAACTACTTTTTATTTATTAAACACTAAAATTTCTTTCAGTGTTAGATAGCCAATTTATCGAGGAAGGCTATAGGCTACTTTTTATCCCGGTACGGGAAGTAGTTCCCACGGGATGCGGGTGAAACCGCTGGTCTTTCATATACGCATTTGTTGCATATACTTACTTATTGTGTATACTTACTCATATTTCAGGAATATCAATAGCCACTGCCTTATAGCTGCGCTCCAATCGTCAATGGTTTTCAGGTATAAACTTTTTTTAATTCACAAAGTATTTCAGAGATTTTCAGGAGTATATAGTTATGCCTCTTTTTAGGTATTGTAAAGATAATGAAAATAGTTCTTCTTGAGACTACTTTTAAGACTTTTTAAATACATTGTTAAATATAGTGTGAATTGTATTTTTTTCATTTTATTGTATAAAAGTAATTTCAAGATTTATCTTTTGTAGGTGTGTGTGAGTTATGTTTCTTATAGTTGTATTTTGTGTATTTTATTTCTTAAGGGTTTCAGGGAAGTTTTCAATAAAAATCGAGTTATTTTTTAAAAACTGGATGTTTTACTTTACGATATATAATAATTATATGTTCATTGAAACAAATTACAAATACAAAATTTACACAGTTTGTCTTATGTATTAATCAATAACTACATTATTATTTAATCGTACCTATCATTTTAAAAGACTACTCATACATTTTATGTATATACCTAAAGATACAGTGACAATAATTTATACAACGGACGAGGGGAAAACGATGTTTAAAATATGTCTTGCATTAAAACTTAAACATAATAGAACTCCTAAATTATTGGACAAAGATGAATAAATGTGCCCGTGGAGGGCGAATTACTTAAAGATAAACCAAACTGATCTAATATGTACAATCTTTAAAACCAATGTTACAAAAAAAAGTTGAAAACAACAGTTTCCAATTTTTGGTAAGCCGAATGTTTTATCGCTACGTAAAAGAGATCCATCGGTAACAGTGTTGAAAGAGCTTCGTATCTTTTTGGTATAAATTGAATAACACAAACTAATAATCAGGTATCAGGGCCGTTAATGATGAAGGTTCGTCTTATCAGACTAGAATGTATCGGATCTAGGATGCAGCTTCCGACGTGGCCAAAAATATTTACAAGTCCAATGGCAAAAGCTGGAAAATGAAACATCAGTCCGATCCTTAGCGATATTTGTTAAAGCCATGCTTTCTAGCATCGTATTAAGTTTGGCATTGTACACCAAAGCACATATTTCGAATGAATACATGCATCTACCTTAATATTATTTGTTAAAATTTAATGGACCATTTTTTGTTCCTAATTTGTTCAAAGTAATTATATACAGTAAATCAACTTGAAACGTTCAATTCAACAATTAAGGACAGAGTGAATCGCAGGCGCAGCTTCTAGCGATTGTTGGACAGTAATTACACAGAGCAGTGCATCCCCCTGGACACAAGTCCAAAGTTACACAAAGGTCGCATCTTACAGTAACATTTTCTTATTCAATATGCTTTAAAACTATCAACTTTATCTTATGTTAGTTCCTTGATTCATCTTGTGCGAAAATTTTCGTTATTTTTTATTATTATTCTTGTTTAATTATTAATAGTTATTATAGATACCAATAATTATGACACACTCTACTATAACAACGAATATATGCGAGCTACTGTCTGGTGATACATTATCGTTTATATTGAGTTACAGACACCAATTATTTTCTATTTTTAATATTAATGAAGTGCGTGAGGATACGAGAAGGGAACAGAAGATTCGTTGTGTCTTGAAATATTTCGAAGCAAATAGGTTTAGGGACAAACAGCTCTAGATCGCGACCAGCGTTTGCACTCGCGACCAAACACACAACATGGCTGTACATTTGGTCGCTTTCTATAGTTTCAAATGTGGACGCAACATCTTAGAAGATTAACGTTCAGTTCTTGTTATAAAATACATCAGAATGTACAAGGTTTTTGCAAAAGCCAGGCCTTTGGTCTAGTGAGAGTCCTAATTTAAAACTTGAAACTTCCCCATTTGTTTCGAAACCGAAGGAGAGGTACTAAGATAGAATATGCTTACAATAAATCAACAATAGCGTAGATACATATGATACAGAGATATAATTACGATCAATTATTTTTTTTTAAACAACGTAACGAGAATATCAACTTTTCAGTTCTGTGAATGATTTCACTAACATTTTAATCGCATTTAAAGTTATTATAACCAATTCTTATCATACAAGTAAAATACTTCATCGCAATTTGTCGCCACGAAATATACATCAAGTCGGTTCAAGCGAGATTTTAAGCTTTACTTAATGCGATCTCGATAAATTGATACACAACAATACTTCTTACTTATACCACGGTCAAACCACTTGCTTATTTCTCGAAGTAACCGGACAACACGCGAAATGTATAGTCATTTCTCCACAACACCCAATCGGTTCGTAAAATATTATAATTTGACCGTGGTATACGCACGTACGTAATATATAAGTATATAATTACATAATTATATAACCTACAACAACTACGTCCTTTATGATATTTTTACTTAAGACGTTTTAATATACCCTCTAATTTTTTGTCACAGTGTCGCTTTATTTTGACTTCATTATTATAAACATTTTTTTTTTCAATACTTACTTACATACCTGAGATTAAAATATACTTCCATGGTATTCATTAAAAGAATTTTAAGGCTACGAAGAGAAAGCCTTATGCAACGAATTTCGAAGAACATTGTCCAAGGAAGGCAATGATAATCTTAGGGACATTTATACATCTAAAATACATAAATGAAAACTATTAAACCCTGATAATTCCAATAATTATTGAAGAGAAGCGCTAATTTACAACATTTTAAATTCGATGTTGCTTTATTTAATACTCTTGGGGTTATGACAGCTCCCCACTAATAAAAATCATATTTACAGGATTTGTACAGCGGCTTTGCAAATTATCATTATTAAAATAACGTTAACATTGTGTTGTCAATAGGTCCGTATCGAATCAAAATTAATTGTTGTTTTATTTGGATTGAACGCAGGCATGAAAGGCGTAAATTAATTTTTATTCGAAGCAGAACGATTTGTATCGGAAACTGTTCAATATTATACTGAATATTACAATTTAACATGGTAGCTGAATTTCTTACACTACGCCTATTGTTGGATACGACAGAACTTACAATTTTTATTAGTAGAAGAGAATTATTCTAATTTGAGCGTAATGTCACTTACTGTAGACACATATATTGCTTTTAATCGTTGATTTATTGATTATGAACCCCATTATATATGGAAAGTTGCAAAAAAGATGGCAGAAAATATAGCGACTTTGAAACAAACGTTAAAGGAAGGTCCGCAGAAAACTCGCAAAGATAAAGCATAAAAAAGATGACACTTTATTGTCAAAGTTGAAAATATGGAGGGACTGGTATACAGTCAAAACATAACTAATGAAATTCCTCATCCACAGCAATATTTTACTTGTTGACACTTTTTGACATCATACCGTTTTCACTAAAGCCAGCAAATGCCAAAAGCGTTAACTTAAAAAAATGACTGAGTATGATACAATGAACTGCATTCTACCAAAATAATTTAACAATACGTAAGAAATGATATTGAAAATAATGTCTATTTCGAAGACCACAAAATGACGAAAAATGCCCCAGAACAAAACTGAATTTAAACTAAATTCAAATCTTCTGAGAATAGGAATAATCGAAACTATCATGAGAATTTACACAAAAAACCGTTTACTGGTAATTGCAGATAAAATAAGGAATTCCATTAGATCACAAACGAACGAAGCAGAATGATAAAACAAAATGCAAACCTGGCATCGAATAATATTATCTTACAATATCTTTTATACAAGTTTTGTCCATTAACAGCGTCTAAACACTACGCGCTTAAAATACTTGTTTGAGCATCACTAAAATAAGTATTACAAGAATTTTTCAAGTTTTTTTTTTATTAGGCACAAATTTATTTTTTTCGTCCTTTCTTATATTATCGCCCTACGACACACAAGACAGATATAGATAACGCTTTTTATGCATTTTTCCTTATTTATATGGGTTTTCATAGACACTTACTAATTAATACATGAACTTTTTTACATATATAATATATTATATAAAGAATATAATATAGGTAAAGCATTTTCTTTCTTACCTATTAGAGCACAACGGATCCCTTGTATTTCTTGGGACACAGAAGTATCTACAAATATTGTTACAATTTGAAAACAGGTATATTATGTAGAAGGGTTATCTATCTTAATAATGTATGAGGCAACATTCCTTTAAATATTACCTCTTAACTGACACGATTTTCAATGAATTGACAGATTTTTAGCAAAAATTTTTCTTTTTTTTTTCTTTAAATACAATTTGTTTAGCTTATGCTCTGCTGTGGAACTCGGAATCAAAAATGGTTTTTTAATTTTATTTATCTAAAATTCAATGATTTTATCGTTATTTTTTGCTATCTAATCTGGGAACATTGATGCTATCTATTTAAAGTATTGACGAATTTGTAAAATGTCCGAAGTCCATATTCCACAGCAACGCAAAATATCAAAAATATGTACGTATTTTTTCACAATATAAAATGTTATGCCCAGTATTAAAAATTAACAAAAAAATAAAAGAGTTAGAGAAGCTAGCGCTGCTAAAACTAATCTATGCGATATCAGTCTCCACTAGAACCTTATAATTTAGAAAATCCATAAAGTAAATCACAGAGTTTGAATTAGCAAAACATTTTGTGTTGAAAACTAACAATTTGTTGACCCATCCAATATAATATTTGTTTTTAACCCACCGTCCCGCGGTACAACGCATTCCAATTATTGATATGTATCTTCTATAGACATTACTGAGTTGTCAATGTAGCGAGAAGAGTAACGAAACGAGAATTGAAACTGTCCCTTCACATCGATCCATAGGTGCCATCATGCTTTACAATATAATTTCATACCTTACCATTGAACAAATATTAACCTTACTCTACGAATCTTAACTTACAAGACCGACTCGAAACATTTAATATAAATCAAACAGTGGTCCCCTACCATTGCACCCCGGGAGGGGCGCGGCGGGAGCGAGGGACGCGCAGCGGAAGAGACTTGGTATACATACAGCAGACAGAGAACGAGTACGCGCCGCTCGCTCCGGTGACGAGCTGGTGGTAGGGGCCCACCGCATCCAACCGAGACAAACACGAACTCCCGCACACCGAAATTCTTCCAATGACATACCGATCAGCTTCCAATAGTAAAATAATAATGTTTAACTATCATCTACGTGTGCATCAAAGTATAAAGTGAACTTACGTACAGTATATACGAACGCAAGACAAACGACTATAACTAGTCTTATTTTTCTATTACTCGAAGAATGATACATATATTTCAATCTAAGACGTTTCAAAAATAAAAAGACGACCCTTAAAAGTACAAATGTTAATAAAATAAAAAGAAGGTGTGACGTAGAATGCAAACTCACGATTTTCGAATGCACTAGAAGCCAAGTCGTGTAATGAACACGTACAAAGAATACGGCGCGACAACGCGATGCGAGCGTGGGGCGACCTGACTGGCCCATGGCTAACTAACCAGGCGACGGAGAGCAGACGGATTATTTACTGAGATGCGTCTGAGACGTGTCGTTTGGAAATTACCTCCATTATGTGTCGAAACCATTAATTTAATAACGAAAGCAAAACGACAAAACAAGAACCAACTCACAGCCTACGTTTATAAAACCCGATGCCGCTTCCTAGACGAAGCGTCGCCGTTATCGAAAATGAAACTTTAAAACTAAACGATTTCAAAAGTAACCGTACGAACCGAAGAGGAACGCGACCGTGAGGTCGGTTGTCAAAACAATTTTCACCCTCGATCCTTATTAAATAACTTTGTACATTAAATCCAAATGTCGACACGTCATTTTGGATAGGCACTCTCTAGGCGGAGCGGCGAGCGGTCGCCGCGTCGTCGGCCTCCGTGGGGCGGCCCGTTGGCCGACCGCATGAGATCAGTGGAACCGGCCGGCAGCGGCCGTGGCGACCCGAACACCGCTCTAAGACGACGTCAGATACGACGAGAACGTGTGGTCGACCCAGTCGCCCGCCACGCCGATCTCGCTCAGCATGTCCGACACGTCGGGCGTGCACGAGAACTCGAAGTGCGACCCCGACGACGACGACGCCGTCTCGAACGAGTCTATGTCCGTCGTGAGGGCCTCCAGGTCTACCTCGCAATCCGCAGGGAGCGGCAGCAGGTCCGTGATGGAGTAGAGATCTGTTAGGTCCGCCGGCTCGCGACGACTATGGTCTTCGTAGAAGCAGGCTGATTCCGGAGAGTCAGGTGAGCCGGCCGGACTTGCCGGTAGCGGCGGAGGTGCGGGAGTCTCCATGGGTACACTTGGCACCGATGGAACTGGTCTCCTTCGCCTGGCGACGCCCCTGTTGTTGTTGGAGTCCGCGCGCTGTTTGCGTTTTGGTTTCGATACGCCACCGGTCTTTGGGCCAGACCTGTCTGATTTGGCGGTTTTCTTGCGCGGCCTGTACTTGTAGTCGGGGTATTCCCTCATATGTAGCTGCCTTAACCTCTCCGCCTCGTCGATGAAGGGTTGGCGTTCCTCGTCGTTGAGCGTCTTCCACACGCGGCCGAGGTTTTTGGATATTTCCGCGTTGTGCATGTCGGGAGTCTGCTCACATATTTTCCTGCGCTCTATCTGCGACCAGACCATGAACGCGTTCATCGGCCTCTTTATGTGGTTTGGGTTGTTCTTCTTTGTCTGTGAACAAGAGAGAAAACACTGTTAGTCGAGATCACGTTTTCAAATTTTACAGGCAATTTGTGCCCAACTATAATGTAAATTCGCGTTCGAGGTGGAAAATCAACGTTATCTGCTTAATTGTGGGAGCACTATTATTATTTCAGGCATGTCCGATTCGCGGAGCCGGGCCACGTCCAATTAGTATGCAAGGTGGTGCAACATTAACTCAGTGTCCTTACTATTAATGGTATTGTTATCATAGGAATTATTATTATTACAAACAAGTCGAAATCTCTAGTAGTGAACACAGTTATTGCGTTGTTATGGCGGTTTGTGTATGTTATGTTCAGGATAGTGGAACATGTTGAGTTTAACCGAGTTTACCGTGATCCAGATAAGTTTGGTAACTTTATATTATTATTGTAAACTAGATTAGCATTCGCACAATTTTGGTATACATTAGTGTAGTTCTCACGCGACTATACGTGTGTTGATAAGGCACCAAAACCTACACCAAACATGGACAAAATTCAGCGCAATTAGACCAAAAACCGCGCGCGATAACGTCTGCCACTAGTGACCCCATTTGAAATTCTATTTGAAACGATAGCTCCAACTGGAACTATAAAATGTTCAAGTGCAATAAACATTTCCGTAATTTGTTTATACAAAACATTGACTAACGAGGATGTATAAGGACGCAGGAAGTTATTATCAAATCATGTAGGAAGTGATCTGAGGACAGAAGCCGGTAGTCTCTCCTTGGAGATAAGCGCTCGACTTTAGGGAAAGTGTCGCCGTTAACACGGATTAGAATCCGAGGTCGCTTAAGCGAAGGACTGTGTGAAAACTCCATTTATTTTAAAGCGCCCATCCTAAACACAAGTAAGTTAAGGTAATACCACAAATGACACATCCAGGAAATGAACCAGTTTCAAATAGGAAAGTACTACAGTGACTCGAACATTTAGCGAAGGTTGTCTCAAGAAAGCTGCTTCTCCAAGGCTAAGCACCAGATATAAACCAATTTACAATGCAAATGAATAGAACTCTTCCTCATAATCTGATCTTCGCTAAATCACGCCAATACACGACGGATCCCTAGACCGAACCACTTTCGTTGAACACGACTTGACAAAAAGTTTTTTTCCAAACTTATTTATATTCAAGACAAAAAAAGGGTTTGTACGATAGCAACTAAATCAAGTTCAGAACACCCACACAGTTTCAAGGTGAACCGAAGAGGCAGTTTTTGCGGTCCGCTATCCAGCTTGAAAACGCAGTTATTATTTAGCCGAGTTTTTTTCTAAATTTTGTTTTAGGCCAGAATTGCAACGGCTGTGACTCGATTAATCACGTGTTTGGTGTTCGTGACCGGCCTGTTGCTAGGCCACTTTTTGTATGTGCCTTACGTACGTTCCGTGCTATTGTTGGTTTTAGGATTTTCGGTTTTTTAAAATGAAACTTCTTTTAGTATCCCATTTTGGGGATTTGTAAAGTTTTTTAACCGTGTTTTGGTTACGGTTGAGTTAAGTGACTTGGAGTTTGTCCTATTTTTTGCTTGCGTTATTTGTTGTATCAAAATCCTCCGCTGTGCTACGGATGCACGATAGTTCAAGTTCAGAGTTAAATATAGGAGAGCCAATCATTCACTGACATTGATGAATCATGTCTCTGTCTCAGTAACAGACGTAATGACGGTCGTACCCAGTTTTTACTATAGTTTGGTGCATGTTTAATGTGTAATAAATGTCACATGTTTTTGTAGTTGTTGCAAGGCTCGGTTTGTCTTGCTCATTAAAATATCAGTTATAATTGTGTCCAGTTAAAAAGCTTTCCGTAGACTGGAATCATTTTCTAATATTGCCATAGTGGAATTATAAGTAAATACTTCTACAGAAATGGGTTGGAGATGTTTAAAATTCTAATTCAAGTGACGAGTCACTAACTCGTCACTTGAAGGCAAGTGTATAATTTCTCAATACTATTATTGTATCAAATATGCAGTAAATAAGACGTTTAAAGACCATAGTAACTGAGCAGAGAAATGACAGCTGAACGATTAGAATATTCTGGAAAACGATACGATGAACTTCGGTATTACTAGAAAAATAGTATTATGTGTGCATTAGCGCAGGCAATTGTGGAAATTAATAGGCTTTACGCTGCAGCCTGTAATTTGTTCTACAATACTGACTTTTGTTTATATTCTTTGCAAACAATGATTAAAAAAATTACCTTTACTTGCGGTTTCTTTGATATTATTTATTGCTGGAATAATGACTGTCTTTTCTTGAAATGCCTTGAGCATTTTCTTTAAAATACCTAGTCCATTTCTTGTAAGACTGAGTTCTAAATAAAATATGGTAATAAGTATGTAAGATAATATGTGCACATAAGTCATGAGATTGTATCTCGTTATATGTTATTACCTTAAAGACAAATATTTAACTTCCTGAAGTGAAGTTTGTGCGGAAAAGGCGTGCTGGATTGCGTGTCCCTTTTAGTTTATTTATCAGTGTTTGCACGATCAAGACTTTACACTGTGTACTTGTAAGCACGTGGTCGTTGCAAAATTATAGTGTTTTGCTTACAAGCCTTTTATGGAAATGGTGTTGCTATAGGCATCAAACCTTAGGATTTATTGTTGATGTAATTGTTTAACAAAAATTTTCTGGTTCAGATTTAATAGAAATTGCAATAAATTTACAGGCAAAATGTGACTGTATTTTTTACAGAATTTATATTGATTTTCAAAAACTTAAAAAACTAATATGCTATAGATTGAGGAGTCAATGAAGAAATACAAAGTTACAGATGGCTAAAAATGTTTTTTTTTTTTATTTTTTTTTTCATAAAATAATTTCAGCTAAACTAAATTGTAAATAATCCACTTAAATGTAAAAAACTGACCGTATAAAATAAATTAACAATACGGAACATCCTGCATCAGCTGGCAACACCGTATGTTTATAACTCGCTTATTATTGTGAACGCGTAGAGTCGACTCTACAAGGGCAGCCGGTTCGTTTCCTGGAACCATAGAGATTGCTCTATGTATCAATGTCTAACTGAGAGTTTAGCTGACCTTACTAAACCGTTCTGTTTTATTATTTTTAGATGTAGAGTTAGTGTTTCCCTTTCTCTTGTTTAATTTATACCACTCTAGGTACTCTGGTCGCTTAATAAAGTTGGTCGTATTTTGGTTGAAATTTTTTATTAGTGACTTTGCAACTACATAAAACGGTTTTATTATTGAATAAATTATCTTTAGATTTTTCTTATGAAACGTTTATCAAATGAGCTTACTGCAGCTTAAAATCTTAGTTGCATTAATCAATCTTAAAAATACAATGACAGTTAAAAAATATTCAGTACTTTTAAATATCTTTCCGGCAACCATTTACTAGCAATCGGGAAATTAATGCTAATGTTTATTAATCTACACATTAAAGTCTAATGATTAATTACTCGTTTCTCGTCAAGCGTGATCGCCATATACGGCCAGTAGGCCCAAACGTATGACTATCGGCCCAACCAAGGTTAATACTAACTTCCTAGTCACTTTATTATATTCCGGAATTTTCGCGAACCTTCGAACAGAAGGTCGAATTCGATAAAGTTTTTGAAGAAGATTTATAATGACTTCCTTTGAGGAAACGAATTTATTTAAATGAGACCGTTTTTTTTTTTCTAACAATTTTTGATAGTGTAACACTGTGTGCTAAATGAATTTGAACCTTATCACTAAAGCGTTAAGGTTGAATATTTTTATGTGGAAATTGGATTAAATATTTTCATCGATTAAGTAAACAGTGACCGTATTGTAATTATGTGGTTTATAAATAGCTACTTTTTAAGCTGTTAATAATCTTAATATTAAGTCTCAATCGTCGAATCTCAGATTATTTTATAAATCATTGACATGTCCATGACATTAAGATAGTACCTATATTAAAAATGCTAGTTTTTTAGTAAATCTGCAACTATTAACCAACTTTCTAAAAAACATTGACTTACTATAGTGAGAATCAAAGTAACTAAAGTCTAAAATTACGTGTCATTTCTATTTAGTCCCAAGTACCCTCTTCAGTTCAAAATCCATTATGCAGAACTACCTTAAACTGTCACTAAAAGTACTAGACTACCTTTCTCGATCGTCGGGCTACCATCAGCCAAGCTTATAAGGAATTAATGGCCAATCAGATAAAAGCAACTTAAGATAACTACATAATGTACTCTAAACTTAACTTTAGTTTAAGTAATCGTTTAACTGCTATCTATTTTGAGAGTTAATGCTATCGTATTGGCATTTTCTCTGGCTTTTGAAACGCCAAAATTAATGGTCGATGCTCTTTTAAAAGCTGTTTATGCCATAAATAGTGTGCACAAATCTATACTAATATTATAAAGCTAAAGAGTTTGTTTGTTTGTTTTTTTGAACGCGCTAATCTCAGGAACTACTGGTCCGACTTGAAAAATTCTTTCAGTGTTAGATAGCCCATTTATCGAGGAAGGCTATAGGCTACTTTTTATCCCGGTACGGGAAGTAGTTCCCACGGGATGCGGGTGAAACCGCTGGCAGAAGCTAGTATAATAATATTAACAGACTATTTGATCTATCAGTTTTAACGACGCATTTGTTAATACTTATTTTATACCAAAATAGGACAGTTACCAAATTATATTATTTATTATTCCATTTTGTATATTCCAAAAATAACAAGGGAATATGTGAATTTAATGCGTATAAAAGAGATTAGCGCTCTATTAATATTTAATTTGGTTAATTCATTTTATGTTTTGCACGAAATTTTTCGTTAATTAATTTTAGAATGGTAATTTAACGAAATTAGTTTGTATGGATTAACTCAGTGTCAGTTTGCACTAATGGGATGTTATGTTATTATGACATACAAGCTGTTCCCTGTGGTTCCACCCGCGTCTCGAGGGAACTAACTCCCGCAGTTTTGGTTTTGAAATGAAATAACTATACATAAAGTTACTTTTCATCTATAATATAAAGTAAGAGTTTACAGATTATTTTTGTACCGAGAAAATTTGCTATCAATTAATCAAAAACAAAACAGAATCGTAGCTTAACAAAAGTGCACCTAAGTATAACAATTAATTAGATGCGCGGGTATCTAAGGAGATTACATCGATGTCCGCACACTGGAACAAAGGCCAAAGTCTTTGGAAATATTAATGAAGATGTTCGACACTTTTGGGGCTTTTAACTCAGAACAAAGAACCCTCGATTATGGGACCCCATTGTTGAGAACCCAGATGATGTCTTCTGTTTGTGGATAATAGTCAAAATGAAAGTTCCTTTTTTTTATTAAAATCGGACCGTTATTACTGAAGCAATTTGACTGGTTCAAGGAATACAGATTGGAATTTGGCGCCATGTTGGCAGTTATTAAGTTTGATTTTATTTCGCAAAGGAATTTCTGTTCGTATTCATTCTTGATTTATTTTTTATTTGGTAATTGAAAATGGGTTTTAGTGAATTTTCTTTCATTCGAATAAAGTAACTTAATTTTACGGAATCTTAAACAATATCGTATTAAGTCCACCACTTTCTTCATATTTGTTACCAGACAAGTTCTCAATTGTAAGACAAGAAGCATACCTGCACTTGCAACCCAAAACTACCCAAAAATATGTATCAGTTTATATAGATTTTAAATTTAAATATCCCCATAGAGTGGTGTTGACTCGATATATGTTAAACAGGCTACAGAGAATAGGCCGGATTATGCCGGCTCTGGGAAGCGAATATAAATTGCGTTTAAGTGAAGGATTGTCGCCCAACGCAACAGGGATGCACTTTATACCAACACTATTTTATACCACTGGCTTTGGAACCGCATAAAAGATTTTTCGGCTCAATTTTATGTCTTAAGCTTAGCTTTTTATATGAAAAGTTATCTTCACTAATACATTTTTTTGTTTGTTTGTTTGTGTCTGTGAAAATTCTTAAACTGTTGGAAAGCCACACTTTTCCCAAGTTTTATCCCGGTACGGGCGGTAGTTCATACGCGGGATGCGGGTGAAACCGCGGGAAAACAGCAAGTAGGTAATTCATAAATATTCAGTGAAAATAGAACATTAAAAACTAAAATTAAAGCCCAAATCGTAAAGAGTACTTGAACATTATTATTCAGTGTCTGAAAGCGTGATTATTATGAATAAAATATTTTTGTCTACAACGTAATGCCTTTCGACTCACTGGGGATACACAATTTAAGAATTTCGAGTGACTATTTTTTACTGGCGACGTTGAAACACTATTAAAGTTGTAGAAGGATTTTATCAAACATTCAAAGCTACACAAGTTTTTCATTATTTATTCATTTTTATTTCTATAAATACTAGCTTCTGCTAGCGGTTTTACCTGCTTTCCACGGTAATTTCGTCGCATACCGAGAAAAAATTGCCTATAGCTTTATCGTATCACCAGTTCTAGAGATTATGGCATTCAAACATACAAACAAACTCAATTTTCAACTTATTAGGGTTTTTTAATATTTTTGTGTAAATATGAATTTTACAAAAAATATCATATTTTTATGACTCAAACCAACCCTGACACATGGTCGTTGTTCAGTTGTTTTTCACACAAAAGCTACGCTAAAGCTTTGAACGATGTATGATGACTTTAAATAGATTATCACGAACAAGACACACAAACAGTTCCGTGTTTTGTACGTTAAATTGATTTGTTGCAGTTGTAACAATTTACTTTGCAATCAGGAAATCGTTGCTTTTAAGAGTGTAATGTATTAAGTTTATTAAATAAAGCTCACTTAAGTATTATGGGTTCTATTACGGTGTTATTGGTTTTCGAATTAACTGGTAGATAGAAAATACTACAATAACTACATACTTGAAACTATATATTCGCATTTTTTTCAAAAAAATTTTCATTTTCAACTGTATATCTTTTTCTAATTTGTTTGTGTTAAAATAAAGTTTCAAAATGCTTTCTCCGTCCGCTCCATAACTTTTTATTGACAGTCCTACAAAGTACGAATGGTAGGTCAAAACCTTTTCAAAGATATGTCCAGTCTGACCCACTTTTCACTATAATCGTCTATTCATAAGCGTACATGAGGCGAATTTTAACCAACTTTGACCTATAAAGTGGTAACGTGTTTTAAATGTGTATACAAGTACCACTTTAGCATGTGTTTGTCATTATTTTGTTTTGTTATTTTCATTTAGATTTGCATAGATTTCAAAACACATATAAATTGAAATATATATATACTTTTCTTTTTATATTACAACTTTGTAGGTACTATATGATTGTAAGATAATGCAAACCAGTTATCTCTAAGCAAAAAAAAAAACAAATGATATTCAAACGTTCTTCAAATAAATCAGGTCCGGCATTTTTTTATTACCTACAAGTTACCTAAGTTAGGCAAAGCAGTGTCGTGTCTGTGACGTACTCTTTGCCCCCAAAAGTACACAAACAGTACACAAATATGCAGTCATCCATATATGTGTGTACTAATTTGGTACAGCCAAATACAGACGATTGTCTTGTACTACAATACTTATAAACTTGATTATTGATCGATAAATTATTAACTGTTTATTTGAACGACAATGTTTTGTTTTGACGGGGTAAAAACTAGTTGGGTTTCTCTAAAAAAGTTGATAATTGTTCTAACTGTACAAATACTTACAAATTGTTCTACTGTTTTTTCATCGCCTCTAACTGATAAATTAGTAAGTGCCTATAATATTTTATAGATATTTAAACATAATTACTTTTTAGTAAATTATCTTCATACATTCTTCATGTTACGCCGTAAACTGCATTTAAAATAAATCACCTATTCAAAGCTATCAAACGGCAAAAAGAATACCCTTCAAATCTTAACTTCCAGTACGTTTAACTTAAAAGGGCTCATATAAGTACATTAGGCTGCAAGTACATCAATCTATACTAATATTATAAAGCTGAAGAGTTTGTTTGTTTGTTTGAACGCGCTAATCTCAGGAACTACTGGTCCGATTTGAAAATTTCTTTCAGTGTTAGATAGCCCATTTATCGAGGAAGGCTATAGGCTACTTTTTATCCCGGTACGGGAAGTAGTTCCCACGGGATGCGGGTGAAACCGCTGGCAGAAGCTAGTATTAGATAAAAAAAGTCCTCTGCAAGGGCATACGATTATAAAGGTTTTCATATAATACGTGATTTGAGCGCTTTTCATATCAATAACAATGACACTTTTTAGAGTACTGCATTTTAATGATTTATGAGCTGTCAATGGTTACATTAACGTGTCCTTTTTGTCATTTGTTGTTTTTTTTGTTATAATGTTAATTCAAATACACAGCTTCACATATCTATATCAGATCAACACATTATTTTCTGTGTTGGTAGATGTATGTTCTGAAACGAATTTCTTCGTTGTGTGTTGTACTAACCAAATTGATTTACTCTGAATTAAAAGCATTTTATGCACCTTTTCTATGTTAGTATGTACTTTCTAAGTATATCTTTTACACCAATGATTGTGTTTCGGAAGGCACGTTAAACGGTAGGTCTCGGCTGTCATTGAACACCCTTTCCAATTTTATTCTATTATTTATTTAATGCGTTCAAAATAACAACAAGATATTGTAATAAATAATAATATTACGGAACCCATATAGAATCACTATCAGGCACTATTTTTCATTGTTCTCCGTAACCGTATACACTGAAGCAAAACTTGTAGGCCAAGGTTGATCCGAACATCACGTACGTTTTTTTTATATATTTTTAACAATAAATTCACGGTTTTCAAAGTGGGGCAACGAAACACGCGATGCTTCATAAGATCTGTGTGTGCGTGTGCGTGAGGCGTGAACGTGTGCTTTCCGGGTGTGGGTATAACTAGGAATCATTAAGTTTATAAGTATCGACTTTAAGAGTAAAATATAGATTTAGAATATAGATTTTAGAGTTTATTAACTAACGAAGAATAATACATAGTAATCAATGGAAGTTGTATTGGTTTTATTCACCTACATTATGTAAGGAAGCTTCTTGGCCCTACAAGTATTAACTTTAAGAGAAAAATTTATGATAATAAATAATGCATATTTAAACTAACGAAGAATGATAGTAATCAATGGAAATGTTCTGTTTGATTTTCGTCTACATTATGATGAGTTTTGCGTATGAAAAATCGTAAATTCTAAGGCTCCACTTTTAGCCACAGTTTAAAATTCTACACCATTTTATATGGTAATGTTTTAAGATATTTTTGGACACCTCGTGTAAAACTATCACTACGTTTGAGTTCTGAATAATAGTTTTATTTAAATGTTAATTATTCAGTGATGTTTTGATTGCATTTCTATATTTTCACAAAAGTAAAGTTTGCAGCGAATATTATTGTTGATGAATTATCAGAAGACGTAATACAATAGTTTCGAATAAGTTTTTATTCCACCATTCTCCTTGGTATCGTATTCTTACATTTTAAAATGTCATAAACTGATGGCTTGGCATTTTATACTGTGTATAACCTTTAGCTGACCTTGAGTAAAAGTCAAGCGTTAAGGCGAACAATACAGAACACAGATTGATATAACACAATACTGTAACATAAAGATTTGTTACGAAACTTGATGGATAGGTAGGTTGTACGGTAAAATGTTTTTGAGAGCGTATTTCGTATCATTATTCATTGCTACTATTGCGCAAGACAGATTTGATTCGGTCAATTTAGACCTTCAATCTAAACTACTTGATTACACTTAAATACTTTGAGTGTAAAATCAGTGGGATATGAGCCTTAAAATGTGCGTACAATTCAGTTCAAAGTGACATTTAAGGGTGTGGATATCATAGTGTGACGATAATTTGTAGTTAGACATAAGTAGAGCATTGTTGGCTGTCAGCTTGGCTATCAGACGTCTCACACGGCCAGTGCACGATTAGCGGCGAGTCGATCGTCATTTCAAGTCCTAACCGATTATTACCCTGTCATTTCCAGCACAGAAACCCGTCCACATCAGCTGACTCACTAACTCACAAGCAGCTGTTATTTATTATAATCCTAGATCACCTTGAAACTAGACAATACCTAGTTTTAATAGGCGAACTAAAAATATAGTTTGGAAACGTAAAAAAGTGTAACAAAAACCTCAATAACGACGGAATGACGGAATGACTTAGTATCACGTCAAACGGGTCAAAAGAACAAATTGTAGCTGTCATTACAATAACACGACGCATGTTGTATTTTGTCATGCTTACTTACTAATACGTACCTATGTATGGGGGAAATGTCAATACTTAATATTTTCAAGGAAAAACATGATACACGATTTGGAAATGAGTATTCTGTAGTACATTTTCCGTCTCGTGTTAAATGTGCATTTTTTACATCGACGATATTATAGGCAGTCATTGCACAATATTTTTTTCTTAAGAATCCTATGTCAATAGATTTCTTAGAAAGTCACGTTTTTGAGCACATTTTTCGTCCTGATAAACGCTGATATACCGACAGATCCTGTTGTTTCCGATAAGATACACTTAAACTAGTTTCTTTTCTCTCTTAAAAATACAGTAAGTACCTATATTAAATTAGTGTTGTCATCACAAATGTGACCAGACGTTCTCGTCCACGGTCCTTATATTACAGTAAAAACAATTATTTGCTTGTTCTACAAAAACATAATCTTAGCGATTATCTGTGGATGTGATTAGACGAGGTACAGTTAGACAAACAGGCGGTTTGTGCGACATTATGCCAGTTATACTAAGAATTCATTTAAACACACCATTTATGCTTTATAATGTTTCTTGTTATCCTTCTAGATAATAACTGTTTGACATTAAAGACGATTGATTGTTCAATTTCCATGATAATTGAATTTTATTTATTTTAATGTTGTTTTATTTACTCATATAATATTTTATTTGTTTACCTACTTATAAAAAATATGCGACTTTTTTTCTGACGCTACAAAATTTATGTCTACGGTACAAAAGACCGGTTTAAATGATTATAACTATGATAGTTATAAATTTTGTACTATTAAACACGGTACTCGACCTTGTCGGTCTGTATGTAACGATTCAACTACGAAACTCGCCCACGGGCGCAAATGTAATTTATACGTCTTCTACTTGTTTAATAATGGTTGTAATTATTTTTGGTGTAGATAATAAGC
This sequence comes from Helicoverpa assulta, assembly GCA_963856015.1. Taxonomy (NCBI): domain Eukaryota; kingdom Metazoa; phylum Arthropoda; class Insecta; order Lepidoptera; family Noctuidae; genus Helicoverpa; species Helicoverpa assulta. Next base: position 12,322,869 of record CAWLCW010000012.1, read on the forward strand.
GAGCTTCTGTTCGCATAAAAAGTATACGTATTTAGTTTAATGAGTTTGTATTTTGCATAACTAGCAATTAGTAAGAATATATGGTTATATACTTATAACAAGGAACCCGGAAACCCAATTTTACCTTTAACAGCAGCAAAGTATTATTACTTAACTTAAATCTTATTGGATGATCAAAATTTATTGACAGAAGTTAAAGTATACTATACTCGCTACCGCTCATGTCTTTCACCAAATTCAATACGGAAGGACAGAATAATTTTGTGTTAAATGATTTTTTCGATAGGGCCCTTTAATATCACTGTTTTAATGGCCCGACAGCTTTATTACAGGTAGAAACCGCCTAAGGCTCTACGTGTAGTGGAAAAATAGTAATATAAGATATTATTAATGTCTTAGGTATAAACGCTTGAGGCTGAATTACATATGTACTGGGATGGTCTCCATTTTGTTTATGGTTTATTTGGATTTTTTAAACATAATAATTTATGTGTGGTAGTAAATTAATGTTAAAGGTATACCTACACTGATTTATTTAGGAGATGTAATGTCAATGTCTGCATTTAGTGACTATGTCGACTAAAACATTTTTGCCCTTCCTACAAAAATTTAACCACCTGTTTTACACTTGTCTAAAAAAATTGTGGCTGCAAAATGAACCATATGTCAACGTCATAATTTGACTTTTTTTTAGACAAGTCTTAAACTGACGTTTAAAAGTTTTTGTGGTAAGACGGTTTATGTTTAGATATAAATGATATTTTATGTTTGTGTAATGTACTGATTTATCTTACTAAAGATAGTAAGTTACTAAGTTAAGTTACTACCACCATTTTAAAGATAAATTTAATAACTCCTCGAACATAAACGAAAGCCTAGAACCAGTTCATTTATGATAAGGTTTCACATCGACTAAGTGGTTAATAATCGATAATTGTCATGTTCGGGTTCGATTCCTGTTTGAGGCACGTTTCTAATTTGACCTAGTATTACTTGTGGTTCTAAGTTTAGTTTATTTGTAAGAATATTAAGATAATTTTAAAAGGTTCCTGTTAGTGTTACAAATTATAAACAATGTATTTTGTTTATATTTTTATGGCAAACTTAAAAACTACCAAAACAGTACACTATTTTATTTATTTAAATACGGACTACACTTTTTGTACGTCCATAAAAAAAAAACGTAACACTTATTCAAAAATACCAACTAGACACAAAACTAACATTGGCCTCGAATTCCCAGCCGTCAAGTAAATGCAACAAATATTATTTAAACACCAAAATGGCGGATGCGAAATATCATTACATATAAAATTTATGATTTTGGAAGATAAATTGGATCCTAGTATGGGTCGTGATTTCCTGAGTGTAATGTATTCTGAAGAGCGAACGACTGCTTGTTGGCTTTAAAGGCTGCCACAGACTATCCAGTCTACGTAGACACGACACTTCGATTATACTGCGACGGTATTGTACCTAAGTTTCTGAATAGGTTAAAGACGAACTGTGATTTCGTATTAGGCTGTCAAACACTGTTATGTATCAGTGTGGTTAAAATCTGATATAAATGACAAGTCGATATTAGTTTCGGAATACGTTTGTGCATTCAATAGGAATGTTTTACATAATCACGGATTATATGGAGTTATGTTTCTCGTTAACGAGGTACAATTGCAATTGAATAATTATTTTATTGCCATAGAAATTGCTGCATAGTAATAAAATGTTTATTTAATACAATCATTCGCGAGCAGCTTGTTAATGTGTTACATGACCACATTATTGTAAATTACAATTTGCATTACAGTAAAATTTTCCTATCAAACTGTTATAAATAAAGGCAAAATTTTCACCAACTCGAAAAGAAAATAACGACTACGTATCTGCATGTTCCTCATCGAGCCACAAAAAATACATTTAACGCTGCTCACGTTACTCCCAGAGCTGCACAACACATAGGCATAATACATGCGTAATTACGACCATCTGTATGTCATCTGTATGTCATTAGTGCACGCATCACGTCCTACTCGACAACGTTTGGCGAATGTCAATGAAACGCTTTTTATGCCTCACCACGTAATGTTTATTGAATCTCGCATTGACTTGCGTAGATCAAAACTGTGGCTAGAATGACCTTATGGCCAAATCGGCTAGTTAGGAACACGGAGTCGTTTTCTATGAGTATTTGTTATTTAAATTATTGTTTTGTTATTATTTGTGACGTGAGTTGCAGGCTTAATGAGTTGTGGTGCATTTTTGGAAGATGTTTTTCAACAATGCGAACGAAAGTCACCAGAAAAATAGTCAACAGCATTTTTCTTTTGGAGCTTTGTAACCAAGGAAGGCCTTTTTGTACATGGAACAATAATTTTATATGTACTGCAATTTAAATTTACACTAAGGTCATAATATAATTTAAAAACCAAATCACGGCCTACTTACAATTGCAGAACAATGCATATAATAAAATTAATTGGAATCTTCCGTCATATAAATCATTATACAGTTCTGACGAGTTCGACAATCCAAGGTGACATTGAAGTATCGATATGCGGACATGGAATTATTTGAGAACAGATCCTTATTGCCTTCTAGGTACAGTAACCCTATATTTATCTCTCTAGAACATGGGTCATATTTTGGTAAGATTTTCACCTCTGACAAAATCATCAACAAAAAAGAAAGGGGTATCATGTTAGTAAAAAATAATATGCATAATACCGAAAATAACTGTTCAAGTTTACAATATCCAAAAATATGAAAAGCTTCCCCACTTCGCGATAAAAACCACAAACGACAGTATAAGTATACGGCAGACTACGTCCTCATTAAAAACGCTCGTAAAAATATAAGACCTCTCATATTCTCTATCAGAGATATAAGCCTCTTCCCTTTCGTAAGTTATCACTTTAATAACCATTTTTGTATGATATAGGTAGGAGTAATATTCACACAAATGTAGGTTAGGACAGTCGTTAATACGAGACTATGAGGGTAGTGATATCAGCTGATTTATTTTACAGCTTACACTAAGAGGGGAATGCTGTAAACGTTTATAGATGTTATTTTTGGGCACGATAGGGAGACGAAATTGTTTGGTGATATTAACGCCGCTGCTATATTTAATGCAGAATTATTAGAAGCTTATAACATAGGTCTTATTTCCTCAAAAATAAACGAGAGAAGTCCTAACAATAAGAAAGTACAACAAGAATATTTATACAGGTGTCATCCGACCACGAACATTGCCGCAACAAACGAGTCTCGTAGACTTCTCAAGTAAAACTTAAATCATCCGGACTCCGTGAATGAAATGAATGTAAAATAAAACAGTTGTAATGCAATTTGCGTTAGTCTAGACTTTGAAGATGAAAGGAGACTGTATCTCTTGGTTTTCCCCGATAGTCAAAGACAATTGGACTTTATTGTAGAAACGATTAGGAAAAATCTGGAAGCTTCACATTTAACTTATGGATTTCAACGATAAAATAGCAGTTATTGATGACTTACATTAAGTTCTATTCTTCGATGATGATTAATGATCAGTTCTCAAAATTGAAATCAACATTGTTGGTGTTTGAAATGATTTTGATCAAAATAACACAAATCCTAAACCAAACAAATACACCAAAGAATAATAACAGCACAATTATCTTCCACACACATATTTAAAAAAAAACAAACACAAGAAAAAGAAACATTTAAACTTGTGTGTCACCTTCTCAGAGAAAATGCGAAGTTATAAAACAACAAGACTTATAAGACGGGAACAGCTGTGAAATTTAAATCTGCTCGCGGTATGAATGCAAAGTAAACACTGTTAATGCAATTTGGGATATCATTTACAACTGGATGCGGTTCTCAACTAATGTCGTCTGTTCTGCGTTCAGGAGTTATAATGCTTGGGGTTTGGGCTCCCGGAGTATGATTGGATTTTAAAGGGAAACTCAACAGGGGTTGGGATTTGGACGGATTAAGCTGCTTTATGTTGTTTGGTACCTCCATTTTGTTTTTTGTTATGGAAGTGAGAGGTTTCCTTACTTGCTCTTTTTTGTCTACAAAAATATTTTCTGTTTACTTCTTAAAGTTATTTACTCAACGAAATCGGATAGAAAAATATCTCTCATGATAACTAAAATCTAAAACGAATTTTGAAGTATTTCATAGCAAAATTTTCAAGGAGCTGTGGCCGCTAAAACAACATGAAGTGAAGTGCATATCCGAACTTGGTGTTTGCTTTAACGTATGCGAGCATCTTCTTTGGAATAACACCTCGGCGCTTACCAACTTTCATGCACTTTGGGCTTCAACTTATAGGAAGAGGCGACACTGAAAATGGAGACAGGTTATTGACCTTCCACGATGTGATTTTGGCCCAAAGAACTTAGACTACATATACCTATAACGTGAACGAAAATTTGATTGACAGCGATAAAAGTAATACAATGTTGGAAATCTTTATGACCCTTTTAAACAAACTACTTTTACAAGATAACGAAAATCATAATTTACCTACTCGTCCTCTACAAAGCCATTAAAGTCTTAATGTCATACAATAAAACTCAGTCTCATACCTGTGTACAGCACTTTCAGTAACTGCATGCGTAATAAATGCAGTTATTACCATACCAAGTATAGGACAAAGAGTTGAAATTTTCTACCTCATAAAGCTAAGACTTTGTAACGTTTACTTGGTAAATACTTGCTCTTTGACAAAGTTATAAGTATCAAATGACGAGTCTGCGAGTTGCTCATGTTTAATCTTTGGTGATTTTGTGTTTGTAGGAGAATATTTTACTTAAACATTTTTTTCCTAAGTAACCGATTGCGAAAATGACGTGTTATTGTTTTCTAGTTGGTTTAAGGATGATAGTATGACCGCAAAATATATCAGAAGTGACAAATATTTAGTCACCAGGTGACTCATTAACCTTTTGGTCATTTTAATTTCAATTAAAGTGGCCTTTGGTAACTAAAATTCTGTAATGACTATAATTTTTAAAGGTGTTAAGTCAAAACAAAATAATTTCATCCAAAGACTTGTTAATAAATAATAGATAATTATAATACCTAGAGTAAACACAGTACTCGTTTGAATAAAGTTTGTTAATTACAATCAAATGAAAGTTTATTGTGACAACCCTTGCTTAACTTCTGACGCACTGATGTAATTAAAATTTTAAAATGTGTTAACGTTTTATGCAATATTAAATTAGTTTTTGTTTAAATTGTAGATGTTGAGACTGAATTACTTTTTGGGTATGTTGAAATTATATGCTTAGACGAAAAAAATGAAGCAGATGATCCTGTAGCAAATGTTCAAAGCCGAGAAAGTCATAAAAATATAAACCAAGTTTCACTTGATGATAACGTTGATTCTTAAGATCCCTACAAAGCCTGACACGGTTTTCACGCACGGCCTAAGGTTACGCACAAACTTCACGCTATTAAAACGTACAGCGATAAGATTACGATAGTCGTGACAAATGATGATGATGTGAAATGTCACGGAGACCATTAAACCACAATGGTCGCCAATAAAATGGGATAAATCTGACCAGAATAAGATTGAATAGCTTCTTCGTGATCTCTTGAAGAATTAAGAATACTTCGTGAAGCTGATGAAGGGCTTGCACATAGAAATGAAGAGAAAGTTAATTTGGATACCGTAATAATTTTTTACATAGAGCAAAAGTAACACGTAATGATAACAGGCTTCAAAATCTGAACTCGGTAAACTAAGCCAAACTATCATTAAATATTCTAGGCATGGGGTTTTTACATACCCAAATTGTAAATACTTGAAACATTGCGGAATGATCAAAAATATTTGAGTTAATTGCAGCACATAGCTTAATGCTAGTTGTGTTAGCCACTAATTACACCCAGACTATGTTTAGACTTCAATAAAAAGCGCTGGGCTATTTATATTTTTTCAGCTAGTGACTATAGTCATTGAAACTTCTTCTAGACTATTCACCTTGATTGCAGCTTTTTTATTAGTTACTTAAAATGCTTTGCCGTCATCTACTCGAGCACAAGCCTCTCCACCTACCATCCGTGGTATTTCAAGTTTCTCGAATATTCCATTACCAAAGCCCTCTAACACTGCGCCATAAAAACAAGAAGCAACAAAATATTTACAAGGAATTCCTCAGCTCATCTCGGTTATCGTCGAAAAGCGGGAACTCTCGTAAATCCACCCTGTCAATGTTTCAACTTGGCAAAGTAAAAACTTCAAGTTCCAACGAAACCGCTGCACCTCTTAATATGGAACTTTAATAAAGTTACTTGCCAACGAATTGCATAGTTTATGATCGGGGATTAAAGTTCAAGCGAATACTTTGACTTTCAATTGATGTTTTAATTGAGTTTGTTGCTGTAGTTATTTTTTGTGCAACGTGAACTATGAATGTTTCGCATTTTTAAGCAGAAGGCTGTAAAATTTTAATAAAATTCGTCCCGGCACCATCAACTAAAATCTAGAGTAACATAAAGTAAAAAAGAATTATAGAGGTAGCTAGGGGCGTGTATACGGCCGATAGCCGTTGGCATTTCTGAGTGTGATCGAAAAACAGTTCAGAACACAGGTACCTATTATTTTTTATCATCCGATACCCAGCAGGTGCATTACAACTTGAATATTCTCATACACATAAAAATACAGACTCCAAAATACACGGTAAGCCAAACGAAATTACATTTGCGAACCGACAAATACTAAATAGAACATACGGAGTGCGACCAGTTCTATCTAAAAACGCTAGCTCCGCAAATATGCTAGACTCCGAATGTCTGCAATTCGGTCTGCCATCTGAATAAACAGGTAACAGCCTTAATCAGGCAAGATGTGTGTTTCAACGACTACATTCAGATTTTGTTAATTAAAATCAGATTCAAATTTCAGATATGCAGCCCGCAATTTCCATGCCGAATTCAGTTTATATTTACATTGCAGTGGATAACAATACCTCAAATTAATTAAATGACATGGCTGGAGTTACTCAATTTAGAAGATTCCTATCTCGATATGCTGACTTAATTTTCACGCAGCTCCAAAGATGCGCAGGTCAAGAACCTCAAGCTAAATTAAACAAGAATGTACCTCTATATCAAAAAGAATTTGATGAAATATAACATCAGAAAATGTTTGCAGCGCACAAAATAAATGTTAATACTAAAACTGCATTCGAAATTCACTGCGTTAATTACTGCGTCAAGGTAACGTATAAATGAGGTGAACTAAAAACATGCTTCATGTGCACGCTACGAGATTCAATCTCCTAATAATGGGCGAGTAATGTTGCCAAGAAAAAATAACACCACAGCATGATATGATCGCGAACATGCGAAAGAATATATTAGCCAGTAAACAGTTTTAATTATGCAAAACATTTTTAATTGTACCTTGAACTTATTCAGACATGTTGCACGCATTGAGGGCATGAAAATATTTGATTAATTGATAATTGCAACTGCAGATAACGTCTTCGAGATTAAATTATGAGTATCGTTCGTAATGAACAACTCATTTTATATTACAACTGCATATTTATTGATAACGATCGACATTGTGAATGCTTGTGGACATTGTGAAATTATGAAATATAGTATTTGCTACTTATAAAAGACCTACATACACACAATTAAGATGAAGTCTCGAAATGAAACTGGAGCAAACATTTTAAATTTGAGTTCCCATAACCTCAACATGTACGGAAAGGATTGGGAGTTTCATTAAAACATTCAAAATTAAGCGGGACTTTTGATATATTTAAAGATATAGTCAAAGAGAACTCACAACATCTTAAGAAGTTATAATCATACTTAAGTCAAGACTAATTGAACTCTTAATTAAGTTAAGTGTAACTCAGTGAAATGTCCCAATTTCAACGGCTGACGCAAAAGTTATCAGGGGTTTCAATGAAAATTTATTAGTTCAACTATTTGTCAAAATTGTCCCCGAAGGGTTGGGGTCCGATGGAATTCTGGCAAATACCGAGTTGAACAGCCAATTTGTTTGGACGACATGACGACTATGTTCCATTCAAATATGTCAGGATTTTAGATTAGTATAACTTTTGAATTGTAATACGTTTTCAAGGAGTATTGGAAACCTTCGCATTCTGTCGGAAGTTATTTAAATGTAATGATAACTTATTTACTTTATCCGTATATTTTGCTGTGCTGAATTTAAATTGCAGCTTTAATTTGGAGAGGTCAACAGTTGTGTCGGAAGGAACGTGTAAAGTGTGGCAGATGATACGATTATAACATCCTTACACGTTTATGAGCTACCTTTTTTTTTTTTTTTTTTTCCGACGTTAAAAATCATCAAATGACCCCTCCCGCTGTGGGTTAGCAGCGGTGAGGGAGTGTCAGACTCTTACTGACTAAAAACCGTCGTGTTCCGTCATAGGCCTTTTATGTACCAGGGCCACGGTATCTCTTTCGAACAACCCGCAGCCCCGGCAGGCCTTGGCCCTGCTGGGCCCCGCTGGGGTTGCTGACATCTCTTTGAGGAGCGCGTGGAACAACGCGCGCCGTCGACACGGGTCTGTCGTCTAAGCAGACAGAGGGACGATGAGCCACCCGAACTCACCGCCCACAGACCCACGCCTACGGTGGCCGGGAGTCATCTCGCGACACCCGGCGCCCATGGTGTCTACCCGGTCCAGCGCGGCGGCCGGGATGAGAGGTGCGAACTCTCTGGCGTTCCGCCTCCTCCTTCTCGAGCATGACCGCTTCGCAGAAGGAGGCGACGGCATCCCATTCCCTCTCGCCCCGGACCATGGCCTGAACCAGGGCCGGACGCGAGAGGTCGCCGCCGCCCAAAGCCTCGACGAGGACCCGGCGGTGCCCCTCCCATGGTTTATGAGCTACCTTAATATTCTCAATCTTACTAAACTTCAAGTCTTTATGTAACACAGTAATTTACGAATGATGTTTAAGTAGTCCTTAAAATTACATCAGAAGAATATTTTTTCGGAACAAAACAAAAGGTCCTTCAAAACGGACCCTCCAAAAATCAGAGAGTCAAGATAAAACATGGGAAGTACACAAAGTTATCCATGTTAAAACAACGGGCGTCGCTTGGATATTGTGAAATATGAACGTGGATCACCGTGTCATTCCCTCGCCTGCTCAACGAATTTATCACGTTTCTGTCCGTCCGTACGTATGCTGCTCCAGATATTGAACGTTTCACGAAACGAATTGGATGATCCTAAAATATTTGTTATGTTTTCTGACGCCACTCCCGGTTTTTGGAAGAGAAATTATTGCACCGCTTGAGGTCCGCTTTATCGAATATGATTGAGCGTTCGTTTCAATTCCATCCAATATTTGTGTCTGTTTGTTCCTGTATTATTTTTTCTATTTGAATTTATAAATCGTTTGAATCTAAAAACGGATAAATAAATTCAGAACCGGTATCGCGTTAGTGTAGAAATCGCATTCAATCCAACTGTCACGCGTGATAATAAAACACCGAAATATCCATTTTGAAACGTAAACGAAGCTCACGTTTTTTGTACAATATCACATGAAGTGTGAATAAAAAAAACAATGCCGGTCTGAGTCCTTACATTTAATTTATTCTCTTTCGGTTCGTTCACTGGACATCATTTCATTTTGCGTAAAGCAACAAACACGCTTATGCTTTTATTTCTCCGTTGGAGTGCTCCAGCGTTAAACCATTTATTCACCGTTCTCTCGGAAGACGTTAATTTGTTTGGCTTTCTTTAACAGATACTTGTTAGGCTAAACTTGCGAAGTTTCGGATCTACGAGATAAAACACTAGACTACGGGAATATCTCGTTAGCACCAAATTTAAGTGAATCTGGACTCGTGAAGATTGTATCTCGCCCGGGGTGAAATATATCGTTTTAATACCGTCACTTTTAATTAAGGCGGAGACTTCAAAACTTTGATATTTAATACGAAACTGTGGCGAAGCTATAAACCGTATCTGTTGTTTATGTGAGCCATCAAAGCAAGATAACAGCCGTCTTTACATCCAGAGTTTAAGTTAGTGTCATTGTTTCGTAACTTACAAATATAAACGATGTTTGGGAACAACGCGACGCTTTAGCATTCATGAATAACATTAAGCCCCCTCGTCCTGTTTTGAATATCGCGAATCTCTTTTCAAACCAACTTTCCAGAGTTGTGTTTATGCTTATTGCCTTTTAGGGAGGCTATTTTTCGTGTGACTTTACGAGCATTACAATATTCACAAGTAAACAATGGACAGGCCAGGATCCCCGCGGGCCGCACGTTAAAAGAGCAATCCGACGTTCGGAGGCAATACGCCTCTATTTGAAAACGTCCCAAAAGGTTTGCTCTTAAAACACGGTCCGTCTACGATGGTAACCGACATGCAAAGCGTCGCATTTAAAAGAGGAAAGAATAAAATACGTACGGTTGAAAGCAAACAGGAAAGTTAGCCGGGAGCGGTACCCCCGCAACTTGTACGAAACAAGTTTTCTATGGGCATTATTTAAGTTTTGCCTGCAGTAGACACTATATTAAACGTATCAGAGTTGAGTTTTAAAAGTCCCGCCGATACGGCTGAGTTGGCGGGCCGCGAAACAGCCACAACTTGAACACTTGGCAAGGAGCGCCTATAGGAAAAATAAAAGGCAGGCAACAGTTTGCTGTCAACTTGTACTTGCTTGTACAACTGCAAAGAATTATTGTATTTGAAAAAGTGCCGCTTTTAAATGTTGGTTTTCTTGCCTTTTTTGTATGGGTGATGTGATTTTTTGCAATGGTGTCTGCAGCTCATTGTTGGCAAAACATTCGTGATAATTTCAAACATCGGAATGAGCAATTGACTACATAAAGATAAAATTGTGAATAAAAATGCAGAACAAGAAGCATCTCAACTTAAAAGTGCAGAAGACAATACTTCCAACTACTCACTACAAGCCATTATCTTAATGGCAAACAGGTCTGGAGGATGGCAATATTAAATGCCATAAATACAATATTATAAGCATGCCAGACATGCATTATTCTGAAGTTGCAGTCTATATGTCCCTGCCATTAAAGCAGCCGAGAGCAAACAGAATTTTATAACAGGAATTAAAAATGTAGTGTACAAAGTAGTAGACTTTTCTCTTTTGTTTCACTCGGAAAGCTTATTAGCAGCTAGATTTTCTAGGAATGGCTTTGATAATCTCTTTTTACAGGTATAATTGTATTTTGTGTTAAATAACAAGCTACGCTTTATAAAGGCTTAGAGAGATTCATGTTATGAGCTTTGCGAATTAAAGGATAATAAATAATTCCCTGAATTTAAAGCTTTGTGTTGAATATTTAGTGAAAGGATAAAACTTCAAGTTGGGAATAACAAGATAATGTTCTGAGGATTATGAAAGATGAGCATCGTGATACCGTGAATAATTTTAATACTAAGCTTCTCAAGTACAATCACAAAAACCTTGACAGTATCATCAGTTAATTCCGAAACTAATACAGCCACAATGATAACTTTAGCTAACAAAAAACCGCTCCCAAACCCACAGCAGCATAAACACATTCATCTGAATTAAGAGCACAGTCCACAAACAACGAATGGAAACAATTTTCTATTTCGAAATGTCTTACTTGGCCCACTATAATTTAATATTACACGAACAGCCAGCTTTGGGCGGAGACTGCTGGCTTTAGTAGGATTGCGAGAGTGAATAATTTGACTATGGAGGGCTCGGTACCGCGGACGCCTCGCTTGCAATTTATTTGCAACTAACGAATTGGGGCGAATGATGTATGGCTGGAATTTAATTCTGGAGTTTACTGTTCTTAGCTTCTGTGTGACGATAGTAGTTTTATTGATTTCTCTAGTGTATTCTTTTAAGTATATGCTAACATATAAGTTGGTAAAGCCTTTCCAGGATTATCAAATTCTAAAGGCAAAAATCTTATTTCAACAGTTGAAACTGTATGCTAAACTAATCTTATCTCAAACAAATCCTACAAATGTTTTACTCAAGGTATCTGGTACAGGAACGAGATCTCTAATAGGCTGTTACTATTAGATATCGAGACGGTAACACGAGCCTATTATTCTTGCGGTATCTCAAAGATTGAATGCTATCCTTCAGCCAATTACCCGCCGGTGTTACGTTACCAGCGCTGTTTTGACGTAATATGCGTAACTCAATTGTCTTGCGGTTAGCTTGCTATCTCTGGTAAAACGTAATGGATTTTTTTGAGATGATCGTCTGAAATGGCACTAACGTTATTGAAGATTATTGCCGGAATGAGGTCTCTATTTATTTGATTGTTCTCTTATAAGCCTTTTACTAACTCAGAATGTTTTCAAACCATTTTCTGAGATACGCAAGTTAAATGATGTTGAAAAAGCTAGACAAGAATTGGCTTTCGTTAGTAGCACGATGGGTGATTTAGATGAAAAACCACAACGTTTTAGGTGGAATGGTGAGCAATCAATTTTAATTAAAGGAAATGGCAGTCATTAGGGTAAGTCAGAAGACGTTAAAACCCACTGACTCGGAGGTGAAAGGTGGCGTGATTAGATAACCGGTTATCGTGACCGATAGCCAACCTAAGGAAAACACGCGAAAGAAAATACTTCTAAATATTTTAAATAACGAATATTGGAATCATTTGTTTTAACTACAAAGTAAGTATCGTACACATTATTTACGATTTCTTTAAGTTTCAGGAGATAAAGGTGTGTATCAGTGCGAGCATTCATTGCTGTTTTATCAATAGCTTGTACGAGTGTGTTTACTAGCTCAATACCAATATTGTGTGTATGTGTGTTGTCTGTACATTATTGCAGGTGTGTGCGTGCGTGTCATCAGTCATATATCACAGTTCGTTCAACCAACCTTGCGATATCACTTGAACGTTAATCGTAAAAATTTTACGACACTTTATTTTTAGTATATATTGATGAAAAAAATAAACAAACAGTAAAGTTTGCTGTGTCAATGGTCGATCGGTGGATGACGGTCGAACTGAGTTTCGAAGTTATAATTGGATTTATTGGTGTTCGTCACGATTCCCTCTTGATAAATATAAAATGCAATAACGTAGATGTGGCTCGTTTTCCGAACAAGAGAAATATGGCTATCAATATGGAGTATTCTGGAAAAATCTAAGTCTAAAAATACAAAGTTGAAATTCTCTTCCTTTACTGCAAAAAGGTGTCATTTCTTTACATAATAATTTCAACTGTTAGCCATCTTAATTCAGCTCAAAAGCTTATTTTCTTGCGCAAAACTTTAATCTCCAACTCGAAACTAAAAGGGGCTATTCTCAAACGTTTCGCGAACTAATCTATTCATAGTTAGTTAGCATTAATCATAACAAGTTAACTATAAAGTAACGAAGTTCAACCCTCTTGAAACTTGAGGACGCCAGTCAGAAAAACAATCTCCCCAGAATTTAATAAAGCGCAGTGCACTGAGTGTCTGCGACTGCCTGGCTCCAATATTGGCCCAAACATTGCCACAAATACTTGGGCCTTATTTGTAACTAGGTTTATTACTGTCACTTAAAAAAGAGCTCGAGCTAAAGTACCTAATTTAAGCGAGTACTTTTTATATCGCAAAATAAATCTCGTTTCATTTTCTTGGAATTTCAATTAACTTGACGTTCAAGGACTGCTAAATTAACTTAGTAAGTACAGACATTATTGAGAGTAGGTAAATAATGTAAACGTCTTTTTGTGCGTATAAAAATTGCTACAATTATTAAAGTTAGACATGGAAATCGTTGACAAAAAGTATTATTTTTTTCATATCAAAACAGCTTCTTGTAAGTAGTTAACAAAATAAAATGACAGCGTCGCCATCACGAACCTTGGACCCAATATTCCACCAACCTTTCGCCCAAAACTTGGCTCAACGTCTAGTCTAGTCCCCAGAATATTACGGAATACGACAGCTGTCTAGCCACCCTTTCAAAGTTACTTTGTAAAATGAAATCGGCCTAAAGGCGACGTCGAAAAGGCTATGTGTGGTTTAACAATGCTTTTGTATTGCCCCTTTGATAGATAGCGTAGTGATATTACTGAAGGGCTATCGGAGTAATTGTGACGTGACTTTCAGAGGTACTTTGTGTATTGGGAGGTATAACTAATGACACTTTGACACTAGAGCTTTAGTAATAGACAAAGGCTGTGAAAACTTTAGGTCAGTTTAGGACATTATATTAAACTTATACCCGATCTAACTGGTATTTGATCTCTACTAACAACTACCAAAAAACCTTATACCTAGTTATTTTAACAGCCCTACAAAAACAAATTAGTAGTACCACAGCAAAATAAACCACGAAATCAATTAACATTATTTTCTCAAAGCAAAGTTCAGAAATTGAAAGCATCGGCAACAAAATTTTAATTCCCCGCCGCGTGTAAACATGTAAAACGTTCGGGTAGTCGGCTCAGATTGCAGAAATAACAGCCTAATAAAAAACCTACCTCGGCCAGATGTGCAGCATTCGATTCCACAAATAATATAAACTCACTTTGCGGTTCCGTAGCTTTTCTACCATTCTTATTTTACTTTGCAACACTTTGAAAACGCAAGCTTGATCGAAACATTGCCTTTTTATTCTAGGAAACGTTTGCGAAGAAAATAGGTATGGTAATAGGTACCAGTTTGTATTTATAGAGAATCGATACTAAAAGTGGCGTTTTTATGAACTTATATTTAGTAAGCACGAGTTATAATGATTTCAAGTAATCACAAACAAGCCTTGTGACTTCCTGTGGGCGAGACAGTAGTTTAAATAATAATTAGCCTCATAATTAATGCTTTGAACCTATTTCTAATTCGATACGATTTTAAAATGGTAATTAACACGTATCGCTTATAAAGTTCTTTAAAATTATGTCGTCAAGGAATTTGTGACAATAAGAATGAAGTTATTTCAATTGTGCTTAAGTTATTTTTATGTTTTAGTGAATTGAAAATAACATCGATAAAATGAATACTAAGTTTTTGTTTGCCTTTAGTGTATTACCTCAAATTTGTAGGAAGAGGAGCACAATGCTGAATAGTGAAAAGAAAAACACGTATAGCAAAGATAGCAAATCCCATCTACGTTTATGAGGCAAACAGTAAGCAAAAACGAAAATGCCCTTGTCCAATTTCGTAAGGAACCCCGAAACTTTCCTCTGTTACCTGCGAACGTAAATACGGGTTTCGGAGATCGGGATATGCACTACGATATATTCCGTGCCAATTTTTGCTACCATTTCGATATATCGGAGCAAAATGTTTTCAACCCCACTTCGGAGCGAGCTGCAATTTCTCGTGGATTTCTTTCCGTATGATAAACTAGGTATGATAGTGTACACTATTGCTGTTTTAAAGTTATGCTTCTAGCTTTTATTGGTCTTATCTCTTAGAAATTTGTAGAGGGTTTTATTGGGCTTTCTATTATTGATAAAAATATTATGCTTTATTATAAATAACTTATATATCAACCTATTAGTAAACATGTTGTGTTCGAATTGATAACTGCAATCAAAACCTTGAAAATAAATTGCAAAATAAGCTTAAACACAACAATACTTGTTATTATATTATGTCTCGATATAGTAACATCGATAAATAATATGTTACCAATTATCGACAGTTGCCAACCCTACGCCGCTGTGTTTACTAAAAATCTCTTCTATGCTCGACACTTAATTTTAGTCTAGACATCTAAAACTAAAATTATATACGTCTGGCAATACTTCAAGACGACACTTAAAATTATTGACAGAGAAAATGAAAAACAGATTCAAGAACGACATTATAATACATTTTCGTATAAGTATTTTGAGTTATATGAAAGTTTATAAGTGAAATTTGATGGGTTCGTTAATGGGATCTTGTTTTATGGTAAAAGGGTGATTTTATAGGGTGGGCAGAAGTCCAAGAGGCATTAAAGATCGATATTATATACCAGAAGCTTCTTCATTTTAGTGAAGGCGTGGTTGTTATCGATAGTAATTTCATATTATGTGTAGGACGCCATAGATACACAAAACAACTAGAATAGTTATAACATTTTGTTCTTCCAAAACATTCAATTTGTTTACTCCAATCTATTGGGTGTTACTTCAATCATTAGTAATAACATTTTTAGAGCCAATCCTCACAAATGGCTTGTCCGTGTTAGGACAATTTAGTCAGGCGTTTAGCGTAAGATTAATCGTTGTTTCGAATGTTTTTAATGAATATTCCAATACATTCAAGTATCGGGCTTGAACTTGATGACAACCGATACATATTTTAACAGATTACTACAACAGTTTTTTGATTGACTTCAAAAGGATAGTGACATTGTTAACTTTTGTCTTGTAAAATTTAAAGATTTAATTAAATTAAATTCTGCTAGACATATTTTCGTAACTTTTTTGTATAGGAAGGTAGGTATTTAATTAAGTTAATTTTAAAAATATATTTTAACATTTTTTGTTCGAAGTAAGTCTACGCCACTTATTTGTGATAACCCTACAAAACTCGAGCTACTTTTCAACCGTTAATGACATAAAACGCAAGTGGACAGTGGGCACACTTCTCGTTCTGTCAAAATAAATTCTGGCTTCGTGATCTCCAGTCACGATCTTAGGCGACAATATCAGAAGCTGTAAGCCAAGTTTCAATATTTAAGAGCTTTTAAAAATATGCTTTTATTTCTTATCTCTTTATACGTCTTAAAAGAGATAAAGTCGTGTAAAGATAACAATTAATGTTTATTTTATGATCAATTAGCCCGCTATTATGTTTTATGAGTGATTTTTAATTATTTTTAGCCTTCCTCTCACTTTTCTTTGAATGAATAAGTATCTCGTAAGTACCAAAGATGGTGATGTTGTAACTAATATGACTAGAAGAATGTTATCAGTGTAACATATCTGCCCTTTACACCTAATAATTAAACTTAATGATACACTTTCCATCAAGATCCGATAGCAAGCTCTGAAAGTAAATACACTAGAACAATAGATATTTATCACGAACGAGGATCAACCCGTCAATCTAATGCGTCCCCAATACTGGAATACCATCTTCGAAATGCTGTCCAAATCTGGAGAAACAAACTCTATTGTTTAGGTAATAAAGGTGATGTGGGTGCCTCTTTATCTTGGTAGGAGACATTATCGAACAGCGAGTGTGTGTAATGATAACATGGGATTAAGCTATTTGTGTTATCTACAAAATTTAGGGTCAGTTGTATTAATAGTTTGGGTTAGTAGGTATCAGTGTTCTGTTTTGGTGTTTTCATGGTAAAGTTTGATTGGAGTTTGAGTTAGTATTATGAGGTTTTTCATCATTTATTTATTTTTCAACATATAAATTACATTTTTAAATATTAAATATAAAAATAAAAAACATTTAAAAATATAAAAAATAGGTTGCCACCGATATCGGGCACAGGGTCCAAGGTATCGGCGGTTAGGGTCCCAGAGACAGAAACCTCCTCACAATACGCGCCGTATCAAGGAGTACTGCCTTCTGAATCAGTCCCTTGATCCAGCCGCCTAACGAGAGCCTCATGAGGTGTTGGTCGAGGCTCTTGGCTATTAGACCATTGGCCGTACGTAATTATGAGGTTAATTATTACCTGTTCTATTTATTACGTAACACGATCATCAACTCCAGGTTCCTATTTTAACTTTGAAGATCTTCTTTCGAACATATTCTGGAACACGGTGTAAGTCATTAACAGTGTGTATCGAAAAAAATACATTGTAATTCCCTTGTATCGACTCTAGAAAATAAACCGACAAATCACATCCATGAAGATACCTACCTAATAACAAATATTAACTACCGAAAACCTCTTCGGCCTATCATCTCCAGTACATTGACTATACCATTACACTCCACGTGCTCAGTTAGAAAGATAAATAATATATACACACACATGTATACAAGGAAAACCATCGGTGTTTCAGATTCAACCCCCCCTTGTAACGACGGTCATTAACCTTTACAACACCGTAGATTACAGTGCCCTGTTAACTGTGATGGGTTAACCTTTTTGTTGGTAAACAGCACAGTTAGTTGAAAAAAGGTCAAATTAGATTCGGGGAGTAAAATTTTGTCAAACTTTTTAGGGGACAAAGTGATGGTGCAGTTGAAGGGTTAATTTTTTAAATAAATTTGCAAAAAAAAATATATAGTTTGAAGATAAATTGCAGCATATTACAATAAAGAAAGGTCGCAATAATTTAGATTAATTTATAATAGAGATTCATTCTATTTTGTAACAAAAAATGCCCTCTGCAACCTCTACGATCCTATATAAAAATTCAAGACATTAAGCAAAGAAGAACAGTTGTAAAATTCACAACTTTCCGCCGACTCTGTCCAAGTCTAAACAGTATTTGGAATAACACTCGTGAATCTATAGGCGAACAGTTTACACAATGTGCGCTTATTTTACTTTTGCAAACTGAAATAATGTTGCGTATCAAGTTAGTTTTCTTTTGGCACCTACCATATTTTTGTAGATATATAGTGGCTAGGTAAAAATGGCTACAAAAACTATGGAATACAAAACACGAACAATAGTTACAACTCAGCAACAGACCACGGGACCGCCAAACATTTCACCGCTATTCTCAAAAAGGTACAAAAGGCATAAATTCACAAGTTATTAAAACAATATAACGGCCAGGACGGACGGATTAACCCGTCGATCGGTATTGACTGTGCCCGCCTGCCCGTCGCCGATAAACGTAGATTAAACCTGGGTGTACATCACCCTTAATCCGGCAAAGTCCAGCCATGTTTTTAATATGGCATTCTGATTTTGAATATTTTCCCGCCGATTTTGTGCCGCTGACATTTTTTACCTTTGGCACAAAACGCGTTTTTGAAGGGTTAACTTTTTTTTAAATAATGCGCCGCCAGAGGGTTGGGTAAAATCAGGTGTTTTTCTGAAAGGTTATAAATGAAAAAGCTATTTCGTAAAATGGTAAAGCTACAGGTAATATTGCGAATTATATCTGGGGGTGCCTTCAAATCATGATTTGGCAATTGAATAGAAATTGCGAGCGAAATATATTGGAGAATTTTCATCTCATACGAGCTCATTTAAAGTTTTTTTTTTCAGAGAAACTTAGTATTAAAAGTAGGTATTTAAAGTTATTAAAAAAATAATCTAAGAAAAAGATAACGGCAGACATTGGAAACAGCAAACGTAAGAAAGTGATGGACATGTCGTATCAAGATAAAGCCTGGGACCATGTTAGGTTATCTACAAACGTACCTAAGTGGGTCACTTAGAAATAAACTATAAATAGCCGATTGTCGGCTGGCTTTTGGCTTAGCAACGAAAAATTAGGATTCTGTTACGTAGATTAGATAAAAAAATGTAAAAGGCTAAGTAAAATCGTACTGACGGATATTTACCTACTTATTACCTGAACTGTAAATCCCCTAATTCTATTACAGATAATTATAAAATCTAGGGAAAATTATCAAGACTAGTCCATCAAAATAATCTCCATTTCAAGACTACAAAGTATCAAGTTGATACATTAGTTACATCTGAGCTCACTTGCATTGCACATAAAAAACTGCAACAACTTTTTATACGCACTTAAAAATATTAACCCCGAGATAAGAAACACATTTGCAACGACTTGCAAACATCTCGTTTGATTAAAGTACATAAATAAACAATATGGCACATAAAAAGGAATATCATTTTTAATATAAACTTTTCCATAACAGGCATTTCAAACAGTCTTCACGGAGAATAATAATGTAAGTGAAATAAATAAAAAAACACATGCATAAAACATGGGTAGTTAATCCTCTACAAATGAGGTCCAGACCTCAGAAATACGAGCTGCAATAAATCCATAAAAGATCCGTCAAAAAAATCAGGAGAGATCATTAATAGCCCGTAATTACGAAACGACAACTCGCAAACGAGTTGAACTATTTCATTTTGTGAGTTAATAGGTTTTAAGTGGTTTAACTATTAAATAATAAATAAATAGATCTTCTAATGGAAATCGTAAATTTGTTTTCTTTTAGTGTTGTTTTGTTTGGCTTTTATATTTATTGGTTTTATTTTTATTCTTGTCGTGAAATGGACCACCCAGCTGACATGTCGTTTAGCGTAATTGGTCAATTAAAATAGCTAAACAGATCGTATGTAATGATTTATTTATTTACAAAGATTTAATTATGCTTTGGCTATGAATTGTTAATGTAACTGGTTTTATAGCAAACATTTTCCTACGCTTTTAGTTAGGAAATACCTTTTTATTTATATATATTTATATCGTTTATCGAAACACCTAAAATTTCACCATAATATACAAAATAAACTGCTTAATATATTTCGAAGCTTAATATTTATAATTGACAGATAAATAACGATAATAATGACAGATATCCAATTTGGCATGGTTTTTGTCCACGCGCCGTGGACACGTGGCGCCATCTAGATTGCTATAAACAAATCGTACTCACGCAGAACATTGTAACGTCTTCAAATCATCGTAAACTGTGCCAAGTGATATATAACAACATTATTTGAAAATGTAAACAAGATTAATTGACTATTAGTAGAGATTCTAAATACCATTTTTCTTTCACTATTTTTCGATGTTGATGAAAACTACAGGTCGTACATACAGACATACTTATCTATGTATATATAAATGTGATTAAGCGACAGAAATAGCGACGCAAATCTAGACATTGGATAAGATTATCGTTTCTCCATTACTAGATTATTGACATAACATAATTGATAACAATGTTCTAATTTAATTAAATACGTTAGTAATTAGACTGTGTTAAATGGAGATTAATGCTATTGACAATTGACGGTTGCATGCGTCTTAGGTATAAATTATCAAGACTGTTCACGCTGTCATCATACACTGGTGAATCATGCAAGCTATTTTTAATATGCAAGCTTTCGTCAATTTGACGACTGCGTGCGTCCAACATGTATCCTGAACTTAGTCAACATTATAACGATTATTTAAACACTAGAACTGAATTAAAAAACCTGTATTTTTTATATAAAACTCAGTTGTAAGTTCGATGACAATGCTAGCAGCTGCAAAATGGACGGCGATACATTAGCGCAGATAATGAGGTCATTGAACTCAATTCTAGTGTTTACTCGTACACCTCATTCTGAACTAGTAAATTAAATACGATTTTGATTTTATTTCATTTGGTTTTACGTTTGTTATATTCAGTATTTTTTTGTGTTTTGTACGATTTTTTGCTGATACTGAAATACTTATGGATATTGAAATTATTTAATGTAAATTTCACTATACACGCTGTTAAAAAAAAACATTATGTATAAAAACTCAAATAAATAATACTTTTTTCGGGCAAACGATACATTCGTTATCTTAATTGCTTATGTAGGCATATATTATTTGCACAGATTGTGGTGGTGACTGAACTCTGATTAGATAACTGATATACAATAATTAAACAAACAACATACTCATGGTGAAATACCTTGGGATAGGACTGAAATTATTTAATTTAAAGCTAACTGTCAACTTCAACAGTGTACCAAATTACGTCATCATTTGTTAAAGATGGTCATAATTAATTTAACTGTAATAAGAATCGAACCAGTGACCCTTAGCTCAAATGCTCTCTTAATCAAACCAGTTGACCTATTGACACTAAGATATCAAATCTTCATAAACCAGTCAAAACCTGTCCAAGTGACACACTTAAAAAAAAAACTTTTTTTACTAAGATTAAAATCTGTAGTTAAAATCTTAAACTCGAGTAAAAATTAGTTAAAAATAATGATGATTAACTGGTAGTTTAAGACTGAAATTTTAAGCCGTAAATAAAAACTAAAGGCATTGAACCGACCAGGTTATTTGCCTTTGACCTCGCATTGACAACGACTTAGCTGCTTATTCATTCACTATACTGAAATTTTTACAATGATTTTGACAGTAATTTTGTAATTATTTTGAGTTATGTTATTTTTATGAAGTTGGATAATTTATTTTTGATATAAATATGTATTTGTGTTCATTTATGTTTTGAATATTGAGATATATGGTAGTTAGCTTAGGACTCTTTAAATGTTAAGGTATAAAAAATATATTTTTACTTATTTACCCAGAAGCGTAAATCCCAACACAAAAACAAAACAAATGCAAAGTAAAAAATATTAATTTTGAAAAGGGTCGCGTTAAAAATAACTTTTGCAAAGCCTACACACGATGCATTCAAATGTTATACTTATATTCGTTTATATTCAACACGCGGCCTCTTTTAGGTTGATAAACTTTGAATTTCTAAACCGATCGGGTAATAGAAAACGTATTACATTGCCTCTACATATTGCCCAGCTATTGGACTTCCATTGCTCCTTTAGAAAGGACTCACTCAGTAAAGTTTTCTAAGAAAACCCACAATGGATATACCTAAGTCACGTGATTATTATTCTTCGCGAGTGGCTATAGTCAATAACCAACGGGCTGTTGTCATCGATACAAGTCGGTACTTGTTTTATTTTATGATTTTAGAACTGTCATATTGTAACTTTATTCAAGTTAAGTAGTATTTTCTTCAAAATTTTGAAAAAAATCAAAAATAATTTAAGTGACAAAAAAAACACTTGAATCCTTTTACGCTATTTTCGCAATAATGTTTGTATGAGTTGAATAAGTGCTAATGATTATGCCAATGTTTCTGTAATGAGAGTGACGATGACGCAACAGTGACGACAGTCATCGGCGGAATCGCGAAATTCGTCCCATATATTATTCACGAGAGGCCGATAATGAGGACGTTCACCCCACCGCGTTAGACACAACTCTACTCAACTGATTGTCAAAGTTTAGGTATTTTTTTGTTTTGTTTTTTGAAACTATAGAACTAACGATTAAGAAACTTTGAACTGTGAGTTGACAAAATTGTATTATTTTTTTAATCCGTGATTTTAAGAAAAAAAAAATATTTAATTTATGATTGATTTCAAAAGTAATTTAATGCAGTTTTGCCTTGTATAACTGTAAGAACATAAAAATAACATACCATTCTAGAAGAGTTGATTACCACCTCGAACTTTCATAACAGTAATCACTTAACCATTTACGGAAGTCCAAAAAAACACCTTACCTGAAAACAACAGAAAAAACACCATTAGTATCATCGTTAACCGTTAATTTTTTACCGAAAAATTCCGACATTTTTGAAAACGATCCATTGTTTGTAAAGTATTCTCTCACAAGCCAGTTCAATGACCGACCAAATTTTTAAAACATCACCTAGATATTGTGAAAAAAATTATAATACGATTTAAAAGTTGAATAAAACATAACTGGTCGTGCGTGTGTATTAATGAAATTCAAAAATTCAATAATTGATATACCTAAACGAGTCACGTTTTCCGTTTGTTTGCTTATCATTTGAATTGCATTTTCTTTTACAAATAGTGTATAGAACAATGTATAAAGATTTCGCCACTTATGCGTACACCCTTTGCTTAGATTTATTTTTTTCATTTAACCAAAAACCTTTTTATTTATTTTTTTCGAAAAAACGCAATCTTAAAAATATGTACAGCCATACTACCGATCTATTTACTCTCCCACATCATCATGCCCCGTCGCATAATCACCAATGTTTATGAAAGCTATGCTAAAATATACGAAGCTATGTCGCACGCATGGTTACACGCCCTTAGGTCTGGCGTTGTTTTCATTTCAAGCTTCACGTGTAGGTATAAATCATTCATATTAATCACCAGGAAAAGAATTTCTGATGTTCAACATTGTTTTGTTTTTTGAGATGAAACAGAGGGTCAGGTATTTGCTGGATACAGCTTGTTTTGGAATCGATTCATGTCTACCTCTAATATAAGCAAGTTTTTGATGTTTTTTGCACTGAATTCTACTTGAAATAAGAAAATAAATAAGGCTCATTATTTATAAAGACAATTTCTATAAAGAACTTTATTATTTGAACGCTCACATAAACTGCGATTACATACGTATTTACATAACATTTCGTTCAATTTAAATTGAACTTTCACGGCAATCAAAAACACAATAATTTAATCCAATTTCGGCGCTCACATCAACAATAACCTTTAATAAGACCAGCCCTTAAATATCCGCTCTATAATTCGAAGTTTTTGTTCCAAAAAGCCCCCAAAACCTTCTTCCAGGCGAGTTCCCCCAAATTACAGTAATACCCCAATGTGTATAAGCGTTATTATAAAATGGCGCTTCGCTGAGCCCACCTCTAGGCCTTATATTGAATGTCCCCCAACTCGTAAAGAAGTTCAGATTATGAGGATTCTGTTAAATTATACTTATAGGTATTGTAGACCTGTTTCATTCAGTGCAGATCATTTGTTTGTAAGGTGTTTGATTAAGGTATATTTTTTTAATATAGAAACTTGTTCAAGAATAAAACGCAAAAACGGTAGTGAATGTCCGTACAATCATGATTAACCTATGCCACAAGTCTCACTTCCTAACAAGTAAACGTAACCCTGAATTACTAGAAAACCTTAATTCTAAAAAAATAACACTAATTCGCAGTATGTCAGCGTTGCACGAAACTGCACAATTATGTATATAAGTGCAGTAATAATCTGTCGAGTTATAAGTACTCAGAACCGTGTAAGTACCTTTTTAAGTGAAGCATAATTATATACTTTATCTCGATGCTGATCAGGAAGACATAAGCTTTCCATTTATGTTAAAATCACTCGAACCGGTTCAGCAGTTTCCGAGATAACCGCACCAAAGTCGTTACTAAAATAAAAGGACTGATCAAAACACGTAGATCTCTGCTAATACCCTAAACGTACAACTTGAAGATTATAATGTTATTCAAATAACACTTCAAAAAGTTTTCGAGATAGAATATTTAGAAGATGGACACTAAACATAGGATTACGCTTATGGTTAACCATAAAATTAAAAAGCAATGGCAGTAAATTTTACATAAAACTTTGCATCAAAAAGTGATGTAAAACTATTTTTGTAACTTTTACGTGCCATAATGGTTAAAGGGATTTTTTTCCCATAAAAATATAGTGCACAAGTTTTATACTGCCTACCGAAGTAATACCATGGGCCTTTTATGATATATCCTCCTAATCCTCAAAAAATAAAATCTATGTACACTTACAACGCGATGATAATTTAAGAAAAACCTCAATTTTTCATCCAAAGACGGGCTTAATAATGAAATGTAAATGTTGCATACAAAAGCGTGAAAAAATCAGAACATTCACGTGACAAACATTTGGAATTTACGAGAATATCACTTAAAATATACACATAAAACGTTAGGGTGTAACATTTGCAAGTTTTAAGAGGCAAAACCTTCAGACGGTGCGTGATAAAAGTATATGGCTTTAAATATATATTTACGAAGTCAGTCCTCTGGTTTCATTATGAGTTTTATTTAGATTTTAAGCGAATGGACGAGAATTTGTGCTCCCACCCTACACAATAAATAGGGTCGTTCCCTTCCGTAATCTCCTGCTTTGTAGTTTGTATAAAATATCTTTCAAAATTGAATATTTTGTTTTGAGAATAAGTGAATTTAGTCACAAATCACTTTAAGTATAAAACGAATTCACCAATTTAAACCTAAAAAAATAAAAATCTAAAAAACTTTTCTAACATAAATTTTCAGAACTTAAACTTAATATTAAAACGGTTATAAAAATAAAAGCTAGACGGTGCAACTTAACGCTCGCCTTTTCGTACAAAAAATGACCTTAATACTTAAAGAGGCACGTAAATCACAATCAAGAGTTTCTCTATTAATACCAACATAATACCAACATTAATATTTAGTTTTTAAAAGACCGTTACAAAGTAAAATAATAGACATTATTATACTTACCGTACGGACATGTTACCACCAATGAAGGTTGGTACATCTGAATGACCGTCAATTTAGACCAGGTTGACGAATCCTGGCTTACCTCGAGGCGACTGACCCCCAAGTTAAAGTCGTGGTGGCCTAGTGGGTAAAGAACCATCCTCTCGAGTATGAGGGCGCGGGTTCGATTCCAGGTCAGGCAAGTAGGGGAAACTGGGTACGATTGTGCCAGGGTACGGTAGTGACAGTCGCAATTGTAACGAAACTATACGTAATACGGGGGAGGGTTGTGAGGGAAAAAGACGTGGCTTGCAAGCCTAAACACGTTCCACAATATTGCATTAGCCGGCGTACGACGTTGACGTAAGTAGGAGCCCACATTGCTTTTCAACAATCAAAAGTAAGTATTTTTGTTCGATTTATTTTCCCAATTACTGTTATTTTTATACAGATAGATTATCTTGTTATTTTTTTCTTTAAAAGTTGAACATTAATATTTAATTAGAAGTGATTTCTTTTTACGTAAAGTAATTGACAAAATTATGGCGATTTTTTGTTTTCAAAATGATGCGTTGGGTACGGTTGTGACAATTTTTTTGGGTACGGTTGTGACGAATATCTATACATATAATAAATGTCATCTTATTATTTTTTGCTTTTAGATGTCCAGAATACGTTTGTGGAAGACCGAAAGAGCGCAGTGTGATATCAAAAAATATAAAGATGCCGATGAAGAAGTGAAACAAGGGATTTTGTACGTGTAGCTTAAGCTACAAGCCTCTCTACAGCTACAAGTTTTAACAGAGCAAATGTTGTTTTGTTGATTGTTAAAACTATGTTTGTAAGCTTATTACGTTAAACATTTCTACAATAAAAGATATTATAGACCATTTTGATATATGTTTATGCGTGTCACAACCGCCCTTGGTATGTGGCCGGTTGTGACACTTTCCCATTTTTTTTTTAATTGATCTTATGAATTATACATTGTATTAAGGAACAATATATTAGTGTTTTTACGTACACAAATGTACAAATTGCGATACAAATTCCTTTTCTGCGAGCTAATTAGTCAAATAACAAAATTATTGGTGATCAAACGAAAATTGGCACAACTGTACCCAGTCTACCCTACCAATGCAACTTTTCTAAGTTTGTATGTACTTTCTAAGTATATCTTGGACACCAATGGCTGATAAAAAGGTGAAGGAAAACATCTTGAGGAAACCTGGACTATAAAGTCTGAAATCACCAACCCGCATTGAGCAAGCGTGGTGATTAATGCTCTATCCTTCTCCGTGTGAGAAGAGGCCTGTGCCCAGCAGTGGGACGATAAAAAAGGCTGTAACAGTATTATACTTATACCCACGGTTACCCTTATATGGAAACTAGCATTATATTATACCAGTTCATGTTCAATCAATTATTAGTTAATTTCAACCGGTTTTTAAATAAGTATTTTTTGTATTATTTTTCTCTATGCATCTGGTTTTAGAACTCGATTTTTACGAGCATCATATCAATTACCTACAATTGACTTTGGTATCATATCATTTCGGAATAAAAAATTACGTTGAATATCGATAAAGAAACAAAAAGGTACAATCAAAAATCATTCCGAAATCCATTTGAAAATGTAACACATAACGCGGGTAAAAATCAATCTAAAATGAATCTCATTCGGTATTTCCATATTTTACACATATACATAAACATCTCACGAGCTCACAACGTTTTCACCCCACAGACCCGTAATGTGCCCCGGGCAATAAATTTATTATGATAAAGTCGATTTACGTCAATAGGCCCAACTTTTTGTTGAATTGAAAACTTTTATTCCGTTCAAACTCTTTGAAAAAGTATTTCGGATACCGAACTCGTATAATAAATATGTAGGTACACAATTTTCATGTGAAATCATTTTGTGCGATGTTTTCAATCCCGTGACTGAGTTGAACGTCTCCAAGTTTATTAATACGTCTTTAGAAGTACTTTTTTATGTTGGAATATGAAAAAAGTATAAATGAAAATGGGGATTTGTGAAGCTCATTGAGATAAGGTTCATTCCTAAAATAGTGAGTGAAAAGAGTCTCCAGGGAGACGAATACAATAGACAGGCACGTTAACGCTTGGATTCTCTATCGATTGTTAGTTCAAATTTGATTCTATTCAACTTTTACGTTCAACTTAAGAGGTGGGACGCTACTTGGACTTTTTATTTCGTTTTTTAAAGACCTCGTATAATCATCGGCACGGATATTGAGCCCCGACCTTCAGCTGCGCAGAAGCGATTTATTGGTTTATTGCCTTATGTGTACAGTGCGCAAAGCGATCCCCACTCTTCCGCCGAGAGCTCAATATCCGTGCCGATAACTATATCTACTGTTAAAACACGATTTCAAAACGCGTTTTAAAAGAACATTTTACAAATTTTCTATATATGTATATGCACTCCAAAAACTGATCCGTGTGTGTCCAGATATTTATTCACTGACTTCCTTCATATCATACAATGTACTCTCATTGAAATAATAACATAAACAAAAGCGTCACTCTCTCCACTACGCAATAAGGCACACGAGCCCAATTCTACGTTGGTACTCAAAAACCACAAAGTACCACAATTAATCTCCACCGTGAAAGTCAAGATTACCAAGATATCGAGCAATCCCGGCCGATCTCCGACCAAGGCCTGCGTAACATTACTTATTAGAAAGAAAAATCAGAAGTACCACAAATCTTAGGAGCCAGAATAGAAGAACCAAGAAAAAAAACAAAAAGATTTGAGAGACCAGTAGGTACATACGTTTAGATTTAGTACACTGAGGTAGGTAATTTTATTGTTTTACTACAACTATGGTCAAAAATGCAACCGTAGACTACAACCTACGCAGTATTTTTAAGCAATTTCTTTGAAACTTCAACTGCGAAAGTAAAAATCCTATAAACTGTAAAAGTTCTAATGCCAAGTCTACGGTTCATAGATTCAAAATGAACCTTCTGCTCCGTCTTGCCTATTCAACGGTAATATGATCTCGTTCGTTCACTAATCGTTCATTCCGACCGAACGAGTCGAGTTTAACGTATCGCTTGGCAATGGGCCGTGTAGGTTTTATAATTTATTGTAGCTATTGCCCGGGTATTGTGAGAAATGCCTGCTCACTACACTTTGTTGGTTAAAGTTGGTAATTTTTGGTAGAACAACTTTTGTATGTTCAATTTGGGAAGCTGAAACATTCATGAACTTCAAAGACTTAGAAAAAGTATTTTAAAACGACAAAAATGATATGGATGTTCTTTCATAAAGTATTATAATCTTGTTACCGTTAATAACCATAATATAAAAATATTATACTACCAACAAAAGTAAAAAAAAAAAACTCGTCATAATTACCATCAAAGGGCCTCATTGAAAACATATAAGTATTGTACAGCCACCATAGCTTAAAGGTCTTAAGCTTTCACCATCCAAGGTTGGGTAGCAAGTTCGCTTCCTCGTCAAATCACCTTGATACGTTTTTTAGTTCAAAGAAGGAAGTTAGACTAACCACTCGGATTATGTTACGTACAGTTAAAAGATTAATTGTTTCTATGTTCAGAACTGTTTGTGAATAAATGGGGCATTTGTTTTTGTAATAGAATTTATTTTGTTATTTTAGACGTACTTTACATTTCGTAATTAGTAATATATTTTACTTTTCAGTCCTATACGTACCTATATTTAAAGAACCCTCAGACTTCTTAAACAAACAAATAAAGACATAAAAATTTACGAACCGCACAATTGCTAACACCTTAATCATTTTCTGTCAGATTGAGATTTCTAAAATAACATAATACACTAGCTGCCACAATAACCGAAATAATTAGATTTTACACACTTGTTAGATGTTATTTTTCGAAATACAACAGTTTTTCGAACGATCTTCATTAACTAAATCACGCACTATACTACGGTAAGGGTGAGGTTGTATTATGATATAAGTTTAGAGGTTTCATAAGCGCTCGCGATTTTTAGTTTTTAGGTTCAAGCGCATTTCATAGGAATGTCTATATGTAATAAAATATCTACGATTGAATTGAATATCATATGAGATAGAATTTAAACGATATTTGGCCATCGTTTACAAAGCTTTATGTAACTTAATTATTCTTAGATTTTAGTTATAGGATGGTAAAGCATACCAAAATAATTGGCAAAGGTTTCCTTCAGATGCGAAGATACCTATCCAGCAATCTTTCCTTATTATTTCAATTAACCCTTCACCGCTCGCCACGCTACTAAGCCCGCACCCTAACACCACTATATCGTATTTTTAAGCTCATTTCGTAACTATATAACCATCAATTGAACAGATAAAAATCTCAAATAGAATTACATCGCGTGTTTCAACCTCCATGGTCTAATTTTGGTTCTAACCCTACCGAATTAAAAAGCCACTCCAACGTTCAGGTGCATGCAAATTAGTTGTATTTTTTGTACGGTCGGCTAACATTTTTATAAAACAATGGGTGCGTGAATTGTAATTACAATGTCAAGTATTTACTTGTCAAGCGGTCGGTTTAAGTGTTGAAGAAACGGCTACATTTAGATTTTTTAATGATATACTTACTTTGTCCGGCTCATGACACGATGAAGTGTATGAATTAGCTAGCTTGTTATTTGGAACGTTTTTTTTTTTTTTTTCGAAATAAGTTCATTGTGTTTGTGATAGGTACTTTGGCTTTTTGTTACTTTTTTGTGACAGGTACATTTTGGACGACAAGAGTTATTTGCTATTTAAAAATTTGATTTTGGTGTCCTTACACAATACCAAAATCAATTCAATATAGCAAACAATGTCATGAATTTAATATAAACAAAGTCTAGGTCACAGACAAATTGAACATAAAAAAATGTCTGCACCAGTCTAAGACCAACTTTTTTCGCAATTTTATTTTCAACAGAAATACCTTTTTCACTTAAAATATTCAACATTCAAGGTTTTGTTTTGTTTTTAAAGAATACCTTTCTATTTTGCAGCCAAATTTACGACCGACAATTTATTATTTTACTTTTAAAAAGTACTGAAAGTGTCATGTTTCACTAAATCAAATACATCTACTTTAAAAATCTACCGCTCGAGTAGTCACTTGAAAAAAATCCAATTTATTTTTAAGTACTTACGTAGTTACCAATTTGTGTAGCGACTGTACTTGAGTTTTATTGGCCGTTACCCTGATATTGGGAGCCGTGAGAAGGCTTTCCGTTGTCATGGTAACCACGTATTATGAACACCATGGAAGGTTATGTTAAAATGCTATAGAAACATTAATTCTTTTGTTGATTTTCTTATTTTTACCACCTTATCTGATGCGCTTATTAATGCTTGTCCGTGAAAGCTAAAATCGTTTTGGGTTCTTATTTTTTATTACCAAATATAATGTTATGGCAGATGAAGGGTTAACGAGCGATGATAGCTAAAGTTCTAAATCTATTTTAATTCTCCCATTTACATTTAAATACAATTGAAATCCAAATGTGTCAACATATTTATGAGCATGACTGTACTTTGAAAACTTTATTTGGTTAACATAACTTTCGAGAGTCTAACGGCCAGTTTCTTCATCAAAAGTTAAAGTTAAAGTAATGTCTAAAGTAAAAGTAACGGTCAAATTCGTTTTTTCAAGGCTAAACTGACAGCAAAATTCATAGAAAAATTTAATTTAACCGTTACTTTTACTTTAGACATTACTTTAGCCATAACTTTAACTTTAACTTTTGATGAAGAAACTGGCCGTAAATCGTTAATAAAAATACTTTTAAAAGTTTAGTTTGAAAGTCTTTGAAGAGAGAGTTTGTGACTTTTTATAGGCCCATAACTATTCACGTTTAGAAAAAACTATATTGATTATGACAGATTTGTCTCGACCTTATTAATATATCTATATGGTTAGAACTATCATAAAAATGGAGGCATATAAAAACGTATATTTTATTCCAAACGAACAACATTTTATAATAGATCATTTTACGGCATAAACTTGAAATATTATGTTTTTTTTTCATACAGATATCTCTAAGTATTACAAGTAAGTAAATGAAAACAACGTATTTAACTTATTTCAAGAGGTCCTTAAGGTATTATGTATAGTCTAAATTAATATAACCTGCCTCAAGTCCCATTTCCTCAATCAGAGTAAGCCCAGTAGCCGTCTTACATAGAAATTTACATTAATTAATGATTTTGTATGTATTTAGTCCAGTTAACTCGACTGCGTTATAGTTAACACTATTATAATTAATTAGACAATTAGTAAATGTAATTTGATTGCTAATGCTTGTGTATTAGTATGATTGATGTGTTTTGGTCATTGTTGCTTAATCGCCACTCTCAGGGTTATGTTGTTATTATCGTTTCTTGACTTAGTTATTTTATGAACTACTACTTGTATGGGGTAAGTGATATTTCGTATCGTCATGGGAAACCTTACCCCCAGGTATGATTTTCTGTAGTTTGTAGGTTGGTATACGTAGTTAGTAAGTATTATTTTTCTGGCAGTCATTACATCCATTAGAAAAATTAGACAACGATAAAACTAGCTCTTAGAATTTACTTACATTCCTCACAAATAATGTTTAGATACGTCACTACAGAAAGCTGTTACCTCAAACTAGACAACGACTATCATGTTTACCCAAAAGATATAAAAACAAAAACAAAACGTTATCATCATAGTAACCTCGCGCCTATTACAACTACACTAGAAGTTGCGTGCCACAATGACGCGTGATCATTAAACATCAGAAGCTTGGCCTTCTGGCGTTTTTTACTCACTCGCAAGGGAATTGTAACGTTCTCGTTTTCAGGCAAAAACTTGTGTTATTGTTGGTAGTTTCTTTGATTTTTTTTTTGTTGTTGATTGTAGGAAATAGTGTAGAAATATCATCTAGGTAAACATCAGAGAAACTGTGTGACAGAAGTCTTGAAAGAGATGAAAATGTTAGCAGCCTTAATCACGGCGACAGACTAAATTTTCTAGCCTTGTCACGTCTACGAAACTGTGTTTGTATGTCATTTCATTAACAAAATATTATAGAAATATTGCAAGTATTCGTGCATAAATTATGCTTAAGATTGTGTCACTAAACCGATTTAAAACACTATAATTTTGGTGATAACCTTCACGCATATTATGGTGAAATATTTAAAATAAAAAAAAACCTAAAAGTATTGAAAACTTTTCGTGGTTTTAAAGTAAAAAACAAACAGATTGATAATAAAGCAGCAGTATAATTTAAACTAGGCGATACTGCCAATTCAGATAATAATTTTACTACTTCATAAAACGCTAACAAAAAGAGCGGCACTAACTCTTTGATTAATGACGCGAATACTAAATCTGATGGCTATTACGTAATCACAGCAATAAAAGATCTAAATCACCAATATATTTAAATTAATTGAAACTATAATACAATTAAAATTATACATGAATCCAATTAGTTAGATACAATGTTACTGGCGCCGTAATAAAAATTACCCTTCATAAGAGCGTAATAAATTATTGACAGCTGACTTTGAATTTACAAAGGAATTGAGCTCTTTAGACTTTGAAATAAGGGTTATAATGGTTTGAAGTAAAATATCTCCTTGATAGTCTCAAGCCCGCGTGGGTGCTTAAAAGCCTCATACAGTGACATATTTTGCAATAGTATACGCAATCTGTGGAATAATGAACGTTACACAATTCAGATATCGTTGGTAACTTCATAATTTAAATGATGGTGCCATAGGCATATTAATGTGATAATAATATTTCCACACAGAATTTGGAGCCCTTTAAAACAAGTAGAGAATTCTAGATATCGTAAAGATTTAAAAGAAGAAAAGAGTTTAAATATAAGTAAGAATTTATAGCTTTACAGTATAGAGGTACGAATATGTACTAAAACTAATAAAACGCATGAACACACTGAGCTATAAAAGTCCATAAAAGCAGCATGCCAGCTCAGCCACTCAAACTCCAAATTAAATATCATCATACATCGTCTTTCCGATTGATTTCCACTCAAGCCTGGAATAAAACTGAATCTCTCAAATCTCCCAGGATCTCTCCCAATTTTTACGAGAAACGAAATCCTTCTTTAATATCCAATCTATACACAGTTTAATAAACGATAAACCGAACTGCAGAACCATAAAAAGCTTGGAACGTAAAAAAGGAGAAAAAGGCGCAACAAAAGTTTTCTACAGGCATCGGGAGTTAATAAAAATCGTGCCCAAATGACTACGGTAAAGTTTGACGTAAACATACCCACAGTACTGGCTGAAATTGGCGAAATTCTGCAATGATTTAAGGCTGCTGCGCGTTCCATTTTGTTGGTAGTACAATTTCTTGGTATGGATTTGGAGAATTTATTGCCTGTATATTTATAAACCCTTTCCCAAATTAGCGATACTTAAAAAATAAACTCTTCAAGATATAACTTTATCTTCAGCAAAAAATTGCCAGACTGTATAAATGGCAGTATCAGAAATAAAATACCCTAAAAAAGAAAGTTTAAAACGAATCTACCCTTCTAAACAAGTGAAGCCAGAAAGTAATTTGTCAAGTAAATCCTCAGCGTTCCAAGGAATGAGAAAGGATATCAAGCTGATATCTGATTAATGACTCCATAAATGATTAATAGGCGATTTCGACCAAATTAAATGTGACCCAGCAAATACTGGGGAAGGCTTAGGAGAATCGACTATTGAGTTTTTGAGATGGAAAAATTTATTGCGCTTTACATTTCGTGTGAACGATTGAAATTGGTATGTTATTCAAGAGTTTTATATTGCTTTCCATTTCAAATCCTACTTATTTATCGTAATCTAGTCATTAAAACATTTACTTAGCTAAGTCAAACATATCTATACGACGGGTCCTTGAGAGGGCAAAACAGCAACCAAAGGCCACGTTACTTCCTCCATTTTAGCTAATCAGTTCACATCTAGCCTCTATTCATTCGACCTTAAAATAGCAAGATATAGCAGGATTTCCTCTATTTTTAACCGACTTCCCAAAAAGGAGGAGGTTCTCAATTCGGCCGGTATGTTTTTTTTTTTTTTTTTTTTTTTCTATGTATGTACATCGATTACTCCGAGGTTTATAGACCGATTTGCGTGATTCTTTTTTTGTTCGACGCGAAATAGCTGCCAGATGGTCCCATAGTCATCAGGTCAGGATCTGATGATGGAAACCCTGAGAAATCGAGGGCAACCTTCGAAAGTTGTAGGCATACATAGTGTAAAAACTTGACACTCAGGTGTATGCCTGAAAGTACTATTCAACAGTGAAGGTTTGGAGCTGACCTGATGATGGAGACCAGAGAGGGTCGAGGGAACTCGACAACTGAATATGTAAACTACCTCGTGTTTGGGCTTATATTATTTGTATTGACGAGACTTTTGCAACAGTGAAGATTTTGAGCTGACCTGATGATGGAGACCAGAGAGGGTCGAGGGAACTCGACAACTGAATATGTAAACTACCTCGTGTTTGGGCTTATATTATTTGTATTGACGAGACCTTTGCAACAGTGAAGGTTTGGAGCTGACCTGATGATGGAGACCAGAGAAGTATATGTAAAATACCTCGTATTTGGGCTTATATTCTTTGTATTGATGAGAACTTTCCACTTATATGGATAGTGACAACTATTCGTATCACTGAAAAGCAGTAAATAAAAAACTTTTTTATAAAAAAATTAAACCGACTTCCAAAAACACTAAAAAGCAAAAAAAAACTAATTTTAGGTGCATCGGCCTACAAGTCGGTGGCAAAATTAACTTAGTAACATCCATTAGACACCGACTTCTAGGCCGATGCACCTAAAATTAGTTTTTTTTTGCTTTTTAGTGTTTTTGGAAGTCGGTTTAATTTTTTTTATAAATAAGTTTCCTTAATTCCTTTTTGTATTTGGCTGTACAAGATAATTCGTTGTTCGAACACAATCGGGCAATCAAATTGTTATCGTCGAGCAACATTAAACAGGGCTCCCATCGTTGTTTCTATTTTATTTCCGTGAATTGGCTTGTCTACTCCTTTTGATAATAACGGTCTTAATAATCTAATGTTCATCGTAATGGCTTCGAAAATTATCCCAAGATAAGCTTGCATTTTCAAGAGGTGATTTTATTTAAATATCTAATTTTCCACCTTTATCTTTTTGAGCGTAACGAAGTTAAAAGATAATGAAATGGGATGAAGCTTTATGCGTTTAAAGCATCAAAGACTCGACTGGCTTTTATAAAACACTTTTTCTCTCCTACGGCAACATTAATTCAGTCCTATTAATCAAGTTCATTAATTTGAATAACAAGTACGAAACCATTGTTCGCCAACCTCCAAAATTAACACTCACTAAGCACTCAAATTACATAATCCTTTACAGAATCAAAGTTAACAACAGAGAATGACGCCCCTCGAAGAATTATAACAATTTTTTTACCATTATGACAAAACAAAAGCACAACCACAGGAGGGGGGGAGGGGCGGACACCGTCCGAGTTCCCTTCCTGTCAATTACCGTGATTAATGAAGCCCTCGAATATTGAAACGTTTATTCGACCGACGCCAAAAGTATTATATTACTTTAGAAACACTGTATCAACTTTTAATAAAGTCTCTCCAGGAATTACTCTTTTGAGTTGCGTATACTGTGCTGTTTATATTTTCGTTACGTTATATTCTATCTTATGTAGCACAAAAATATTAGCTTTTGTTAAGTGAACAAATACTATTCTAAGAGTCATTTTCTAGCCAAAGATTTCAAAAAGTGTTCATGCTTCTTCAATTCCATATAATACATACACCAGATTATCCATCTCAATCCTGACTCTACAAATGATTTAATTTCGAAATCTGCATAGAAATTCAGTGAAAACATTGTCGGTCACAAAGTCAATGAAACAGTACCGTGTCCCCTTGTATCGAGAGAACAAATTAAACATTTTCCAACGCGACCGCCACCAGATTAAATTATGAATTCAAAATCGATTCGCTTGCTCACCCGCTGCGAGTTATTTCCGAAGATTCGGTTTTACAGTCAAAATGTAGGAAAAGGAGTAGAAGGTTTGGTTCTACTTGGAGTCATTTGGATGGTAATACTGATGTTACTGTTTTAGAAAATTACTTTAGTGTTGCCGATGCTGTTGATGATTCCAAACATGTAATTAGACGGTAGGTAAAAAGCAGGATTTAAATACAGAGTCAACGATTTCGCTCATACACACAATCTTTTAAATTACACACCAAACATTATTCGATAAACTTTTCCTCACCACAAGCCCTTCCAAGTATTCCGATCGTCAAATTGCATTGTTCATTTACATTAACATAGAAAGCTACATCCGCGTTTAAAAAGAAAATTACTCATCTTTCGGCCAATTCACCTGGATTTCCCCAGCCTGTCAGATTTCCATCAAAATAAATATCACGTACTTGGCACAGTAACTGCTTGTCATATAATAGCAACAGATTCATGATTGATGGTGAGCTTCCGAGAAATAGAACGGTTTGCGGAAGATTAATTCAATCAAGAAATTCGATTTCATGATGATTTCATACCAAATTTTCCACTTGTACAAGTTATTTTCCAATCTTTGATGTAATGCTGACGGATATAACTTGAATTGTTCAACTTGGAAGCCGGGTTACGAAGTCAATTTAGATTCTATGAAACTTTGGAGAACATTATTTTTAGGGTTTCGCGTCGTTGTGTCGATGTTGTTATTCAAGTTAATATAACTGAAACAATATCACGATTGTTGTGGCTGTTAGAGGAAGCTTTTCACAGTATTCTGGAATATGTTTATCTTTTACTCAAGTAGAGAGTATTTTTTCTGGTAACAAATAAGGAAAAGTGCTCGCGTCGAATAAACACAGTTCCACAGCACAACAAAATTAAGTTAGTGTAAGCGAAGTGGGAAAACATCAATTGTCGTCCACTTAAAGTGTTCGCAAAGGCAATTGTCTCATGATATCGGGAGGCTGCCAGGAAAAATAGTCACTTTAGAGGAGCAACTGTTTTTTTCCCCTAGTTGGCAACATCCAGACATTTTTATAGCGACACTTAACCGCAATCAAGTGGATCATTAGCCTGTAAAGGCCTGCCAAATATCTTTGCTTCGCCTCCGCTGTTTTCTCACCCTTTTGCGTGAAAGATGCTGTAACACACACCTTTTTTGGACGAATCCCGCTTGGCCATTGCCAAGTTCTGGCACATTTTTTGTAGGACATTACGTCGGCTATTCCCTGCGGTCAGGCTACAGCTGTTTTCGTACGAAACTACGCGGTTTGGAAGCAGAATTCAAAAGCCCCTATCATTTTTAGAGAAAAACTAATTGAATTATGTAAAGAGACTGGTACCCGAAAAGTCAAATGCAAAACTGGAAAAGAATCACTCTGGAACGAGCGGCGGGCGGGGCGAACCGAAAAAAAAAACAAAACATCAATTTTAATGAGTCGAAAACCCAAGAATTTTCTCTTACATTTAGAGAGCAATATTTTTTCTACAACATTTAATCAGAGTAAGAAGTGAAATGGTAATTTGTGTGGACCGCTCGATGTAAATTTTATGCAAGAATTCGCTCGGCGCTCCCCTCTCCCTAAACGGGGAAGGATTTTTGCAGCGGACAGAAAATTTTGCTTAGCCAAGTGAAATTTTAACTGCTACGACAGACACAGCTATGGAAATGCGAATACTTAATGCTAACTTACTTCCCGCTGGTTCATTATACTTCATAATTTTTGAGGGAAAAAATGTGATCTAAAGGGTTCCAATGGCTGTATTTTTTGCTCGTACTGTTTTGAATATTGAAATATTGATTTGCGTATCTTAACTACAATGTATAATTTTGACGTTAACTGAAAGTATTTAGTTCGTAAAATCAAAATTATTGTTACACTTGTCAAGCATCATTATTATGTTCAAATAGAACGTCCAAATACTATTTATCGAGAGCGAGCAAAGAAAATACGTTTGCGAGCATTAAAAGTTTTTCAGTAACAAATCTTGAGGAGCTCAAAGTTGTTCTTGCTGAGATCAAAAACATTCAAAAACCTATTTAAAATTTGTAAGCAGGCTCAAGCACCAGATAACTACACAAGTAAAACACTCTAAACTTTAACAATAATTTCGATGATGCTTCAATACAACGACGCTCCAAGTTCAACTCGAATCCATCAAATTATAACTTGTACAAGACAATGTAACTCTTTGAAGTAACGAAATCCACTTTTTGTTTGAAATCCTAACAAATTAATAACTGAACAATTTAATTTGAGGGTAGTGTCCAAAAATTCTCCAGTTAAAGGTTCGAATGATTTAATTCAACTTCTTACACTGAATTAATAAATCCTGTCCAATTTGAAGGCTGTTCCTCTAACTTTGGAAGTCAACTTTTCAGTTTGTTTCAATTTGTTGGCCTCGATGGAAATTCAATGGTTATTACAATGGGGTTCCATAATAACAATAAACAAAAGATGTTCTACTTCATTGTATAATTTTCTCGAGTTGTTTTCGGTTCAAATGCTTTGGTGACAATGTTTGTTATCGTGACTGATGTTTATAAATTCGTTAATTTGACAAGTTTTAGTTTAACAAAGTTGTATCCCCCTTTTGTATTATTAATCTTATCATAAGATGGATTTGTAATCATCTTGTTTTGTTCCAAACTGAATTCTAAGATTACTTTAAGATGACTTCGCATAACCCCTAGTTCTGTTTCAAAATGTAAGTTTATAATCGGATTGAATTTTAAGCTTCATACCAAACCTAATTAGGAAACGCGGTTCCAAACGTGTTATTAATTTAGGAATTCAAATGAATTCTATTGTCCAGCATGAACATGATTATTACGAATTCGCCATAATCCGTCGCTGGCTAAACACAGTTTATTAAGACCATGATTCAAACACAGGAATTGAACCGGTTAAAATTAAATCAGCTCCATACTAGTTGGAGTACGTCCACTAATTAGTAGTGCAATTTATACATCAAACGGCCAACGGTGATACGCATCATCAAAACGTATCTAGCACAAAAGGAAGTCTGTTTGTATGAGTAATATGATCTGCAAAATTGTTGGAGCGATTTTGATTCTGTATTAATTTCAATGGAAAAGTTGTGAAGAGAAATTGTTGAGGATGCGAAGGATGTGTATTGATCGTTTGGTGTCAGATTGCTCATTATTTTGTAAGCTGGTGTGAGGATATTCTTGTAACTTTTGTTTGTTCAGATGATTGAGTGAGGGATGGTATTTCGACTTTAATATCAAAAGTTAAGTTTTAGTTTTTTATTGTTACGAATTTATCACTGTCTTAAGCTTTGTTGCTCGTTACAAAAAAATATAGGTACTGTAGTTAGTTAAACGGTAAACATGCGAATTACTTTTGTACCAAAATAATGACTTTCATTACTCTAAACGGCGATCATAAAACAGGGTCACACTACTAGTATAGGTAGCCACAAACAAGCCATATAATAGAGACAAACGGACTAATACAGCTGATCAGCTAAACCCGAACGTGCAACTAACACTTAATGAGGAAGTAGCTACTTGCAGACAAATTAACATGTCACTTGAAAATATACTAGCAGGAAACCATAATATTTAATGTTAGACTGGATTAATAGTAGTTACGTGAGCGTGAATTCTTGCCCTTTGAATTGAGTTCTGTGAAATAAGCTGATGGAGAATTTAATTGTAGGTATGTCTCAGATGTAGTAGCAGTTATCATTGAATGAGGATATTACACTTTAGTGGGAGCATTATACTCTGAACGCGTAACACAAGCTGGTGATAAAATATTAGTTATGAATACAATTATTTCTCACTCCAAATACTCGTGTAAAAGCAAATCAATTCTGTAGTAAACCAACAGGAAAACAAAATACATGAAAAATCAACTCCAATACCACATTCGGGTTGTCATAGACAAAAATAAACAGAGGAACATATCACGCGACGTTATGAACATGGGCATGCATTTTTTATACAAAATTCAACTATGAGCCATAAATAATATGAAATAGTTGAAATAAAACTAGCTCACGCGATACACGTATTAATCTGGTAGCATTGGAATGCTTTCTAACTACGAAGGGAAGTTTTTAATTACTTTGTTCCCGACGTCTGGTAGAAAAAAGGGGGTTTAAAGAATGAGTCGTGAAGAGGCAGGTTTGGGAAGTGTTTCCAAGGAGTATCGTCGTACTTTATTTTTTTGAGATGAAATAGAAATGCGAGCTAGTAGAAATGAAAAGTTACGACTTCTAAAAGTTGAAGTTGAATATGTAGATACTGAACTTGTCATTGGCGACGCATTTTATGCAAAACAAGCGAGTAAATATGATGCTATATAAGCAAAACACGTCCACAATAAATAGGCTGAGAATAAATACATAATTACGTCTGAAAAACATGTTATAAGTATGTGAATCGATACTGATATACCAAGTAATAACCCCGGATGAGATATTTTAACGTAAATCGTAATATCCATACCAAAATATACGTACCAGTAATTAATTCATCATAGAAATGGTAATATAGTTAGACCAAAACAAAACATCGCTTGTTCATGCCAAGCATCAATAAAAAATCTGTGCAATCTGCTTACATGTAGTAAACAACAACTAACATTCGCAAAACTAATTACTAAGAACACTATAAACTAAAAACGTATCTATACGTTATTGTAAATCAAGCTAATGAAGTATATATCAGAGTAAATGTAAACGGTGAGCTGTTAAACGTTCCACGTTGTACCGGAACGAACTTCAGCTAAATTTATTGTTATAGTTTTGTTAAGAAACGCAATAGCTTCTTCAGGTAAAGCCTGAGTGGCCGTAAAGGAGTCGATATAAAATACTGCATTACCCTCGTTATGTATTGCCCCGTCTTACCCTAATGCTCACGCCAATGCTGCTATTTACCTGAAAATACAAAATATATTGTTAGTTATCGCACACTTTGCCAATAAACGAGCAAGATACTGCACTACATTTTCCTTCTTTGGTGTAGGAAACTAAATTTTAAAATCAAATAGGCTATTTGAAAATTTAAATGTTAGCGTTGACATATGATTCACAGTTTTTTGCCCTGTGATTCAGGCCTAACCGCAGCCGGGTCAACCATCAGGCCCAATCACCTTTTTATAAGATCCGGAAATACCAGAACCTTAAACTGTCAGAACAGATGAACCGATAAAAAAGATGAATAATATTTTTATTCTGAATTGTAAATGAGAGAAATATGTAAAGTATCAGCTGTCTATTGTCTCGTGGAAGATGTAACTAGTCGTAATGATGGAGAAAAACTGTTATGAAGATACTAGATGAGGTTTTCAAATTGTTTCTTTTAGAATAGGAGCATTTTAGTAAATTACAATTGTAATATCTCTTGAGAAGCAATTCGTTATTCAGTCCATATTTTCTCACATGAAAACAAATATAGACGCGAACAAATTGTGGGTGAATAATGATAAATCTCCGCGTAACTCTTTAGGGATTACAGACCTAACGGTTATATCTTTAGGCGTACCACTTAAATTTTTATTCACCCCAGTAACACAAAAGAAACATCCCGGCGACCGAAACCGCATTACCAGATATACATTTACATGAAACATGTCAAATAAACGAATGTTTTAAGCACCCAGTTAAGTTATGCTGGCGCACGTACCGCTAACCAGACGAGAAGAAATGTAACGATATAAAACCGAGTGCCTCTCCGAAAATTTCCTTCAGTCTTGTACGATAAATCTTTTAATCCTCTTATACAATTTGATCGAGATTGCCCGGACGGCGCGGTTTTTCCTTTTTGTTCATGGACGAAATGTTTCCGATCTTAGTTTTTGTTTTGACGATAAATGTGCTTTTAATGTGCATTCTGCTTGTTTGCCGGATTTGTGAATGTGCAGTTTTAAGAAGTGGTCTGGCAGGATTTTCGGCGAGAATAATACCCTCGTAAATTATTTGATTACTTTTGTTTTGTTTACAGTTTGAAAGTTCGTGATTTATTGGAAAGGTCAGCGATATTCTTCATTAAGCGGGGTATAAATTAAATCGGTTCATTAGCTCCGGGTTTTAGCTGGGAGTTGATTAATATTTGCTTATATCTGTTAGATCATCTATTCACAATTCGATGTTGATTACAGAAAGGCTTATTAACAGAATGTTCGTTACACAGCTCGTACAACAATGCATAATGTATCTTATTTTATCTGCCAAGAGACAGCAATGATGAGCTTTACGAGGGCAATAACTCTTTCACAATGTCACCCAAAACTCTCAAACATTTGGAAAACTTACTTATCTTAAATGTCCTAAACAAAAAGAAAGAACGATAGGATAATTCCTCCCCAGTCGATTATAAATGTCAATGCAGCGGAACAAGGCTGTGTAAGCTTAATAGATCGTTTGAGAGAAACAAACTAAAAGCAAATTAGTTTTGCATGTAGACTTTTATGTAAATGCATTTTTTTTAAATAGGAGTAGCAAAGGAATTACATTTGTGGCAATTATCTAACATAATTTAAAACCAAAAAGCCT
Source organism: Helicoverpa assulta (assembly GCA_963856015.1). Classification (NCBI taxonomy): domain Eukaryota; kingdom Metazoa; phylum Arthropoda; class Insecta; order Lepidoptera; family Noctuidae; genus Helicoverpa; species Helicoverpa assulta. The sequence goes on from CAWLCW010000012.1 coordinate 12,366,307, forward strand.
TCAATCAAGGATCTTTACCTGGCAACACCGATGGCATTTAAATCGCATCGATCACGCCGTGACGCAGATGTTAGACAATGTTAGAAGATACTCGGCCGATAAAAAAATATAATTGATGAGGACAGGTAGTGGATTTAGGGATGTCTGATTGAAGGGACGTTTGGGCGAGATAGCTACCACACTGGGATTGGGTAGGGGTGTCCACAGGAAATCCCTTTGAACAAATATAATTTACTAAGTTCAAGCGACTTACAGCTTTACAGAAGCTGGGAACATAATCCACAACAAAAAAATATGGACATGATAAATGCATCTGATTTCATAAACATTGAAAACAACGGTGCTTGAAATTGATCCAAAAGCAGTGATATCTAAAACGAATATAGGAAAGACAAGACATTTATTCATAACTCGTATCTGGACAGATCTGGATACAAAAATTTGTCTTCAAAAGTAAGTAGACGCATTCGAAACAGCCCTATCCCATCTGATACACAGGACGTTTTGATGTATCGTTCTTTTTGATACCAATCGCTTGTTTTACATGTCTGAGTATTACTCAGATAATAGTAATGTGCTGTATTTATTATGATACGATTTACATTGAAACACAGGTTCACTTTCGTACAATATAGTCAGGGAAATAATTTGCGAGACGTCAAATCCTGATTTATAACTGAAAGCGAAGTAGAATGTATCGGTTTTTTCTCGTTTGCTCGAGACTGCCTAGTGGATTATGTCGGCTATTATTTTTTGTACGCAGATTAACATAAAATACTGTCTGTACAGACTTTCAAAGTTCTATCATAATTTTTTCGCCTTTTATTAAAGTTCAGTACTTCATTTCAAGAGAATTATAGTTCGGTATAATGCTTTATTGAAAATTTATAGCTGCCATGTTTTTCGTTGTAATTTTCTTAAGTGAGAAGATAGGTTGTAAAGTAACTGAACATAATACAAAGTCGGCAGCTATTATCAAATGAAACCTTTTTTCTAACACAAACAGCCTGTATCGTAAGTTTTTTCGCCGCCCCCATGTTTCGGGACAATAAAACGCGTTCTTATCTACTCCACTATGTTTTCGTTTTAAAAACATTTTTCGTTCTTTCATGATTATTTTTTAAGCTACCGCACTACGCTTTGCCCACATCTTAGCTGTTCAAAGCGTTTTGACCTTTATTTTTAACTTTTTAAGGATTGTTATCCTGTGATAGTTCGCCTTTAAATTCTTTTGTCTTTAAACTATTGATTCTTTTTTATTTTATAGTGATTTGGAAATGAATAGATATTCAGGTTTTATTGTCGACGGTTTATGGTGTGGGTCGGGATTTAGATCTGTTTGAATTAGGGTTTTATGTGTGATCACTGTCTGCGTATTTATGTATTCGTTGTAAGAAGGAAATAAAAGAGGCTTATGTGATTTGTTGGATAAGCAGTCGGTCTAGTGGCTTTGTTTTTGGCAAACAGATAAATTACTATGCGTCCTAATTCTTCAACAAGGAAAAGATAATGGTTTTATTTGCCAGATACACAGTCCTCAGTCAACTGTACTCGATGAATTAAAGTAATTCCAAAAATCATAATTGCAGAGAACAATTCGGGAAATTCAGTCGTCATTAAGCAGGTATTTACTCAAGTGTACAACCGAAAACATAATGCATTGACAACTGGTCGTTTCCTTGTGCAACAGATGGTGATAGCGGCAGTTGCAAAAATATGGAGACAGGTGGCTTCACGACCTACAATTTGTTCCTTCCATGACTAATAATTGAAGTATGCTTAAGTATATAGTGACATACTAAATTAAACTAGAAAATAACAGTTCTAGATATAAAAGGAAATTAATTGAGGCATTTTTTTATTGTTAATTCGCAATTGTGCTAACAAAGTTGTCATTGGACATGTTTAATGTAGCAAATAGGAAGACAATCTAGAATCAGAACGAGTTATTCTTTCAAATATATTTTAAAGAGAAATATTTGCGGCATGAGTTGTTATGCAACCGGGCTATCCAATATTGGTAGTCAAGCGACCAGAAAATAGTATCCATCAATCCCAAGAGGTCCATCAAAATAATGTAGCATCCGATAAAAGTAATCCTTTGACGTCTAACCCAAATGGTGAAACGCGTGGGATGCAAAATATCTGACCCACATTGCGATCTACAGAGCACAGAACCAAACCATACTATTATTATGAAACTTCATGTAGAATGAGATAAAGCAGAGTTGATACAAATTGGGAGGCCCAAAGAAATCCTATTACTTAACGTTATCAAAGAATACCAGCACTTAACTTTATTATGAGTCTCATAAACTTTATCTGGATTTATGTTTTTGAAGCTGTAGCTCCGTGGTTGGGGAACGGAATTTTGGCGGAAGTTCGAATCTGACAACAAAACACTGCCTGGTACTTATTAAATTAGAACGTCACTCAAAAAAGGACATTTTTTGCTGGCAAAAGTCACACACAAAGCCAGGAAAATGGTTATGGCGACTGAAAAGAAGTGTGCCTACAAACCCAATAATTATAACCACCAATTTTATGACATTGAACATGCTTATACTGAATAACACTACTTAGTAAACTTACACAAGTTAATCTACAAGTAGCATAATACTACAGATAGTACATTTTCTCAAACACTCAGATAAGCTTGGAAAACAATATAAAAACGAATACAATAAAAGAGAATCTTGTTTATTTTGATGTCGACACAGAGTGGCTAGAAAATATTGTTAAAACTAATATTTGCTATGGTCTTGCAACCTTGCAGTTATCACCGAACAAATACTCGGGGTGTGTGTTCACGCCTCTTATCCCTTAAGGACCAGTTAAAAACCCAACAATGTTTCCATTAAGAACGAGATTAAGTTACTTTTGCTTCTAATATTCACCTCCAGACATCTTGATTTTAGTTTCAACACTTTTCTCTCTAGCCAGTTCTTTAACATCTTTATATTTTTGAGCTAAAATGTTTTATCTAGCGATGTGTAAATAACTAGTTTAGGATCCAGATAAAAACTATAAAGACTAGTGGCAAGTGAAGCAAACCGTTAAGTTACCAAAAAACGAGATCCTAGATCAAGAAGCAGCGACGACATTATGACCAAATATAAAACGTCATGAAAATATCCACATGAGAAATCTCAATTGCTATCTCTTTCAAAATTGTAGGATGACCAAAAAAGTGGCTGGTAATATTATTTTTGCTTGTGTAAGTGAGTTTTTGCTGCATAGATCAGTTTAGCAGATTGGTGGGATCAAACGGACCGAGGAACGCCTGAAAATAGTATGACCAAAATGTTGTCAGATCCTCATGATTTATGTTGCAATAATGGAGACCATATGTGGCAATACATTCTTTTTAGCTCGGAAATATAAGTGTAGGTCACAGCTTAAAATGCTGATCTGTCTTACTAAGGAGAAGTCATGACAATTTTTGCACGCTACGTTAGAAGTGCTGACTACAATTTTCGTCTGGTAGTTGAGAAACCCAATCCCTCAGCACAAGTGTAACTGTTTAACAGTAGGAACCTGACACGCTCTACATATCTTTTCCATTACAAAGTAGACACATTTTGTTTTAAATTCAACTAACGATCCACGTGATTCGAAGGTCACGTTGCGATGCAGTCGCTCGCCGTTTATGCTTTACATCAGAGCAGTAATCACATAGTTAGCCGTCGATCTATATCAAGCACTTGATTTAATCACTAGAGCTAATGTCTTGATAGGAACTGCCAATATTAGCTCAAGGATAATCCTATTTATTTAGGATGTTGCATTCTGTTTGCATTCGACTTTGATTGAAAGCAAGCTGCTCAATTTTAGTATGAGCGCGAATTATTGTAACCTCTAAATGATGCATTGTGGGTAATTTGCTAGTATCCGTTGTTACTATGATCGTTTGTGTGAAGGATTTTACGTTTATGCGCAAAGTGAACTTGTGTATATGTAGATATGTATAATATATGTTGCCACACACATGGATGGCACACATGAGATCTACGCAATGTATGTTTTATGGGGTCACGTTACAGACAGAAGTCTGTATTAGTTTGAGTAGTGGCTCTATTGTTTATGTTAGTTACAGCATTACTACTATTCTCGTAAACCGTATTATTCATCGGGAAAGGATAATAAAGTAGTTACGTTGAGAACCGTGCCATTTGTCAGCTCAAGTTGAAAACTCTTTCAATTTCAATTACTAATTCTCGAAAGATCCGAACCTCGGCCATTTTAACTATCTGATCCCATAATACTGGCTCAAGCCAAACTTTATCTTCCAGCCCACCTTGATATTACAAGTGAAACCTTCGGGAGGAGCACCTTGTCCCAACGTCTCGAGATTTAAGAACTTTCTAAAGACTTTTTAAGTTTCTTAATTTCGAAAGTCCCCATATTTCGTGGGAATAAATTGAAATTGTTTTGTAAGGGACTGTACTGCTTGTAAATAATGGTATTTTAGTTATATATCATTCGATGCAGTAATGTAAAAAATGGAGCTAATTTAATTTGTTTTGTAAACTTTGCTACTTTGTAAAGAAAAAAATAAAAGTGTTTCAAGAAAAATTGCAGTAAATAAAATGAGCAGCGATAAATACAAAAAGCATTCAAGTATCAAGCCAAATAATGAAATACCCACACCTACACTTGAAATTACCCACTTATCTGTACCTAAATCAGTTAAACATGGCTTATTATCGTAACAAACTATACTTAGTAGGAATTTAGTAAATATACAGCGTTATTACTCAATTAAAACATGAATTTACGATTCATAAAAGTTCAAGAGTGTACCTGCGTGTCGTGAATGCATATATTGTGGGGCGATGTCAGCAATAATTTCGATATGTAGGTGCAGTAAGGAGCGACGCTATGGCGAATTTGCTGTTTTTAATTTTTATAATGGTTTTTGGTGGAGACGAAATGTGGGATTGTGTTTTATGGGGAGTGCTAGGGAGTGTGGTATTTAATGCTTTCATATTATATGGTAAAAAGATTTGTTGTTGTTTCTGTTTTACATGTTTTTCACTTCTAATGCATTGTTTTCTAGTTGTCACATAAAAATACATATATTATTAATCAGCTTTCCACATGATTTTTCCCTACTTTCCTCTTTTTTTTCCAGCTCAATCGATACAAAGGTACCAACTGGCGCACACATACGTGCATAAGTGTATACTTTAATTTATTCCTTGGCAACACGAATACTTTTATGATGGTGCAGTTGACACATGACATAATGGCGGCGGTAAAAAAGCGGTAAAAAGTGGTAAAACGGCCACCACTCGCGACTTTATGCGGTAAAATTAAAACCCTTTTTTTACATTTGGAAGCCATTATAAAAACGTTATATAGTGTGCAAATGTTACGGCGTAAAGATATTTAATAGTGCACTCGTAATCAAAAGTTGTATTCTAATTAATTAAAATGTAATTCTGGACGATACGAAATGGCTAATGAATTACACAATACCACCACGTTTTTATTACAAAATATGTTTGCAATAAAACATTCAGGAGGATGAAAAAATGCTCGCTACTTTTCCCTACAGTTTTTGTATCTACTTTTAACATACCAACGTTCACCCCTATAAAATATTCCACATACTTTTCCCTATAGGTGCAAGTAGTGGGTAGGCTAACGAGTAAACAGATAAAAAGTCCAACACGTGCGCCTGTGTGTTCAGAACCAGCCCAGTTATATCCATTCCCATAGGAGTTATCGCGTGCAGCGATACAGATCCATACTAATATAATAAGCGGAAATATTTTTTTTGTTTGTTTGTACCCAAAAGGCTCCAAAACTACTGAACCGATTCGAAAAATTCTTTCACCATTACAAAGCTACATTCTTCCCGAGTAACATAGGCTATTTTTTATCCCGGTACGGGCAGTAGTTCTCACGGGACGCGGGTGAAACCGCTGGCAGAAGCTAGTCCCTATTAATAACACTGTTTACGTCAAACACGTTAATGCGCCGATCTTAAACGTGCCGGATACGTAGTTAATAGCGAAAGTGTACTATAAAAAGAAATGGCTATAATTTTGTATTTTTGATCCCGTGATACTAGGTTTTAATAAGTTTATCTAAACATTGTTAGAAACATACGTTTTTACTTGATATCAGTATTCCAATGACTCATGTTTACCGCGGTTTATAATGCTTGGAAAAAACTGAGTAAAATATCTAACTATTAAGTCTTTTGCATCTTTTGCAATCAAAATAAATTACTTAGCTAGTTCACCATCTGCTTTCAAACAGTAAATGAAAGTAGACCCAAGGCATCAAGAGTCAGATCTTATTTCATTAACTATCCTTCAAGGCGATCAGCTGTTCTTTCCTTTTAAACCCGTCAGCCGATCAATCTATCAATCATCGCGCTGCAAACTGAAACGATCAATCGGGAAATTGATCGAGGTTTCCCGACAAAAATAGAACTTCCATCTCTTCCCGTGGGCGTCATAGAAGTTGCATAATACGTAAAACTGAATCTTTTCCTAAATCTAGCTACTATATGCAGTTCCAGCCGTGTTCTAAGGAAACTACTTCCGGCATCTGGATAAAAAGTAGCCTATAGCCCTCGTCAATAAATAGGCTATCTATTACTGAAATAATTTGTCAAATCGGTGTAGTAGTTCCTGAGATTAGCGAGTTCAAACAAACTCTTCGGCTTTATGATATTAAAGTATAGATTGTAGACTGTTGAATAGTAAGGAGATGATGACTATCACGCTTGACAGCTTCCATTTTATTAGACGGATGAGCTCTTAGAGTTTATTCTTGAATGACGAAACAGCCCTGAATTCCAGCCCTAAGAGAAACTGATGCGAACATGTCATCAGCTTTATTTACTCAACTAATTTGGACCAGTGAAGAGTCGATGAAAATTGTCGATGAAAGCCGTATGTTAACAGAAGACTTTGGCACACAAAGTAAGAACTAAGACTAGAACCGTTAGTTACGAGGGTTTACGATCCTTCGCACCAGTAATGTTATTTAATTTATTTCCTATCCTACAACGTAAGGTCACATATAAATTGGTTGTTTAAAGAGTTAACTGCTGAGAGGTTATATTGTATTATTTTATTTACATTTAACTTTCAATGGCTTATGGTATGAGTAGGATATTTATATGCTAAAGTATCCACCAAAATGGTATTTCCATGTTAGCAAAATGAAAGTTATTGTTTATTTCATTATTGTATTTGAATTTTTGAGTCACTGATGTAATTTCAGTAGGTAAAAGAATAGATTTCCAATTTGACAGCTGAAACTGATTACTAGGAGTCGTGTTTCAAATTCGATTTCGTAAATTGGAATTTTGAAACCAATGTCAGTTTTTTTTTTTTGTAATTTGAAAGTTACAGGGTCGTTTAGTGAGTAATCTGATGTATTATTCTGCTTAATACTTTCACGAATTCTTCAAATATCTTCGAAATTGTAATTTTAGTATTAGCAATAGATTATTTAACTAGAAACACAATACACATTGAGATCCCATAAATGGTTATTGTTGTGTAAGTACGGTTGTTAAAACATGGTGTTAATAATATTATAATATTGAATCGAAATATTAGCGTGTTTACTTTATATAACGTTACCGAGTCTAGCTTGCTATCACGAATGGACGAGATATGGCGCGAGTGCATTGTTCGGGAGGTCACACATTCATAAGCGGAAGCGATTTTATAAACTACGTAAGTCGATAGGCGAAACAAAAAATATGAATTAAAAAGTTTTTTTTTTTAAGAATGAAATAATAATGATAAATTATCTCAGTTCTAAGTTACAACAGTGCAATAAAACTTACTCCAGAATTTAGTAATTCGACTATTATGACTCAGACATCAAGCAGTAATCATAACTTGAAAACTAACTTTATGGAACCAGTCTAAAATTATAGAGCTGGTTATTAGAACATTTTGCAATAAACTTAGATTTTGTCGGACGGACGCTAGCCAGTTAACTGTTTTATATGCAACTATAAAATCTTAATGGGATAGTTAAAATACAATTAAGGCTCGGTCAGAGGAGAAAGTGATTTTTATGTTTTACTATCAACCAACTTTTCTTTCACAAAAACTACCAAAAATATTTATATCTACAACTCCCCAAATTAGTTTTATAATTTTTTACTATTCTTATTTACCTATCACAGCATTTCTATACCACCCAATACCTACTACAAAAACATATATTTACCCACGTATACACTTCCCATATAACCCTAAATCGCTGTCCCAATAAACGATCCTAGTCTAACCCGCTGATCGCCGTCCGTCCGACGCCCGAAGCGCACAATATTATACACGTGGCTGTTTATTAATAAGCCCTGCGCCGGCGCAGCGCGTGTAATGATGTAACTGCGTAGCTACGCTTATTACGGATTTTGTGCCGTATTAGTAGTTTGGGGTTAGAATATTTATGCAGGAGAATTTATTGAACACTAATTGTTAATACTGGTAAACAAATGGCCATCTCACTGTTGTATTTTTGAGAGAATGTGTCTGAAAATAATTGTTTTTTAGCTTCAACATGCCAGTGTTCATAAGTATTAGTTATTTGCGTACTGTGTTGCGTGTATGTATGCGTATAATTAAACCCAAAATGTGACAGTCATAAATTAAATAAAGAATCATGGCTAATTCTATAGTTACTGTAATCAACAATTGGGTTCATTGACCATAACCAACACTATGTTTAATGTTACAAAGAAACAATTAATACCTTCAGCCAAATAGCAAACAAACTAAGATACACAATTCTAAGATTGCATACATGTGTTGTCGATTAAATACATGATTGATAAATATTCGGTAAAATCGGCGCGTGCGCTGATGTAACTGCGCAGATACGCTTGTGGTGGATTTTCTACTGCATTTGTATACGGAACACGGGTGGCGTTCTATTGGCTGCCAATTTTCTATGGCTGTTGAACTGTTGTGTCATAATATGGACATGAACTTGGTATTTCCAGTTAGAAATTAGTAGAAATATTTTTTTATTGCAGTTCATTGGAAAAATAGGAGTTAAATCCTCAAATATTTAGAAAAAAAATTCAGGGGAACTATACTTCATATCCTCTTGAGCATAAAGTTAAAAATATTAACCAATTACAACAATTCTATCAAAACAAAACAAGCTGATCACCAAACCACTTAAACTAACGACTTAAAAAAATAATTAATAAGAATTTAAATGTTAATCTTACCCACATTTTATCTACAGTGCACGAGCCCGTTAACTCAGACGCACAACAGGCAATATGCGCGCACGCAGAATATCGAGCTACTCATCATTTTAGAGCATCACGATAAGACCTCTCAGACCAGTGCATGCGAGACACATGTGACGAATAGCTGATCTGTTTTATTTTTAGTAAAGTAATTAATTCTGTTTAAATTATACGCACAGTTAGATTTAGGACACTGCCAAATGTGAGGTTTATTCTAGAATATTTTGTTTTCGACTGAAAGTGTGGTCGGTTTTTGTGTAAGCAAGTTGATGATTAATTGGAAGGCGCAAAATAATAATAATTAATAGCGATCAAATCGGTCAGACGGCTGGCAGGAGCTGGATGCGAGAAGCCGAAAATCGATCTCAGTGGCGTGCACTTGGAGAGGCCTATGTCCAGCAGTGGACTGCGATAGGCTGATGATGATGATGCTGATGATGATCAAATCAAGTTACTGTGTCAAGTGTTTTTTCGTAATCTAAAGAAAAAAAACATTGTTTATTTTATCTAAAACTTTTTCTTTGTAACTACTCAAACAATCCTACCAAAGCCAAGTTTTCTTTAAGTCTAAGCAAAATAAAAAAACCAACCCAACAAAGTAGTACTAAGAGCAATATTTTTCCGAAACCCCTTACCACCGCAAAGCAAACACAGACACCATTAGTATAAATCCTATAAACCTGACTTATGCTATCAGGAACCAATAACTCCGTATCTTGGCGAAGAATAGCCCAAAATGGTGATCTGGAGCCGAGCTCTCCTTGCCTTTGCCAACATCTAGATTTATTAAGACGGCATCGGTTACTTGATTGCAATTATAGATATTCATACAAAACTACGACTTTGTTTACCATTTTCGAATTTAGAAAAAGAAAAACAAACTGTCAGTCATCTGTCAAAAACATTAAATGTCAATGTCAACGCACAACGTTCGTCTACACAGCTATTGTGCATTTTGTATTTTGTTTTTTCCGATTATCATTCAGTGTCCAATAACTTTCAAATGTGCCTTCATGATAATTAGTAGGTAACGTTAATGACAAATCAAATACAATGTCTTATAAATAATAATATTTTTTTATTTACATAATAGGTCGTTATGCCTGTGTTGCGGTTGTTCCCCGGAATAATGTTACGATATTCACCATTATCATTAGGGTAAATTAAGAATCATTGAACTTTGGACGCGAACCCTCCGAAACTAAACGAATAGTAAAAAAAAATTGAGTAAATTGCTTTTTTGAACATAGGTAGGTACTAAAACCTAGTATGCTATCGGATATTGACCAACCGCCTCAGTAACCCAGTGCACCGAATTAATACAATTTGCATTGAATTGCTTATTAAACGGGGATATTTCCAGAACTAATTATCAACAATGACTAACGCTATGATAGTCACTTATGCGTTAGATAAAACTGACATATAATCGTTATAATTTGCGCGTGTGCACGCCAATATGCACTCGTATTAATTTCATTAGCATTTTCACTGAATATGGGTCATAAAAGCAATTTTTCTGAAAGCCAATCTACGAAATAACTAACGCATTCTTTCTACCATATAAAATAAGTATTTATTATAAAATTACACGTGTTATCATTCATTAAAATGGAAAATCACTAAACACCCAGTTCTAAAACGCTGTAATTTTCTCAAAGTGTACATTTAGAAAGCGAATATACCGGTCAAAGCGGGTAATTGCGGTAATTTCGCGTTTTGTCTAATAGTTCGCTGTATGTGTTGATGTTGGTTGCACGTGTTATTTTCTACGCGTCATGTAAATCGTAGTATTTCTCTTGAAGGTGCGACTTCGTATGACCTTCATTTAATACATAATTATAACAGTACTTTCCTAAATGGCGCAGTAGCGAACTGCTCCGATTTCTAAATAAACCACAACGGGTATATCCACAATGATACTTTTTCTTGCAAAGTTAGAATTCTGAAGAATACAGGAAAAGAAAAACTATAATTACTTTAGTAATTAATTTAGTTACATAAAGCAAGAAGAGTGGCAACAACGCGATGTGTCACCCAATCATACATTACCAATATTGTTGTAATAATTAATATGAAAATCCTTTAGTTTATGAGGAAAACATTACATATATATGTAAATGAGGCCATCTGTGATAGTCTAAAGTCAGCTGACTGATCACTCGTCATAAGTAGGTAAAATTGACAACTAAATATAAATTTATTGGTGGTTCACCTAATACAAGATGGAGGTCAAAGTGAAAAAATAAAATGTAAAACAGCTACCCACACACACAAAACTTGTTTACCTTATAAGACTGAAATAAAAGAAAAAGTTAATTTTGTGACCAATGAGTATGATTTTAGTCTAGAATTCTAAGTTACGAGTGCCAAGGAAATGTAGCAATAAGCCCTAAGGTCCATAATACACATAGATTTATGCCTTGATAATGATAATGACCAAAAAAATAAGCCTCTATTCAAATCACAAAAAATACTTAAATTTCCGCCTTGATATTAGACCATAACATGATGTTTTACTATAACAGTAAAGCACTATAATGCGTTTATAATTACATACGATGTAGGCTGGCTCGTGACAAGCTGTCAGAATGGGTACAATACACTGAGTGTTCGCCGTCTACTAAGAAAGAAATGGCTATCTAAAAGATTTGTGAGCCATTTTGAAGTAATCTGGTGAAGAAATTGAACGTCATCAAATTAGATTAAGGACAAAAGTTAAAGTGAAATTTTAGAGTTGCTTTGATAGGATTGTAACCGACCTTCAAAATGTTGATGTAGCTGTCACTAATCATATGGTGAGTATAAGTTCACCCCGTTCTTGAAAAAGGTGACCTTACAATCCAAAATATCCATGAAGAAAAGCAATAAATTAAAAACACATCAATCAAAGGAAACAAACTACATAGAAAAAAAAGAACTACTAATCACGCCAAGCAAAGCTACAGTACAGTAAAAAGTACATATCATAAACATGCTGAGAACAAAAAGCTAGGCTGTGTGGAACAGTAATTTTCCACGTAGTCATAATTCTACAGCACTCTATGCTAACGGGGCTAACATCTCCCATACACATGGGAACCATGGCTAACGCAGTTGTTAAACATACGTAATTAAATTACATGTAATTTTTGTAATCTTATGTCATTGATGCGTTTCTGGTTCATGGTTAGATGCGTAGTGAGATCTAAGTGAGACATTAGTAGTGCTCATTATGATGTTAGCGGTATCTTAGTGTGTAGCAGACTATGGACACTTGATAACGATTAAAAAATATGACTTGTATGGTTTTTGGGTGAATGGATCTCTCCTGCTACTTGATAACCGATGAATAATTGGCAGGTCCATAATAAAATGAGAATATTGGTTACTGTTGTGTATGCTTAACAAATCAAACCTACAGATACAAAAATCAACATTAGAGAAGCAAATCACGTACATATGAGTACAAAATTAGTTTTTAATGGTGACACGTTAAGATTACTTAAAATTGACACTTACGCTACTAGGAATCCAATAAACGTAATGACATAAATCTTAGACAAAAACGACTAACACAGCATGCAAAATGTACAAAATCGTCAATAACAATCGATTATGGTCGGTAGTAAATTACTATTTAATATCTGGACAATGACAGGACATGACAGGTGAGAATATACTACTTGACAAAAGTGAAGATTTGTGTTTAAGACGATCCATATAATCTTAAATCTGAAGAAGTCCCGAGTATTTCTTTTACTCCAGAAGCCGGAAAACTAAATAATAAAGCACCACCTTCCCAACAAAAGGCTGCAAAACTCAATAACATTATATTAACCTTTGTTACAAAAATAATCTTTTAAACATATCCTCAACTTTGAAAGGAACAAATATCAATTTATATAATAGAGTGCTCAGACGAATCACTTTACGTTTGTTGGTCTGTAAATATAAAAGAATCTCGGGTATGTATGGGATAAAAAGGGAAACCTTATGTTTCAAAATTCAATACATTCTTATCTTCAAGATACAGAAGGCAGTGAGAGAGAAATATCTTGAGAGGCAACGAGCGTCGGCGGACAAAAGGATAAAGGGTTCGTAATAAAGAAATCATAGTCGTATGTGTATATGTTGAGATGTCTCGCAGTGGAAATGTTTACATGTCGAGCCGGGGGTGAAATGTAAAAGGTACAAGTAATGGGGAATGTGTGTGTTTGTCAGAACTCGTAAAAATTCTGAGCGTAATTGGGTATGCTGAGGAATGAAATGATACTGACGTATTATTGAACTATTGTCCCTTAAATGTTTCATTGTATTTGACTTGAATTGTAGCGCAATGATCTGGAAGTTTATTGTTAAAAATGTGGCTAGATAAATGTAAATAATAACCAAGAAATAATTTAACAATTGAGAGTAAATAAAATTGAATTAGAAGACCCCAACCAATTTCAACCACTGATTTAATTATAGAAAGTTGTTTTAAAATAGGCCGCATTATACTCAAAGCTTTAATGAAAATTGTATCAGCACAATCAAACAATGGTACAAAGCGTTTCAATAAAGTACTCTTCAGTAGGAATCCTGTTAATCCCAAACTGGAAGCTGTAGCGAACACACAAATTAACAATACAGAAAATTGAATTATTCCTTTCAAGCGTATTTCTCATTAAACTTGAAATTAGTTACTTGCTTCTTTGGGTTCCTAAACAGATGGTCAGTGTCTTTGTTCCAGTTAATTCTAACTTTGGGTTGCAAGATCAAAGGTACCTATTAAGTTTAGTGCGCTCCGAAAAGGCCTCTTTTCTTTTCCCCTGTACCAACTTTTCTTATTCCGAGAGCTGGTTCGGAAATGGGAGACATTACCGAGTCAATAGATGCCGGTACGAACCGAACAGTCAATAAGATCTTCGCTTTTGAGCCGATCTCGTTTCAGCTAACTTCTGGCTTACGACGTGATTGGAATCCCTAATACTACATTTTGCAAACTATTCCCCTTGATTGCGTAATTTTAATCAACTGTTTTATCATTACACCGGTAATCTTCTACTTTCTGTTCCACCTCATATCGTCAGCTTGTATTAGTTCACATTCGTATTAAAATAAATTCATTGCAAGTTATTTGTGAATATATTATCTCTTTACATTTCCATGTCAATTGCTCGGGCTGATAATAAGACGCATATACTCGTAGATACCGTAAGTAAATGTCTTTCCAATTTTGTACAAATAAATATACATGAGTGTATCAATGAATAAATAACTCAAGCGGCATGTTGGGGTCGAATAAAATGGCGTTCTGTGTCTTCTAAATAAGTAATAAGACGGAGCCATTTACCAAAATGTGATCCCAGGTAAATATCCAGGTGACTAAAACGTTACACTAAACATGTTCGGCCAGGGTCCTTAAAATGTTACGCTAAACATCTGATACGAATCTCGAGGTATTCCCAAAGCAATTACAGCAAGTAGTGTAATAGTTCAGTCGGGGATGTCGGATCACTACTCATTGACCCCGTCCCAAATTCGAATGCCCGGCAACGAGTTTTAATAAAAGGAAATTCCTGGATACGTAAAACGGATGAGAAACTTGTAAGCTAAGTTGAATCAAGTGGCTTAAGGGCTGCAAACAAACAACTTGGTGCCGAAAACAGAATAAACGAAAAAAGTATGTGATGGATTAAAGTTAAGTTTGGCTGCTAAGATTCGGACTAAATGAAATTAGTTGTGATGTAGCCTACAGCCTGAAGGTCGAAATTCGAAGTAGAACACGAACTTAGTTTGCTTCTTTTGGGTCTATGTAATCAACCGTGCATAATTGATATAATTAACTTTGTTATTGTCATTAAGTTGCAGACACAAAAACAAATTGATATTCTAGACCACTTTCTGCTGTTGGATTGTAAAATCAAATAATAGTACAGCAGAAACTACATCTCATACTGAATTCATATCACACAATTCTTAACGCCAAAGTTGTGCATAGATCCCCAGAGGCAATGCTCTGCCGTCCCAAGGAAACTCTGGCTGTCTGACGCGGCCCGATGCATCAGCTGCATGTCGTAAAACCATTGCCAGATGCTCCCAATCAACTCTAGGGTTGAGAGAATAAAGAAAAACTGCACTTTTTTGCATTAAGCAATAGATGTTAGACCATCGAGTTTTTTTTTTCAATTTAAGCACGATAAACAAACGATTTGTGTTGTTAAAACTACTTAAGTAGAAAACCAGTTTGTATAACTAGAATAATAGTAGAATAATACAAACACGTGTACAGCTACAATCTAATAGTTAAGAACTAACTGGAATGAACCAAACAAATAAATCTATTTGAAAACAAAAGGCGACTCGAGCTTGATGAATCAACACTTATCGACGTCAAAAATTATAAAGCCATATTTAAATCATACTTGAAAATTAACGAACAGCCCTGAGTTGCAGATGTAAGTCCAAACTATGGTACATTGTCGTTTAATATGGAACTTTTTATTTACACCAAACAAAGGGAACTTTCCGTCCGAAGTAAATGTTTGAATTTATCGCTCACATGCGCTTAATAAAAACTATGTAGCAACAGTTACATTGCCAAGTGCTCTCAAGTGCCCAAACCCCGCGTGTGGTTTTAGTCCGTTTGGTATTAATAATGGCGCTTTTATAGCCGTAGCAATATTACTACTTACTTTTACTAGATCACGCTTTTTATAAACGTCGGTTATAGCATTATGGGAATCTTTAATGGTAATGCTTGAGATGGAATAAAATTGTCAGCGATATGATATATTTTCTAAGTTTATCTTCATTACAGTAATGTGATTATTTTATAAAGAAGCCAATTCTATCATTAAGACATTTGAAAGAGAATCTTCTACAACACAGAATAACAAGAACCCAATCTAATTCGCTACCATTAAAATTCCGCCCGAAACTCCAAGAAAACATCTCCATCCAAATTGCATATACCATAAACGCACTCCGAACTAACACTATTAGTCGCTAGCCCCTCGAGACGAGCCGAACGCTGAAACAGAATGCATCTAAAGAACATTGTTTGCTCACTAGAGCGTCCCGAGCCCCGTCCAATCCTCCCAGAGTTGGCACCAGAACAAATATTGGTCGTGTATTAGCGAACATGGCTGTAACAAGTCACTTCTTAGCTTGGCTTGGCTTTTTTCCTTTAAAACCTGTTTGTGATACCCTTGATTTAAAGATAAAGGTTCCTTTTTATTTTGTGACTCCATTTTGTCTTTTTGTACTCATAACATCGAAGAGCGCTAATCAAATAGTTTGAAAGCTGATATGGAGTTTGATATAACGCAGTCACTTGTCAGAATTGCATTCGACAAATAAACTCGAACATAGAACATAATCAGCTGTTTATCATTCCATGCAGGTCGAATGCCAAACGATTATGCCTAATGTGGATTCAAGTAACGCATTGGCACTAATTGTGACTTCTGTTTAAACCATCAAGGATCATTAGTGACTTAGGCACGTGTAAACAGATAGAAAATAAACTTCATTTCTTTTAAACTTTGGCAGAATGTTATGAAGCTAAATGAAAATGATTCTCCATTAAGATTTATTTTCTCTATTAAGATCATATCGTTTACCAAGTCCACAGCGTTATCAAAGTCAGCTAAACCTTTTGAATCGCAACAAGCAACCTACGTCGCAATATCAGAGCGTTCAAGCTTAATTTGTTTTCACTAACCGTCTTTACAGCTCCGTCTCCCCTTAAAAAATAAAAAGCGTGAAGTCACCTTCACATAAAATTCCCTTTTCCGTCCGTCTATTTGCAATTTTATCTGCCATCTAAAGGGGAGGTTGTAAAAAAGTTTCAATGAAAACGGTCGACTCGCTGCCATATTTCGTTCAGCTTTCTTCATAAATCGTCAGCATTGAATCTCATCTACATATCTCGGAGATTGTCTGAATGTAGATTCGGTTTGTCGCGACCTTTCGGGTTCCGTAGGATGAAAGGTGAGTCTGACTGCCAACTAATCTGTATGTCTGGATGTGGATTTAATTTATAATATTTCTAGATTTACTTCAAAACATACCATTCATTTCATAAACATGTATACGCCTTGTAGCCGCACGAACTCTATGATGGTAAATTTCTTCGAAAGTAACTGTAGCTTTTTGATCATGGCTATTATTTTTAATATTCATTGAGATTGTATTCAACTGTATTATTATGAGATTTCACATTGGAATAGCTAATGAACCAACCGTAGACCCTATTAATCCACCTTGCAATCAAAACTGATTGGGCAAATTGCTATACAGCTAGCTAATCCGAATTCATTTTCTTTCTCATTTTTCATCACACCCTAACCTTTGACATTAATGTTCTCTTTAGGTATTTCAATTAATTCACAAGGATTAGATGTTTTTAACAATGGATTTAACGTTAAATATTTAATTGCTCCGCTCGTTACAAAGATCGTAAAATATATGTCTGAGGCATCAATTAGAGAACAGTGTTAGCACTTGAATGTGTAATTAAGTGCCACGGCGTCGTTATTGGGAAGCCAGTTTAAAATGTTTCAATATTTGATTCCATTTTTATACTATTTTTAGAAAGTTGTTTTCATTTTCGGTGACCTTTGTAAAATGTAAAGTTAATAATAGATGTACAGCAATTATATTGATGCTAGTCTTACTTTACAATTGGTTTGAAAATTGATATAAAGACTATATTCTTAAATGCGGGGCAGTGTCGCATCTTTAACTTTTCTCTTCAGACTTGCTTTCGATCACTTTCCGTAGTGGATTAAAACTTCTGAGTAATACTCGTCGGAATATTATTATGTTGTTCAGTGAAAACCTCACCCTAGCCATATCGGGAGTGCCTCGAGGCACACCGGTCACATTTGAACAGCTCGACTCGAATATTTTTAAGTTCAAGGGCACTGAATTGTATACAAGTTTTGCTTCGGCTTCCTTGTGCCGGCTTCTAGCTCGAGGTACATTCAACTCTGTAACGTCATCACTAAGGTTGGTTTTTCTTTGAGTGTCGGTTGCAGTTTTTTGTGCAAGTTTTTTTGTTGTTCTTGATTTAGTTCAGTAGATCGTGTAGTTTTGATGGTGGAACGGAGTAGGGTGACAACTGGTAGACCAGAATTGGGTCTAATAAACATCTTGGTTTACGACTTTAGGAGTTTCGAGGGGTCTTTTATTTCAGTAGTTTTGTGCCGAACTGCGTAGTCTGCTATTGACGACTATTCAAAACTTCCGTTGATGTGATTAGAAATACCTACCTAGTATTAGACATCAGAAATATTCTTGCTTACTGGTCGGAAATTTTGGACGATTTCCCAAAATTATGCAAGCATGTTCAAAGACTGTATTTATCACTTAACTTAAACAAAGTTACTGCACAACTTAAATCTCACATCCGCATGGCTAAGCCAAAGATTTAGTGAAACAAACCACTTAAGATAACAGGCGTGCGCTCATAAGTCTTCCGGACGCGTCACCCAGCGGATGTTTTCTAGTGTTACTGATTCGATTCGTACTTATCTGCATTTGATGACATCATGCCGTCGATGGAAATAGGCCAATCCGGCTTTAAGACGTTACTGCAGGTATTTAGACGGATCTAGAGAACGATACACCCTTTGATCAAAAGTATATGCTAAGCTTGCAATTTTTTATTCAGTGCATTCTAGTAGATACTATTGATGTAATATGTTCTAAACGGGATGTTTAAAAACGTTGAGCTCGTTGTGATAAAGAGGTTAATGCAACAGAATACTTACAAGTAGGAGGAACGTTAATTTATAAAGCAATAAATTAATCCTCAATAATGCATAAATTTATGATTAAAACAGCTATAACACAAATAGAAGGCATCTAACACCTACATGACAAGTCATTACCAGAGTTTCGTAAGACGTGTGTATAACCCCTAATGTTCATTTAATACCAGCTGATTAGTTCATAGAAACGTGAACAAAAAGTGAACTTATGAGTTCATCTCAGTTATTAGTTTAACGACTCAATATTAGTGCAAGAACTTGTGAAAATCATGCCATCATATTTCATTATTATGTCAGTTATTTATTTAGTGAAAATTATACTGAACTTTATATCATGCTGTTTTTGTGGATCAACGGTTTTGTAATCGTTTGTCACTTTTAAACTACCTAGTTTAGTTTTTGTTAACATTAAAATTAGACTTCTTGCGTGACTCGCAGAAAATGTCATTAAACTTATTAACAATTTTAATTTCAGTTTCACAAAGATAAATCTAAATGTCTTCCCAAATTAGTCAAATGCAAATAAAATTTGTGATATAAATCTATGCACCATATACAGCATCCATTAAATATTCAAATGAATGTTCATGGTATCACTTTGCATTAAAAATCCAATTCAATATGATTACAGCATAGTTGTTATCGTTTAGATCAATGGTTAGCCAAAAATTGTTTAAAGTTCACGGCCGAGTTTAGTAACCGGTGATAACGATCAGGTTAATTGTACTGCGTTAAATTTGGATGTGTTTGTTGATAGCAGAAATGCTGTTGCTATGTTCGATTCAGGTATAGGCAGAGAGGATGATGATGATAATCAAACTATGAAAAATATAAGATTATTTATAAATGATCCTATCAAAACAATAATAACTTGAATTCGTTTTCCTAATGCTTCTTCAATAAACTAGTTTAGTACTTACTACAGACGTGCAAAACTAGCCAGATAATAATGTTACAAGAACTGTTCCTAAACAAACTTCGGCACTAGAAGTCGATTATCTATTAGCAGCTCCAGAATCAGCAAATTATTACACGAACCATATTAACGTACAAACGAACATTTTTCCGGAACATCGCAAAACTGTCGATCAGCAAGTAATCATGTTATAACTTGTTTTTAAGAACGTCCAAGTTTCCAAGAAGATATTATTATATCTCTGAGTTCCTGATTAGTTCGGCAAAGTGCAAGATGTTAAATATCGTTAGGTACCGTTTTTATAAGAAAACTTTGCGCTATTTACACAGCTTTAACTTTGGCTAAGTCGCTACTGCAATTCGTAAATTTCAAGCCGCTATGAGGCTGTGAGTAACTTCAGTTCTAACTTTTAGTAAAATTTTGCAGAGGAAAATGGTAAAGGACTGCAAATTGAGATCCAGAACACTTTAGCGGCATCACTTTTTAATGGTTTTGTGTTGATTGTAGTTAGCTTTATTTTGAGAATTGGTTCGGGTGATCTTCAAAACTCAATTCATCATCAGCAACTTTTTCCCATTTAACAGAAGTCCAGGCAAAAACAGACGCTCATACGAATCTAGAGCATAATCCCAACTGTGTAGTATCATTATTATCAGTACCATTAACGCAACAGCTCTTTTGTTATCTGCTAACACATAATTAGGACAAGTAATTTAATCACCATTAGTTGTAGTTAACACGAAAATGTCTGATGTTTTAGTTTTGTATATTATAGGTTTACGGCCAGTTAATGAAGAGGTTTGGTGAATTATGAAGTAATTGGATTGGTCAGGTAGAATCTGATTATGACCTATCTTGACTTTGAGACGTAAATGCGGAAGAAACAGATCTTCTACTATACTTTGTTTTATTAATTCGTAGCTCTTAGATGAAGGCCCAGATTATCCATGTTGCAAGCTTTCTTGAATTTATATTTAAAACCCATTCAAGTTCGAAGACAGGGCAATAAATATCCGGCGAGCCTAACCAAGCTTACACATATTTTTCCAAAGACTCGCGCTGGATAAATACATTTGCATGTTCCCCCAATAAATTATGGCGTTCATGAAAGTCTAGTCGCCCGTTATTTCAGTTAGACCCAAAGGAATTTTGATAATTCACACGGCCAAATACGAAGCGATTAATTTAGCCGGCATTCTACGAACTACCCGGCCGTTCCTCATAGTCACGCTACAGAAGGCATAAATCATGCGAATGCCTCGGCAGCCGATGCTGTTTTTTCAAGCTATTTTTAAGCTATTTAAATTTCAAGCCAAACGTTGAGCTTGCAAAGAGCGATTTGTTCCACGACAGCAGTTGAAATGTTTGAACGATTTTTTTTCTCCGTTTTCGCCTGACTTTTGGGCCTGAAATGCGATTGCTTAAGGCAGACTTTATTGCTGACGTTTACTGCTAGTGTCGTTTTAAATTCTGTACCCACATTGTATAAAAAGGAAAAAAGGTGGCATTGACTACTTTTTACGGGAATGGAACGAATTTAACGTGAGGTTCAATTTGCTCGTATTTATTGCCGAAGCTCTTTCAAGTACCCACGTTCAAAGTAGTTTTTAAAGTTACAATGTAACTATGAGAACCTTTATCGAATGCAATTGAAAGACACAATACTTCAGAGAAAATTCCAACAAATAAGAGCAGAGTTATGTTGAGGTATGAATTTATACTCATCGATAGTATATTGTGCTCCGTGTTCAATTCGATACAATACAATATTCATTCCTTTTACACCGGCAGGAAACCGTAAGTAATTCCAGACCAGACCAGTAAGTCTGTCTAGACGACTCAGGGTCAACGGTTGGACAATCGCACCTATAAGTTCAGAGGTCTTCCTCACTTAGACTAGACTTAAATCCAACTTAATGTATGCAAGGATCTCTAAGCTCATTTCGCTCGCTCACGAGTGCTTCAAGCTGTACTTGGAAGCCTTTTAATAGAAACAACGTTGCGTTCTAGAATTGCAATTACGTCGAGAAGAGTTTCTCGGTAATAGTAACCCTATTTGCATAGCGTTTTATATTCATTTTTTTTAAACTTAAGTAACAAGTATAATTCCATTCCAGAAATACCCAAAGGCTTGAAGTTTCAAAGTTTAACACACAGGAAATTTGAGTTAAATACTTTTCTAAAAGTAAAACGCCTCCAACCGGTGTCAATGCTAACTTTCCAAAAAGCGAGGAGCATCCTGTGTCAACTGGAAGTCACCAACTTTCAAAAAACTAGATTAAAAGAGAGTAGGATTTTTCCAAGTCAATAAGAAGCTAATTGTATAAAGGGGCTGTCCACGGGTTAACAGAGTAACGCGATTAAAACTCACAATTGAATAGAAGGACGAACAAAAAGTTTGGTGCCGTCGACCACTTACGCGGCTAACGATCAATAGTTCTGTTATTGTGATGCGAGGGTGTCTTGGAATTATATGAGGATTACCAACTAATTCCGAAGATGATTTGGGAATCAAGGAAACCGGATTGGATGAGTGGGGTGGTGCCGCGTCGAATCTAAATTACGTTACGGAGGAAAATAGATAGGACTTCTCTCATAAATAAACAGAACTAGCTTTCTTACTGTAGATACAGTGGAGATATTTACTTTTGTAGTATCTACTCATTGTGGAATAATTAACTATGCGAATGTTATTTATTTAACTAAAAACAAAAACAAATATAAAATAAGCTCTTAATCATAACCTTCACCTAACTTACACACAAAAAATAACATATGTTCGTTACGAAAAATGATAAAGGGGAAATGAAGTTAGCATTCGAGTTTCTTTTTTTCGAAAGTGTCGGGGATCGAGTGTCGTCCTTTGGTTCGTCGTAAACTTTATCGTTTTTAGAGTTCCGTCGGCTTAATGACGGCGTTTTAACGTTTTGAAGGCTGCTGAATATTTAAGGCTTAAGTTCCGGGTACGGTGTTTTCGGTTTAACGGTTCGGATTAACCAGGGTTGTAAATGTGATGAAATTTCGGTAAGAGTTATGTTTGGGGTGTAATTTATGGGTTTCGAATAGGCTTGTGAGAGAGAAACTTTTGAAAACTGTTTCAAAGAATAATAAAATAGTCTACCAGTCTACCAATACATTCCTGATTCTTGGAAAGATTGGTTTAGACTGAGCTACAACTGACAAAATTAAACATAACAATGATTACCATAATGCTGATAATTTTCGGGTTTTATTACCCACGACGGAACGGAGCAGGTATATGCGTTTGGGGTGAGAGATGTGCGTTTGTGTGTTTGTGTGTTTGTGTGTTTGTGTGTTTGTGTGTTTGTGTGTGCGTTTGTGCAAAGTAATGTTCCCACCTATCTTCTAAACTAATGATCTGATTTTGATGCGGTTTTCAATAACAGATTTGCGTTCAACGTGTTCATGTTCTTAGATAGGTGTCATGGCTGTAACTCACTAGGGGGCGCCACAATATTAGTGCAAACAGCAAAGTAATGTTCCCACCTACCTTCTAAACTAATGATCCGATTTTGATGTGGTTTTCAATAACAGATTTGCGTTCAACGTGTTCATGTTCTTAGATAGGTGTCATGGCTGTAACTCACTAGGGGGCGCCACAATATTAGTGCAAACAGCAAAGTAATGTTCCCACCTACCTTCTAAACTAATGATCTGATTTTGATGCGGTTTTCAATAACAGATTTGCGTTCAACGTGTTCATGTTCTTAGATAGGTGTCATGGCTGTAACTCACTAGGGGGCGCCACAATATTAGTGCAAACAGCAAAGTAATGTTCCCACCTACCTTCTAAACTAATGATCCGATTTTGATGTGGTTTTCAATAACAGATTTGCGTTCAACGTGTTCATGTTCTTAGATAGGTGTCATGGCTGTAACTCACTAGGGGGCGCCACAATATTAGTGCAAACAGCAAAGTAATGTTCCCACCTACCTTCTAAACTAATGATCCGATTTTGATGTGGTTTTCAATAACAGATTTGCGTTCAACGTGTTCATGTTCTTAGATAGGTGTCATGGCTGTAACTCACTAGGGGGCGCCACAATATTAGTGCAAAACAGCAAAGTAATGTTCCCACCTACCTTCTAAACTAATGATCCGATTTTGATGTGGTTTTCAATAACAGATTTGCGTTCAACGTGTTCATGTTCTTAGATAGGTGTCATGGCTATTAATCACTAGGGGGCGCCACAATATTAGTGCCAAACAATGTTACAATATAATCAAAACGTCCGATTACAATTCTGTTTTCATCAGCAATGTGTACGTGCTTAATGCATGTTCCCAAATAATAAAAATTACGCCTGTAACTCACTAGAGGTCGCTACAATATCGGTGCAAAATAATATTGCAATAACATATTATATAGATATAGACTATAATTCGTATATGTTCTCTAAAAAGTCTGAAATAAAATTAAGCAAAATTAAAAATTTTGAAAAAACCCCCGACGGTAAAAATCTTATTGAAAAATAATAAAATAACTCAAAACCCCCGACTTAACCCAATTATATAGGAATAACCGTCGGGGGCTGCCTTTTCTATATGAAATTTCAACAATTAATTGAGTGTATTTTATGTCATCGTTAAACATCTACAATTCTTCAATAATTGTATTCACGACACTAGAATCCTTTAGCTGGTTTAATGGCAGCTCCCGACGGATATTCCTATATAATTGGGTTAAGTCGGGGGTTTTGAGTTATTTTATTATTTTTCAATAAGATTTTTACCGTCGGGGGTTTTTTCAAAATTTTTAATTTTCAGAAAGTAATTTACTTGCACATGATAAGATAGTCGTGACTTTCACAATTACTGACGAAAGTGATAACAGTTATTTTTGTTTGGCTGTTGATTTTAACGATCTAGGAAGAAATGACTTGAATTTGAAAGATGTAGGTAAATACATGACTTGCTAGGACTTAAGAGAACCTCAGAAATAAGATTTAGAAGGCCTGGGTGAAAAAGCAGGCTACATTTCTACAACTGCAGAAATCTCAATTCTTGATACAACTAACATAGTTGTAACAACTTACTGAAAATACCGACCGCAGCAAGATATGTGCCGAATGAAAAATACCCTACTTATCGCAAAAAAAACTGGGAAGGAAACAAACAATAGTAGCGGAAAATACGAACCAAAGATATATGTGCAGCAGTTTTGTTTCTCCGACTTCAGCCGCCGTCATCGCGAGCCCAACGAATTTATAGCTATTTGGACTTCAGACTTTCTGTTTTCATGCGGGAGTTTCGCCAGGAATCTAGTTTTGGCTTGAGGTTTAATGTATAACGTATATCGCGGATTGTTGATGAAGTTTTACGTTCTTATGAGGTTCTAAAAGATTTGCGGTTTTGGGATTTTGTAGTTGATTTTAGTGTTGAGCTGGTTGAAACAGATTTTTGTAACTTAAATTACATTTTGTTTAATTAAAGTTCTTTGAAAGACTCGTTTTCAATCACAAAATTAATATTATTATAGGTACACAAAAAATAATTCCCTCAAAACCAAACACTAATTTTTCACTTGAAATGGAGTTTCAACAATCGGCTTACGAAGAAGCTTGAAAAACTCACAAGAAATGAAAATTATTAAAGAAACTGGAATCCATTAAAATTCTCTGAAGAACCTAAATATTACTATTCCAAAATAAAGGGTCCGAAAACAAATTATTTTTCGAATTAGTTAAAATTGGTCTATTTTATTAGTTGCTGTATTTTACTTCAACTATTTTTAGAACATAATTTATGTTAGTAATGGAGCATCTTGCTCCATTAACCGTTGTAACTATCAACTGCAAAGGCGTAATTTAACGACAAAAATATAACCATAATATTACTTTAGCCAAACAACCGAATAAGTACGATAATTTCACCCATATTACTCCTAACGATATCACGTTAATCCTTCTATTTAAGGAAAGGCTACTTTAAATTGTTCCATATAAGTATACAAATAAAGATTATTGTTGGTTAAAGGCAGGTAAGTCAAGATTATTCTTAAGCAACGTTCAACTATAATAGTGCTATTAAAAACACCCACGGGTTGCAAATTGCAAGTGGCTTGAACACAATCAAATGCTGATTTGCTTCAGCTGCCAACACTGTTTTAATGTAAACTATGGTAATTAAAATTTTGGGTGGCTTTGCTGATTTAAAGCATAGTACAACTCGGTACATTATAGAGGAAGGAGTAAATGTAGCATTGAATTTAATGAAATTGTTTATTATCCTCTTGAGAATTAATAGCGTCTAGAAGTATTTGAAGACCTACACCCGGAAAAGAGAATTACTCGCTCAAACAAATAGCGTGACGCTCAATACTAAGAAAAGACAATACACAGGAAGAAATCAACATAGTTTCTCATTTGTCAAAACACAAATTGAACAAAAAACGTTTGCTCCACAAATCACGTTATCAGCCCTTATTCTAGGGTTGAACTCAAAATACCAAACACGGAGAATTCTTGAAATGCCTGCATATCGTGAGCCGCAGTTGTAACGTCGACATTATAGGGAGGAGACACGAAGCTGCCTCGCTACTTGTACGACACTTTTTCTACGAACTCAATGTAAATTGTTTCAAAGATTTCGCGTTAATGCAAATGACTACGTTAATCGCTTTTTAGTGCTTGCCGGAGTAAAGTTGTGCGAGTTTTATGCTTTTCGTAATGAAGGGGTAATGGGATACAGTCCGACTACGAACGTTATATTGAATATAGTCATGATACGTGCTTCTGAATGGTCTTCATGCTTTTTACATTCGTGTCTCGAATAGAACCGTTAATCGCAAAACTAATGCAATTGCACGAGACAAAATCGAAGCAGTTTTAACCAGAATAATGGAAAAATATCTGGAAATTAGACAGGCAAGTTACACTGTGCAAATCCAATTTTCCGCAAACACCAAAGTCGGGTGA
The DNA here is from genome assembly GCA_963856015.1 of Helicoverpa assulta. Lineage (NCBI taxonomy): Eukaryota > Metazoa > Arthropoda > Insecta > Lepidoptera > Noctuidae > Helicoverpa > Helicoverpa assulta. The sequence continues at coordinate 12,393,149 of CAWLCW010000012.1, forward strand.
AACATTTTTTCTAAATAAGTAGCGAACGTTGAATAGCAACGACTAAATAAAAGTACGATAGATAACCTTGTGTAACAAAACTGTTGCCGTACTCTTGGCTTCGCGTCCGACAAAAAATGTTAACAAAAAATAACATAGCCAGTCCGGTCGGTCGCTCGCTACATAATGATCCAAAGCTCCGCCCTTAGTTAATTTTGCATTTTTTTTGCAACAACCAAAAGCTAAATTTTGACGTCCATTTTTTTGGCCAATAAAAGCATATCGATTTCATAATTATTGCCTAACAAAAAATTGACGAAGATGGTTTTTTCCAGCGTTTCGGTTGCGGATTTTAAGACAACTTAATTCTCCATGGGCTACCCCTTTTTGCCAGAAGCAATTAGTCATAGACCCGACGTATGATATCAGCTACTATAAAAGAATCTAAACAATCGTAATTTTTTACAATATTCAATAAGTCGTGATGACAGAAATGTCGGTAATTGCGCGCAATCAGTACAATTAAATATTGCAATGATACTGTTAATCGTTTCCTTATTAGCAACGACACACGTTTGTACGTTTTATTTCCTTGTATCTGATTGGCAAGAAGCTGCGCGAGCTGAGGTTATCTCGTCGAGAGTGGCAGTGTATGAACTCTCGAGAAACACTCGCTCGCCCAGCGGATGAGTAAAAATACATTGTTACGTGTTGACATTGAAATGTTAATGCACTCTCCGCTCGACGCATTTCATGGATACAGCATGGCCTTAATATATGTCTTTTTATTTTATTGATTGTTTTGACTGGTATAGCTTCATTTCATACGATATCGCGTGAGCCGCTGTTTATAATGCGATAATGCGAAAAAATCATAAATGTGTTGCGGTGTCGTTGCTCCCGGCCGTGTTTTTCGTATCGTTCGCGTCACCAGTGTGTGCAGCGGATTTATCACCGTCCTGAGCCACGATAGTTTATTTTATTCATTACCGGCTACCGAGTTTTATGAAACATTTATATTTTCAAGTGTCCATCTCATTTATTTCACGGTCGCTTAATTTATTGCAGCCTTTTCTATCGTTAATCTTGGTTTTGTGAAAATCTCTTTACGTGACTTGTAGCATATTTCACAACAATTTTTAGTAATTCATCGCTTGCTTAATTAATATTGTCACCCAGACGTTTTGAAGTTCATTCTCGTTTCAATTATAGGAGTAATCAATATTACTAACAATTGCACGTGTGATGGACGTTTTATTTTGTATTTCAAGGTTTTAATATTAATATTCAAATGTGAGAATTTATAATATTAACTTTAGAATTTCAACACTACTTATTTCCAAGGTTTTTTTAATATTACAGCCTACTTAAAATTTTCTTATATTGAAATATTTAATTAGGAGTTCAAAATCGACAACTTCGTAAACGAGGATTAATATTTTTTTTCGAAAGGCTTTCGTTTTATTTTTTACACTTGGAAATCTTATTTCACAACTAAGTAAGTGTCATCACAACTACTACGTTACAAGTTCAGATAGTATTATTGTATGAAAATTAAGTCCATTATGGTCAAGCCTTTATTTCTGACCTTAAAATGCGAGCGTTTAATTTATGTCTCAAGTCTCGTTGAAAACTTTATTCCGGGATTAAAATTTTCGATTTAAGTACGTTTTAACACCACGTGGGATTTTTTATTGCAGTGGGTCTCTCGGATCGCATGTCTGTGCATCATTACTCCTCGTTAGTAACCAGTTTAGTCAGCGAATTGAATTTCAGTCTCGGTAATAGCTGCGTCGGCCAATGAATGTTTATTACGATTATCTCGCAAGATAATAGGGGACTAACCCTTTTCAACCAACACACCGAAATTACAAATTGTTTAAGTTAAATGGGCCGTTTGCAGGACTAGCGTTCACACACCAGTCTAGCAGAAATTTAATTAATTTGACCAAATGCCTATCATTTTGATTGTAATGTTGTTTTGAATTGTAAAATGCGATTTATTAGGTATGAAGTTCAATTTAGTATTCTTTCCTGTAGGTCAAAAATGTAGGTAGCAGACAGTAAGTTTTGAATTTATTGACCACATTTTCCGACTAGTTAAATTACGTTTTTAATTGAATGTTATTTATAGGTAAGTGAAGTCTTACACGTCATGTTCAATGTGTTTACAAAATATATCCTTTAGCCATGTGTTGACTACTTTCAGAGCGATAAAATTATATTGCGCGTTACTTTTTGTATATTTTTGTCGTGGAATTACAGTTAGTATATTTTTGTGCGTATGTCACAGATTCGCACATTTTTTACGAGTTCGTGCGTAAATATTTTTGTTATTGATAGATATAATTTTAGATAAGATTTCCATGATTCAGGGTATTTTTTTACGATTGATATAACTTTGTTTGTTACACGATTTTATTATTTTGTCGCGCAGTTTCGAAATTAGAAATTTAACCGTCATGGAAAATAAGATAGATTTTTTTTCGGATACCTTCTTTTAATTTTATTTTAACAAGTTTTGTATTTATTTGCGTGTACGTTATTTTTTTTTTGATCCATTTAATTTTTTTAGTTCATGTTTATTTGTACCTGCTTTTCAAACTTTATTTTTATATTGCCCGAATGAACTTTATTAATTTATTTATAGTTTGGGAGTTGTAGTTTTCACTTTTGTCACTTTGAAAAAGTTTGTAAGCTGGACTTACCTGAGTGGCATCCGTGTAAGGAGTTGATGAATTTTTGTCGACGAGCTGGGAGCCGAACACGGGCACTCCACTCGACGTCGGCGACAGGGACCTCACATCCGACACTTGTTGGGGCACCATTTTTGTTTATCCAAAAAAATAAACCCCAAATAAAACTTAACACAAAAAAACACAGTTCACCTATTGCACTTAAAAACACTAAAAGACTAATTTGTTTGAGTCCAAAAAAAATTCATAAGTTTCTTAAAAAATATTTATAACAGTCCAAATGGGGCAACAAGGAGCCTCTGTTTGTTCCCGAACCGCAGCCTCTCGGCGGACGAAACTCCGGAGACCTCCCAGTACCTGGACACTATCCTAAAAGCTTTCTCTTCTAGAACGAGATATCTGCTACTATCTTCGTCGCCGGCGAACAGTCCAAAAGTCATAATTTTAGCGGTGTCCCGACCGCAGTTCAGTTAGCACTGCGGGGCGATCGTGTCATAATCAATCGGGAGCGACGAGTGGTGTGGGCTTTATGCGGCTACGTTCGCACTCCGCGGTGACAGAGAACCTACTGACTGAGCGGCAACGTGCTGTCAATATACCCGCGCGCTCAGCTGTTCGCCCCTGCCCCGCGCCGCGCAAGCGCCCCGCACTCCCCCCGCGTCGCACTCGCGCGCCGGCGGCCGGCGGAAGCGCACGCTTCCTCCGCGCTTCCCGCCGCGCCGGTTCGACCGGTCGGCGGTACGAGCCGTGGCCGCCTAACCGTAACCCACAGCCCACGGTGGCCGTTTTAAATGCAAATTTTAGATGTATGAACACTTATTTCGGAGTTTTACGTAAGTATGAAGATGTGTTGGCAACTGTTTCCCGTAAACTTTATGTTTAATAAACTTTTATGCGATAACCGACTAATGGGACAGCGTCTACGTTTTATGGTTATGGAAACTTTGAATTAGGTTTCCTTTTGCTTTTCAAATGTTTAAATATTTATTTTCTTGACACTAAACTACTGTCGAACTAACTTTTTACAATACCTAATATGAAAGAAATTATGTACTGACTTGCATAGTGATAATAAGAAAAGTTATTTTGCTTGATTTAAAGTAATCAATAATAAATTAAAGAATCTGTTATTTGAAACATAAAACTATTCTTAGACCTAGGAACTTAACATTTATGCTCTCTTTCCATCATTTTATTAACCACTTAAGTATAGCAGTTTAAACGATAGTCCGTAATCAGTGTAAAGGCTTGTCTATGTTATGATCAAGCAATTAAACGTAATATCTAGTACTCCACATTATCATACGTAACTTAATTAAATTAAACAATCATAATTACAACAGTCCTTTAAATAAATCAGGTCACTAAAACAGTTATTTACTTAACTATAAAACGAAAATATTCCCCAAAAATATTTCCATTTCCCTCAAGTTTACACCCGGCAATTTGCCCAAAAGTTACCCACAGTGGGCTCAAGAATTTATGCCCAATTTAACTACACGGAACCCACGGGTTAAGCTCACTATAATTATCATGGTCATTCATACCTTTTGTCAAAAGAAACTCCATAAAGATGTTAAACCCAAAATTTGTATGCATCAGAAGGTTTATCTTTTGAAACCCTAAAATGGGCTCCTTCATAAAATGAACTCTGCAATAAGTCAAGTAGGGATAAACTTTGTAGCTTATAATAGACTAACTTATCACCTATTGAACACAAAAGTTACTCATTTTGATGTGACAAATGTAGCAACTAAAAACACTAAAATATGTAGGTACATCCAAAGTACCTATTTTATTTTACTACTTAATGCCATAAGAACAGTCATTACTGCATCATTAAAAGTGTCTAATTCTTTTCTTACTCGGACCTTTTCCATTACTCTCAAATAATGGCAAAATTATGATCCTTCTGCATCTTTCTATATCCTGATCACGAGTGATGTCCCGACTACCATCTGCCGTGTGGTTACCGTTCACCCGCATCCTATTGGGTGTGGTGACCATTATTCGGGACATAAAAAAGACGTAAAGTTTTACACTCCGAAATTAAGAAACTTCAATAATAATAGGCAGACTCGAGGTTGTCGCCATGTGGAGTGTCGACACGGCTGTTATTGTGCCGATTGTCGTTACGGCCAATGGTTTAATAGCCAAGAGCCTCGACGAACACCTCAGGAGGCTCTCGTTGGGCGGCTGGATCAAGGGACTGATTCAGAAGGCAGTACTCCTTGATACGGCACGTATTGTGAGGAGGTTTCTGTCTCTGGGACCCTAACCACCGGTACCTTGGACCCTGTGCCCGATATCGGTGGCAACCTATTTTTTATATTTTTAAATGTTTTTTATTTTTATATTTAATATTTAAAAATGTAATAAATATGTGCAAGAATAAATAAATAAAAAGTTAAATAGGCAGACTCGAAATGAAAGTTTAATTAAGTTAGCAAAACTTAATTATTGTTAGTTAAGTTATTTCAGAATATAACAAGTTATAAGATTTTTGTGTTAAGAAATATGTAATTAAAATTTTATGATTGATATTGTTTAATCAAACTTTTTGGCAATCAATTCACTCACAAATCCTTATACCAAAAACCCATGAAGTTGTCCCTCAATTATATATAGAAACTAGCTTTTGCCCGCGACTTCGTTCGCGTGGAGTAGTGACTTCCGGCAAATTTTTGGTTTGACCAATAGATGGCGCTACATGTCCGGAATAAATTTTATTTTATTTATTATTTTTTTTTGTAATAAAAACTATCCTATGTCTTTTCTCAAGTTCCAAACTATGTCTGTGCAAAATTTCACACAAATCGGTTCAGTAGTTTAGGCGTGAAGAAAAGACAGACAGACAGACAGACAGACAGACAGACAGACAGACAGACAGAGTTACTTTCACATTTATAATATTAGTTAGGATAAATAAAATATCTACCATACGAGCTTAATTAAGTAAGTTTCTATAAACAAGTTACTAGATTTCCCAGAAATTATCTTAGACTAGCTTTTGCCCGCGACTTCGTTCGCGTGGAATAGTGATTTTTGGTTTGACCAATAGATGGCGCTATATGTCCGAAATACATTTTATTTTTATTTTTATATTGTTTTGTAATAAAAACTATCCTATGTCCTTTCTCAAGTTCCAAACTATGTCTGTACCAAATTTCACACAAATCGGTTCAGTAGTATAGGCGTGAAGAAAAGACAGACAGAAAGACAGACAGACAGACAGAAAGACAGACAGACAGACAGACAGAGTTACTTTCACATTTATAATATTAGTTAGGATGACGCAATGTTAATCAGTATTACAGCATCACTTCAACTTTCTACTTCAAAACTGTGGTTAGTGTAGTAGGGCTAATATACTAGGAAACTATAGAATTCAAGTCAATAAATAAACTATAGAGTCAAGGAATAACATGACTACCTTATATCTTTTGAGTTGAGCAAAGCTATTAAATAAGACACACTGAGTAGTCATTTAGCTCTTCATGGCAAAACAAGCATTTTTCCCGACTTTCCCAGAAAGAAGGTTATGTTATATTTTGGAGGTGCATATATTCTAGTCTTGTCGAATAGCGATCTAAGTAGGTATAAATCTAGGCTCCAGATTGACATAGTAACACTGGATTCTGCATTTTTGGATGCAAATAAAGAAACGGTGAATATTAATCATTATGCTTGATTGCGTTTCCATACATCCCATGTTTTATCGAGGTATTTTTCTTCATTGATGGACAATAGATACACTTAAGGGTATATTAGGGTATATTAAAGGGTATACTAGGGTATACTAGGGTATATTAAAAACGTATTACTTAGTATCTTTTGCTCGGATTCGAACCCACATTCATACACTATTGTGCCACTACGATTAATTTTTTAATATACCCTAGTTTCCTATAAGCCAGATAAGCAGATGCACCCCCATGAGGTAACCACATTAGACACGGGGCGCAAAACCCATGGATTGCTTCAATTATTTCCAACAAAACCGAGGAACACCTGACGGAATTCGTTAATTCGTAACAAGTTATGAATATTGAATAGCTTCGCTGTGGTTTTGTTTTCACGGTTTTTGGGAATAGGGGTAAAGGGTAGACAGAAATGGAGGTGAGAAAGGAATTGAACAGTAGACGAGTGTAAGTGTAAAGTTTTAACACATAGGTATGTGAAATGTAGCTAAAATCCCCACCACGTAATAATGCAGTTTGTTATGATTTTATTAAACAAAAATGTTGCATGTTGTGTACATTAATTATAAGAGACTTGTTTCAGTTTGTTCTAATTAAAAGACGGAACTAAAAATGAATACAAACAATATTTAAATCCTGTACATAGGAGGAAAGTTAATAAATTACCATGTGACAGAATGCCTTAAAAACACAATTGGCGGTTTCCTGGAAGATACTTTCCTATTCCTATTTTTTCCCGTTTTTAATATAACGTTAGATACCCCAAATTAGAGAGTAATTTAATTTAAATTAATTGTGTTTTTATGATAACAAACATTCGCTAGCTCGGCGTAAATGAGAAATTATTATAGGGATCTTTTTAGGCAATTTCCGAACTTTTAATTCGAGCTTTCAAGACGGGAATTTATGTTTTTATTATTCGCTGTCCGAGTTTTCAAACTGGAAATGCAGTTTCCTTCTGTTTTATGGATCTAAGTAAAGAGCGTTTAGTTGAAATTATTTTATTGCAGCTGTTAATTTGTTTTATGACTGATCAGTAAAATCTGATAGCAATAGTTTAGAATCATTAGAAAACGAGCTATTTAGCTAGAACAGTTATTTTTATAATTGGCATAAATCTTTTACAGAATCATTTCTCATGTCTTATAGCCTCAAAAAAGTGAATCATACCTACACACATACATTCAATATGTTCGTATGAAATCCACAGTCATTCATATGATTGATACAAACATAAGTTGGGATGACAGTCGTAATTCTCTTCCCTTCCGCATCGGATTAACTTGTGCAGTAACTACCTACATACTAAGTTAGTTTTACTAACTTTTTTGTTTATGACCAGCACATTATTAGTCTTTATTCATACTTTTCTCGAAGGAAATAAGTATATTATGTCGCAATACTAGGTGTGTCGCGCGGTTTTAGGTACTTGTCAATAGGACCTTTTATCGTTTGTATTTTCTTTTTGATGTCCCTATTTCAGTTAGAAATAGTCCTTAAAATGCCTAAATAGATAAATAGAGCGATTCTTAAGAAGTTAACAATTTATGCTCATGCAACGCCTCTTTAATGGTAGCATATTTACGTAGAATTTAGATAGTCTATATTCTTATCTTTTTTTCTATATACATACCTATCTGTATACCAAAGTACATTGAAATCGGCTCAGTATTTCGACGTGAAAGCGCTACAGACAGACAGATCTACTATTTCATATATTATATTAGTAAGAATTGATAAAGCCATAGGTATATGTGTGTATGGTAAGAATACCGTCTCCTGACCCCATTGCAAACTATTTTGGGGGTTCCGTAGTGGTCTACCTTTTATCAATTTTGTATGGCTCGTGGCTTCAGTTAGAGCGAATATTCCTTAAGCCGACAAAGTAGGGTAAGTTTACGTTGTACCTTCTTCTTGGCTTATGTACAGGGTGATGCTGTTTTGTTTTTAGGGGAAAGTGCCCAGAAATGAGAAGTTTACATTGCTTGATAAAAATGATTGTGATAGAGAATTCTGGTTTACCAAATTTTAGTCATTAAAGTAATCAAAATAACCTTTAAATATTTACGGCATAACCTTTCCTGATTGTTAATCATATACTTTCATGTTCTTTGGTAAAATATTGCCCATGTAAAAAAAACTGTCTGAAAAAAATGTATTTGATGAATAATTAGTCCAAACCAGTTATTATTAACTATGCGTAAAACTATAGTCTTAAGAACCTACCTATTCTAACGAAAATTCACTCAAACAAATCACAACCCCCACCCAAAAAACGGAAATACAAACACAAATGACTCAATTCCAATCAAATCGCCATACACAAACAAACCAACAAACGAATTGATTCGCAATAATCACATTTCGATTACTTAGTGCGCACGCGATGTTCTGACAGTTGTGACGTCATTGACCTTGACGACGTTGACTCACAGGTTAGGTTATGTGTCAGCTAGAAAGTTTTTAAACGTCACTATTTTTAAGGTTCCGTACCCAAAGGGTAAAACGGGACCCTATTCTTTTCGCTCCTCTGTCCGTCCACCAGGCTGTATCTCATGAACCGTGATAGTTAGAGAGCTGAAATTTTCACAGATGATGTATTTCTGTTGCCGCTATAACAACAACAAAACTGAAAACTAGAATTAAATAGGTACATATTTTGGGGGGCTCCCATACAACAAACGTGATTTTTGTCTCATTTTTGCTCTGGTACGGAACCCTTCGTGCGTGAGTCCGACTCGCACTTGGCCGGTTTTTATTGATAGATGGTATTCTATGAGGTTTTTTAATGTGATGTGAATTTCTGACGTAAGCTGTAGATCTTGTAGAGTAGGATTGCTGACGTTAGGTCTCATAGCTTTTTATTGGTAGATGATGTTCTATGAGTATTTTTTATGACGTGATGTGAATTTTTGACGTAAGTATTGTGAAATAATAACGTATTTGTACGTTTTTTTTATACAATATGAGAATTTCTAACGTCGATCTCATAGCGTAAGAAAGGACAACGTATTTGATTTGCACGTCATTATATCTTTGATGTGACAACAACAAGGTTTGTAATGCGCCGTTAGATTGTTTGGAGTAATATAGATGACTAAGAATGTAAGGTGAAAAGAAACATAAATAAATGTAAGTACATACGTGCTTCCGTCAGCAGTTTCACCCATGTCCTGTAGGAACTACGTCGTACACCTAGATGACCCTGGCCTTCCTCGATAAATCTAACATTGAAAAAATTTTCAACCCGTGTGTTTCAAGTATGTCCTGAATAAAGCCCATTCAAACAAGCCCTAACTCTGAATCTTTGTTATATTAGTAGATAGGTATTGTTTTTCATCAAGGTGCAGTGGTGTTACCTAGGAGGCGAGAAAATCCGAAATCAGTAATTTATATACTTACGTAAGTCTGTCAAGTAAACAGAGGACATAGAAAAAATGTAGTTGTCGTAAACGTGAACTCTAAAAACAAAAATAATAGACATACAATTAACAATAAAGAAAATGAACTCACCCACAAAACTAAAGTACCTACATTATGAAATAACCTATCACAACATGATGATGTCATAGCATCGGAAATCATTAATAATAATTGTCTGCGCGTTGCTAAGTCAGCGGAATCGCACTGTGAATCAGTGCGTTTTGCTTTTCGATGCACTTTGGTTGCTTCGACGGTAATCTGATGACTTGGATGACGAATAGATCGATAGATGATTAATCGATGACATGTGAATGATTAAATTTTAATTGTGAATTAGAACACTTCTTGTGTACAGTTTTTTTTGTTTTGTTTAGGTATATGACCTGATGTGCTCTGCTTATGTTATGATTAAGTTTTAGTCTAGCTATATCTCTGGCGTAACTTTTAGAACACACATAAATAGGAAAGTACATAGGTAGTTTACTTATTGAAACTATAATAAAAAATAGTAGGTACATAAGTCGTTTGAGGAAATAAGTTGTTTGAAGTAATAATATCAAAAACACAAAAAACAACCTACTCTCAAAATGTTAACTACACATTCTAAAATTGAACAATGAAGTCATTAAAAAACCTGCCACGTTCCTAACTTAATCTTAAAAGTTTAAGTTAAGTTTGACTTGGGCTACCTACGTTCTATGGGCCATTTAGACGTGATGATATTTAGCGGCGCAGCTTCCCGAAAGAGATCGTTACACATTAGGTTCATCTTAGATCCCTTTAATGGTACAGTCACAACTTGTTCAACTGATAAGGGTAAAAAATGGTTCACTAAGCTAGTAGTAACCCTTTCTTAGAAATTGATGTAGGTCTGTTTATACGTGGTCTTCCATGACTGGTGTTGTTTTGACGATGTTAAGTTGTAGTACTTACATAAAAGTTGTTTAACAGCCCTTTTGTCATTAGCACCCTTAGTACGGGCTAATCTAGTTTCCACCTTATTTTAAAATACCCCAGTATCTATGTTTCAAGGATTGAAATTAATCGAAGGAATTAATCACCAGACTCATCTATTTGGGCATTGAATTTTCTCCGCTTGACATGTTTCCTATACTCAGTTTTTAGAAGCTTATATACACCCACCAATTTCCCCAGACTTCTTAGAACCCAACCTACGCTAAATCCTCGAACACCCCGCTTTCAGATTAACTAGGATGCCTTGTTTACATTGTTAGGAAGCCTGAAAAAAGTGCAGTGTACAAAAACTAGCCGAGTAGCAGTCAGACGAACGTTGTTCGAACATCTGATAGAATCGAATGGAACACTTCAAGTCAGCAAGCCGTGGCCTCGAGAGACGCGAGGCCTCAGAATTGGCCTCCAATTTAAAGATTATGACTTGCTTTGTAAATTAGCAGGATAAACATTAAATTGGCTAACTAGGCCGGCTAAAATTACTAGTCTGAGTTTTTTTGCAGCGTAAAAGAACCTTGTTGGATAATTTTGCGCGGCCATTACAGATTAATTTTTGGGAGTATAAGGTTGTGTGTTTCATTTATTTTCTGTTTTATCATACTTATTAGATTTCTAAAGAGATGGTAAGCAAAAGACTTCTAAAGTGCAAAGTTGACTTAACTTCACCCGAGACTTAAGTTATGAAAAGACCCAACTTCAGAAGGACCAAGGATCGAAATGTCGACAGAACTTATTTATATAAGTAAAATTAAAATCAAGTAACTCCCAACTTCAAGGAACTTAACTCCGCTGTTTTCGAGGGCACGGCCTTAAAATCGAGACTTTATCCAGCTGAGGATCATATATTTCCCTAGTGCACCCTAAAAGGAACCTTAAAACTGGATCAGCAAAGTCTGAATTAAATTACCGCTGACCTTCGCAGAAAACGCAACGTGCAACCAGCTATACTATATTCGTTTATCTTTCTCGTGTTTGTGTTGTGGTCTTACTCGGGCATCGATTAGGCGTCTCTTTCCCTCGTTCGTGGAAGTGTGTCTGTCTCGCTCCGACACGATCTAACCGGTTCGGACACGTTCGCAGTACGTTGGAAAGAATTGTGTTGATAAGCGCTGTGTAGTTTATCTGTCCTATTTAGTCACAGTTGGAGACTGGACACGAATGTGCTCTATTTTAGTCTATTTTTATTCATTCGTTTGATTATTGCAGTTGTTACTGCAGCCTCATTTTGAATTGCATTTTAAATTATCAATTTGTTCTCGTATTCTGCTGTAATTATTTTTATTCGCACTGTGTTTATTTGTATGTCTAGGTTTATTGTGTGTGCTATTCGTTTGCTATTTGATTTCATTTCAATTGCGAGATGGAAAAGCTTTCATTTCAAAATTCTGAATGCTCTCTAGGCAGTCACGTATTACATCACACCATTTATTGGTTTCATTTTATGGGCTGTCTGAATTCATCTTGCCAAAATAATTTCGTCTAAGATTCTATTCCACATTATTCTCATCTCGCTGCTTAGTTGTCGCCTAAAGCGTAGCAGTGTGTTGTACTGCAAGCAGTTGGTACGGCTTGAGTTTGAGCTTCATCAAGTATAAGCAGTTTTACACATTATATATATACGTATAGATGTATAGCTAATCCATGAACATGGGTAAACAATAAACATCCTTCCTTCAGCAAAAGCTTTCACCGAACTTTGCTACTAATACCTGTTTCTAAGCAAAATCTTCATACCTATACAACCAAATTACGCATATTGAGAACTGTTTCTATGTTTGGATATTCTCACTTGCGTAACACTTTGACACTTCCATATGATAGAATATTGCGTTGGTCTAGTTTTAAGCTGAGGGTCTTCTCAAACGTATCTTGGTCTCAAAGCAACTGATTCAACGCGTATGCATGATATTACAACTGTCAACTGTTTCAATTTCATACATAATAATTTATCGAGTTTCTGTATGATTGTAAGGATTTAGTTTTCAAAATAGAACTTTTTAGAATAATATATGCGATCTTTGCAAAGTTACACGTTTGTAAGACCTACAAGGTCCGTAACATGCTATGGGTCGTTATCTTAGTCGGTGTAACCTTCTACTTACCCCAGACCTATGTGTGAAGGATAAACAATAAAGGTCTTATTATCCTTGACCAGCTATCCTCTTTCAACCCTGAAAAGAGCTTTCGTTTCAACCTTTATTTGACCAACACTAATTCATAACACTTATCACCAACCCATAAAGTTCAATTTTGAAAACCATTTGAATATTTACTTTTTTATTCGTGTTTGGCGATGTAAATATTGAAAATAAAAATGTTTGCGATTACTCGCAGTTTTAATGAATGTTTAACGAATTCAAGGCTTCACGTAATTATGGGATAAAATAAATAGAAGTGAAACTCATATAAATATTGTTCGGACATTTTATTAAAATTCGCTTGTGTTTGAAAAGGTCCATTTTAATAAAGATTATGATTTTAATGAACGTGTATTAAATTCTTGTGCTGCATATTTTGAAGCAAATTGGATACAGGCACTTAGTTGTTATCTAATGATGCTATAGATTATACTATAAAAATCTTTATCGTTAATTTGTTGACAGTGAATAAAAGAGAACATACTTCATAGATAAAAAAACATAACTTGAACTTTGAAATCACTAATTATTGCATGTTATTCATTCAGTTGACGATAAAATCAGTTCAAAACTCATCAATGATAATACCTATGTAATATCTGATTAGATAAGACTGACAACATATTTAGCAATTCAGGTGACTAATTGTTGGTAACAGACATATTATTTACACATTATCGGTACTTAATCCCGATGTATTAGTGTAAAGGAAAGACTATATCTTCCCATTTGGGGTACACACCCGTGACCAGAGTCGGTGCAATACATCACATAAAGAAAAAAGGTATCAACCAAAAATTTCTAAAGAAACCAAAGTAAACTAAAATACACATACCGCTTCCATCAAAGAGCAGAGTCACGTTAATAGTTCTAATTGCATAACAATAATACCTAGAACCGTTATAGTACCCGCAGACTGCAAACTTCTAATCGGCCGATAGTTGTTCGGGCTCAGAAATCAGAATGAAGATGAATGGTAGTAAGCACATTACAAAGATCAGGCATGAAGCCGGTATCAGACTGACTGAAAACTTTCATTGGAATCAAGATTATGTTAAGAAAAATTGTCAACCATCGAGTCAACTGTTGGCCGATTGTTTAGTCTACCAGTGTGGTTTTAATGCTAGCTTCAAAGTTATCTCTTCGTACACTGTCCTCCGTACAGCCACCCACGCTAGATATGACGAAGACAGAAAGATTCGCCTTGGCCTATTGGCAAGTTACTACAAACCCATGGCTTGTTTGTTTTTGTGTTATCTTTGATATTTCGAAAATTTTGTCTGTTAGTACCTATATGGTTGGATAGCCTAATTAGTGTGCTTATTGTTGTAGAAGTGAGTTCTTGATCAAATATTATTCTTTATGTGGTTTTGAATGTTGTGTTATTATCGCCTAACTAGTGACAATTATCAGTTTTTTTTTATGATTTTTGTCTTTTTCAAGGATATATGGTTCATCATCCTCCGAGCCTTTTTCCCAAACTATGTTGGGGTCGGCTTCCAGTCTAACCGGATGTAGCTGAGTACCAGTGCTTTACAAGGAGCGACTGCCCTATCTGACCCCCTCAACCCAGTTACCCGGGCAACCCAATACTCCTTGGTTAGACTGGTGTCAGACTTACTGGCTTCTGACTACCCATAACGACTGCCAAGGATGTTCAATGACAGCCGGGACCTACAGTTTAACGTGCCATCCGAAACACAGTCATTGGTGTCTAAGATATACTTAGAAAGTACATACAAACTTAGAAAAGTTGCACTGGTACTTGCCTGACCTGGAATCGAACCCGCACCCTCATACTCGAGAGGTTGATTCTTTGCCCACTAGGCCACCACGACTTTAAGGATTATGGATTAAGGATATATGGTTATTTTCCGAAATTGGGCCTGGAATATATTTTGTCCCTTCCCAGTCTTTAATGCATACAGGTTATTAATATTGATTAAGCAAACCATTTTGAACAACTACCTCTTCAATTTGAATCCTAATCACTAATATACATCTTTTAGCAATATAATTAACTTTAAATAGCTAATTAGTAGAACCAGAAACCGGAGTAAATCCACATTTACGTTTTACTACAAACATTTATTTGCTTACAAGTATTCGTGCGACCTCTAGACAAGTCGTAAATATCTAGTCTATGCTACATCCTGTGTGTTCTAGCGTAGAATTCAGTTCGGACAAAATAACGATACTGGAATACTAAATAGGTATCATGTTGTAACTATCTTGATTTGGTCACAGTTGGCCAATGTTGGTCCTTGATGAGCATCAATTGTTTGTGTTTAACCTTCTTGTGAAGAAAGGCCTACTTTTTGGATGAAGAATGACAAGCTTCTGCCATGTTCCCAACAGAAACAAGTAACAAACACATACTCTCAAACTATCGATGATTTGATGATATTCGTATTAGAGTGGTATAATGGTGGTATAAAGTTATCAGAAATGCTTCTAATTCTTAAAATTCTGTTAAATTATATTACCATTAAAATTCGCTGATTTTGCATTCATTTTACTCCAATTAGTCTTCAAAATCGTAAGACGTACCTACCTAGTCTTCATCTATAAAATATTTTAAAACCTGTCAACTATTTAAATTCTGGTTTCTATGTTAATACTATTATGAGTACGTAAGCTTATTCTTGGAAATGCTGTTTTATCTTATTAAAGGAATTTATTATATCGTTCGTAATACCTTCGAGTAGTTCTGAAATGCCCTTTTGAGCCTATCGCGAGAGAAACTAAGCTAGGATTCTGCTTCGGTAGTCAAATTAATTATGTTATGATAAATGTTTAAATATTCTAAATAACGAAGAACACATTTTATTATTTGCTAGCCCCCTGCTAAATCTATTTATTAGTCAGATACATTTTGACTTCAACTCACGTTTAAAGCTGTTCTTATAGAATATCTTAGGTCTTCACCAAATGTATTGGAATATTAAAATTTTATAGAAATATACTAATGAGCAAGCAAAAAATATTTTCTTAATATTAAATTATGCAAAATTGGACGTACATATTTGATAAAGTATAGTCTAATTAATAGCTAAGGCGACAGGAAAATCTTACCTACATATTTCAATATCAATTTAGTTCATTAGGTTGGCAGTCAAATTCAAACAAACAGTTATTCTAATTAGGCGGCCTATTTTTGTGTATTATCAGTGTCAGCCACAATCTAAGGCACATATTACTGCCCCGTTTGCTTATCGTGAGCAAATACAGTAATTGATATTAGTTTAATATGGGAACGTGGGCTTCTTGTTGATTTAAAGACGTATGGGGTGCGTTTGGTTAGTTTTTAATGGACGCATAAATAAATATACTGTAAATATTGATAGAAGTCGAAAAAATCTTCCATGATGAAAGACCATACGTAAACAACAGAGAAATAATAATGCAGTAAAATAGCAGTCTATCTAATTTTAACTTACAAGACACATAAAATTGTTTGATTTAATTCTTAATCGATACTACTACTTCTTATTCCTTTAAATCTTACTTTTAGGTCATGTAAATATGTACATATACTTAATTCATTAATTTGCGATAGGTAGATATGTTTCTTTAAATCTTACCACATATAAATATTATAACTGGCCCTGGAAACTTAAATTATCTTAAACAATTAAATAACTGGCACGTGGAAGCTAGCATCAAAAAAAAAAACAAAACAATATTAGTTATAAATTGTATTATCAAACTTCTCAAGTTCCAAAGATATGATATGAAGCTAGGCAATTGAAAGAGCCGTGGGGTCAAAGATCATAACGTTACAGAAGTAATAGATCTCCGAGGCTTCTGGATGACGGATCGACGCCCTTTGATCTCTGACACTTGGTTCAGCTAGCCGTGGCCCTCGGATTACTGGCCGCTTTGCTATCGGTAGCGGGTAAATAATTAGCTTAAAAGTGTTGAGACTATTGAATTATACAACCTCATTTTTTGTTAATGCGAAACTTGATACACCTGTCTAGTATTTTTGTGTAAAGAATCTATTTACAAAATTTCACGACTGTATCATAAAAAAACACAAAGTTATAAGCTTGTAAAGTCAGCAAAAATTCAAGGTCACCGGGTCTTCCAGGGGGCTGAGGAGTTTTTTGCACTTGCTACTAGTTGTTTACTGTTTCCTAATACTCGATATGACCTGCCGTGACCTGTGTTGTACTTAATTGCGGCGTTGTCCAACTTTAAACTTTTTAAATAGTTTTTGAAAAAAATATAACTTGGTGTAAAAACTATTGGAATCGATTCAGTTACTGATTCTGAACAAACTATATTCAGGTTTCGCATATACTAAAAATAACGTTGTATATTACTGCAAGTAGGTACTAATTTTTGTTTATGTTTATGCAGCTTTTTACTGAAATTATAAAACTTTGTAAAAGACCACAAGAGTTTTGTTACGTTTTACACAACAGGTTTTACAAGGATATAATTTTGTATCATCAGTCTCAGACAAAATTGTGCTTAAACATCATATTAAACAATGCACTTAGTAACTAAGGCCCTAATATCTATGTGTAATAATTATAAATTACAAGAGCCTTATTTTGTCCAGTTTTCTTTAACATGACCGTTACAATATTTATCCAATAACGGTGTGAAAACTATACCCTCTTCTATCATTGACCATAACACGTTACATTATCATCAATTCACAAAACTAACTTACTTAGTAAACTGATAATAGTAATAATTGTTACACCAAAATCAAGCAAAACTAGACCTCAGCATTTTACTGCTAGTCAAAATTAAACCCTAATGCCATCACTATAAAGTTGATGTTTGAAATGGTTTTAAAAGCTGGAAATGGATTAATACGCGTGTGAAATCTTGTATTTGATTTATTAATTAATGTTTCGTTAATATCATTCTAATTGGTAGAAACCCATGGATTTTAAGTTCTGACTGAGTTTAAAGTTTAAAAAGATAAACTCCACCCGTCTTACCACAAAAAACTTTTAAACGTCAGTTTAAGACTTGTCTAAAAAAATGTCAAATTATGACGTTGACATAATTATGGTTCATTTTGCAGCCACAATTTTTTTAGACAAGTGTAAAACAGGTGGTTAAGTTTTTGTAGTAAGGCCATAAAAGTCCATTTTAAAAGCCTACTAATGAAGTGATTGTTCGGTTAAACTCATTAATTAATCACAGGAATTACTGCCCGATTTGAAAAAAATCTGTACCTGTAAAAAATATGAATATGGGCTATTTGACGGTTTATTAGGGTGGTGCGCTAATCAGTACCCACGGGACGCGGCCAAAACCGGGCATGGAAGATACATATAAATAAAATTAAATATTTAACTTGACCTACGACTAATACACAGTTTAAAAATAGACTAATTAATACCTTTATTACATTTAAACAAATTCAGCAACTTACAATAATTAGGAAACGTCATGAACATTTGTTTACATAGTACCAATTTCAAGGGTCCGGTTACATGTAACCCGATGCCATGGATTCGAGGTCACATATATATGTAGGCTACAATAGTCACAACTGATCCTTTGTGTAACAGGAGTTAGTCGGCGATCGGGGAAGGATTACTCATCGCCAGTAAGTGCATAGCTTTATCTGGGTTACTGGATCAGAATTGCGTGGTGCAAAGTCTAAAGTATGAAATTGTTTATGTTTCAGTGTTGTTTAGGTTTATAACGTTTTAATAAGTGTGCAATTGATTGGCATTTTATTCTAGACACCATCTTTATCCCGCGTCTCACGAGAGTTACTTCAGGCACCCGAATAAATAAAAGCCTTACAGAACCAAACTGTAACCATTTTAAAATCGAAGCAGTCGTTCCTAACCAAACAAACTCTTCTACTATATAATATTAGTATAGATTTTACACCACCTTCCCCCCAAAAAATACCAACTACTCGACATTCAATAGTAATTAGAATTAGGCTAGTAAATTAGAATTATGATATATCAAAATACTAATGAATAGACTGAGGACTGTCTTCGTATAGTCAAGTTTACAAACTCCCTACCTTACTAAGAACTGGCGTGGACAAGACAAACATTTCAAACAAAACATTCTTCATAATAAAAATAAATATAACAATTAAAAAAATTCCCCATTACCATGAGATTTCATGGAAGAGGAACAATGAGAGAATAAACATTGAATTACTGATTACTGAAACATCTGATCAAACAAGTAATGAATTCATCGTGGTCATGGAACTATTTACGGTGATATCATTTTATGTCGCATGCACTGTTGTAAATATAAGGTTTTTAATATGACCTAATAATGTATTAAAAACTTTTTTATTCTAATGTTCAAAACCAACATGAAAATGACATTTTTTATATTTTTTTTAGGTTACAAGACATTTGTTTTGTGCTGAAGCATTAAGTTACATACTTACAACTTAAAAAGTGGTTAGTAATATAAAGCATGCCAACATAAATCAC